>JASDDO010000014.1:505063132-507463132 GCA_030015575.1 Agapanthus africanus
ATGATTTAGTTTTGGTGACTGAGTTTCATGATATTGGTTTCATGCACCCACTGGATATTTATATATTTTGCGCAGAGTTTTCATGCATTTAGTGTTATGCTTTGATTCGTGCACGCTGATGCACACGATTGTGAGATTCCCTTTGCGGTACACCTGATTTTGGTTTGAGACGCATTTTATCGTTGATTTTGACCCGGATTTTGATGGTTGGTTTTGCACTCCGTGCTGGTGATGTGCTTTACACCTATTCGATGTTTGTTATTGGATTTCGTGATTCCGTGCATGTTGAGTGCGCAGGGTTTAGATTTTCATTCGTGCACGATAGATGCACAGATTTGGATTTTCGCGCATGTTGGGCGCATGTTTTTAGATACGATTTTGGTGCGCACCCGATGCACTAAATCGAGATTTCTTCGTGCATGTTAGATGCACCGGACCTTGGCTGTCAGGCACATACGTTGCCCATGACAGAGGTTTCGTGCACACCCGTTGCACCTAGATGTTGTTTTGTGCACCTGTTTAGCACATATTGGATTTTTGATTTCCGTGCGCACCAGACGCACAGGATTGTGTTATGTACATTTTTGAGATTTATTCCCTTTGGAGTAGTACCTTTTATGATGTTGGGTTTTTGCTTTCATGCTGAGCAGGACTAGTCAGTAGACGATACCTGGATATACTTTTGCATGTTTTACATCAGCTTTTTACGTGTATAGATTGGATGTCTACATGTGTAGTTTCGATCCATATCATATCGGTTTTGTATTGGATTTGACATTGTGTTTTTACATCGACTCCGATGATTGCGAGATGCTTGACGGAGTTTTGCTTTTGAGTTATCTGCTCATTTTTCATGCGCATGCATTGCGCTGTGATGTTTTATGTGTTGATATTTTCGGAGCCCCGACAAATGGATTATTACTGAAATTGTTTTTAGTATTGGGGGTTTAAATTTAAATTCGGGGACCGAATTTCTTTAAGGGGGGTAGATTGTAACATTTTCAAAAATATAAAATATTAATTTTGGGAATTTCTATAATTTAATATTATTTTATTGATTATTTTAATATTAAATGCAAATAAATAGGAAAAATGTTTGAAAAATTATGAAAAATTATGGAAAATTCTAAAACAGGGTAAATTAGTGAATTATGACATTTTTAAGTTTTTGTGATTAGTTTGACACTAATTTAGTGCTAATCGCGATTAAAATCGCTAATTGGGTTTTTTGGCAATTTTGTGCAAAACTTGCACATATCACATTTTCTACACTTGTGCACTTTTCTAGCCATGGTTTTCTTTTGGAATTACTATTGATGTGAGAAGGGTGGGGTTTTAAAAGAAAAGGAAAAGAAAAGAAAATGTAATGATGAGGGTAGGTGAGAGAGAGGTGGACCATTGACCTTGAAACACTTAGCCATTTTCTCTCCCTCTCATTTCTCTCCCTCTTCCTCTCCCTTGCTGCTGCTGCCCTTCTCCATTTTCCCTCCCCTCCTCAAGCCATGAAACATCTCAAAAACTACACCAAAACCCCAAACTCCTCTCACTAAAAATGTCCAAAATCCCTAGATCTACACATGGAGCTAAAGAAGTATGGATTTGGCCACTAGAGGGCAACTCAAGAATTTTCTTGAGTTGCTAATGAAGGTAATTTCTGAACCATTTGCTTAATTATAGCCTTTCCTATAACCCCATGTCAAGATTTTATCGGTATTGTGTGATAGTATGGATTTGAGAGAAACCTAGTTAGGGTTTGAGTGATTTGGTGTTGCATTATGAAATTGGGCTCAGTATTGATCTTACCAACACCCTAGTGTTTGAATTGGAACCCCAAACCTGATGCTAGAACCAGAATACGGATTTTAGAAACCGATATCGGGGAAATTGTGTAATCTGTCACTGTTAAATTGAATCTGCTATCATACGAGGAACCCTAAAATAATATTGAGTGGAAATTGAGATGTGCAGGCAATATAGAGGCAAAACCCCAAACCCTAGCCCCTATCTCATCCGTACGGCCGCCAAAACCTCCATTCTGGCCGCAAATTGCGGCCAGACCTGAGAGGAAATTCCTCGTTTTGCGTGCCTGGCCCCATTTCATCAATTCTTGGCCCTGGGTACTTCTAGTTTTGACAGATTCTATCTAGGGTGAAATCTGGGACATATATCCTAAGTTGTTGTTTTGGATTCGTGTTTCCGTATTCCGTATTTTTGGATTCTGAAATGGTGGAATGTGTTTTGCCTCGACTATTGTCGTTTATACGACGATATAGAGGATTATGGATGGTTTTGAAGGCGTGCCATAGGTTCTCACCTATAGGCCCCTTATCGTATCGTTTTGGAGTTTATGCGCCGTTTTAGATTGGACTTGGTTTTAATGCGCATATACGATATTTTGATATGTAGGTACCCATGAAGACTTCGGACGACAAGCAAATGCATGGGGATGTCCGCAAATGATGATGCAAGGTGAGTAGATTATATCTACGGGGGAAAGTCGGGTGGATGGCGTATAGCACCCCCGCAGTCCGTAGATAGCTTATTATGTAGTATTGTGATATTAGTTGTATTTGGATATGTAGGGTTAGAAGTGACTAGTGTAGTTCATAGTCGCGAACCCTAGGATAGAATTACACCTATACATATACCCTTGCTTTTCACATGTACTTACACTGCGGTTGATGATATGTGACGACTTTGGAGATGAGTCGATATTGTGGGCTTGGTGCCCTGGGATCGGTGATTTGATACGATTCATATGTGGGATATGACTTGTGATTCTTGCGAGCTTGGGATGGTGTTTACCCCCGCATGCATACTTTACCGATGTTACCGTTTGTACTAGATATAGAGTAGTACCTCCAGACTATATGATCTGATGATGGTGAGATTTGTTATGTGATGAGACAGTGAGATGTTGACCCCTACCCAGCTTTTGGGAATGCCGTACGATGATTTACCGTACGAGCTGATATTGATGATAGATCCGCACTCATAGCTAGAGGACATCTTACGATATGACATTGAGGCGGGATCACCGACTATATATCTACATATATACTTTGACTCAGTTTTAGGTGGTTTCCACACCTACCCCTCCTGTTTGTCAGGATACTTAGATGTAGTTTGCATAGTAGATACTTCACTGTGCTGCTGATTACTAGATTTCCGCATATTCATGCTTTTCGCATTGCTGGCATATGTTCATTACCATGTTATTATCATGCTGTTAGGACACCAGCACCATTATCGATGATGTGTATGTTTCACGTACACTACTTGCCGGCTCACACACTTCATCATCGATAATTGCCATGTCACTACACTGTAGTACTATTGCATTCGTGATGTGATGCTTCCTTCGACATATGCACATTCCTATTTCATGTTGCATGATTTCCGATATGGCTACTTTCTTTACATGTCGCATACATTATGGATTGATTGCATAGCACATCGCATTGGGTTTACTTCTTGAGGTGGATTTTCATGTGATCTCGGGATTTGGGAACCGTGCTCTTTTCAAATAAGTAATCGTTTAAAAACCCGGTTCCCTTGATATGATATTTGGGGCGTCGCCCCGTGTTTTCTCGGTGCTAGAGGATGTACTGATATAGGGCTGACCCGGACTGACGGATGCCCGATGGATTGATATAGGGCTGACCCGGACTGACGGATGCCCGATGGATTGATATAGTGCTGATCCGGACTGACGGATGCCCGATGGATTGATATAGGGCTGACCCGGACTGACGGATGCCCGATGGATTGATAGAGGGCTGGCCCAGACTGACGGATGCCCGATGGATTGATAGAGGGCTGACCCGGACTGACGGATGCCCGATGGATTGAGAGCGGGATGACCCGGACTGACGGATTCCCGGTATATACTTTGAGAGAGGGCTGACCCGGATTGACGGAGCCCCATACGTATGAGGATTTACGTGTCGATGCTAGGCACGGGTTTTCATGATGTTTTTCCATGATATTGTTTATATTCTCATACTTGCATACATGATGCTTATCGTCAGTAGGTGACGAGTGGACGGGTTCCACATACTTACAGACTGGTTTTACATTGATCATACTCTATTTGTATATATAACAGGGTATGAGGGCGCTGTTATATATACCCTTACACCAATATTAGTGGTATGGGACGCTAATATATGTGTATTGACTTCATTGATATTTCGTTATGGTTACTTCATGCAGACATACCTTATACTGATGACATGTTATTACCTGAGTACCTGGCACTACATACATGATTAGATGTTACCTTGCCACCTTGTTACACTCAGATGTACTCTTGTGGATATATTACTGATTGTTGACTTAGGATTATGTCTTGCATTCGATTTATCCTTGTAGATGTTTCTATTCACGAGTTGGCAACTCACCCCCGTTGTGCCACAGTTCTTGCAGGTTCTGCCGTACAGGTTCTATTGCGGCATTTCTGGCACACTACCTTCTTGCGGGTGACTTGCTTTTGGTAGGTGGATTCCTTTGTATCAAGAATCCCCAGTTTGTATTTATTTTATTCATTGTATCTAGAAATTGTCCATCAACCAAAACTTGTATATTCTTTCAGACCAAGACTTCAGTGTTGTATATTTCGACCTAGAGTCGCGCTTAGTAGTATTGCGGTTTTCTTGCTACTTTTGAGCTTTCTTTCGGTTTTGATCCTCGCCACTTGGCGTTGTATATTATCATATCATTGCGTGGTTGTGACCGTCGATTGACGAAGAGCTAGCTCCCGCTTGGGGATGCCTTTATCATTTTATATACTGTTATTCATGTTGTACCCCATTCGGGGCCAGTTTTACAAGAGAAACTCTGCCGAAATTTTTAGAAAAGACTTATTGTTTTCAAAACATACATTCGGCTTAGTTATTTAAAAACCTTGATTTCAAACCTGTATTTCTTCACTTCTTTAAACCAGTGTTCTTTATTTATTCTTCAAAATGGTTTTAGATTTCTGGGCTTTTGGCTTACTTGGATCAGATGGAGTCCTATAGGCTTCATATGGTTCAAGTGCCAGTCACGTGCTCTTTCGGGTCGTGACAACCACCATGCTCATTTGTTTAATGGTATTTGAATTTTCTTTTTCTTTTGTTGTTTCCTTTTGAATTTATAAAAAGGGTTTAGGAAAGGATTAAATGGTGGGGAAAAGAGTTTGCAACCATGCACAAGAATGGTTAACAAGTCACAAGAAAAGTCTAAGTGTGCAAGTGTGCACAACAAGGGAAAATTTCCAATATGCTAACACTACCCAAAAAACTATAAATCCTATGAACACACCAATATAAAAACATGCATGACTACTAATTATCACCAAACAATCAAACGAAAATTTCAAGGTGTTACAATCTACCCCCCTTAAAGAAATTCGGTCCCCGAATTTAAAAATCTAACTATACGCACCTTCAAAAAGGTGGGGATACCTCTTCCTCATCTCGCTCTCGGTCTCCCAAGTGACCTCCTCACGGTTCTGACCACGCCAAAGTACCTTAACTGAAGGAATGTCCTTCGATCTCAATTTCTTCACTTGCCGATCCAAGATTATCACCGGCTGCTCTGCATAGGAAAGGTCACGCTCAAGCTGGATCGTCGGATGCTGAATCGCATGCGAAGGATCATGTAGATATCTGCGGAGCATCGAGACATGGAATACGGGATGCACGTCTGGAAAACTGTGCGGAAGGGCTAATCGATACGCAACTGCACCAACACGCCCAAGGATCTCCAATGGGGCCCACATATCTGGGACTAAGCTTCCTCTTCTTTCCAAACCTCATTACGCCCTACACTGGGGAGACCCTCAAGAAAACGTGGTCACCATAGAAACTCAAGCCTGCGCCGACGACGGTCCGCATAAGATCTCTGCCTACTCTGGGCTGCTCTCATCCTATCGCGAATCAACGGAATCCTTGCTGTCGTCTCCTCTACTATCTGTGGCCCTAAGATACTGCTCTCACTGAGTTCCGTCCAACAGGTGGGTGATCTGCATCTCCTCCCGTAAAGAGCCTCAAACGGTGCCATTTGAATGGTCTCCTGGTAGCTGTTGTTGTAGGAGAACCCTACTAAGGGCAAATGATGATCCCAGCTACCTCCGAAATCTAGTACACAGGCCCTGAGCATGTCCTCGAGAGTCTGAATAGTCCGCTCTGACTGTCCGTCGGTCTGCGGATGGAACGCTGTGCTGAAACTCAAACGAGTGCCCAAAGCCTCCTGAAGTCTCTGCCATAGCCGGCTGATAAACTGGGTGCCTCTATCGGACACGATGCATGCCGGAACTCTGTGCAGTCGTACAATCTCATCAATGTAAATCTGGCATACTGGGAAAATCCGGATGGCGTCTTCGCCGGTAGGAAGTGAGCCGCTTCCGTCAAACGATCCACGATCACCCAGATGGAGTTATACCCTCGACTAGTCCTGGGTAGACTCACACTGAAATCCATAGATATCTGTCCCCATTTCCGCTCCGGAATGGGTAACGGCTGTAGCTCTCCCGCTGGCCTCTGATGCTCAGCCTCGACTTGTTGACAAGTCAGGCATCTCGATACAAAATCTGCAATGTCCCTCTTCATACCGTCCCACCAGTAACATCTCTCAAGTCATGGTACATCTTGGTGACACCGGGATGAACACTATAAACCGATCGATGTGCCTCCTCGAAAACCTCGCGCCGCAATCCCTTAGCATCTGGTACGCACGGTCTAGCTCCCAATCGTAGTATTTCCTGATCATCGATCACGAACTCGGAAAATCTGCCATGTCCCATCTGTGTTCTAATCTCTGAACAGCGGTCAACACTGTGCTGTGCCTTTTATATACGGTCAAGCAACTGTGGGCATGCACGAACATGCGCAATCTGTCCCCCGATCGGCGTAAACTCGAACTGTACCCGGCCGTCGCATAAGATCTGTCAATCTACCGACGGCTGCCTCTGTAATGCGCTCAAACAAGATAGACTACCCCCGGGCCTCCTACTCAAAGCATCCGCCACTACATTAGCCCTGCCCGGTTGATGCAAGATCTCACAATCGCAGTCCTTCACTAACTACATCCATCGGTGCGGTCTAAGGTTCAAGTCTCGCTGCTGAAATATGTACTTTAAGCTCTTGTGGTCGGTGAATACCTGGCACGACTCTCCATACAGATAATGTCGCCAGATCTTGAGTGCAAGGACCACTGCAACCATCTCCAGATCATGAGTAGGGTAATTCTGTTCATGTTTCTTTAATTGCCGTGAAGCATACGCAATCACCTCGTCATGCTGCATCAAAACGCACCTCAACCCTACTCGTGAAGCATCGCAGTAGACCACAAATCCGACTGATCCCAAAGGCAATGATAACACTGGTTTCGTAGTCAGTAGAGCCCGTAGCTGCTGGAAACTGTGCTCACACTCCTCCGTCCAATCGAAGCGACTCCCTTTCCGGTCAACCCGGTCAAAGGTGTAGCAATGCGAGAGAAGTCCTGCACGAATCGCCGGTAATGGCCTGCCAGCCCTAGAAAGCTGCGAATCTCCGTCACTGACGTGGGTCTAGGCCAACTCCGAACTGCCTCGACTTTCCTCGGGTCAATACACATACCTTCTCGTGAAATCACGTGCCTCAAGAAGTCCACGTTGTTTAGCCAGAAGGCATACTTGGAGAATTTGGCGAAACGCCGACGCTCCCTCAAGGTCTGCAGTGAAATCCATAGGTGTTGCTCGTGCACCTCTCTACTCCGAGAAAACACCAAGATATCGTCAATAGACACTATACTGAACAGATCAAGATACGACCGAAGAATACGGTTCATCATGTCCAAAACTGCTGTTGGCGCGTTGGTGAGTCCGGACGACATCACCAAAAACTCATAATGGCCGTAACGAGTACTGAAGCTGTCCTAGGAATGTTCTCCTGTCGAACCCGCAGCTGATGGTAGCCCGATCGCAAATCGATCCTCGAAAAGTATCCTGCCCCTTGAAGCTGGTCGAACAAATCGTCGATGCGTGGCAAAGGATATTGATTCCGCACTGTCACCTTATTCAGCTGGCGGCAGTCAATACACAAACGCAACAGCCGTCTTTCTTCTTGACGAACAGGACTGGAGCACCCCAAGGAGAAACACTGGGTCGAATAAGTCCTTTATCCAGCAAATCCTGCAACTGACCCTTCAACTCTCTAAGTTCCGCCGGGGCCATCCGATAAGGCGGTACCGAAATAGGTCCCGTGCCAGGAACCAAATCAAAGCAGAAAAAATTATCACGCTCGGGCGGTCGTCCAGGAAGCTCGTCAGGGAATACATCAGGGAACTCGCTACCAACCGGAACCTGATCCGAAAGAAACTCTATAGCCCTAGTATCGCAAACATATGCGAGAAATCCCTGACATCCCTTCCGCAAAAGCTGTCCAGCGCGAACAGAAGAAATCACACTGTGAGGGGTGGCACTACGGTCCCCCAACACAACAACAACCGACTTGCCGGAAAAACAAAATCGAACTGTTTCCTCACGGCCGACAACAGAAGCATAGCACGTGGCCAACCAATCCATGCCTAAAGAACGTCGAAATCCAACATCTCATGAAGGATCAAATCGACCGGCAACTCTTTCTCGCCGATACGGACGGAACAGGATCGAAACACGTGCCTAGCAACAAACGACTCTCCCGCAGGAGTAGTCACAACTAGCGGTTGACCAAGCAAACCGGACTCTCTACTCAAACTCAGCATAAGGTGTGTGGATACATACGGGTACGTGGAAACATATGAGCACAAGGATCCGGATCAAACAATACGTGTGCAACAAAGGACAAACTAAAAGAGTACCTGAAACCACAGCATCGGATACTCGCGCATCCCGATGAGTCGAAGCGAAAACTTGTGCCTGTCCTTCATTTGCGACTGACCGAACTCCTCCTCTACTAGCCTGACCCCTCTGTGCAAACCCTCCACGTCCACGACGTCTCAGAACACGACCCTGATGTGCTGTGAAGAAATACTGCCTGATGAGGTGTTGAAGGCTTCCGCATCGTAAACACCTACGCACTGAATGCCGTCCTGCCTGGGGATGAAAGCCAAACGGCTGTCCTCGTCCTAAGCCTCTGCTCTGGGCTGGTATACCAGTATGATTCCTCAACTGTTCCGGAATTCTCACGGTCTCTGGAAGACGTGTCTCGTAAACGGGAGCTGCCTCCACCGGTGCTATGTAGGGGACGGAATACTGCATGATGATCGCAAGGAACAACTGGGTAACAGGGGTGGCAACCATCTGTCGCTGCGCTCGAACGACCTCTATCAATGAGCTCATCGCCTGGCATAGGCCCTGCATCTCTACCACTAGTCTAGCGATCTGAGCTGCCGTAGGGGAAACAATCTGTCCTGATGCAACAGGAGTACTACTCGGATTAATCCTTGTCTCAGATGAATCAACTCGAGCCTCGGCCCTCACGGCCGCTCTCTGTGCCCTCGTAGTCCTTGGCGGCATATTGGCTATCAGAAACAACAGGATTCGATAAGGATACGGAAATCGAATCGCAAGAATGTATATACTCAAGGAGGAATTTAAATCAACAAGTCCTAAGGTCGCGTAGGCGAAGTACCGTGTCGTGAGTATGCCGCGGAACATACACACGCTACGCTACCCTGCCGCAGCTACCTACTCCATCATACCAGGGTCGTCCTACACTCCGAAAGGTAAAACCTACGCTCTGATACCAACTTTGTCACGACCCAAAGTTTGGCCCGTGACCGGCACTTAACCACGTAGCGTCCACAGACGTAACGCGACTAAGTGAACCGAAACCCAGAAATCAAACCAGTGAAAGTATAGAGTGATAGAAGTTTTAAAGGAAGCACTAACTAAAACATGATAAGAAAACTAAGTAATCAATCTCTAAGAAAACGATATACGACGCCGTAGCGAAGATCAAGATCCACAAGTGGGAACATCACAGATAGAATAAACTGCAAGTACAGCCGGCTCACAACGAGCTCGACACCAGAATACAAAATAATACAACATCGTCCTCACATTGTTTCTAAGTCAAATACATACATGGTAGATGGAGAATACTAGATACAACAATGTACATACTGAAAGATAAACAGATACCGCACAAAACCCACCTATCAGCAAAAGAGCTAGTACACCAACTGTGGGGGTATCTGTGTCAAAAGATGCAAAGCAGCCTGCCGCGACTACTCCGAAGGGCAACCTGCAAACACTGTGGCACAACGGGGGTGAGTTGCCAACTCGTGAATAGAGATAACATATAAAGGTAATCGCGAGCATGTACGTATTACACTACTCTATCATATGCCAACAGATGATATCACTATGGGATGAGCAGTATGTGCAATAATCATGCAAGTGCTCTATAGGGTACTGTACTACCAGATGAGGTACAAATGCTCTAACAGGTAATGCATCTACAGGATGAGGTACAAAAGTAATGTTGAGCAGGGGCAATATAATATCTACACGGAATGTCAACGTGGAACATATACAATCGGCCTCTCAATGCACCCAGATCTCCCAAAGATAGCTCATGCGCCGGCACTCTCCTCGGCCCTCAAATCCTGTACATCTCTGAGAATCCCGAGTGCCCAACATCGGCACCCAAATATCATAAATACTCGTGTCTAGCATCGACACGCAAAACATCCTGTATCGGGCATCCGTCAGTCCGGGTCAGCCCTATCTCAATGTATATATATATATATATATCGGGAATCCGTCATTCCGGGTCATCCCTCTCTTAATACATCGGGCATCCGTCATTCCGGGTCAGCCCTCTCTCAAAGTATATATATCGGGAATCCGTCAGTCCGGGTCATCCCTCTCTCAATACATCGGGCATCCGTCATTCCGGGTCAGCCCTATATCAATCCATCGGGCATCCGTCATTCCGGGTCAGCCCTCTCTCAGTACATGCCTCTAGCACCGAGAAAACACGGGCGGCGCCCCAAATATCATATCAAGGGAACCGAGTTTTTAAATGATTACTTATTTGAAAAGGCCACGGTTCCCAAATCCAGAAATCACATGAAATCTCAACCAATAATATAAGTAATTGCGATGTGATATGTGCATCAAGTATGTATATCAAGTCATGTCACATATAAATGAGCTCCAATGCAATGATCCAATGTGATGTAGGTATCAAGTATGAGTATCAAGTCATGTCACATATAAATGAGCTACAATGCAATGATCCAATGTGATGTAGGTATCAAGTATGAGTATCAAGTCATGTCACATATAAATGAGCTACAATGCAATGATCCAATGTGATGTAGGTATCAAGTATGAGTATCAAGTCATGTCACATATATATATATATATAGAACACTATAAGGTCCTATCAGCCCTGACGTAGAACGCCATGCGGGCGATATCCCCGTAGATGTGAAATCTACTCACCGTAGCCTTCCACTAGGTATAGCCAACAACCTGTGTCCCTTCCTGCGCGGCGTCCGCTGTACTCGCCTGCGAACCTATAATTACACAATATATCCCACGTAAGCTTGAAATCACAGAAACGCGACATTTAAGCCGAACCAGTAACTCGTGTCGCGAACCAAGCGCGCGTGTGCGCGATACGCTAAAACGTGTGGTTACGTGTCTGAAATCACTCCGACGCGTCGCGATACGCAGAAACCCAAAACCCACACACACGTACCACGCGTGTCGCGAAAGGTTGAAAATACGGAAAAATAGGTATTCTACCCCAAATTTTGATACAGGAAAGATAATTCAAAACTATATATACCAAAATAACCCACATACAAGCAGAGACCTACACCCCAAACCCCAACACAAATCTCCCCTATCTGGCCGCAAATTGCGGCCTGAATGCCAATTTTGGCGGCCAGACTTGGGAATTGGGTTCCCAAGTTTGGTTGGTGCACTCAATTCTCCCCATACATGATACAGTAACATCTAGATTTAAACTGAAAAGTCTCGGGTAACAGCAGATCCTACAGTGCCCAAATTCTAGTTAAAATCCACACTTTGCACTAAAAATGGAACTTTAGGGTATTTTTGTGCAACCTGAGGTATAACCTAGTTAAGATAGCTCTAATAACACCTAAAGGAGCTAACTAAACTATGTGAACACCAATCTAACATGTGAATCACAATTATCCCTTAATATCACTAAAAATGCACAAAAATGAGATTTTTACTACGGAATACAACAAATCTATGGAAAAGAAGTGCTAATATGAGTTAATACCTTCTAAGAACCTTACAAAACCCCAAAAGTTCCAGCTTCTCCCTTAAGTGTGCAGAATTGCCTTAGAACACCTCAAAACCTCACTTTTTCCAAGCTTTTGTGAAGAAAATGAGTTGATATGCATAGGGTTTTGTGTATGGATCAAAGGGGAATGAAAAGGGAAGAGTAAATGGAGGAAAAATGAAGTTTTTGCTGCTGGAAATCCTGTGGGATCTCAGAATGAGGGAAAGAGAGAGAAGAGAGAGGAGAAAGAGAGTTCAAAAGTCAAGGTTTACCTAACCACCATGCTCATTTGTTTAATGGTATTTGAATTTTCTTTTTCTTTTGTTGATTCCTTTTGAATTTATAAAAAGGGTTTAGGAAAGGATTAAATGGTGGGGAAAAGGGTTTGCAACCATGCACAAGAATGGTTAACAAGTCACAAGAAAAGTCTAAGTGTGCAAGTGTGCACAACAAGGGAAAATTTCCAATATGCTAACACTACCCAAAAAACTATAAATCCTATGAACACACCAATATAAAAACATGCATGACTACTAATTATCACCAAACAATCAAACGAAAATTTCAAGGTGTTACATATATCCCTATACTTACATGCATGATGCTTACTGTCATTGGGTGACAGGTGGACGGGATCCACATACATACAGACATTGATTACATTGTGGGATGATATCCACATACTCATAGATTTCCTGATATAGTTGACATTGATCATATAGTTGGATGATATCCACATACTTATAGACTTCATGAGATGTTATTACCCGAGGCACTGGCACGAGCACTAGGCACTACATACATGTTTAGCTGTTATATTGCCACCTTACCATGCTTCAGTCTTATTTATTTGGGGTTTATATATATCTGATCATATTGACCTAGGATTAGGTCATGCATGCGATTTCTACTTGTAGATATCTTCTATTCACGAGTTGGCAACTCACCCCCGTTGTGCCACAGTTCTTGCAGGTTTTGCCGTACAGGTTTCATTGCGGCTTTTCTGGCATACTGCTTCCATATGGGTGACTTGCTTTGGTAGGTGGGTTCTTTTGTATCAGAATCACCATTGTACATGTATTATTCAGTTGTATCTAGTAATTCCATCAACCAAACACCAAAAACTTGTATGTTGTTTCAGACTTAGAAACCAGTTATGTATTATTTCGACCTTAGAGTCGCGCATTGTAGTATTACGCTTTTCATGCTATTTGAGCTTTCCTTTGAGTTTTGATCCTCGCCCTTCAGCGTTGTATATTATATTGCTTGCGTGGCTGGGACCGTCGATTGACGAAGATCTAGCTCCCGCTTGGGGATGCATTTTATCATTTCATATATATTATTTATGTTGTACCCCGTTCGGGGCCAGTATTTACAAAGGAAACTCTGCCGAAATTTTCAGAAAAGATATGTGAGTTTAAAGAAAATGCATATTCGGCCTACTTATTTAAAAAACTTGATTTCAAAACATGTTTTCTTTACTTCTAAAAACCAGTTTTCTCTATGTACTCCTTAAAATGGTTTTAAATTTCTGGGCTTTTGGCTTACTTGGATCAGATGGAGTCCTATAGACTTCATATGATTTCAAGTGCCAGTCACGTGCTCTTTCGTGTCATGACACCTGCGCTCGACAGACTTCAACCAATCCGTTTTCCCAGATACTACGCAGAGGGACTGAAAAGGCTATTAAGATGCCAAGGTGTACCCTTCAAACAGACTGCTCAAACAGACTGCTCGACAAGCCCAGTCCTGGGGCTCAGCGGAAGATGCCCAATGGAAGAATGAAGACGACCGGCCTTGGATACGTTTGGTCCAAGAAACGGGAGCGAGTCCCGGGTTGCTATGTTATAAATGGTTCCGGTGGAAAAGAGAATGCCCTTCCGGATAGCGCTGATGTCGAACCAGAGCAAGATCCCGCCGTATGAATATCAAATTCGTCATTCGAAGAGCAGATTGATAAACTAATAAAAGAAGCAGGTCAAAGGGTTCGGGATGACCATAGCCGCGAAATGACCATTTACGAAAAAGCCAGGACGCAACGTATCATTCAGCTGGCTACGGAGGATGACGATCCCTTTCACCCCCAACCCGCTGTGCGCTCTCTTGGCAAAAAGAAAGCCCGACGCAGAAAAAACAGCAAGGTCAAGAACGGGGACGACATTCAAAGACAGCGAAGCGGATCCAAGAAGCCACGCGAGCGAGGAAAAATCAGCTGGAATCCGTCTTTTTATGAAAAAGATGGGTCGGGAGTACTCTTTCCCTCAAGACAAGACAAGGAAAATATTCAACATTATCATGAAGCATCAAATGATGACGCTCCCGGAGTCTCGGTACCCCGAACAGATAAACGAGGTCCCTCACCCAGATTATTGCTCCTACCACCGAGTAGTGGGACATCCTCTTGAAGACTGCTTCACCTTCAAAGATTGGGTTGAAGATTAGTATCAGCAAGGCAGGTTTGCTCTATCCGACAGTTGGAGGGTATCCCCGCCAAGAAAGCATGAGCCGAAAACAACCTACACTGCGAGGAAGAGTCTAGATCAGCATCGAGCTTAGAAACGAGCTCGTACCTGCCATATGATAACATTCTCAAAGGAGGGAGAGCACGAGAATATGGACGACCTTTCCCAATGCTTCACAAATGAAGATGAGAACGAGCTGATTTCAGAATTTCCACCGGCGCCAAAAGAACTGGAAGATGGAATACGCACCACAGCAGACAACCTGAGAAAAATCGACTTGGGGAAGACAAACGAGCCAAGGCCAACATTCATCAGTGAGCTTCTGTCTGAGAAACAGGTAACCACGTTAAAGGACGTGCTTATGCAGTATAAAGACTGTTTCGCATGGAACTATTCCGAGATACCGGGATTAGATCCAGAGATAGCTGTGCATAAACTGGCGATATCGCCGGACGCCAAGCCAGTCAAACAGGCGCCAAGAAGAATGCGGCTCGAGCTTGAGATGAGTATCAATGCCGAAGTCAAGAAGCTAATCGACTCTGGCTTCATCTAAGAAGCTGAATATCCAGATCGGATCGCCAATATCGTTCCGGTAATGAAGAAAAATGGGTACACATCTGCGTAGACTTTCGGGATCTCAACAAAGCTTGTCCGAAAGATGACTTCCCAGTGCCTGTCACCGAGTTGATGATCGATAACACATCCACCCATGAAGTCTTCTCCTTCATGGACGGATCCTCAGGGTACAACCAAATCAAGATGCATCCTGAAGACCAAAAGCACACTGCTTTCCGGACTCAGCTGGGCAAATTCTACTACAAAGTGATGCCCTTTGGTCTGAAGAACGCTGGCGCCACTTACCAGAGGGCCATGAAGAAGATCTTTGATGACCTCATACACGAGATGGTGGAATGTTATATTGACGACCTTGTGGTGAAAAGAAAATCAAACGATGAGCACTGGGAGCATCTGAAGATAGTGTTCCAGTGCCTTCGGAAATACAACCTGAAGATGAACCCTTTGAAATGCGTGTTTGGAGTGTCCTCAGGCAAATTCCTGGGATTCATCGTACGACATCGAGGCATCAAAATAGACCCGTCAAAGATCAAGGCGATTACGGAAATGCCTTCGCCAAGAACTCTCAAGCAATTACGGTCTCTCTAAAGAAAACTCACGTATATCCGGCGGTTCATAGCTAACCTCTCCAGCAAATGTCGTCCCTACAGTCATCTAATGAAGAAAGGGATCCTATTCGTTTGGGATCGTAAATGGCAAAGCGCACTGGACGAAATCAAGCAATATCTGCAGAACCCACCGGTACTGACCGCACCGGTCAAGGGAAAGCCCCTCATCCTGTACAAAACAGCCCTTGAAGATTCTTTAGGCGCGTTATGGGCACATGAGAACGACCAGGGGAAGGAGAGAGCTCTCTATTATTTGAGTCTAGTTCTCCTGGGGGCAGAAAATAATTACTCCCCCATCGAAAAGTATTTCCTGGCACTGATCTTCACAGTAACAAAGCTCCGACATTACGCCTTGGCAAATGAGGTCCAACTCATATCAAAGGTGGATCCTCTCAAGTATTTGATGTCAAGAGCCATGCTAACAGGAAGGCTTGCCAAATGGTCCCTCCTCTTGATGGAGTTCTCGATAGTATATCGACCCCTCAAAGCAATAAAAGGCCAGGCCATCGCCCATTTTCTCGCTGAGCATCCGATACCTGCCGACTCTCCCTTGAACTGCGAGTTGCCGGACGAACACGCGTTTGACGCAATCGACTGGGAGAAAGAAGGGAGTGATACCCAATGGGAACTCTACTTCGATGGTCTATGAAGAGGCGGAAGCAAAGAACCCCCATAATCAAAGCCGGAGTAGGCCTTATCTTTGTGACTCCATAAGAAGGGATAATGCGTTTTGCCCTTTCCTTAACGGAGCCAAGAACAAACAACGAAGCCGAGTATAAGGCATTGATAGCAGGTCTCGAGATTGCTGTCAACATGGGAATCGAAAACCTTCTCATATACGGAGACTCCCAGCTGGTCGTTAGCCAAGTAAATGGCGACTACCAAACGTGCAAGCTAGAACTGATCAAGTATGGTGAGAGAGTGCAGCAATTGCTGATGCAAATCCCCTCCTACACCCTGGAAAGCATACCGCGTGCAGAAAATAACAAGGCAGATGCGTTAGCCAAGCTCACTAAAGAACTGGCCGATGAAAACCTCGATGACATAAAGATCATTGTGCAAAGTCGTCGGATTCTCGCACCAGCAGAAATATCTCCGATGACTTCTAAAGGAGAGGAAGCAACCGAACAAGTGGCCATCCAATTGGAAGATGAAGAGAGGGCAAAGGATTGGAGAGAAGTCTTCATAGACTACTTCAAATCCCATCGAACGCCCGAAGACGCGTCGTCAAGACATCAGCTCATGAAGCGAGCCCTGTCTTTCGCCTTCGTCAATGGTACTCTTTATAAGAGATCGTTCGATTGTCTATGGCTGAGATGCCTGGGACCAGAAGAAGCATGAAGGGTCGTTCAAGAAACTCATGACGGACTCTGCGGTTCCCATCAAGCTGGGCCAAAGATGAAGCTGAAGATCAAAAGAATGAGTTACTATTGGCCCACGATGATTCGGGACTGCCTTGAACATGCGAAGTAGTGTCACTCGTGCCAAATTCACGGGGACTTCATCCACCAGCATCCGAATCCGCTACATCCAACATTGGCTAGCTGGCCATTCAAAATGTGGGGACCGATATAATCGGGCCCATCGAGCCAGCATCATCCAAGGGACATCGGTTCATACTAACAACAACCGATTACTTCTCTAAATAGGCAGAAGCAATACTGTTAAGGGAAGTGAAGACGGAGAACATCCTCCATTTCTTCAGGACGCATGTCATCTACCGGTTTAGCACTCCACTGCGGATCATCTCGGATAACGGGCCAGCCTACAGAAGCCCTAAGATCAGCCGCTTAGCACAGCAGCATAAAATAGATTGGACATATTCTTCAGTTTATAATCACCGAGCTAACGCTAGCTGAGTCTTTCAACAAGACCTTGACAAAGATCATAAAGAAAACAGTGTACAGAAATAAAAAGGACTGGCACGAGAGATTGCATGAAGTTTTCTGGGCTTATCGGACCACGTTCAAGACGGCCACGAAGACAACTCCCTTTGCGTTAGTATTCGGCACGGAAGCGGTACTTCCCTTGGAGATAGAGCTACCCTCTATACGAGTGGCGGTTCGGTACGAACTAACGGATGAAGAAAGTGCCCATCTTCGGCTTAAGGAGCTCGATGCCCTTGATGAAACTCGTCTCATGGCGCAGCAAAACCTAGAAGCTTACAAAGCGAGGATGACGTGCTCATATGAAAGACTGACTAGGACGAGAACATTCCGCCAAGGCGAACTCGTGTTAGTCATAAAAAGACCTATGATCCCTAACCGTGCCAAACGGGGGAAATTCGAGCCAAACTATGAGGGCCCGTACATCATAGACAAGGTCTATCAAGGTGGGGCCTACTTGCTCATGGATATGCATGGCGAAAGACCTTTCCGGCCAATAAATGGCTGGTTCCTTAAGAAATACTACGCTTGACAAGTCATGGCTCGGGTTAATGATGGATGACGATGCTCGTGTCCGCTCGCTATCTCTGTGAATCCAAACTCTATAGGTAGTATTCAGCGAAACCTCGCCTCAAAAGAACCATGGACCGCAACGTCCTTAAACTAGCTGTGGACCGAGATGTCTTTAAACTAACAATGGACCGAGATGTCCTTAAAAACTAACATTGGACCGAGATGTCTTTAAACTAACAATGGACCGAGATGTCCTTAAACTAACATTGGACTGAGATGTCTTTAAACTAACAACGGACCGAGAAGTCCCTAAAACTAACAGCGCTGCCTCAAGCACGGCGATAGTGGAGTGCAAGTCTATAAGTCCCAGCGGCGACGACTGCGAGTCAAATCCCACCGACGAACAAATAGGCCACATGCGGCGAAACTATTCTCGAGAGTTTCCTCGCCAGAGAAAAAAGGGTACATCCACAAGCGAAATGGGCACGGATGAAAACTCGGAAGCATTAGTAAAGATTAATCAAGATTAGGGTTTGATTTGGCTTAATGACTTCTAGTAGATTCTCTGTAGGGTTGCTAGGCACGCGCACAAGGGTCTACGAGGCATCAACCATGCCCGATTAAAAATTTAGCCCTGCCGAACAACCCGAATACGGATCTTTAAACTAGAGATTAGGCGAAAACTAGCATGCTAAACACTTTAACACTAAGTGAGAGGGATTACAACCTTTGTAGATCCGGTCCTTCACTTCATATGCTCCGTGTTGTGGTCCCTTCGCTGCGATCAGCGGGTTCCGGACTCTCGAGAGGTTCCACGAAGAGAAAGATGCAACCTTTGCTTCCGATCTTCGATACTAAGATGATCTACCTTGAAGTTTCGTTAACACAAGCTTACACTAACTAAACGAAGTGAACACCCTCATCTAAATGGCAAGGATAGATGAGGATGATGAAGTAGGATTTTTGCTCTCTTTATTTATCTTTTTCTCATATTTATTCATCACTTGAAGAAAATCTAGAAAGCTTTTTCATGAAAGAATGAAGGAAGAAGAAGAATAGTGATCCATTTCCTTTTGTGATGAATAATGAAAGGATTAATATGACATATAATGCAACCATGGTAGACTTAACCATTATAGAGAATTGACTAGGGTTAGGGTTTGGGTTGGGTTAAAGCATGAGTCACTGTTCAGACCATAATATTGCATTTATCATTCCCCTATTCTTACCCTTTTTTATAAATAAACAGGTACTCTTGACGCACGTTTGTTGAATATTACAGGTTACAGGTTTCTGGAGCAAATACAGTGAAAAAGACACAAAACAACAGAAAATGGACTTTTGACCAACAATGAGACGGATCCTAGTCAAGCCCAGGTGCAAGGCAACGAATTTCAAGGTGAACCGGTTAAAAAGCCCAATACAAGTCTTCACTAAAAATCTGGAGAAGATCCAGAAGTCCAACAGAGAAAACAAGAGTAAAAACAAAAAGCCAAGAAGCCCAGAAGAAAGCCCATAAAATCTCACAGCCCAAGTCTACAGTTTGGCCGCGGAACCGCGGCCAAACCCTGCCTGGCGCCGCGGTTCCGCAGCCATATAGTGCGCGTGTCGGCGCAATTTTTCTATACTGGTGCGCTGTTGTGGGTGTTGTGATTTTAGGTGGGCAAATCAGTAATTGCGCATGCGCGAGAGTCTGTAACCCTAGGTTTCCTATTTTCCTATAAATTGTAATTTTAGATCTAAAAATTGTATGCCTCTTTTCAATAAATAAAATTCAGAAATTCTGGAAGTGACATTCAGATCTGTTCTTTATCGCTTGGAAGGAGCCATCACCATTAGTAAGTATTTTATTTCTGTTCTTTTAATTTAATGTTATTTCATCCCCTAATGAGCGAGTAGTCTCCTCGCTTGTTAGGGTTAGCCTTAGGGAAAGGGTTGAGAGATGAGATCTCTCACCCCTTTCAATGCCTAACCCATTAAGAACTCCATGCATGCGCGCACAACCGCTCCCTGCGGCACCCTACCCTTCGAGGTAACGGTGAACCGCAGTATAAAGGCCCGGTTGCGCGCGTTTTCCATGGGGGTTAGGGTAATTAACGACAAAGGAAGGATACGAATCTAGAGGAAGAAAACATCTTCCCAAAAGAGTCGTATCCACTTTATCGATAATTACTATAACACCTAATGGATCTAGAATACGGCATTGAAAGCGGTGAGGAAACATCAATCTCCAAAACTTCCTCTAAGACTAACCCTAGCAAGAATTTAAATTAGATTAATTAAGTTTTAGATCTAGATTTTTATAAAACCAAAACGACAAAAAAGAATCAACTCGTTAAGACACATAAAAGGAATTTACCCGTCTCTGTGGATCGACCCGTATTCATCGGCTAGCTGCGAAGCGACGCCGTTTCTGATTGCGGTAATTACAGTTTTTAACACTAATCAAATGGCGCCGTTGCCGGGGACATTCTGCTGTTCTGTTGGGCAATCCGCCGCGGAACCGCGCTCTGGCTGCCACGTCAGCACCTGAAATTTTCTGGTTTGATTTATTTCTCTCTCCTCTGCAACCTCCCATATATCTCTCTGTAAAGATCTTTTTGCAGGATTTCTTTGCGTAAAGGGTCTTTCTCCCCCTTCTAAATAACAGATCTCTGCAGGTTTCTTTGCGCCGCGCTAAAAATTTTGATTGCAAGTGAAATTTTATCTGTTTTGCATAATTTAACCGGACTCTAAGGGGCTATTTGACCAAAATCAGATTGGGTGGGGATTTCATCACCCTTCCCAGGACCCCAGAAAACACCTAAGCATTTTGCATCGACCACAATTAATTAAAAAAGATTAGACTCAGACCTAAGGACATCGAGCTCGATAGGAAAAGGACTAGGGTAGGCATCGGCCGTTTATCCTTACCGACATTGCGGTGTCTAGGCTAGTGGTTATTAATTAGGCCCACTGTAGTGGTGGTTCCTTCCCACTTACCTGGCCGTATTTGTCCGTGAAGAGGCGGTTTGAGGTCTATTTCTAGTCCTAGTTAGGAGCTGTCTAGCAGACCTAGGCAACCCTAGATCTAGGCCTGATTGTGCATGTGTGGTTGATACTTTTGTGTCACGAGTCCATTTTCTAAAACCGTCTTGCAAAACTTTCCAATAAAAAATAAAGAAAAAATCTTTTCAAAACTTGCAACTTGCCGCTAAGAAAACTTGCACCTCACTTCCACCATCTTTCCTTCATTGACGTTATCTTACCCCCACATTCTGTTTTTCTATTTTTTCTGACTGCACTACCCTTTAGTGCATATCATCTTGGACTAGGGATACTAACGCCCGATTAGTCCGTGTTTCGTTGGTACCGACCAACGAACCCTTCGACGAACCCTTCGTCGATCTTCCGTCCACTTCCTTACCTCCAACCTCAAATTCTTTCACCGAAAGTATGTCGGGGTTCAACCCTAACGATACCTTACCGACGGGAATGATTCCACCTCCGCCAGGTGCGAATAACCCGAATCTTCTGCCTGTTGTAGCGCCCGCACGAGTCGCGCTCCAGGATCTCTTCTACCCCATCCGCACTTCCTTACCTACCTGTCTTTCACCCCCACCGGCGAATGGGGATAATTTTGAAATAAAACCACACTTCATCAATATGCTGCCTAAGTTTCATGGTTTGGAATCCGAAGATGCATATATTTTCATTAATAAATTCCAAAACGTTTGCGCCATGATGAAGACAACCCAATTAAGTGATGACGCAATAAGGCTAAGGGTCATTCCTTTTACCTTATGTGACCTAGCCGAGAAGTGGCTATACAGCACCGCATCACATTCTATTAGAAATTGGGACGAGTTTGTGAGAGCTTTTCTGAAAAAGTTCTATCCTCATCATAAAACTGCTAGAATCCGAAATGAGATTATACAATTTTCACAGCTTCCGTCCGAACCATTCTGGAAATGTTTCGAGAGATTTAAAGACCTACTTGTTCAATGCCCTCATCATGGGATAGAAAAGTGGCAACTTTGCCAAACTTTATACGAGGGATTGAACGCAGCAACGAAGCAGTTGCTAGAAACAATATGTCAAGGTCATTTTCTCTCCAAGTCTAGCGACGAAGCTTGGCAGTTTCTTGAGGACCTAAGTGAGCAAACAATTCAGTGGGAGAGTACCAAGACCACATCATCTTCTTCAGTTGGTCAATCTAGGGCAGGCATACATCAAATAGATATGTCGATTGCTATGAAGGCCGAGATGGCCTCACTTATGAAAAAGCTAGAAGCCATTGAGACAAAAATCTCATCGTCTTCTCCTGCCCCTACTCTACCCACAAGAACTGTTTGTGCTTGTTGTTCGAACCCATCGCATTTAACCGAAGAGTGCCCTTATAATGCACCCATTCAAGGGCAGGATCAAGTCAATGCTGCATTCCAGCAAAGACAAAGAAACGATCCGTACTCTTCGACATACAATCAGGGGTGGAGGAGTCACCCAAATCAACAAGTCCAAGGGAATAACAATTTTCAAAGAGCTCCTCCACAACAACAACAAGCACCCTTACAAACTCAAATACAGCAACCTTTCCAACAACAACCTTATACAAATCAAACGAACAATTTGGCTCAACCAAATGATGATAAGGTTACCTCGCTCGAAAAAAGTCTAAATGCATTTCTTAAGCAAACTACAGAATCCGCAGCAAGATTTGAAAGTTATGTTCAATCTTTATTGAATAACAATGCCTCACACGATCAAAGTATCAAATCTATTGAGGCACAAATTGCACAATTAACTGCTGCGTTGAGCGAGAGAGAAAAGGGAAAGCTTCCATCTCAACCAATGCCCAATCCCGGTCATGCACAAAACGCATATCACAATCACAATGTAAATGCGGTGACCACGTTGAGATCAGGAAGAGAGTTGCAAAATGATTTGGGATCTAGTGATGACATCCCCGCCGGTGGTTCTTTTTCCCCTTCTTCATCTTCTTCACTTCCTTCTTCACCTTTTTCTCTAGAGCCTATTCTCCACCCTTCACACGGCTCTATTTCTCCTGACTCGAACGGACCCATTTCTCACAACACGAACACATCCACACTGGGATCCGTTCCTACTCCACATTCTACTCCACAGACTTTTGACTCAACAAATTTTCAGAATGCTCCATTCCCAAACAGGTTGAGTCCTAATAAACCAAATACACAAGTGGAGAAGATTGTGGAGATATTTAAGCAGGTTAGCATAAATATACCTCTCTTGGATGCTATCCAACAAGTCCCTTCATATGCGAAAATCTTAAAGGGCTTATGCACATCGAAGAGAAAGGCATCTCAAGTACCCAAGAAAGTGCTAGTGGCTAGTGCAGTGAGCAATGCTATTAACCACCATCAAACCTTACCCCAAAAACGAAAGGACCCCGGCTATCCTACTATTTCAATCACAATTGGGGATAAGAAAATTAATCGAGCACTTTTAGATCTTGGGTCTAGTGTTAACCTGATTCCTTACTCCGTGTACGAACAATTAGGGGTTGGAGAGTTGAAACCCACTCGTTGCACTCTCCAAATGGCTGATCGATCAATCACCTATCCAAGGGGTCAACTAGAGGATGTGTTGATCAAAGTCGGGGAATTCATATTCCCCGTTGATTTTATCGTTATGGATACACAACCTGTTGCCAACCCAATAAACCAAATTCCGGTGATTCTTGGTCGACTATTTTTGGCCACTTCCAATGCAGTAATAAATTGTCGCAATGGCTCCATGACTCTATCCTTCGGAAAAAGGTCTAGTGAGTTCAATATTTATAAGATGGGAAGTCTGCCCCACGTGCCTAAAACAAGTACACGAGAAGTTTGCTCTATTCACGAAATCACGCAGGAGGACTGCGAGCTTGGAAGATTTCTATTTGATGAAAGCAGTTTTGACGCCACTAGAGCGTCCCTCCTTGAGCCTAATGTCGTTGACACAACCGATGTTGATTATGAATGTTTCACTTTTTTGGATGATGACGACTCACAGCCCGAATATGAGTCGTTTGAATTTTTGGATGAGTCAGTCGAACCATCCGAATCGGTTGTTTGCAGTGATTTCGAACCTGTGTTAGAGTCCTTTGAGTTCGAGGTAGATTCCGCAATGATTCTTTCGCCTCAGAAATTCGAACTCATGTCCTTACCGCCTCAACTTAAATATGCTCATATAGGTGAGAATGAGACTTTTCCCATTATCATATCAGCCTCTCTAGCCTTCGAGCAAGAGAACGCTATTTTAAAAGTCTTACAAGATAGGCGGCAAGTTTCCAATTGGACTATGGCGGACATCGAGGAGATAAGTTCCCTCATAAGTGAATATCATACACATGTGATGGATGATGCCATGTCAATAGAGGACCCACAGGAACATCTTGGGGGTATTGTGGTGAGTCAACTTCCTCCCTTAGAAGTTGAAATACCCCCCTTTCTTTTAATAAGGTACGAGAATGCCAACACTCCACTGATTGCTGATCATTCGCATTCTAGTTTCGATGCATCACCATCACCTGTATATTTCCCTCCACACCTCCCATACCACTACTTCTATCTTCCCAAATTCTTTGCGGACCACCACAACTTATTTTTTCACCAACCAATATCCTTTACTAATAAATTTTTCAAATGGTTGGTGTTGACTTTTTGCCGATGCAAAGTTTGGCAGCAATGTCTAACATAGTTTAAATGAAGTTTGGGGGAGGGTCTTTTTGTATATATTTTTGCTTTTCTTAACAATAAAAAAAAATTATAAATAAATAAACAGGGGAGTATCGGTATTTTGACCCTCTTGGTTTAGCATGACAGTGAGGACACTGTCAAGTTCAAGTTTGGGGGTATGCTCGGTACGTCTTCTTCCTTCGCATTCATTTGTACATATTTTTGCATTTGCATACTTATTTGAAAACCTATAAAAATTGGAAAAATTTCAAAAATTATAAAAATTAATGTATTCAATTTTCGCTTATTTGACGTGAGTTTGACAAATAGGTTAACTGGTTAGGAACAACTAGATCTTAGACTTAGTAAGTTAAAAACCCTAAAAATAACCTTCCTTAAAGTTTAACAGTAGAAAGTATATGCCTTGTAGTTTATTTAGAAATAGGAAAATTTTGGGTTCACTTCTTGGTCTAAGTCAAAACAAGGGAAGAGTATTGATGTTCTTATTAGAGTATAAGTTTGAAAAATAGTTCCTAGCTTAAGTCTAGATTCTGAAAATGTATACCCTACAATTGCACAATCACGCACCTTGAAACTTGGAATAGTAGAAGAGTCCTTGAAATGCTCTTGTCTTAAGTCCTTAGTACGATGAAAATAAAAGAAAAAGATATGAAAAAAAATGGACACTGGTTTTTGTGATTACTTAAGGCTGCAAAAATAGAAAAAATATTTAGCGAGGGTGCTTCATCACCTAGTGCCTTAGACCAACTGGTTTGGGAGTCACTGCTAAAGCCTTGGGTGTTGCAAAGACTAGGAAGTACGCTTTAAAAGTGCAAACGCATTTTGTAAGCGGTCGTTGGTACCTCAAGAAGTATTAACGGTCGCATGAAGGATGTGTAAGCAAATTTCATTTTAATAAGTGCTTTGGATGAGAGTATGATTGCTTGATTTGAATTTCCAAGTGTAGGGGTAATATATACACACACGTAGGGATATGTGATTGGAATTTAGATAAGAGAAAGGAATGAAGAATAGAACTTGTATCTTTAATAGAGTTGATAGAAATTCCTAAGTGGAGATGTAACCCTAGAAGGAAAACTTAAGAGATGCCGAAAGCTAAGTAGGTCTACATAACATATATAATCTTAAGTTAAATAATGAGGAAGCATGAAGAATATGGGTGGATAATTTACAAGTAGAAGATAATAGAATTCCTTATTAGAAGACCTAATTGGAGAACAAAAGTCAATGGGCCGAGTTGATAGGATTTTGTGGGTGTAATCCGCTGAAAACCCTCAGGAGACAACACTCCTCCTACTAGGGACACCTAGAGGTTTAACGGCTTGTTGCACGAGCTCAGTGCAATCGCGTTTCCCTGCGAAAGTGCGGTTAGGTTTTTGTAATGAATAAAATAATAAGTTTTCTCGAGGACGAGCAAAAGGTAAGTTTGGGGGTATTTGTTCAGACCATAATATTGCATTTATCATTCCCCTATTCTTACCCTTTTTTATAAATAAACAGGTACTCTTGACGCACGTTTGTTGCATATTACAGGTTACAGGTTTCTGGAGCAAATACAGTGAAAAAGACACAAAACAACAGAAAATGGACTTTTGACCAACAATGAGACGGATCCTAGTCAAGCCCAGGTGCAAGGCAACGAATTTCAAGGTGAAGCGGTTAAAAAGCCCAATACAAGTCTTCACTAAAAATCTGGAGAAGATCCAGAAGTCCAACAGAGAAAACAAGAGTAAAAACAAAAAGCCAAGAAGCCCAGAAGAAAGCCCATAAAATCTCACAGCCCAAGTCTACAGTTTGGCCGCGGAACCGCGGCCAAACCCTGCCTGGCGCCGCGGTTCCGCGGCCATATAGTGCGCGTGTCGGCGCAATTTTTCTATACTGGTGCGCTGTTGTGGGTGTTGTGATTTTAGGTGGGCAAATCAGTAATTGCGCATGCGCGAGAGTCTGTAACCCTAGGTTTCCTATTTTCCTATAAATTGTAATTTTAGATCTAAAAATTGTATGCCTCTTTTCAATAAATAAAATTCAGAAATTCTGGAAGTGACATTCAGATCTGTTCTTTATCGCTTGGAAGGAGCCATCACCATTAGTAAGTATTTTATTTCTGTTCTTTTAATTTAATGTTATTTCATCCCCTAAAGAGCGAGTAGTCTCCTCGCTTGTTAGGGTTAGCCTTAGGGAAAGGGTTGAGAGATGAGATCTCTCACCCCTTTCAATGCCTAACCCATTAAGAACTCCATGCATGCGCGCACAACCGCTCCCTGCGGCACCCTACCCTTCGAGGTAACAGTGAACCGCAGTATAAAGGCCCGGTTGCACGCGTTTTCCATGGGGGTTAGGGTAATTAACGACAAAGGAAGGATACGAATCTAGAGGAAGAAAACATCTTCCCAAAAGAGTCGTATCCACTTTATCGATAATTACTATAACACCTAATGGATCTAGAATACGGCATTGAAAGCGGTGAGGAAACATCAATCTCCAAATCTTCCTCTAAGCCTAACCCTAGCAAGAATTTAAATTAGATTAATTAAGTTTTAGATCTAGATTTTTATAAAACCAAAACGACAAAAAAGAATCAACTCGTTAAGACACATAAAAGGAATTTACCCATCTTTGTGGATCGACCCGTGTTCATCGGCTAGCTGCGAAGCGACGCCGTTTCTGATTGCGGTAATTACAGTTTTTAACACTAATCAGTCACTTGAAAATATCTTTCACAAAACAAAACAAAACAAAACCTTCTAGAATCATCTAGAAAGCTTAACCCTAATCCAAACCCTAATCATGTTTAAACTCCACTAAACATGTTGCATTAGTTATCATATCATGTTACAATATTATATATCACATATATAATATTTATCGTAACAAAATAAAATAATACAATTAACATATATCGCATATATATCAATGTATTACCCGAGTGAGAAAAAGAATCTTTTAGTGAGCTAATATTAGTTAATGTAATTTAATATATCATATATATTATTATACATTAAATTATCGAATCAACACTTGATCCGACAATCCGGCTATATCGCATATAACCGACTAATATTTATCCGTACCGATTCATCGAATCAACACTTGATCCGATGACCCGGCTGATATCAAATATCGCGAGAATACAATACGGTATCTCATATCGCATTATCCTCGGTCCCGCACATATCACATATATGCTCCTACTCCGTTTTGCCTGAGCCAAGAAACCTCTGTGTAGGACTCTAAAGAATCGTCAATACGCCGGCAGTAGGTGATGATCATATCAAACACCCACAAGCTGCAAGCGGTCAGCTAAACGTAACAGCTACCCATGTATTGAGGGCTCAGAAGATCAACAAGCAAGCCTGTACATTCTCCTGTGAATCCAAACAGTAACACTCCCGTACAGTCCGGTCTCGTCGTCTGATATGTTGCATATCTCGCCTAGGGGTGGTAAACGTCAGACCCGAGTAGCTCGATAAGTCGTGTCGATATGAGGTCTATAACAGTTCGAGAAACTACTGATAACACTTACCAGTAAATCTCAACAACCCTGGCCAGGGATTTCCGGTTATAGCCAATCGAACACAGCACAACATCAACTCCCTATACCGGGAGAGACGAATCCCCTCCTATCGCTCATTGCCTCCATGTGATTCAGGACTGTACCCAAAAGCCACCCTTTTGCACGCCCTCTTGGACGTGGTATGATGGAAATCAAAGCACAGTGGGAATCACAAAAGACTCTATGACGATCTCGGGTCAACAGACTATTCTGTACCAGTGTCACCGGAGAACTGCCATCTGACGTGATGTATAACACCATCTGGGAGTTCTCGGCGAGTCCGTCCAGTGTACCCAGTCTCTACTGAGCACCCATACACCATCCTTGATGTCAAACACTGATGGATATGGGATCATCCATCGCCCATCATATGGGTCAAGATGCGTATACGCTAGTCTACTCTGGTGTATCGATGCCCTGTCTCGATACACCCTCGACTAGGAACAGTTATAGGATGTACTCATCGACTACCGTGGCCCCACTAGTATGATCTCATCATAGTCCCAGTAGTCGAGTACATATCCTAAGGGCTTTATCAACATGTAACATAGAGACAATCAGAGTACATGTTAAGATAAAGTACAACCAGATAGCATACTATCATGTCGAGCAAGAAAGTCTTCCCTATATATGTCCAAGCATCCATTACAATATACATCGTATGTACAGTAATGGCCTCTAGGGCATACATATAACTAACAATCTCCCACTTGCACTAGGGCCAACTGTTATGGTATCGCATACCCAACAATTAGCTGCAGTTGAAGTATCTCATACTCAACCATCCCATAAAAGTCTCTACTGGGAAAAAGGCCTTTGTGAATGGATCCGCGCTGTTGTCCTCTGTGTCTACTCTCCTAACCTCGATCTCCCTGGAGATCAACCATCTCCATGATCAGGTGATACTGCCTAAGAATTATATCTGGATTTCTGATGGGACGGTAGTTCTTTGGCTAAAGCCACAACTCCATTGTCACACAATGGTAGGAACAAAGTTCATCTCATGAACGAAGTTCATCTCATGAACTTATATATATCCAGACTGCTTCTTTGGTAGAATCCTTGGTAACGATGTATCTTTCCTTTAATCGTCTAGTATGTCACGGTATCTAGCTTGGAACTCTTCCAATATACCGTCCCTCCACTGAGGATAAAGACAATGCCTGTGACTGACATTCAGTTGTCCTTATCACCCTGGAACCTTTCCAGTGATTCTCCCCAGGATCGATTGATACCATCTCACTACAACTAGTGAGTATCCTAACTTCCAATTAGAACTATCTCATAGATCCAAAACACTGGATTTAGGAGGTATCGCTTTGATCCTATATGGAGAATCGTTGTGATAAGCGGAGATTGACGGAGCGTAGCATAGGAAACTCCTTCCTTATCAAGAGTATGTCATCCACGTACTCTACGAGGATCACCACCATACTCCTTACTACCTTTTTGTATATACAAGGTTCATCTACCATTTTAATGAAGTCAAACTCTTTGACTACCACATCAAAACAGATGTTCCAACTCCGCGATGCCTGTTTTATCATATAAAATATCTTGCATACGTTTCCGCTGCACCCACTGTCTACGAAGCCCTCTGGCTGTGTACTTATAGACGCACTTTTCTAAAACATCATTTAGAAAAGTAGTCATGACACCCAACCGCCAGATATCGTAGTCATGGTATGTAGCCGTGGTAAGTAGGATCTGGATGGAGTTAAGCATAGCTTTGAAAGTCTCAACTTTTCCATGTACACCAAGTAATCTTCTCAAGATATACTTACTCCTGATGGGGATTTAACCCTTCAGATAAAGCAACCAAAGTCCATACTTTGTTGGTGTATAAGGATTCCATCTCAGATAGCTAAGCATCCAGCCATTCTTACAGAGTCCCACTCCTGATGGCCAGCTCGAAACTAGTTGGGTCATCATCTCATGATGCAATCCTCGCTCCCACTGTCATAGAGAAACCGAAGTATCTCTCAGGTGGGTGAGGAAGCCTACTAGATCGGCGAAGAGGCTGAGGTTCGTTGGAAACTATTGAATCCTTTAGTTCTACCAAATCATCAGTAGCAGTTTGTATAGCTGGAACTACTTCCAGTTTTACAGAGCTGACCTTGCCTCGAGCTTGTCCGGATTTTGCTTTTAGACATAGGCCGGACAACCCAAATCTTAACCAACTTAAGATATGGGCTCTTCCCTTTCCATATCACATATGAAGTAGTAGGCAACTGATTTGATTTGAACCCTATTCAATAGGTATGCAGCTTCTCAAGTGCATAACTCCCAAAAGGAAATAGGAAACTCAGTAGTACTCATCATAGAGCACACCATAACAAATAGGGTGCTATTGCTCCGCCCCGATACACCGACATGCTGTGGTGTATACGGAGCAGTAATGCTGAGAGAGAATCTCATTCTCCTTTAGAATAGTCCAGGAATTCCGTGCTCAAGTATTCTCCTCCTTGATCTCATCAAAGGACATAATACTTATACCCGTTATTGGTTCTCTACTTCTAACTTACATTCTGTGAATATCTCAAAAGGTTCGGACTTATGTTTCAGCAGGAACATATGTCTGAATCTTGAGAGATCATCAGAGAATGTAATGAAGTACAAAGAACCAGTCTTGGCATGTGTAGACAGGGGACCTTCATACATCAGCATGTATCAATCCCAAGAGTTTACTAACTCTTTCTCTGTTTCCAATAAACAGAGCTATGGTCATCTTATCTTTATGACATGACCGGCAAGTTTCATAAGATGTAAATTCAAACTAATTTGAATATGCATCTAAATGTAACTTCAGCCAGTCGGGTCGCATTGATATGACCTAGTCTACAATGCCTCAAGAAGGATTCATTCATTTCTGAACTCTTCCTCTTGTGTGTGTTCCGTATACTAAGAACTGTAGTTTGATTTAAAACGTTTATGCTTTTAGATAACGTGCCTGAACCGATCAATTCTTGATATAGGAAATGTTCAAAACATTATCCAACAATACAAAATTATATCCTTTCTTTACTAATAAAGAGACTGATATGATTTTGTATATCAGGTTCGGTATCTAATAACATTCGTTCAGAATCAATGTATTCTGGTAATACAAGGTGATAGTGACCAACAGACTTGGCTGCAACACTTGCACCGTTTTCTATCTCATGAAACTTATCACCCGTTCTCAGTTCTCTACCTATCTGTAGCCCATGTAACAGATTACATATGCGGGATCCTGATCCGGTATTACATACCCATGACGTAAAGGATACTGAGAAACAGTTCTTTGTAATGAACACACCCGAAGATGATGCATCAATATGCACTTTCTTCGTTTGGGCGGCACGGGAAATCTGGTATTCCCCAATTTCCTGCTCTGTCTTATAACAATTATAAGTTGGAGTGGGACCAACGTTCCCCAGCTCAATATAACAAGTGGGTTCGGTCAATATATCCGTTTTTATTATCTTGATTAAGGCATGATATGGTCGCTACCTGGAGAGAGAGAGAAGAAAACACTCAGCGTATGCTCTTGCAAGATTAGATTGGTTATCTAATATATCTAATCAGGATGTCTCCCACTGTTTTAATCAAATCTTCCTTCAAACCTTAAAAGGAAAGACTAGCCGGGATTAATTACACGCTACAAGTTCGCCAATCTTTCAGCCAGGCCAGTGTCGGTACTTTGAGGGAGGTCCCCCGTGCTTTCGCACGAACCTAATTAAAGTAAACCTCGTTTTCCCAGAGGCGTAACCCCGTTAACACCTTTCTAGACACCTACTTGATCGGCTAATTGTAATGTGTAAAACTCTCCCAGGAGTAACTCTTACTCGCAGCGGGTATCGGGATCCAACTATCTCATAGAAGGTATGCAATCTCATTGAAAATTTCAACACTTGAAATTCCCAATAATATTTTACCCCTAGCGTCCCATGACCTTGACGCAGGCCAACAAACCACAGTGCGCTAGTCAAGTTCAACCCGTCATTTCTTGATTGAATTAAACTCACCCGCACGACCCTTGACGCAGGCCAACAAAGTCACACGACTACCCTAATCCAATCTGCATCATATGCATAAACAGATAAATACTAGTTAGCTACCGTACACTACGCCTTGACGCAGGCCAACAAACGTAGCACGAATACTAAGTAGGACTTATCTGAAATGACGGAGGGCTACGACAGGTTTTTAAGAAAACCTATTGCGTAATGAACTTGATATCGTCGTAGAATCGAGTGATTTTTAAATGGAGTGTTTTTTAGGCTTTTCTAGTTTTGCTAAAGGGGTCACTCCCGGTGAAGGGATCGTCGGCCCTTTCCTCATCGAATAAGGTGCAGGATATTTCACAAATATCACTATGCAAAGCAGAAACTATAGAAGCAATCAAAAGACAAACCGAGTTTGTAGCATCTGCCAGTTATTGCTAAAGGAGTCACTCCCGGTGAAGGGATCTCGGTCCTTTCCTTATTGAATAAGGTGCTGGATGTTCTACAAGGAACACCGCTATGCAAAGCAAGAACTAGAGCTAACAGTTTTTATAAACAAGTTTCTACAACATCTTAGGTTTCTTTTATTTCATTAATCTCATTAATGAAGTCCCATTTTATTATGCTTCCCAAGCATCTCTTTTGAAACGAAATCTGCAATATAACATATATCTCATATATATAATATAAACATTCGTCACAGGCAGTAATATGATCTCATCACAGAACAATGCAGCAGAAGAACATATATGAAATATTGGATATACTAGGACGTCCGTGTTTTCAATACGAGCCTGTATAAAACACGGATTCCACGGTCGCGATGAATAGCCAAACCCACATCCCTAGACCCCAACGAGAGAAGCAAGTAACACTGCCAATTCTAGGGTTAGGAGACCCGGTCTCGACTCCTCGAGATGGTCTCCCACTGGACCCTAGAACCCGGTTACTTGTGCTCCCCGCCTTGGGTCTACCTAATGCGGAAAAGTAAATAATATACAACGGTGACATCTTCCGCTACCTGGAAGTGCCCCAATAAAAGAATATTACATACAAATGAATTTTACATGAATGAAAAAGAAAAAACTCTCATCTCACATAAAACCCCCGGCTATTCAAAACGCGACGATCCAATAAAACATATTACAGCAACACATAACATCTCATATCATCAACGTAAGCAAGTATGCGTATCCCGATTGTCGTTGATGTATAGCAACGAAGCCGGCGATACACCACATACTACGCTTACGGTCACAGAAAAGAAAGTGTAAAACTACAACAGTTGGAATCCGCAACCTCCTTAGACATCGCATGCCTAACCAAATGAATTCCTTAGACATCGCATGCCTAACAATTATAAACCCCGCATTTTAGTCTCATTATCGAAAACTCTTTTCAATGTCAAGTCGGGCAATTCAACAAGATTCCCGACAACCTGATCGAATGCTCGTCGCAAACTTTAGTAGACGGCCGCACCCCCGATGCCGTCGACGAAGTGCACTAAGGCGGAACACCGCTGCCGCGAGCACCCGAACGGATGCTTTCGGCGACGGGGTTTTCCTATGGTCACTTGGTCGGGGCTATGGGGCGTAGCTGTCTATTAAGTTTACCCGGCGAGTATCCGCGTACGCTACGTGATTGCGACAGACTTTTGATCATATCAAAATTCCGTGGCAACCGATCATCTGAGACTAAACTGCTATGTTTATAATATTCAAATCAGTTATCTCATAACTACCTGTGGATTCCAAATATTGTATCGCATTCCAGATAAATAGACAAAGTTAAACTTTCTGATCGAATCATCAAACACCCAAGATTTCCCCAATATATCTCAACACTTGAAATCAGTTTAAAAACATCCATCACATGCCATAGTACCAATGGTCCAGCCGTAGAAGGGTCAAGCCAACGCCTCACATGTGGCACGCCGTACTGTCCCAAACCCTAAGGTTTAAAAGGCAGTTCAAGACGGTCAGATAATCGAGTTAAAGTTTGTTGTCTTCTAGAGGGTCCACCGCGTTACCTGCACAACTTAGAACGTTCTTAAACACAAGGAAAAATCCAACTTTTGAAAAATTTTCCGACAGGGGAAAAAGTGAGTTATTGATATCCGTTCAAACTTTTTAACAGTTTCTAAAAGTTATCCGGACAAAACACATAGACAAAATTAGACAATCCGATCGAATAATCGAATCCCCAAGACAACCCCAGAAAAACTCAACTGTTGAGTAAAATATAAAAATTTCCAGAAGACTCAGCACTTTAAGACAAGAATTACTGTGCAAGCCACATGGTGTAACTCAGCAAAGTGGCCGCGGAACCGCCGCGAAACCCAGGGTTGCGCCGCGGTTCCGCGCTTAGTTTGTCGAGTTAACATCACGTGCTTCACAGTAACTCATAGAATTCCCTGCTGAATTTTTTGGCAATTTTTAATTCACAAAAATCCAAATTTTCAGAAAATTTCCAGAGAAGGGTCTAATTCGGGTTTTCCGGGTTCGACCGGACTTTAAACTTCGTCTAGACTTCGCCTAAAGCTCTAGCTTGGCTCTGATACCACTGTAGGGTTGCTATGCACGCGCACAAGGGTCTACGAGGCATCAACCATGCCCGATTAAAAATTTAGCCGTGCCGAACAACCGGAATACGGATCTTTAAACTAGAGATTAGGCGAAAACTAGCATGCTAAACACTTTAACACTAAGTGAGAGGGATTACAACCTTTGTAGATCCGGTCCTTCACTTCATATGCTCTGTGTTGTGGTCCCTTCGCTGCGATCATCGGGTTCCGGACTCTCGAGAGGTTCCACGAAAAGAAAGATGCAACCTTTGCTTCCGATCTTCGATACTAAGATGATCTACCTTGAAGTTTCGTTAACACAAGCTTACACTCACTAAACGAAATGAACACCCTCATCTAAATGGCAAGGATAGATGAGGATGATGAAGTAGGATTTTTGCTCTCTTTATTTATCTCTTTCTCACATTTATTCATCACTTGAAGAAAATCTAGAAAGCTTTTTCATGAAAGAATGAAGGAAGAAGAAGAATAGTGATCTATTTCCTTTTGTGATGAATAATGAAAGGATTAATATGACAAATAATGCAACCAAGGTTGACTTAACCATTGTAGAGAATTGACTAGGGTTAGGGTTTGGGTTGGGTTAAAGCATGAGTCACTTGAAAATATCTTTCACAAAACAAAACCAAAACCTTCTAGAATCATCTAGAAAGCTTAACACTAATCCAAACCCTAATCATGTTTAAACTCCACTAAACATGTTGCATTAGTTATCATATCATGTTATAATATTATATATCACATATATAATATTTATCGTAACAAAATAAAATAATACAATTAACATATATCGCATATATATCAATGTATTACCCGAGTGAGAAAAAGAATCTTTTAGTGAGCTAATATTAGTTAATGTAATTTAATATATCATATATATTATTATACATTAAATTATCGAATCAACACTTGATCCGATAATCCGGCTATATCGCATATAACCGACTAATATTTATCCGTACCGATTCATCGAATCAATACTTGATCCGATGACTCGGCTGATATCAAATATCGCGAGAATACAATACGGTATCTCATATCGCATTATCCTCGGTCCCGCACATTTCACATATGTGCTCCTACTCCGTTTTGCCTGAGCCAAGAAACCTCTGTGTAAGACTCTAAAGAATCGTCAATACGCCGGCAGTAGGTGATGATCATATCAAACACCCACAAGCTGCAAGCGGTCAGCTAAACGTAACAGCTACCCAGGTATTGAGCGCTCAGAAGATCAACAAGCAAGCCTGTACATTCTCCTGTGAATCCAAATAGTAACACTCCCGTACAGTCCGGTCTCGTCGTCTGATATGTTGCATATCTCGCCTAGGGGTGGTAAACGTCAGACCCCAGCAGCTCGATAAGTCGTGTCGATATGAGGTCTATAACAGTTCGAGAAACTACTGATAACACTTACCAGTAAATCTCAACAACCCTGGTCAGGGATTTCCGGTTATAGCCAATCGAACATAGCACAACATCAACTCCCTATACCGGGAGAGACGAATCCCCTCCTATCGCTCATTGCCTCCATGTGATTCAGGACTGTACCCAAAAGCCATCCTTTTGCATGCCCTCTTGGACGTGGTATGATGGAAATCAAATCACAGTGGGAATCACACAAGACTCTATGACGATCTCGGGTCAACAGACTACTTTGTACCAGTGTCACCGGAGAACTGCCATCTGACGTGAGGTATAACACCATCTGGGAGTTCTCGGCGAGTCCGTTCAGTGTACCCAGTCTCTACTGAGCACCCATACACCATCCTTGATGTCAAACACCGATGGATATGGGATCATCCATCGCCCATCATATGGGTCAAGATGCGTATACGCTAGTCTACTCTGGTGTATCGATGCCCTGTCTCGATACACCCTCAACTAGGAACAGTTATAGGATGTACTCATCGACTACCGTGGCCCCACTAGTATGATCTCATCATAGTCCCAGTAGTCGAGTACATATCCTAAGGGCTTTATCAACATGTAACATAGAGACAATCAGAGTACATGTTAAGATAAAGTACAACCAGATAGCATACTATCATGTCGAGCAAGAAAGTCCTCCCTATATATGTCCAAGCATCCATTACAATATACATCGTATGTACAGTAATGGTCTCTAGGGCATACATATAACTAACAGGAAGGGCACCGTGAGTAAAAACAGCAGGACTACCGGTGAGTTTGTGAAAACCCGAAAGGGCGCAATCTCGTTAATGTAAAGACACCTGCAAGGTCCTCTCGACCTTGTGAGGAGAAAATACCTACGTGAGATCCTTACGACTCACAAGGGAGCAACACACTTAGGGATCCCCATGATTCCTAAGGAGAAATTGCACTTACGAGAACCTCACGACTTGTAAGGAGAATCCCCACAATGAGACCCTCATGGCTCATAGGATTCAAAAAGCCTTAAGCTACAGGGATCTGAACCTGTTCTTAATCCATCACATTCCCCAAGTTGCCCTACAAGCGGTTCAATATTGGCCCTTGTATACAATCCAGAGGCACAAATAAACGTTTCCCTTACCAAGTCCCACCAACGATGAGGAATGTCCTCATGTGGTGAACAACACTTGTAAGTCCTCTCGACTTATAAGGAGAAAACACTCTTGTAAGATCCTTACGACTTGTAAGAGAACACAAACATAAGAGTCCTCACGATTCCTAAGGAGAAAACACACCAACGAGATCCTCACGACTCGTAGCGAGAAACATCTTTATGAGACTCTTACGGCTCATAAAGTTGAAAAGCTTTAGTCAACAGGATCCTAACCCTGTTTGCTAAGCCACCTTTGTTCGAACCGACAAAGGCAAATGATGATTCGCTCCTGGCAATATCCCAGTTGTAGCGATGCTGATGCCTAAATAAGTATCAAATTCTAAGTCATTTCACAGCAAATGATGATTCGCTCCTGGCAATATTCCAATCGCAGCGATACTGATGCTAAGTTGGTATCAGACCTCAAGTTCCATACTCGCAGCAAAAAAAATCAGCAAGCCAAAAATGCATATGAAATAGCCGAAATGTTTGGGCAACTCGCAATAAAAATCAGCGAACAAAATATATGCATATAAAAATAGCCGTAATGATTGGGCAACTCGCAATAAAAAGCAGCGAGTAAAGAAAAAGAAAAATAGCCGAAATGATTGGGCACCGCGAAAAAATAGCCGAAATGATTGGGCAATCGCGACTTTCGCGATATAAAAAGCTGAAATGATAGAGCATCGAGGAAAGAAATAAAAAAATGAAATGAAATTTTTGCCTTGCAGGTGAGATTACATTGACCCCTGTATACAATCCATGGGCACAAACGAAAAGGGAACCATATTGTCCCACCAGGCTCCATCAAAGGGAAGCCAGATCTCAATGGCTACATCTACAGCCTAGAAAACAACAACAACGTTCTTCTTCTCGTTCTAACCAGAAGCAGATACGACATCAAAAAATGGAGCCATGGCAAAGTCCCCTAGTTCCAAATCTCGACGGTTCACAGACAGCCTAGAGGCTACCTCAGAGCCATGGCAAAGTCCCCTAGTTCCAAATCCCGACGGTTCATAGACAGCCTAGAGACTACCTCGAAGCCACGGAAAAGTCCCCTAGTTCCAAATCTCGACGGTACACAGAAAACCTAATGACTACCTTGGAACCATGGCAATACCCCTAGTTCCAAGTCTCGACGGTGTCATCTACAGCCTAGAGATCAACCAATAGCGTTCTTCCTCCCTCCAGTAGGATACAGGCGCGACATCAACAAAACGGAGCCATGGCAAAGTCCCCTAGTTCCAAATCTCGACGGTTCACAGACAACCCAGAGACAACCTCGACAGTCGTCGCAATATTGCAGACACAATGTCAACCAACGAAGCAAAGAAAGATCCCTAGCTTCAGGGTCTTGACAGCAACTCAAATGAGAGCTGAAAGACCATCGGAGCTCATCCCGCTCCAGCGCGGAGTGGTCATGACTCATCGGGGCTCCCAAACTGAGCCTAACCTCAAGTAAAAAGCGACATAGAATATCCCTAACGCTTTCTCTTTCGACGGTAATATTACCTGGAAGATTACTTGAAGACATCTTGCCCAGTCCCCGCAGGGATCATAGACACGACAGTCGTGGGGCTACCCGAATAGCAAGATTGCATATCGGGGAATATATTGGCCAACGCGACTGTGCGACGGGTAAAAAACCCTGGTACCACAGACCCTAACAGACTTCTATTAGCAAGAGCTAACTGTGACGTTAGGAAACCCATGCAAGAACTTCTCGATTCGTCTCGACTCTTGACGAAATTAGTGTCCTTGCGAAAACTTCTCGATTCGTCTCGACTCCTAGGGAAAAGCCTTAGGCAATGGGGATAAGGACCTGTTTCCTAAGCACCGGGGCCCTGCAAGTCGGTCCAAGATAGACTATTGCATACTATTTATGGGACACACTCTCCAAAGTCGAATATCGACAAGGAGGGAAACAACCACTTACGAGTCCTCTCGACATGTAAGGGGAAAAATTCTCTTGTGAGACCATTACGGCTCTCAAGAGAAAACACACACTTAGGAGTCCTCACGACTCCTAAGGAGAAAATACACCTACGAGATCCTCTTGACTCGTAGGGAGAAAAGCCTTTATGAGACCCTCACGGCTTATAAAGTTGAAAAGTCTTAGGCGGCAGATCATAACCCTGTTTCCTAAGCCATCGCTGCCCTGCAACGAGGTCAAGGTGGACTATTGCATACTATTCACGGGCCACACTCTCCAAAGTCGAATATCGACAAGAAGGGAAACAACCACTTACGAGTCCTCTTGACTTGTAAGGGGAAAACTCTCTTGTGAGATCCTTACTACTCTCAAGAGAAAACGCACTTAGAAATCCTCACGACTCCTAAGGAGAAAATATACCTACGGGATCCTCACGACTCATAGGGAGAAAAGTCTTTATGAGATCCTCACGGCTCGTAAAGTTGAGAAGTCTTAGGAAACAAATCTGAACCTGTTTCCTAAGCCATCGCTGCCATGCAAGGAGATCAAGATGGCCTATCCACGGGCCACATTCTCCAAAGTCGAATATCGACAAGGAGAGAAAAAACCACTTACGAGTCCTCTCGACTTGTAAAGGGGGAAATTCTTTTGTGAGATCTTTATGACTCTCAAGAGGGAACGCACTTAAGAGTCCTCACGACTCCTAAGGAAAAAATACACCTATAGGATACTCTCGACTCGTACGGAGAAATAACCTTCTTAAGACCCTTACGGCTCATAAAGACGAAAAAAGTCTTAGGCTATAAGGACCCTAAACTTGTCTCCTAAGCCCTCAATTCCATGGCCATGCATAACTCTACACTACTTCACCCACGTACATACTTACGTGGGCAAAGTAGTGGGGGGGCATTTGTTCTCGCCAAAATCTTCGGCCAAGAGCTATTTGTTTCTGTTTACCCCGGTTAAAGTTTCATTTACAAATATGTGTGAAATCGGGCTCATTCATATACGCACACATCAGAGGAAGAACATGTGTTCAATGACAAAAAGAAAGCATTTAATTGAACATTTTATTCTACATGAAATAGATCACCATACATGGGATCAAAAGTACATGAATTCACAAAACTATAGATAAAATTCTTTAACTCTCTCTGCCTTCTCCACCATGGCAAAGCGGCGATCTTCACGAAGAGTCGATCCCTATCGGTCAGCACTGTGCCCATCAGCGAAGGAAGATATGATGGCCCGCTGAGCCCGTATCTGGCTTAGCAGCTGAACAGAGCGATCCCTCAGAGCCGTGGTGATCAAAAGTTCCTCATGAAAGCACTCGATCTTGTCCTCCGCTGCGTCGAGTATCGCCGGAGTCATCTCCACGGGATGAGGGGAATATCATCGAGCATGGATAAGAAGACCATCCGGAGTCAAATGGAGCCGATGGGGAGAGGAGATCCTCTACGAGTCAAGAGCTCAGCATGTGGACGATTACAAGCCATAGCTCCTCTCTGTTAAAATAATTCTCTGAATGTGAAAGAGAAGAGAAGTATTGCTTCAGATTATGAAGGGAGACATTTAAGTCTAGGCACAGAAAATGTTGTGCATGATGGAACAATTTCCAAGTATTTGACTTAGGAAAAGCAAAGAAAGAAGGCGAAAAGACACCTTCAGTATTGAAGCAACGCCTCACGTGCCTTACACAAGGGCGCTAATGCCAAGAGATAAAAACTCTGAGGCAGCGCCTCACGTGCCTTGCACGAGGGCGCCAGCGCCAAGAGTTAAAAACCCTGAGGCAGCACCTCATGTTCCTTTCATGAGGGCGTCAGCGCCAAGAGTTAAAAACTCTGAGGCAGCGCCTCACGTGCCCCGCACGAGGGCGCCGGCGCCTGAACTAAAAGTTCTCTGCCGTTGGATCAAAGATCCAACAGAGATGATAAATCATCAAAACACAGAATTAAATTCTGATTGAAGAAATACTCCTCAAATCTTTCTAAACAAGAAAGATTACGCTCTGTAAAACAGAGCACCGTTGGATTAAAGATCCAATGGTGATTAAAAATCACCAAGCTACAGAATAAGCTTTGTTGGGGAAAATATTTTCCCCAATCTTTCTAAACAAAAAAGATTATGCTCTGTAAAACAGAGCACCGTTGGATTAAAGATCTAATAGTGATTAAAAATCACCAAGCTACAGAATAAGCTCTGTAGGGAAAAATATTTTCCTCAATCTTTCTAAACAAGAAAGATTATACTCTGTAAAACAGAGCACCGTTGGATTAAAGATCCAATGGTGATTAAAAATCACCAAGCTACAGAATAAGCTCTGTATGGAAAATATTTTCCAATGTTGTTAAAAAACAAGAAAAATATCTTTTGTAAAACAGAAGTCCTTGGATCAAAGATCCAACGGTGGATAAAATCCCCAAATCAATTAAGGATCTCTCAATGAGAGATTTATTTAACTAAATCAGCAAACTTGCCTCCACTATATAAAGGCCCCAAGACTTCAAGTCTTAAACAGAGGACCCCCCTATAAACTTCAAGTTCAAAAAGAAGAGCAAGCAAAAAGAGCTTTAAGACAGAAGAAAAAAGAAGAACTTTCTTCAAGGTAAATAGGGATCATAGTATCTCATCTGCATGCCTAAGGGTTTAACCCTCATAAAAGAACATAGTTCTTTCCCTGGATCTGAGATCCATGAGACAAGTCTCCCATAAATAAGAATTTAATTCTCGTGGAGAAATATTTGTTCTTGCGGATTGAAAATCCAGGGGAGAACAAAGAATCGAACTCTTCAGAAAAATACACAAAGAAAGAGACAGCGCTAAGCGCCTCACGTGCCCCTCACGTGGGCGCTGCTCAATAAAGAGTGCCTAGCACTTAGTGGTTGGCACCAAGCGCCCCACGTGCCCCTCACGTAGGTGCTTCCCAAATAAAGAGTGCTTACACTCACTGGTTGGCGCTTAGTGCCAAGCACCTCACGTGTCCCTCACATGGGCGCTGCTAAAATAAAGAGTGCTCTGCACTCAACGGTTGGCGCTCAGTGCCAAGAGTCTCACGTGCCCCTCACGTGGGCGCTGTTTAACATAAAGCACTCTGCAAACAGAACCCAGCGCCATAAAGAGTGTTTAACACTCCATAAAAAACAAAAAAAAATAAAGTGAGCGTCAAAGCCCATATCAATGCTCAGCAATGTTGCACAGAAAAGGGACCGAGCCCAAACAAGTGTTTAACAGTTTATTCAAAAACTGAGTGGGCTGAGTTCAAGTTGACCAAAAGTTCCTAATTCAGATCAACCGAGCCCATGTGCTCACAATTTTTCCAAATTGGTCTTAATCTAAAACCCAACTACAGATCTCCCAACTGACATTGGTTCAAGGGTATATCTCCCCACACCTTTGATATATGTCGTTTGAATTCTTCAATGTCTTTAGAGAGGTGGCGGGTCCCGACAACCGACAATTCAATGGACCGCAATGTCCTTAAACTAACTCTGGACCGTAATGTCCTTAAAATAGCTGTGGACCGTAACGTCCCTAAACTAAAACGATATAGCCCAAATGCTCTTTCGTTGGATCAAAAATGAAGCTGAACCCCCGTTATGTAGATCTTAGTCCAATATCGGATTAACGTATCCTTAACAAATATTTAAGTTGATCTTAATCCCAAATGAGATTAACGATCCTTAAATCAAACCAAACCCAAATCTAAGAAAATACGGATTTGGACTAATCCACGCCCTACGGGCGACAACACAAATTAGTCTCTGTATACATTCCACGGACAACCAAAAATAAAATAAACACACATGACACGAAGTGACCTTCTGGAGCAGGAGAAAGTGGTTATCGCTACGCGGTAACGTAATTAACTACAGGGGCTTGCGCCTGCAGGGAAGAGCTTCCCCACAATCAAAAACCGCTCACAACGAGGGGGAATCTGACGAAATCTGCTACAACGGCCGCATCTGTCCAGACCTCCGATACACGGTGCCATAAATTAATTAGCTTGGCATCTTCAGAGAGGTGGATGGATAACACCAAATAGCATCTGCCCCCAAATTCAGGCAAGACAATCCTACACAGTTTCGTCTCTATTTTCGGCGATAAACAGATTCTGGCAAGGGAAGCAGCCTTGGTGACTTCGCCCGAAGCGCGAGTTGGAACGACCAATCTGGTGAAGACCAATCCTTTAAAAGGACTAGCCCCTTTGACGACTTCGTTTACCAGAACAGGAATGGCCATCCGCTTTGGGATAACCCCTTCAGGTATTATGGGCTTCTTTGTGGGCCCACTGTAGCTTTGGCCCAGTCTGTCAAAGGCTAAGGCGCTGGAATTGGACGACCCGTTGAGAGGCGTCGTGGTAGTTTCAAGCAGCCTCCATCTTCGCAATGCCAGTGGAACAAGTGACTCAGGCCACTACGGGACTGTTCTTTGGATACTCATGTGATGTCACTGAGGCATGAAATTGGAATATATGATAATCCGGGTTTATGATGTCTATAGATGCGGATTCTAATTATTGTAGTTTTTCATTTCTTTTCTGCGACCGTAAGTCTAATAAGTCGAAGTATCCCTGATCTCGTTACTATGCGTCAACGACATTAGGGATATGCATATTTACTTACGTTGATAACATGTGATGTTATTGTGTTGCTATATTGATATGTTATATAGGATCATCGTGATTGAAAAGCCGGGGGTTTTATGTCAAATGAGAGTGTAACATTTCAGAAAAATAAAATATTATTTTTGGGAATTTATAAAATTAAATAATAAATATTATGAATATTTGATAATCCGGTATAATTAATTTCCAATAAATTGGGAAATATTTGGAAAATTATAGGAATTTCTGAAATGAGGGTGTTTTATGTGATTTAGGAAAATTATGATTTTTTATAATTAATTATATACAATTCTAATACTAATCGCGATTAAATATCGCTAATCGTGCATTAAGCTAGTTTTGTGCATGTGACATACACCAAGTCATTTTTCTCACTTGTTACATTTTCCTCCATGGCTTTTCTTTTCAAATGTTTTGGTTTGGTTTTAAATGAGAGAAAAGAAATGAAAAAGAAAAGAAAAGGAATAAACAAAAAGGGATGGGCAAGAGAGAGAAGAGAGGGTGAGGGGTCTTGTGTTGACCTTAGCCATTTGTTTCCCTTCATTTTCCTTCACCATTTACCTCTCCTCTTTCCCATGGCAGCCACTCCTTCCACCACCTCTTCAACCCTCACAAACACCCTCAATCCCACCTCAAAAGTTCATCACCACTTCACAAAAAACATGCACAAGCTCACTACAAACATTTTGGACCAAGAAAAATTGGATTTTGAAGACTTGGGGCAACTCAAGAATTTTCTTGAGTTGCCAAATGAGGTAATTTCCCCACCATTAGTGTAGCATTTCAATTCCTTAAGCATCCATACATGTTTAGAACCGATTTATTATATATTAGTGAACTTTGAAAATTTCTAGAAGAGGTTAGGGTTTGATTTGAATCTAAAAGTGTAATTGAGGTTAGTAGAGACCATACAACCCTTTTGGTGTGTGATTGGAGACTAAAACCAGTGAGTTAAACCCCGCAACATGAACTTCGAAACCCCGATATCGTATTTTGTAAACTTTGGTGATGTTATTTTGACATCTGCTATAACCCTAGTGACCTGAAAATTATTTAGCGATCACAGTGAGTCATGCAGGCAACCTAGAAGCTAACCCCAAGACCCGAGCCCAAACCCCCTCACTTTGGCCACTAATTTAATGTTTCTGGCCATAATTTGCGGCCAGGGTGAAGTGAAATGTGTTCATGATTGGTCCAGGACTTTATCTCCAGTAAAATAGACCCTCCATGTATACAAAATTGGCTAATTTCACCTAGGGTAAAATCTGGAGCAAGTTTTCAAGTTTCTGATTTTATTTTGCGGCTTTTAATGAATTGGAATTTGGTATTTTTGTTTTATCTCGGTTGATTCACGTTTATATGCCGATCGTTGAGAGTTGTTTGGTTATTCGTGCATACATAGATCATTGGTTTTAACCTATGTGTGATACGCGTGCCGATTTGGTTTTCATGCGCGATTTCTATTTACGATGTCATGTGATATATATGTAAGTACCCCCCCCCCTCACGTGGACTTCGGACGATGAAGAAGAGGATGACGACATCGACTTTGGCAAGTAAGGATCAAGGTGAGTAAATATATATCTACGGGGAAAGTCGGGTGGATAGCGTATAGCACCCCTGCAGTTTCGTAGTATAGAACATGAACGCCTTATGATATATATAGATATATACTTATATGTTATTATAAGATGTGTATACTTAGCTAGAAATGCTTTAGAGGACTTTGGTCTAGTGTAAACGTATTTGGTAGTTAATGCTATAGTTTAGTGTTAGTCGCGAAACCCTAGAATAAAGTTTACACCCACACGCACAAACACACACATACATTTTATTACTTGCGCATATATTGGTATATATATATATACATGTATGTATGTATGTATGTGAATATGTATATATATATAGGTATAGATATACTTGGATATGAGGATAGTATATGATATTTGGAGATGAGTCGATGAGATTGGGCGTGATGCCATGAGATCGGTGATGTGATTTGGTTCGTATTATGAGATACGGCATGATGTTATAGCGGGTCCTTAGGCGTTGTGTTTTCATACACACACATATATATATATATATGTAGATGGTATCAGTATGTTCTAGACTTTAGATCAGTACCCCAGTTCACGATATGATGATAAGGATACAAGATAAATGATGAGATAAATGTGATATTCGACCCGTACCCAGATTTGGGATGCCGTACGATGGATTTACCGTACAAGCTATATATTGATGATAGATCCGCACTCTTGACTCGAGGATGTCATATTATATATTGTATCGTATATGATACTATTGAGGCGGGATCACCGACTATTATATTTATATATATATATCGACTCAAATTTAGGTGGTTTCCTTACCTTTTCGATTAGCCTGTTAGTTTAGTCCTGTAGTTTACTTATAGATGTTAGACTAGACTCGAGCCATACCTATTTCAAAACTAACGAATCGTGAGTATTTTAAAGATAGGCCAAGGGATTCTACGGATATTTCAAAGGACGTACCTTTTCTTAAAAACACGGTAGCCCTTATTTTCTAAACACCACGATTCGTGTTATTTCAAATGGCAAGACGGTATGACTCATATATATTAATGTAGTGTAACACCTTGAAAAGTCGTTTTGGTGTTTTCCTGAAAATCGGTGAAAATTCGGTATTTTTCCGAAAACCGTCCTTTTTGTTATTTTGCAGTTTAGGACTAATTATACCTAATTTGGATAGGTAATTGGTAGTTTTTAGTATCAAATGAGTTAATTATGAAATTCTGGTCGTTTAAAATTTTTCCCTATTTTTTCAATTTTTTAATATTATTTTAAGCCGGTAAGAAAATACATTATATTAGCGATAAATACAAATTTAAATGGGCTAAATTTAAGCTTTAAAATCATGTTAATTAAAATCTAGTTGTAACATAAATTTTTAGTATTTTATTTTAATATTTAACTAATTTTTATTATGGAAAACGAAATTTATTGAATTTTAAGCTAAACCTTGCAATTTTGGACTTGTAGGGGGTCTTTTTGCATAAAATTTCTTTTGTAAAACCCCTCTCTCTCTCTTCCCTCAGCCCTAGGCCGGCCCATTTCCAGCAACCCAAGAAAAAAAAAATGCTTGCTTCTTTGACTTCATTCTTGTGCAGAAAAGAGGTGTTTTTTTAAGGATTTTGGATTTTTTATTGGGTATGGGTCTTAACTTGTTTGGTGTGGGTTGACCAAGACTTTTCCCACACCCCACACCATCCCCCTCTCCCTCATTCTGGCCGAGAATGCTGCAGCAGCCCCCTTCATCTTTGTTCTTTTCATTTTCTTCAAAAATTCATTAAGTTGCTCCAAAATTTCCAAATTTAAACCTCGCAAAATAACCCCATCCTTCATCCCATTCTCCTTAGCCTCTCTTGCTTGGGTCATGGTGCTATGAAGCCATCTTTGAAGGCCTCTTGTTGTTGCTAGATCCATAGATCTTGAGGTATAATTTCCATCAAGTTAATTACTTATGGTTAATTCCTTTAATTTAGTTGTTTTTAGTGTTAATTTTAGTGCTATTTGCATACTAGTTTTTTTAAAGTTTGTGGTTGAAATTAATTTAGGGTTTAGAACACCATTAAGAGATTAATTAAGTTATTTTGTTATCTAGTTATTTTGTTAGCTTAATCTAAGTGGTTAACTTGCTAATTGGGCTAAAATCTAGTGTTAATTTAGTGTTAGTTTCTAATCTAGTTTTTAAAGGTTTATGGTTAGAGTTAAAGTAGGGTTTTTAGAAACCATTATTTAGTTAATTAAAGCTAATTAGCTATCTAGTTGTTTACTAAACCAATCTTTAAGGTTACTTTGCTTAAGTGGCTTCATATTATGCTAATCTAAGTTAAACTTGTATGAAATTTTCATTAAGATTGCTAATTACCAAATTCAAGAAAAGTTTGTGTTTGGATATTGGGTTTTGTAGCATGGTAAATGAGTTAAAATTGTGTTATTGTGGCTAACTAGTTGTGTGGTTGGATGGTTGTGTTGGACTGTGATAACTTTGTCGCTAATTGTCGATGTTTGCACCAAATTGCAAATTCTAGCTTACTAGTTGTGTTATAAAATATTGTGGTGAATTATTTGCAATATCTTGATGATATTTTTGGCATATCCTATGACATTTAGGATGTGTGAGTGTGGATTTTTGAGTGACCGGGTTTTAGTTTTGCCAGGCGACCAAATCGACGTTTTAGTTAGTTTTTGCGATTTTCGCGTGTGTTCCGCGCACCTTGTGCACGTTGTACCTAGCTTGTGAACGTTAGTATTTTCGTTTGGGTTTTGCATCATTCTTGATATGTAACCTTATGTTTGGTATTGATCTAAATTCCAGGTTCGGTCGCGGAGACGTCGGTCGCGACACGAAAGAGGAAAGTTGTGATTGGACGTGACTAGCTAGGAATTCCGGTGAGTAGATGTAACATCTACGGGGGACTATCGTTGGATGGCGCAAGTCGCCCTATAGTTTTAGTAGCTTAAAAAGATTCTTAGTAATATTAGTAATTAGGGGTGTAATACTTGTATGATTATTTGCTACATTCATGCCTTATATTGACATACTTATGCGAACCCATTCTATAGGACACCTGCACTATTGCCAGGGTTTTTATATGCAGCACGAGCACTATTCATGCTTACACACACACCATGATAATTGCCATGCCACCACACTAGATAACCTTTAAATTGAAACCTTTTAATATAATTGATACTTAAACTTGTACTATTGCCTTTAATTCCTTAAAATGAATTCGTAGGATTGCTATTCATGTGCATGTACCTCATCATATTATTTGTTCATGCCTAGTCTATTAATCACACATCGCAACTTGATTATTGATACCATATGCATTCATTATCATTGACATATACACTTATGAGGATTTCTTGAGATTTTATGATATTTCTGGGTTTCGGGGGAAAGCCGCAAAATTTCTAAACTTATTATATTTTTTAAATATGTAAATTGCGGTTTTCTAGTGATGTAAGTGTCGTCCACCATGAGTTTGCTGTGGTTTTTCGAGACCCGTTTCGAGGAGTTAGATGAACCGTCTCGGGTACATGGTGGGCCCGGTAAGGTACCCCGGGGCAAGAAGCTCGTGTTGCTGATGATGAGCCTGGCAGGGGACGGATTACCTACCGGTGACTGTTTGGGACGGCGGATATCCAGAGGATACCGACCGTGGCCGCGAGATGATGAGATATTGATATTGAGATGGCTCAGCCGGATGGCTGAGGCCAGAGATACTATGACATGGATATATGAGATTTGTGATAATTTTGAGGTGTCGTTGCTGGACACAGGTTCTTGTTGATTCTATTGGTATTGTGCTGGTATTTCAAAAGAGGTTCCTAAAGGAAAAACATGATTCTTGTACTTACACATTCAGATCATGAGTTGATTCGCATTGCATTCATACCTGCTAGTATATTCATATTGCATGCCTACCTGCTATTACGTCCTGCCTTACCTATATTTTAGATGCTAGGATACTTGTGTGCATGCTTTCGATAGCCTGTGTAGATGTTATTTATTACTCACGAGTTGGCAACTCACCCCCGTTGTGCCACAGCCTTTTGCAGGTCCGCTCCGTCAGTACAGTAGCGGGGGGCGCACTTGTTTCTTTTGCTTCTTTTGCCTGGACTCGAGGTTTTGCACTTAGGTGGGTTATATTATTATTTTGTACCACCTTGTATATTCTTTGTATCTAGTGCACTCCATCTACTGTATCTACCAGTATTGTTGTATATTGACCTAGAGATGAGACTGTAAGATTTGTAGACTTTTTATGCTGTATTTTGGGGTCGAGCTCACTTGAGTCGACATGCTGTTTTTCTCATGCTTCATTATGATTATTTCGCATGCTGTTGCTTTATATTGCGTGGGATTTGTGACCGCCTTGTGGCGAAGAGCTAGCTCCCGCTTAGGGATGTCTTATTGTTGAATTCATATATATTCTTGTTGTACCCATTTTGGGGGCCAGTATTTACAAAGGAGACTCTGCCAAAATTTTCGGAATAATTGATATTGTTTTTTTAAGAGGTTTTATATGACTTATTTGATAAACTCGTTTTCAATTGATTGGGTTCTCTTCACTCTTTTGGTTATTTGGTTTTGGTTTTCTGTGCTTTGGCATACTTATTTTACGGACGTCTTGAGACGTTTCGTAAACTTAAGTGCTAGTCACGTTTCGTACCCTGCGGGTCGTGACAAAGTTGGTATCAGAGCTATAGGTTTTACCTTTTTGAGTGTAGGATGACCCTTGGTAGATGGAGTAAGTGACTTAAGTAGGGTAACGTAGCGTGTGTATGTCCGCGGCGTACTTGCGATACGGTACTCCGCCTAAGTGACTTTGGATATATTTGCTTGAAATTCCTTCTTAAATTCCGTGTATCCTATGATTCTATCGCACTGTTCTTATTATCCGATTTCCTGTAACAGCCACTATGTCGCCGAAGGCTACGAGGGCACAGAGGGCTGCCGCCCGAGACGAGATTCGAGCTGGCTCGTCCGAGACTAGGACTGAGCAGGGTGGTATGCCTACGCCGCAGGGACAGACCGATCCACCTTCCCTAGGCAGTATGGATAGGCTCGAGACTGGTATGGAGGAGTTGCGACAGATGATGGGGGGCATGCAGGAGCTACGTCAGATGGTAGGATCCCTAGTTGCAGCCAGTCGTACACCGAGGCCGGATGACGCACCTACTACATCCCAGACTGCTATGATACCTGCTCCTACTACTACCGCCGTGACCATCCCGGTTTCACTACAGGATTTCATGAGGCTGAGACCTCCAGTATTCACCGGCACCGAGGCAGCGGAGGACCCACAGACGTTCCTTGACAGTTTAGCCAGGATCTGCCATTCGCTGAGATGTTCGGATGATCGATGGGTAGAGCTTGCGAGTTTCCGACTAGAGGGTCTCGCGCAGACATGGTGGGAGTCAGTCTTGAGATATCGAGCTGCAGGTCTACCGCCTATGACGTGGGCCGAGTTTACAGCGGTCTTTCTAGCTCGTTTCCTCCCAGAGAGCGTTCGTGACGCCAGAGCTCGTAGCTTTGAAGCGTTAGTCAAGACACCTGGGATGACGGTGTCTGAGTATGACATCCAGTTTACACAGTTATCCCGATATGCTCCGTATTTGGTGGATACCGAAGAGAAGATGGTGAAGAGGTTCGTACAGGGACTTTATGCCCAGCTATATCTTGCCATTGGCGTCCAGCACTACGACACTTATTCAGCTGCTATGGATACAGCATTACGGATGGAGGCACACATATCACAGACTTCGGCCATTTCTGGGCCGAAGAGGATTCGCACCGATGTACCGTCTCAGAGGCAGCGCGCCAGATTTTTTCCGAGAGATAGGCCTGGCAGAGGATTTAGACGGGGACAGTTATATGGTTCTTATCCCCAGGGACAGCAGCTGTCGCCAGGGTGTTTTGGGTGCGGGAGTCCGCACCATCTTGTCAGAGACTGTCCGGCGAGACGACAGGGAGCAGCGACAGTTCCGCATGTGACCCTACCACCATCACCACCCCCTCCTCAGAGAGCCCTACTTCCTACCACTGGCGATGCTCCACGCCAATTAGGTGCACCCAGAGGCCGTGGACGCGGCGGTTCTGTTCAGAGAGGACGAGGAGGCAAAGGCCGAGGTTGAGGTCAGCCCGCTATCAGTGGAGGATAGGCCCGAGTATTTGCTTTGACACCGCAGGATGCGCAGGCATCCAATGCCGTTGTGACAGGTACCTTGCCAGTTTGTTCTTTCGACGCACGGGTATTATTTGACCTAGGTTCCACACATTCGTACGTCTCTACACACTTTGCACCGATATTGGGCCGTGAGTCGTCGTCGTTAGATCATCCGCTTGTTGTTGTTACTCCAGTAGGCGAGTCATTTGTCGCTCGTTTTGTTTTTCGTTTGTGTTCCGTTCGTATCGGGGAGAGGGATTCATCGGTTGATTTGATTCTCCTCGATATGTTGGACTTTGATGTGCTTCTGGGCATGGATTGGCTAGCCACTTGTTATGCTTCGGTGGACTGCCGTGAGAAGGCAGTCATATTTAGCTTTCCGGGAGAGCCAGTCCTTGTTATTCAGAGAGACCGCAGCGTCACCCTTCCCAGCTTGATTTCGTCTCTTCGCGCTGGTCAGCTCTTGCGGAAGGGATGTCAGGGATTCTTAGCGTATATTTGTGATACTCGAGCTGCAGAGGTTCCATTGGACCGGGTCCTGGTTGTTTGTGAGTTCCCTGATGTTTTCCCTGATGAGCTACCTGGGCTACCACCTGAACGCGACGTTGAGTTCTGCATCGATTTGATTCCCGGCTTGGGGCCTATTTCTATACCGCCTTATCGGATGGCCCCGGCAGAGCTTCGAGAGCTGAAGGATCAGTTGCAGGATTTGTTAGATAAGGGGCTTATTCGACCTAGTGTTTCTCCGTGGGGTGCTCCGGTCCTGTTTGTCAAGAAGAAGGATGGAAGTTTGCGCTTATGTATCGACTACCGCCAGCTGAACAAAGTTACCGTTCGGAACAGATATCCGTTGCCACGCATTGATGATTTGTTCGACCAGCTTCAGGGTGCGGGGTATTTTTCGAGGATCGACTTACGATCAGGATACCACCGGCTGCGAGTCCGACAGGAGGATATACCGAAGACAGCCTTCCGTACACGCTATGGCCACTACGAGTTTTTGGTGATGTCGTTCGGACTCACCAACGCCCCAGCAGCATTCATGGATTTGATGAACCGTACATTCAGGCCGTATCTTGACTTGTTCATCATTGTGTTTATCGACGATATCTTGGTGTACTCCCGGAGCAGAGAGGAGCACGAGCAGCACTTGCAGATTACGTTACAGACTCTGAGGGAGCACCAGCTGTTCGCAAAGTTCTCCAAGTGTGCTTTCTGGCTGGACAGCGTCGGATTCTTGGGTCACGCGGTTACGAGAGACGGCATATGTGTGGACCCGAAGAAGATTGAGGCTGTTCAGCAGTGGCCCCGACCTACATCGGTTACTGAGATCCGTAGTTTTCTAGGCCTGGCAGGCTACTACAGGCGTTTTGTTCAGGACTTCTCCCGTATAGCTGCACCTTTGACCGGTTTGACCCGGAAGGGAGTTCCTTTCGTTTGGACAGAGGAGTGCGAGCGCAGTTTTCAGCAGCTACGGACTTGTTTGACTACGGCGCCGGTATTATCTTTGCCTTCGGGATCAGGCGGATTTGTGGTCTACTGTGATGCTTCGCGAGTGGAGTTAGGATGCGTATTGATGCAGCATGGCCGGGTAATCGCATATGCTTCTCGGCAATTGAAGAAGCATGAACAGAACTACCCCACTCATGATTTGGAGATGGCTGTAGTGGTCTTTGCATTGAAGATTTGGCGACATTACCTATATGGTGAGTCGTGCCAAATATTCACAGACCATAAGAGCTTAAAATACATATTTCAGCAGCGAGACCTGAACCTCAGACAGCATCGTTGGATGGAGTTGGTGAAAGACTACGACTGCAAGATCTTATATCACCCAGGCAAGGCGAATGTGGTGGCAGATGCGTTGAGTAGGAGGCCCGGGGGTAGTCTATCCCTTTTGCGCGCAGTGCAGAGGCAATCGTCAGCAGATTGGCAGACGTTATACGACAGCCGAGTTGAGTTCGAGTTCACTCAGACAGGGGGACAGCTCGCGCATGTTCGTGCACGCCCACAGTTGCTTGACCATATATATGAGGCACAGCGCAGAGACGACCGTTGCTCAGAGATCATGGCACAGATGGGACAGGGTAGATTTTCCGAGTTCGTGATTGACGATCAGGGGATTTTACGCTATGGATCTAGACTGTGCATGCCAGATGCTGATGGATTGCGGCGCGACATTCTTGAGGAGGCACACCGATCAGTGTATAGTGTCCACCCCGGTTCCACCAAGATGTACCATGATATGAGAGAGACCTACTGGTGGGACGGGATGAAGAGGGACATTGCGGAGTTTGTATCGAGATGCCTGACTTGTCAGCAACTCAAGGCCGAGCACCAGAGGCCCGCAGGAGAGCTACAGCCGTTACCCATTCCGGAGTGGAAATGGGAGCAGATTTCGATGGATTTCGTTGTGGGTCTACCCAAGACCAGTCGAGGGTATGACTCCATCTGGGTGATCGTAGATCGATTGATGAAAGCGGCTCACTTCCTGCCATTGAAGACGACTTTCAGCTTCGCTCAGTATACCCAGCTTTACATCGACGAGATCGTGCGGTTGCATGGCGTACAGACTTGTATCATGTCAGATCGAGGCACCCAGTTCACCAGCCGACTTTGGCAAAGACTTCAGGAGGCTTTGGGCACTCTTTTGAGCTTCAGCACAGCGTTTCATCCGCAGACCGACGGACAGTCAGAGCGGACCATTCAGGCTCTCGAGTACATGCTCAGAGCGTACATTTTAGACTTCGGCGGTAGCTGGGATCGTCATTTACCTCTAGTGCAGTTCTTCTACAACAACAGCTTCTAGGATACTATTCAGATGGCACCTTTCGAGGCATTGTATGGGAGGAGATGCAGATCGCCCGTCTGTTGGACAGAACTCAGCGAGAGCAGTATTTTGGGGCCGCAGCTTGTTGAGGAGACGACAGCGAAGATACAGTTGATCCGAGACCGGATGAGAGCGTCTCAGAGCAGGCAGAAATCGTATGCAGACTGGCGCCGTCGCAGACTAGAGTTCGCAGTTGACGATCATGTTTTTCTGAGGGTCTCTCCGATGAAGGGCGTGATGCGATTTGGGCGGAAAGGAAAGCTTAGTCCCAGATTTGTGGGTCCCTTCGAGATTCTCGAGCGTGTCGGCGCTGTTGCATATCGTTTGGCCCTTCCACCCAGATTTCCCGATATTCACCCGTCTTCCATGTTTCGATGCTCCGCAAGTACCTTCACGACCCTTCGCATGCGATTCAGCACCCGACAGTCCAGCTAGAGCGCGACCTTTCGTTTGCAGAGCAGTCGGTGGCCATCCTGGATCGGTAGGTGAAGAAGTTGAGATCGAAGATTATACCAACCGTCAAGGTCCTTTGGCGTAGCCCGAGCAGCGAGGAGGTTACCTGGGAGACCGAGGGCGAGATGAGGAAAAATATCCCCATCTCTTTGAAGGTACGCGTAGTTATATTTTTAAATTCGGGGACCGAATTTCTTTAAGGGGGGAAGATTGTAACGCCTTGAAAAGTCGCTTTGGTGTTTTCCTGAAAATCGGTGAAAATTCGGTATTTTTCCGAAAACCGTCCTTTTTGTTATTTTGCAGTTTAGGACTAATTATACCTAATTTCGATAGGTAATTACTAGTTTTTAGTAGCAAATGAGTAAATTATGAAATTCTGGTCGTTTAAAAATTTTCCCTATTTTTTCAATTTTTTAATATTATTTTAAGCCGGTAAGAAAATACATTAAATTAGCGATAAATAAAAATTTAAATGGGCTAAATTTAAGCTTTAAAATCATGTTAATTAAAATCTAGTTGTAACATAAATTTTTAGTATTTTATTTTAAGATTTAACTAATTTTTGTTATGGAAAACGAAATTTATTGAATTTTAAGCTAAAACTTGCAATTTTGGACTTGTTGGGGGTCTTTTTGCATAAAATTTCTTTTGTGGAACCCCTCTCTCTCTCTTCCCTCAGCCCTAGGCCGGCCCATTTCCAGCAACCCAAGAAAAAAAAATGCTTGCCTCTTTGACTTCATTCTTGTGTAGAAAAGAGGTGTTTTTTTTAAGGATTTTGGATTTTTTATTGGGTATGGGTCTTTACTTGTTTGGTGTGGGTTGACCAAGACTTTTCCCACACCCCACACCATCCCCCTCTCCCTCATTCTGGCCGAGAATGCTGCAGCAGCCCCCTTCATCTTTGTTCTTTTCATTTTCTTCAAAAATTCATTAAGTTGCTCCAAAATTTCCAAATTTAAACCTCACAAAATAACCCCATCCTTCATCCAATTCTCCTTAGCCTCTCTTGCTTGGGTCATGATACTATGAAGCCATCTTTGGAGGCCTCTTGTTGTTGCTAGATCCATAGATCTTGAGGTATAATTTCCATCAAGTTAATTACTTATGGTTAATTCCTTTAATTTAGTTGTTTTAGTGTTAATTTTAGTGCTATTTGCATACTAGTTTTTTTAAAGTTTGTGGTTGAAATTAATTTAGGGTTTAGAACACTATTAAGAGATTAATTAAGCTATTTTGTTATCTGGTTATTTTGTTAGTTTAATCTAAGTGGTTAACTTGCTAATTGGGCTAAAATCTAGTGTTAATTTAGTGTTAGTTTCTAATCTAATTTTTAAAGGTTTATGGTTAGAGTTAAACTAGGGTTTTTAGAAACCATTATTTAGTTAATTAAAGATAATTAGCTATCTAGTTGTTTACTAAACCAATCTTTAAGGTTACTTTGCTTAAGTGGCTTCATATTATACTAATTTAAGTTAAACTTGTGTGAAATTTTCATTAAGATTGCTAATTACCAAATTCAAGAAAGGGTTGTGTTTGGATATTGGGTTTTGTAGTTTGGTAAATGAGTTAAACTTGTGTTATTGTGGCTAACTAGTTGTGTGGTTGGATGGTTGTGTTGGACTGTGATAACTTTGTCGCTAATTGTCAATGTTTGCACCAAATTGCAAATTCTAGCTTACTAGTTGTGTTATAAAATATTGTGGTGAATTATTTGCAATATCTTGATGATATTTTTGGCATATCCTATGACATTTAGGATGTGTGAGTGCAGATTTTTGAGTGACCGGGTTTTAGTTTTGCCGGGCGACCAAATCGACGTTTTAGTTAGTTTTTGCGATTTTCGCGTGTGTTCCGCGCACCTTGTGCACATTGTACCTAGCTTGTGAACGTTAGTATTTTCGTTTGGGTTTTGCGTCATTCTTGATATGTAACCTTATGTTTGGTATTGATCTAAATTCCAGGTTCGGTCGAGGAGACGTCAGACGCGACAAGAAAGGGGAAAGCGGTGATTGGACGTGACTAGCTAGGGATTCCGGTGAGTAGATGTAACATCTACGGGGGACTATCGTTGGATGGCGCAAGTCGCCCGATAGTTTTAGTAGCTTAAAAAGATTCTTAGTAATGTTAGTAATTAGGGGTGTAATACTTGTACGATTATTTGCTACATTCATTCCTTATATTGACATAATTATGCAAACCCATTCTATAGGACACCTGCACCATTGCCAGGGTTTTTATATGCACCACGAGCACTATTCATGCTTACACACACACCCTGGTAATTGCCATGCCACCACACTAGATAACCTTTAAATTGAAACCTTTTAATATAATTGATACTTAAACTTGTGCTATTGCCTTTAATTCTTTAAAATGAAATCGTAGGATTGCTATTCATGTGCATGTACCTCATCATATTATTTGTTCCTGCCTAGTCGATTAATCACACATCGCAACTTGATTATTGATACCATATGCATTCATTATCATTGACATATGCACTTATGAGGATTTCTTGAGATTTTATGATATTTCTGGGTTTCGGAGAAAAGCCGCAAAATTTCTAAACTTATTAAATTTTTTAAATATGTAAATTGCGGTTTTCTAGTGATGTAAGTGTCGTCCACCATGAGTTTGCTGTGGTTTTCGAGACCCGTTTCGAGGAGTTGGATGAACCGTTTCGGGTACATGGTGGGCCCGGTAAGGTACCCCGGGGCAAGAAGCTCGTGTTGCTGACGATGAGCCTGGCAGGGGACGGATTACCTACCGGTGACTGTTTGGGACGGCGGATATCTAGAGGATACCGACCGTGGCCGCGAGATGATGAGATATTGATATTGAGATGGCTCAACCGGATGGCTGAGGCCAGAGATACTATGGCATGGATATATGAGATTTGTGATAGTTTTGAGGTGTCGTTGCTGGACACAGGTTCTTGTTGATTCTATTGGTATTGTGCTGGTATTTCAAAAGAGGTTCCTAAAGGAAAAACATGATTCTTATACTTACACATTCAGATCATGAGTTGATTCGCATTGCATTCATACCTGCTAGTATATTCATATTGCATGCCTACCTGCTATTATGTCCTGCCTTACCTGTATTTTAGATGCTAGGATACTTGTGTGCATGCTTTCGATAGCCTGTGTAGATGTTATTTATTACTCACGAGTTGGCAACTCACCCCCGTTGCGCTACAGCCTTTTGCAGGTCCCCTCCGTTAGTACAGTAGCGGCGGGCGCACTTGTTTCTTTTGCTTCTTTTGCCTGGACTCGAGGTTTTGCTCTTAGGTGGGTTATATTATTATTTTGTACCACCTTGTATATTCTTTGTATCTAGTGCACTCCATCTACTGTATCTACCAGTATTGTTGTATATTGACCTAGAGATGAGACTGTGAGATTTGTGGACTTTTTATGCTGTATTTTGGGGTCGAGCTCACTTGAGTCAACATGCTGTTTTTCTCATGCTTCATTATGATTATTTCGCATGTTGTTGCTTTATATTGCGTGGGATTTGTGACCGCCTTGTGGGGAAGAGCTAGCTTCCGCTTGGGGATGCCTTATTATTGGATTCATATATATTCTTGTTGTACCCATTTTGGGGGCCAGTATTTACAAAGGAGACTCTACCAAAATTTTCGGAAAAATTGATATTGTTTTTTTAAGAGGTTTTATATGACTTATTTGATAAACTCATTTTCAATTGATTGGGTTCTCTTCACTCTTTTGGTTATTTGGTTTTGGTTTTCTGGGCTTTGGCTTACTTATTTTACGGACGTCTTGAGACGTTTCATAAACTTAAGTGCCAGTCACGTTCCGTACCCTGTGGGTCGTGACATGTAGATTCTTTGTTATTGCGTTTACTATTCATTTTCAGCATATTCTTACTTTTCGCATCGCATTGCATGCATATTTTGTTCTCATAATTATTATGAAACCCATGCTGTCAGGACACCAGCACCATTACTGATGATGCGTATGCTCCATGAACACCTGCTTGCCGGCTCACACACATCATCATCGGTAATTGCCATGTCACGTACACATTAGAAAACACTATTCATTAGTGTAAATTGTTAGCTGATAGTTTCGACATGGTACTTGTGAGCTTGCTTTTATATGATAGCTTAGACATTGCATTTATTTTCTGTGTTATCTCATGCATGTATATTCATATATTCATTTGCCATGCAATAGTATGAGCCAGTCCGAATTGCAAGAGCCCAGTATTCATTATTTATTTACATCGTGAATTATGATTTCAGATTTCCATAAGATTTCTGGATTTAGAGAAACCACAATGATTTTATAAACTTGTCATCTTTTTTAAAAGATAGAAAAATGATGTTTTCTCATGATATGATATGAGATATGTCCACCATGAGTTTTCTCGACTCTTGAGCGATATCATTCACCCGATTCGAGGAGGAGGAGGAACCGTCTGTGGGTGCATGGTGGACCCGGTGCGGTACCCTGGAGAAAGATGGTCGCAGATAATGGCGTTGAGCCTGGTAAGGGAGCACTACCGACCGGTGATTTTATTGTGACTTGACGGATATCCGGAGGATACCGATCGGAGTATAGGCCAGTACGGATTGCCGGAGCCTAAGGTTTTGAGATTTGCTGTTATGGGCCAGTCCGGATAGCCGGAGCCCTAGGTATTGAGATTCGAGGATACAGGCCAGTCCGGATTGCCGGAGCCTGAGATATTGGATATATGTTTTGTGTCGATTCTTGACACTAATTCTATGTTGATTTCATTGATAATACCTCGATTTATATACATACAGAAATCTCACTAAATTAAGAAAACTGTTTTCTCATTCATGATGTATTCTGTTCTCATTATATTGCATCCATACCTCTTTTTTATGATTTGTTGCTACCTGAGGCACTGACACGAGCACTTGGTATTACACTTATGTATAGATGTTTACCTATGCCACCTTATCATGCTTCAGGCTTTATCATTTGAGGTTTTATATATTTGATCATATTGACCTAGGGTTGAGTTATACATACGATTTCTGCTCGGTGATATTTTCTACTCACGAGTTGGCAACTCACCCCCGTTGTGCCACACTTTCTTGCAGATTTTGCCGTACAGGTTTCGTTGCGGCTTTGCTGGCACACTGCTCCTTTTCGGGTGATTGCTTTGGTGGGTGGGTTCACTCGCATCGTGACCACCATTATACTTTATTATTTTAGTTGTATCTAGTAAAGTCCATCAACCGGACTATATTATTTGATAACCTTAGAAGACCATTTGTATATTATTTCGACCTTAGAGTCGCGTTTATATTATTATGGTTTTCTTGATGATTTTGAGTTTCCTTTTGAGTTTTGATCCTCGCCCTTCGGCGTTGTATATTATATTGCTTGCGTGGTTGTAACAGCAAATTGGCGAAGTGCTAGCTCCCGCTTGGGGATGCCTTTATTCATATATTTTCCTGTTGTACCCATTTGGGGCCAGTATTTACAAAGGAAACTCTGCCGAAATTTTCGGAAAAGATATGATATTTAAAAATGTTTACTATGACTTTTCAAAGTGATTAAACTTTAAAACAAATTTTCCTTCACTTTCTTCTTTTAAATGGTTTAGATTTCTGGGATTTTTGGCTTACTTGAATTAGATGGGGTTCTATAGACTTCATATGATTCAAGTTCCAGTCACGTGCCATTTCGGGTCGTGACAGAGTGTTTTTCTTTTATCATTCATGTAAATAATTGTATGTAATATTCTTTTATTGGGACACTTCTGGGTTGAGGTTGTTGTCACCATTCGATGTATATTATTTACTTTTCCGCATTATGATAGAACCAAGGCGGAGAGCATAAGTAACCGAGTTCTAGAGTCCAGAGGGAGGCCATCTCAAGGAGTTGAGTCTGGTTGCCTAACTATAGAATTGGAAGGGTTGCTTGCCACTCTCGTAGGAGTCTAGGGGTATGGGCTTGGCTATTCATCACGACCGTGGAATCCGTTTTTTCATTATTGGCTTGATCTAAAACACGGACTTCCTAGTATATCCTATATTTCATATGCATGCTTCTAATGTGCTGTGATGTGATATGATCATATAACTGCGTAACATGAATGCTAATATATATATGATATACTAGTAGACACTATATATGTTTTGCATCCGTGCTAGTCCTGACCCCACCCTACCGTAAGTTAAGTAACCTTACGGTGAAGACCTAGGTCCCTGTGGCGAATGCGGATGGCATATATGTGTGTTTTATTTTCGTTTCTTCTGTGATGATTAAGAGCATAAATGATGGGACGATATTAATAAGATTAATGTTAAGAAAAGAAACCTAAAGATGTTGTAGAATCAAATTTGAAAGATACACGGATTTTTCACGAAAAAGAAATTATTTCAAATATGGAGCTTAATCCACTCCTTTACAAATTACTCGGTTCTATAAGTTCAATACGTTAAAGGTTTTCATCAAAACCATCCGTAGCCCTCCACCATTTTAGGAAGCAGGGTACTAGTATTCATGCTACGTTTGTTGACTATAGTTAAGGTGTAGTGTACGGTAGCTAAGTGATGTCTTCCTATAAAGCAAATGATGCCATCGATTAGGACATTCATATGACTTTGTTGACTATAGTTAAGGATCATACAAATGGGTCTAAATCAATCATGAAATGACGGGTAGAACTTGACTAGCGCTTATGATTTGTTGACCATAGTTAAGGTCATAAGTCGCTAGGGGTAAAAATTATATCAGGAATTTCAAGTGTTGAAATTTGCAATGAGATTGCATACCTTCTATTTGATAGTTGAATCTCGATCTCACTGTGAGTAATAGTTACTCCCGGGAGAATTTTATACTTTACAATTAGCTAATCCAGTAGCTGGCTAGAATGGTATCAACAGGGTTATACGTAAAGGGAAACGAGGTTTATTTTAATTAGGTCCGTGCGACAGCACGGGGAACCTCCCTCGGAGTACCGACACTGGTCTGGCTGACCGATTAATGAACTTGTAGAATGTAACTAATCCAGGCTAATTTTCTTTTTAGGGTTTGAAGGAAAATTTGATAAAAACAGTGGGAGACATCGATTAGATAAGATAATAACCAATCTAATCATGCAAGAGCTTTCGCTTAGTGTTTTCTTTTCGGCAGATACCAATGACGGGACATAAGCTTCTATTAGAGAAAAAAAACTGACGGGACCAAATTATAAAGACTGGCCAAGGAACGTGAACATTTCCCTTTCCAATTATAAGGTTGAATACGTCCTCACTACCAAAGCCCCTTCCCTCCCAGGCCCTGATTCCTCTGTTGTAGATAAGGAGATCCGCAAGACATGGGATATTGACTGCGCCACAGCAAAATGCCTCATGTTAGCTTCGATGGACAATGAACATCAAAAGCAACATGAGAAGATGGATGTGAAATCCATCTTTTTCCATAAAAAGGTTTGTATGGGGAGCAATCTCGTACTCTTCATTACGAGGCCTCATGAAAATTGTTTCAAATGAGGATGGCTGTTGGTACATCTGTAGGAGATCATGTCCTAAAGATGATAGGCCTTATTGAAGAGATTGAGGACCTAGGATGGACCATGGAGAATGAACGATATATTGATATCGTTCTACAGTCTCCCCCCTGCCTATGCTCAATTTGTAGTGAACTTCAACATACACAACTTGAAGAAATCACTTCCTGAACTTCTCAATATGTTGAGGAGTGAAGAGAGCATGCTTAAGATGATGAAAACCCCCTCTTTATTTGTTGGGAAATCTTCCTCCTCCGTCCCAAAAACTAAAACTAAGGGAAAGAAGAAGAAGAAACCCACCAAATCGAGAGGTGGAGTTAAAAAGGCGAAGGGGAAAGACAAATCTGGGGCTGCGGGATCAGGGAAGGGTAAATGCTTATATTGCCACAAGATGGGTCATTGGAAAAGAAATTGCACTGAGTACCTCACCGATCTCAAGAAGAAGAAGCATGTTGATTCTTCCGCTTCAGGTGTGTTTGTCACCGAAAACTGTTTTTCAATAAACTCTGCATCCTGGGTATTAGATACCAGTTCAGGTTCTCACATCTGTAATTGTGTTCAAAGGTTGCGAAATAGCAAAGTTTTGAAAAAGGTGATCATACTCTCCGCGTTGGGAATGGTTCAAGTGTTGATGCTGCATCAGTGGGAGAGTATCACATAGGGTTGCTTTCAGGGTGCATATTGATTTTGAATCCCTGTTATTTTGTACCGACTATGTTATATAATATAATATCTGTATCTTTGTTAGAAAATGAAGGATATCATTTTGTATTGCAAAGTAATGTTATGAACATTAACCTAAATCAATAGTTGATTGAGTATGGTACACTAAATAACGGAATCTACGTCCTGAATCAACACACAGTTTTCAACATCCAGCACACAAACAAAAGAAAGACTTCAGAAATAAATGAAGCATTCATATGGCATTGTAGACTTTGTCATATTAACAAAACAAGACTAACCAAGCTACTTAAAGATTTATATTTGAATCCGTTTGAATAGAAATCTTATGCGACTTATCAGACTTGCATCAAGGGTAAAATAACCAAAACTCCGTTTACTGGACATGGAGAGAGAGCTACTGAACTCTTAGGCCTCATACATAGTGATGCATGTGGACCAATGTCTACACATGCAAGAAGCGGTTATTCATACTTCATTACCTTTACTGATGATTTCTCGAGGTTTGGACATGTATTCTTGCAGAAACATAAGTCTGAAGCTTTCGAAAAATTCAAGGAGTATACAATTAAAGTAGAAAAACAAAATGGATTAAGTATCAAGAAACTTCGATCAAATTGAGGAGGAGAGTACTTAAGTACAGAGTTCCTGAATTTCCTGAAATAGAATGGGATTCTCCCTCAGCTCACTCCTCCATACACACCACAACACAACGGTGTGTCAGAGCGGAGGAATCGTACCCTATTAGATATGGTACGCTCCATGATGAGTGATACTGAGTTACCACTTTCTTTCTGGAGGTATGCATTAGAGACTGCAGTATATCTATTAAACAGGGTTCTGACCAAATCCTGTTAGGTTTACCTAGCACCTCATGAAGGGTTTGGAAGCATCACATGTCTCAAAATTAAATTTTGTAGGTGCTAAGTGAACATGCAAAGAATCATCACTAGAATTTTAGGGTTTCTAAACATACACATCATCACAAGTATATAAAGCTAGGGTTTTGAGAGTACAACCTTTGTAGCTCCCTACGCTAGACTCCTTGTCTACTTGAGGGTTGGAAAACGTCCGCTTGAGAACCTCTAGGTCCACGATGATCCACCCGGAGTCCGCTTTGTCCAAGCTTGAAACTTCACAAGATCAAGAGAAGAAATGGAAGCTAACACTCTTCACAAGTAGGCAAGACTAGTGTAGAATGGTGTTGTGGTTGGTTTTCTCACTTCAAAATCCTAACTTGGTTACTCTTTCTCTTACTTGAAAGAACTAGAGAGCAAGAGAGAAAGGAGGAAGAAGATGATGGCTTTCTAAGCTCAAGATAATGATAAGCTTGAAATAGAAAATGAGAAAATGAAAATATATAAATTTTCACTCTCTCATTCTTAACTAGGGTTATAAAATATCTAGATATTTTTGTTTGGAAAAGAAATGACCATAGAAATTGAATCATGGTTAGTCAAAGGGTTAGTGCAAGAACAAAGAATTAAACCATGAAACAATTTCAATTTCCATTTTCCTTATTCCAAATAAATAATATCCATATATTTTATATGGTGTGAGTCTTATATTGCCACCATCTACTATATCAACAACCATGATAAAATGATGTATGCATGTATGTGTGCATGCACATCCATATGTGCATGAACAAGAATGAATGCATACATGCATGCATACATCCAAAAAGACAAGAAAGGATTTCTAGTGAGAAACTAATGGTTAAATGATAAATCAACACTTGATTTAGCAACCCGGTCATATCACATACGATCCGACCAAAAGCAAGGCGCCCGATTAATATACGGTATCTCATACGCGCATTTTAACCGGGTCCATGCGCATATCGCATATGCGCACCACAACGTTTCTCCTGGACTAGGTAACTCCTTTGTGGGACTTTAAGACTCGTCAATACGCCGGCTGTGGGTGATGATCATATCAAGCACCCCCAGGCCGCAAGCGGTCAGCTAAACGTAACGGCCACCCGGGTATTGAGCGATCAGAAGAAAACAAGCGAACCTGCTACAACTCCCGTCGAGCCAACCGGCAACACTACCGTACAGTCCGGTCTCTTCGTCAGATATGCTGCATATCGAGTCTAGGGATGGTAACGTCGACCCCAATAACTCAATAAGTCGTGCCGATGAATGGTCTATAACAGATCGAGAAACTACTGATAACACTTATCAGTAAATCTCAACAGCCCTGGCCAGGGACTTACTGATATAGCCAGTCGAGCACAGCACAGCATCAACTCCCAATACCGGGAGAGACGAAACCCCTCCTATCGCTCATCGCCTTCGTGTGTCTCGGGACTGTACCAAACGGCTACCTGTTTGCACGACTCAGTAGAGCCGTGGTAGGGTGGTAATCAAAGTACAGTGGGAGAACACACAAGACTCTATAACGATCTCGGGTCTACAGACTAACCTGCACCAGTGTCACCTGAGAACTGCTATCCGATGATAGATATAATTCCATATAAGAGTTCTCAGCGAGTCCGTCCAGTGTACCCAGTCACCATTGAGCACCCGTATATGATCTCGATGTCAAACATCGATGAATGTGGGAACATCCATCGCCCATCATATGGGTCTAGTATCATATACGCTAGTCTACTCTGGTATATATCGATGCCCCGTCTCGATACACCTACGATTAGGGACATTTCAGGATATGCTTATAAACTACAGATGTCCCACTAGTATGATCTCCATCATAATCACAGTAGTTAAGCCTATATCCTCAGGCCTTTATCAACATGTATGAATGAATAAAAGCATGATCAAATCAACATGTCAGATAAAGAAGAACCAGATAGCATACTATCATGTCGAGCAAGAATGTACACTGAATATATATACATGTATAAATACATCGACTATCATATAATGGCCTCTAGGGCATACATATATTTAACAATCTCCCACTTGCACTAAGGCCGGTTATTGGCGTATCTCATACCCAACATCTCAAAAAGTCGCTCATGTTGCGGCTGAGGGAGGGCCTTGGTGAGTGGATCCACGGCGTTATTCTTTGTGTCTACTCTCTTAATCTCGATCTCGCAGTGATCTACAATCTCCTGGATCACATGAAAGCGCCTCAGGATGTGTCTGGATCGCTGATGGGACCTGGGCTCCTTGGCTAACGCCATAGCCCCATTATTATCACAATACAATGGTATTGGATCGATAATGGTTGGAACTACTCCTAGCTCCGAGACGAACTTCCTCATCCAGACGGCTTCCTTGGCGGCATCATTCGCAGCAATGTACTCAGCCTCCATCGTAGAGTCTGCAACGGTATCCTGTTTGGAACTCTTCCAACTTACCTCCCCTCCATTGAGGGTAAATACAAAGCCTGAGATAGATTTGCTGTCGTCCTTATCGCTATGGAAGCTCAAATTGGTAAAGGCCTCCATTTAGAGATCTCCATTACCATACACCAAGAACAATTCTTTAGTCCTTCGTAAGTACTTAAGAATGTTCTTCACAGCTATCCAGTGATTCTCCCCTGGGTTGGATTGATACCTGCTTACTACACTAAGTGCATAAGCTACATCTGGTAGTGTACATAACATCGCATACATTATAGATCCTACTGCCGAAGCATAGGGTATAATGCTCATGCGAGCTCTCTCTTCATCGGTCTTTGGGCAAGAGTCCTTGGAGAGAGTGACCCCATGGCAAGCGGGTAAGGCACCCCGCTTGGAGACTTCCATACTAAACCTTTTTAGGATGGTGTTGATGTATCTGGTTTGGGACAATCCCAATAACCTTTTGGATCTATCCCTATAGACCCTTATACCCAGAATGTATATGGCATCACCCAGGTCCTTCATGGAGAACCTTAGTGATAAGAAAGATTTGACCGACTGTAGCATAGGAATATCATTTCCTATCAGAAGAATGTCATCCACGTACAATACGAGGACTCTCCCTACAGCCTTCTTATAAACACAAGGTTCATCTGGATTTTTGATGAAATCAAACTCTTTGATAACATCATCGAAACAGATGTTCCAACTCCGTGATGCCTGCTTTAACCCATATATGGATTTAAGCAATCTACATGCTTTTCCACTGCTCCCACTGTCAATGAAGCCCTCCGGTTGATCCATATAAACGCATTCTTCTAAATCTCCATTTAGAAATGCCGTTTTAACGTCCATCTGCCAGATTTCATAGTCGTAGTGAGCAGCAATAGCAAGTAGGATCCGAATGGATTTAAGCATGGCTACGGGCGAAAAAGTCTCGTCATAGTCCAAACCTTGTCTTTGACGAAAACCCTTCGCCACAAGTCTTGCCTTATAGGTCTCTACCTACCCATCTACACCAATCTTTCTTTTAAAGATCCATTTGCACCCCACAGGTTTTATCCCAGGGGGTACAACGTCTAAAGTCCATTCTTTGTTGGTGTACATAGACTCCATTTCTGATCTTATAGCATCCAGACACTTCACAGAGTCTCCAATCGTGATAGCTTGCTGAAAACTGGTAGGATCATCATCCTCCATGATGCAGTCTTCTCTGTCACCATCAATGAGGAAACTGTAGTACTTCTCCGGTGGGCGAGAAGTCCTACCAGACCTACGGAGTGGCCGAGGTTCCTCAGTTTCTATTGCAATAGCCGGTTCAACAAAGTCGTCATTTGTAGTTTGTGTCTCTAGAACCTCTTCTAGATCCACCACATTGCCATCATCTTTATCTGTGAAAAACTCTTTTTCTAGGAATGTGGCATACTGAGAAACAAACACATTTTGTTCCTCCTTGTGGTAGAATAGATATCCATAAGAGTTCCTTGGATATCCCACAAAGTTACACATGACTGACCGTGTCTCGAGTTTGTCCGGATTCTGCTTTTTAACATAGGCCGGGCAACCCCAAATCTTAATTCTCTTAAGAGATGGTCTCTTCCCATGCCATATCTCATATGGCGTGGTAGACACGGTTTTAGTTGGAACACTGTTTAGCAGAAACGCTGCAGTCTCCAATGCATGCCCCCAAAATGAGACTGGTAACTCAGCATCACTCATCATGGATCGGACCATATCTAATAGGGTCCTATTCCGTCGTTCAGACACACCGTTGTGCTGTGGTGTGTAAGGAGGAGTGAGTTGAGAGAGAATCCCATTCTCTTTTAGGAAGTTTGCAAATTCTGTACTGAGGTACTCCCCACCTTGATCTGATCGAAGCATTTTGATACTCAAGTCGGTTTGTTTTTCTACTTCTTGCTTATATTCAGTGAATTTCTCAAAAGATTCGGATTTGTGCTTTAATAAAAATATATGACCGAATCTTAAGAAATCGTCAGTGAAAGTAATGAAGTAAGAAAAACCGCCTCTAGCCTGTGTAGACATTGGCCCACATACATCCCTATGTATGAGTCCTAGGAGCTCGGTAGCTCTTTCTCCGTGTCCGGTAAACGGAGTTTTGGTCATTTTACCCTTGATACAAGACTTGCAAGTAGCATAAAATTTATATTCAAAAGAGTTTAAATATCCATCTTTGTGTAACTTGTTTAGTCTTGTTTCGTTAATATGACCAAGTCTACAGTGCCAAAGAAAAGCTTCATTTATTTCTGAAAGTTTTCTTTTATTAGTGTGTTGTATGCTGAAAACTGTGTGTTGATTTAGGACATATATCCCGTTATTAAGTGTACCATACCCAACCAACATTTGATTCAGGTGAATGTTCATGACATTGTTCTGCAATATAAAGTTATATCCTTCATTGTCTAACAAAGAAACAGATATTATATTACATAGCATACTTAGTACAAAATAACATGGGTTCAAAACCAATATACACCCAGATGGAAACCCTAAGTGATACTCTCGCACTGCGACTGTATATAAATTGGAACCATTTCCAACGCGGTGAGTATGGTCACCTGTCTTCAAAACCTTGCTATTTTTCGGCCCCTGCATAGAATTGCAAATGTGAGAACCTGAACCCGTATCTAATACCCAGGAAGCAGAGTTTATTGAAAAACAGTTTTTTGTCACAAACACACCTGAAGCGGAAGCATCCCCATGCTTCTTCTTGAGATTCAAGTACTCCGTACAGTTGCGCTTCCAATGTCCTGTTTTGTGGCAATGAAAACATTCCCCTTTCCCCGATTCTCCAGCTTTGGACTTTTCCTTCCCCTTAACCTTTTTAACTCCACCCTTAGGATTGGTGGGCTTCTTCTTTTTCTTTCCCTTGGCCTTAGCCTTTGGGCGAGAAGAGGAAGATTGCCAACAGTCATAACGGGAGTTTTCACTGATTTCAGTATGCTCTCTGGACTCCTTAACATATTAAGGAGTTCAGGTAGTTCCCTCCCCATGTTGTGCATGTTGAAGTTAACTATGAATTAAGCAAAGGTGGAGGGGAGGGACTGCAGAATAATATCCGTATATTGTTCATTGTCCATTGTCCATCCGAGGCCCTCAAGCTCTTCTATGAGAGCTATCATCTTCAGAACATGGTCTCCTACTGATGTGCCAGGGGCCATTCGCATCTGAAACAATTTCTTTGATGTTTCGTATCGTAATACGCGGGATTGCTCTCCATACAATTCCTTTGTATGGAGAAATATGGCTTGAATGTCCATATTCTCGTGCTGCTTTTGATGTGTGTTGTCCATAGATGCAAGCGCGAGGCATTTGGCCGTGGCACAGTCAGCGTCCCATGTCTTGCGGACTTCTTTGTACGCAACTGAGGATTTTGGACCAGGGACGGGCGGGGCTGAAGCCGTGAGGACATATGATACTTTATCATAAGTCAAGGCTATTTTTAGATTCCTCAGCCAGTCTTTATAGTTGGTCCCATTCAGTTTATTTTTATCTAGTAGAAGCTTGAGTCCAGTCATTGGTATCCGCCAATAAGAGAGAGAAAAGAATACACTCAGTGAAAACTCTTGCAAAGATCAGATTGGTTATTATCTTGTCTAATCGATGTCTCCCACTGCTTTAATCAAGTTTTTCTTTCAAACCTTAAAAAGAAAACTAGCCAGGATTAATTACAGTCTACAACTTCGCTAACCGTTCAGCCAGGCCAGTGTCGGTACTTGAGGGAGGTTCCCCATGCTTTCGCACGGACCTAATTAAAGTAAACCTCGTTTTCCCATAGGCGTAGCCCCGTTAACACCTTTCTAGACACCTAATGAGTTAGCTAATTGTAAACTGCAAAACTCTCCTGGGAGCAACTATTGCCCACAGTGGGATCGGGATCCAACCGTCATATGGAAAGTATGCAATCTCATTGCAAATCTCAACACTTGAAATTCCCGTTGCGGTTTTTACCCCTAGTACTTATGACCGTAACTATGGTCAACAAATCATAAGTACCAGTCAAGTTCTACCCGTCATTTCTTGATCAATTAGACCCACCCATATGACCTTTAACTATGGTCAACAAAGTCGCATGAATGTCCTAATTAATCTGCATCATATGCAGTGTAGGAAGACATCACTTAGCTACCGTACGCTACGCCTTAACTAAAGTCAACAAACGTAGCAAGAATACTAAGTACTCTACTTCCTAAAATGACGGAGGGTTGCGGATGATTTTTAAGAAAATCTTTAACGCTTTGAACTTGATATCGTCGTAGAATCAAATGGTTTTCAAAAGGAGTGGCTTGTGCTCCGCGGTTTTGAAATGTAGCTTTTTCATAAAGAGCCGAGTGGTTTTCAAATCTGATTCTACAACATATTTTTAGGTTTATTTTCTTTACATTAATCATATTAATGTAGTCCCATCATTTAAGTCCTGAAGCCAATCACAGAAAAGAAACGAAAAATACAACGTACGCTTATACCATCCGCATTCGCCGCAATGTTCCGTTATGCACCGTTAGGTTACTTAACTAACGGCATACCGGGACGGGACTAGCGCGGGTGTAAAACACAAGCAACGTCTACTATATATCTCATATATAATATATCATTCGTCTCAGATATCACAGAACACAGGCAGCAGAAACATAGATATAATGAGGGATATACTAGGACGTCGTATTTAGTATTTAGCCAACAATAGAAAATACGGTTTCCACAGTCGCGATGAATAGCCAAGCCCACACCCCTAGACCCCTACGAGAGCGGCAAGCGACCCTACCAATCCTGGAGTTTAGGAGACCCGGTCTCGACTCCTCGAGATGGCCTCCCACTGAACCCCAGAACCCGGTCACTTGTGCTCCCCTCCTTAGGTCTTTCCTAATGCGGAAAGGTAAATAATATACAACACTGGTGACATCAACCTCAACCCGGAAGTGACCCAAATAAAAGAATATTACATTACATTTGAATTTTACATGAATGAAAATAAAACTCTCATCTCACATAAAAAAAAACCCGGCTATTCAATCGCGACAATCCTGCACATCATATCTCAGCAACACATAATATCATATATCATCAACGTAAGTAAGTATGCGTACCCCGATTGTCGTTGATGTATAGCAACGAAACCGGCGATAAGCGACATACTACACTTACGGTCACAGAAAAGAAAGTGTAAAACTACAATATTTGGAATCCACATTCTCTTTAGACATCATAAATCCGAGATATCACATACCTCGCATTTCATGCCTAACTATATGAATTCCACATATTGTATCACATTCCAGATAAATAGACAGTATTAAACATTTCGATCGAATATTCAAATACCCAAAATTTCCTAAAGCTCAACACTTAAGCGGAGTTCAAAAAAACCCGGAATGTGTCACAGTAGTAGCGGTCCAGCCGTAGATGGGTCAAGCCAACGCCTCACATGTGGCACGCCGTACTGCCTCAAACCCTGAGGTTCAAAAGGCAGTTCAAGATGGTCACATAATCGAGTTGAGGTTTGTTGTCTTCTAGAGGGTCCACCACAAAATTTGCACGCATTTCCGAAAGATTTAAACTCGAGAAAAGATTCAACACTTGAAAATTTTTCGTGTCGGGGAAAAGTGAGTTAATAATATCCGTTCGAACTTTTTAATACTTTCTTAATTATCCAAAAATAAGCACGAGTTTAAAATTCCGATCGAATCACCGAATCCAAAACCATCCACAGAACATTCAACACATGAATCAGATTAAACATACCCAAAACAATATACAAGCAGGTATAGGCATTACTGTATAAATACGAAGCTATGAAGCCTTTGTACGGCCGCGGCCCAAGCAAGGTATGGCGGCGGTTCCGCGGCGGATTGTACGGCTCATGGCTTCATATTTCACAGTGTTGCTTAGATTTGCCTGCTGAATTTTTTACATATTTTTAATTCTGAAAATTACACAGTTTCAAAAATTGTCTAGAGAGGGTTCATAAAGTCCGTATTTTGGTTCGATCGGAGTTTTAAGTTCGCTAACGTGTCGCCTAAAGTTCTAGGCCGGCTCTGATACCAATGTTAGGTTTACCAAGCACCTTATGAAGGGTTTGGAAGCATCACATGTCTCAAAATTAAATTTTGTAGGTGCTAAGTGAACATGCAAAGAATCGTCACTAGAATTTTAGGGTTTCTAAACATACACATCATCACAAGTATATAAAGCTAGGGTTTTGAGAGTACAACCTTTGTAGCTCCCTACGCTAGACTCCTTGGCTACTTGAGGGTTGGAAAACGTCCGCTTGAGAACCTCTAGGTCCACGATGATCCATCCGGAGTCCGCTTTATCCAAGCTTGAAACTTCAAAAGATCAAGAGAAGAAATGGAAGCTAACACTCTTCACAAGTGGGCAAGACTAGTGTAGAATGGTGTCGTGGTTGGTTTTCTCTCTTCAAAATCCTAACTTGGTTACTCTTTTGCTTACTTGAAAGAACTAGAGAGCAAGAGAGAAAGGAGGAAGAAGATGATGGATTTCTAAGCTCAAGATAATGATAGGCTTGAAATAGAAAATGAGAAAATGAAAATATATATATTTTCACTCTCTCATTCTTAGCTAGGGTTATAAAATATCTAGTTATTTTTGTTTGGAAAAGAAATGACCATAGAAATTGAATCATGGTTTGTCAAAGGGTTAGTGCAAGAACAAAGAATTAAACCATGAAACAATTTCAATTTCCATTTTCCTTTTTCCAAATAAATAATATCCATATATTTTATATGGTGTGAGTCTTATATTGCCACAATCTACTATATCAACAACCATGATAAAATGATGTATGCATGTATGTGTGCATGCACATCCATATGTGCATGAACAAGAATGAATGCATACATGCATGCATACATCCAAAAAGACAAGAAAGGATTTCTAGTGAGAAACAAATGGTTAAATGATAAATCAACACTTGATTTAGCAACTCGGTCATATCACATACGACCCGACCAAAAGCAAGGCGCCCGATTAATATACGGTATCTCATACGCGCATTTTAACCGGGTCCATGCGCATATCGCATATACGCACCACAACGTTTCGCCTGGACTAGGTAACTCCTTTGTGGGACTCTAAGACTCGTCAATACGCCGGCAGAGGGTGATGATCATATCAAGCACCCCCAGGCCGCAAGCGGTCAGCTAAACGTAACGGCCACCCGGGTATTGAGCGATCAGAAGAAAACAAGCGAACCTGCTACAACTCCCGTCGAGCCAACCGACAACACTACCGTACAGTCTGGTCTCTTCGTCAGATATGTTGTATATCGAGTCTAGGGATGGTAACGTCGACCCCAATAACTCAATAATTCGTACCGATGAATGGCCTATAACTGATCGAGAAACTACTGATAACACTTATCAGTAAATCTCAACAGCCCTGGCCAGGGACTTACTGATATAGCCAGTCGAGCACAGCACAGCATTAACTCCCAATACCGGGAGAGACGAAACCCCTCCTATCGCTCATCGCCTTCGTGTGTCTCGGGACTGTACCCAACGGCCACCTGTTTTCACGACTCAGTAGAGCCGTGGTAGGGTGGTAATCAAAGTACAGTGGGAGAACACACAAGACTCTATGACGATCTCGGGTCTACAGACTAACCTGCACCAGTGTCACCTGAGAACTGCAATCCGACGATAGATATAATTCCATATAGGAGTTCTCGGCGAGTCCGTCCAGTGTACCCAGTCACCTCTGAGCATCCGTATACGATCTCGATGTCAAACATCGATGAATGTGGGAACATCCATCGCCCATCATATGGGTCTAGTATCATATACGCTAGTCTACTCTGGTATATCGATGCCCCGTCAAGATACACCTACGACTAGGGACATTTCAGGATATGCTTATAAACTACAGATGTCCCACTAGTATGATCTCCATCATAATCACAGTAGTTAAGCCTATATCCTCAGGGCTTTATCAACATGTATGAATGAATAAAAGCATGATCAAATCAACATGTCAGATAAAGAAGAACTAGATAGCATACTATCATGTCGAGCAAGAATGTACACTGAATATATATATATATATATACATGTATAAATACATCCACTATGATATAATGGCCTCTAGGGCATACATATATCCAACAAATCCGTCCCTACCACTACATATGAGATATGGTATGAGAAGAGACCATCTCTTAAACGTGTTAGGATATGGGGTTGTCTTGCTTTTGTTAAATAGCATATTCCAGACAAACTCAAGACACGATCGGTTTTGTGTAAATTTTTGGGATATCCTAAACATTCATATGGATATCTATTCTACCACAAAGAGGAACAAAGAATGTTTGTTTCTCAATATTCTACATTTTTAGAAAATGAGTTTTTTACAAATGATACTATTGGCAATACGGTAGAACTAGTAGAAATTCCAAAACAGCAAACAACTACTGAAATTTGGTTGAACCTGAAGCTTCGATAGAACCCAACGAGCCTCAGTCACTCCGTAGATCTAGTAAGACTTCTCGTCCACCAGAGAGATACTATGGTTTCCTCATTGATGATGATAGAGAAGATTGCATCATGAAAGATGATGACCTTACTAGTTTTCAGTAGGCTATCATGAGTAGTGACTCAGTGAAATGGCTGGATGCTATACGATCCGAAATAGAATCCATGCACACCAACAAAGTATGGACTTTGGAATTTTCACCTTGTCACGACCCGAAATATTAGCTTGTAACCAGCACTTAAATCACGCAACGTCTAAAGGCGCAACGTAACTCAAGTAAGCTGAAACCCAGAAATCTAAACCTTTTTAATAAAATAAAGGAGGTGAAGTTTTGAAATAAAGGTATAATGAAATCAAGTTTTCTTAATTCATAGAAAAAGGAATATGAATGATGCAAGTAAAATTTACTAGTTTGAAAATGTGTTTCGTCTTTTTAAAAATTTGGGCAGCACCTCCTTTGTGTATTTTGATCCAAAACCACAAATACATAACAAGAATAATGGCATCCTGAAGCGGGAGCTAGCACTTCGCCAACCGGCGGATCACAACCACGCAAGCATAAAAAATAAGTATATGACGCCCAACGGCGAAGTTCACCACAAAAGGTAAAGAAATAAGCAAGACATCAAAACAACAAGTTGCGGAAATACCCACGCTCTAAGTCTCGCAACCACAAATCTCACTAAGTCTCATTACTTATACAAATACTAATATTGATTGATGGAGTTGACTAGATACAATATGAAATATAAATACAAGAGTGGGTACGATACAAATGTCTCACCTACCGAAGCAAAACACTCGAATGCAACTGTGTGCCAGCGATGCCGCTACTGATCCATGCGGGCAACCTGCAAGAATTGTGGCATAACGGGGGTGAGTTGCCAACTCGTGAGTAGAAAAAAATATCAACAGATAGAAATAGAATAAACAACAACTCCTAGGTCAACTTTATCATAAAGGTAATACTATGATATCTAGGGTGACCGGGTCATCATATGTGCCAACAACGTAATCATGGTCTATCTGTATGTGGATATCGTCCAACAATATAAACAATGTATGTATGCATGTGGATCTCGTCCAACCATAAAATCAATGTCTGTATGCACGTAAATATCATAAAAGAGTGTGCATGAAATTATGAGGATATAAATCAACGGTGTCCCTCGCGACACATCAAAATCATGGAACCTGGGTGTCCAACATCGACACCCGAAGACATCATGAAACCCGTATCCAGCATCGACATGTAAATTCTCATATCTCGGGCTCCGTCAGTCCGGATCCGCCCACGGGCTCCGTCAGTCCGGATCGGCCCATATCATCTCTCGACTCCGGTCGGTATCCTCCGGATATCCGTCGAGCCCAAATACAATCACTAGTAGGTCGTAGTCCCTCTGCCAGGTCACCGTCTACTGCACAGCATCCTTTTCTTGCCCCGGGGTACCATACCGGGCCCACCATGTACCCGCAATCGGCCTCATCCAGCTCCTCGACCGGGTATCACTGTCACACGTCTCAAAACCGAGAAAATGCATGGTGGACACACTGAAATATCATATCAAGAGAAACCGGGTTTTTACAATAGTACATGATTTCTTTTGAAATAACCACGGTTCTCAAATCCAGAAATCTCATGAAAACAACATATCTCAATGCGTGTAATCATAAAGCATGGTGTATGCGATATATAACAGAAATGTAAGCATATCCGTGTATCATGCAATATGGAACAGTAACATGCACATATAAAGGGAAAACCGCTCTTTTAAAAGAATCCAGTTTAAAAATATATCTTGCGGTTCCCAAATTCTCCAAAGTCAAATACAACATCGTACAAGGGTGCATATGTAACTATAGCAAGTGAATCATGCAAGGAGTCATATCATGATGCAGCAATTCTACTGTGTAGTGACATGGTAATTATCGATGATGAAGTGTGTGAGCCGGCAAATCTGTGTACGTGTAACATACGCATCATCGATAATGGTGTAAGTGTACTAGCACAGGTATATGCGATGCAATGAGAATAACATGAATGCAGCATAAGGTAAATCATATGCAAATGCTGACGGGCATACGTATCTAACATGACCGAGTCGGTGAATCTAACCATCAACATCTAGCTTCACAACATCACGTACGGTATAATCCATCGTACGGCAACCTCTGGTCAAGGGTATGGATCAATCAAAAAGTCAAACTCATCACGCAAGGAAAATCAACGTACGGAGGCATTAAGCTATCGGGGATCCTATCAACCTATAAGACGAGGAGGGTACAGACCTAAAGTCACATACGGCTAACACTCACGATTCACAACACATATAAATATCTCTATATACCTATGTCCCAGGTCACATCCGCAATAATCTTATATCAGGGGACCGGCAGGGTATAAATCATCTCAATTGACTCGCATCCGTGTACCAACATATCACCAAATCATCATATCGCGTCATATATCCTTTTTATCGCATTTATTGTTAGTTATATGTATGCCCTAGAGGCCATTACTGTACATACGATGTATATTGTAATGGATGCTTGGACATATATAGGGAGGACTTTCTTGCTCGACATGATAGTATGCTATCTGGTTGCTCTTTATCTTAACATATACTCTGATTGTCTCTATGTTACATGTTGATAAAGCCCTTAGGATATGTACTCGACTACTGGGACTATGATGAGATCATACTAGTGGGGCCACGGTAGTCGACGAGTACATCCTATAACTGTTCCTAGTCGAGGGTGTATCGAGACAGGGCATCGATACACCAGAGTAGACTAGCGTATACGCATCTTGACCCATAAGATGGGCGATGGATGATCCCATATCCATCGATGTTTGACATCAAGGATGGTGTACGGGTGCTCAGTGGAGACTGGGTACACTTGACGGACTCACCGAGAACTCCCAGATGGTATTATACCTCACGTCAGATGGCAGTTCTCCGGTGACACTGGTACAGAGTAGTCTGTTGACCCGAGATCGTCATAGAGTCTTGTGTGATTTCCACTGTGCTTTGATTTCCATCATACCACGTCTAAGTGGGCGTGCAAAAAGGTGGCTTTTCGGTACAATCCCGAATCACATGGAGGCAATGAGCGATAGGAGGGGATTCGTCTCTCCCGGTATAGGGAGTTGATGTTGTGCTGTGTTCGATTGGCTATAACCGGAAATCCCTGGCCAGGGTTGCTGAGATTTATTGGTAAGTGTTATCAGTAGTTTCTCGAACTGTTATAGACCTCATATCTGTTAGTGTATATGCCCTAGAGGCCATTACTGTATCATACTAGTATGTATATTACTTGATGGAAGCTTGGGATATTCACAGTTGTACAGACAATCTTGCTCAATATAGTAGTATGCTACTTGGTTTGTCTCTGCTTTAATGTGTACATGTGTGTTTATTTATTATATCACCTATACGCATTAGTAGAGCCCTTAGGATCTTTGCTTGATTACCGGCGTTGTGATGGCGATCACACTCGTGGGGGCTGGGTAATCTACAAGCACATCCTTATACACGTCCCTAGTCGTGGGAGTATCGAGATAGGGCATCGATGCTCCGGAGTAGACTAGCGTATGCGCTTCTCATCCAAGCACGGGAGACGGTCTGTCCCACAGCCGTCGGTACGTCGTACTTGAGATAGTATACGGGTGCTCGTTAGGTTACGAGTACACTGGTCAGGACTCGTCGGGAACTGATGGTTGGTATTATACCTATCGTCAGTTATCAGTTCCCAGGTGACATGAGTACAGCTTTGTCCGCTGACTTGACACTGTCACTTCGCCTCGAGTGTGTTCCCACTATTCTTTGATTACTACCCTACCACGGCTCTACTGAGTCGTGCAAACAGGTAGTAGTTGGGAGCAGTCCCGAAGCACTTGGAGGCAGTGACGGTTAGACATGATTCGTCTCTCCCGATATTGGGTGTTGACATCGTGCTGTGTCTAGGAGAGCCATTACACAAGTAGTCCCTGGCCAGGGCAAGCGAGATATACTGGTAGGTTCCAGTGTTATCTCAGGGTGTTCTGGGCTTCACTCCGACATTACTTGTACCGCTATTAGGGGTCTGACGCTTGCCGCCCCCTAGACCAGACATGCGATGTATCAGACGAACAGACCGGACTGTACGGAGATTGTCACATACAGGCTCAGTAGGAGTTCGGATGGGTTTACCTCATCGGCCTTCTTATCGACATCTACCTGGGGACCGTTACGTACAGCTAGTGCCGCTTGCGGTCTGTGGTTAAACCCACTGCCAGCGTAGTGTCGAGTCTTTAGAGTCCCACACAGAGATTTTCCCTGCACTGAGCGAAACGTGTAGAGGCCGTATGGTTTTACGGCAGGGCTGCGATCACTTACGTACACTTGTGTGCGTATGGTGTTCGGGCAGGCAGTACTAGTAGGCTTTAGTTTAAGCCGGATCCTAGTATTGCACGGATGGATTTGTTTTGTCTTCTGTGCATCCGCATTCTACGGAATACGGATGCAGGTGTGTATGCACAGTTTTTCGGAGTGATGAAGGAGGAGGTGCATCATTAGGGTTTTTGGCAGTTTTTTCGGCCAAAACCGTTATGTGGCAGGCTCATTAGGGTTTTGACAGTTCGTTTGGTCAAAACCATTATGAGCCGCGAACATCATTTACTAATCCTATTAGTGATAATCTTATGATGGCTAATTGCATTGACCATTTGACCCCGTTGACCTCTCTTGACTTTGTTGACCGGTTGACCGGGTTGACCATTGACTTTCAAGAGGGTTCCACACTCTTCTTTTCTTTTCCTTTTTCTTTTGGATTATGATAATGGTCATTTCAAAAGTAGCCATCAACTTTATCTTGATGGGATTACTAATGATGTTGTTTTGCATTATTTGCAACCATGGTTGTTTTTCTTTTGATCATGATTTTATTCTCATTCTCTCTCTTGAAAATGAGAAGCTCCATGGTTGCTAACCTTCCTCCTTCTTCTTCCTCCTCTTGATTTCTCCTTTGATCTCATGTGTTGAGATAAAAAGGATTTCACTTGACAAACACATCCATACATCTCCTCTACACATCCTAGGGCTTCTAGATTAGCAATCTCCTTGCCCTAGTTACCTCGGCTTGAGGTGGAGCTCGGTGTACATCTCTCGGGTGGATCGTCTTCGACTCAAGGAGGCCGCGGAGGTGACCAAAGTTCGGATCAACCATTGAGCAAGCAAAGAGAAGAGCAACAAGAAGTGAAGAACAACAAGGAGTGAAGAACAACAAGAAGAGAAGGAGTTCAAGTTGAGGTATAACCCCTAACCGAGTAGATAACATCTCAAGTTAGGTAGCTAGTGTATTGTTTAGCAAAGATTCGGCTTTTACGGTCCATGTTATAAAGTTTAGAAAAAATTTTGTTTTACCGTTTCCGCAACCCCGAAAGTACCGGGAGAGGTAACGTGGACCTAACAGTGGTATCAGAGCCTAACTAAACATAAACTAGCTTGGTAGTGAAGTGTATCGAAGTTCGAAACGGAAAAATCGAAAAAACCAAGTTACGAAAACCTGAGTTTCTGTTAAATTTTTTTCTGGTCAAAACAAAATTTGTTGTACTCCAAAAATCATCTCAGGGTTTTTAGAAGAAAGCCACCAAAAACGAGCCGGCAACTCGACCAAAGAGCCGCGTTTCCGCGGCAATAGCAAGCTATTGCCGCGGAACCGCGGCCATCTTGGTGAGTCACTGGGTCGTTTTTGGTGCAGAGTGTTTCTGACTTGGTTTTGGGATTTTTAAGATGGTTTAAATGTGCCCAGATTTGCCAGAATAGAAATTTGTTTTTGGGGGCCTATAAATCCGTATTTTTTCCGAACTTCAATATACTTTGACTATAAAGGTTATATCTGTGATGTTCATATGTATTGAACGTCGGCTAATCACTATATGTCGATTAGTCGGGGTTATACATATCTGTGATCTGTGATTGTTGTTGATGGTTTGTGTATATAAACTCGTTGGATTGTCGCGGATGAATAGCCGGGGTGGATGTAAGATGAGGTTTTCTTTTTCTTTCATTCATGTAATAAATTTGTAAATTGATGTAATATTATTTGTATGGCCGCACAACCGGGTCGGGGTTGTAGCCGTCATTGTATAATTCTTTTTACTGTTTTTGCTCCTAGGATAGACCCATGGAGGGGGTGCACAAACTACCGGGTATCTCGAAGTGCCGAGTGGCCTACTCATGGCGTTGAGAGAGGTTGCTTCGCTTCGGGTACTTGGCGGGTAGTTTGCCGCACCCGTAGGGGTCTTGGGTAGGGTTTTGGCTATTCATCGCGACCGTGTAATCCGTTTTTCGTTGCAGGCTTGAACGAATCGCGGGTTCCTAGTATATCCAAAGTGTTCATCTATGATCTTGATTGGCTATCGTTGCAGTATATCTATATATAATAACTATTTAGGCGTTGCTTATGTTTTACAGCCGCGCTAGCCCAGCCCCCGCTCTGTCGTTAGTTAAGTAACCTAACGGGTGATGACGGGGCCCAGTGGCGAATGCGAATGGCATAAGCGTACGTCATATTTTGGTTGTTTTCTGCAATGGTAGGATTTAAATGATGGGACGCATTAAAAGAACTAATGCAAGAAAATAAACCTAAAAGACGTTGTTGGAACAATTTTTCAAAAAGCTGTTATTGCAAGGACGTTCATTTTTGTTTTGCATCGCGGTATTCGGTTGTGAATACCCAGCACCTCAATCGACGAGGCAAGGGCCGAGATCCCTTCATCGGGAGTGACCCTTTGGACAAAAGTTTGCGTCAGGGTAATAACTTCACTATAGTCGATTATTCTTGCTTTGCATCGAGGTATTCAGTTTGGAATATCCTGCACCTCATTCGACGAGGAAAGAGCCGAGATCCTTTCGCAGGGACTGACCTCTTTAGCAAAAGTTTTCGCCACTATATTTTCAAAAAGATTACCAGGTTCCTTCAACGATATCAAGTTCATTACGTTAACGGGTTTTTCGCCAAAAACCCAGCCGTAGCCCTCCGTCGTTTCGGATAATTAATACTTAGTATTCGTGCTGCGTTTGTTGATTATTCGTCAAGACACAGTGAACGGTAGCTGAGTAATAATTCTCTGTTGCACTGATAGATGCGATTGGTTAGGACGGTCGCATGATTTTGTTGATTATTCGTCAAGGATCATGCGGGCGGGTCTAATGCAATCCTGGATAACGACGGGTTGAACTTGACTAGGACCTTTTGATTTGTTGATTATTCGTCAAGGTCACTTGGGTCCTAGGGGCAAAAACCACATCGGGAGTTTCAAAAGTACTGAAACTTGCAGATTTAGCATACCTTCTGGAGTGTGATGACTAGAGTGGATTCCATCTAGGTCATCACACAATGATGGTTGGATCCCGATCCCACTGATGAGTTGGATTACTCTTGGGAGATTATTTCACTAAACGATCAATGCTATAAACCTAGTAGGTGTCTAGAAAGGTGTTAGCGGGGCTACGCCCCCAGGGAAAAGAGGTTCTTGAATTAAGGAACTTCGCGAAAGCGTTGGAAAACCTCCCTCGAAGTACCGACACTAGCCTGGCTGAAAGGTTAAGCAAGTATTGTGACGTGAATTAAAATCCTGACTAGTTCTTCTTTTAAAAGGTTTTAAGAAGAATTTGAGTAAACAGTAGGAGACATCCTGGTTAGATAAATTAATAAACCAATCTAATCTTGCAAGAGCATACGCTGAGTGTTTCTTTTCTCTCTCTCCAGGCAGCAACTTTTCACGCCCTAATCAAGATAATAAAATGTATCGCTTGACTGATCCGAATTCTTATTCGGGACTGGGGAAAGTTGGTTCAGCTCTAACTTGTGACAACAGTCATGAGTATGAGAATGGGAAAGGGGATTGTATGGATTTCCAGGATACCCAGTCGAAGAAGAAGCATGGTTTTGCATCTATTTCAGGTGTTCTTGTAATTGAGAACTGTTTTACGGTCAGCCCTACCTCCTGGGTACTTGATACCGGATCAGGATCTCATATCTGTAATTTATTACAGGGACTGAGAAAAAGTAGGAAAGTTGCACCGGGTGATATGTCGCTCAGAGTAGCGAACGGAGCACAAGTTAATGCGGCAGCCGTCGGTGAATATCACCTAGTATTGCCAAATGGCAAGACTATGATTTTGAACGATTGCTACTATGTACCCTCCATGGTTTGCAAAATCATATCAATTTCTTTACTCGATAAAGATGGATATAACTTTGTTCTTGAAAAGAATATCATGAACATTTACCTTGATAAGGTACTGGTTGCAGAGGGTACACTGTGTAATGGTATCTACGTTCTAAATCAGAATACAGTTCTCAATATACAAAACACACGCAAGAGGAAGAATTCAGATACGAATGAATCCTACTTGTGGCATTGTAGACTTGGTCATGTCGGAGAGAAAAGACTGAGTAAGTTGCATAAAGATGGACTCTTGGATGCGTTCGAGTTTTCATCTTATGAAACTTGTCAGTCTTGTCTCAAAGGGAAGATGACCAAATTTCCGTTCACCGGACATGGAGAAAGAGCAGCAGAGCTCTTGGGACTCGTACATAGTGATGTATGTGGTCCGATGTCTATACATGCAAGGGGTGGGTTCTCGTACTTCATCACATTCACTGACGATCTCTCTAGGTTCGGATATGTGTATCTGATGAAACACAAATCTGAAGCTTTTGAGAAATTCAAGGAATTCAGAAACGAAGTAGAGAACCAGACAAGCAAAAGTATCAAGATTCTCCGGTTTGACAGGGGAGGGGAGTACTTAAGCACGGAATTCCTAGATTACTTAAAAGAGAATGGTATTCTCTCTCAGCTTACTCCTCCTTATACACCACAGCACAACGGTGTATCGGAGCAGAGGAATCGTACCCTATTGGATATGGTTCGCTCCATGATGAGTAGTGCTGAGTTACCTCTTTCATTCTGGGGACATGCGCTTCAGACAGCGGCATACCTTTTGAATCAAGTTCCGTTCAAATCTGTGCCAAAAACTCTATATGAAATATGGAGCAGTAAGAAACCATGTCTGAAGTTTATTAAGATATGGGGTTGTCCGGCCTATGTGAAAATACAGAAACCGGACAAGCTAGAGGCACGATCAGTTCTGTGTAAATTTGTGGGATATCCTAAAAACTCACTAGGATATCTGTTCTACCACACTGAGGAACAGAAGGTGTTTGTATCTCGCCACGCCACCTTCTTAGAAAGGGAGTTTCTTGCAAAAGAAACTAGTGGGAGTTCGGTAGAGTTGGAAGAAATTCAGCGACCACAAAATGTAACTGAAAATTTGGAGGAACCGCTAGATTCTATAACCCCAGACGAACCTCAGCCACTCCGCAGATCTGGTAGGATTTCTCATCCGCCCGAGAGATACTACGGTTTTCTCATAGACGGGGATAGAGAGGATTGCATCTTGGAAGAAGATGACCCTACTAGTTTCAGGCAGGCCATTATCAGTAGGGACTCTGATAAGTGGCAGGAAGCAATGCAATCCGAAATGGAGTCCATGTACGCCAATAAAGTGTGGACCTTGGATATTGCTCCACCTGGGGTAAAACCTGTTGGATGCAAATGGATCTACAAAAAGAAACTTGGTGTAGATGGACAGGTGGAAACCTATAAAGCTAGACTCGTTGCAAAAGGTTTTCGTCAAAGACCTGGTTTGGACTATGACGAGACTTTTTCTCCGGTGGCTATGCTCAAATCCATTCGGATCCTACTTGCCATTGCTGCCTTCCATGACTATGAAATCTGGCAGATGGATGTTAAGACGGCTTTCCTAAACGGTTGTTTGGAAGAGTGCGTTTACATGGATCAACCAGAAGGTTTCGTAGACAGTGGGAGCAGCGGAAGGGTGTGGAAGTTGCTTAAATCCATTTATGGATTAAAGCAGGCATCGCGGAGCTGGAACATCTGTTTTGATGAGGCAATCAAGGAATTTGATTTCATCAAGAACGAAGATGAACCCTGTGTATATAAGAAGATTGTAGGACGAACTGTCATATTCCTAGTCTTGTACATGGACGACATTCTTTTGATAGGAAATGATATTCCTATGCTACAATCGGTCAAGCTTTTTTTGTCACAAAGGTTCTCCATGAAGGACCTGGGTGATGCCTCGTACATTCTGGGGATCAAGATCTATAGAGATAGATCCAAGAGACTATTGGGACTTTCGCAGTCCAGGTACATAGAGACCGTACTAAAGAGATTTAGTATGGAGGGTTCCAAGCGCGGTAACATACCCGCATTGCACGAAATTACCCTCTCCAAGAAGATGTCTCCTAAGACTGACGAGGAGAGGGTTCGCATGAGCACTATACCCTACGCTTCGGCGGTAGGATCTATAATGTATGCGATGCTATGTACAAGACCAGATGTAGCTTACGCGTTGAGCGCGGTAAGCCGGTATCAGTCAGACCTAGGGGAGGACCACTGGACAGCAGTGAAGAACATTCTCAAGTACCTAAGAAGGACTAAGGAGATGTTCCTGGTTTACGGTAATGGAGACCTCAGGGTCAAGTCCTTTACCGATTCAAGCTTCCAGAGTGACAAAGATGACAGCAAGTCCGTCTCGGGTTTTGTGTTTACCCTCAACGGAGGGGTGGTATGTTGGAGGAGTTCCAAGCAGGATACCGTCGCAGACTCGACGATGGAGGCTGAATACATTGCTGCAAGCGATGCCGCAAAAGAGGCGGTCTGGATAAAGAAGTTCATTAGTGAACTTCAGGTGGTTCCGTCCATTGTTGACCCAATACCTTTGTATTGCGATAACAATGGGGCTATAGATTTAGCGAAGGAACCAAGGTCCCATCAGAAATCCAGGCACATCTTAAGGCGGTATCACCTGATCAGGGAGATCATTGATCGCCAGGAGATCGAGGTGCGGAGAGTGGACACAAAGGACAACACTGCGGACCCATTCACAAAGGCTTTACCCCAGACTCAGTTCGAGCGGCTGATCGAGATGATAGGTCTTCGATACGCCAGTATATGGCCTTAGTGCAAGTGGGAGATTGTTAGTGTATATGCCCTAGAGGCCATTACTGTATCATACTAGTATGTATATTACTTGATGGAAGCTTGGGATATTCACAGTTGTACAGACAATCTTGCTCAATATAGTAGTATGCTACTTGGTTTGTCTCTGCTTTAATGTGTACATGTGTGTTTATTTATTATATCACCTATACGCATTAGTAGAGCCCTTAGGATCTTTGCTTGATTATCGGCGTTGTGATGGCGATCACACTCGTGGGGGCTGGGTAATCTACAAGCACATCCTGATACACGTCCCTAGTCGTGGGAGTATCGAGATAGGGCATCGATGCTCTGGAGTAGACTAGCGTATGCGCTTCTCATCCAAGCACGGGAGACGGTCTGTCCCACAGCCGTCGGTACGTCGTACTTGAGATAGTATGCGGGTGCTCGTTAGGTTACGAGTACACTGGACAGGACTCTTCGGGAACTGATGGTTGGTATTATACCTATCGTCAGTTATCAGTTCCCAGGTGACATGAGTACAGCTTAGTCCGCTGACTTGACACTGTCACTTCGCCTCGAGTGTGTTCCCACTGTTCTTTGATTACTACCCTACCACGGCTCTACTGAGTCGTGCAAACAGGTAGTTGTTAGGAGCATTCCCGAAGCACTTGGAGGCAGTGACGGTTAGACAGGATTCGTCTCTCCCGGTATTAGGGGTTGACATCGCGCTGTGTCTAGGAGAGCCATTACACAAGTAGTCCCTGGCCAGGGCAAGCGAGATATACTGGTAGGTTCCAGTGTTATCTCAGGGTGTTCTGGGCTTCACTCCGACACGACGTGTACCGCTATTAGGAGTCTGACGCTTGCAGCCTCCCTAGGCCCGACATGCGATGTATCAGACGAACAGACCGGACTGTACGGAGATTGTCACATACAGGCTCAGTAGGAGTTCGGATGGGTTTACCTCATCAGCCTTCTTATCGACATCTACCTGGGGACCGTTACGTACAGCTAGTGCCGCTTGCGGTCTGTGGTTAAACCCACTTCCAGCGTAGTGTCGAGTCTTTAGAGTCCTACACAGAGAGTTTCCCTGCACTGAGCGAAACATGTAGTGGCCGTATGGTTTTACGGCAGGGCTGCGATCACTTACGTACACTTGTGTGCGTATGGTGTTCGGGCAGGCAGTACTAGTAGGCTTTGGTTTAAGCCGGATCCCAGTATTGCACGGATGGATTTGTTTTGTCTTCTGTGCATCCGCATTCTACGGAATACGGATGCAGGTGTGTATGCACAGTTTTTCGGAGTGATGAAGGAGGAGATGCCTCATTAGGGTTTTTGGCAGTTGTTTCGGCCAAAACCGTTATGTGGCAGGCTCATTAGGGTTTTGACAGTTCGTTTGGTCAAAACCATTATGAGCCGCGAATATCATTTACTAATCCTATTAGTGATAATCTTATGATGGCTAATTGCATTGACCATTTGACCCCGTTGATCTCTCTTGACTTTGTTGACCGGTTGACCGGGTTGACCATTGACTTTCAAGAGGGTTCCACACTCTTCTTTTCGTTTCCTTTTTCTTTTGGATTATGATAATGGTCATTTCAAAAGTAGCCATCAACTTTATCTTGATGGGATTAGTAATGATGTTGTTTTGCATTATTTGCAACCATGGTTGTTTTTCTTTTGATCATGATTTTATTCTCATTCTCTCTCTTGAAAATGAGAAGCTCCATGGTTGCTAACCTTCCTCCTTCTTCTTCCTCCTCTTGATTTCTCCTTTGATCTCATGTGTTGAGAGAAAAAGGATTTCACTTGACAAACACATCCATACATCTCCTCAACACATCCTATGGCTTCTAGATTAGCAATCTCCTTGCCCTAGTTACCTCGGCTTGAGGTGGAGCTTGGTGTACATCTCTCGGGTGGATCGTTTTCGACTCAAGGATGCCGCGGAGGTGACCAAAGTCCGGATCAACCATTGAGCAGGCAAAGAGAAGAGCAACAAGAAGTGAAGAACAACAAGGAGTGAAGAACAACAAGAAGAGAAGGAGTTCAAGTTGAGGTATAACCCCTAACCGAGTAGATAACATCCCAAGTTAGGTAGCTAGTGTATTGTTTAGCAAAGATCCGGCTTTTACGGTCCATGTTACAAAATTTAGAAAAAATTTTGTTTTACCGTTTCCGCAACACCGAAAGTACCGGGAGAGGTAACGTGGACCTAACAATATCGACACGACTTATCAAGCTACTGGGGTCTGACGTTTACCACCCCTAGGAGAGATATGCAACATATCAGACGACGAGACCGGACTGTACGGGTGTGTTACTGATTGGATTCACAGGAGAATGTACAGGCTTGCTTGTTGATCTTCTGAGCGCTCAATACCTGGGTGGCTGTTACGTTTAGCTGACCGCTTGCAGCTTGTAGGTGTTTGATATGATCTTTACCTACTGCCGGCGTATTGACGATTCTTTAGAGTCCTACAAAGAGGTTTCTTGACTCAGGCAAAACGGAGTAGGGACACATATGTGATATGTGCGGGACCGAGGATAATACGATATGAGATACCGTATTCTATTCTCGAGATATATGATATCAGCCGGGTCATCGGATCAAGTGTTGATTCGATGAATCGGTACGGATAAATATTAGTCGGTTATATGCGATATAGCCGGATTGTCGGATTAAGTGTTGATTTGATAATTTAATGTATAATAATATATATGATATATTAAATTACATTAACTAATATTAGCTCGCTAAAAGATTGTTTTTCTCACTCGGGTAATACATTGATATATATGCGATATATGTGAATTGTATTATTTTATTTGGTTACAATAAATATTATATATGTGATATATAATGTTGTAACATGATATGATAAGTAATGCAACATGTTTAGTAGAGATTAAACAAGATTAGGGTTTAATTTGGGTTAATACTTTCTAGGTGATTCTAGAAGGTTTAGTTTTGTTTTGTGAAAGATATTTTGTGGTGACTCATGCTTTAACCCAACTCAAACCCTAACCCTAGTTAATTATCTACATGGGTTTAGTTGACCATGGTTGCATTAATCATCATATTTATCCTTTCATTATTCATCACAAAAGTTTTCATGTTTATTGTTCATCTTCTTCCTTCTTTCTTTCATAGAAAAAACTTTCTAGCTTTTTCAAGGTGATGAAAAATGAGTGAGTAAATGAAAATAAAAGAGAGCAAAAATCCTACTTCATCATCCTCATCTATCCTTGCCATTTAGATGAGGGTGTTCACTTCATATTATGAGTGTTAGCTTGTGTTAACGAAACTTCAAGGTAGATCATCTTTGTATCGAAGATCGGAAGCAAGACTGCATCTTTCTCTTCGTGGAACCTCTCGAGAGTCCGGAACACGATGATCGCAGCGAAGGGACTTCAACACGGAGCTTTAGAAGTGAAGGACCGGATCTACATAGGTTGTAATCCCTCTCACTTAGTGTTAAAGTGTTTAACATGCTTGTTTTCTCCTAAACTCCAGTTTAAAGATCCGGCTTCGAGTTGTTCGGCACGGCTAATTTTTAAATCGGGCATGGTTGATGCCTCGTAGAACCTTGTATGCATTCCTAGCAATCCTACAGTGGTATCAGAGCCAGGCTAGAGCTTTAGGCGAAGTCTAGACGAAATTTAAAGTCCGATCGAACTCCGAAACCCCGATATAAACCCGTCTCTAGATATTTTTCAAAAATGTGTTTTTTATGAATTAAAAATGCTCAGAAAATTAAGCAGGAAAAACTAAGAATTACTGTGAAGTACGGACTTTTAATTCGCTTATTTGACCGCGGAACCGCGGCCAAACCAAGGGTTTGGCGGCGGTTCCGTGGCCAAAATTTCGAATTAGTCCCTGGAATTTCTTGTATTTATTCTTAGGTCCTTTCTTGGCAATTTTTTCTGGGAATCTTTTAATTCCACTCAAGTGTTGAGTTTTCTAGGGTTGTATTGGGGACTCATTGATTCGATCGGATAATTTAACTTCGTTTAGTTTTTTCCGGATAATTTTTAGAAACTGTTAGAAAGTTCGACCGGATATCAATAACTCACTTTTTTCCCAGTCGGAAAATTTTTCAAAAGTTGGATTTTTCCATAGTTTGAGAACGTTCTAAGTCGTGCAAGTAACGCGGTGGACCCTCTAGAAGACAACAAACCTTAACTCGATTATGTGACCGTCTTGAACTGCCTCTGAACCTTAGGGTTTGTGGCAGTACGGCGTGCCACATGTGAGGCGTTGGCTTGACCCTTCTACGGCTAGACCATTGGTACTGATGCATGTGATGGATGTTTTTAAACTAATTTCAAGTGTTGAGAACTATTTGGGAAAATTTGGGTGTTTGATTATTCGATCGGAAAGTTTAACATTGTCTATTTATCTGGAATGTGATACAATATTTGGAATCCACATATAGTTATGAGATAACTAATTTGAATATTATAAACATAGCATTTTAGTCTTAGATGATCGGTTGCCACAGAATTTTGATGTGATCAAAAGTCCGTCGCAATCACGTAGCGTACGCGGATACTCGCTGGGTAAACTTAATAGACAACCACGCCCCATAGCCCCGACCAAGTGACTGTAGGAGAACCCCGTTGCCAAAAGCATCCGTTCGGGTGCTTGCGGCAGCGGTGTTCCGCCTTAGTGCACTTCGTCGATGGCATCGGGGGTGCGGCCGTCTACTAAAGTTTGCGACGAGCATTCGATCAGGATGTCGGGAATCTTGTTGAATTTCCCGACTTGATATTGAAAAGAGTTTTCGATAATGAGACTAAAATGCTGGGTTTATAATTGTTAGGCATGCGATGTCTAAGGAATTCATTTGGTTAGGCATGCGATGTCTAAAGAGGTTGCGGATTCCAACTGTTGTAGTTTTACACTTTCTTTTCTGTGACCGTAAGCGTAGTATGTGGTGTATCGCCGGCTTCGTTGCTATACATCAACAACAATCGGGATACGCATACTTGCTTACGTTGATGATATGAGATATTATGTGTTGCTGTGATATGTTATATTGGATCGCCGCGTTTTGAATAGCCGGGGGTTTTATGTGAGATGAGAGTTTTTCTTTTTCATTCATGTAAAATTCATTTGTATGTAATATTCTTTTATTGGGGCACTTCTGGGCTGAGGATGATGTCACCGTTGTATATTATTTACTTTTCCGCATTAGGTAGACCCAAGGCGGGGAGCACAAGTAACCGGGTTCTGGGGTCCAGTGGGAGACCATCTCGAGTCGAGACCGGGTCTCCTAACCCTAGAATTGGCAGTGTTGCTTGCCGCTCTCGTAGGGGTCTAGGGATGTGGGTTTGGCTATTCATCGCGACCGTGGAATCCGTGCTTTATACAGGCTCGTATTAAAACACGGACGTCCTAGTATATCCAATATTTCATATATGTTCTGCTGCAATGTTCTGTGATGAGATCATATTACTGCCTGAGATGAATGTTTATATTATATATATGAGATATATGTTATATTGCAGATTTCGTTTCAAATGAGATGCTTGTGAAGCATAATAAAATGGGACTTCATTAATGAGATTAATGAAATAAAAGAAACCTAATGATGTTGTAGAAACTTGTTTAAAAACTGGTAGCTCTAGTTCTTGCTTTGCATAGCGGTGTTCCTTCTAGTTTCACTAAAGAGGTCACTCCCGGTGAAGTGATCTCGGCTCTTTCCTTATCGAATAAGGTGTTGGATGTTTAGCAGATGCTACAAACTCGGTTTGTCTTTTGATTGCTTCTATAGTTCTTGCTTTGCATAGTGGTATTTGTGAAATATCCTGCACCTTATTCGATGAGGAAAGGGCCGACGATCCCTTCACCAGGAGTGACCCCTTTAGCAATATTAGAAAAGCCTAAAAAACACTCCATTTAAAAATCACTCGATTCTACAACGATATCAAGTTCATTACGCAAAGGGTTTTCTTAAAAACCTGACGTAGCCCTCCGTCATTTCAGATAAGTAGTATTTAGTATTCGTGCTGCGTTTGTTGACCTCTGTCAAGGCGTAGTGTGCGGTAGCTGATTAGTGCTTATCTGTATAAACATATGATGTGATTGATTTAGGGTAGTCGTGCGACCTTGTTGACCTCTGTCAAGGGTCGTGCGGGTGGGTTTACTTCAATCAGGAAATGACGGGTTGAACTTGACTAGCAGCCTATGGTTTGTTGACCTCTGTCAAGGTCATGGGATGCTAGGGGCAAAATATTATTGGGAATTTCAAGTGTTGAAATTTGCAATGAGATTGCATACCTTCTATGAGATAGTTGGATCCCGATACCCACTGCGAGTAAGAGTTACTCCTGGGAGAATTTTACACATTACAATTAGCCGATCAAGTAGGTGTCTAGAAAGGTGTTAAAGGGGTTACGCCTCTGGGAAAACGAGGTTTACTTTAATTAGGTCCGTGCAAAAGCACGGGGAACCTCCCTCAAAGTACCGACACTGGCCTGGCTGAAACAATGGCAAACCTTTAGCGTGTAATTAATCCCGGCTAGTCTTTCCTTTTAGGGTTTGAAGGAAGATTTGATTAAAACAGTTGTAGACATCCTGATTAGATATATTAGATAACCAATCTAATCTTGCAAGAGCATACGATGAGTGTTTTCTTCTCTCTCTCTCCAAGTAGCGACCATATCACGCCTTAATCAAGATAATAAAAGGGATGAATTGACCAAACCCGCTTGTTATACTGAGCTGGGGAACGTTGGTCCCGCTCCAAATTATAATTTTTATAAGACAGAGCAGGAAATTGGGGAATACCAGATTTCCCGTGCCGCCCAAACGAAGAAAGTGCATGCTGATGCATCTTCTTCGGGTGTGTTCATTACAGAGAACTGTTTCTCAGTATCCTTTACGTCCTGGGTATGAGATACCGGATCAGGATCCCGCATATGTAATCTGTTACATGGGCTACAGAAAGGTAGAGAACTGAGAACGGGTGATAAGTTTCATGAGACAGAAAACGGTGCAAGTGTTGCAGCCAAGTCTGTTGGTCACTACCACCCTGTATTACCAGAATACATTGATTCTGAACAAATGTTATTAGATACCGAACCTGATATACAGCATCATATCAGTCTCTTTATTAGTAAAGAAAGGATATAATTTTGTATTGTTGGATAATGTTTTGAACATTTCCTATATCAAGAGTTGATCGGTTCAGGCACGTTATCTAAAAGCATTGACGTTCTAAATCAAACTACAGTTCTTAGTATACAGAACACACACGAGAGGAAGAGTTCAGAAATGAACGAATCCTTCGTGAGGTATTGTAGACTAGGTCATATCAATGCGACCCGACTAGCTAAGTTACATTTAGATGCATATTTAAATCCGTTTGAATTTACATCTTATGAAACTTGCCGGTCATGTCACAAAGATAAGATGACCATAGCTCTGTTTATTGGAAACAGAGAAAGAGTTAGTGAACTCTTGGGATTGATACATGCTGATGTATGAAAGTCTCCAGTCTACACATGCCAAGACCGGTTCTTTGTACTTCATTACATTCTCTGATGATCTCTCAAGATTCAGACATATGTTCCTGTTGAAACACAAGTCCGAAGCTTTTGAGATATTCACGGAATATAGGTTAGAAGTAGAGAACCAACAATGGGTATAAGTATTATGTCCTTTGATGGGATCAGGGAGGAGAATACTTGAGCACGGAATTCCTGGACTATTCTAAAGGAGAATGAGATTCTCTCTCAGCATTACTCCTCCGTATACACCACAGCACGTCGGTGTATCGCGGCAGAGCAATAGCACCCTATGTGATATGGTGTGCTCTATGATGAGTACTACTGAGTTTCCTATTTCCTTTTGGGTGTTATGCGCTTGAGAAGCTGCATACCTATTGAATAGGGTTCAAATCAAATCAGTTGCCTACCACTTCATATGTGATATGGAAAGGGAAGAGCCCATATCTTAAGTTTGTTAAGATTTCGGGTAGTCCGGACTATGTCTTAAAGCAAAATCTGGACAAGATCGAGGCAAGGTCTGTTATGTAGAACTGGAAAGGTTCCAGCTATACAAACTGCAGCTGATGATTTGGTAGAACCAAAGAATTCAATAGTTTCCAACGAACCTCAGCCTCTCCGCCGATCTAATAGGGTTCCTCGCCCACCTGAGAGATACTTCGGTTTCTCTATGACAGTGGGAGCGAGGATTGCATCATGAGATGATGACCCAACTAGTTTCGAGTAGGCTATCAGGAGTGGGACTCTGTAAGAATGGCTGGATGCTTATCGATCTGAGATGGAATCCTTATACACCAACAAAGTATGGACTTTGGTTGCTTTATCTGAAGGGTTAAATCCCCATCAGGAGCAAGTATATCTTGAGAAGATTACTTGGTGTTCATGGAAAAGTTGAGACTTTCAAAGCTATGTTTAAGTCCATCCAGATCCTACTTGCCACTGCTACATACCATGACTACGATATCTGGTGGTTGGGTGTCATGACTGCTTTTCTAAATGATGTTTTAGAAGAGAGCGCCTGTAAGTACATAGCCAGAGGACTTCGTAGACAGTGGGAGCAGTGGAAACGTGTGCAAGATGTTTTATGTGATAAAGCAGGCATCGCGGAGTTGGAACGTCTGTTTTGATGTGGTAGTCAAAGAGTTTGACTTCATCAAAATGGTAGATGAACCTTGTATAAACAAAAAGGTAGTAGAGAGTATGGTGGTGATCTTCGTAGAGTACGTGGATGACATACTCTTGATAGGGAAAGAGTTTCCTATGCTACGCTCGGTCAATCTCCGCTTATCACAAGGATTCTCCATATAGGATCAAAGTGATACCTCCTATATCCTGGGTTTTGGATCTATGAGATAGATCTAATTAGATGTTAGGATACTCACTAGTTGTAGTGAGATGCTATCAATCGATCCTGGGGAGAATCACTGGAAAGGTTCCAGGGTGATAAGGACGACTGAATGTCAGTCCCAAACATTGTCCTTACCCTCAGTAGAGGGACGGTATGTTGGAAGAGTTCCAAGCTACTTACCGTGACTTACTAGACGATGAAAGGCAAGATACATCGTTACCAAGGATGCTACCAAAGAGGCAGTCTGGATATTTATAAGTTCATGATATGAACTTCGTTCCTACCATTATGTGACAATGGAGTTGTGGCTTATGCCAAGGAACCCCCGTCCTATCAGAAATCCAGATATAATTCTTAGGCAGTATCACCTGATCATGGAGATGGTTGATCTCCATGGAGATCTAGGTTAGGAGAGTAGACACAGAGGACAACAGTGCGGATCCACTCACAAAGGCCTTTTTCCCAGTAGAGACTTTTATGAGATGGTTGAGTATGAGATACTTCGACCACAGCTAATTGTTTGGTATGCGATACCACAACAGATGGCCCTAGTGCAAGTGGGAGATTGTTAATTATATGTATGCCCTAGAGGCCATTACTGTACATACGATGTATATTGTAATGGATGCTTGGACATATATAGGGAGGACTTTCTTGCTCGACATGATAGTACGCTATCTGATTGCTCTTTATCTTAACATGTACTCTGATTGTCTCTATGTTACATGTTGATAAAGCCCTTAAGATATGTACTCGACTACTGGGACTATGATGAGATCATACTAGTGGGGCCACGGTAGTCGACGAGTACATCCTATAACTGTTCCTAGTCGAGGGTGTATCGAGACAGGGCATCGATACACCAAAGTAGACTAGCGTATACGCATCTTGACCCATATGATGGGCGATGGATGATCCCATATCCATCGGTGTTTGACATCAAGGATAGTGTACGGGTGCTCAGTGGAGACTGGGTACACTGGACGGACTCGCCGAGAACTCCTAGATGGTATTATACCTGACGTCAGATGGCAGTTCTCCGGTGACACTTGTACAGAGTAGTCTGTTGACCCGAGATCGTCATAGAGTCTTATGTGATTTCCACTGTGGTTTGATTTCCATCATACCACGTCCAAGAGGGCGTGCAAAAAGGTGGCTTTTGGGTACAGTCCCGAATCACAAGGAGGCAATGAGCGATAGGAGGGGATTCGTCTCTCTCGGTATAGGGAGTTGATGTTGTGCTGTGTTCGATTGGCTTTAACCTGAAATCCCTGGGCAGGGTTGCTGAGATTTACTGGTAAGTGTTATCAGTAGTTTCTCGAACTGTTATAGACCTCATATCGACACGACTTATCAAGCTACTGGGTCTGACGTTTACCACCCCTAGACGAGATATGCAACATATCAGACGACGAGACCGGACTGTACGGGAGTGTTACTGATTGGATTCACAGGAGAATGTACAGGCTTGCTTGTTGATCTTCTGAGCGCTCAATACCTGGGTGGCTGTTACGTTTAGCTGACCGCTTGCAGCTTGTAGGTGTTTGATATGATCATTACCTACTGCCGGCGTATTGACGATTCTTTAGAGTCCTACACAGAGGTTTCTTGACTCAGGAAAAACGGAGTAGGGCCACATATGTGATATGTGCGGGACCGAGGATAATGCGATATGAGATACCGTATTCTATTCTCACGATATATGATATCAGCCGGGTCATCGGATCAAGTGTTGATTCAATGAATCGGTACGGATAAATATTAGTCGGTTCTATGTGATATAGCCGGATTGTCGGATCAAGTGTTGATTCGATAATTTAATGTATAATAATATATATGATATATTAAATTACAATAACTAATATTAGCTCGCTAAAAGATTCTTTTTCTCTCTCGGGTAATACATTGATATATATGTGATATATGTTAATTGTATTATTTTATTTGGTTACAATAAATATTATATATGTGATATATAATGTTGTAAAATGATATGATAACTAATGTAACATGTTTAGTAGAGATTAAACAAGATTAGGGTTTGATTTGGGTTAATACTTTCTAGGTGATTCTAGAAGGTTTAGTTTTGTTTTGTGAAAGATATTTTGTGGTGACCCATGCTTTAACCCAACCCAAACCCTAACCCTAGTTAATTCTCTACATGGGTTTAGTTGACCATGGTTGCATTAATCATCATATTTATCCTTTCATTATTCATCACAAAAGTTTTCATGTTTATTGTTCATCTTCTTCCTTCTTTCTTTCATAGAAAAAGCTTTCTAGCTTTTTCAAGGTGATGAAAAATGAGTGAGTAAATGAAAATAAAAGAGAGCAAAAATCCTACTTCATCATCCTCATCTATCCTTGCCATTTAGATAAGGGTGTTCACTTCATATTATGAGTGTTAGCTTGTGTTAACGAAACTTCAAGGTAGATCATCTTTGTATCGAAGATCGGAAGCAAGACTGCATCTTTCTCTTCGTGGAACCTCTCGAGAGTCCGGAACACGATGATCGCAGCGAAGGGACTTCAACACAAAGCTTTAGAAGTGAAGGACAGGATCGACAAAGGTTGTAATCCCTCTCACTTAGTGTTAAAGTGTTTAACATGCTTGTTTTCGCCTAAACTCTAGTTTAAAGATCCGACTTCGGGTTGTTCGGCACGGCTAATTTTTAAATCGGGCATGGTTGATGCCTCGTAGAACCTTGTATGCGTGCCTAGCAATCCTACATTTATATCCCTCATCAAGTCAATTTTACAAATACATGCTACCCTTACTATAAGTATAAGTATCTAATCTAACATACACACCCGAACCATACAAACAGTTTTTGAAAGATGCGAATTGTAGTTTTGAAAGTAGGGGCTATGGTGTTTTTAAGGAAAAGATATCATTTGAAAATCCATAACTTCCCTCAAGGTATCTGTTTAAAAGATGCATGCGATTCTTTAGTTTGGAAATATGTATGGTTCGGATGACACATCTACGTCGACTATCTAGTCCTATAGTACCATAAACGGCAATATCATTAAATCTCATTCTCAAGTCCCGTCATCACATATTAGCCATATCATATCACTTTCAACTATCCTTACTTTCTAATATGGTTTCACTAACAATCTTTTAACTCTAACCCTAGTTTCCAAATCTAGGTATTCTTAACCATATGCTACAAATCGGTTTCTACCAAAACTTTGCGGGGGTGCTATACGCCATCCACCCGACTTCCCCCGTGGATATAGATCCACTCACCTTGGTCTTTGCCTGCCGAAGTCGATGACGCCATGCTCCGTTGCCTCGGAATCCACATGAAGGTACCTACAATAACAGCACGTATCGCAACGCTACTAAAATCAAATTCTAAAATCCAAACGGCACGCGCATTGCTCATAAGTTAGAACCTATAGCTTACGCGTATAAAACCAACCAAACAACCCTTGTTGTTGATGTACAAACATCCAACAACTCAACACAAATCCAAATAGCAAAACCAAACATTTCAAAATATAGAAAACATAGCCAAAGTTACATCAAAGTGCTCCCAGATTTTCTCTCAGGTAAAATTGGCCAATTCTGCACATACAGGGGGTCTAATTATCATATCAGTGAACCATATACCAAGAACCAACCCAAAATTCCCTAATGTGGCCTCAATTTGTGTCCACAATGAATAAATCTGCGGCCAAGAAGTTTAGTTGGGGTCTCGGGTCTTGGGGTTAGCTTCCTGGGTGCCTGCATGTGTTACCGTGTTCGCTAAATAATTTTCCCGGTCTCCGAGTGTTAGCAGATTCCAAAATACCATCACAATTTTCACAATTTTCCGATATCGATGAATCTAAAGTTCGTATTCTGGGGTTTGGTCATGGGTCCAGGTCAAGAATTGGTCTCTAGGGTCTTATAACAGCCACTAGGCATCACCCAAACCACACAACACTCAAACCCCTCTCTAGGAATTTCTAAGTTCACAAATCCATCACTAAACGACTTCTAAACTTAAACAAAATGCTAGGAAATCAAAACTACAATAAATGAAAAGAGATATACCTCATGTTTACACCATAGCAAAACCCTAGAAGTCCCAATGTTGTCAAAATCCCTCTTTTCTTGGTCCAATGTGTAGAGGAGAAGGAGGGGATCGACTTTTGTAAAGGGGGTTTAGGGTTTTGATGGAGTTTTTGAGGTGGATCTTGGGGTTGATGGTGGAGGGAAGTGAGGTTGAAGTAGATGAGGAAAAGATGAAGGAAATAATGGGGTGAACTATAGATGGCAGCCCCCCCTCTCTCACTCTCTATTCTCACCCTCTCTCATTATTATTTCCCTTTTTACCCTTTTCTTTTTTCTTTTCTCTTTTCTTGCAAAACCAAACCATATAATACCCAAAACAACACAAGAAAACAACATGTAACCAAAATGCAAAATGACATGGTGCACTAGCCAGGAAAAACTGTAAAAACACGGATTTGGCCTAATCGCGATTAGCAGTGCACTGATCGGGTTTTTATCGAAACTGCATATAAATAATTTTAAAAATGCCAAATCCTTTAAATATATTATTAAATGAATAAATAATTTTAATTTCCATTTATTTCACAATTATTGGTATATATTTATACCCTTTTTCGAAAACCCAAATTTCGCAAATCGGGCAGTTTTCGGGAAATATATTGTTTTAATATTAAATTCCAAAAATAATATTTTATATTTTCTGAAATGTTAAAATCCCCCCCCCCCCCCTTAAATAAATTCGGTCCCCGAATTTAAATTTAAACCCCCAAATGCTAAAACATTTCAATAATCCGCTCAAATCAACGGGGCTCCGAAATCACGGAAGATGCAGAAACAACACAGCGCGTCATGTGCGCATGAAAACGAGTACAAAAGTCAAAAACCGAACGCCGTCAAGCGTCATGCAAATCATCGGATTTGCACGCATATCCCCGGAGTTACAATAAAGATACTGATCTCGAAATCCATTACTGAAATCCAATATACACTAGTCCAATAATATAATACGTGTATAGTACGCATCCTTGTAAAACTTTCAAAATCTGAATAAAACTCATGCAAAAATCTTTTCTAAATCGCTTCGTGAATGCGTAACTTACGGCATAAGTGACGGAGGTCCATTTGTAAAGTAATAATACATGTCCATATATGTTTTGCTAAGTATATGTTCCGTTGTTTTTTTCAAAATATCCCAAAAGGTTTTCCTTTAAAAACGTTCGTGTCGCTCGCGGACATGTAGGAAATAGCGAGACTATTGCTCTTTTGAAAACCTCTTGGTAAGCTTTTAATGCATGCAAGTACTCAGGTACTGTCCTCAGATCAGTCTTGTTCAGCTACTACATAACATAGTGCCCATCCTGAAAATAAGATGCTCAAAAGTAAAATCAGCCTCAAAAGGCGTATCCAATAATCGAGTGCGTCTGGTGCGCACGGAAATAAAATCCAAATACACGTGCCACAATATGCACAAAAGCAAAACTAAGTGCAATAAGTGTGCACGAAAGCATCTGTCCAGTTCAACGGGTGTGCACAACAATATCTGGTGCATCTATTGTGCACGAAAACATCTGGTGCATCAAATGCATGAAATACTCTCAATAACTCAAACGCATAAAAGCAACACCGAGTGCACCAAGGTGTATAAATCAAAAACGTGTGCAACTATGTGCATAATATCCGTATCAATGCACTGCAAGCACATGTGAGCTATACCGAGTGCAAAAATCACATCATCCGTATGAAATCCACGAAATCATAAACACATGCTACGAAGGTACAAAATCGATATCAAATGCAATGGATATGCACAAATCGCAAATCAACACAACGGTGTATAAAATATGACTCAGGTGCGATAACTATGCGCAAATATGTAAATACCCAGTAGGTGCAGCCATGGTGCACGAAAACGATATCATGAAACTCAATCCTCAAAACTCAAATCCAAGCGATATAAGCGTGATACTCGGATCACAAATGCAAATCGCAATAAATGACATTGAGGTACACCTCTTACAATGTCGAAAAATAAATCGGTGCGCCTAAAACCGGCAAAACAAGAACATTCGCTTGCCTCCTGCTTGTTGGAGATAGTGCCCTCAGAGTCAATTATTGGATCACAGGCACGTGATTGCAATGATTGAGGGAGGTCCTATACCGGTAGGACAGTCTTACTCAAGATGATAGTATGCTATTTGGTTTATCTTTATCATTGTGTACTGTTTTAGGTGACCTTATAGGTCGCTATTACACGTTGATAGAGCCCCTAGGATTCTTGCTTGACTACCATCAGTATGAGGGCGATCATATACGTGGGAGCTGGGGTCTATAAGCACATCCTTAAAAGGTCCCTAGTCGTGGGAGTTTCGAGACAGGGCATCGATACTCCAGAGTAGACTAGTGTATACAGTCGAGACCCCGACGAGGGGCGGTGGCCGGTCTCACAAGCCACTGGTGTCAGTTGGTTCACCTAAGATGTATACAGGTGCTCATTGGGTTATGAGTACACCGGACAGGACTCGCCGGGAACATGCTAGTTGGTCTTATACCTGACGTCAGATAGCAGTTCCTTGGTGACATGTGTACAGGTTAGTTCATCGACCTGAGATCGTCATTTGTCTCGTGTGAGTTCCCACTGTACTTTGATTACTACCCTACCACGCTCAAAGGAGTTGTGCAAACAAGTTTTAATTGGGTACAGTCCTGAGCCACATGGAGGCAGTGAGCGGATCTGCAGGGGTTCGTCTCTCCCGGTATTGGGGGTGAGGTCGCGCTGTGTCTAGGAGAGCCATTACACGAAGTCCTTGGCCAAGGAAAGAGATTTACTGGTAGGTATTCCAGTAATATCTCAGGGTGTTATGGGCTACACTCCGACAAGACTTGTACCGCTTTTGGGGGTCTGACTTTTACCAACCCCCTAGACCCGCCATGCGATGCTCATAGACGAACGGAACGGACTGTACGGATATTGTCACTGACAATCTCAGTAGGGTGCCATGATGAGTTCGCTCATCGACCTCCCTTTTGGTCAATACCTGGTAGCCCGTTACGTATGGCTAATTCCTCTGACGTGCTAGTGGTTAAATCCACAGCCAAAGTATTGACGAGTCTTTAGAGTCCCCCACAGACAGTTTCTCAAGTTTCGGACGAAACGTTGTAGAGGCCGTATGGAGATATGGCAGGGTTCGATCATATACGTGCGGTATTGCACGGATCATGATCGGACAGATAATACTAGCGGGCTTTGGTTTAAGCCGGATCCTAGTATTGTACAGTGTAGGTTTTGTCTCTTTGCATTTGTATTCAGTCGGAATACAAATGCGGGTATGTATATACAGTCACGGGGTTTTCCTGTAATTTATTACGGGATTAGTTTTCTGAAGTTCCCAGTTTGCATTCCGTTTCGGCCAGTTTTCCTTTATTCCTTCACGGCCGGATTTTTCCGATGGAGGGGGTTATTTGCAAGTGTGCAAATTGGATATGTGGAAGGGGTTTCTTGTAAATGAGAGATTATGATAGATATAGCATCTTTGCTTTTTCTTCATAATGGCTAGCATTAATGGGATTAGAATTTGATGTGATATAATTTCCTTGTTATCATCCATTTCTTTATGGTTACCTTCCTATTCTCTTGTGCTCACCCCCCTTTGATTATCTCTCCTAATTTTTTTGATAAAGGGCCGGCCATATTAAGGGAGAGAAGGAGAGGTTCATTTTTGGTGTGGGAAAATTATCATATCATTTTATGCTTGCTACAAAATCCCAAGCTCATTTTCCATTGTTGTTTCCTCCATCAAAAGGCAACTTCACAACCCCATAAGACAAACATTACTACACTTAGCCTACAGCATCATTGGACATGTGAGCTCGCCAACTTCGTGCCCGAGTTGCCTCGGTCTAGAGGTGGGAGCCCGTAAAAGAACCCGGCGATGTGGTGCCCGTTTCGACAGGAGATGAAGACCGGAGATTCCGCGAGGAGATCGGAGTGGAGGCCGAAGACCGAAGGACAAGGATCGCTCGGTATAGCTTCCTACCCATTCTCTAGTTTGCTAGGATTAGGTTAATAGCCCGATCCGGGTTTATAGTGCACGACAGTGCCGGTTTACAAGTTTTTGTAAAAGTTTCGTTTCCGCATTCCGGCGTCGGATTGATGGCCGGGGCGCTGCCATGCACTTACATTGGTATCAGAGTTTGGCGTCCTCAGTCTCTGGGTCTTTATCTTCTCTGCAGATTCACCAATCTTGCAATACATCTGCTCGACGGCCTGGTCAGGTGTGCTAACGGGAATGATTCTGCTCTAGCAATTCTTTGGTCATCTCTCGGCCAATCATTATGACCACTTGTAAAGCAGCACGTTACTGGCGTCGGCCTCTGCTCTTTTGAATACACGTGACACAACTGATCCTGGGTGCAAATCTTATTGCAGCAGTGTCCTGGAAGGAATCCTGCTCAAGGTCTCTTCCGATCTCGCCTATGCCGAACTGTACGGAGGCTGGTACTCTTACATAATCTTTTCTCGTTTCCTAGACACCTGTGTTCTCACCATAACAATCCCTCAGGAACTGGCCGTATCCCAACGCCTCCGTATGCATATCAGATCTCTAATCTCGACGGGGAGTAACAACAGCTCATCAGTATCTCGCACGAATCTCTGGTTCCACTCATCTGCATCATCGTCCACTATGACGTCACGCCATGCTATCTGCGCACTGTAACTGTTCTCGGCCACGGTCAATCCGGAGTCGCTCACACGGACTCGAAATCACGAACTCGGTATCTTCATCACTCTATATAAGATATCTATCCAAACACGCCCTCGGGAACTCGTCCCAACCCTCGGAGGTATACTCAATACTCATCCGTCCTCGATCAGCTCACAACGCATCTGGGTGAGGTCCTCTATCCGAAGCTGGTCAGCTTATTGGTCTCTTATCGCATGGTATCCGGACGGCATTAAACTTTTCGATCGAGTCATCGAAGTCCCATAATTTCCCAAAAGCTCAACACCTGAGCACAGTCTAAAAATATCTGGTAAATACCACAGTACCTCTGGACCAGCCGTAGAAGGGCAAACCCAAGCCTCACTGATGGCAGCGCTAAACTGCCGCAAACCCTAAGTTTCAAAAGCGGTTCCATGGTAATCATGTTGAGTTAGGGTTTCATTCTTCTAGAGGGTCCACAGAATTACTTGCATGTTCCTCCGAACACTTTAAACTTGGGAAAATGGGTTTCTGACACTCGCTCGAACTCTTTAGCTTCGCCTATACAACATGTGAATACTCTTCGCCCGCATGCTAAACAATTCTTCAATCCTCCAGGAAAAACGATACATCAACGGTCATCTCTTGATCGGTCTGCTCTAGATCTGAGTAAGACTCTCCACACTGAAAATCTTCAACTCAACTGGGCCTGCGTCGGCGCATCAATCTGAGGAATCGCCTTCATCTCTCAACTCGGGGTAGACTAGTTATCCTTTGTCGCATCTCTGCATGGAAGCTCCAGCGATCTCATCTCATAAATTCTGGAGGAGACATCCTACCAATCTCAGCAACAGCTGGGTCATCTGCCTGCACTGTAGGCGACATCAAAATCTCTGAGGTAGGCTGTACATCAACAGTTCTCTCGCAACTGGCAGCTCTAACAATGGCCCGATCATCCGGTGTAAAACCAAGCACTCGCCTCCATAAGAGGTCACAACATAACACTACATCGAGACGTCCTCATGTCAACAGAAAACACAATGGTTAGCTCTCGTACCAGACGAGCTCGCCCTGACCGCATCACTAGCAGCAGCTCAATCTGCGCTCAAAGCATGGTGACAGGAACCTCAATCGAGTATCGATAAAAAAAGATCAAAGACATGAAAAGAAACGACAGATCCAGAATGGATACATGATCATAAGAAGGAATAGCATCAATGAGAGTCTGATCATGGAAACAAGTAGAATCAAGGATCTCAAATGGATGTATAATCATATAGGAATGAAGAGAATCATAAGTCTCAAAAACATGTACATCCTAAGGTTTCTTAAGTGGAGTATCGTATCGTAAATATGCCGCGGAACATGTAAGTGCACGGCGGCGCCCCGGCCGTCTATCCGACGCCGGAATGCGGAAGCGGTGATAAACTTTAATTTTACGAACTTAGCAAACCCGCACCACCGCGCACTAAAACCCGGATCGAACCATTAACTAGTCCTAGCTAACTACAAGATGGGGAAGAGAGATATACCGACTGATCCGAGTCCTCCGGTCTTCTCGTCGTCGTCCCGATCTCCTGCGGAAACTCCGGTCGTCGCCTCCTTACCGGAAGGGCACCACATCATCTGCATCTTTTACGGGCTCCCACCTCAATACCGAGGCAACTCGGGCACGAAGCTGGCTAGTTGACGTGCCCAAGATTTGCTGTAGAATGTGTAGTGAGCAAGTCTCATTTTCGGGTTGTAGGAATTGCCATTTTGGTGGAGGGATGATACAAGAACTATGTGGAGGAACTTGGGGATATTTTTGGAGCATGAAATGAACAAAATGCCCACACTCAAAAATTGGACAGCCCACCATGAGCTTGGCCGGCCACTACTTGGCAAGAGGGTGAGTGAGTGAGGGGGGAGAGTGAATGAGAGAGTTATCCAAGTGAGAGGAAGAAAAGGCTATCATCAAAAGAAATAATCACAAGCCTAAACTAACACTCCAACAACCTCATCATCAACAACCATGATGACAAACTAAAACCAACACTCCACCACAACTATCACCTCACAAAGTCAAGCAATGATAGAAGAAGAAGTCAAGGTCAAAGTATGGTGCAACCATCATAACACAAGAATATGCAAAGACCCCCTCCACAAAAGCTTATTTGCACAAATGCAAATAAGCCCTCCTCCACCAATCTTCGGCCATTGAAAGATACAAATGAAAATGGCCGAAACGGAAAGCAAACAGGCAACTCCTGAAAACTGGTCCCGTAATAAATTACAGGAAAACCCTGATACTGTGTATACACACCCGCATTTGTATTCCGACCGAAATACAAATGCAATGAGACAAAATCTACACTGTACTATACTAGGATCCGGCTTAAACCAAAGCCGGCTAGTAATAACCGTTCGATCCTGATCCGTGCATTACCGCACGTATCTGATCGAACCCTGCCATATATCCATACGGTCTGTAGTACAAACTGTCCAATCCTGATCCGTGCAATACCGCACTTATCTGATGGGACCTTGCCATATCTCCATACGGCCTCTACAACTTTTCGCCCGAAAGCTGAGTAACTGAATGTGGGGGACTCTAAAGACTCGTCAACACCTTGGTTGCGGATTTAACCACTAGCACGTCAGAGGTATAAGCTGTTAGTTGTATGTATGCCCTAGAGGCCAGTATTGTACAGATCATGTATATTATATTGGATGCTTGGACATATATAGAGATGACTTTCTTGCTCGATATGATAGTATGCTATCTGGTTACTCTTTATCTTAACATGTACACTAGTCTCTTTAAACTGTCTTATGGTTACATGTTGGTAAAGCCCTTAGGATGTGTACTTGACTACCTGGACTATGATGCAGATCATACTAGTGGGGACATGGTAGTCCATAAGTACATCCTTTAAGGTCCCTAGTCGTGGGTGTATCGAGACGGGGCATCGATATACCAGAGTAGACTAGCGTATACGCTTCTCGACCTATGAGATGAGCGATGGATGATCCCATATCCATTGGTGTTTGAAATCAGAGATGGTACACGGGTGCTCAGTGGAGACTGGGTACACTGGACGTACTCGCCGAGAACTCCCAGATGGTATTATACCTCACGTCAGATGGCAGTTCTCAGGTAACACTTGTGCAGGTTAGTCTGTAGACCCGAGATCGTCATAGAGTCTTGTGTGATTCCCACTGTGCTTTGATCTCCACCTTACCACGTCCATGAGGGCATGCAAAACGGTGGTCTTTGGGTACAGTCCCGAGTCACATGGAGGCAATGAGCGATAGGAGGGGTTTCGTCTCTCCCGGTATAGGGGGTTGATGTTGCGCTGTGCTCGATTGGCCGTAACAGGGAAGTCCCTGGCCAGGGCTGATCAGAGATTTGCTGGTAAGTGTTACCAGTAGTTTCTCGACCCGTTATGAGCTTCACATCGGCACGACTTATCGGTTATTGGGGTCTGACGTTTACCACCCCTAGACTTGATATGCGACGTATCAGACGAACAGACCGGACTGTACGGTAAGTGTTACTGGTTGGATTCACAGGAGTGTGAGCGGGCTAGCTCGTCGATCTTCTGATCGCTCAATACCCGGATGGCCGTTACGTTTAGCCGACCGCTTGCGGCTTGTGGGTGCTTGATATGATCATCATCTGCTACCGGCGTATTGACGAGTCTTTAGAGTCCTACACTGAGGTTTCCTGGCTCAAGCGAAACGAAATAGGAGCGCATATGAGATATGTGCGGGACCGAGAATAATGCGTGTATGTGATACCGCATTTCATTCTCGCGATAAATGTTTCGATTGGTTATATTCGATATGACCTAGTTATCGAATCATTGATTCGATAAGCCGATACATTGGATACTAGTCGGTTATATGCGATATGACCGGATCGTTAAATCAAGTGTTGATTTAATGATTTAATGTATAATTATATATTTGATATATTACATTGCATTAACTAGTATTGGTTCACTTTATATGGATTTTCTCACTTGATGTGCAAGAAGTATATATGATATACTTTTGTGCACATATTTGTATCATGTTTGATGATACTTGATCTTGTTGTTAAGTATAAAGAATTAAGCCATGGTTAAGTGTTGATTAGGGTTTTGCATTTTCATTCATTTATTTATTTATTTATTTAAAAAGGATTATGATGAGAATGGTGGCTTTCTATGTTTTAAGTTGAAGCTTCATGAAGCTTTGACTTTTGTAACCATTCTTGTCATCATGCTTAACCCTAACCCATCCAAGTGACCATGGTTTATTCTCTACACTTAACCTAGGTTAGAACATGATAAGTATTTGATTTTATTATTCTTTTTCACAATACTTATCATATTCTATCTACTTCTTCTTCTTCATCTTCAAGAGAGAAAGCTTGATGCCATCAATGGCATCTTGAGATCTAAAGTGAGAAATCCAATTCTAAAGTGAACCCACCTCCTATTTCTTCACCCTCTACCTCTTGCCAAGTTGTTTTGGGTGTTTTCTTCAGAAGTTTCACAACTTGGTGAAGTTGGAGCTTGAACTTGTGCAACCTCGACGTAGATCATCTTCGGCACGAAGTCGACGACTTTGCCCGCTCGTTTTCCCGATGAAGCCGATGAATGAGTCTAGGATTCGACAAGGACAGCGAGAGGACGACTACGTGGAGCTAAGGAAGTGGATATCCGGATCTACAAAGGTTGTAACTTCCGATCTTTAGTTAAAGTGTTAACTAGTTTTGTTTTTCGCCTAGGATTCTAGCCGACGATCCGTATTAGGGTTTCTCGGCACCATAATTTTTGTAAAATGGCATGGTTGATGCCTTGTGAGACCACTATAGGGTGCCTAGGAACCTTTCACTGGTATCAGAGCCTAGCTAGAGCCTTAGGTGAAGTCTAGATGGCGTTTGAAGCCCGAACGAACCCGAAACCCTAAACCAAACATGCTCTCTGCCCTTTTTCTAAAATCTGGGATTTTTCCACATTAAAAATATGCAGAAAAATCAGCAGAGAATTGTAAGAATTACTGTGAAGCCCGTACCCATGAATCCACCAAAGTGCGGCGGAACCGCGGCAGAAGCCTGGCGTCTGCGGCGGTTCCGCGGCCACATGGTGACATCATCAATTCCTGTTTGCACAGTAATTCCTCTTTTCTGGTGTTGGATTTTCTGGGAATTTTTAATATTTATTCAAGAGTTGAATTTTCTGGGGTTGTTTTGGGGATTCGGTGTTTCGATCGGATTATCAAATTTCGTCTTTGTATATTTCCGGATAATTTTTAGAATATGTTAAAAAGTTCGACCGGATATAAATACCCAATTTTTCCCCTGTCGGGAAATTTCCAAGTGTTGGATTTTTCCGTAGTTTAACAACGTTCTAAGTAGTGCAAGTAACGCGATGGACCCTCTAGAAGACAACAAACCTTAACTCGATTATGTGACTGTCTTGAACTGCCCTTTGAACCTTCGGGTTTGGGGCAGTACGGCGTGCCACATGTGAGGCGTTGGCTTGACCCTTCTACGGCTGGACCGTTGGTACTGAGGCACGAACTGAATGTTGTTAGACTTATTTCATGTGTTGAGCTGTATCGGGAAAACTTGGGTATTCGATTGTTCGATCGGAAAGTTTAACATTTTCTGTTTGTCTGGAATATGATACAATAATTGGAATTCACAAACAGTTATGAGATAACTGAATGAATGTTATAAATCTAGCAGTTTAGTCCCACATGATATTGAAAAGAGTTTTCGATAATGAGACTAAAATGCGGGATTTATATCTGTTAGGCATGTGATGTCTAAAGAGGTTGCGGATTCCAACTGTTGTAGTTTTACACTTTCTTTTCTGTGACCGTAAGTGTAATATGTGATATCGCCGGTTTCGTTGCTATATGTCAACGACAATTGGGATGCGCATATTTACTTACGTTGATGACATGTGATGTTATGTGTTGCTGGATATGTTATATTGGATCGTCGTGTTCGAATAGCCGGGGGTTTTTTATGTGAGATGAGTGTTTTTCATTTTCATTCATGTAAAAACTTGTATGTAATATTCTTTTATTTGGGGCACTTCCAGGTAGCGGAAGTTGTCACCCTTTGTATATTATTTACTTTTCCGCATTAGGATAGACCCAAGGAGGGGAGCATAAGTAACCGGGTTCTGGGGTCCAGTGGGAGACCAACTCGAGGAGTCGAGTCCGGGTCTCCTAACCCTAGAATTGGCAGGGTTGCTTGCCGCTCTCGTAGGGGTCTAGGGGTGTGGGATTGGCTATTCATCACGACCGTGGAATCCGTTTTTTATACTGTCTCGTATTGAAAACACGGACGTCCTAGTATATCCAATGTTTCATATGTTTCTTCTGCTGCGATATCTGTGATGTGATCATGTGATGTTCTGTGATGGATATAGTATATAGTATATATGATATATTATATAGACGTTACTTATGTTTTACACCCGCGCTAGCCCTGCCCTGCTCTGTCGTTAGTTACCTAACGGTGCACGAGGGGACATCGAGGCGAATGCGGATGGCATAAGTGTACGTCATATCTATCTGTGATGTTTAGGTATTTAAATGATGGGATTTCATTAATTTGATTAATGAAAGATAAGAAACCTAAGATGTTGTGGAATCGAATTTTAAAATAAAACAGGTAGCTACAGTTCTTGCTTTGGACAGCGGTATATATGATATACACTGCACCTTATTCGATGAGGAAAGGACCGAGATCCCTTCACCGGGAGTGACTCCTTTAGCAATAACTGGCAGATGCTACACACTCGGTTTTCTTTTGACTGCTTTTAAGAGTTTTTGCTTTGCACAGTGATATATATGATATATCCCGCACCTCATTCGACGAGGAAAGGGCCGACGATCCCTTCACCGGGAGTGACCCCTTTAGCAAAACTAGAAAAGCCTCAAAATCACTCCATTTCAAAACTTCATTTGATTCTACAACGATATCAAGTTCATTACGCAATAGGTTTTCAGAAAAACCTGTCGTAGCCCTCCGTCATTTCAGATAAGTACTAGTTAGTATTCGTGCTACGTTTGTTGACTATGTTAAGGCGTAGTGTGCGGTAGCTGACCAGTATTTATCTGCTTATGCATATGATGCAGATTGGATTAGGGTAGTCGTGCGACTTTGTTGACTATGTTAAGGGTCGTGTGGGTGGGTTTAATTCAATCAGGAAATGACGGGTTGAACTTGACTAGCACTTGTGATTTGTTGACTATGTTAAGGTCATATAGTAGCTAGGGGCGAAAGATTATCGGGAATTTCAAGTGTTGAAATTTGCAATGAGATTGCATACCTTCTATGAGATAGTTGGATCCCGATACCCACTGCGAGTAAGAGTTACTCCTGGGAGTGTTTTACACATTGCAATTAGCTGATCAAGTAGGTGTCTAGAAAAGTGTCAATGGGGTTACGCCTCTGGGAAAAAGAGGTTTACATTAATTAGGTTCGTGCGAAAGCACGGGGGACCTCCCTCAAAGTACCGACACTGGCCTGGCAGAAAGATTGGCGAACTTGTAGTGTGTAATTAATCCCGGCTAGTCTTTCCTTTTAGGGTTTGAAGGAAGATTTGATAAAAACGGTGGGAGCCATCCTGATTAGATAAGATAATAACCAATCTGATCTTGCACGAGCATACGCTAATGTGTTTTCTTCTCTCTCTCTCCAGGTAGCGACCATTTGATGCCCTAATGAAGATAATAATATGGATGTATTGACCGAACCCGCATGTTATACTGTGCTGGGGAACGTTGGTTCCGTTCTTTCTTATAAGAGTTATAGGAATGAACAGGATATAGGGGAATACCAGGATTCCCATGCCACCCGATTGAAGAAAGTACATGTTGATGCATTTTCTTCGGGTGTGTTCGTTACTGAGAACTGTTTCTCCATTTCCTTTACGTCCTGGGTATTAGATACCGGGTCAGGATTCCATATATGTAATCAGTTACATGGGCTCAGGAAAGGAAAGGTAGAGAACTTGGAGAAGGTGATAAAGACATTAGAGTTGGAAATGGTGCAATTGTTGCAGCTAAAACTGTCGGGGAATATCACCTTGTATTACCAACTGGTAATACATTGGTTCTGAACGAATGCTATTACATGCCGAACCTGATATGCAACATTATATCGGTTTCTTTATTAAGCAAAGAGGGATATAATTTTGTATTACAGGATAATGTTATGAACATTTTCCGTAACCAAAAGTTAGTTGGATCAGGCACGTTATGCAATGGCATTTATGTTCTAAATCAATCAACAGTTCTGAGCATAACAAACACACACAAGAGGAAGAGTTCTGAACTCAACGAATCCTTCTTGTGGCATTGTAGACTGGGTCACATCAATGTGACACGACTGGCTAAGTTGCATAAGGATGGATATTTGAAACCTTTCGAATTTTCATCTTATGACACTTGCCAGTCATGTCTCAAAGGCAAGATGACCAAAACTCCGTTTACGGGACACGGAGAAAGAGTTACCGAACTCTTGGGACTTATACATAGTGATGTATGCGGTCCCATGTCTACACATGCCAGGGATGGTTCTTCATACTTCATTACATTCACTGACGATCTCTCTAGGTTCGGGTATGTGTTCCTGATGAAACACAAATCATAAGCTTTTGAGAAATTTAGGGAATATAAATAAGAAGTTGAGAACCAAACCGGAAAAAGTATTAAAATCCTACGATCTGATCGAGGAGGTGAATACTTAAGCAATGAATTCCTGGACTTCCTAAAAGAGAATGGGATTCTCTCTCAGCTGACTCCTCCATATACACCACAACACAACGGTGTATCTGAACGGAGGAACCGCACCCTATTAGATATGGTGTGCTCTATGATGAGCACAGCTGAGTTACCTATTTCCTTCTGGGGTTATGTGCTGGAGACAGCAACATACCTATTGAATCAAGTTCCATCTAAATCTATACCTACCACACCATATGAGATATGGAGTGGGAAGAGACCATATTTTAAACGAGTTAAGATATGGGGTTGTCCGGCCTATGTCAAAAGGCAAAATCCAGACAAACTCGAGGCACGGTCAGTTCTTTGCAAGTTTGTGGGATATCCTAAGAATTCCCAAGGAAATTTTTTCTACCATGCTGAAGAACAAAAAGTGTTTGTTTCTCAATATGCCACCTTTTTAGAAAAGGAATTCCTTGAAAAAGAAACTAGTGGCAAAGTGGTAGAGCTGGAAGAAATTCCATATACACAAACTATAATTGAAGATTTAGTAGAACCAGAAGATTCGATAGTACCCGACGAACCCCAGCCTCTCCGCCGATCTAGTAGGGTTTCTCGTCCACCTGAGTAATACTACGGTTTTCTCATTGATGGTGGAAGCGAGGTTTGCATCATGGAGGATGATGACCCAACTAGCTTCGAGCAGGCCATCACGAGTGGGGACTCAGTGAAATGGCTGGATGCTATGCGGTCTGAGATGGATTCCATGTACACCAACAAAGTATGGACTTTGGAAGTTGCTCCTGAAGGGGTAAAACCCATTGGGAGCAAGTGGATCTTCAAGAGAAAACATGGTGTAGATGGGAAAGTGGAGACTTTCAAAGCTAGACTTGTAGCAAAGGGTTTTCGTCAAAGACCAGGTGTGGACTATGACGAAACCTTTTCTCCAATGGCTATGCTTAAATCCATCCGGATCATGCTTGCCATCGCTGCATATCATGATTACGAAATCTGGCAAATGGATGTTAAGACCGCCTTTCTAAATGGTGATTTAGAAGAGTGCGTGTACATGACTCAGCCAGAGGGCTTCGTAGATAGTGGGAGCAGCGGGAAGGTGTGCAAGCTGCTTAAATCCATTTATGGATTAAAGCAAGCATCGCGGAGTTGGAACATCTGCTTTGATGTCGTTATCAAAGAGTTTGATTTCGTCAAAAATCCAGATGAACCTTGTATCTACAAGAAGGTGGCAGAGAGTAAGGTTGTCTTCCTCGTATTGTACGTGGACGACATACTCTTGATAGGAAATGATATTCCTATGCTGCAATCGGTCAAGCTCTTCTTATCACAAAGATTCTCAATGAAAGATCTTGGTGATGCCTCCTGCATATTGGGAATTAGGATCTATAGAGATAGATCCAAACGGATTTTGGGATTGTCCCAATCCAGGTACATTGACACCATACTAAAGAGGTTTAGTATGAAAGAGTCCAAGCGTGGGAACTTGCCCACGATCTCTGGAGTCACTCTCTCCAAAGAGATGTCTCCCAAGACTGATTTGGAGAGAGCTCGCATGCAAGGGATACCCTATGCTTCGGCAGTAGGCTCTATCATGTATGCGATGCTATGTACCAAACCCGATGTAGCATACTCACTAAGTGTAGTGAGCAGGTATCAAGCTGATCCTGGAGAGAGTCACTGGACAGCTGTGAAGAGCATTCTCAAGTACTTGCGAAGGAATAGAGATATGTTCTTGGTGTATGGTAACGGAGAACTCCAAGTGGAGTCCTTTACCGATTCGAGCTTCCAGAGTGATAAGGACGACTCTAAGTCGCAGTCGGGCTTTGTCTTTACCCTTTACGGAGGGGCGGTTAGCTGGAAGAGTTCCAAGCAGGAAACCATGGCAGACTCGACGATGGAGGCTGAAAACATCGCTGCCAACGATGCTGCCAAAGAGGCTGTCTGGATCAAGAAGTTCATTACTGAACTTGGAGTGGTTCCATCCATTGAGCATACAATACCTTTGTATTGCGATAACAATAGAGCGGTGGCTTTGGCCAAGGAACCCAGGTCCCATCAGCGGTCCAGGCATATTCTGAGGTGGTATCACCTGATCCGGGAGATAGTTGATCGCCGGGAGATCGAGGTTAGGAGGGTTGACACGAAGAACAACACGGCGGATCCACTCACGAAGGCCATTCCCCAGATACAGTTTGAGAGACTCTTCGGGATGCTCGGTATGCGATACTACAGCAGCTGGCCCTAGTGCAAGTGGGAGATTGTTAGTTGTATGTATGCCCTAGAGGCCAGTATTGTACAGATCATGTATATTATATTGGATGCTTGGACATATATAAAGATGACTTTCTTGCTCGATATGATAGTATGCTATCTGGTTACTCTTTATCTTAACATGTACACTAGTCTCTTTAAACTGTCTTATGGTTACATGTTGGTAAAGCCCTTAGGATGTATACTTGACTACCTGGACTATGATGCAGATCATACTAGTGGGGACATGGTAGTCCATAAGTACATCCTTCAAGGTCCCTAGTCGTGGGTGTATCGAGACGGGGCATCGATATACCAGAGTAGACTAGCGTATACGCTTCTCGACCCATGAGATGGGCGATGGATGATCCCATATCCATTGGTGTTTGACATCAGAGATGGTATACGGGTGCTCAGTGGAGACTGGGTACACTGGACGGACACACCGAGAACTCCCAGATGGTATTATACCTCACGTCAGATGGCAGTTCTCAGGTAACACTTGTGCAGGTTAGTCTGTAGATCCGAGATCGTCATAGAGTCTTGTGTGATTCCCACTGTGCTTTGATCTCCACCTTACCACGTCCATGAGGGCGTGCAAAACGGTGGTCTTTGGGTACAGTCCCGAGTCACATGGAGGCAATGAGCGATAGGAGAGGTTTCGTATCTTCCGGTATTGGGGGTTGATGTTGCGCTGTGCTCGATTGGCCGTAACAGGGAAGTCCCTGGCCAGGGCTGATCAGAGATTTGCTGGTAAGTGTTACCAGTAGTTTCTCAACCCGTTATGAGCCTCACATCGGCACGACTTATCGGTTATTGGGGTCTGACGTTTACCACCCCTACACTTGATATGCGACGTATCAGACGAACAGAACGGACTGTACGGTAAGTGTTACTGGTTGGATTCACAGGAGTTTGAGCGGGCTAGCTCGTCGATCTTCTGATCGCTCAATACCCGGATGGCCGTTACGTTTAGCAGACCACTTGCGGCTTGTGGGTGCTTGATATGATCATCATCTGCTACCGGCGTATTGACGAGTCTTTAGAGTCCTACACAGAGGTTTCCTGGCTCAAGCGAAACGAAATAGGAGCGCATATGAGATATGTGCGGGACCGAGAATAATGCGTGTATGTGATACCGCATTTCATTCTCGCGATAAATGTTTCGATTGGTTATATTCGATATGACCTAGTTATCGAATCATTGATTCGATAAGCCGATACATTGGATACTAGTCGGTTATATGCGATATGACCGGATCGTTAAATCAAGTGTTGATTTAATGATTTAATGTATAATTATATATTTGATATACTACATTGCATTAACTAGTATTGGTTCACTTTATATGGATTTTCTCACTTGATGTGCAAGAAGTATATGTGATATACTTTTGTGCACATATTTGTATCATGTTTGATGATACTTGATCTTGTTGTTAAGTATAAAGAATTAAACCATGGTTAAGTGTTGATTAGGGTTTTGCATTTTCATTTATTTATTTATTTAAAAAGGATTATGATGAGAATGGTGGCTTTCTTTGTTTTAAGTTGAAGCTTCATGAAGCTTTGACTTTTATAACCATTCTTGTCATCATGCTTAACCCTAACCCATCCAAGTGACCATGGTTTATTCTCTACACTTAACCTAGGTTAGAACATGATAAGTATTTGATTTTATTATTCTTTTTCACAATACTTATCATATTCTATCTACTTCTTCTTCTTCATCTTCAAGAGAGAAAGCTTGATGCCATCAATGGCATCTTGAGATCTAAAGTGAGAAATCCAATTCTAAAGTGAACCCACCTCCTATTTCTTCACCCTCTACCTCTTGCCAAGTTGTTTTGGGTATTTTCTTCACAAGTTTCACAACTTGGTGAAGTTGGAGCTTGAACTTGTGCAACCTCGACGTAGATCATCTTCGGCACGAAGTCGACGACTTTGCCCGCTCGTTTTCCCGATGAAGCCTACGAATGAGTCTAGGATTCGAGAAGGACAGCGAGAGGACGACTACGTGGAGCTAAGGAAGTGGATATCCGGATCTACAAAGATTGCAACTTCCGATCTTTAGTTAAAGTGTTGACTAGTTTTGTTTTTCTCCTAGGATTCTAGCCGACGATCCGTATTAGGGTTTCTCGGCACCATAATTTTTGTAAAATGGCATGGTTGATGCCTTGTGAGACCACTATAGGGTGCCTAGGAACCTTTCATAAGCCAATACGTAACGGGCTACCAGGTATTGACTAAAAGGGACGTCTGTGAGCGAACTCAGCCTGACAACCCTACTGAGCCTGTCAGTGACAATATCCGTACAGTCCGGTCCGTTCGTCTATGAGCATCGCATGGCGGGCCTAGGGGGTTGGTAAAAGTCAGACCCCCAAAAGCGATACAAGTCGTGTCGGAGTGTAGCCCAGAACACCCTGAGATACTATAGGAATACCTACCAGTAAATCTCCTTGCCTCGGCCGAGGGCTTCGTATAATGGCTCTCCTAGACACAGCGCGACCTCACCCCCAATACTGGGAGAGACGAACCCCTGAAGATACGCTCACTGCCTCCATGTGGCTCGGGACTGTACCCAACTAAAACCTGTTTGCACGACTCCATTGAGCCGTGGTAGGGTAGTAATCAAAGTACAGTGGGAACTCACACGAGACAAATGACGATCCCCAGGTCGATGAACTAATCTGTACACATGTCACCAGGGAACTGCCATCTGACGTCTGGTATATGACCAACTAGCATGTTCCCGGCGAGTCCTGTCCGGTGTACTCATAACCCAATGAGCACCTGTATACATCTTAGGTGAACCAACTGACACCAGTGGCTTGTGAGACCGGCCACCGCCCCTCGTCGGGGTCTCTAATGTACACACTAGTCTACTCTGGAGTATCGATGCCCTATCTCGAAACTCCCACGACTAGGGACCATTTAAGGATGTGCTTACAGACTACCAGCTCCCACGTATATGATCGCCCTCATACTGCTGGTGGTCAAGCAAGAATCATATGGGCTCTATCAATGTGCAATAGTGACCTGTCAGGTCACCTAAAGCAGTACACGATGATAAAGATAAACCAGATAGCATACTATCATCTCGAGTAAGACTGTCCTATCGGGATAGGTCCTCCATCAATCATTGTAATCACGTGCCTGTGATCCAATAATTGACTCTGAGAGCACTATCTCCAACAATCTCCCACTTGCACTCAAGGCTAATTATTGCGATGTCGCATACTCACAACACGTGTGATACCGAACACCCAACTCCTCTACTAGTCAGTCTCACAAAGCTCGCTTGCGAAACTATTGCGTTCGAGGAATAGCCTTAGTGAGTGGATCCGCCTTGATGTCTCTTTCTATGTCTCTCTATATCTCAAGTTCGTGGAGAAACCCATCTCCCGAAATGAGTAATACCTGTCTTAGAATATGTCTGGATGTCTGATGGGACCTAGCTCATAAATGAACTCTAAATCCAAACTTTTTAGACTGTATCGTCAACTGAACTTAATCAGTATCCTGTGCCATGCCTCCCTCAGTATTGCCTTGGACTACCTGTCCAAAATACTGCCCCTCGTCAGAAGGAAAACTATAACTATGACAACCTCCTTGTCGTCCGGGTCACCTTGGAAGCCTGGAATGATAACTGTCTCCCGAATGAGGCTGTCGTTATCATATCCCTAGAAAATCCACTTATGTTCTAGAACTGCTTCCGACTGTTTCTCCAGGATTGGATCAATATCAACTTATTGCATCTAGTGCAAGAACAACATCTGGTGTGGTACTTGACATCTCATGATTGACTCAATTGCCTAAGCAAGTGATCTGTCAATCATGCACATCCCGCTCTACTTTAGTCTGTAAGACACCTTTAGAGAGGGTGGCTCCATCACCTGCAGGTACACTACCGTGCCAGGAGTCGTCCATTCTAAATACTCTTAGAATGCTGTCTAAGTACCCTTAATTGGGAAACCACCCAAATCTAGATCTAAAACCATAGATCTAGTAACCAGTATGTCTGATATAATATCCAAGTCCGGTGTGGAGAAACCAATGTGTGACGACCAAAGTATAACCGATTGTAGTGTAGGAATATCACTTCCTACTCTGTGTATGTCATCCAAATACCATGACATCACACCCTACTACCTTCTCAACAGATCCATCCCCTATTCTGATGAAGTAAAACCTATGACTGTCACATCAGAAATCGATGATCTATCTCCGCTATATCTGCTTTAGTCTATAAATAGACATAAGCTACATGTCCACCAATGCTTCCGCTGCTCCCACTGACTACGACAACCATCTGGCAGAGTCATATACACGTACACTTCTAAAGCAAGTTTAGAACGACGCTATACTCATCCTCCTGCCGGGTCTCGCAGCCTGGAACAACAGCAATGGCAACTGTGGATAAACAAGAACCTCCCTGCCACCATCCTTGAGGCTACCGGAGTACCTCTCGGGTGCCTGAGGTTACCCACCTTATCTGCGGAGTGGCCAATGGAATGTCAATCCAGATTGGATCTTTAGGTTCCTTATCAAATCTTCAGTAATCGTTTGCGGTTCTGGAATCACTTCCAGTTCTACCATACTCCCACTGCTGTTTTTCTGAAAAAATCCATTTTTAATAAAACTGTGGTGAGTCAAGAACAATATCACTATTGATCTTCCAGATGGTAGAAAGTCAACCCTCGTCATAGCCTGGGTCAACCCACAAACAGCCATTACAGAAACGTGCCTTGAGTTATCCAGAGTCTGGTTTTAATCATAAGCCGGACAACTCCCCGTAACTTAACATCGTTAAGATATGAACTGTTCTATATCCAATATAGAACCAGAGGCACTGATTTAATTGAACCAGATTCAAATCATGCAGCTGTCTCCAGTGCATGTCAACTAAATGGAAAGAGGCCGATCAGCGTTACTCAACTTAGGAATGCTTCCAATTATGAATAACCTGAAAGAGAAGCAAGATCTCTTAATCATTACTATCATCTGAATACCATACTCAAGTATCTACATCTTCGATCACTTTGAAGAATCCCGATACTTGCAATATCTGGTTCTCTACTTTATTCAAATACCTACAACTTCTCAAAATTCAGACCCTGTGTTTCCACGAAACACTTGTCTAAAAACTAGAGAAGTCATAAGTAAACCGAATATAGTACGAGAACCAACCCCTCTGTCCTGATGGACGCTGGAAAACATACAATACTCTGTATAAGTCCCTTGAGTCTGATAACTCATTCACTGTGTGTCGTAGGTTGAAAACTGTACTTATGGTTAAGAAGAATTACACCGCTGTTTAATGCTCCTTACCTAACCATCCACTGATATAGGTAAATGTCACAGACATAATTTCAAAAAGGTATATCTCACTCTATGAAAATAGACGTACAGATATATCAATTTGAAATTGGTGTATAGCAGCGGATATTCAAAACCAAATACTTGCCGACTGGCAAACAACCCAGGTGACTTCCTCAAATATAACTGATTACAACGAATCCCGATATAATGAGGATAATCACCTAATTCCCAATAACTTACTCCCACTCATCATCTGCAAAGACATACAGATGTGAGAATCATACCTGGTAAATACATACCCTGGAGCAAGTGTCTAACTGGGAAATCAGTTTTCTTTTAACAGTACACAGTGAAACTGAAACATTGAAATGTTTCGTTGGGGTATCCTGGTATTCCTAGTAATGCCTCTTCCATTATCCAGATCCACAACTGTAACCGTGTAATTCTTTGCCACCTCTCCAAATCCCTTTATATGTCTTTAGTCATTACCTTCTGTACACCCCTTTAGGCCAATTGGTTTTCTTCCTTCCCTACCGTTCGGCACCAGCCTATGGTTTGGAAGAAGACTATCTAATAAGCATAATGGGTGTACTGTCCTAATCCTAGGAACACTCGCAATGCGAGAGAAGGTGAAGATAAAAGACAACCGAATAAACCTTATTCCTATTTCTCCTGAACCAGAATCCATCCCCGAACTGGAACAAGTTCCTTTCGAGTTCGTATATAACCATATGATGGAGTATCCAATAAACTGTGGATCTTCGTAGTGATACGGTGTGTCCTGGAGAAATACAAAGGTGAAGTGGGAGTGGTAATGAAATACCTGGTTTGGTCGTGAATATTAGTCGCAATTTACTTTGCCCTCCTTCTAATCCCTTTCTTTGTCTTAACCCAATACCTTCTGTACATCGTTTAGGCTAACTGGTTTTCTTCATTCCCTACCGGTCGGCACCAGCCTAAGGTTTGGAAGAAGACTATCCAATTTGCGTAATAGGTGTACTATCTCCTAAGCAAAGGAGTACTCGCAACCTGAGAGAAGGTAAAAGGAAAAGACAACTGAATAAACCTATCCGTTTTCTCCAGAACCGGAAACTATCCTCGAATAAATTCCTTCAAGTTCGTATCTAACCATACGATGGTTCTGTCCAATGGAAGTGGACGTTCGTAGTAGTACGGGGTGTCCTGGAGAAAAGGGTAAAAGTAGGAGTGGCAATGAGGTTCGCAACTCTGACAATTCAAAAGCCAGTGTTAAGAAGGTTCGGTCAACTTGGTCACTGAGTCCTAGTCTTAGGGTCGGGTCAATGGTCGCTGCCGAAGAGAGAGAGAAAAGAAACACTCAGCGTGCACTCTAACCTAGATCAGAATGGTTACCAATTTATCTAATCTGGAAACCTCCCACTGTACCGTCAAATTCTCCTCCAAACCTGTAAGAAGAATTAGTCGGGATCACCCGAGGAGTATACCAACTCATCAGTGGGAATCGTGATCCAACTATCATCGCATGATAACGTGACGGAATCCGCTCACATCATCACACTCCATAAGGTATGCGCATATCTGGCAAGTTTCAGTTTCTTTAGAAACTCCCGATGTGGATTTTTTCCCCATGCTCTTATGACCTTGACGAAGGCCAACAAATCATAAGTCACATGTCAAGTTCTACCCGTCATTGTCCAGGTTAATTTGAACCCACCCGTACAAGCCCTTGACGAAGGTCAACAAGGCTATACGACTGTCCCAAACCAACGCATCTATCTATGCAGCAGAAAGGTAACAAGCAGCTACCATACACTATGCCTTGACGAAGGCCAACAAACATAGCATGAATACTACGTGCTACCCGTCTGAAACGACGGAGGGCTACGAATGGTTTCTGGCGAAAACCTTTAACGTAGTGAACTTGATATCGTTGAAGGAACGGATAGCTTTTAAAAAAATAGTGACGAAAAACCTTTGCTAAAGAGGTCACTCCCGGTGAAGGGATCTCGGCTCTTTCCCCGTAGAATGGGGTGCAGGATATTCCAACTGAATACCGCGATGCAAAGCAAAAAGTAATCGGCTATAGTGAAGTTATTGCCCTGACACAAACTTCTGTCCAAGGGGTCACTCCCGGTGAAGGGATCTCGGCCCTTGCCTCGTCGACTGAGGAGCAGGATATTCCAACTGAATACCACGATGCAAAACAAAAGAGAACGTCCTTGCAATAACAGCCTTTTGAAAAGTGTTCCAACAACATCAGAATAGATTTGTTTTTAACTTGCATTGATCCGAATCAACGCAGTCCCATCAATTGATCACACCACAAAGAATGAAAATATATTGATGTATGTATATGCCATCCGCATTCGCCACTGGGTCCCGTCATTACCCGTTAGGTTAGCTAACTAACGACAGAGCGGGGACAGGACTAGCGTGGATGTAAAACATATACAACATCTACTAATATATATACCAATATATTATATTTCGCTCAAGGCGTGATAAAAAATGCAAAATCACAAAAATGTACAGCATCACAGAACAAAACAGATATCTGGGATCCCCGGGTTTCACAGAGCCACTACTGAAACCCGACGTTCCCGTGGTCGTGTGGATAGCCTGTGCAATGAAATCCTAGACCCCTACGGGCGCGGCAAGTCACCCGCCAAAACTTGAAGCGAGGCAGCCCCCTTCAGTACCGTGAATGGACCACCCAGCACTTTACGGAATCCGGTAACTTGGGCACCCCTCCTGGGTCAACCTGTACCCCCTGCGAGTGCGGCGAATAGCCCGCCAATTCCAGAGTGAAGCCCCCTCCGTCTCAATGCCATGAGATGCGGGCCCGCTGCCCTCTGGAACCCGGCTATCCGTGCACCCCTCCGCGGGGTAATCCTAGTACAGAAAGTAAAATATACATACAACGGGTACATCGACCGCAACCTGGTCGTGCCCCAAAATAATAATACAATCAGGCAGTGACGGCAGTCCACATGTCGGACGCTCGCCCCGCAATATCAAATGTACATAATACAACCACAACTGTACTAGCATTGCATCCAGGCTATCCCCCACGACCGATCCGCAACATCACAGCATAACACAGAACATCAACGTGAAAGTCACGTTCGCAAATCCGTCTAACCGGGCTATAGCAGTTAGACAGGATTTACCGATCGAGTGACATTCACGGTCGCAGATATAATGTAAATACTGTGAAATAATGTGTTTAAAATATCTGATCGATCAAAAATTAACAAGTGGGCCCTAAGTACTACTGTAGCACATCAAGAAATTCTGGGCCCAAAATTAATATTCCAAAAACCGTAAAATCAGCCCAGAAAGCAACTGAAGAAAAATGACACAGTGATCTGATCATAGTGCGGCGGAACCGCGGACCAATGGGGGGTTTGGCCGCGGTTCCGCGCTCCCACTATGGAATTACTCTGTCGAATTTCTACAGTAGCCTTATATTTTCGAGTACATCACTTTTCTGTAACCTGAAAAAATTTTCGACTCCAAAAAATTTCAACAGAAAACTGATGCAAACAAAATGCGGATTTCGGAATTTTGGTCGATCGGAAATGTAAACACATTAAACAAAGCTAGACTAAGTTAATGGTGAGGCTCTGATACCACTGTAAGTGCACGGCGGCGCCCCGGCCGTCTATCCGACGCCGGAATGCGGAAGCGGTGATAAACTTTAATTTTGCGAACTTAGCAAACCGGCACCACCGCGCACTAAAACCCGGATCGAACCATTAACTAGTCCTAACTAACTACAAGATGGGGAAGAGAGATATACCGACTGATCCAAGTCCTCTGGTCTTCTCGTCGTCGTCCCGATCTCCTGCGGAAACTCCGGTCGTCGCCTCCTTGCCGGAAGGGCACCATATCGTCTGCATCTTTTACGGGCTCCCACCTCAATACCGAGGCAACTCGGGCACGAAGCTGGCTAGTCGACGTGCCCAAGATTTGCTGTAGAATGTGCAGTGAGCAAGTCTCATTTTGGGGTTGTAGGAATTGGCATTTTGGTGGAGGGATGATACAAGAACTATGTGGAGGAACTTGGGGATATTTTTGGATCATGAAATGAACCAAAATGCCCACACTCAAAAATTGGACAGCCCACCATGAGCTTGGCCGGCCACTACTTGGCAAGAGGGTGAGTGAGTGAGGGGGGAGAGTGAATGAGAGAGTTATCCAAGTGAGAGGAAGAAAAGGCTATCATCAAAAGAAATGTTCACAAGCCTAAACTAACACTCCAACAACCTCATCATCAACAACCATGATGACAAACTAAAACCAACACTCCACCACAACTATCACCTCACAAAGTCAAGCAATGATAGAAGAAGAAGTCAAGGTCAAAGTATGGTGCAACCATCATAACACAAGAATATGCAAAGACCCCCTCCACAAAAGCTTATTTGCACAAATGCAAATAAGCCCTCCTCCACCAATCTTCAGCCATTGAAAGATACAAATAAAAATGGCCGAAACGGAAAGCAAACTGGCAACTCCTGAAAACTGGTCCCGTAATAAATTACAGGAAAACCCCGATACTGTGCATACACACCCGCATTTGTATTCCGACCGAAATACAAATGCAATGAGACAAAATCTACACTGTACTATACTAGGATCCGGCTTAAACCAAAGCCGGCAAGTAATAACCGTTCGATCCTGATCCGTGCAATACCGCACGTATCTGATCGAACCCTGCCATATATCCATACGGCCTGTAGTACAAACTGTCCGATCCTGATCCGTGCAATACCGCACTTATCTGATCGGACCTTGCCATATCTCCATACGGCCTCTACAACTTTTCGCCGGAAAGCTGAGTAACTGAATGTGGGAGACTCTAAAGACTCGTCAACACCTTGGTTGTGGATTTAACCACTAGCACGTCAGAGGTATAAGCCAATACGTAACGGGCTACCAGGTATTGACTAAAAGGGACGTCTGTGAGCGAACTCAGCCTGACAACCTTACTGAGCCTGTCAGTGACAATATCCGTACAGTCCGGTCCGTTCGTCTATGAGCATCGCATGGCGGGCCTAGGGGGTTGGTAAAAGTCAGACCCCCAAAAGCGGTACAAGTCGTGTCGGAGTGTAGCCCAGAACACCCTGAGATACTACTGGAATACCTACCAGTAAATCTCCTTGCCTCGGCCGAGGGCTTCGTGTAATGGCTCTCCTAGACGCAGCGCGACCTCACCCCCAATACCGGGAGAGACGAACCCCTGAAGATACGCTCACTGCCTCCATGTGGCTCGGGACTGTACCCAACTAAAACCTGTTTGCACGACTCCTTTGAGCCGTGGTAGGGTAGTAATCAAAGTACAGTGGGAACTCACACGAGACAAATGACGATCCCCAGGTCGATGAACTAACCTGTACACATGTCACCAGGGAACTGCCATCTGACGTCTGGTATATGACCAACTAGCATGTTCCCGGCGAGTCCTGTCCGGTGTACTCATAACCCAATGAGCACCTGTATACATCTTAGGTGAACCAACTGACACCAGTGGCTTGTGAGACTGGCCACCGCCCCTCGTCGGGGTCTCGAATGTACACACTAGTCTACTCTGGAGTATCAATGCCCTATCTCGAAACTCCCACGACTAGGGACCATTTAAGGATGTGCTTATAGACTACCAGCTCCCACGTATATGATCGCCCTCATACTGCTGGTGGTCAAGCAAGAATCCTAGGGGCTCTATCAACGTGCAATAGTGACCTGTCAGGTCACCTAAAGCAGTACACGATGATAAAGATAAACCAGATAGCATACTATCATCTCGAGTAAGACTGTCCTATCGGGATAGGTCCTCCATCAATCATTGTAATCACGTGTCTGTGATCCAATAATTGACTCTAAGTGCACTATCTCCAACAGAACATACGTACGGTACGTCACTCTACTCAAGCTACCTACTCCATCAATCAGGGTCAACCTATGAAACGAAAGTTCGGGTCTAATACCCCCCGTTCAAGTCTAAGTTCCGTAAGGTCAAGCCTAGGTTCCGAAATACATATCCGCCCTAGACTCCGCATAGTCAAACATAGACTCGAACAAAGGTTTAACCTAATGCTCTGATACCAACTTTGTCATGACCCGAAATATTAGCTCGTGACCAGCATTTAAATCACGCGACGTCTAAAGGCGCAACGCAACTCAAGTAAGCTAAAACCCAGAAATCTAAACCTTTTTAAGAAAATAAAAGAGGTGAAGTTTTGAAATAAAGGTATAATGAAATCAATTTTTCTTAATGCATAGAAAAGCAACATGAATGATGCAAGTAAAATTTACTAGTTTGAAAATGTGTTTCGTCTTTTTAAAAATTTAGGCAGCACCTCCTTTGTATATTTTGATCCAAAACCACAAATACATAACAAGAATAATGGCATCCCGAAGTGGGAGCTAGCTCTTCGCCAACCGGCGGATCACAACCACGCAAGCATAAAAAATAAGTATACGACGCCCATCGGTGAAGTTCACCACAAAAGGTAAAGAAATAAGCAAGACATCAAAACCACAAGTTGCGGAAATACCCTCACTCTAAGTCTCGCAACCACAAATCTCACTAAGTCTCATTACTTATACAAATACTAATTTTAATAGATGGAGTTGATTAGATACAATATGAAATATAAATACAAGAGTGGGTACGATACAAATGTCCCACCTATCGAAGCAAAACACCCGAATGCAACTGTGTGCCAGCGATACCGCTACTGATCCATGCGGGCAACCTGCAAGAACTGTGGAACAACGGGGGTGAGTTACCAACTCATGGGTAGAAAAAAATATCAACAGATAGAAATCGAATAAACAACAACTCCTAGGTCAACTTTATCACAAAGGTAATACTATGATATCTAAGGTGACCGGGTCATCATATGTGCCAACAATGTAATCATGGTCTATCTGTATGTGGATATCGTCCAACAATATAAATAATGTATGTATGCATGTGGATCTCGTCCAACCATAAAATCAATGTCTGTATGCACGTAAATATCATAAAAGAGTGTGCATGAAAGTATGAGGATATAAATCAACGGTGCCCCTCGCGACACATCAAAATCATGGAACTTGGGTGTCCAACATCGACACCCGAAAAAATCATGAAACCTGTGTCCAGCATCGACACGTAAATCCTCATATCTCGGGCTCCGTCAGTCCAGATCGGCCCACGGGCTCTGTCTGTCCGGATCGGCCCATATCATCTCTCGACTCCGTTCGGTATCCTCCGGATATCCACCGAGCCCAAATACAATCACCAGTAGGTAGTAGTCCCTCTGCCAGGCTTACTGTCTACAGCACAGCATCCCTTTCTGGCTCCGGAGTACCATACCGGGCCCACCATGTACCCACAATCGGCCTCATCCAGCTCCTCGACCGGGTATCACTGTCACACGTCTCAGGACCGAGAAAATGCATGGTGGACGCACTGAAATATCATATCATGAGAAACCGGGTTTTTACAACAGTACATGCTTTCTTTTGAAATAGCCATGGTTCTCAAATCCAGAAATCTCATGAAAACAACATATCACAATGCGTGTAATCATAAAGCATGATGTATGCGATATATAACAGAAATGTAAGCATATCCGTGTAACATGCAATATTGAATAGTAACATGCACATATCGAGGGAAAACCGCTCTTTTAAAAGAATCCAGTTTAAAAATATACCTTACGGTTCCCAAATTCTCCAAAGTCAAATACAACATCGTATAAGGGTGCATATGTAACTATAGCAAGTGAATCATGCAAGGAGTCATATCATGATGCAGGAATTCTACTGTGTAGTGACATGGTAATTATCGATGATGAAGTGTGTGAGCCGACAAATCTGTGTACGTGTAACATACGCATCATCGATAATGGTGTAAGTGTACTAGCACAAGTATATGCGATGCAATGAGAATAACATGAATGCAGCATAAGGTAAATCATATGCAAATGCTGACGGGCATACGTATCTTACATGACCGAGTCAGTGAATCTAACTATCGACATCTAGCCTCACAACATCACGTACGGTATAATCCATCGTACGGAAACCTCTAGTCAAGGGTATGGATCAATCATCATGTCAAACTCATCACGCAAGGAAAATCATCGTACGGCGGCATTAAGCTATCGGGGATCCTATCAACCTATAAGACGAGGAGGGTATGGACCTAACGTCACGTACGGCTAACACTCACGATTCACAACACATATAAATATCTCCATATACCTATGTCCCTGGTCATATCCGCAATAATCTCATATCAGGGGACCGGCAGGGCATAAATCATCTCAATCAACTCGCATCCGTATACCAACATATCACCAAATTATCATATCCCGTCATATATCCTTTTCATCGCATTTATATCCATCATCAAGTCAATTTTACAAATACATGCTACCCTTACTATAAGCATAAGTATCTAATCTAACATACACACCCGAACCATACAAACAGTTTTTGAAAGATGCAAATCGTAGTTTTGAAAGTAGGGGCTACGGTGTTTTTAAGAAAAATATATCATTTGAAAATCCATAACGTCCCTCAAGATATCTGTTTAATAGATGCATGCGATTCATTAGTTTGGAAATATGTATGGTTCGGATGACACATCTACGTCGACAATCTAGTCCTATAGTACCCTAAACGACAATATCATTAAATCTCATCCTCAAGTACCGTCAACACATTTTATGTAACGTTTTGAAAATCGTTTCGGTGAAATTTTGGAAAATCGGTAAAATAAGGGGATTTTCTGTAAAAAGTCAAAATACAAATATCTTTATTATAAAATTAAATATACATATTCTAGCTATGTAATTGCTAGTATTTGGTGTTTATTGAGCCACTAGTGAAATTTCCAATTTTCTGGGAAAAAAATCCGAAATTAATTATTTTTATACTATTTTAAGCCGTCACTAATATATTTAATTAGGGAAAATTACAAATTGGAATGGGTTAATGCAAATTCTAAGAACCATGACAAGCTAGAATCTAGTTTGTAACATATTCATTCTTCAAAAATTTTCCTTATGGTTCTAGATGTTTTAAAAATGCTAGATTAAATAAATTTAAATAGAGATGAATGTAAAATGCAATAATGAGTTTTGAAGGGGGTTTTCTTGAATTGGGAAATGTTACACACACCCACACTCACCTTTCCCCATGGCTGGCTGTAACATTTCAAAAAAGATAAAATGTTAATTTTGGGAATTTTTATAATTTAATATTATTTTATTGAATATTTTAATATTTTGGAATTATTAAATACAAATAAATGGGGAAAAATTTTGGAAAATTCTAAAATAGGGTAAATTAGAGAATTATGACATTTTAAAGTTTTTGTGATTAATTTGACACTAATTTAGTGCTAATCGCGATTAAAAATCGCTAATCGGTTTTTAGCTTTTTGTGCAACACATGCACATATCACTTTTTCACACTTGTGCATTTTCTTGCCATGCTTTTCATTTGGGTTTACTATTTGAGTGAGAAGGGTTTTACAAGGAAAAAGAAAAGGAAAAGAATAAAGAAATGGGTAGTTGGTGAGAGAGAGAGGTATGGGCTTCATTGACTAAGGACTTAACCATTTCTCCCCTCATTTCCCTCCCTCTTCTCCCTTCTCCTGCTGCTGCTCCTGCACCTCCTTTCCCTCCCCTCTTCAAGCTCCAAAACACCTCTAAAACAACCCCAAAACCCAATCTCCATTTCATTAAATGTGTGCACAATCCCTAGATCTACACTTGGTGCTAAAGAAGCAAGGATTTTGGCCACTAGGGGCAACTCAAGAAAATTCTTGAGTTGCCAAATGAGGTATTTTCTGGACCTTAAACTTAGTTTATGCATTTCCTTTACCCTCATATTAAGATCGAATCGATATTGTGTGATATTGTGGACTTGTGGATAACCTAGTTAGGGTTGTGATGATTTATGGGTTGTAATATGGAATTGAGGTCAGTAGAGGTTATACCATCACCCTAGTGTATGAATTGGAAACCCAAAACCTGAAGCTTAAACCATAATACGGATTTTAGAAACCGATATCGGGGAATTTATGAAATCTGTGAAGGGTATATTGAATCTGCTATCACCCGAGACACCCTAAATTAAAATTGATTGGACAGTGACACGTGCAGGCACCCAGGAAGCTAACCCCAAGACCCCAGCTCCCACTTCTTCTTCCCGGCCGCCAATTTATCCCCATTGGCCGCAAATTGCGGCCTGGGTCCCACCATTTTGGCTCGTATTGGTTCTGTAGCTCCTACATGTTCATGTTAGACCCCTGATATATATAGATTTGTATAAAGTGACCTAGGGTAAAATCTGGGACATATTTCCTAAGTTGCTGTTTTAGTTTCATGTTTCCGTATTCCGTATTTTTAATTCTGCAATTGTGGATTGTGTTTTGCCTCGACTATTTGGCGTTTATACGATGATATAGAGGATGTGTTGATGGTTTTGAAGGCGTGCCATGGGTTTTAACCTATAGGCCTCTTATCGTATCATTTTAGATTTCATGTGCCGTTTTAGCTTTGATTTGGTTTTAATGCGCATATACGATATTTTGATGTGTAGGTACCCCATGAAGACTTCGGGACGACAAGCAAGCGCGTGGCGACGTCCACAAATGAAGACGCTAGGTGAGTAGATTATATCTACTGGGGGAAGTCGGGTGGATGGCGTATAGAACCCCCGCAGTCCGTAGTTGTTATTATATATGATAGTTAGGTGTATTATGGATAGTGTAGGGTTAGAAGTGACTAGTGTAGTTCATAGTCGCGAACCCTAGAATAGAATTACACCTACACGCACACCCTTGCATATTACTTATACTGGCACTGTGTTGATGATATTGGATGACTTTGGAGATGAGTCAATGATATTGGGCTTTGTGCCGCGAGATCGGTGATGTGATATGATTCGTATTTGGGATACGAAATGTGATTCTTGCGGGCTTGGGATGTGTGTTTACCCCCGCATGCATACTTTATTGATGGTATCGATTTATACTAGACATAGAATAGTACCCCAGATTATATGATATGTTGATAGTGATACCTGAAGTGTGATGAGATAGTGTGATATTGACCCGTACCCAGCTATTGGGATGCCGTACGACGATTTACCGTATGAGCTTTACATTGATGATAGATCCGCACTCATGACTTGAGGATGTCATATGATATACTGTATCGTACGCGATACTATTGAGGCGGAATCACCGACTATTATATCTATATATATATCGACTTAGATGTTAGGCGGTTTCCTTACCTGTAGCTCAGCTTGTTAGTTCAGCTGTATAGTTTAGTGTAGTTATTAGATTAGATTAGACTCCTACCTATTTCAAAACTAGCGGGTCGTGGGTATTTTAAAAGACAGGTTAAGGGATCTACGGACATTTCAAAAGGCGTATCTTTTCATAAAAACACCGTTGCCCCTATTTTCAAAACCCCATGATTCGTGATATTTCAAAAGGCACCATTTGTAGGACTTATATTAGATTAATGCAGATTAGTTATAGTTGCGTCTAGATTCAGCTCCCACTTTTTTTGTGGTTCGCTTTGCATCGCATTCTTATATTATGTTTCATACTCCATTATTGATATCATGCTGTTAGGACACCAGCACCATTACCGATGTTGCGTATGTACCACGTACACTTACTTGCCGGCTCACACACATCTTCATCGGTAATTGCCATGTCACGTACACCTTAGAAAATACTATTGCTTGACATAACCTATTAGCTAATAGTTTAGACATTGTAGTTATTACCTGCTACTTCATGCATACTGATATTCATTGTTATGCCGCATTCATGGATTATCATGCATATATTCACTATTTTATGTGTTACTGAGGTTTTGGATTTGGATTTCCGTGAGATTTTCTGGATTTGGAGGAAAACCGCAAAAATACAGATAAACATTTTCTCTCTTTTAAAATAAAAAGTGCGGTTTTCCCATGATGTATGAGTCGTCCACCATGAGTTTGCTGATGGATTTGGAAACCCGATTCGAGGAGACGGATAAACCGTTTCGGGTACATGGTGGACCCGGTGCGGTACCCCGGGGCAAGATGAATGTGGTGATAACGTTGAGCCTGGCAGGGGAGCACTACCGACCGGTGATTTTACCTGACGCGTCGGATATCCGGAGGATACCGTCGTGGTCTTGAGATTGATGGTAGGGGCTGGTCTGGACTGACGGTGCCCTAGATTTTGTGATTGGGATACAGAGATATCGGGATATTTGGATTACGTTTTGTGCCGATGTTAGGCACTGTTTTATGCTGATTTCATTATGATACCTCATTTTAAAAATACAAAGGAAATCTCACTAAAGTATGAAAACAGTTTCTTCATTTACATGTATTATGTTCTCATGCATTCATACCTCATTCTTATGTTATATTGCTACCTGAGGCACTGACACAGGCACAGGAGATTACACTCGGGTTAGATATTTACCCTAGCCTTGTTATAGGCTGCATGTTTTATATTGAGGATTTTGTACTGATCGTTTTGACCTAGGATTATGTCTTGCGTTCGGTTTCTGCTTGTAGTTATTCTCTATTCACGAGTTGGCAACTCACCCCCGTTGTGCCACAGTTCTTGCAGGTTTTGCCGTACAGGTTCCTTTGCGGCATTTCTGGCACATTGCTTCCTTGCGGGTGAATTGCATTTGGTAGGTGGTTCCTTTTGCATCAAAACCACCGTTGTACTTATATTATTCTTTGTATCTAGAATTTCCATCAACCAAATTTGTTTATTGTTTCAGACTCAGACTTTAGTGATGTTTTATTTGGCCTTAGAGTCGCGCTTAGTAGTATTGCGGTTTTCATGCTTACTGTGTTTCTTTTGGATCGATCCTCGCCTTTCGGCGTTGTATATTATATTGCATGTGTGGTTGTGACCGTCAATTGACGAAGAGCTAGCTCCCGCTTGGGGATGCCTTTTATCATTGTATATATGTTATGCTTGTTGTATCCCGTTCGGGGCCAGTATTTACAAAAGAAACTCTGCCGAAATTTTTAGAAAAGACTTTACCTTTTAAAAATGCACTTTCGGCTTAGTTATTTAAAAACCTCGACTTCAAACATATTTTCCTTCACTTCTTTAAACCAGTTTTCTTCACTTACTCTTAAAATGGTTTTAGATTTCTGGGCTTTGGCTTACTTGGATCAGATGGAGTCCTATAGATTTCATATGGTTCGAGGGCCAGTCACGTGCTCTTTCGGGTCGTGACAAAGTTGGTATCAAAGCGCTAGGTTGACCTTGGTTCGAGTCTAAGTTTGACTATGTGGAGCCTAGGGCGTTTATATATATACGGAACTTAGGCTTGACCTTACGGAACTTAGACTTAGTCGAGGGGGTATTAGACCCGAACTTTCGTCGTATAGGATGACCCTTGGTTGATGGAATAGGTGACTAAAGTAGAGTGACGTACCGTTGGTATGTTCCGCGGCATACTTACGACACGCCACTCCGCTTAAGGAACCTTAGGATGTACATATTTTCGAGATCAGTGATTCTCTTTATATCCATGATTATACATCCATTTGAGATCCCCGATTCTATTAGTCCATGATCATACCTTCATTGATGCTGTTCCTTCTTATGATCGTGTATCCACTCTGGATCTGTTGTTTCCTTTCTTGCCATTGATCTGCTCTCTTCGATACTCGATTGAGGTTCCTGTCGCCATGTTTGAGCGCAGTTTGGGCTGCTGCTAGGGTTACGGTCAGTGTGAGCTCGTCTGGTACGAGGGCTGACCATTGTGTTTTCTGGTGACATGGGAACGTCTCGAGTTAGTATTGATGACTGTGACCTCAAGTGGAGGCGAGTGCTTGGTTTTGCACCGGATGATCGGGCCATTGTTAGAGCTGCCAGTTGAGAGAGGACTGTTGATGTACATCATACCTCAGAGATTATGATGTCGCCTACCGTGCAGACAGAGGGACCAGCTGTTGCTGAGATTGACGGGATGTCGCTTTCGGAGCTTACGAGCTTAGATTGTCGGAGCTTCCAGACAGATATGAGACAGATTATAGCTAGTCTACTCGATTTGAGAGACGAAGGTGATTCGTCCGATTTATGCACCGGAGCGGGCCCAGTTGAGTTGAAGATTTCCAGTGTGGAGAGTCTTACTCAGATCTAGGGCAGACCGATTCAGAGATGATCGCCAATGCGTCGTCTTTCCTGGAGGATTGAGGCGTTGTTCGGCGTGCAGGTGAATGAGCCAGTTGCTGCTGCAAATGACGAGATATCGCCCAGATGGTTGGAGCTGCTGCAGCGTGAGCATATACTTAGAGAGATGATAGCGAGTCGCCAGTCACCTGAGGATGAATGACTAGGACATTTGGTTCGTCCGTTTACCGATGCGAGGTCATCAGATAGATTGATTCCAGCTAGAGACGACTTCACGCAGATTCGTTGAGAGTCGATTGAGACGATCGAATGTCAGGAGCCCATTTTCCAAGTTTAAAGTATACGGAAAGACATGCAGGTGATTCTATGGACCCTCTAGAAGAATGAAACCCTAACTCGACTTAATGACCGTGTGAAAGCCTTTGAACCTTAGGGTTTACGGCAGTTCCGCGGCGCCATTAGTGAGGCTTGGGTTTGCCCTTCTACGGCTGGACCACCGACGCTGAGGCATGTACTCGATACTATTAAACTGTACTCAAGATGTTGATCTCTTGGGGGATTATAAGGTTCTGACGAGTCGATCGAATGTTTCGATATCATTCGGATATCATGTGATGGGATGCATTGCTTGGGAGACTCCAGATACGAGTATAGCCGTTGGAGCATAGTCCATGCAGACACGATGAGACGAGTCCGAATCAGTCGACATTGAAGCAGAGTGAAGAAAAGAGTTCGTAAGAGATTTCGACGAGATGACGTCCCACTCCGCTGACATTAGAGATGTGATACGCACCCAGAGGCGTTGTATATGGATATATCTTCCAGAAAGAAGCGCGATAAGTATGCAGCCGTTCCGGAACAAGAATTTGCTTCAGCAAGGGATGATGACTTCTGGGCAATTCGGCAGGGATGAGATTTGAGAGAGACTTCGACATGACCTCTCTGGAATACTATATGAGAAGACCTGACCCAGGAGTGGTCATATTGCGCACAACCAGCAGGCCAGAGTTAGCATTGTCGACGAGGTAGTTGACCAGATTCGGATAAAGGAACTTACCCAGATGCGTTACGAATCGATCAAGGACGGACGAGTATTGAGTATTCCTCCGATGGTTGGGACGTGTTCCCGAGGGCCTGTTCGGCCTGACATCTTCTACAGAATGATGAAGCTACAGAGTACGCGATTTCGAGTCCGTGTGAGAGACTTCAGATTGGCCGTGGCCGAGAACAGTGCAGTGCGTAGATATGCATGGCGTGACGTCATAGTGGACGACGATAGAGACAGGTGGAACCAGAGGTTCGGGCGAGACGCTGACGAGCTGTCATTGCTTCCCGTCGAGACCAGAGGTCAGATATGCTTACAGAGGCATTGGGATGCAACCAGATTCCGAGAAATATTGTGCTGAGGACACAGATGTCTATCGAGTGAGAAGAGATTATGCAGGAGAGCCAGCCTCTGTACAGTTCGGCATAGGCAAGATCGGAAGAGACCTTGAGCAGGATTCCTTCCAGGAGATTGCTGCAATGATGTTTGCACCCAGGATCAAATATGTGACGTGCATTCAGAGAGCCAGAGGCCGACGCCAGTGATGGGCTGCCTCACGAGTGGTCATGAGGATTGACCGATAGGTGACCAGAGAAGTGCCAGAACGGAATCGTCCCCGTTAGCACACCTGACAAGGCCGATGAGCCGATTGACTGCGAGATAAGTAATCCTCAGAGAAGATAAGGACCCAGAGTCAGAGGGCGCCAGACCGTGAGCAAGAGGCAAGTAGATATCTTGCGCTGCTAGCAGTGGATGCACCGACTCCTTCTCGACCTCGAAGGAGGAACTACCGACGACGGTACTATGATTTGTGATTTTGTGATTCGATTATCACGTATCCGTCATTTTGGATTTCGGTATTTTGGGCGTTCTGTTTGCATGATTTAGTTTTGATGACTGGGTTTCATGATATTTGTTTCATGCACCCACTGGATATTTATATTTTGCGCATAGTTATTACATTCGAGGTTTTGATTGTGAATTCACGCCCACCTTATACAGTGATTTGATTTACACTTCCAGCAGAGTTTTCATGCACCTTTAGTGTTTTGATATACGATTTTTGTGCACGCCAGATGCACTAAATCGGGATTCTTCGTGCATGTTACATGCACCTGATTTGGTTGCTGTCAGGCACACACGTTGCCTATGACAGATGTTTCGTGCACACCCGTTGCACCTAGATGTTGTTTTGTACACCTGTTTGACACATATATGGATTTTGATTCCTTGCGCACCAGACGCATAGGATATTCTCTATGTATTGATGTCATCGGAGCCCCGACAAATTGGAGTATTACAAAAATTGTTTTAGTATTGGGGGTTTAAATTTAAATTCGGGGACCGAATTTCTTTAAGGGGGGTAGATTGTAACATTTCAAAAAAGATAAAATGTTAATTTTGGGAATTTTTATAATTTAATATTATTTTATTGAATATTTTAATATTTTGGAATTATTAAATACAAATAAATGGGGAAAAATTTTGGAAAATTCTAAAATAGGGTAAATTAGAGAATTATGACATTTTAAAGTTTTTGTGATTAATTTGACACTAATTTAGTGCTAATCGCGATTAAAAATCGCTAATCGGTTTTTAGCTTTTTGTGCAACACATGCACATATCACTTTTTCACACTTGTGCATTTTCTTGCCATGCTTTTCATTTGGGTTTACTATTTGAGTGAGAAGGGTTTTAAAAGGAAAAAGAAAAGGAAAAGAATAAAGAAATGGGTAGTTGGTGAGAGAGAGAGGTATGGGCTTCATTGACTAAGGACTTAACCATTTCTCCCCTCATTTCCCTCCCTCTTCTCCCTTCTCCTGCTGCTGCTCCTGCACCTCCTTTCCCTCCCCTCTTCAAGCTCCAAAACACCTCTAAAACAACCCCAAAACCCAATCTCCATTTCATTAAATGTGTGCACAATCCCTAGATCTACACTTGGTGCTAAAGAAGCAAGGATTTTGGCCACTAGGGGCAACTCAAGAAAATTCTTGAGTTGCCGAATGAGGTATTTTCTGGACCTTAAACTTAGTTTATGCATTTCCTTTACCCTCATATTAAGATCGAATCGATATTGTGTGATATTGTGGACTTGTGGATAACCTAGTTAGGGTTGTGATGATTTATGGGTTGTAATATGGAATTGAGGTCAGTAGAGGTTATACCATCACCCTAGTGTATGAATTGGAAACCCAAAACCTGAAGCTTAAACCATAATACGGATTTTAGAAACCGATATCGGGGAATTTATGAAATCTGTGAAGGGTATATTGAATCTGCTATCACCCGAGACACCCTAAATTAAAATTGATTGGACAGTGACACGTGCAGGCACCCAGGAAGCTAACCCCAAGACCCCAGCTCCCACTTCTTCTTCCCGGCCGCCAATTTATCCCCATTGGCCGCAAATTGCGGCCTGGGTCCCACCATTTTGGCTCGTATTGGTTCTGTAGCTCCTACATGTTCATGTTAGACCCCTGATATATATAGATTTGTATAAAGTGACCTAGGGTAAAATCTGGGACATATTTCCTAAGTTGCTGTTTTAGTTTCATGTTTCCGTATTCCGTATTTTTAATTCTGCAATTGTGGATTGTGTTTTGCCTCGACTATTTGGCGTTTATACGATGATATAGAGGATGTGTTGATGGTTTTGAAGGCGTGCCATGGGTTTTAACCTATAGGCCTCTTATCGTATCATTTTAGATTTCATGTGCCGTTTTAGCTTTGATTTGGTTTTAATGCGCATATACGATATTTTGATGTGTAGGTACCCCATGAAGACTTCGGGACGACAAGCAAGCGCGTGGCGACGTCCACAAATGAAGACGCTAGGTGAGTAGATTATATCTACTGGGGGAAGTCGGGTGGATGGCGTATAGCACCCCCGCAGTCCGTAGTTGTTATTATATATGATAGTTAGGTGTATTATGGATAGTGTAGGGTTAGAAGTGACTAGTGTAGTTCATAGTCGCGAACCCTAGAATAGAATTACACCTACACGCACACCCTTGCATATTACTTATACTGGCACTGTGTTGATGATATTGGATGACTTTGGAGATGAGTCAATGATATTGGGCTTTGTGCCGCGAGATCGGTGATGTGATATGATTCGTATTTGGGATACGAAATGTGATTCTTGCGGGCTTGGGATGTGTGTTTACCCCCGCATGCATACTTTATTGATGGTATCGATTTATACTAAACATAGAATAGTACCCCAGATTATATGATATGTTGATAGTGATACCTGAAGTGTGATGAGATAGTGTGATATTGACCCGTACCCAGCTATTGGGATGCCGTACGACGATTTACCGTATGAGCTTTACATTGATGATAGATCCGCACTCATGACTTGAGGATGTCATATGATATACTGTATCGTACGCGATACTATTGAGGCGGAATCACCGACTATTATATCTATATATATATCGACTTAGATGTTAGGCGGTTTCCTTACCTGTAGCTCAGCTTGTTAGTTCAGCTGTATAGTTTAGTGTAGTTATTAGATTAGATTAGACTCCTACCTATTTCAAAACTAGCGGGTCGTGGGTATTTTAAAAGACAGGTTAAGGGATCTACGGACATTTCAAAAGGCGTATCTTTTCATAAAAACACCGTTGCCCCTATTTTCAAAACCCCATGATTCGTGATATTTCAAAAGGCACCATTTGTAGGACTTATATTAGATTAATGCAGATTAGTTATAGTTGCGTCTAGATTCAGCTCCCACTTTTTTTGTGGTTCGCTTTGCATCGCATTCTTATATTATGTTTCATACTCCATTATTGATATCATGCTGTTAGGACACCAGCACCATTACCGATGTTGCGTATGTACCACGTACACTTACTTGCCGGCTCACACACATCTTCATCGGTAATTGCCATGTCACGTACACCTTAGAAAATACTATTGCTTGACATAACCTATTAGCTAATAGTTTAGACATTGTAGTTATTACCTGCTACTTCATGCATACTGATATTCATTGTTATGCCGCATTCATGGATTATCATGCATATATTCACTATTTTATGTGTTACTGAGGTTTTGGATTTGGATTTCCGTGAGATTTTCTGGATTTGGAGGAAAACCGCAAAAATACAGATAAACATTTTCTCTCTTTTAAAATAAAAAGTGCGGTTTTCCCATGATGTATGAGTCGTCCACCATGAGTTTGCTGATGGATTTGGAAACCCGATTCGAGGAGACGGATGAACCGTTTCGGGTACATGGTGGACCCGGTGCGGTACCCCGGGGCAAGATGAATGTGGTGATGACGTTGAGCCTGGCAGGGGAGCACTACCGACCGGTGATTTTACCTGACGCGTCGGATATCCGGAGGATACCGTCGTGGTCTTGGATTGATGGTAGGGGCTGGTCTGGACTGACGGTGCCCTAGATTTTGTGATTGGGATACAGAGATATCGGGATATTTGGATTACGTTTTGTGCCGATGTTAGGCACTGTTTTATGCTGATTTCATTATGATACCTCATTTTAAAAATACAAAGGAAATCTCACTAAAGTATGAAAACAGTTTCTTCATTTACATGTATTATGTTCTCATGCATTCATACCTCATTCTTATGTTATATTGCTACCTGAGGCACTGACACAGGCACAGGAGATTACACTCGGGTTAGATATTTACCCTAGCCTTGTTATAGGCTGCATGTTTTATATTGAGGATTTTGTACTGATCGTTTTGACCTAGGATTATGTCTTGCGTTCGGTTTCTGCTTGTAGTTATTCTCTATTCACGAGTTGGCAACTCACCCCCGTTGTGCCACAGTTCTTGCAGGTTTTGCCGTACAGGTTCCTTTGCGGCATTTCTGGCACATTGCTTCCTTGCGGGTGAATTGCATTTGGTAGGTGGTTCCTTTTGCATCAAAACCACCGTTGTACTTATATTATTCTTTGTATCTAGAATTTCCATCAACCAAATTTGTTTATTGTTTCAGACTCAGACTTTAGTGATGTTTTATTTGGCCTTAGAGTCGCGCTTAGTAGTATTGCGGTTTTCATGCTTACTGTGTTTCTTTTGGATCGATCCTCGCCTTTCGGCGTTGTATATTATATTGCATGTGTGGTTGTGACCGTCAATTGACGAAGAGCTAGCTCCCGCTTGGGGATGCCTTTTATCATTGTATATATGTTATGCTTGTTGTATCCCGTTCGGGGCCAGTATTTACAAAAGAAACTCTGCCGAAATTTTTAGAAAAGACTTTACCTTTTAAAAATGCACTTTCGGCTTAGTTATTTAAAAACCTCGACTTCAAACATATTTTCCTTCACTTCTTTAAACCAGTTTTCTTCACTTACTCTTAAAATGGTTTTAGATTTCTGGGCTTTGGCTTACTTGGATCAGATGGAGTCCTATAGATTTCATATGGTTCGAGGGCCAGTCACGTGCTCTTTCGGGTCGTGACACTGGCCGAACCATGGGCTGCCCCCATTTCCAAAATGCCCACTCCAAAATTGTAAAAGGAAACAAGGAAAAGAAAAGAAAAAACAATAAAAGAAACCCTCTCTCTCTCTCTTCCTCTCCCCACTCCTAAGGCTCGGCCATTCCAACAGCAGCCCTCCCATTTCTTTTTTCCTCTCATTTCCATGGCCAAAAAGCCTCGTTTTCTTACCAAAAATCCACAAATTTAACCCTAAATTCTAGCCAAATTATCATCACAAATTCTTGGTTCAAAGCTAGCTTGGATCCTTGAAGCTAGAAGCCATTTTAGGAGACCAAGTTTACATATTGATCTCATGATTTTGAGGTATAAGTCTTCACCTTATAGTTGCCTTGTTAGCTAGTTTCTTGAATCTTAATTAATTAAGCATTTAAATTGGTTCAATTTCAAACTTGAAATTTCAAGAGAATGGGTTGTGAATTAAAATTAGGGTTTTGTTGTGTAATTATGGTTGCAAAGTGTAATTCATCATATTATGAAATGAAAAACCTAATCTAATTGCAAGTTTGCAAATTGTTAATTTAAAATTGTAATAATTAAGCTAAATTGTAAACTAGGTTTTTAAAATAATTATATTTTGGTGAGATAAAATTCTAATTAAGGTTGCATGTCATTATAAATATTATATTGAGTGGTTTAATGCTTTTTAGTTCATGAAAATCCAAGCTAAATTATTGTTTGTGCATTTTTGCTATAAATTGTTAAATTTTGGGTATATTGTAAACTAGAATTTTGGGGTTAATGAAATTTATTGGGATTAAATTATGGTAATTGTTTTTATGACTTATTTAAGATATTTAGTGAATATTGTGGTCGCTAGATTCGTTTATACATCGAGTTTTGTACTAAAACGGTGATTTGTGCTTGCTAGATTTTCGGAAAAATGACTTTTTAAGTGAAATTGGGGTTTTTGTGAATTTTAAGCTATTTTATATTATAATTAGTGCTTGTAATTGTACAAATGAGTGTGTTGGGAGATTTCTCGATGGTTTGGCGTTTGTACGCCGACGTCGAAGGATTTTGGGTTGATTTGTGAAAGCAACCATAGGTTTTGACCTATGTGGGTTTCGTGTGTCGTTTTGGTCATGAGTCGGATTTTAATGCGATACGATGCGTTGTGATATGTAGGTACCCCCATGTGGACTTCGAGACGACAAGCAAGCGCGTGGCGACGTCGGCACCGGCGAACGAGGACCAGGTGAGTAGATTTATATCTACGGGGAGAAGTCGGGTGGATGGCGTATAGCACCCCCGCAGTCCGTAGTGTAGCTCATACATATATGTTTATATAGGTGTTTTATGATACAAGAATGTTCATTCATGTTATGTTTATGTGTTCATGGTTTACCTTTGGGTTAGTTGCGAAACCCTAGAGTAGTTGTTATACCCACATACGCACACACAGACTTGCATACTTTACTTTCTTGTGCGCAGATTGGGATGTGTATATATGTATATATGCGTGGGTATGGGACTATGCATATGTACATTCATATACGCATGCATGGATAATGAGGATAGTACTTGGGATTTATGATGAGTCGATGAGATTTGATTTGAGGCCGTGAGATCGGTGATATAGCATGGTTCGCATTTGAGATACGACATGACGTCGTAGCGGGTCCTTGACGTAGTGTTTCACACATGTGCATGCATACTTAGGCGGTATCGGTATTGTACTAGACGTAGATCAGTACCCCGATCATGATATTTGATAAAGAGAATACTAGGTGAATAGTATGATGAATGTGATATTGACCCGTTCCCCTATTTGGGATGCCGTACGACGGATTTACGTATGAGCTATATATTGATGATTGATCCGCACTCTTGACTTGGGATGTCTGATTATAGATACGGTATCGGATATGATATTATTGAGGCGGGATCACCGACTATACACATACAGGTATGTATATGTATCGACTCTGATGATAGGCGGTTTCCTTACCTGTAGTTCAGCTTGTTAGTTCAGCCGTATAGTTTAGTGTAGTTGTTAGATTAGATTAGACTCCTACCTATTTCAAAACTAGCGGATCGTGGGTATTTTAAAAGACAGGTCAAGGGATCTACGGATATTTCAAAAAACGTATCCTTTCTTAAAAACCACCGTATCCCCTATTTTCAAAACCCCGCGATTCGTGTTATTTCAAATGGCACCATTGTTTAATATTTAGCTCCCGCTCATTTTGGTTGCTCGCTCCGTATCGCATACTTACATTGTTATTTCATATTGCATTGTTGACATTATGCTGTTAGGACACCAGCACCATTACCGATGATGCGTATGTACCACGTACACTTACTTGCCGGCTCATACACATCTTCATCGGTAATTGCCATGTCACGTACACCTTAGAAAATATTGTTGCTTAAGTTAGCTTGATAGCTAGTAGTTTGACATAATATTAGTGTACTTACCTTATATGCCAGCTTAGATATTGTAGTTATTACTTGTCACTTCATGCATACTGTTATTCAATGTTATGCCGTATTCATGGATTTTTATGCCTATATTCTTGGGTTTATATGCTATTGATGATTTGGATTCGGATTTCTATGAGATTTTCCGGATTTGAGGGAAAACCGCAAAACTTGTATAAGCTTATTCCCTCTCTTTTAAATAAAAAGTGCGGTTTTCCCATGATGTATGAGTCGTCCACCATGAGTTTGCTGATGGATTTCGAGACCCGATTCGAGGAGTGGAGGAACCGTTTCGGGTACATGGTGGGCCCGGTGCGGTAACCCGGGGCAAGAGGATCGTGTTGTTGACGTTGAGCCTGGCAGGGGAGCACTACCGACCGGTGATATTACCCGACGCGTCGGATATCCGGAGGATACCATCGTGGTCTTAAGATGGATGGTAGGGGCCGGTCTGGACTGACGGCGCCCTAGATATTGTGATTGAGACATTAAGATTTCGAGATATTGAGGTACAGAGACTGTGATACAGAGATATCGAGATATTGGGATTATGTTTTGTGCCGATGCTAGACACTGTTTTATGCTGATTTCATTATGATACCTCATTTTAAAAATACAAAGGAAATCTCACTAAATTATGAAAACAGTTTCTTCATTTACATGTATTCTTTTTTCATGCATTCATACCTCATTCATATGATATATTGCTACCTGAGGCACTGACACGGGCACATGAGATTACACTCGGGTTAGATATTTACCCTAATTATTTTTAGGCTGCATGTTATTTATATTTGAGGATATATTATGATCGTTGACCTAGGATTGCGTTGTTCATACAGTTTCTATTCGTAGATGTTTTTCTATTCACGAGTTGGCAACTCACCCACGTTGTGCCCCAGTTTCTTGCAGGTTTGCCGTACAGGGTTCTTTACGGCTTTGCGGGCATAGTTTCGTTCGGGTGTTTTGCTAGTAGGTGGGTTTACTTGTATCGTACCTCCATTATATATCTTGTATATCATTATTCTGTTGTATCTAGAAGTTCCATCAACCAAACATGTATGCATTTTTGAGATAGAGACCAGTGATGTTATTCTTTCGACCTTAGAGTCGCGCGTTATATTTCTGTGGAATTCTTGTTGTTTTGATTTCCTTTTGAGTTTTGATCCTCGCCCTTGGCGTTGTATATTATATTGCTTGTGTGGTTGTGACCGTCGATTGACGAAGAGCTAGCTCCCGCTTGGGGATGCCTTTTTATTGATTTCGTATACTATTCATGTTGTATCCCGTTTGGGAGCCAGTATTTACAAAGGAGACTCTGCCGAAATTTTCAGGAAATACTTGATGTTTTTAAAATCGCATAACTCGGCTTATGCTATTAAAACTACTTGATTTTAAATTGGTTTTCCTTCACTCTACTACTTTTCTTGGTTTGTATTTCTGGGTTTTTTTCGGCTTACTTAGATTACGTACGCCTCGAGACGTTTCGTAGTCTAAGTGCCGGTCATGTTCCGTACTTTCGGGTCGTGACAAAGTTGGTATCAGAGCGTTAGGTTTTACCTTCGGAGCGTAGGATGACCCTTGGTTGATGGAATAGGTGACTAAAGTAGAGTGACGTACCGTAGGTATGTTCCGCGGCATATTTACGATACGCTACTCCACTTAAGAAGCCTTAGGATGTACATTTCTTTGCTCGGTATTATATTCATTCCGATCTAGCCTCATCGGTATCAGTTATGGTTTTGCTGCCACGATTACGGGAAGGGAGAGCTACGGCTAGAGTTGCGGTCAGCACGAGCTCGTCACGAACGAGGACTGACCAGGGCGTGATTCCGGCAACACACGATTGCGGAGATGTGTCTTTTTATTGTGTTTTGCGCCACGAGCGTTTGATGGATCGCTGTATGAGATTACTCGGACGTGCAGATCAGCACCAGAGGATTAAGCCACTGATAGAGGCCAGCCGGATTTTGATGACCGATGGTGTATGGCTTATTCATGATGATCGAGGCACTGTTCAGCGTGCAGACGAATGAGCCAGTTATTGCTGCGAATGACGAGATATCGTCCCAGATGTTGGAGCTATTGCAGTACGGGTTGTACTAAGGGATGATAGAAGGTCGCTAGTCACCGAGGATGAATGACTAGGACATGTTGTTCGTTCGCCTATCCGATGTGAGGTCATCAGATAGATTGATTCCAGCTAGAGACGACTTCACACGGAGACGTTGAGAGTCGACAGAGACGATCGAATGTCAGCAACCTATTATTCCAAGTTTAAAGTATTCGCAAAGGCATGCAGGCAATTCTATGGACTAGAAGAATGAAACCCTAACTAGACTTAATGACCGTGTGAAAGCCTTTGAACCTTAGGGTTTGCGGCAGTTCCGCGGCGCCATTAGTGAGGCTTGGGTTTGCCCTTCTACGGCTGGACCATCGATACTGTGGTGCGTACTTAATACTATTAAACTGTACCAAGATGTTGAGCTCTTGGGGGATTATGAGGTTTTGACAAATCGATCGGATGGTTTGACTTCATTCGGATGCTAGGTGGTGAGATGCATTTCTTGGGAGACTCCAGATACGAGGATAGCCGTAGGAGCTCAGTCCATGCAGCCACGACGAGACGAGTCCGAAGCAGTCGACGTTAGAGAAAAGTAGAGTAAGAGGTTCGTACCAGATCTAGAAGAGATGACGTTCCACTCCGCCGACATCAGAGATGCGATGCGCATGCCGAGGCATGGTACTTGGATTTACCTTCCAGAAGGAGTCGCGATGAGTATGCAGTCGTTCCAGAGCAAGATGCAGATATAGGAAAGGACGATGAATTCCAGACAGTTGGCAGAGACGAGACATGGAAGAGACCGTGAGCAGGATTCCTTCCAGGACACTGCTGAAATGATACTTGCACCCAGGATCAGATGTGTCACGTACATTCAGAGAGCCAGAGGCCGACGCCGGTGATATGCTGTCTTACGAGTGGTCGCGATGATTGACCGAGAGATGACCAGAGAAGTGCCAGAACGGGATCATCCCCGTTAGCACACTTGACAGGGACGATGAGCCGATGGACCGAGAGATTGGTAATTCACAGTGAAGACCTTGACCCAGGAGTGGTCATTGTTACGCACACCAGCAGGCCAGAGTTCATGATCATCGACGAGACGTCCCACTAGTGATCGCGACAGTTGGCCCGAGATTCTTAGAGGATGCACTTGAGCGGTACTATTCCGCCATTATTGATTTCGATGTTTCGGATGATTTATTCGCATGATTTGATTTTGATGATTGAGGATTACGATCTTTGCACAGTGTTGCACTTGATATCGTTTTCGTGCTTTGGTTTCACATGTTTGTGATTTTACGGTTTTAGACATTTGAGTTGATTTTGTGCGTATGCATGCACACGATTTGGTTCCTGCACTCTGTATAGTTTATATATGCTTGCAGTGCAGTGATACACCTTTTGTGCACTTAGATGCACTGGACTTCGATTTCGATTGTGATACTCGATGTTTGTTTTGTGCACCTGATTTGATTTTACGCATATTCGACGCTTGATATTGGATTTCATGATCTCGTGCATGATGAATGCACCTAGTTTGGATTTTCGTGCATGTTTTGAGAACCGATTTTGGTGCACACCAGATGCACTAAATCGAGATTCTTCGTGCGTGTCAGATGCACCTGTCCTTGCTGTCAGGCACACACGTTGCATATGACAGATGTTGTGTGCACACCCGATGCACTTAGATGTTGTTTCTGTGTGCATGTATGGAACATATATGGATTTTGATTTCCGTGCGTACCAGACGCACATAGAATTTATATGCATATTTTGGGAATTGATTTCTTATGGAGCAGTACGTTTTTATGATGATTGCTATGAGTTTTTGTACTGAGCAGGACTAGTCAAAGGATAGTACCTGAATATATTTTGCATGCATTGATAGTTATTGAAGGGATTTCCAAAAAGCGAGCTATAGTCTCAGTATTTACCTACGTGTCTGATATGACACGAAATGTTTAAAACAAGGAGACCCTTCTAAATTATTTCCAAAACGGCGGAACGTACATATTAAACAAAGGATATATATATATATATATATATATATATGTAGTTATTTTCTTACAATAGACGTCCGCCACTGTGCAGTGCTGCGAGCATCGCACAGCGATTTGAAGAAGATTTGGCATGCATTGCCTCCAGATGTTTTAATGATGTATATCATATTGATTTTCATTTTGGATTTAGACATTGTGTCTTCACCATGACTCCGATGATTGCGGGATACTTGATGGAGTTTTGATTTTGAATTATATGCTCATTTTCCATGCGACTGCGCTGCGCTACGATTTGTTTTATGCATTTATGATTTCGGAGCCCCGACGACTTGATGGTTTTGCTTAGATGTTTTAGTATTTGGGGAAAGTTTTAATTTAAATTCGGGAACCAAATTTCTCTAAGGGGAGAAGATTGTAACGTTTTGAAAATCGTTTCGGTGAAATTTTGGAAAATCGGTAAAATAAGGGGGTTTTCTGTAAAAAGTCAAAATACAAATATCTTTATTATAAAATTAAATATACATATTCTAACTATGTAATTGCTAGTATTTGTTGTTTATTGAGCCACTGGTGAAATTTCAAATTTTCTGAAAAAATAATCCGAAATTAAATATTTTTATATTATTTTAAGCCGTCACTAATATATTTAATTAGGGAAAATTACAAATTGGAATGGGTTAATGCAAATTCTAGGAACCATGACAAGCTAGAATCTAGTTTGTAACATATTCATTCTTCAAAAATTTTCCTTATGGTTCTAGATGTTTTAAAAATGCTAGATTAAATAAATTTAAATAGAGATCAATGTAAAATGCAATAATGAGTTTTGAAGGGGGTTTTCTTGAATTGGGAAATGTTACACACACCCACACTCACCTTTCCTCATGGCTGGCCGAACCATGGGCTGCCCCCATTTCCAAAATGCCCACTCCAAAATTGTAAAAGGAAACAAGGAAAAGAAAAAAAACAATATAAGAACTAAAGAAGTATGGTGCATGTCATATGAGGTATGGGTTGATTATTGACTTGGACACTCTCTCTCTTCCTCTCCCCACTCCTAAGGCTCGGCCATTCCAACAGCAGCCCTCCCATTTCTTTTTTCCTCTCATTTCCATGGCCAAAAAGCCTCGTTTTCTTACCAAAAATCCACAAATTTAACCCTAAATTCTAGCCAAATTATCATCACAAATTCTTGGTTCAAAGCTAGCTTGGATCCTTGAAGCTAGAAGCCATTTTGGGAGACCATGTTTACATGTTGATCTCATGATTTTGAGGTATAAGTCTTCACCTTATAGTTGCCTTGTTAGCTAGTTTCTTGAATCTTAATTAATTAAGCATTTAAATTGGTTCAATTTCAAACTTGAAATTTCAAGAGAATGGGTTGTGAATTAAAATTAGGGTTTTGTTGTGTAATTATGGTTGCAAAGTGTAATTCATCATAATATAAAATGAAAAACCTAATCTAATTGCAAGTTTGCAAATTGTTAATTTAAAATTGTAATAATTAAGCTAAATTGTAAACTAGGTTTTTAAAATAATTATATTTTGGAGATTTAAAATTCTAATTAAGGTTGCATGTCATTATAAATATTATATTGAGTGGTTTAATGCTTTTAGTTCATGAAAATCCAAGCTAAATTGTTGTTTGTGCATTTTTGCTATAAATTGTTAAAATTTGGGTATATTGTAAACTAGAATTTTGGGGTTAATGAAATTTATTGGGATTAAATTATGGGAATTGTTTTTATGACTTATTTAAGATATTTAGTGAATATTGTGGCCGCTAGATTCGTTTATACATCGAGTTTTGTACTAAAACGGTGATTTGTGCTTACTAGATTTTCGGAAAAATGACTTTTTAAGTGAAATTGGGGTTTTTGTGAATTTTAAGCTATTTTATATTATAATTAGTGCTTGTAATTGTACAAATGAGTGTGTTGGGAGATTTCTCGATGGTTTGGCGTTTGTACGCCGACGTCAAGGGATTTTGGGTTGATTTGTGAAAGCAACCATAGGTTTTGACCTATGTGGGTTTCGTGTGTCGTTTTGGTCATGAGTTGGATTTTAATGCGATACGATGCGTTGTGATATGTAGGTACCCCCATGTGGACTTCGAGACGACAAGCAAGCGCGTGGCGACGTCGGCACCGGCGAACGAGGACCAGGTGAGTAGATTTATATCTACGGGGAGAAGTCGGGTGGATGGCGTATAGCACCCCCGCAGTCCGTAGTGTAGCTCATACATATATGTTTATATAGGTGTTTTATGATACGAGAATGTTCATTCATGTTATGTTTATGTGTTCATGGTTTACCTTTGGGTTAGTTGCGAAACCCTAGAGTAGTTGTTATACCCACATACGCACACACAGACTTGCATACTTTACTTTCTTGTGCGCAGATTGGGATGTGTATATATGTATATATGCGTGGGTATGGGACTATGCATATGTACATTCATATACGCATGCATGGATAATGAGGATAGTACTTAGGATTTATGATGAGTCGATGAGATTTGATTTGAGGCCGTGAGATCGGTGATATAGCAGGGTTCGTATTTGAGATACGACATGACGTCGTAGCGGGTCCTTGACGTAGTGTTTCACACATGTGCATGCATACTTAGGCGGTATCGGTATTGTACTAGACGTAGATCAGTACCCCGATCATGATATTTGATAAAGAGAATACTAGGTGAATAGTATGATGAATGTGATATTGATCCGTACCCCGATTTGGGATGCCGTACGACGGATTTACGTATGAGCTATATATTGATGATTGATCCGCACTCTTGACTTGGGATGTCTGATTATAGATACAGTATCGGATATGATATTATTGAGGCGGGATCACCGACTATACAAATACAGGTATGTATATGTATCGACTCAGATGATAGGCGGTTTCCTTACCTGTAGTTCAGCTTGTTAGTTCAGCCGTATAGTTTAGTGTAGTTGTTAGATTAGATTAGACTCCTACCTATTTCAAAACTAGCGGATCGTGGGTATTTTAAAAGACAGGTCAAGAGATCTACGGATATTTCAAAAAATGTATCCTTTCTTAAAAACCACCGTATCCCCTATTTTCAAAACCCCGCGATTCGTGTTATTTCAAATGGCACCATTGTTTAATATTTAGCTCCCGCTCATTTTGGTTGCTCGCTCCGCATCGCATACTTACATTGTTATTTCATATTGCATTGTTGACATTATGCTGTTAGGACACCAGCACCATTACCGATGATGCGTATGTACCACGTACACTTACTTGCCGGCTCACACACATCTTCATCGGTAATTGCCATGTCACGTACACCTTAGAAAATATTATTGCTTAACTTAGCTTGATAGCTAGTAGTTTGACATAATATTAGTGTACTTACCTTATATGCCAGCTTAGATATTGTAGTTATTACTTGTCACTTCATGCATACTGTTATTCATTGTTATGCCGTATTCATGGATTCTTATGCCTATATTCATGGGTTTATATGCTATTGATGAGTTGGATTCGGATTTCTATGAGATTTTCTGGATTTAGGGGAAAATCGCAAAACTTGTATAAGCTTCTTCCCTCTCTTTTAAATAAAAAGTGTGGTTTTCCCATGATGTATGAGTCGTCCACCATGAGTTTGCTGATGGATTTCGAGACCCGATTCGAGGAGTGGAGGAACCGTTTCGGGTACATGGTGGGCCCGGTGCGGTACTCCGGGGCAAGAGGATCGTGTTGTTGACGTTGAGCCTGGCAGGGGAGCACTACCGACCGGTGATATTACCCGACGCGTCGGATATCCGGAGTATACCGTCGTGGTCTTGAGATGGATGTAGGGGCCGGTCTGGACTGACGACGCCCTAGATATTGTGATTGAGACATTGAGATTTCAAGATATTGAGGTACAGAGACTGTAATACAGAGATATCGAGATATTGGGATTACGTTTTGTGCCGATGCTAGGCACTGTTTTATGCTGATTTCATTATGATACCTTATTTTAAAAATACAAAGGAAATCTCACTAAATTATGAAAACAGTTTCTTCATTTACATGTATTCTGTTTTCATGCATTCTTACCTCATTCATATGATATATTGCAACCTGAGGCACTGACACGGGCACATGAGATTACACCCGGGTTAGATATTTACCCTAATCATTGTTAGGCTGCATGTTATTTATATTTGAGGATATATTATGATCGTTGACCTAGGATTGCGTTGTTCATGCGGTTTCTATTCGTAGATGTTTTTCTATTCACGAGTTGGCAACTCACCCCCGTTGTGCCTCAGTTTCTTGCAGGTTTGCCGTACAGGGTTCTTTACGGCTTTGCGGGCATAGTTTCGTTCGGGTGTTTTGCTAGTAGGTGGGTTTACTTGTATCGTACCCCCATTATATATCTTGTATATCGTTATTCTGTTGTATCTAGAAGTTCCATCAACCAAACAAGTATGCATTTTTGAGATAGAGACCAGTGATGTTATTCTTTTGACCTTAGAGTCGCGCGTTATATTTCTGTGGAATTCTTGTTGTTTTGATTTCCTTTTGAGTTTTGATCCTCGCCCTTGGCGTTGTATATTATATTGCTTGTGTGGTTGTGACTGTCGATTGACGAAGAGCTAGCTCCCGCTTGGGGATGCCTTTTTATTGATTTCGTATACTATTCATGTTGTATCCCGTTTGGGAGCCAGTATTTACAAAGGAGACTCTGCCGAAATTTTCAGGAAACACTTGATGTTTTTAAAATCGCATAACTCGGCTTATGCTATTAAAATTACTTGATTTTAAATTTGTTTTCCTTCACTCTACTACTTTTCTTGGTTTGTATTTCTGGGTTTTTTTCGGCTTACTTAGATTACGTACGCCTCGAGACGTTTCGTAGTCTAAGTGCCAGTCATGTTCCGTACTTTCGGGTCGTGACATATTAGCCATATTATATCACTTCCAACTATCCTTAGTTTCTAATATGATTTCACTAACAATTTTTTTACTCTAACTCTAGTTTCCAAATCTAAGTTTTCTTAACCATATGCTACAAATCGGTTTCCACCAAAACTTTGCGGGGGTGCTATACGCCATCTACCCGACTTCCCCCGTGGATATATATCCACTCACCTTGGTCTTCGCTTGCCGAAGTTGATGACGCCATGCTCTGTTTCCTTGGAATCCACATGAAGGTACCAACAATAACAGCACGTATCGCAACGCTATTAAAATCAAATTCTAAAATCCAAACGGCACGCGCATTGCTCATAAGTTAGAACCTATAGCTTACACGTATAAAACCAACCAAAAAACCCTTGTTGTTGATGTACAAATATCCAACAACCCAACACAAATCCAAATAGCAAAACCAAACATTTCAAAATACGGAAAACATAGCCAAAATTACATCAAAGTGCTCCCAGATTTTCTCTCAGGTAAAATTGGCCAATTCTGCACATACAGGGGGTCTAATTATCAGATCAGTGAACCATATACCAAGAAGCAACCCAAATTCCCAAATGTGGCCTCAATTTGCGGCCACAATGAATAAATCTGTGGCCCAGAAGTTGAGTTGGGATCTCGAGTCTTGGGGTTCGCTTCCTGGGTGCTTGCATGTGTCACTGTGTTCGCTAAATAATTTTTCAGGTCTCCGAGTGTTAGCAGATTCCTAAATACCATCACAATTCTCACAATTTTCCGATATCAACGAATCTAAAGTTCGTATTCTGGGGTTTGGTCATGTGTCCAGGTCAAGAATTGGTCTCTAGGGTCTTATAACAGCCACTAGGCATCACCCAAACCACACAACAGTCAAACCCCTCTCTAGGAATTTCTAAGTTCACAAACCCATCACTAAACGACTTCTAAACTTAAACAAAATGCTAGGAAATCAAAACTACACTAAATGAAAAGAGATATACCTCATGGTTACACCATAGCAAAACCTTAGAACTCCCAATGTTGTTAAAATCCCTCTTTTCTTGGTCCAATGTGTAGAGGAGAAGAAGGGGATTAACTTTTGTAATGGGGGTTTAGGGTTTTGATGGAGCTTTTGAGGTGGATCTTGGGGTTGATGGTGGAGGGAAGTGAGGTTGAAGGAGATAAGGAAAAGATGAAGGAAATAATGGAGTGAACTATAGATGGCAGCCCCCCTCTCTCTCACTCTCTTATTCTCACCCTCTCTCACTATTATTTACCTTTTTACCCTTTTCTCTTTTCCTTTCTCTTTTCTTTTAAAACCAAACCATAAAATACCCAAAACAACACAAGAAAACAACATGTAACTAAAATGCAACATGACATGGTGCACTAGCCATGAAAAACTGTAAAAACACGGATTTGGCCTAATCGCGATTAGCAGTGCACTAATCGGGTTTTTATCGAAACTGCATATAAATAATTTTAAAAATGCCAAATCCTTTAAATATATTATTGAATGAATAAATAATTTTAATTTCCATTTATTTCACAATTATTAGTATATATTTATACCCTTTTCGAAAACCCCAATTTCGCAAATCGGGCAGTTTTCGGGAAATATATTATTTTAATATTAAATTCCAAAAATAATATTTTATATTTTCTGAAATGTTACACACCTTCTGGAGTAAAACCCGTATGGTGCAAATGGATCTTTAAGAAAAAGATTGGTGTGGATGGACAGGTGGAGACCTATAAATCTAGACTTGTAACGAAAGGAATTCGTCAAAGATCAGGATTGGACTATGATGAGACTTTTTCTCCAGTAGCTATACTTAAATCCATTCGAATCCTACTTGCTATTGCTGCTTACTACGACTATGAAATCTAGCAGATAGACGTTAAAACTGCATTTCTAAATGGTGTTTTAGATGAATGCGTTTTTATGGATCAGCCAGAAGGCTGCATTGACAGTAGGAGCAGCGAAAAGGAATGCAGGTTACTTAAATCCATCTATGGATTAAAGCAGGAATTACGGAGTTGGAACATCTTCTTTGATGATAGGATCAAAGTGTTTGATTTTATCAAAAACGTAGATGAACCTTGCATTTATAAGAAGATTGTAGGGAGTACAGTCGCATTCCTTGTATTGTACGTGGATGGAATTCTCTTAATAAGAAATGACGTTCCTATGCTACAATCGTTCAAATTATTCCTATCACAAAGGTTCTCCATTAAGGACCTGGGTGATACCTCGTGCATTATAGGCATTAAGATCTATAGAGATAGATCTAAGAGAATGTTGGGATTGTTCTAATCTAGATACATAGACTGTCACGACCCGAAAGAGCACGTGACTGGCCCTTGAACCCTATGAAGCTTATAGGACTCCATCTGATCCAAGTAAGCCAAAAGCCCAGAAATCTAAAACCATTTTGAAGAAAAAAGTAAAGAACTGGTTTAAAGAAGTGAAGAAATACAGGTTTGAAATCAAGGTTTTTAAATAACTAAGCCGAATGTGCATTTTAAAAACGGTACAGTCTTTTCTAGAAATTTCGGCAGAGTTTCCTTTATAAAACTGGCCCCGAATGGGGTAAAACGATAATAACAAGATATAACATGATAAAGGCATCCCCAAGCGGGAGCTAGCTCTTCGTCAATCGACGGTCACAACCACGCAATGATATAATAATATACAACGCCAAGTGGCGAGGATCAAATCCAAAGAAAGCTCAAAAGCAACAAGAAACCGCAATACTACTAAGCGCGACTCTAAGGTCGAAATATACAACACTGATATCTAGGTCTGAAAGAATATACAAGTTTTAGTTGATGGACAATTTCTAGATACAATGAATAAATTAAATACAAAGGTGACTCCTGATACGAAGGAATCCACCTACCAAAGCAAATCACCCGCAAGAAGGAAATGTGCCAGAAATGCCGCAATAGAACCTGTACGGCATAACCTGCAAGAGCTGTGGCACAACGGGGGTGAGTTGCCAACTCGTGAATAGAAACATCTACAAGGATAAATCGAATGCAAGACATAATCCTAAGTCAACGATCAGTAAAATATCCACAAGAGTACATCTGAGTGTAATAAGATGGCAAGGTAACATCTAATCATGTATATAGTGCCAGGTACTCAGGTAACAACATGTCATCAGTGTAAAGTATGTCTGCATGAAGTATCAATGAAGAAATATCAATAATATCAATACACATATATTAGCGTCCCATACCACTAATATTGGTGTAAGATAAGTGTAAATCCAGTCTGGATATGAACCAAGTCTGTATATATGTGGAACCCGTCCACCTGTCACCCACTGACAGTAAGCATCATGTATGCAATGTGAGGATATAACCAAAATCATGGAAAACTCATCATGAAACCCGTGCCAAACACCGACACGTAAATCTTCATCCGTATGGGGCTCCGTCTGCGGATATCGGCCCTCGGCCCCGGCAGTATGAGTCAACCCATGTCCATCTCTGGGCTCCGTCTGCGGATATCGGCCCGTCGGCCCCGGCAGTATGCCCATCTCTCGGCTCCAGGCGGTATCCCCCGGATATCCGCCGAGCTCAGGTAAAATCACCGGTAGGTACTCGCCCGCCTCCAGGCTCAATCGGCATAACCCATCGATCATCTCGCCGAGGGGAACCATACCGGGCCCACCACGAACCCGCAAACGGTACATCACCTCCTCGAATCGGGTTTCAAGCACACGTCTCAGCACCGAGAAAACGCGTGGTGGACGCACCAAATATCATATCACGAGGTACCGGGTTTTTCATAAAGAGCATCTTTTATTAAATAATCCCACGGTCCTCAAAACCAGAAATCACATGAAAATCCACATCGAGAAGTAAATCCAATGCAACGTGCTATAAAATCAATCCATGATGTATGCGACAAGTAAAGAGAGGTAATCATATCGGAAATCATGTAACATGGAATATCTTGCAGTCCTCAATCTCAATCAAGTATGAATCATCTATGTTTGTGTACAGGTACATGTGTACAATATGCCAAGCAGTAATCATATCATGAATGCAACAGTACTACAGTGTAGTGGCATGGCAATTATCGATGATGAAGTGTGTGAGCCGGCAAATAGTGTACGTGAAACATACGCATCATCGATAATGGTGCTGGTGTCCTAACAGCATGATAATAGCATAATAATGAACATATGCCAGCAATGCGAAGAGCAGGAAAATGCAGATATCTAGTAGTCAACACCACAGTGAAGCATCTACTATGCAAACTATATCTAAGTATCCGGTCAATCAGGAGGGGTAGGTGTAGAAACCACCTAAATCTGAGTCAATGTATATATATAAAGATATGTAGTCGGTGATCCCGCCTCAATGTCATATCGTAAGATATCCTCGAGTTATGAGTGCGGATCTATCATCAATATCGGCTCGTACGGTAAATCATCGTACGGCATCCCCATAGCTGGGTAGGGGTCAACAACTCACTATCTCGTCACATAACAGGTATCAGTATCATCAGATCATATAGTCTGGGGGTACTACTCTATGTCTAGTACAAGTCGATACCATCAGAGAAGTATGCATGCGGGGGTAAACACATATCCCAAGCCCGCAAGAAATCACAAGTCATATCCCACATATGACTCGTATCAAATCACCGATCTCAGGGCACCACGCCCACATCATCGACTCATCTCCAAAGTCATCCCATATCATCAATCATAGTGCAAGTACAAGTGATAAGCAAGGGTGTGTGTGTATAGGTGCAATTCTATCCTAGGGTTCGCGACTATGAACTACACTAGTCACTTCTAACCCTACAATAACCACAATACACCTATATCACAATAAACTGCAAAGTAATCTATCTACGGACTGCGGGGGTGCTATACGCCATCCACCCGACTTCCCCCTGTAGATATAATCTACTCACCTTGCATCACCAATTGCGGACGTCACCACGTATGCTTGTCGTCCCGAAGTCTTCATGGGTACCTACACATCAAAATATCGTATATCCGCATTAAAACCAAATCCAATCTAAAACGGCGCATAAAATCCAAAACGATACGATAAGGGGCCTATAGGTGAAAACCTATGGCACGCCTTCAAAACCATCAATAACTCCTCTATATCATCGTATAAACGACAAATAGTCGAGGCAAACACATTCCACCATTTCAGAATCAAAATACGGAATACGGAAATACGAATCCTAAACATCAACTTAGGATATATGTCCCAGATTTCACCCTAGAAAGAATCTGTCAAAACTAGAAGTACCCAGGGCCAAGAATTGAGGTATTGGGGCTATGCACAGAAAACGAGGAGATTCCTCACTGGTCTGGCCGCAAATTGCGGCCAGAAAGGGGATTTTGGCGGCCTCACAGTGGATTGGGGAGCTAGGGTTTTGGGTGTAGCCTCTATGTTGCCTGCACATCTCAATTTCCACTCAATATTATTTTAGGGTTCTCGGGGTGTTAGCAGATTCAATTTAACAGTGGCAGATTCCAGTTTTTCCCCCGATACTGTTTTCTACAATCCACATTCTGGTTCTAACTTCAGGTTTTGGGCTCCAATTCAAACACTAAGGTGTTGGTAAGGCCCTAACTGAGCTCAATTTCATAATATAACACCAATTTCCCTCAAACCCTAACTAGGTTTTCACCAAGTCCATAATATCACACAATATCGATTAAACCTTAACATGGGGTTATAGGAAAGGCTATAATTAAGCTAATGGTTCAGAAATTACCTTCATTAGCAACTCAAGAAAATTCTTGAGTTGCCCTCTAATGGCCAAATCCATGCTTCTTTAGCTCCATGTGTAGATCTAGGGATTGTGCACAATTTTAATGAAATGGACATATGGTTTTGGGGTTGTTTTTGAGATGAAGAAAGGGGTTGAAGGTGGAGGAAGGATGAGGCTAGGGCAGCAGCAGCAACAAGGAGGAAGAGGGGGAGAATGATGAGGAATGATGGGGTATGGCCAAGGGTATGTAGTCAAAGTCCACCTCTCTCTCTCACCTACCCTCAATTTCTTTTCTTTTCCCTTTTCTTTTAATCCCTAAACCTTCTCACAAGAATAGTGATCCCAAATGAAAAACCATGGCAAGAAAAATGTACAAGTGTAGAAAAAGTGATATGTGCAAGTTTTGCACAAAATTACCAAAAAACCCGATTAGCGATTTTAATCGCGATTAGCACTAAATTAGTGTCAAAATGATCACAACAACTTAAAAATGTCATAATTTCAATAATTAACCCATTTTAGAATTTTCCATAATTTTTCATAATTTTTCTAACATTTTTCCTATTTATTTGCATTAAATATTAAAATAATCAATAAAATAATATTTAATTATGAAAATTCCCAAAATTAATATTTTATATTTTTGAAAATGTTACAATCTACCCCCCTTAAAGAAATTCGGTCCCCGAATTTAAATTTAAACCCCCACTACTAAAACAATCTCAATAATAAACCTAAGTCGTCGGGACTCCGAAATCATCAACACAAAGAACGTCACAGCGCAATGCATGCGCAAGGGTACTGAGCAGATAACTCAAAAACAAAACTCCGTCAAGCATCCCGCAATCATCGGAGTCGATGTAAAAACACAATGTCAAATCCAATACAAAACCGATATGATATGGATCGAAACTACACATGTAGACATCCAATCTATACACGTAAAAAGCTGATGTAAAACATGCAAAAGTATATCCAGGTATCGTCTACTGACTAGTCCTGCTCAGCATGAAAGCAAAAACCCAACATCATAAAAGGTACTGCTCCAAAGGGAATAAATCTCAAAAATGTACATAACACAATCCTGTGCGTCTGGTGCGCACGGAAATCAAAAATCCAATATGTGCTAAACAGGTGCACAAAACAACATCTAGGTGCAACGGGTGTGCACGAAACCTCTGTCATGGGCAACGTATGTGCCTGACAGCCAAGGTCCGGTGCATCTAACATGCACGAAGAAATCTCGATTTAGTGCATCGGGTGCGCACCAAAATCGTATCTAAAAAACATGCGCCCAACACGCGCGAAAATCCAAATCTGTGCATCCATCGTGCACGAATGAAAATCTAAACCCTGCGCACTCAACATGCACGGAATCACGAAATCCAATAACAAACATCGAATAGGTGTAAAGCACATCACCAGCACGGAGTGCAAAACTAACCATCAAAATCCGGGTCAAAATCAACGATAAAATGCGTCTCAAACCAAAATCAGGTGTACCTCAAAGGAAAATCTCACAATCGTGTGCATCAGCGTGCACGAATCAAAGCATAACACAAAAATGCATGAAAACTCTGCGCGAAATATATAAATATCCAGTGGGTGCATGAAACCAATATCATGAAACTCAGTCACCAAAACTAAATCATGCAAACAGAACACCCAAAATACCGAAATCCAAAATGACGGATACGTGATAATCGAATCACAAAATCACAAATCACAAATACCGTCTTCGGTAGTTCCTCCTTCGAGGTCGAGAAGGAGTCGGTGCAATCCACAGCTAGCAGCGCAGGATATCTACCTGCCTCTTGCTCACGGTCTAGCGTCTTCTGACTCTCTGGATCCTTATCTTCTCTGCGAATTACCTATCACGCGGTCAATCGGCTCATCGGCCCTGTCAGGTGTGCTAACGGGGACGATTCCGTTCTGGCACTTCTCTGGTCACCTTTCGGTCAAACCTCACGACCACTCGTAAGGCAGCATATCACTGGCGTCGGCCTCTGGCTCTCTGAAAGCACGTCACACATCCGATCCTGGGTGCAACATCATGGCAGCTATGTCCTGGAAGGAATCCTGCTCAAGGTCTCTTCCAATCATGCCTATGCCGATCTGTACAGAGGCTAGCTCTCCTGCATAACCTCTTCTCGCTCAAAGGGCATCTGTGTCCTCAGCACAATATTTCTCCAGAAACTGGTCACATCGCAACGTCTCTGTAAGCATCTCAGGTCTCTAGTCTCGACGGGAAGCAATGACAGCTCGTCAGGGTCTCACACGAACCTCTTGTTCCAATTGTCTCTATCGTCGTCCACTATGACGTCACGCCAAGCTACTATGCACTGCACTGTCTCGGCCACGGTCAATCTGAAGTCTCTCACACGGACTCGAAATCTCGTACTCTGTAGCTTCATCACTCTGTAGCAGATGTCAGGCCGAACTGGTCCTCGGGAACACGTCTCAACCATCGGAGGAATACTCATCACTCGTCCATCCTTGATCAATTCGCAACGCATCTGGTTAAGTTCCTCTATCCGAACTTGGTCAACTACCTCGTCGACAATGCTGAACTCTGCCCTGCTGGGTGTGCACAAAATGACCACTCTGGGTCTAAGTCTTCTCGTATCGTACTCCAGAAAGGTCCTGCCGAGATTCCTTTCTCAAATCTCAATCCTGCCGAAGTGCCCGGAAGTCATCATCCAATGCTGAAGCTCACGCTTATTCCGGAACGGCTGCATACTTATCGCGCTTCTTTCTGGAAGATATATCCATATACCATGCCTCTGGGTGCGTATCACATCTCTAATATCAGTGGAGTGGAACATCATCTCGTCGAAACCTCGTACGAACTCTTTTCTTCACTCTGCTCAAATGTCGACTGATTCGGACTCGTCTCATCATGGCTACACAAACTGCGCTCCGACGGCTATCCTCGCATCTGGAGTCTCCTAAGCAGTGTCCCATCACAATGTCCGAAAGATGTCGAACCATCCGATCGACTCGTCAGATCCTCATAATCCCCCAAGAGCTCACATCTCGGGTACAGTTAAATAGTATCGAGTACATGCCACAGCGTCGGTGGTCCAGCCGTAGAAGGGCAAACCCAAGCCTCACTAATTGCGCCGCGGAACCGCCGTAAACCCTAAGGTTCAAAGGCTGTCACACGGTCATTAAGTCGAGTTAGGGTTTCATTCTTCTAGAGGGTCCATAGAATCACCTGCATGTCTTTCCGTATACTTTAAACTTGGAAAATGGCTCCTGACATTCGATCGTCTCAATCGACTCTCAACGAACCTGCGTGAAGTCGTCTCTATCTGGAATCAATCCACCTGATGACTCGCATCGGGGTAAGCAATTCACCACACGTCCTAGTCATTCATCCTCGGTGACTAGCGACTCGCTATCATATCTCCAAGAACATGCTCATGCTGCAGTAGCTCCAATCATTTGGGCGGTATCTCATTATTTGCTGCAACAACTGGCTCATATGCCTGTACGCCGAACAACGCCTCAATCCTCCAGGAAAGGCAATACATAAGCGGTCATCTCTGAATCAGCCTGCTCTAGATCTGAGTAAGACTCTCCACACTGGAAATCTTCAACTCATCTGGGCCCGCTCTGGCGCAAAATCGGACGAATCACCTTCGTCTCTCAAATCGGGTAGACTAGCTATCATCTGTCTCATATCTGCCTGGAAGCTCCGGCAATCTCAGCTTGTAGGCTCCGAAAGCAACATCCTGTCAATCTCAGCAACAGCTGGTCCATCTGTCTGCACGGTAGCCGACATCACAATCCCTGAGGTATGCTGTACATCAACAGTCCTCTCTCAGCTGGCAGCTCTAACAAAGGCCCGATCATCCGGTGCAAGACCAAGCACTCGCCTCCACCAGGGGTCACAATCACCAATACTAACTCGAGACGTTCCCATATCACCAGAAAACACAAAGGTCGGCCCTCGTACCAAACGAGCTCACACCGGCCATAACCCTAGCAGCAGCCCAAACTGCGCTCAAACACGGTGAAAGGAATCTCAATCGAGTATCAAAGAGAGCACATCAGTAGTAAGAAGGGAAACAACAGATCCAAAGTGGATACATGATCATAGGAAGGAACAGCATCAATGGAGGTATGATCAGGAAACTAGTAGAAGCGAGAATCTCAAATGGATGTATAATCCAGGATATGAAGAGAATCACTGATCTCGAAAGTATGTACATCCTAAGGTTCCTTAAGCGGAGTGGAGTGTCGTAAGTATGCCGCGGAACATACCAACGGTACGTCACTCTACTTTAGTCACCTAATCCATCAACCAAGGGTCATCCTAGTACGACGAAAGTTCGGGTCTAATACCCCCTCGACCAAGTCTAAGTTCCGTAAGGTCAAGCCTAAGTTCCGTATATAAACAACTCCCTAGGCTCCACATAGTCAAACTTAGACTCGAACCAAGGTCAACCTAGAGCTCTGATACCAACTTTGTCACGACCCGAAAGAGCACGTGACTGGCCCTTGAACCCTATGAAGCTTATAGGACTCCATCTGATCCAAGTAAGCCAAAAGCCCAGAAATCTAAAACCATTTTGAAGAAAAAAGTAAAGAACTGGTTTAAAGAAGTGAAGAAATACAGGTTTGAAATCAAGGTTTTTAAAAAACTAAGCCGAATGTGCATTTTAAAAACGGTACAGTCTTTTCTAGAAATTTCGGCAGAGGTTCCTTTATAAAACTGGCCCCGAATGGGGTAAAACGATAATAACAAGATATAACATGATAAAGGAATCCCCAAGCGGGAGCTATCTCTTCGTCAATCGACGGTCACAACCACGCAATGATATAATAATATACAACGCCAAGTGGCGAGGATCAAATCCAAAGAAAGCTCAAAAGCAACAAGAAACCGCAATACTACTAAGCGCGACTCTAAGGTCGAAATATACAACACTGATATCTAGGTCTGAAAGAATATACAAGTTTTGGTTGATGGACAATTTCTAGATACAATGAATAAATTAAATACAAAGGTGACTCCTGATACGAAGGAATCCACCTACCAAAGCAAATCACCCGCAAGAAGGAAATGTGCCAGAAATGCCGCAATAGAACCTGTACGGCATAACCTGCAAGAGCTGTGGCACAACGGGGGTGAGTTGCCAACTCGTGAATAGAAACATCTACAAGGATAAATCGAATGCAAGACATAATCCTAAGTCAACGATCAGTAAAATATCCACAAGAGTACATCTGAGTGTAATAAGGTGGCAAGGTAACATCTAATCATGTATATAGTGCCAGGTACTCAGGTAACAACATGTCATCAGTGTAAAGTATGTCTGCATGAAGTATCAATGAAGAAATATCAATAATATCAATACACATATATTAGCGTCCCATACCACTAATATTGGTGTAAGATAAGTGTAAATCCAGTCTGTATATGAACCAAGTCTGTATATATGTGGAACCCGTCCACCTGTCACCCACTGACAGTAAGCATCATGTATGCAATGTGAGGATATAACCAAAATCATGGAAAACTCATCATGAAACCCGTGCCAAACACCGACACGTAAATCCTCATCCGTATGGGGCTCCGTCTGCGGATATCGGCCCTCGGCCCCGGCAGTATGAGTCAACCCATGTCCATCTCTGGGCTCCGTCTGCGGATATCGGCCCGTCGGCCCCGGCAGTATGCCCATCTCTCGGCTCCAGGCGGTATCCCCCGGATATCCGCCGAGCTCAGGTAAAATCACCGGTAGGTACTCGCCCGCCTCCAGGCTCAATCGGCATAACCCATCGATCATCTCGCCGAGGGGAACCATACCGGGCCCACCACGAACCCACAAACGGTACATCACCTCCTCGAATCGGGTTTCAAGCACACGTCTCAGCACCGAGAAAACGCGTGGTGGACGCACCAAATATCATATCACGAGGTACCGGGTTTTTCATAAAGAGCATCTTTTATTAAATAATCCCACGGTCCTCAAAACCAGAAATCACATGAAAATCCACATCGAGAAGTAAATCCAATGCAACGTGCTATAAAATCAATCCATGATGTATGCGACAAGTAAAGAGAGGTAATCATATCGGAAATCATGTAACATGGAATATCTTGCAGTCCTCAATCTCAATCAAGTATGAATCATCTATGTTTGTGTACAGGTACATGTGTACAATATGCCAAGCAGTAATCATATCATGAATGCAACAGTACTACAGTGTAGTGGCATGGCAATTATCGATGATGAAGTGTGTGAGCCGGCAAATAGTGTACGTGAAACATACGCATCATCGATAATGGTGCTGGTGTCCTAACAGCATGATAATAGCATAATAATGAACATATGCCAGCAATGCGAAGAGCAGGAAAATGCAGATATCTAGTAGTCAACACCAAAGTGAAGCATCTACTATGCAAACTACATCTAAGTATCCGGTCAATCAGGAGGGGTAGGTGTAGAAACCACCTAAATCTGAGTCAATGTATATATATAAAGATATGTAGTCGGTGATCCCGCCTCAATGTCATATCGTAAGATATCCTCGAGTTATGAGTGCGGATCTATCATCAATATCGGCTCGTACGGTAAATCATCGTACGGCATCCCCATAGCTGGGTAGGGGTCAACAACTCACTATCTCGTCACATAACAGGTATCAGTATCATCAGATCATATAGTCTGGGGGTACTACTCTATGTCTAGTACAAGTCGATACCATCAGAGAAGTATGCATGCGGGGGTAAACACATATCCCAAGCCCGCAAGAAATCACAAGTCATATCCCACATATGACTCGTATCAAATCACCGATCTCAGGGCACCACGCCCACATCATCGACTCATCTCCAAAGTCATCCCATATCATCAATCATAGTGCAAGTACAAGTGATAAGCAAGGGTGTGTGTGTATAGGTGCAATTCTATCCTAGGGTTCGCGACTATGAACTACACTAGTCACTTCTAACCCTACATTAACCACAATACACCTATATCACAATAAACTGCAAAGTAATCTATCTACGGACTGCGGGGGTGCTATACGCCATCCACCCGACTTCCCCCTGTAGATATAATCTACTCACCTTGCATCACCAATTGCGGACGTCACCACGTATGCTTGTCGTCCCGAAGTCTTCATGGGTACCTACACATCAAAATATCGTATATGCGCATTAAAACCAAATCCAATCTAAAACGGCGCATAAAATCCAAAACGATACGATAAGGGGCCTATAGGTGAAAACCTATGGCACGCCTTCAAAACCATCAATAACTCCCCTATATCGTCGTATAAACGACAAATAGTCGAGGCAAACACATTCCACCATTTCAGAATCAAAATACGGAATACGGAAATACGAATCCTAAACAACAACTTAGGATATATGTCCCAGATTTCACCCTAGAAAGAATCTGTCAAAACTAGAAGTACCCAGGACCAAGAATTGAGGTATTGGGGCTATGCACAGAAAACGAGGAGATTCCTCACTGGTCTGGCCGCAAATTGCGGCCAGAAAGGGGATTTTGGCGGCCTCACAGTGGATTGGGGAGCTAGGGTTTTGGGTGTAGCCTCTATGTTGCCTGCACATCTCAATTTCCACTCAATATTATTTTAGGGTTCTCGGGGTGTTGGCAGATTCAATTTAACAGTGGCAGATTCCAGTTTTTCCCCCGATACTGTTTTCTACAATCCGCATTCTGGTTCTAACTTCAGGTTTTGGGCTGCAATTCAAACACTAAGGTGTTGGTAAGGCCCTAACTGAGCTCAATTTCATAATATAACACCAATTTCCCTCAAACCCTAACTAGGTTTTCACCAAGTCCATAATATCACACAATATCGATTAAACCTTAACATGGGGTTATAGGAAAGGCTATAATTAAGCTAATGGTTCAGAAATTACCTTCATTAGCAACTCAAGAAAATTCTTGAGTTGCCCTCTAATGGCCAAATCCATGCTTCTTTAGCTCCATGTGTAGATCTAGGGATTGTGCACAATTTTAATGAAATGGACATGTGGTTTTGGGGTTGTTTTTGAGATGAAGAAAGGGGTTGAAGGTGGAGGAAGGATGAGGCTAGGGCAGCAGCAGCAACAAGGAGGAAGAGGGGGAGAATGATGAGGAATGATGGGGTTTGGCCAAGGGTATGTAGTCAAAGTCCACCTCTCTCTCTCACCTACCCTCAATTTCTTTTCTTTTCCCTTTTCTTTTAATCCCTAAACCTTCTCACAAGAATAGTGATCCCAAATGAAAAACCATGGCAAGAAAAATGTACAAGTGTAGAAAAAGTGATATGTGCAAGTTTTGCACAAAATTACCAAAAAACCCGATTAGCGATTTTAATCGCGATTAGCACTAAATTAGTGTCAAAATGATCACAACAACTTAAAAATGTCATAATTTCAATAATTAACCCATTTTAGAATTTTCCATAATTTTTCATAATTTTTCTAACATTTTTCCTATTTATTTGCATTAAATATTAAAATAATCAATAAAATAATATTTAATTATGAAAATTCCCAAAATTAATATTTTATATTTTTGAAAATGTTACATAGACACCATACTTGTCACGGAATCACCCTCTCCAAAGGTTTAGTATGGAAGATTCCAAGCGAGTTAATTTACCCGTTTGTCACGGAATCACCCTCTCCAAAGACTTCTGTCCAAAGTCTGATGAAGAAAGGGCTCGCATGAGTGTTATACCCTACGCTTCTGCAGTAGGGTCTATCATGTATGCGATGTTATGTATTCTGCTAGATGTAGCTTACGCACTAAGTGTAGTAAGCAGGTATCAATCTAATCCAGGGGAGAAACACTAGACAGCTGTGAAGAACATTCTTAAGTACTTACGAAGGACTAAAGAAATGTTCTTGGTGTATGGTAACGGGGATCTCCAAATGGAGGCCTTTACCAATTCCAGCTTCCAGAGTGACAAGGATGATAGTAAGTCTATCTCAGGTTTTTTATTTACCCTCAATGGAGGGGCGATATGTTGGAAAAGTTCTAAACAGGACACCGTTGCAGACTCAATGATGGAAGCTGGTTACATTGCTGCAAATGATGCTGCCAAGGAAGCTGTCTATATGCGGAAGTTCATCTCAGAGCTTGGAGTTGTTCCAACCATTATTGATCCGATAGCATTGTATTGTGATAATAATGGGGCTATGGCCTTAGCCAAGGAACCCAGGTCCCATCAGCGTTCCAGACATATCCTGAGACGATATCACCTGATCCGGGAGATAGTTAATCGCCGCGAGATCGAAGTTTGGAGAGTAGACACGAAGAACAACACTGCGGATCCACTCACCAAGGCCCTTCCACTGGCGCAATTTGAGTGACTTTTTGAGTTGTTAGGTATGAGATACGCCAATAATTGGCCTTAGTGCAAGTAGGAGATTGTTAGGAATATGTATGCCTTAGAGGCCATTATTGTAAATTATAGTGGACGCTTGGATATATATATATATATAAGACTTTCTGGCTCGACATGATAGTATTCTATCTGGTTTCTTTTTATCTTAACATGTGTACTTGTTTTAGTTTACTGTCTCTTTGATAAATGTTAATAAAACCCTTAGGGTGTTGGCTTGACTACCAGGACTATGATGTAAATCATATTAGTGGGGCTTGAGTAGTCCACAAGCACATCCTTAACAGTTCCTAGTCGAGGGAGTATCGAGACATGACATCGATATTACAGAGTAGACTAGTGTATACATTTCTTGACCCTATATTGGGGCGATGGATGATCCCTTATCCATTGGTATTTGACATCAAAGATTGTATACTGGTGCTCATTAGAGACCGAGTACACTGAACAGACTCGCCGAGAACTCCTAGTTGGTATTACCTATCGTCAAATAGTAGTTCTCTGGTGACACTTATACAGGTTAGTCTGTAGATCTGAGATCGTCATAGTGTCTTGTGTGGTTCCCACCGTGCCTTGATTTCCACCCTACCACGGCTCTACTGATTCGTGCGAACAGGTGGTTTTTGGGTACAGTCCCAAGTCATATGGAGGCAGTGAGCAATAGGAGGGGGTTTCATCTCTCCCGGTATTGGGAGTTGATGGTAAGCTATGCGCGATTGACTATAACCTTAAGTCCATGGCCAGGGCTGATGAGATTTACTGATAAGTGTTATCAGTAGTTTCTCGATTGGTTATAGGCCACACATCGGCATGACTTATCGAGTTATTGGGGTCTGACGATTCCACCACCCAGACTCGATATTCGACGTATCAGACGAATAGACCAGACTGTACGGTAAGTGTTTCTTATAGGCTCTATGGGAGTTTGAACGAGTTTTCTTGTTGATCTTCTATTCGTTCAATACCTAGGAAGCCGTTACGTTCAGCTAGTACCGCTAATGGCTTGTGGGTATCTGATGTGATCATTACCTGCTGCTAGCGTATTGACGAGTCTTAAGAGTCCTACATAGAGGTTACCTAGCTCAAGCGAAACGAAGTAGGGCATATACAGAGATATGTGCGGGAGCTTGATTAAATACGAGTATATGATACCATATTCTAATCTAGCATTTTTTAATATTAGCAGGATTATATATGATATAACCGGATTATTGAACCAAGTGTTGATTTAATAATTAACTAATATATTACTCATTTTAATTATTTTCTTTATTCATATATATTTGATATATACACATGTATCATGGTTGATGATATAAAGAACATGGCAATATGAGAATCACATTGGAGGAAAGATGAAGATATTGATTTACTTATTATATATATAACAAAGGAAGAGATGAGTCATGGCTTTTAAAGTGTTCTCAAAGATGCTAAGAACCATGACTCATTCTTTTTCTCTCGTTTTATTCATCCATACTTATCTTAATCTCAATATCATCTTATCTCCAAGGTTCATTCTCATCTTTCCAAGATCATCCTCTTCATTTTCTTCTCTAGATATTTTTCTAGGATGAAAAAGAAAAGAAAAGAAAGAATTTTAATAAGAAAGAATTTTAATGAGAAAGATCCCCACTTCATCAACCTACACTACAATAGAAAATTAGTATAGGTTGTTATCTTCACTAATTCATAGATTAGTGGAGTGTGAGTTTGAGAGTGAGAAGCTTCGAGGTGGATCATCATAGACGACCAAAACTTCTAACAAGCTCGTTCCATCTTTTCAAGTGGAGTCGTATAAGAGTTCTATGACTACTACACGGAGCAATTGAAGTGAATGACCAGTCTACAAAGGTTGTAGTTTCCATTCACTTAGTGTTAATCCATTTTTTATTTGTTTTGAAACCCTAATCACTAGTTCGATTCATTTTTAGTAAACTTAGCTCTCTAGAATTTTTAAAATTGCTCACATGCTTTTGTTAAAACTCTAGTGGAGGTGCTAAGACACACTTACAGTTAAGATACCTGAATTGGGACAATCCCAAAACCCTTAATAGATCTAAATCTATAAATCTAGTTACCAGAATCAATAATCCAAATCCATATAGGAGAAACAAATGTGACAGCCAACATTTGACCGAATCGTAGTATAGGAATATCACTTCCTATCAAGAGCATTTCATCCACATCAATATGCGGAATCTGACAGTACTCCCTACAGCTTTCATACAAATGCTTGGTTCATCTCTAATTTTGATGAAGTCAAACACTTTGACCATAGCATCAAAACAGATAATCCATCTCCGCTATGCCTGCTTTAATCTACAAATAGACTTAAACAATTTGCACACTATCTACTACTCCCACTGACTAAGATAACCCTCTGGTAGAGTCATATACACGTACACTTATAAATCCAATTTAGAAAAACGTTATATTCATTCTCATACAAGATATCAAAGTCATGAAAACAACAATAGCAAGTTATATCTGTATGGACTTCAGCACAGACAATGAAGTAATAGTATCATTACAAGCCACATTGAGTATTCGATGAATACATGTTAATTATAAGTCTGGCCTTATTAGTTTAATACATTTCCATTTGCACTCATCTCGAAAGATCTGCTTTCTCTTTATGGATTTTACCCCTATCTTGAGCACACAACAAAGTCTATAATTTATTGTAGTGCATAGAGTCCAACTTAGATAATCTTGGCATCCAGCCATCAGTAAGAAGTCACCACTTCCTATGGCCTGCTGATAACTAGTATGGTCATCATCATATGACGTAAGCCTCCTAGTCACCGTCTACAAGAAAAACGAAGTATCTCTCGGGTGGCTGAGATCACCTACTAAATCTGCGGAGTAGCTATAGTCTGTCAGAGTCAATTGGATCATCAGGTTCCACTAAACTTTTAGTAACCGTTTGTGGTTGTGGAACCATTTTCAGTTCTACCATACTCCCACTAATTTCTGTTGCAAGAAATTCCTTCACCAAGAAGGTGGCGAGTCAAGAACAAAACACTTTTGAACTTGAAAATTGTAGAAGCTATCCCTCGCGATATGTTGGGATAACCCATAGACTGCCTTTTCCGAAACGTTCATCGAGTTTATCCGGATTATGGTTTTAAACACAAACCGCATAACCCCATATCTTAACAAGTTTAAGATGAACACAATTCTATGTCATATAAAGAAAAGAGGCACTTGTTTAGGTGGAACCAGTATCAATTGATATGCATCTATCTTTAGTGCATCCAAAAAATTAAAGAAGGCAACTCAACATTACTCATTATGGAGTGCACCCATGGATGAACAATCTGAGATAGAATCACATTCTCGATACGGAATACCTAGTACCAACCCCATGTCCGTATGGACATCAGACAATATACATCAATATGTATAAGTCCATAGAGTTCACTAACTCAATTTCTTTGAGCTCTTAATTGAAAAATATTCTTTTGGTTAAAAGAAACCAAAAGTTTGTCGTTCAAGCAAAACTTGATGATTTTCCTCAATAGCAACAATTGCTCCGAAAATCGAAATTGAGGAAAAAATCATCGATTCTCAATTCTCTGCTCCTTCTCAGCATTTGTAATGCCCTCCAAATGTGGGATTCTAATCCGGTATCTATATACCCATTAGTTAGAGTTTATTGAGAACAGATTTTCAAAATACAGACACACACAAGAAATCGGAATCATCAAAATGTTTTAGGGGGTTTGTCGGGTATTCATAGTATTTCCTTTTTCATTGCCCAGACTCATGTCAACAGTCGCAATTTCTATTCTTTATACTTCAACCCCTTTTGATGTCTCTCCATCTTACCTTTCTGTATACCGAACTTATACTAGTTGGTTTTCTTATTTACATTCCTTCAGCACCAGCTTCGGGATTGGAAGAAAACTATCCAATAAGCGTAACCGGTATACTCTCTTTATATGTAAAGAGCTCTCGATCTTGAGATAAACTAAGAGGGATAGACAAACGAACTATTCATCTAATCCAGAACCAGTGGCCATCTTCAGACTGAAACAATTTCATCAAGATCGTATCTAACTATACGATGGCATTCCAAACAATATGGATCTCTGTACCGAATACAGAGGGTTCTGGAGTTAGCAGAAGGGGAAGTAGGATAGGTAAGGACATATGCGACTATGTCGTGGATTAGGGCAATCCAGACATTCTTAAGCTATGAGTTTGTAAAAAGGTCGGTTGTCACGACCCGAAAAGTACGGAACATGACCGGCACTTAAATTACGAAACGTCTTGAGGCGTACGTAATCTAAGTAAGCCAAAACCCAGAAATCAAAACCAAGCAAAGCAGTAGAGTAAAGGAAAAACCAATTTAAAAGTAAGAAGTTTAACAACATAAGCCGAAATATGCATTTTTAAAATATCAAGTCTTTTCTAAAAATTTCGGCAGAGTTTCCTTTGTAAAAGCTGACCCCAATGGGTACAAACCTGATAAAGCATATATAATGAATAAAGGCATCCCCAAGCGGGAGCTAGCTCTTCGTCAATCGACGGACAAAACCACACAATACAAAATAATATACAACGCCGAAAGGCGAGGATCAACTCAGGATAAACATCCAACATCATCAAGAAAACCAGAGGAAAACCATAATAATACAGCGCGTGACTCTAAGGTCGAAAGAATATACACTGGTCATCTATCTCTATCAAATATACAAGTCTGGTTGATGGAGTTTTACTAGAAACAACTGAAATAACAAATATACAATGGTGATCCTGATGCAAAAGAACCCACCTACCAAAGCAATCACCTGGAAGGGACAGTGTGCCATCAAAACCGCAACAAAACCTGTACGGCAAAATCTGCAAGAAACTATGGCACAACGGGGAAGAGTTGCCAACTCGTGAGTAGAAAACATCTACGAGTAGAAATCGCATGCATAACACTATCTTAGGTCATAATAGGTAATATCCTCAAATAAAAATCCTGATCCATCTATGTATAAGTATAATACTACATGCTCGAGTCAGTACCTCAGATAGCAACATATCAGATATATGATGTATGAATGCATTACAAATGAAACAGAATACATCATGAATGAGACAACTGTTTTCTTTATTTTATGAGATTTCTGTATGTATATAAATCACGTATCTTCAATGAAATCGACAGATAAAATAGTTTCCAGCATCGACACAAAACATAAATCTCAATATCTAAATACCTCAGGCTCCGGCTAGCCGGTCTGGCCTGTATCATCAAATCTCAATATCTCAAGTCTCAATATCTCAATATCTCGGGGTCCGTCAGTCCGGATCGGCTCATATCATAAATCATACGACCACGAACGGTATCCTACGGATATCCGCCGTGCCAGGTAAAATCACTGGTAGGCAGTCTGCCCCTGCCAGGCTCATCGTCTACACCTCGATCTTTTTGCCTCGGGGTACTTTACCGAGTCCACCATGTACCCGCAGACGATTCATCCAACTCCTCGAATCGGGTCTCGAAATCCATCTCATAACCGAGAAAACATCATGGTGGACGACTCATACATCACGAGAAAACCGCACTTTTCATTTTAAAAAGAGAGAGAGAGAAGTTTATATATATATTCTTGCGGTTTTCTCCCAAATCCAGGAAATCTCATGAAAATTGAAATCCAATCATCAATAGAAGTAAACAGTGAATATCGGTATAAAACTCTATAATACTGCATAATCAATGAATACATGAATGCATTGGATATCATGCAATGAATGCAATTGTTAACCTAGCATCTGAAAGCTATAACATATTGCAACTATCAACTTAGCAAGCTATGTCAAGGAATAGTAGCTTCTAAAGTGTACGTGACATGGCAATTACCGATGAAGATGTATGTGAGCCGGCAAGCAATTGTATGTGGAGCATACGCATCATCGGTAATGGTGCTGGTGTCCTGACAGCATAGTTTCATAATAATTACAGATAACATGTGTATAAGCATGCAATGAGATGAAACATCATGAATATACAGAAAGCGATATGATAACAGCAACACTGAAGAAATGATCCTACCCAATGTACGAGTCATACAATTTGGTATTTAAAATACTCACAATCGTCCACTTTTTAAAACTAGTGTGACTCGAGCCCAGTCAAAAGGGTAAAAGAATCCACCTAAATCTGAGTCGATCTATATTTTTATAGTAGTCGGTGATCTCGCCTCCATAGTATTACATACAATACAATATAAATATTATGACATCCTCGAGTCAAGAATACGGATCTAACTTCATAATCATATCTCATACGGTAAATCTATCGTACAACATCCTAAATCTGGGTATGGGTCAAATATCATATTTATCTCATTACTCATCTGATATCGTTATCATCACATATCGTGAATAGGGGGTACCGATCTAAGTCTAGTACACTACTAATATCATCAACAATATCATGATCAGGCTACTGATCTAAAGTCTCATACAATCCGACGTCATCAACACATATTATCATATAGAAATATACATCGCTCAAGCGATCCATTATGAATACTATAACATATCTCATCGCATATCTCGATCATATGTCAACTATTATATATATATCATCATCTACAAGGTATCTTCGTCTAACGATCCACTATAATATCATGACATATCTGGATCACATATTAAATATCTCACGGCATCATGCCCGATCATATCGACTCGTTCCCAAGCATCATATAACATCCTCAATCATCCGTATATATGTATATGTATATATATATCAACCCACGCATCCACATCTATCTATAAACATATAACACATACACCAAAAACCCTATCTCGTGCGTGTATGTGTATGCGTAACAACTTTACTCTAGGTTTCGCGACTATGAAATCAACTAAATCATTTTCCTCAAATCTCGCTAACACTAACTCATGATCTCCTAACCTTTTCTTGCTAAGTGTTCAAATCTCTCCACAACATATAAATGTATATCTATATCACACCAAATCAATTCTCATAACTTTGCGGGGGTGCTATACGCCATCCACCCGACTTCTCCCCGTAGATATAAATCTACTCACCTGATCTTCACTTGTCGATGCCGACGTCGCCACGCGCTTACTTTTCGTCTCGAAGTCCTCGTGAGGGTACCTACACATAATAACGTATCGTATCACATTATAATCCAATTCAAAACCAAAACGACACACGAAAACCAAAATGTCGCATGAATCACCCATAGGTCGAAACCTATGGTCTACATCTCCCAATTCAACCAAATAACCCTCGATATAGACGCACAAACGCCAAGTGATCGAAGTAAAACACAAATAATAAAACTTGAATTCATAAACCTCATGAAAAACATGGCAGCAACCTAGAAAACATCCTCCAGATTTTGTCTCAGGTGAAAACAAGGTAAGCAAACAACACTGGGATGATATATAGGGTCTATATTAGCTATGGGGGCAACCTGTGTTGCGCCACGGCAGCGCCCCGGCCTCGTACTCGAGGCCAAAATGCGGAATCAAAATTTTTTCCTTACTCGGAAACCGGCGCTACCGCGGACAAAGAAAACCCGGATCGTAACCATTAACGTAATGCTAGCAATCAAGAGATAGGGTGAGAAGTATACCGAGTGATCCGAGTCCTCCGGTCTTCTCGTCATCATCCCGATCTCCCGCGGAAAGTGTAGTCTCCATATCATCGCTTCCTCGCCGGAAAGGGCACCATATCGCCTGCGTCTTTTACGGGCTCCCGCCTAAATACCGAGGCAACTCGGGCATGAAGCCGGCAACTCGACATGCTCAAGATATGCTGTAGAATGTGTAGTGTAGAGGGTATGTCTCTTTTGGGGTTTGTTGCCATGGTGATGGAGGAATCAAGAATAGAAAAATGGTGCCTGCATTTTTCTAGCAAGAAAATGAGATCATGAATGAAACTCTCAAGATGAAGCTCTCTTCTTCTTCTTCTCTCTTTCTTTTTTCTCTCATGAAAAACTTATCATTCCTTATCAAATAAATAGTGGAGGAAAGAATGTATATGAAGCATGAAGGGAGGTGAGTGTAGTGTAAAGCAAGTGGTGACCACATCCTAAAACATAATCATAACCAAAACTCAAATCCAAATCAAATCCATTCTTATCACCATAAATGCATGAAAAGCAAAGATGCTTATCATATCAACCCTTATGCAAATAAGTCCTCCACAAAGTGTTATTTGCAAAACTGCAAATAACCCCCTCCATCAGAAAAGTCCGGCCGGGAAAGAACAAAGGAAAACCGGCCGGAACGGAATGCAAACTGTCAACTCCAGAAAACTGGTCCCGTAATAAATTACAGGAAAACCCCGATACTGTGCATACACACCTGCATCTGTATTCAGACCGGATACAAATGCAATGAGACAAAATCTACACTGTACTAAACCAGGACCGGCTTAAACCAAAGCCGGCTAGTAATATCCGTTCGATCCTGATCCGTACAATACCGCACGTATCAGATCGAACCCTGCCATATAACTATACGACCACTAGTACAAAACTGTCCGATCCTGATCCGTGCAATACCGCACGTATCTGATCGGACCCTGCCATATCTCCATACGGCCTCTACAGCGTTTCGCCCGAAAGCTTGAGTAACTGTAAGTGTGGTGGACTCTAAAGACTCATCAATACTATGGCTGTGGATTTAACCACTAGCACGTCAGAGCTATTAGCCAATACGTGACGGGCCACCAGCTATTGACCAAAAGGGACGTCGATGAGCGAACTCATCCTGACACCCTACTGAGCCTGTCAGTGACAATATCCGTACAGTCCGGTCCGTTCGTCTATGAGCATCGCATGTCGGGCCTAGGGGGTTGGTAAAAGTCAGACCCCCAAAAGCGGTACAAGTCGTGTCGGAGTGTAGCCCAGAACGCCCTGAGATACTACTGGAATACCTACCAGTAAATCTCCTGCCTCGGCCGAGGGCTTTGCGTAATGGCTCTCCTAGACACAGCGCGACCTCACCCCCAATACCGGGAGAGACGAACCCCTGAAGATCCGCTCACTGCCTCCATGTGGCTCGGGACTGTACCCAACTAAAACCTGTTTGCACGACTCCTTTGAGCCGTGGTAGGGTAGTAATCAAAGCACAGTGGGAACTCACATGAGACAAATGACGATCCTCAGGTCGTTGAACTAACCTGTACACATGTCACCAGGGAACTGCTATCTGACGTCTGGTATAAGACCAACTAGCAGGTTCCCGGCGAGTCCTGTCCGGTGTACTCATAACCCCATGAGCACCTGTATACATCTTAGGTGAACCAACTGACACCAGTGGCTTGTGAGACCGGCCACCGCCCCTCGTCGGGGTCTCGACTGTATACACTAGTCTACTCTGGAGAATCGATGCCCTGTCTCGAAACTCCCATGACTTGGGACCTTTTAAGGATGTGCTTATAGACTACCAGCTCCCACGTATATGATCGCCATCATACTGCAGGTAGTCAAGCAAGAATCCTAGGGGCTCTATCAGCGTGTAATAGTAACCTGTAAGGTCACCTGAAGCAGTACACGATGATAAAGGTAAACCAGATAACATACTATCATCTCGAGTAAGACTGTCCTACCGGGATAGGTCCTCCCTCAATCATTGCAATCACGTGCCTGTGATCCAATAATTGACTCTGGGGCACTATCTCCAACAATCTCCCACTTGCACTCAAGGCTAATTATTGCGATGTCGCATACTCACAGCTCGTGTGATACCGAACACCCAACTCCTCTACTAGTCAGTCTCACAAAGCTTGTTTGCGAAACTATTGCGTTCGAGGAATAGCCTCAGTGAGTGGATCCGCTGTGATGTTTCTTTCTATGTCTCTCTATATCTCAAGTTCGCGGAGAAAGCCATCTCCCGAAAAGAGCAATACCTGTCTTAGAATGTCTGGATGTCTGATGGGACCTAGCTCATAAATGAACTCCAAATCCAAACTTCTTAGACTGTATCGTCAACTGAACTTAATCAGTATCCTGCGCCATGCCACCCTCAGTATTGCCTTAGACCACCTGTCCAAAATACTGCCCCTTGTCAGAAGAAAACTATAACTCTGACAGCCACTCTGCTATCCAGGTCACCTTGGAAGCCTGGAATGATAACCGTCTCCTAAAGGAGGCTGTCGTTATCATATCCCTAGAATATCCACTTATGTTCTAAGACTGCTACCGACTGTTTCTCCAGGATTGAATCAATATCAACTTATTGCATCTAGTGCAAGAACAACATCTGGTGTGGTACTTGACATCTCATGATTGACTCAATTGCCTAAGCAAGTGATCTGCCAATCATGAGTATCCCTCTCCATTTTAGTCTATAAGACACCTTTAGAGAGGGTGACTCCATCAACTGCCGGTACACTACCGTGTCAGGAGTCGTCCATTCTAAATACTCATAGAATGCTGTCAAGGTACCCAGATTGGGAAACCACCCAAATCTAGATCTAAAACCATAGATCTAGTAACCAGTATGTCTGATATAATATCCAAGTCCTTTGTGGAGAAACCACTGTGTGACGACCAAAGTATAACCGATCGTAGTATAGGAGTATCACTTCCTACTACCTTCTCAACAGATCCATCCCCTATTCTGATGACGTCAAACCTATGACTGTCACATCAGAAATAGATGATCTATCTCCGCTACATCTGCTTTAGACTATAAATAGACATAAGCCTGATGTCCACCAATGCTTCCGCTGCTCCCACTGACTACGACAACCCTCTGGCAGAGTCATATAGACGTGCACTTCCAAAGCTAGTTTAGAACGACGCTATACTCATCCTCCTGCCGGGTCTCGCAGCCTGGAACAACAGCAATGGCAAGTGTGGGTAAACAAGAACTTCCCTCTCACCGTCCTTGAGGCTACCGGAGTACCTCTCGGGTGCCTGAAGTTACCCATCATATCTGCGGAGTGGCCAATGGAATGTCAAACTAGATTGAATCTTTAGGTTCCTTATCAAATCTTCAGTAATCGTTTGTGGTTCTGGAATTACTTCCAGTTCTACCATACTCCCACTACTGTTTTCTGAAAAAATCCATTTTTAATAAAACTGTGGCGAGTCTAGAACAATATCACTATTGATCTTCCAGTTGGTAGAAAATTAACCCTCGTCATAGCCTGGGTCAACCCACAAACAGCCATTACAGAAACGTGCCTTGAGCTATCCAGAGTCTGGTTTTAATCATAAGCCGGACAACTCCCCGTACCTTAACATCGTTAAGATATGAACTGTTCTATATCCAATATAGAACCAGAGGCACTGATTTAATTAAACCAGATTCAAATCATGCAGCTGTCTCCAGTGCATGTCAACTAAATGGAAGGAGACTGATCAGCGTTACTCAACTTAGGAATGCTTCCAATTATGAGTAACCTGAAAGAGAAGCAATTTCTCTTTGTCATTACTATCAACTGAATACCATACACAAGTATCTACATTTTCGATCACTTTGAAGAATCCCGATACTTGCAATACCTGGTTCTTTACTTTATCCAAATACCTATTACTTCTCAAAATTCGGACCTTATGTTTCTACGAAACACTTGTCTAAACACTAGAGAAGTCATAAGTAAACCGAATATAGTACGAGGACCAACCCCTCTGTCCTAATGGACACTGGACAACATACAATACTCTGTATAAGTCCGCTGAGTCTAACAACTCTTTCACTGTGCGTCGTAGGTTGAAAACTGTACTTATGGTTAAGAAGAATTACACCGCTGTTTAATGCTCCTTACCTAACCATCCACTGATATAGGTAAATGTCATCGACATAATATCAAAAGGTATATCTCACTCTATGAAAATAGACGTACAGATATATCAATTTGAAATTGGTGCACAACAGCGGATATTCAAAACCAAATATTTGCCGACCGGCAAACAGCCCAGATGATCTCCTCAAATATCACCGATTACAACGAATCCCGATATAATGAGGATGATCACCCTATTCCCAATAGCTTACTCCCACTCATCATCTGTAAAACCATACAGATGTGAGAATCATACCTGGTAAATACATACCCTGGAGTAAGTATCTAATCGGGAAATCAGTTTTCCATTAACAGTACACAGTGAAACCGAAACATCGAAATGTCTCGTTGGGGTATCCTGGTATTCCTAGTAATGCCTCTTCCATTATCCAGATTCACAACTGTAACCGTATAATTCTTTGCCACCTTTCTAAATCCCTTTCTATGTCTTTAGTCATTACCTTCTGTACACCCCCTTAGGCCAAATGGTTTTCTTCCTTCCCTACCGTTCGACACCAGCCTATGGTTTGGAAGAAGACTATCCAAAAAGCATAAAGGGTGTACTGTCCTAATCTCAGGAACACTCGCAATGCGAGAGAAGGTGAAGATAAAAGACACCTGAATGTACTTTATTCCTATTTCTCCTGAACCAGAATCCATCCCCGAACTGGAACAAGTTCCTTTCGAGTTCGTATATAACCATACGATGGAGTATCCAATAAACTGTGGATCTTCGTAGTGACACGGAGTGTCCTGGAGAAATACAAAGGTGATTTAGGATTGGCGAAGAAATACTTGGTTTGGTCGTGAATATCAGTCGCAATTTACTTTGCCCTCCTACTAATCCCTTGCTTTGTCTTAACTTAATACCTTCTGCACACCATCGTTATGCTAATTGGTTTTCTTCATTCCCTACCGGTCGGCACCAGCCTAAGGTTTGGAAGAAGACTATCCATTTTGCGTAATAGGTGTACTATCTCCTAAACCAAGGAGTACTCACAATGAGAGAAGGTGAAAAGAAAAGACAACTGAATAATCCTATTCGTTTTTCTCCAGAACCAGAAACCATCCTCGAAGTCCTTCGAGTTCGTATATAACCATACGATGGTTTTGTCCAATGGAAGTGGACGTTCGCAGTAATGCGGGGTGTCCTGGAGAAAAGGGTAAAAGTAGGAGTGGCAATGAGGTCTGCAACTCTGACAATCCAAAAGCCTGTGTTAAGAAGGTTCGGTCAACTTGGTCACTGAGTCATAGTCTTAGGGTCGGGTCAATGGTCGCTGCCAGAGAGAGAGAGAAAAGAAACACTCAGCGTGCACTCTAACCTAGATCAGAATGGTTATCACTTTGTCTAATCTGGAAACCTCCCACTGTACCTCAAATTCTCCTCCAAACCTGAAAGAAGAACTAGTCGGGGTCACCCGAGGAGTAAAATAACTCATCAGTGGGAATCGGGATCCAACTATCATCGCATGATAACTTGACAGAATCCACTCAAGTCACCACACTCCAGAAGGTATGCTCATGCCTGGCAAGTTTCAGTTCTTTAGAAACTCCCGATGTTTGTTTTTACCCCTAGGACCCAAGTGACCTTGACAATGCCAACAAATCAAAGAGTCCTAGTCAAGTTCTACCCGTCATTATCTTGATTGCATTAAACCCACCCGTACGAGTCCTTGACAATGCCAACAAGACCGTACGACTGTCCTAACCAATCCACTTATCCATGTGACAGAAAAACATTACATAGCTACCGAACACTACGCCACGGCAATGCACGACAAACGCAGCACGAATACTAAGTAACACTAATCTGAAATGACGGAGGGCTACGACTGGTTTTTGGCGAAAAACCTTTAACGTAATGAACTTGATATCGTTGAAGGAACTGGATAACCTTTTAGAAAATATAGTGACGAAAACCTTTACTAAAGAGGTCACTCCCGGTGAAGGGATCTCGGCTCTTTCCCCGTAGAATGAGGTGCAGGATATTCCAACTGAATACCACGATGCAAAGCAAAAGTAATCGGCTATAGTGAAGTTAATGCCCTGACGCAAACTTCTGTCCAAGGGGTCAATCCCGGTGAAGGGATCTCGGCCCTTGCCTCGTCGACTGAGGAGCAGGATATTCCAAATGAATACCACGATGCAAAACAAAAGTGAAAGTCCTTGCAATAACAGCTTTTTGAAAAATGTTCCAACAACATCAGAATAGGTTTGTTTATCTTGCATTGATCCGAATCAACGCAGTCCCATCAATTAATCACACCACAAAGAACGAAAATATACTGATATACGTATATGCCATCCGCATTCGCCACTGGGTCCCGTCATCACCCGTTAGGTTAGCTAACTAACGGCAGAGCGGGGACTGGACTAGCGCGGATGTAAAACATATACAACATCTACTAATATATATACCAATATATTATATTTCGCTCAAGGCGTGATAAAATGCAACATCACAGAAATGTACAGCATCACAGAACAATACAGATATCTGGAAGCCCCGGGTTTCACAGAGCCGCTGCTGAAACCCGACGTTCCCCTGGTCGTTTGGATAGCCTGTGCAATGAAATCCTAGACCCCTACGGGCGCGGCAAGTCACCCGCCAAAACCTGAAGCGAGGCAGCCCCCTCCAGCACCGTGAATGGACCACCCAGCACTTCACGGAATCCAGTAACTTGGGCACCCCTCCTGGGTCAACCTGTACCCCCTACGAGTGCGGCGAATAGCCCGCCAATCCTAGAGTGAAGCCCCCTCCGTCTCAATGCCATGAGATGCGGGCCCGTTGCCCTCTAGAACCCGGCTATCGGTGCACCCCTCCGTGGGGTAATCCTAGTACAGAAAGTAAAATATACATACACCGGGTACATCGACCGCAACCAGGTCGTGCCCCAAAAGAATAATACAAATAGGCAGTGACGGCAGTCCACATGTCGGACGCTCGCCCCGCAATATCAAATGTACATAATACAACAAAACTGTACTAGCATTGCATCCAGGCTATCCCCCACGACCGATCCGCAACAACACAGCATAAACATAGAACATCAACGTGAAAGTCACGTTCGCAAATCCGTCTAACCGGGCTATAGCAGTTAGACAGGATTTACCGATCAAGTGACATTCACGGTCGCAGATATAATGTAAATACTGTGAAATAATGTGTTTAAAATATCCGATCGATCAAATAATTAACAAGCGGGCCCCAAATGAAAACTGTAGCACTCACAGAAATAACTGGCCCAATTTTAATATCCCAAAAGCCCTATTTTCAGCCCAGAAAACAACTGAAGAAAAACGACGAAGTGGCCCCACCATAGTGCGGCGGAACCGCGGCCCAAAGGGGGTTTTTGCCGCGGTTCCGCGCTCCAACTAGGGAATCATTTTGTCGTTTTTCTACAGTAGCGTTATCTTTTCCTGCACATCATTTTTCTGCAACATGAAAAAATTTTAGACACCAAAAAATTCCAACAGAAACTGATGTGAACAAAAATGAAGTTTTTGGAATTTCGGTCGATCGGATATGCAAAACACATTAGAACAAGCTAGGTAAGGTTAATGGCGTGGCTCTGATACCATGTTGCGCCACGGCAGCGCCCCGGCCTCGTACTCGAGGCCAAAATGCGGAATCAAAATTTTTTCCTTACTCGGAAACCGGCGCTACCGCGGACAAAGAAAACCCGGATCGTAACCATTAACCTAATGCTAGCAATCAAGAGATAGGGTGAGAAGTATACCGAGTGATCCGAGTCCTCCGGTCTTCTCTTCATCGTCCCGATCTCCCGCGGAAAGTGTAGTCTCCATATCGTCGCTTCCTCGCCGGAAAGGGCACCACATCGCCTGCGTCTTTTACGGGCTCCCGCCTCAATACCGAGGCAACTCGGGCATGAAGCCGGCAACTCGACATGCTCAAGATATGCTGTAGAATGTGTAGTGTAGAGGGTATGTCTCTTTTGGGGTTTGTTGCCATGGTGATGGAGGAATCAAGAATAGAAAAATGGTGCTTGCATTTTTCTAGCAAGAAAATGAGATCATGAATGAAACTCTCAAGATGAAGTTCTCTTCTTCTTCTCTCTTTCTTTTTTCTCTCATGAAAAACTTATCATTCCTTATCAAATAAATAGTGGAGGAAAGAATGTATATGAAGCATGAAGGGAGGTGAGTGTAGTGTAAAGCAAGTGGTGACCACATCCTAAAACATAATCATAACCAAAACTCAAATCCAAATCAAATCCATTCTTATCACCATAAATGCATGAAAAGCAAAGATGCTTATCATATCAACCCTTATGCAAATAAGTCCTCCACAAAGTGTTATTTGCAAAACTGCAAATAACCCCCTCCATCAGAAAAGTCCGGCCGGGAAAGAACAAAGGAAAACCGGCCGGAACGGAATGCAAACTGGCAACTCCAGAAAACTGGTCCCGTAATAAATTACAGGAAAACCCCGATACTGTGCATACACACCTGCATCTGTATTCAGACCGGATACAAATGCAATGAGACAAAATCTACACTGTACTAAACCAGGACCAGCTTAAACCAAAGCCGGCTAGTAATATCCGTTCGATCCTGATCCGTGCAATACCGCACGTATCAGATTGAACCCTGCCATATAACTATACGGCCACTAGTACAAAACTGTCCGATCCTGATCCGTACAATACCGCACGTATCTGATCGGACCCTGCCATATCTCCATACGGCCTCTACAGCGTTTCGCCCGAAAGCTTGAGTAACTGTAAGTGTGGTGGACTCTAAAGACTCGTCAATACTATGGCTGTGGATTTAACCACTAGCACGTCAGAGGTATTAGCCAATACGTGACGGGCCACCAGCTATTGACCAAAAGGGACGTCGATGAGCGAACTCATCCTGACACCCTACTGAGCCTGTCAGTGACAATATCCGTACAGTCCGGTCCGTTCGTCTATGAGCATCGCATGTCGGGCCTAGGGGGTTGGTAAAAGTCAGACCCCCAAAAGCGGTACAAGTCGTGTCGGAGTGTAGCCCAGAACGCCCTGAGATACTACTGGAATACCTACCAGTAAATCTCCTGCCTCGGCCGAGGGCTTTGCGTAATGGCTCTCCTAGACACAGCGCGACCTCACCCCCAATACCGGGAGAGACGAACCCCTGAAGATCCGCTCACTGCCTTCATGTGGCTCGGGACTGTACCCAACTAAAACCTGTTTGCACGTCTCCTTTGAGCCGTGGTAGGGTAGTAATCAAAGCACAGTGGGAACTCACACGAGACAAATGACGATCCTCAGGTCGATGAACTAACCTGTACACATGTCACCAGGGAACTGCTATCTGACGTCTGGTATAAGACCAACTAGCAGGTTCCCGGCGAGTCCTGTCCGGTGTACTCATAACCCCATGAGCACCTGTATACATCTTAGGTGAACCAACTGACACCAGTGGCTTGTGAGACCGGCCACCGCCCCTCGTCGGGGTCTCGACTGTATACACTAGTCTACTCTGGAGAATCGATGCCCTGTCTCGAAACTCCCACGACTAGGGACCTTTTAAGGATGTGCTTGTAGACTACCAGCTCCCACGTATATGATCGCCATCATACTGCAGGTAGTCAAGCAAGAATCCTAGGGGCTCTATCAGCGTGTAATAGTGACCTGTAAGGTCACCTGAAGCAGTACACGATGATAAAGGTAAACCAGATAGCATACTATCATCTCGAGTAAGACTGTCCTACCGGGATAGGTCCTCCCTCAATCATTGCAATCACGTGCCTGTGATCCAATAATTGACTCTGAGGGCACTATCTCCAACAACCTGGGCACCTATCTCTTTAGAGGGGCCGGCCACACTAAGGAAAATTCCGGCCAGGCAGGTTTTGCTAGGGAATTAGGGCCTCGTCTGGTCAGGGTAGTCTCATATTGGTCCAATTTGGCCTCTAGAGTTGTTTTTTTCCTCAGAATTTCCTCGGGTCACCCCAGATTTCCCTGCACACTCATTTTCCTCACAAACCGACATGGATAGTTTTCTGTTTTCAGTATTTGGGTTTGTTTCAGTATAGTCTAGGTTCTAAGATCATAGGGGGGGTTTAAGGTCACCACCTAAGCTTAATTACACAATCACAACTCAAAATCAACCCTAACCCTCTCTTGGGATTTTCCAAAGTCCACTAAACTTCGCCAAATCGATTTTAAACTTGAATAGATGCATAATCAAAAGAAATACTACACTAATTGTGAAGGCATTACCTCATTTGACACTCATGAATCCTCTACAGCGCCAAAAAGCAAACTTTCTTGGTCCAAAGTGTAGCTTGAGGGCTTGTGCACATCTTTTGTAAAGAGGAGATAGGGTTTTGGTGTTGTTTTGATGTAGTTTTGGGGTGTTTAAGTGGAGGTAGAGGAGGGTGCTGCCATGGGAGTGAGGGAGGAGAGGAAAAGAAGAAGAAGATGAATGATGAATGGAAACAAATGAGAGCCATGCTTGGTTGACCCCTCACCCTCTCTCTCTCTCTCTCATGCCCATCCCTCTTGCAATCATTGTGTCTTTTTGACTTTTCTTTTTCCTTTTCTTTTCTTCTCTTTTCTTTTTTTAAAAGCCATGCATGATAAACATAAGGAAAAGCCATGATACAAAAATGTAACAAGTGTGAAAAATGTGACATGTGCATGTCATGTACACAAAACACGCTTAATGCGCGATTAGCGTTAAAAGTGCATATAAAAATCATGAAAATTCAAAATTCGCCTAAATCACCTAAATCACCTAAAACACCCTCTTTTCAGTAATTTCAATAATTTCCCAAATTTTTCACTATTTATCGGTATTTAATTATACCGCCCTATTAAAATATTTATTATATTTATTATTTAATTATAAAAATCCCCAAAAATAATATTTTATTTTTCTGAAATGTTACATCGGTCAATGTGGTTAATAAGTCTTAGTTTAAAGTCAGTCCAGGGTCGCTGCCAGAGAGAGAAAAGAAACGCTCAGCGTGCACTCTAACCTAGATCAGATTATTATATTTATCTAATCAGGATAGCTCCCACTGTTTCGTCAAATTCTCTTTCAAACCTTAAAAGGAGAACTAGCCGATATGTCATATAGAAAATCTCCCGGGACTAACTGTTACTCACAGTAGGAATCGGGACCTAAACTATCAAGGTATGGTAACCTTGACACGGTCAACAAATCACCCTACACCATAGAGGGTATGCAATCTCATTGCAAGTTTCAATACTCGAAACTCACGATATTAGTTTTTCCCATAACGGCTTATGTCCTTAATTTAAGTCTACGGTAGCGCCCCGGCCGTCAATCTGACGCCAAGCGCGGAACCAAAACTTTTATAACTGGCGCTATCGCATACTATAACCCGGATCTTGCCATTAACGCTAAACTAACAAACTGTAAAGAGGTAGAAAGGCTATACCGATCGATCCGAGTCCTTCGATCTTTAGCCATCATCCCACGCTACTTTGTGGCAACTCCGATCTCTTTGCTCCTCGTCGAGGTGGCACCACATCTACGGATCTTTAAACGGGCTCCCGCCTCGATACCAAGGCAACTCGGTCATCAAGTCTGCTAAAAGAGATGACCAAGATGAAGTAAAGAGCGAGTAGAATACTTTGTCTCAAACACCCTAGGGTTCTCATCACATGAGAGGGTTAGGGTGGAGGTTAAAGAAGATGCTAGGGTTCGGAAATGGTGAACTCAAGAAACTATCAAGAGAGAAAGAACTCAAGCATATAAAACTTCTCTCTTTTTCTTCTTATGTAAATAGATGAATAAGGTTCTCATCTTTTATCCAAAACCAAAGAGAAATATCTCATGAAAATATCTCCTCAAATATCTTTTCACAAAACAAAACACATTAATTCCTTAATAACTCACTAGATGACTCATTACATGAGTCATTAGTGAACATTCTAGAATCAATGTGTCATCCATAATGAGTCACCATTTCCAAAACTAAATAATCATTTAAACCAAAATGATTAATCCAAAAAGAAATACATCTTCTAAAATATTCTCGTAACGGATTACGAAAATGCCTCTCGCCTGTATATACATACCTGTATCCGTATTCCGACCGAATACGAATACGAGAGACTAAAATATTCCGACTCAATAAAATACATGGATACGGCTTAAACCAAAGCCCACCAGTATTATTTGCCCGAAATATGACACGTGCGTAAATGCACGTGCATTTTCCGAACCCTGCCATAAAACCATACGGCCCCTACAACGTTTCGCCCGAACTTGGGAAGCTATCTATGGGGGACTCTAAAGACTCGTCAGTACACTAGCAGTGGGTTTAACCACAAGCACGTCAGCGGCATTAGCTGTGCGTAACGGCTGCCCATGTACTGACCTCAAGGAAAGTCGATGAGCAAACTCATCCTGGAACCCTACTGAGCCTATCAGTGACAATATACATACAGTCCGGTACGTTCGTCTATGAGTATCGCATATCGGGCCAAGGGGGCTGGTAACGTCAGACCCCCAATAGCGGTATAAGTCGTGTCAGAGTGTAGCCCAGAACACCCTGAGATACTACTGGAGTACCTACCAGTAAATCTCCTGCCTCTGCCGATGGCTTTGTGTAATGGCTCTCCTAGACACAGCACGATCTAACCCCCAATACCGGGAGAGACGAATCCCCTGCCGATCCGCTCACTTGCCTCCATGTGGCTCGGGACTGTACCCAAAAAAACATGTTTGTACGACTCCTTTGAGCCATGGTAGGGTAGAAATCAAAGCACAGTGGGAACTCGCACGAGACAAATGACGACCTCAGGTCGATGAACTAACCTGTACACATGTCACCAGGGAACTGCTATCTGACGCTAGGTATAAATACCAACTAGTAGGTTCCCGGCGAGTCCTGTCCGGTGTACTCATAACCCAATGAGCACCTGTATACATCTTAGGTGATCCAACTGATACCAGTGTCTTGTGAGACAGGCCACGGTCCCTCGTCGGGGTCTCGACTGTATACACTAGTCTACTCCGGAGTATCGATGCCCTGTCTCGAAACTCCCACGACTAGGGACCACTTTCAAGGATGTGCTTATGGACTACCCAACTCTCACGTATATGATCGCCATCATACTGTTGGTGGTCAAGCAAGATCCTAAGGGCTCTATCAACGTGTCATAGTGATCGGTCACCTGAACCTGTACACGACTGATAAAGGTAAACCAGTTAGCATACTATCATCTCGAGTAAAACTGTCCTACCGGTATAGGTCATCCTCAATCATTGCAATCACGTGCTTGCGATCCAATAATTGACTTTGAGAGCACTACATCCAACAATCTCCCACTTGCACTTAAGGATAATTATTGATATGTCGCATACTCACAGCCCGTGTGATACCAAACACCCAACTCCTCTACTAATTAGTTTCACAAAGCTCGTTTGTAAAACACTTTTGTTCGAGAAATAGCCTCAATGAGTGGATCCGCCCTGATGTTTCTTTCTATGTCTCTCTTAATCTCAAGTTCGTGGAGAAAACCATCTCCCGAATTGAGTAATACCTGTCTTAGAATATGTCTGGATATCTGAAGGGACCTAGTTCATAAATGAACTCTAAATCCAAACTTCTTAGACTGTATCGTCAACTGAACCCCTGCACCATGCCTCCCACAGTATCCTCTTGGACCACCTGTCCATAATACTGCCCCTTTCGTCGGAGGGAAAACTATAACTTTGACAATCACTCTATCATCCATGCCACCTTTGGAAGCCTGGAATGATAATCGTCTCCCGAAGGAGGCTGCCGTTATCAAATTCGTAGAACATGCACTTATGTTCTAAAAACTGCTTCCGAATGTTTCTCCAGGATTAGATTAATATAAACTTATTGCATCTAGTGCAAAAACAACATCTGGTGTGGTACTTGACATCTGATGATCAACTCAATTGCCTAAGCAAGTGATCTGCCAATCATGCACATCCCTCTCCCCTTTAGTTTGTAAGACACCTTTAGAGAGGGTGACTCCATCACCTGCAGGTATACCACCTTGCCAGGAGTCATCTATTCTAAAATACTATTAGAATACTGTCAAAGTACCCAGATTGGGAAACTACCCAAATCTAGATCTAAAACCATAGATCTAGAAACCAGAATATCAGATATTATATCCATATCCTTTGTGGAGAAATAACTGTGTGACAACCACAGTACAACCGATCGTAGTATAAGAATTTTACTTCCTACTCTATGTATGTCATCAAATACCAAGACATCACACCCTACTATTTTCTTAACAGATCCATCCCCTATTCTGATGAAGTCAAAGCCATGACTGTCACATCAAAATTAGATGATCTATCTCCGCTATATCTGCTCCAGTCTATAAATAGACATAAGCTACTTGCCCACTATGCTTCCGCTGCTCCCACTGACCACAACAACCCTCTGGCAGAATAATATATACGTGCACTTCTAAAACTAGTTTAGAACGACGCTATACTTAACCTCATGCCGGGTCTCATAGCCTGGAACAACAGTAGTGTCAAGTCTGGGTAAACAAGAATCTCCATGTCACCGTCCTTGAGGCTACCGGAGTACCTCTCGGGTGCCTGAGGTTACCCACCATATCTGCGGAGTGGCTATTGGAATGTCCAACCTGATTGAATCTTTAAGTCCTATTAAACTTTCCGTAATCGTTTGCGGTTCTGGAATCACTTCCAGTTCTACCATACTCCCACTACTGTTTTCTGAAAAAATCCATTTTACTAAAACTGTGGCGAGTCAAGAACAATATCACTATTGATCTTCCAAATGGTAGAAAGTCAACCCTCATCATAGCCTGGGCCAACCCACAAACTGCCATTACAGAAACGTGCCCTGAGTTATCCAGAGTCTGGTTTTAAGCATAAGATGGACAACTCCCCGTACATTAACATCGTTAAGATATGAACCATTCTATATCCAATATAGAAACTTTGGCACTTATTTAATTGGAACCAGATTCAAATCATGCAGCTGTCTCCAGTGCATATCAACTTAATGGAGAGAGGCCAATCAACATTACTCAACTTAGGAATACATCCAATTATAAGCAAACTGAAAGAGAAACAAGTTTCTAAAAACCATTACTATCAACTGAATACCAATCACAAGTATCTACATCTTCGATCTCTTTGAAGAATCCCGATACTTTCGATACCTGGTTCTCTACTTTATTCCTATACCCACAACTTCTCAAAACTTAGACATTGTATTTCTACGAAACACTTGTCTAAAAACTAGAGAAGTCACAAGTGAACAGAACATAGTACGAGGACCAACCCCTTTGTTATGATGGACACTGGACAACATACAATACTCTGTATAAGTCCGCTGTGTTGAATAACTCAAAACCTATGCATCGTAGGTTGAAAAATGTACTTATGGTTAAGAACTACTTCGTTATTCAATGCTCCTTACCCAATCGTCAACTGATATAGGTAAATGTCATGGAAATAATTTCAAAAAGTTATATCTCACTTTATAAAAATAAACGTACAGATATATCATTTTGAAATTGGTGCACAACAACGGATACTCAAAACCAAATACATGCCGTCCGGCAAAAACCCAGGCGACTTCCTCAAATATCACCAATTACAACGAATTCCGATATAATGAGGATAATCACCTTATTCCCAATAACTTACTCCCACTCATCATCTGTAAAACCATACAGATGTGAGAATCATACCTGGTAAATACATATCTTGGAGTAAGTATCTAATCGGGAAATCGGTTTTCCTTTAACAACGCACAGTGAAACTGAAACATGAAATCGTTTCGTAGGGGTATCCTGGTATTCCTAGTAATGCCTCTTCCATAATCCAATTCATGACTGTAACCGTATATTTCTTTGCCATCTCTCCAAATCCCTTTATTTGTCTTTAGTCGTTACCTTCTGTACACCATCGTTAGGCTAAGTGGTTTTCTTCCTTCCATACCGATCGGCACCAGCCTATGGTTTGGAAGAAGACTATCCAGTAAGCATAGTAGGTGTACACTCCTAAACTAAGGAGTACTCGCAACCTGAGAGAAGGTGATGATAAAAGACAACTGAATAATACCTTATTCTATTTCTCCCGAACTGGGGAAAAAAGCAAAGGTGAAATAGGAGTGGCGATGAAGTACGTGGTTTGGTCGTGAATGATAGCAGTCGCAATTTACTTTGCTCTCTTTCTAATCCCTTTATTTTGTCTTTACTTATTACCTTTTGTACACCCTACTTGTTGGAGATAGTGCCCTCAGAGTCAATTATTGGATCACAGGCACGTGATTGCAATGATTGAGGGAGGACCTATCCCGGTAGGACAGTCTTACTCGAGATGATAGTATGCTATCTGGTTTATCTTTATCATCGTTTACTGCTTTAGGTGACCTGACATGTCGCTATTACACGTTGATAGAGCCCCTAGGATTCTTGCTTGACTGCCAGCAGTATGATGGCGATCATATACGTGGGAGCTGGTAGTCTATAAGCACATCCTTAAAAGGTCCCTAGTCGTAGGAGTTTCGAGACAGGGCATCGATACTCCATTAGTAGACTAGTGTATACAGTCGAGACCCCGACGAGGGGCGGTGGCCGGTCTCACAAGCCACTGGTGTCAGTTGGTTCACCTAAGATGTATACAGGTGCTCATTGGGTTATGAGTACACCGGACAGGACTCGCCGGGAACCTGCTAGTTAGTCATATACCAGATGTCAGATAGCAGTTCCCTGGTGACATGTGTACAGGTTAGTTCATCGACCTGAGATCGTCATTTGTCTCGTGTGAGTTCCCACTGTGCTTTGATTACTACCCTACCATGGCTCAAAGGAGTCGTGCAAACAGGTTTTAGTTGGGTACAGTCCCGAGCCACATGGAGGCAGTGAGCGGATCTGCAGGGGTTCGTCTCTCCCGGTATTGGGGGTGAGATCGCGCTGTGTCTAGGAGAGCCATTACACGAAGCCCTCGGCCGAGGCAAGGAGATTTACTGGTAGGTATTCCAGTAGTATCTAAGGGTGTTCTGGGCTACGCTCCGACACGACTTGTACCGCTTTTGGGGGTCTGACTTTTACCAACCCCCTAGGCCCGCCATGCGATACTCATAGACGAACGGACCGGACTGTAAGGATATTGTCACTGACAGGCTCAGTTGGGTGTCGGGGTGAGCTTCCTTATTGACGTCCCATTTGGTCAATACCTGGTGGCCCGTCATGTATTGGCTTATACCTCTGACGTGCTAGTGGTTAAATCCACAGCCAAGGTATTGACGAGTCTTTAGAGTCCACCACACTCAGTTACTCAGCTTTCGGGCGAAACGCTGTAGAGGCCGTATGGAGATATGGCAGGGTTCGATCAGATACGTGCGGTATTGCACGGATCGTGATCGGACAGTTTTTACTAGCCGGCTTTGGCTTAAGCCGGATTCTAGTATTTGATAGTGTAGTTTTGTCTCTTTGCATTTGTGTTCAGTGGGAATACAAATGCGGGCATGTATTTGCAGTGGTGGGGTTTTCCCGTATTTTATTACGGGATCAGTTTTTCTGAAGTTGCCAGTTTGCATTCCGTTCCGGCCGATTTTCCTTCATTCCTTCTCGGTCGGACTTTCTTGATGGGGGGTGTTAATTGCATGTTTGCAATTAACATATAGTGGAGGGCATTCTTGCATTTGTTGCATTTTGATGAGACTTGCCTCATGATGATATTCTATTTTGGTCATTTCCATTTCTTATCTTATGAGTGGATTTGTGATGAGAGGGATGTGAGGTTTACATTATCTTTTTATATATTGTTTTTCCTATGATTATAAACTTGGAAAAAGTTTTCTTTTTCTCTCTCCAATCTATTCTCATCTCATGAGGGGGCCGGCCATTTTTGTAAAAAAGAAAATGAGAGGATCATTTTTCTAGTGGTGGAAAAACATATCATCTCATTCTTTTGCTTGCTTGCAAAATCACACAAATCCCTCCATAGCTTTTATTTCCTTTCCTCCACATCCATGGCAACTTCAAGAACCCTAAAGAGACAAGTTCACTACACTATTCTATAGCAAGCCTTGGACGCGTCGGGTAGCCAACTTCGCGCCCGAGTTGCCTCGGTCAAGAGGCGGGAGCCCGTAAAAGATTCCGGCTACGTGGTGCCCTTTCCGACGAGCGAGGAGGTGACGGAGATTCCGCGGGAGATCGGAGTGGAGACGAAGACCGAAGGACACGGATCGCTCGGTATACTTCTCACCCCATCTCTAGTTAGCTAGATTAGGTTAATGGTTACGATCCGGGTTTTCATTGTCCGCGGTAGCGCCGGTTTCCGAGTAAGGAAAATTTTTTATTCCGCTTTTTGGTCTCGAGTACGAGGCCGGGGCGCTGCCGTGGCGCAACATGGTATCAGAGCCACGCCATTAACCCTACCTAGCTTGTTCTAATGTGTTTTGCATTTCCGATCGACCGAAATCCCAAAAACCACATTTTCCTTTGCATCAGTTTTCTGTTGGAATTTTTTGGTGTCTAAAAATTTTTCAGGTTGCATAAAAATGATGTGCAGGAAAATATAAGGCTACTGTAGAAAAACGATAAAGTGATTCAATAGTTGGAGCGCGGAACCGCGGCCAAAACCCCCTTGGGGCCGCGGTTCCGCCGCACTATGGTGAGTTCACTTGGTCGTTTTTCTTCAGTTGCTTTCTGGGCTGAAAATAGGGCTTTTGGGATATTAAATTTGGGCCCAGATCTTCTGTGACTGCTACAGTATTAAAAGGGGGCCCACTTGTTAATTGTTTGATCAATCGGAAAATTTTAAACACATTATTTCACAGTATTTACATTATATCTGCGACCGTGAATGTCACTCGATCGGTAAATCTGGTCTAACTGCTATAGCCCGGTTAGACGGATTTGCGAACATGACTTTCACGTTGATGTTCTATGTTTATGCTGTGTTGTTGCGGATCGGTCGTGGGGGATAGCCTGGATGCAATGCTAGTGCAGTTTTGTTTTATATGTACGTTTGATATTGCGGGGCGAGCGTCCGACATGTGGACTGCCGTCACTGCCTGTTTGTATTATTCTTTTAGGGCACGACCTGGTTGCGGTCGATGTACCCGGTGTATGTATATTTTATTTTCTGTACTAGGATTACCCCGCGGAGGGGTGCACGGATAGCCGGGTTCTAGAGGGCAACGGGCCCGTATCTCATGGCATTGAGACGGAGGGGGCCTCACTCTAGGATTGGCGGGCTATTCGCCGCACTCGTAGGGGGTATAGGTTGACCCAGGAGGGGTGCCCAAGTTGCCGGATTCCGTGAAGTGCTGGGTGGTCCATTCACGGAGCTGAAGGGGGCTGCCTCGCTTCAGGTTTTGGCGGGTGACTTGCCGCGCCCGTAGGGGTCTAGGATTTCATTGCACAGGCTATCCACACGACCAGGGGAACGTCGGGTTTCAGCAGCGGCTCTGTGAAACCCGGGGATCCCAGATATCTGTATTGTTCTGTGATGCTGTACTTTTCTGTGATGTTGCTTTTTATCACGCCTTGAGCGAAAATTATATATTGGTATATATATTAGTAGATGTTGTATATGTTTTTCATCCGCGCTAGTCCAGTCCCCGCTCTGTCGTTAGTAAGCTAACCTAACGAGTGATGACGGGACCCAGTGGCGAATGCGGATGGCATATACGTACATCAGTATATTTTCGTTCTTTATTGGTGTGATCTTATGATGGGACTGCGTTGATTCGGATCAATGCAAGATAAACAAACCTATTCTGATGTTGTTGGAACACTTTTTCAAAAAGCTGTTATTGCAAGGACGTTCACTTTTGTTTTGCATCGTGGTATTCATTTAGAATATCCTGCTCCTCAGTCGACGAGGCAAGGGCCGAGATCCCTTCACCGGGAGTGACCCCTTGGACAGAAGTTTGCGTCAGGGCATTAACTTCACTATAGCCGATTACTTTTGCTTTGCATCGTGGTATTCAGTTGGAATATCCTGCACCTCATTCTACGGGGAAAGAGCCGAGATCCCTTCACCGGGAGTGACCTCTTTAGTAAAGGTTTTCGTCACTATATTTCATAAAAGGCTATGCAGTTCCTTCAACGATATCAAGTTCATTACGTTAAAGGTTTTTCGCCAAAAACCAGCCGTAGCCCTCCGTCATCTCTTACAAGTATTACTTAGTATTCGTGCTGCGTTTGTTGACTGTGTCAAGGCGTAGTGTGCGGTAGCTAAGTAGTGTTTGTTTGTAGCATATTAATGGGATTGGTTAGGACAGTCGTGCGGCCTTGTTGACTGTGTCAAGGGCTCGTACGGGTGGGTTTAATGCAATCCAGGATAATGACAGGTTGAACTTGACTAGGACCCTTTGATTTGTTGACTGTGTCAAGGTCACTTGGGTCCTAGAGGTAAAAATCACATCGGGAGTTTCAAAAGAACTGAAACTTGCCAGGCATGCGCATACCTTCTGGAGTGTGGTGACGTGAGTGGATTCTGTCACGTTATCATGCGATGATAGTTGGATCCCGATTCCCACTGATGAGTTAGTTTACTCCTCGGGTGACCCCGACTAGTTCTTCTTTCAGGTTTGGAGGAGAATTTGAGGTACAGTGGGAGGTTTCCAGATTAGATAAAGTGATAACCATTCTGATCTAGGTTAGAGTGCACGCTGAGTGTTTCTTTTCTCTCTCTCTTTGGTAGCGACCATTGACCCGACCCTGGACTATGACTCAGTGACCAAGTTGACCGAACCTTCTTAACACTGGCTTTTGGATTGTCAGAGTTGCAGACCTCATTGCCACTCCTACTTTTACCCTTTTCTCTAGGACACCCCGCATTACTGCGAACGTCCACTTCCATTGGACAAAACCATCGTATGGTTAGATACGAACTCGAAGGACTTCGAGGATGGTTTCTGGTTCTGGAGAAAACGGATAGGATTATTCAGTTGTCTTTTTCTTTTCACCTTCTCTCAGGTTGCGAGTACTCCTTGGTTTAGGAGTAGTACACCTATTACGCAAATTGGATAGTCTTCTTCCAAACCATAGGCTGGTGCCGACCGGTAGGGAATGAGGAAAACCAATTAGCCTAAACGGTGTGCAGAAGGTATTAAGATTAAGACAAATAAAGGGATTAGTAGGAGGGCAAAGTAAATTGCGACTGATATTCACGACCAAACCAAGTATTTCTTCGCCAATCCTAAATCACCTTTGTATTTCTCCAGGACACTCCGTATCACTACGAAGATCCCAGTTTATTGGATAATCCATCGTATGGTTATATACGAACTCGAAAGGAACTTGTTCCAGTTCGGGGATGGATTCCGGTTCAGGAGAAATAGGAATAAAGTACATTCAGGTGTCTTTTATCTTCACCTTCTCTCGCGTTGCGAGTGCTCCTAGGATTAGGACAGTACACCCTTTATGCTTTTTGGATAGTCTTCTTCCAAACCATAGGCTGGTGCCGAACGGTAGGGAAGGAAGAAAACCATTTGGCCTAAAGGGGTGCACAGAAGGTAATGACTAAAGACATATAAAGAGACTTGGAGAGGTGGCAAAGAATTATACGGTTACAGTTGTGAATCTGGATAATGGAAGAGGCATTACTTAGAATACCAGGATACCCCGACGAAACATTTCAATGTTTCAGTTTCACTGTGTGATGTTAAAAGAAAACTGATTTCCCGATTAGACACTTGCTCCAGGGTATGTATTTACCAGGTTGGATTCTCACATCTGTATGGTTTTACAGATGGTGAGTGGGAGTAAGTTATTGGGAATTAGGTGACCATCCTCATTATATCGGGATTCGTTGTAATCGGTGATATTTGAGGAGATCATCTGGGCTGTTTGCCGGTCGGCAAATATTTGGTTTTGAATATCCGCGGTTATGCACCAATTTCAAATTGATATATCTGTACGTCTATTTTTATAGAGTGAGATATACCTTTTGAAGTTATGTCGATGACATTTACCTATACCAGTGGATGGTTAGGTAAGGAGCATTAAACAGCGGTGTAATTCTTCTTAACCATAAGTACAGTTTTCAACCTACGACACACAGTGAATGAGTTATCAGACTCAAGGGACTTATACAGAGTATTGTATGTTGTCCAAGGTCCATTAGGACGGAGGGGTTGGTCCTCATACTATATTCTGTTTACTTTTAACTTCTCTAGTTCTTAGACATGTGTTTCGTAGGAACACAGGGTCTAAGTTTTGAGGAGTTATAGGTATTTGAATAGAGTAGAGAACCAGGTATAGCAAGTATCGGGATTCTTCAAAGTGATCGAAGATGTAGATACTTGCGTATGGTATTCAGTTGATAGTAATGATCAAGAGAAATTGCTTCTCTTTCAGGTTACTCATAATTGGAAGCATTCCTAAGTTGAGTAACGCTGATCGGCCTCCTTCCATTTTAGTTGACATGCACTGGAGACAGCTGCATGATTTGAATCTGGTTCAATTAAATCAGTGCCTCTGTTTCTATATTGGATATAGAGCAGTTCATATCTTGACATTGTTAAGGTACGGGGAGTTGTCCGGCTTATGCTTAAAACCAGACACTGGACAACTCAAGGCACGTTTCTGTAATGGCTGTTTGTGGGTTAACCCAGGCTATGACGAGGGTTGACTTTCTACCATCTGGCAGATCAATAGAAATATTGTTCTTGACTCGCCACAGTTTTATTAAAAATGGATTTTTTCAAAAAACAGTAGTGGGAGTATGGTAGAACTGGAAGTGATTCCAGAACTGCAAACGATTACTGAAGATTTGATAAGGAACCTAAAGATTCAATCTGTTTTGACATTCCATTGGCCACTCCGCAGATAAGGTGGGTAACTTCAGGCACCCGAGAGGTACTCCGGTAGCCTCAAGGACGGTGACAGGGAAGTTCTTGTTTACCCACACTTGCCATTGTTGTTGTTCCAGGCTGCGAGACCCGGCAGGAGGATGAGTATAGCGTCGTTCTAAACTAGCTTTGGAAGTGCACGTCTATATGACTCTGCCAGAGGGTTGTCGTAGTCAGTGGGAGCAGCGGAAACATTGGTGGACATCAGGCTTATGTCTGCTTATAGACTAAAGCAGATGTAGCGGAGATAGATCATCTATTTCTGATGTGACAGTCATGGGTTTGACGTCCTCAGAATAGGGGATGGATCTGTTGAGAAGGTAGTAGGAAGTGACACTCCTATACTACGATCGGTTATACTTTGGTCGTCACACAGTAGTTTCTCCACATGGGACTTGGATATTATATCAGACATACTGGTTACTAGATCTATGGTTTTAGATCTAGATTTGGGTGGTTTCCCAATCTGGGTACTTGACAGCATTCTATGAGTATTTAGAATGGACGACTCCTGGCACGGTAGTGTACCTGCAGGTGATGGAGTCACCCTCTCTAAAGGTGTCTTACAGACTAAAGGGGAGAGGGATACTCATGATCGGCAGATCACTTGCTTAGGCAATTGAGTCAATCATGAGATGTCAAGTACCACACCAGATGTTGTTCTTGCAGTAGATGCAATAAGTTGATATTGATCCAATCCTGGAGAAACAGTCGGAAGCAGTTTTAGAACATAAGTGGATGTTCTAGGGATATGATAACGGCAGCCTCTTTTAGGAGACAGTTATCATTCCAGGCTTCCAGGGTGACATGGACGACAGGGTGATCGTCAGAGTTATAGTTTTCCTTCTGACGAGGGGCAGTATTTTGGACAGGTGGTCCAAGGCAATACTGAGGGTGGCCTGGCGCAGGATACTGATTAAGTTCAGTTGACGATACAGTCTAAGAAGTTTGGATTTGGAGTTCATTTATGAGCTAGGTCCCATCAGACATCCAGACATTCTAAGACAGGTATTGCTCATTTCGGGAGATGGCTTTCTCCGCGAACTTGAGATATAGAGAGACATAGAAAGAAACTTCTCTGCGGATCCACTCACTGAGGCTATTCCTCGAACGCAATAGTTTCGCAAACGAGCTTTGTGAGACTGACTAGTAGAGGAGTTGGGTGTTCGGTATCACACGGGCTGTGAGTATGCGGCATCGCAATAATTAGCCTTGAGTGCAAGTGGGAGATTGTTGGAGATAGTGCCCTCAGAGTCAATTATTGGATCACAGGCACGTGATTGCAATGATTGAGGGAGGACCTATCCCGGTAGGACAGTCTTACTCGAGATGATAGTATGCTATCTGGTTTATCTTTATCATCGTGTACTGCTTTAGGTGACCTGACATGTCGCTATTACACGTTGATAGAGCCCCTAGGATTCTTGCTTGACTGCCAGCAGTATGATGGCGATCATATACGTGGGAGCTGGTAGTCTATAAGCACATCCTTAAAAGGTCCCTAGTCGTAGGAGTTTCGAGACAGGGCATCGATACTCCATTAGTAGACTAGTGTATACAGTCGAGACACCGACGAGGGGCGGTGGCCGGTCTCACAAGCCACTGGTGTCAGTTGGTTCACCTAAGATGTATACAGGTGCTCATTGGGTTATGAGTACACCGGACAGGACTCGCCGGGAACCTGCTAGTTGGTCATATACCAGATGTCAGATAGCAGTTCCCTGGTGACATGTGTACAGGTTAGTTCATCGACCTGAGATCGTCATTTGTCTCGTGTGAGTTCCCACTGTGCTTTGATTACTACCCTACCACGGCTCAAAGGAGTCGTGCAAACAGGTTTTAGTTGGGTACAGTCCCGAGCCACATGGAGGCAGTGAGCGGATCTGCAGGGGTTCGTCTCTCCCGGTATTGGGGGTGAGGTCGCGCTGTGTCTAGGAGAGCCATTACACGAAGCCCTCGGCCGAGGCAAGGAGATTTACTGGTAGGTATTCCAGTAGTATCTCAGGGTGTTCTGGGCTACGCTCCGACACGACTTGTACCGCTTTTGGGGGTCTGACTTTTACCAACCCCCTAGGCCCGCCATGCGATACTCATAGACGAACGGACCGGACTGTACGGATACTGTCACTGACAGGCTCAGTTGGGTGTCGGGGTGAGCTTCCTCATCGACGTCCCATTTGGTCAATACCTGGTGGCCCGTCACGTATTGGCTTATACCTCTGACGTACTAGTGGTTAAATCCACAGCCAAGGTATTGAAGAGTCTTTAGAGTCCACCACACTCAGTTACTCAGCTTTCGGGCGAAACGCTGTAGAGGCCGTATGGAGATATGGCAGGGTTCGATCAGATACGTGCGGTATTGCACGGATCGTGATCGGACAGTTTTTACTAGCCGGCTTTGGCTTAAGCCGGATTCTAGATTTGATAGTGTAGTTTTGTCTCTTTGCATTTGTGTTCAGTGGGAATACAAATGCGGGCATGTATTTGCAGTGGTGGGGTTTTCCCGTATTTTATTACGGGATCAGTTTTTCTGAAGTTGCCAGTTTGCATTCCGTTCCGGCCGATTTTCCTTCATTCCTTCTCGGTCGGACTTTCTTGATGGGGGGTGTTAATTGCATGTTTGCAATTAACATATAGTGGAGGGCATTCTTGCATTTGTTGCATTTTGATGAGACTTGCCTCATGATGATATTCTATTTTGGTCATTTCCATTTCTTATCTTATGAGTGGATTTGTGATGAGAGGGATGTGAGGTTTACATTATCTTTTTATATATTGTTTTTCCTATGATTATAAACTTGGAAAAAGTTTTCTTTTTCTCTCTCCAATCTATTCTCATCTCATGAGGGGGCCGGCCATTTTTGAAAAAAAGAAAATGAGAGGATCATTTTTCTAGTGGTGGAAAAACATATCATCTCATTCTTTTGCTTGCTTGCAAAATCACACAAATCCCTCCATAGCTTTTATTTCCTTTCCTCCACATCCATGGCAACTTCAAGAACCCTAAAGAGACAAGTTCACTACACTATTCTATAGCAAGCCTTGGACGCGTCGGCTAGCCAACTTCGCGCCCGAGTTGCCTCGGTCAAGAGGCGGGAGCCCGTAAAAGATTCCGGCTACGTGGTGCCCTTTCCGACGAGCGAGGAGGTGACGGAGATTGCGCGGGAGATCGGAGTGGAGACGAAGACCGAAGGACACGGATCGCTCGGTATACTTCTCACCCCATCTCTAGTTAGCTAGATTAGGTTAATGGTTACGATCCGGGTTTTCATTGTCCGCGGTATCGCCGGTTTTCGAGTAAGGAAAATTTTTTATTCCGCTTTTCGGTCTCGAGTACGAGGCCGGGGCGCTGCCGTGGCGCAACACTACTTAGGCTAATTGGTTTTCTTCATTCCCTACCTTTTGGCACCTGCCTATGGTTTGGAATAAGACTATCCAATAAGCGTAATAGGTGTACTCTCCAAAACCAAGGAGCCCTCGCAACCTGAGAGAAGGTGATGATAAAAGACAACCGAATAAACCAATTCTATTTCTCCTGAACCTGGATCCATCCTCGAAGAAGTCCCTTCGAGTTCGTATATAACCATAGATGGATTTATCCAATGGAAGTGGATGTTCGTAGTAATATGAGGTGTTCTGAGAAATTCAAAGGGTAAAAGAAGGAGCGGCAATGACTTATGCAACTTAGACAATCCAAAAGCTAGTATTTTAAGAAGGTTCGGTCAACTTGGTCACTGAGTCATAGTCAAGGGTCGGTCAAAGGTCGCTACCAAAGAGAGAGAGAAAAGAAACACTCTGCATGCACTTTAACCTAGATCAGAATGGTTATCACTTTATCTAATCAGGAAACCTCCCACTGTACTGTCAAATTCTCCTCCAAACCTGAAAGATGAATCAATCGGGATCACCCGAAGAGTAAACCAACTCATCAGTGGGAATCGGAATCCAACTCTCATCGCATGATAATGTGAAGGTATCCACTCATGTTATCACACTCCAGAAGGTATGCGCATGCCTGGAAAGTTTCAGTTTCTTTAGAAACTCCCGATGTGATTTTTACCCCATGTTCTTATGACCTTGACAAAGGCCAACAAATCATAAGTCACATGTCAAGTTCTGCCCGTCATTATCTTGTTAATTCAAACCCACCCGTACATACCCTTGACGAAGGCCAACAAGGTAATACGACTGTCCCAAACAGACTCATCTATCTATGCAACAGAACAGTAACAAGCAGCTACCATCCACTATGCCTTGACGAAGGACAACAAACATAGCATGAATACTACGTGCTACCGTCTGAAACGACAGAGGGCTACGGCTGGTTTTTGGCAAAAAACCTTTAACGTAATGAACTTGATCTCGTTGAAGGAACCTGATAGCTTTTTATAAAAATATAGTGGCGAAAACCTTTGCTAAAGAGGTCATTCCTGGTGAAGGGATCTCGGCTCTTTCCTCGTGGAATGAGGTGCAGCATATTCCAACTGAATACCGCGATGCAAAGCAATAAGTAATCGACTATAGTGAAGTTATTACCCTGACGCAAACTTCTTCCCAAGGGGTCACTCCCGGTGAAGGGATCTCGGCCCTTGCCTCGTCGAATGAGGTGCAGGATATTCCAACTGAATACCACTGTGCAAAAAAAAAAGAAAACGTCCTTATAATAACACTTTTTAAAACTGTTCCAACAACATCCAAACATGTTTGTTTTCCTTTGCATTGATCACAATCAACGCAGTCCCATCAATTTCATCACACCAGAAAAAAATGAAAATAAAATGTACGTATATGCCATCCGCATTCGCCACTGGGTCCCGTCATCACCCGTTAGGTTACTTAACTAACGACAGATTGCGGACTAGACTAGCGTGGGTGTAAAACATATGCAACAACTACTAGTATATATACCAATATACAATAATCGCTCCAGGCGTGATAAATGCAACATTACAGAAAAGTAATAATCATCACAGAACAATACAGATAATCTGGGATCCCCGGGTTTCACAGAGCCGCTACTGAAACCCGACGTTCCCCTAGTCGTGTGGATAGCCTGTGCAATGAAACCTAGACCCCTACGGGTGCGGCAAGTTACCCGCCAAAACCTGAAGCGAGGAAGCCCCTACAGCAAAGTGAATGGACCATCCTGCACTTCACGGAATCCAGTAACTTGAGCACCCATCCTTGGATCAACCTGTACCCCCTACGAGTGCGGCGAATAGTCTGCCAATTCTAGAGTGAGGCCCCTCTGCCTCTCAAAGCCATGAGATTCGGACCCGTTGCCCTCCAGAACCCGGCTATCCGTGCACTCCGTCACGGGGTAAAACCTAGTGCAGAAATGAAAAATATGTACAACGGGTACATCGACCTCAGCCCGGTCGTGCCCCAAAAGAATATTATACAAACAGGCAGTGACGGCAGTCCACATGTTGGACGCTCGCCCCGCAAAATCAAATATACAAATAATCCCAAACTGCACTACCATTGCACACTGCTATCCACCACGACAAATCCGCAACATCACAGCACAATACATAACATCAACGCGAATGTCACGTTCGCAAACCCGTCTAAAAGGACTATAGCAATTAGACGTAATTTACCGCTCGAATGACATTCACGGTCGGAGATATAATGTAAGTACTGTAAACTAAAAAGTTTAAAATTCCGATCGACAAAACTTCCCGAAGTGGGCCCCACGTACATCTGCAGTACATAAACAAAATCTGGGCCCAAACAAAATATACCAGAAACCACAATTCCCCAAGCTAGAGCCCCAGAAGAAATTTGGCACACTGAAGCACCAAGCCTGCGGCGGAACAGCGGCCAAACCTTGGCATGTGCGGCGGTTCCGCGGCACTACGGTCGAATCAGTGGCCCAAATTTCTAATGTGTTCTTAAAAAATCCTGCACGATTTTCTGAGATGCTCAAAATGATTTTTAGACCTGTTTAAAAATTCGACAGAAACTTTGGCCTGAAAATTGCGGTTTTGGAAATTTCGTTCGATCGTTGTTTTAAACACGTTAGAACAAGTTAGTAAAGGTTAATGGCGTGGCTCTGATACTATATAAGTCTATGGTAGAGCCCCGGCCGTCATTCTGACGCCAAACGCGGAACAAAAACTTTTATAACTGGCGCTATCGCATACTATAACCCGGATCTTGCCATTAACGCTAAACTAACAAACTGTAAAGTGGTAGAAAGGCTATACCGATCGATCCGAGTCCTTCGGTCTTTATCCATCATCCCACGCTCCTTTGCGGCAACTCCGATCTCTTTGCTCCTCGTCGAGGTGGCACCACATCTATGGATCTTTAAACGGGCTCCCGCCTCTATACCGAGGCAACTCGGTCATCAAGTCTGCGAAAATAAATGACCAAGATGAAGTAGAGAACGAGTAGAATACTTTGTCTCAAACACCCTAGGGTTCTCATCACATGAGAGGGTTAGGGTGGAGGTTAAAGAAGATGCTAGGGTTTGGAAATGGTGAACTCAAGAAACTATCAAGAGAGAAGGAACTCAAGCATATAAAACTTCTCTCTTTTTCTTCTTATGTGAATAGATGAATAAGATTCTCATCTTTTATCCAAAACCAAAGAGAAATATCTCATGAAAATGTCTCCTTAAATATCTCTTCACAAAACAAAACACATTAATTCCTTAATGACTCACTAGATGACTCATTACATAAGTCATTAGTGAACATTCTAGAATCAATGTGTCATCCATAATGAGTCACCATTTCCAAAACCAAATAATCATTTAAACCAAAATGATTAATCCAAAAAGAAATACATCTTCTAAAATATTCTCGTAACGGATTACGAAAATACCCCTCTCCTATATATACATACCTGTATCCGTATTCCGACCGAATACGAATACGAGAGACTAAAATATTCCGACTCAATATAATACATGGATCCGGCTTAAACCAAAGACCACCAGTATTATCTGCCCGAAATATGACACGTGCATAAACGCATGTGCATTTTCCGAACCCTGCCATAAAACCATACGGCCTCTACAACGTTTCACCCGAACTTGGGAAACTATCTGTGGGGGACTCTAAAGACTCGTCAGTACCCTGGCAGTGGGTTTAACCACAAGCACGTCAGCGGCACTAGCTATGCGTAACGGCTGCCCATGTACTGACCTCAAGGGAAGCCGATGAGCGAACTCATTCTGGAACCCTACTGAGCCTATCAGTGATAATATACATACAGTCCAGTCCGTTCGTCTATGAGTATCGCATATCGGGCCTAGGGGGCTGGTAACGTCAGACCCCTAATAGCGGTAAAAGTCGTGTCAGAGTGTAGCCCAGAACACCCTGAGATACTACTAGAGTACCTACCAGTAAATCTCCTGCCTCGGCCGAGGGCTTTATGTAATGGCTCTCCTAGACACAGCTCGATCTCACCTCCAATACCGGGAGAGACGAATCCCCTGCCGATCCGCTCACTTGCCTTCATGTGGCTCGGGACTGTACCAAAAAAAAACCTGTTTGCACGACTCCTTTGAGCCGTGGTAGAATAGAAATCAAAGCACAGTGGGAACTCACACGAGACAAATGACGATCTCAGGTCGATGAACTAACCTGTACACATGTCACCAGGGAACTGCTATCTGACGCTAGGTATAAATACCAACTAGCAGGTTCCCGGCGAGTCATGTCCGGTGTACTCATAACCCAACGAGCACCTGTATACATCTTAGGTGATCCAACTGACACCAGTGGCTTGTGAGACCGGCCACTGCCCCTCGTCAGGGTCTCTACTGTATACACTAGTCTACTCCGGAGTATCAATGCCCTGTCTCGAAACTCCCACGACTAGGGACCGCTTTCAAGGATGTGCTTATGGACTACCCAACTCTCACGTATATGATCGCCATCATACTGTTGGTAGTCAAGCAAGATCCTAAGGGCTCTATCAACGTTTAATAGTGATCAGTCACCTGAACCTGTACATGACTGATAAAGGCAAACTAGATAGCATACTATCATCTCGTGTAAGACAGTCCTACCGGTTTAGGTCCTCCTCAATCTTTGCAATCACGTTCCTGCGATCTAATAATTAACTTTGAGGGCACTACATCCAACACTTAACACGGTCAAAAAACCATAAGCTACTAGTCAAGTTCAACCCATCATTTTGTGATTGATTTAGACCCACCCGCATAACCCGTGATACAGTCAACAAGGTTACACGACTGTCCTAACCTATCACATCAACATGCAAGCAGGAAGACATCACTTAGCTACCGTACACTGTGCTTTGACACAGTCAATAAATGTAACATGAATACTAAGTACTTTACTTCCTAAAATGACAGAGAGTTATGCTGGTTTTGAAGAAAACCATCAACGTAATAAACTTGATATCATCATAGGAACCGAGTGGTTTTAAAAATTTATATTCACGTAGACTTTTGCTTAAATGTGAACTCCCTGTGAAGGGATCTAGTCTCTTTCCTCATCGAATGAAGGCTAGATATTCCTCACTGAATATCACAATGCAAAGAAAAAGAATACGGTTACAAAAATAATTTTAGTGACACAAACTTTTACCCAAGAGCGTACTCCCAGTGATGGGATCAAGGCTCTTTCCTCATTGAATGAGGTGCAGGACATTCCTAACCGAATGCCACGATGCAAAGCAAAAGAATCGACTAAAAATTTCCCTTTTTAGAAAAATTGGTTCCTATAACGTATAGGTTTATTTTATCTTGCATTCATCCTATTAACGCAATCCCATTGTTTAGATAATCGCATTATCTAACATTATCCTTCTCACACAAACATTAGAGAGAAAGCAATATGAAAAAAAAAATAGAATGCACATATACACCATCCACATTCGCCACGGGGCCCCGTCATGCACCGTTAGGTTCCTTAACTAACGACAGAGCGGGGGAAGGGCTAGCGTGGATGCAAAACGTATATAGCATTTATTTATATATATCATATATTACATATATCTATATATCATTACACGCAAATAATCACATTGCAGTATGCGGGAAAACAACATCACATAGTTGGAATGGTCGGATCGCCTAGGAATCCCACGTTTTGTTTGAGCCACAAACGAAGCGCGACATTCTCCGGTCGCTTGAATAGCCCATGCGTAGCCAAAAGCTGACCCCTATGAGTGCGGCAAATCATCCGCCAATCCGAGAAAAGGAGGCGACCCGGCATCAACACCATGAAGGGGCCACCTAGCATTTTTTCGAATCTGATGACTTGATAACTCCTCTGCGGGTCTATCCTAACCCCCTACAAGCGTGGCAAGAAACCCGGCAGTCCTAGAATCGAGTGACCCGGTCTCAACTCCTTGAGATGGCCACCTGCTGCAATCCAAAACCCGACTGCCAGTGCGCTTCTCCATAAGGTAATCCTAAAACCTATATTAATATAACGGTGACATCGATCGCAACCTGATCGAGCCCTGACAAACAATAATTGTCATGTCCCGCTTCCTAATAGACGGAAACATGCACGTGACAAGCCCGCGACGTATTTATTTCAAGAAGTCCTTTTCTCGGAATAAATACGCTAAGCGTAAAAGAAGCAATATAAAAATGACAAGAGAATTATCATGAGATTTAAAATTCAACAACATTATTTACATTCAACTTAATTCATTTACAATACATGATTTCAACTGAAAGAAAATACAAGAGCAAAAATGCCTAAACAGATGGCATACGCAGACTGAGAGAAAAAAATGATTATTCTAGGCCTGGGTCACGATCTGATCGTGCTCCTACTCTGAGATGTCTACCTCCCCAGTCTCCACAATATCTGACGAACATTCCAAGAAAACAAAGAAGGGTGGAATGCCCGTCAGTGAACTTTCGCTCGGTAAGTCCCCAAGAAATGGGTGTGAAGTACAAAAGTATAAAGATAAAGAAATGTCTATCATGAAACAATGGACTAGGATATATGCTGTTTAAACATGTCAGTTAATATAAGGATGGCAATTATATTTAACATGCAGTTCTATCTATATATCTATCATGGTAAGAAATACATGAGCATAGTATAATATGGCCGTGTAGTGTAGGTCTAGTGAACATGAAGTGAATGTAAGTGTCTTAACTGGTCTTTACTTGGGTACACTAATTTAACGTAAGTTCAATGGTGAATGTCAACCAATCTCAAAAGTGTTCTCGAACTCAACAGGCTGTAATCCAGGGGTAAGGAACCACGGGCCCAAATCAAGTGTTAGTAACGGGACTTCAATCTAGTGTTAAAGTATTCCAAACTCAATAGGATGTAATCCAGGAGCAAAGAAACACGGGCCCTTATGATAGCTTGATGGTATTAGTAGACATGGATTCATGATCTAGTGGGACCCCTGAGATTTCGTTGGATTCACACATGAACTATCCCAGCACCCCGTGTATGCTAAGTTACAGTTAAAATTACCAGCCTTGCTCGAATCCATGAATATATCAAGTTGCAAGATTGAGTTCATGTCAATATCATGTATTTGTGTCAAGTATTCTTGTATTAATGTCAAGTTGTATTCATGGTTCGAGTCAAGTCAGTTTAAATAGAAACCATTGTGCTCTGGTATTCTTGTTAAGTTCATGTTCAAATATAACCAGGGTTTGGTTAAGTCAAGTATACATGTTTGATATTGAAGGATTGATTTCGAGTGTTCATGTTCATGTTCAAGTATTCATATTTGACTTTAGATTTAGGTTTGAATTGGATTCGGTTTGAATTAGATTCAGAGTGAGTCAGACACTTGTACTGATTTAACTCTGGAAATCTTAGGCTCGGGAATTATCGGTAATTGTTGCACATGGACAGCAGGATTTGTGTCTTTTTCCAAGACAATTACTATTAATAACTCCGTTAAGTTGTCTACCTTAAATAAGCAAGCACTCACTTTCTCCGGCTCCCTGGGGCTCAAGAGAATTGATCCCGCTTAAACCTATATTTACTAAGTCCTTAAAATATTGTTTTTATATAACTCGGAGGGGTTTTATGAAAATTATTTTAATATAGTTTCAAAATATACCTTGAGGGGTGATTTATATTATTAGGGTTTTCATGAGCATGAGTTGTAAGGATTTGGGGTATTTTAGTGATAAATACTTAGCTTTGGAAAGTTCATGGTATTTTATTGAAAAGAGTTTTCATTTGGTAATTTGATGGTCTTTTTTTGAAACTTGTTAATCATTAATTTTTGAAAAAAAATATAGGTTTATTATATTTTGAAAATATGTATTTATAATTTTAATTTTAAAAATAATTTTATTATATTTAGAAAATTCGTATTTCTTAAAAACCGTATTTAAATCCTTTCGAGATCGAATGCTCCGTGAGGAGGTCTGCATCTCGTTCTACTAGCCCAAGAATGTGCGATAATACGCACCATCCATTAGCAGGTCCCCTAAAGAGGGTTGTAGATGCATATTTGTAAAGGAAATGAAATACCACATTTTAAAGAAATCCGGGTTTTAAAGTTATGTGGTATTTTATCGTAATATTATTCTACGTAACAAAAATACATACAATGAGTATCGTGCTATGAAACCAAGAGTGCGTGTGGGGTAAGTCATTACCCCGTGTAGTTTTCCTAAGGTATTGTTTTAACAAGTACTAAAAGAGGTGTTTATAAAGTTCAAGGTATTTTAATGAAAAAGTGCTACTATTGTTGTTTCACATGCGATTCTAGGTTAAAATTTATTCTAAATATTGGTATTAAGATTACAAGTATTTTGTAAGAATTTGGATGAACAATATATAAGCAAAAGTGGAGTTTCTAGGGTTTGGAAAAAGGATATCGGTATTAACTCTGCTTTTATCGATTTTGATTAAAGAGGAATTTAAAGAATAAAAAGGGAGTTTGGGAAGGACTTACCGGTTGAATATATCAAGAAGGGGTTATTGAAGAGGAGGGATGTTTCGGGGCGTCGCGGGAGCTCCGGAATCGGCTTCGATCTTAGCCGGAAGTTGCTTGTTCGCTAACTCCACTTTAGTCCACTTGCACCTAGGAAGTTTTGAGAGAGTTTTGGCTAGAATTTTCAGAATGGTGAAGGGCTAGGGCATGGGATAGTATTTATAGTGGAGAATTAGGGTTTTGGAATTGAAAATGTGGATTAAAAAGAATTAAAATGTGGTTTAATTATGAAATGAAGGGTCTCTGTTTTGATTGCAAGGAAATCAAACAGTGCAGGGGAGTTAGGGGTAAGTGAAGGGGTGTGTGTGCAAAGCCCGGGCTTCATTGGCCATGATCGGACCATCGGCGCCAGCCTTGATGAGTTTTCCGCCGGTCGATTGTTGGGGTTGGGTCTCGATATTTGTGCCACGTATATTTCTCAGTGTTTAGTCCATTTTCCACATGTTTGATTTTTCTGAACTTTTCATTTCCCCGTGTATTGCACGTGAAATCTCTTTGGCTTCTAAAAAGTTAAAAAGAAAAATAAAAAAAATAATTGTGGCTGATGGGAATCGAACACAGAGGCTACGTCACAGTAGTGTAAGGGCTTTACCAGTGAGCTACAAGTTGCTTCTTGCTTTTATTTAGCAAAAGTAACTTATAACTCAAACTCATGCTGTGATACTCTCTTCTGTATATTAAAAAGAAAAAAATTGTACAGTGATTTCATAGTCGTTACAATAATACAGTAAGTGGTAGCGACGACCACATATCGACCGCTCGTCCCGAATAAATAAATATACATTTTTGGCTACAACATGAATGAAATGAAAAAAAATCATCGCAACATCCAAATACGCACGGGGCTATTTATTTTGCGACAATCCAATCCAAACCAAGTATTCTAAAACATAGAACACATCAACGTGAATATCATGTTCATAAATCCGTCTGATTGTACATATAGCTACAGTCGGATTATCACCGAGCAATGATATTCACGGTCGCAGAAAATCACGAATTTAAATTTTCGATCGATTAAAACTTTTCATATTAAACCCAAGACATACAATACTAAAGAATATCTGGGCCAAAACAAAAAATCTTAAAAATCACATTTCCTATTTACAGAGCTCTGGAAAAAAATTGGGATCCTACAGCCACAAATTGGCCGCGGATCCACGCCCATTGGCCGTGGATCCGTGGCCAATTTGTTTCTGTAGGGACCCAAATTTCTTATGGAGTTCAATAATTGCCTGCACGTATTTTTAAGGTCACTAGAAATAATTTTTGACCAGCCTTTAAAAATCGAATAGCAAGCAAGAAAAAACCGGAAATGTGAATCGGAAAATTCTTTCGATCGAAATTCTAGTTTGGTGCAAACAAGCTTATAGTCTATAGATGGCTCTGATACAACTGTAGGATTATCGTGCTTGCCGGATGGGTTTTGAAAAATTTGCGAAAGCGTAAAAACGATAAAGTCCGAGCGAACAAGACATCCAACAAACCATAGAATCTACCATAGTCTATAACTTGTAAACAATAAAAAGTTAGAGTAGAGAAGATACAAACTTTGATACTAATTCTCATGATCCAATGATGAAACCAAGAACTCCGAATAAGCTCCGTGGAACTCCGGATCTCGCTTGGTTCCCAATCGGCTCCGTCGAAGATGATCCACACGAAGGCCACCGGCTCTAGCTTCTACTTCAATCAAATTGAAGTAACTCACTCACTCATTTTCTAGATGGAATGAGTAAGAGATGTAGTATATAGATTAAACTCTCTTGCTCTCTTTTTCTTCTCTACTCTTTTTCTTTTTCTTCTTCTTGCAAGTATGGATAAGAGAGGAAAAATCATCAAGAATGAACAATTGTGTAGTGAGAATGAGAGTATCCTTTCTCATATCACTAATAGCACCTCACTCGTCCATGTGTCAAGAATAAAAGAGTGTGTAGCATGCTAGCCTCCACCTCTTATTCATGTCATGCAAAAATTAAGAAAAGAAAAAGAGATTAAATATATATGAAAAAATATTATACATATAATTAATCATGACATGTAGCAAAAAGAGAATGTGAGAATAACACAAAAATGCTAGTTTATATATGCAACATCATATATAAGTAATATTATTAAATCAACACTTGATTCAATGACCCGATTCAATCATAAACCGGCTAGTATCATCCATCTGATTAATACATATAGTATCACTTACACATGTTTAATTAGACCCCGCATGCATCATCATACATGCACACATCATTTCGCTAGAATGAGAAAAACGCACTGTGTTGGACTCTAAAGACTCGACAATACGCTGGCAGTAGATCAGGATCATATCCGATTTATTCGAAAAACTTTCAGATCAATCCCCCACCGGGTTAACCTACAAGCACGTCAGCGATACTAGATATAAATCACGGCTACCCAGGTATTGAACGAAAAGCCGGTGGACAAACAAGCTCGTCCGTAACCTGCTAGAGCTTATTAGTGACATTCACCATATAGTCTGGTCTCTTCGTCTAAGACTGTCGCATACCGGGTCTGGGAGGTGGAAACCATCAGACTCCTAATAACCCGATAAGTCGTGATGACGTCAAGCTCATGACCACTAGAGAAACTACTGATAACACTTATCAGTAAATCTCAACTGCATTGGCCAAGAACTTATGGTCATAGCCAGCTGTTCCCAGTACGACATCAACTTCCTATACCAGGAGAGACGAATTCCCTCGACCGCTCACTGTCTCTAGGTGCTTCGGGACTGTACCCAACTAAAACCTGTTTGCATGACTCTTTAAATCCGTGGTAGGGTAGTAATCTAAGTACAGTGGGAACACACACAAGATACTATAGCGATCTTGGATCTAGGGACTACCCTGTACTCATGTCACCAGAGAACTGCTATCCAACGATTGGTATAATATTATCTAGGAGTTCTTGGTGAGTCTGTCCAGTGTAACTCATCCAATGAGCATCTATATACAATCATCGGTGTCAAACACCAATGACTATGGGATCAGCCATCGCCCCGTACAGGGTCATGAAACGTATACACTAGTTAAACTGGAGTACTGATGACCAGTCTCAATACTCCTATGACTAGGGACTTTTAAGGATGTGCTTGTAGACTACACAGGCCCTACTAGTATGATTCTTATCATAATCCTGGTAGTCAAGCAATGATCCTAAGGGATTTATCATGATGTAGTGGTGATACGTTATAGCAAGCAAATGTATACTTATGAATGACAAATACAAACCAGATAGCGTATTATCATCTCGAGCAAGACTGTTCTTGGTATAGGTCTTCATGAATTCAGTAATTACATTCTTGCAACTATGATAATTATCTAGAGGGCACCTATAACCAACAGGTAGTGTAGGATTCCAAGACACTCTAACAAGGTTCTACAAGGCATCAACCATGCCCGATTCAAAAAAATAGCCGTACCGAACAACCCAAACCAAGATCGTATACTAGAGATTATGCGAAAACTAGCAAGTTAAACATTTTAACTACAAGTGAAAGGGATTACAACCTTTGTAGATCCGGTCCTTCACTTCTAAAGCTCCATGTTGACGCCCCTTCGCTGCGATCATCGGAATCCCGGACTCTAGCGATGGTTTCTTCGGAGAAATGAGAGAGCTAGGTCATTGACTTCGAGACCGAAGATGATCTACGTCGAGGAGACTCAGACTCAAACTCAAGCTCCATCTTCACTAGGTCAAGAACTTTGTGAAGAGAACACCCTAAACTAAATGTCAAGTAGTAGAGGATGATGAAATAGGAAGTGGGTTCACTTTAGATTTGGATTTCTCACTCTAAATCTTCACTTGAAAATTTTTCTAGCAAGCTTTCTTCTTCTTGAAGAAGAAGAAGAAGAAGAAAAGAATAAGAATGAATAATGAATTATCACAAAAGAATAATCAAGTGAAGTCTATCATATTGCAACCATGGGTGAGTTTACCTTTGTAGAGACTAAACCATAGTTTGAGGTAATGGTTAGGTTAATGAAAATCTTATGCAAAACAAAATTAGTGGACTTTGTCAAAGATGCTTGAAAGCTTCAAGAAAAGACAAAGAAAGCCACCATTTTGTTTTACCAAAATAAATAAAAACCCAAACCATTATCTTAAATATGGTGTAACTCATACACACACCCAAGTTTGCATATATCATCAATCATGATACAAACTAGTGCACAAACATATATCACATATACAACTTGTGCACATCAAGTGAGAAAATCAATCTTAAGTGAACCAATACTAGTTAATGTAAAGTAATATATCAAATATATAATTATACATTAAATCATTAAATCAACACTTGATTTAATGATCCGGTCATATTGCATATAACCGACTAATATCTAGTGTATCAATGTATCGAATCAACACTTGATTCGGTAACCCGGCTATATCTCATATAACCGTCCGATGATACAAATCACGAGAATAGAATACAGTATCACATACTGGTATTATTCTCGGTCCCGCACATATCTCATATGCGCTCCTATTTCGTTTCGCTTGAGCCAGGAAACCTCTGTGTAGGACTTTAAAGACTCGTCAATACACCGGCAGTAGGTGGTGATCATATCAATCACCCACAAGCCGCAAGCGGTCTGCTAAACGTAACGGCCACCTGGGTATTGAGTGATCAGAAGATCAACGAACAAGCCTGCTCACACTCCTGCGAATCCAATCAGTAACACTTACCGCACAGTCCGGTCTGTTCGTCTGATATGTCGCATATCTCACCTAGGGGTGGTAAACGTCAGACCCCAACAGCTTGATAAGTCATGCCGATGTAAGGTCCATAACAATCATGAAACTACTGATAACACTTACCAGTAAATCAGTGCAACCCTGGCCAGAGATTTCCAGTTATGGCCAGTCGAGCATAGCGCAACATCAACCCCCAATACCGGGAAAGACGAATCCCCTCCTATCGCTTATTGCCTCCATGTGAATCGGGACTGTACCCAAAAACCACCTATTTGCATGACTCAGTAGAGCCGTGGTAGGGTGGAAATCAAAGCACAGTGGGAGACACATAAGACTCTATGACGATCTCGGGTCAACAGACTAAGCTGTACCAGTGTCACCAGAGAACTGCCATCTGACGTAAGGTATAATACCATCTGGGAGTTCTCGGCGAGTCCGTTCAGTGTACACAGTTACCACTGAGCACCCGCATACCATCTCTGATGTCAAACACCAACGGATATGGGATCATCCATCGCCCATCACATGGTTCGAGAAGATATACGCTAGTCTACTCTGGAATATCGATGCCCCGTCTCGATATTCCCACGACTAGGAACATTGAAGGATGTACTCATGGACTACCCAGGCCCCACTAGTATGATCTGCACCATAGTCCTGCAAGTCGAGTACACATCCTAAGGGCTTTATCAACATGTAACAGAGAGACAGAAAGTATACATGTTAAGATAAAGAGCAACCAGATAGCCTACTATCATGTCGAGCAAGAAAGTCCTACCTATATATGTCCCAGCATTCACTACAATATACATCTCATGTACAGTAATGGCCTTTAGGGCATACATATAACTAACAATCTCCCACTTGCACTAGGTCCATCTGTAGCAGTGGTTGTAGTATCTCATACTCAACCATCCCTTAATAGTCTCTCTCTGGGAAAAGGCCTTTGTGAGTGGATCCGCCGTGTTGTCCTCTGAGTCTACTCTCCTAACCTCGATCACCCTGGAGATCAACTATCTCCTAGATCAGGTGATGCTGCCTCAGAATATGTCTGGGTCACTGATGGGACCGGGGTTCCTGGGCCAAAGCCACACTTCCATTTTCACACAATTGTAGGAACCTAGTTCATCTCATGAACTAATGTACACCCAAACTTCATCTTTGGTAGTATCTTTGATAGCGATGTCACCAGCCTTTATCGTCTAGTTTGCCACGGTATCTCGCTTGGAACTCTTCTAACATACCGTCCCTCCACTGAGGGTAAAGACAATACCTACGACTGACATTCAGTCGTCCTTATCACCCTGGAACTTTTCTAGTGATTCTCCCCAGGATCGATTGATACCATCTCACTACAACTAGTGAGAATCCTAACATCCAATTAGATCTATCTTATAGATCCAAAACCCAGGATTTAGGATGTATCACGTTGATCCTATATGGAGAATCCTTGTGATAAGAGGAGATTGACCGAGCGTAGCATAGGAAACTCTTTTCCTATCAAGAGCATGTTGTCTACGTATAATACGAGGATGACCACCTTACACTCTACTACCTTTTTGTATATACAATGTTCATCTACTATTTTGATGAAGTCAAACTCTTTGACTACCACATCAAAACAGACGTTCCAACTCCGCGATACCTGCTTTATCATGTAAAGCAACTTGCACACGTTTTCGCTGCTCCCACTGTCTATGAAGCCCCCTGGCTGTGTACTTATAGACGCTCTCTTCTAAATCAATATTTAGAAAAGCATCCATGACACCCAACCGCCAGACATCGTAGTCATGGTATGTAGCCGTGGCAAGTAGGATCTGGATGGACTTAAGCACAGCCACTGAAAAAGGTTTCATCATTATCCATGCCTGGTCGATGAAGAAAACCATTAACAAGTCTAGCTTTGAAAGTCTCAACTTTTCCATCTACACCAAGTAATCTTCTCAAGATATACTTGCTTCTGATGGGGATTTAACCCTTCAGATATAGCATCCAAAGTCCATACTTTGTTGGTGTATATGGATTCCATCTCAGATCGCTAAGCATCCAACCATTCTTACAGAGTCCCCACTCTTGATGGCCTGCTCGAAACTAGTTGGGTCATCATCTCATGATGCAATCCTCGCTCCCACTGTCATCGAGAAACCGAAGTATCTCTCAGGCGGATGAGGAACCCTGCTAGATCGGCGGAGAGGCTGAGGTTTGTCGGAATCTATTGAATCCTTTGGTTCTACCAAATCATCTGCTGTAGTTTGTATAGCTAGAATTTCTTCCAGTTCTACCTCATGACCATTAATTTCTTCATAAGAAATTCCCTTTCACAAAGGTGGTATGTTGAGAAACAAAACATGTTTTTTTCCTCTGTTAGGTAGAAGATATTCCTTTACGAATGCTTGGGATATCCAACAAACTTCTACAGAACTGACTTTGCCTCGAGCTTGTCCGGATTTTGCTTTTAGACACAGGCCGGACAACCCCAAATCTTAACAAACTTAAGATATGGGCTCTTCCCATTCCATATCACATATGAAGTGGTAGGCAATGGATTTGATTGGAACCCTATTCAATAGGTATGCATCGTCTCAAGTGCATAACTCCCAAAAGGAAATAGGAAACTCAGAAGTAGTCATCATAGAGCGCACCATATCACATAGGGTGTGATTGCTCCTCCCCGATACACCGACGTGCTGTGGTGTATACGGAGGAGTAATGCTGAGAAAGAATCCCATTCTCCTTTAGAATAGTCCAGGAATCCCGTGCTCAAGTATTCTCCTCCCTGATCACATCAAAGGACATAATACTTATACCCGTTTTTGGTTCTCTACTTCTAACTTATATTCCGTGATTATCTCAAAAGTTTCGGACTTGTGTTTCAACAGGAACATGTGTCCGAATCTTGAGAGATTATCAGTGAATGTAAGGAAGTACAAAGAATCAGTCCTGGCATATGTAGACTGGGGACCTTCATACATCACTATGTATCAGTCCCAAGAGTTCACTAACTCTTTCTTTGTTTCCAGTAAACGGAGCTATGATCATCTTATCTTTGTGACATGACTGGCAAGTTTCATAAGATGTAAATTTAAACTGATTAAATATGCATCTAAATGTAACTTAGCTAGTCGGGTCATATTGATATGACCTAGTCTACAATGCCTCAAGAAGAATTCGTTCATTTCTGAACTCTTCCACTCGTGTGTGTTCTGTATACTAAGAACTGCAGTTTGATTTAGAACGTCAATGCTTTTAGATAACGTGCCTGAATCGATCAACTCTTGATATAGGAAATGTTCAAAACATTATCCAACAAAACAAAATTATGTCCTTTCTTTACTAATAAAGAGACTGATATGATGTTGTATATCAGGTTCGGTATCTAATAACATTCGTTCAGAATCAATGTATTCTGGTAATACAGGGTGATAGTGACCAACAGACTTGGCTGCAACACTTGCACCGTTTTCTGTCTCATGAAACTTATCACCCATTCTCAGTTCTCTACCTTTCTGTAGCCCATGTAACAGATTACATATGAAGTATCCTGATCCGGTATCTAATACCCAGGACGTAGAGGATACAGAGAAACAGTTCTTTGTAATGAACACACCCGAAGAAGATGCATCATCATGTACTTTCTTCGTTTGGGCGGCATAGGAATCCTGGTATTCCCCTATTTCCTGCTCTGTCTTATAACAATTATAAGTTGGAGAGGGACCAACGTTCCCCAGCTCAGTATAACAAGCGGGTTCGGTCAATACATCCATATTATTATCTTGATTAAGGCGTGACATGGTCGCTACCTGGAGAGAGAGAGAAGAAAACACTCTGCGTGCGCTCTTGCAAGATTAGATTGATTATATATTTTATCTAATCAGGATGGCTCCCACTGTTTTTATCAAATTCTCCTTCAAACCCTAAAAGGAAAGACTAGCCGGGATTAATTACACTCTACAAGTTCGCCAATCTTTCAGCCAGGCCAGTGCCGGTACTTTGAGGGAGGTTCCCCGTGCTTTCGCACGGACCTAATTAAAATAAACCTCGTTTTCCCAGAGGTGTAACCCCGTTGACACCTTTCTAGACACCTACTTGATCGGCTAATTATAAAGTGCAAAACTCTCCCAGGAATAACAATTACTCGCAGTGGGTATCGGGATCCAACTATCTCATAGAAGGTATGCAATCTCATTGCAAATTTCAACACTTGAAACTCCCGATAAAGGTTTTTACCCCTAGCACTTATGACCTTAACTATGGTAAACAAATCATAAGCACTAGTCAAGCTCTACCCGTCATTTCGTGATTAATAAGACCCACCCACATGATCCTTAACTAAGGTCAACAAAGTCACGCGACTGTCCTAACTAATCGCATCATATGCGGTGTAGGAAGACATCACTTAGCTACCGTACACTGTGCCTTGACTATGGTCAACAAACACATCACGAATACTAAGTACTCTACTTCCTAAAATGACGGAGGGTTGCGGATGGTTTTTAAGAAAACCTTTAACGCTTTGAACTTGATCTCGTTGAGGAATCAAATGGTTTTAAATGGAGTGTTTTTGAGGCTTTTACAAGTTTCGCTACATAGGTCACTCCCGGTAAAGGGATCTCGGCTCTTTCCTCGTCGAATGAGGTGCAGGATATTCACAATACCACTATGTAAAGCATGAACTAGAAAATCAATCAAAAGACAAACCGAAGGTTGTAGCATCTGCTAGTTATTTCTAAAGAGGTCACTCCCGGTGAAGGGATCTCGGCTCTTTCCTTATCGAATAAGGTGCTGGATGTTCTACAAGGAACACCGCTATGCAAAGCAACAACTAGAGCTACCTAATTTTTGAAATTCGATTCCACAACATCTTTTAGGTTTATTTTCTTTCATTAATCTCATTAATGAATGTCCCATCATTTAAGTCCACCTAAACATCACAGGTAAATACAACGTACGCTTATGCCATCCGCATTCGCCTTGATGTCCCGTCTGCACCGTTAGGTTAGGTAACTAATGGCAGAGCGGGGCAGGGCTAGCGCGGGTGTAAAACATAAGCAACGTTTATATAATATATCATATATACTATATACAATATCTATCTGAACATATCACATGATCACATCACAGATAACGCAGCAGAAAACATCATATGAAATATTGGATATACTAGGACGTCCGTGTTTTATTTTGAGCCTGTATAAAACACGGATTCCACGGTCGTGATGAATAGCCAATCCCACACCCCTAGACCCCTATGAGAGCGGCAAGCAACCCGACCAATTCTAGAGTTAGGAGACCCGGACTCGACTCCTCAAGATGGTCTCCCACTGGAACTTAGAACCCGGTTACTTGTGCTCCCCGCCTTGGGTCTATCCTAATGCGAAAAGGTAAATAATATACAATGGTGACATCATCCTTAGCCTGGAAGTGCCCCAATAAAAAATATTACATACAAGTTTTTACATGAATGAAAATGAAAAACACTCATCTCACATAAAAAAAACCCGGCTATTCAAACACGACGATCCAATATAATATATCCAGCAACACATAACATCACATGTTATCAACGTAAGTAAATATGCCCATCACAATTGTCGTTGACATATAGCAACGAAACCGGTGATATCACAAATTACACTTACGGTCGCAGAAAAGAAAGTGTAAAACTACAACAGTTGGAATCCGCAACCTCCTTAGACATCGCATGCCTAATCAAATGAATTCCTTAGACAACGCATGCCTAACAATTATAAACCCCACATTTTAGTCCCATTATCGAAAACTCTTTTCAATATCAAGTCGGGCAATTCAACAAGATTCCCGACATCCTGATCGAATGCTCGTCGCAAACTTTAGTAGACGGCCGCACCCCCGGATGCCGTCGACGAAGTGCACTAAGGCGGAACACCGCTGCCGCGAGCACCCGAACGGATGCTTTTGGCGATGGGGTTCTCCTACAGTCACTTGGTCGGGGCTATGAGACGTGGCTTTCTATTAAGTTTACCCGGCGAGTATCCGCGTACGCTACGTGATTGCGACGGACTTTTGATCACATCAAAATTCCGTGGCAACCGATCAAATGAGACTAAAGTGCTAGATTTATAACATTCAAATTAGTTATCTCATAACTACTTGTGGATTCCAAATATTGTATCACATTCCAGATAAATAGACAATGTTAAACTTTCCGATCGAATAATCAAACACCCAAGTTTTCCCAATAGCTCAACACTGTAGGGGAGTTTAAAAACATCCATTTCATGCCACAATACCAACGGTCCAGCCGTAGAAGGGTCAAGCCATCGCCTCACATGTGGCACGCCGTACTGCCCCAAACCCTAAGGTTCAAAAGGCAGTTCAAGACGGTCACATAATCGAGTTAAGGTTTGTTGTCTTCTAGAGGGTCCATCGCGTTACTTGCACGATTTAGACGTTCTTAATCAACGGAATAATCCAACACTTGGAAATTTTCCGGCAGGGGAAAAAGTGAGTTATTGATATCCGGTTGAACTTTTTACACTTTCTAAAATTACCCGGAAAAACTTAAACGAAGTTAAATTATCCGATCGAATCAATGAATCCCTAATACAACCCAAAAAACTCAACACTTGAGTATAAATTAAAAATTCCCAGAAGAATCAGGAACACATATGGAGGTTACTGTGAAAAATATAAAGAATGATGTGACTGTACGGCCGCGGAACCGCCGCAGGAGCATGCTCATGCCGCGGTTCCGCGGCGCATTGATCGACTTAGGAGCACGTGCTGCACATTAATTCCTAGAAAACCCTGCTGATTTTTCTGAGTATTTTTAATTCACAAAATATCACAATTTCAAAAAATGTCCAGAGAAGGGTATTATCGGGGTTATCTGGGTTCGATCGGACTTCTAACTTCGTCTAGACTTCGCCTAAAGCTCTAGCTTGGCTCTGATACCACTGTAGGGTTCCAAGGCACTCTAACAAGGTTCTACAAGGCATCAACCATGCCCGATTCAAAAAAAATAGCCGTGCCGAACAACCCTAACCAAGATCATATACTAGAGATTATGCGAAAACTAGGAAGTTAAACATTTTAACTACAAGTGAAAGGGATTACAACCTTTGTAGATCCGGTCCTTCACTTCTAAAGCTCCGCGTTGACGTACCTTCGCTGCGATCATCGGGATCCCGGACTCTAGCGATGGTTTCTTCGGAGAAATGAACGGGCTAGGTCGTTGACTTCGAGGCCGAAGATGATCTACGTCGAGGAGACTCAAACTCAAGCTCCATCTTCACTAGGTCAAGAACTTTATGAAGAGAACACCCTAAACTAAATAGTAAGTAGTAGAGGATGATGAAATAGGAAGTGGGTTCACTTTAGATTTGGATTTCTCACTCTAAATCTTCACTTGAAAATTTTTCTAGTAAGCTTTCTTCTTCTTGAAGAAGAAGAAGAAGAAGAAAAGAATAAGAATGAATAATGAATTATCACAAAAGAATAATCAAGTGAAGTCTATCATATTGCGACCATGGGTGAGTTTACCTTTGTAGAGACTAAACCATTGTTTGAGGTAATGGTTAGGTTAATGAAAATCTTATGCAAAACAAAATTAGTGGACTTTGTCAAAGATGCTTGAAAGCTTCAAGAAAAGACAAAGAAAGCCACCATTTTGTTTTACCAAAATAAATAAAAACCCAAACCATTATCTTAAATATGGTGTAAGTCATACACACACCCAAGTTTGCATGTATCATCAATCATGATACAAACTAGTGCACAAACATATATCACATATACAACTTGTGCACATCAAGTGAGAAAATCAATCTTAAGTGAACCAATACTAGTTAATATAAAGTAATATATCTAATATATAATTATACATTAAATCATTAAATCAACACTTGATTTAATGATCCGGTCATATCGCATATAACTGACTAATATCTAGTGTATCAATGTATCGAATCAACACTTGATTCGATAACCCGGCTATATCTCATTTAACCGTCCGATGATATAAATCGCGAGAATAGAATACAGTATCACATACTGGTATTATTCTCGGTCCCGCACATATCTCATATGCGCTCCTATTTCGTTTCGCTTGAGCCAGGAAACCTCTATGTAGGACACTAAAGACTCGTCAATACGCCGGCAGTAGGTGGTGATCATATCAATCACCCACAAGCCGCAAGCGGTCTGCTAAACGGATCGGCCACCCGGGTATTGAGCGATCAGAAGATCAACGAGCAAGCCTGCTCACACTCCTGCGAATCCAATCAGTAACACTTACCGTACAGTCCGGTCTGTTCGTCTGATATGTCGCATATCTCGCCTAGGGGTAGTAAACGTCAGACCCCAACAGCTTGATAAGTCATGCCGATGTAAGTTCCATAACAAGCATGAAACTACTGATAACACATACCAGTAAATCAGTGCAACCCTGGCCAGGGATTTCCAGTTATGGCCAGTCGAGCATAGCGCAACATCAACCCCCGATACCGGGAGAGACGAATCCCCTCCTATCGCTCATTGCCTCCATGTGAATCGGGACTGTACCCAAAAACCACCTGTTTGCACGACTCAGTAGAGCCGTGGTAGGGTGGAAATCAAAGCACTGTAGGAGACACACAAGACTCTATGACGATCTCAGGTCAACAGACTAAGTTGTACCAGTGTCACCAGAGAACTGCTATCTGACGTAAGGTATAATACCATCTGGGAGTTCTCGGCGAGTCCTTTCGATGTACCCAGTCACCACTGAGCACCCGCATGCTATCTCTGATTTCAAACACCAATGGATATGGGATCATCCATCGCCAATCACATGGGTCGAGAAGATATACGCTAGTTTACTCTGGAATATCGATGCCCCGTCTCGATATTCCCACAACTATGAACATTGAAGGATGTACTCATGGACTACCCAGGCCCCACTAGTATGATCTGCATCATAGTCCTGCAAGTCGAGTACACATCCTAAAGGCTTTATCAACATGTAACAGAGAGATAGAAAGTATACATGTTAAGATAAAGAGCAACCAGATAGCCTACTATCATGTCGAGCAAGAAAATCCTACCTATATATGTCCCAGCATCCACTACAATATACATCTCATGTACAGTAATGGCCTCTAGGGCATACATATAACTAACAGGTAGAGGTTAGATCAAGTCTCGGAATTGTTGTTAAGGGTTCTAAAGTGATGCATCCGATTGAAGAAATGGCTATGCATCTTCAATGGACAATTCCACCGAAGTCCTTTAACATCATCCTCAAGTATTGGTTTAGAATCATCCATCTCAAATAGGACTTTATTCTAAGGGTCTAATTAGACATTCTATACTCCATCACCCGTTGTGGTGAATGTTTGATAGTTTGTACTCATAACGTTTAGATCAAGACTAGATTAAGTTTATAATTCACCAAATGGAAGAGATCGACCATTTGATAGATCATACTCCACCACCTTCATGGTGAGTGTTTGATGATCTATTTGTTGGATATAGTACCATCAAAGTCAATTATTGGATCGCAGGTACGTGATTGCAATGATTGAGGCAGGACCTATACCGATATGACAGTCTTGCTCGAGATGATAGTATGCTATCTGGTTTGTCTTTATCATCGTATACATTCTTTAGTTCGCTATTGCATGTTGATAGAGCCCATAGGATTATTGCTTGACTACCAGCAGTATGATGGCGATCATATACGTGGGAGCTGGGTCTGTAAGCACATCCTTAAAGTGTCCCTAGTCGTGGGAGTTTCGAGACAGGGCATCGATACTCCAGAATAGACTAGTGTATACAGTCGAGACCCCGACGAGGGGCGGTGGCCGGTCTTATAAGCCATTGGTGTTAGTTGGTTCACCTAAGATGTATACAGGTGATCATTGGGTTATGAGTACACCGGACAGGACTCGCCGGGAACCTGCTAGTTGGTATTATACCTAGCGTCAGATAGCGGTTCCCTGGTGACATGTGTACACGTTAGTTCATCAACCTGAGGTCGTCATTTGTCTCGTGTGGGTTCCCACTATGCTTTGATTACTACCCTACCACGGCTCAAAGGAGTCGTGCAAACAGGTCTTTTTTGGGTACAGTCCCGAGCCACATGTAGGCAAGTGAGCGGATCGGCAGGGTATTCGTCTCTCCCGGTATTGGGGGTGAGATCGCGCTGTGTCTAGGAGAGCCATTACACAAAGCCCTCGGCCGAGGAAGGAGATTTACTGGTAGGTACTCCAGTAGTATCTCAGGGTGTTCCGGGCTACTCTCTGACACGACTTATACCGCTATTGGGGGTCTGACGTTACCAGCCCCCTAGGCCGATATGCGATATTCATTTGATGCATAGATAGATGTGTTGGTTTGGGACAGTCGTATAGCCTTGTTGACCTTCGTCAAAGGCTTGTACGGGTGGGTTCAAATTGACCTAGACAATGACGGGTAGAACTTGACATGTGACTTATGATTTGTTGACCTTCGTCAAGGTCATAAGAGCATGGGACACATAAATCATATCGGGAGTTTCTAAAGGAACTGAAACTTGCCAAGTATGTGCATACCTTCTGGAGTGTGATAACATGAGTGGATTCCTTCACGTTATCATGCGATGAGAGTTGGATCCCGATTCTCACTGATGAGTTGGTTTACTCTTCGGGTGATCCCGACTAATTCTTCTTTCAGGTTTAGAGGAGAATTTGAGATTACAGTGGGAGGTTTCCTGATTAGATAAAGTGATAACCATTCTGATCTAGGTTAGAGTGCACGCAGAGTGTTTCTTTTCTCTCTCTTTTTGGCAGTGACCATTGACCGACCCTAGACTATGACTCAGTGACCAAGTTGACCGAACCTTCTTAATATACTGGCTTTTGGATTGTCTAAAGTTGCATAAGTCATTGTCGCTCCTTCTTTTATCCTTTGCATTTCTCAGAACACCCGTATTACTACGGATATCCACTTCCATTGGATAGATCCATCGTATGGTTATATACAAACTCGAAGGGACTTCTTCGAGGATGGATCCAGGTTCAGGAGAAATAGAATTAGTTTATTCAGTTGTCTTTTATTATCACCTTCTCTCAAGTTGCGAGGGCTCCTTAGTTTAGGAGTGTACACCTATTACGCTTATTGGATAGTCTTATTCGAAACCATAGGCTGGTGCCGAAAGGTAGGGAATGAAGAAAACCAATTAGCCTAAGTAGGATGTACAGAAGGTAATAACTAAAGACAAAATAAAGGAATTAGAAAGAGTGAAAAGTAAATTGCGACTGTTAACATTCACGACCAAACCACGTACTTCATCGCCACTCCTATTTTCACCTTTGTTTTTCCCCAGTTCGGGAGAAATAGAATAAGGTATTATTCAGTTGTCTTTTATTATATCTTTCTCTCAAGTTGTGAGTACTCCTTGGTTTAGGAGGGTACACCTATTATGCTTACTGGATAGTCTTCATCCAAACCATAGGCTGGTGCCGAACGGTAGGGAAGGAAGAAAACCATTTAGCCTAACGATGGTGTATAGAAGGAAATGAATAAAGACAGATAAAGGGATTTGGAGAGATGGCAAAGAGATATACGGTTATAGTCATGCATTGAATTATGGAAGAGGCATTTCTAAGAATACCAGGATACCCCTACGAAACATTTTCATGTTTCAGTGCATTGTTAAACGAAAACAGATTTCCCGATTAGATACTTACTCCAAGGTATGTTTTTACCAGGTATGATTCTCACATCTGTATGGTTTTACAGATGATGAGTGGGAGTAGGTTATTGGGAATAAAGGTGATCATCCTCATTATATCGGAATTCGTTGTAATTGGTGATATTTGAGGAAATCGCCTGGGTACAGTTTTCAACCTACGACGCGCAGGTTTTGAGTTCTTTGACTCAGCGGACTTATACAGAGTATTGTATGTTGTCCAGTATCCATCAGGACAAAGGGGTAGGTCCTCGTACTATGTTCTGTTTACTTATTACTTCTCTAGTCTTTAGACAAGTGTTTCGTAGAAATACAATGTCTAAGTTTTGAGAAGTTGTGGGTATAAGAATAAAGTAGAGAACCAGGTATCACAAGTATCGGGATTTTTCAAAGAGATCGAAGATGTATATTCTTGTGAATGGTATTCAGATGATAGTAATGTTTTTTGAGAAACTTGTTTCTCTTTCAGGTTAATTATAATTGGATGTATTCCTAAGTTGAGTAATGCTGATTAGCCTCTCTCCTTTAAGTTGATATGCACTGGAGACAGGTGCATGATTAGAATCTGGTTCCAATTAAATTAGTGCCTCTATTTCTATATTGTATATAGAATGGTTCATATCTTAACGATGTTAAGATACGGGGAGTTGTCCGGCTTATGCTTAAAACCAGACTCTGGATAACTCAAGGCACGTTTTCTGTAATGGCAGTTTGTGGGTTGACCCGGGCTATGTCGAGGGTTGATATTCTGCCATCTGGAAGATCAATAGTGATATTGTTCTTGACTCGCCACAGTTTTAGTAAAATGGATTATTTTTTTCCAGAAAACAGTACTGGGAGTATGCTAGAACTGGAAGTGATTCCAGAACCGCAAACGATTACGGAAAATTTAATAGGACCTATATATTCAATCAGGTTTGACATTCCAATAGCCACTCCGCAAATATGGTGGGTAACCTCAGACACCCGAGAGATACTCCGGCAGCCTCAAGGATAGTGACAGGGAGGTTCTTGTTTACCCAGACTTGACACTACTGTTGTTCCAGACTATGAGACCCGGCAGGAGGATAAGTATAGCGTCGTTCTAAACTAGCTTTAGAAGTTTACGTATATGTTATTCTGCCAGAGGGTTGTCATAGTCAGTGGGAGCAGCAGAAGCATAATGGGCAAGTAGCTTATGTATATTTATAGGCTTTAGCAGATATAGCGGAGAAAGATCATCTAATTTTGATGTGAGAGTCATGGGTTTGACTTCATCAGAATAGGGGATGGATCTGTTGAGAAGGTAGGAGGGTGTGATGCCCTGGTATTTGGATGACATACACAGAGTAGGAAGTACAATTCCTATACTATGATCGGTTATACTGTGGTCGTCACACAGTTGTTTCTCCACAAAGGATATGGATATAATATCAAACATTCTGGTTACTAGATCTATGGTTTTAGATCTAGATTTGGGTAGTTTCCCAATGTGGGTATTTTGACAGTATTCTAATGGTATTTAGAATAAATGACTCCTGGCATGGTGGTGTACCTGCAGATGATGGAGTCACCCTCTCTAAAGGTGTCTTATAGACTAAAGGGGGAGAGAGATGTGCATGATTGGCAGATCACTTGTTTAGGCAATAGAGTCAATCGTGAGATGTCAAGTACCACACCAGATGTTGTTTTTGCACTAGATGCGATAAGTTAATATTAATCCAATCCTGGAGAAACATAAGGAAACAGTTTTAGAACATGAGTGTATGTTCTACGGATTTGATGACGGCAGCCTCCTTCGGGAGACGGTTATCATTCCAGGCTTCAAAGGTGACATGAATGATAGAGTAATTGTCAGAGTTATAGTTTTCCCTCTGACGAGGGACAGTTAGTCCAAGAGGATACTGTGGGAGGTTTGGTGCTGGATACTGATTAGGTTCAGTTATCGATACAGTCTAAGAAGTTTGGATTTGGAGTTCATTTATGAACTAGTTCCCATCAGATATCCAGACATATTCTAAGACAGGTATTACTCGATTCGGGAGATGGTTTTCTCCGCGAAATTGAAATTAAGAGAGGCATAGAAAGAAACATCAGGGCGGATCCATTCACTAAGGGTATTTCTCGAACACAATAGTTTTACAAACGGGATTTGTGAAACTAATTAGTAGAGGAGTTGGATGTTCCGTATCACACGGGCTGTGAGTATGCGACATCGCAATAATTAGCCTAAAGTGCAAGTGGGAGATTGTTGGATATAGTGCCCTCAAAGTCAATTATTGGATCGCAGGTACGTGATTGCAATGATTGAGGCAGGACCTATACCGATATGACAGTCTTGCTCGAGATGATAGTATGCTATCTGGTTTGTCTTTATCATCGTATACATGCTTTAGTTCGCTATTGCATGTTGATAAAGCCCATAGGATTCTTGCTTGACTGCCAGCAGTATGATGGCGATCATATACGTGGGAGCTGGGGTCTGTAAGCAAATCATTAAAGTTTCCCTAGTCGTGGGAGTTTCGAGACAGGGCATCGATACTCCAGAGTAGACTAGTGTATACAGTCGAGACCCCGACGAAGGGCGGTGGCCGGTCTCAAAAGCCATTGGTGTTAGTTGGTTCACCTAAGATGTATACAGGTGCTCATTGGGTTATGAGTACACCGAACATGACTCGCCGGGAACCTGCTAGTTGGTATTATAACTAGCGTTAGATAGCAGTTCCCTGGTGACATATGTACAGGTTAGTTCATCGACCTGAGGTCTTCATTTGTCTCGTGTGAGTTCCCACTGTGCTTTGATTTCTACCCTACCACGGCTCAAAGGAGTCTTGCAAACAGGTCTTTTTTGGGTACAGTCTCGAGCCACATGGAGGCAAGTGAGCGGATCGGCAGGGGATTCGTCTCTCCCGGTATTGGGGGTGAGATCGCGCTGTGTCTAGAAGAGCTATTACACAAAGCCCTCGGCCGAGGCAGGAGATTTACTGGTAGGTACTCCAGTAGTATCTCAGGGTGTTATGGGCTACTCTCTGACACGACTTATATCGCTATTGGGGGTCTGACGTTACCAACCCCCTTGGCCGATATGCGATACTCATAGACGAACGGACCGGACTGTATGTATATTGTCACTGTTAGGCTCAGTAGGGTTTCTGGATGAGTTCGCTCGTCAAGTTCCCTTCCAATCAATACATAGGCAATCGTTACGTACAGTTAGTACCTCTGACGTGCTAGTGGTTATAACCAGTGCCAGTGTGTTGATGAGTCATTAGAGTCCCCCACAGACAGTTTACCTAGTTCGGGCAAAACGTTGTAGAGGCCGTATGGTTTTATGGCAGGGTTTGGAAAATGCACGTGCGTTTACGCACGTGTCATATTTCGGGCAGATAATACTGGTGGGCTTTGGTTTAAGCCGGATCCGAGTATTATACTGTGTAGATATAATATCTTTGTCTCAGATGCATTTGTATTTGGTCGTAATACAAATGCGGGTATGTTTATACTATTACGGGGTTATCCTGAAATTCGTTTCGGGATCGCTTTTGGAAGTTGCCAGTTTCCAGTTTTCTATCACCCATATTTAACATTCGGTTAAATGCGGATTTATCTTTTCGTCACTTGGGTGAGTCATGAGGGTGATGTGTGTGGAAGCTTCTAGAAGTAGTGAATAGGATTAGTGAGGTGTTCTTGATTTATTGGTTGCATTTAATGCTTGATGATGTGTTAAAATGACTCATGGTTTTTGCATTAATGAAGTAATGAGTCATGATAAGTATGATAGCTTATGGTCACCCTCCCTTGTTCCTACACTCACCCCCTTCCTCTCTTTAAGTGGCCGGCCCCTTGATAGAATGGGGTGAGATTCATTTTTTGAAAAAAAAAGAGAAGGAAATTTGCTTCATGAAATTTCAGTTGCCCATTTCTCATTTACCCGATTCCAAAAGGCAACTTCATTAACCGTTCGTCCATAGCTTTGGACGTAACGAGACAAAGTGTTCTACTCATTCTCTACATCAATCTTGGTCATCTCTTTTAGCAAACTTGATGATCGAGTTGCCTCGGTTCATAGGCGGGAGCCCGTTTAAAGATCCATCGACGTGGTGCCACCTGGACGAGAAGACTGGAGATTCAAGAGATCAGAGCAGCCGCAACAAAGCGTAGGATGATGGTTGAAGACCGAAGGACTCGGATCGTTCGGTATAACATTTCTACCCACTTTGTAGTTTGTTAGTTTAGCTTTAATGGCAGATCCGGGTTATAGTACGCGATAGAGCCAGTCAAAAAGTTTTTGTTCCGCATTTGGCTTCTGTTAGACAGCCGGGGCGCTACCGTAGACTTACACTATACTCTTGGAGATTGTTTGTTTTTGTCAAAGAAATTCAAGAGAGGGAGAGTTGATTAGATTAACTCAAGACCCTTCACTAAATTCGTTTCCTTAGCAAATTCCCTCACCTTTGCATTCTCATTTCTTACAAAAGACTTTCACAAACACTTTCACAAACACTTTCAAAGCCATATCCTAATAACTCGTGTTGAAAACATGGTCTTCGCCTTCGATCTCCGTTGAAATGACTTGTGATTAACAATTTTGCTCACAAAGTAAGGTCGCTAGTTGCATACACTATACTACAACACGATTCCACTCACATCTTTTGCATATTATTTTAAAGTGGGATTATGAAACCTCAACTAATTTTGGCGCCGACGCCAAGGATCGAGGCTCTTAGAACATATTATCAATTCTTGTTATTCTTCTTTCTCATAAAAATTCTTGTGAATAGTAAACTCTTTGAAAAATGAATAAAAAATCTGAATTTTTGTTATTTTTTCTGAATTTACTGGTTGTACAGTGAATAAATCGACCTAGGATGCTACTAAATTTTTTAGGGAAGCTTGAGGAACTCTATACAAGGAGTAGATTACGGTGCCAAAGACAGGGTTGATTGCCTTTTAATCTACCACGGTTTAGCGGTTGACGCGGTGAGGGTTTCTTAACCCGATCTTTGATGATCACATTTCTGTCTCTCTTCTCTCTCCCTTAGCTCCAATAAAATTGTATTTTGTGCAGGATTCTTTGCTCGCACAGCTACCGCAAAAAAAAAAATCAAGTGGTTGGATTGTTTTGGAATGTTTTAGATTTTAAAAAGTGTGCGCATTCATTTTAACATGGATTAACTAAGGGGTACGACCAAATCAAGATTAGGTTCATTACCCTTCCTAATCCCTAAAAATCACAACCTAGCATCGAGCATCATCTCGAATTAATAAAAAATATCTAGATTTGACTTTAAGGACTGTCGCACTCAATAAGGATAAAAGAATTTTGAAGGTAATATATTTCTCATCTTAGCTATTCTTGAGGTGTCTTAGGAAAGTGTCACCGAGTACGAAAGTCTCACAAAGTAAGGGGGTTCTATAATAAAGGAGCTTGACGAAAACCTTGAAAAACCTCCCTCCATTTGCTTGCACTTTCCTCAGGGTGTCCCTCCCGGGGCATCCCTAGGGTACCCACGCATCACCCGTGGGTTCTTTATCCAAACCATGAGCCGTGAGGAATGCAAACATCTCAAATTATGGAATTTTAGGACTATTTTTGTCGGGAGTTTTTACACGCCGAAAACGGCAAAATTCGAACGTCGTAACTAGATAGTTTAGGCATATGGACGGGCTATGATACCATGTAAGTAGTCCTTGCACTCTCTACCATGAATTTAGCACAAATAAAAATAGGGATTTTAAAAACTCTAGAGAGTTCAAGTCTACACTACCTAGAATCTTTTCTATACAAGTAAACTAGCAATAAATACATACAAGGTAGAGAGCATACAACCTTTGCAGTATCTTCATGTGCTCCAAACATGTGTTGGACTCTATCTAGACTCCTAGGATGAGAGAACAAGCTTGGTGAAAACCTTCCTTTGTAAAAAATGGATCCACTTAAGGAAACTCCACTCTAGCTCCATCTTCACTTCATGAAAATCCATCAGTGAAGAAACTAACCATCCAAGCTTGCCAAGAATGGAGTGTTACAGATGCAATATGGTTATTTCTATTTTTCCTCTCTTTTCTTTTTCTTTTAAAAATGGAGAAGAGTGCTTGAAAACTAAGAGAGAGAAAGGAGTTCAAGTTATGAACCATTTCCAAAAATGGTTTATATCTTTAACAAGTGGGATCATAATCTCAACCATCCAATTTCCAAGTGTCAAGCCTCTCATCTCCCCTCTACAAGTCGCCTAGATGGGAGTGGGTATGCATGTGCTCATCTAATGGCATAAGATAACTAAAAGAGAACCAAAACAATATGTCATCATAAATGCTAACATAAAGAGAAGAAATAATAGAAATACATAATACTGGTAATATACATATCCAATACATATATTAATATATTAAATCAACACTTGATTTAATATACCGGCTTTCCAAAAGATGGTTAGTATTGTCAAACTTCTGATTACCGTTAGTGTATCCAATACACATGTTTTAATCAAACCCTGGTACGCATCCAATACGTGCATCTATATCATATCGCTAGAGCCAAAAAAACTTTATATGGGACTCTAAAGACTCGAAAATACTGTTGGATATAGGTGCCCTCAAGGCAATTATTATAATTGATGGAGGAGCTATACAGAGAACAATCTTACTCGAGATAATAGTATGCTATCTAGTTTATCTTTATCTATCATGTGTATACGTTTTACTCATTATCATGTATCGCTAATACATGAGATATAGCCCTTAGGATATTTCTTGACCAGCAAGATTAATGATAGGGATCATACTAGTGGGACCTGGGTAGTCTATAAGCACATCCTTAAATGTCCTTAGTCGTAGGAGTATCGAGACTGAGCATTGGTACTCCAGTTTAGAATAGTATGTACGTTTCCTGACCCGGTTAGAAGGTGATAGCTGATCCCACAGCTATTGGTGTTTGACACTGAGGATTATGAAAGTATGTCTTAGCACCTCTACTAGGTTTCAACAAGTATCAAGTATGCAATTTTAAAATTCTAGAGGTCTAAGTATACTAACCTAGAATCGAACTAGAGAATTAGAGTTTTAGTGTAAGCTTTATAGTTCCAAACTAAGTAATGGAGGTTTACAACCTTTGTACACCGGTCCTTCACTTCAAAATCTCCAAGTAGTAGTCCTTCGAACTCTTCTTTGACTCCACTTGAAGAAAGGATCGAGCTTGCTAGAAATCTTCGATGCCGAAGATGATCCACCTTGGAGTCCCTTTCACTCAAGCTCACTCTTCACTAATCAAGGTATTAGTGAAGTAAACAACCTAAACTAATGGGCTAAAAAAGTGTAGGTTGATGAAATAGGAATTTTTCTCACTTAATTTTCTTCTTTTTCTTTTCTTTTCTCACCTCAAGAAAAATCTAGAGAGGAAGAAGGAGATGAAATTACAATGAGAGAGCATGAGCCATGTAGTGAGTGATGAGATGGTGTAGGAAAATATCTATGAATAAAACAAAGAGAATGGGGTGAGTCATGGCTTCTCAAGGCTTCTAGAAACATCTTGGAATAATAACTCATTTCCATATTCTTTAATTCATAAATCAAACCATTTATCTACTCATCACAACCTCATGTGTGATTCTCTTACATCCTAGTTCTATGTATCATCAACCATGATACTATAATTAATACATATATTTATATATCACATATATATATAAATATGTATAAAGAGAAGAAAATCTTTAGTGAGCTTAATATTAGTTAATATATATATATATATATATATATATATATATATATATATATATATGTCACGGCCCGAAAAATACGGAACATGACCGGCACTTAAATTACGAAACGTCTCAAGGCGTACGTAATCTAAGTAAGCCAAAACCTAGAAATCAAAACTAAGTAAAGCAGTAGAGAGAAGGAAAAACCAGTTTAAATCAAGTAGTTTTGCAATATAAGCCGAAATATGCATTTTTAAAATCACAAGACTTTTCTGAAAATTTCGGCAGAGTTTCCTTTGTAAATACTGGCACCGATCGGGGTACAACATGATAAATATATGCATCAATGATAAAAGGCATCCCCAAGCGGGAGCTAGCTCTTCGTCAATCGACGGCCACAACCACGCAAGCAATATAATATACAACACCAAAGGGCGAAGATCAAAACTCAAAAGGAAACTTAAAGCAATATGAAATCCAAAATAATACGACGCGACTCTAAGGTCGAAAGAATATGCATCACTGGTCTCTAAGTCTGAATAAATATACAAGTTTGGTTGATAGAGTTTACTAGATACAACTGAACTAACAAATATACAATGGTGTTCCTGATGCAAAATAACCCACCTACCAAAGCAATCACCTGGAAGGGACAGTGTGCCAGCAAAACCGCAACGAAACCTATGCGGCAAAACCTACAAGAAACTGTGGCACAACGGGGGTGAGTTGCCAACTCGTGAGTAGAAAACATCTACGAATAGAAATCGCATGTATGACACAATCCTAGGTCAATACGATCAATAATATATATAACCTCAAATGATAAGTCTGAAGCATGAAAAAGTAGCAAGGGTAAACATCTATACATAAGTGTAATCACATGTGCTCGTGTCAGTGCCTCAGGTAGCAACATATCATATGAATGAGGTATGAATGCATGAAAACAGAATACCTGTAAATGAAGAAACTGCTTTCATAACTTAGTGAGATTTCTGTATATTTAAAACAAGATATCGTCAGTGAAATCAACATAAACAGTGTCTAGTATCGACACAAAACATAAATCCCAATATCTCAATATCTCAGGCTCCGGCTATCTGGACTGGCCTGTATCAACAAATCTCAATACCTCAATATTTCAAAATCTCAGTGTCTCAAATCTCACTATCTAGGGCTTCGTCAGTCCTGATCGGCCCCTAACATCAATCACACGACCATGAATGGTATCCTCCGGATATCCGACACGCCACGTAAAATCACCGGTAGGCAGTCTGCCCCTGCCGGGCTCATCATCTACACTTCGATCTTCTTGCCCCGGGATACCTTACCGGGTCCACCATGTACCCGCAAACGGTTCATCCAACTCCTCGAATCGGGTCTCGAAATCCATCTCATAACTGAGAAAATATCATGGTGGACGACTCATACATCACGAGAAAACCGCACTTTTCATTTTAAAAAGAGAGAGAGAGAGAAAGAAGTGTATATATATTCTTGCGGTTTTCTCCCAAATCCAGGAATCTCATAAAAATCCGAAATCCAAGAATCGACAGTAAATAAACGGTGAATATCAGCATAAAACTCCATAATACTGCATAACAGTGAATAATAATATGCATGAATTTACAAGTAATAAGTGAAATGTTTAACCTGACATATAAAGCAAGTACACTAATATCATGTCGAAACTATCAGCTAACAAGCTATGTCAATGAAATAATATTCTCTAAAGTGTACGTGACATGGTAATTACCGATGATGATGTGTGTGAGCCGGCAAGTAAGTGTATGTGGAGCATACGCATCATCGGTAATAGTGCTGGTGTCCTGACCGCATGATTTCAATATTAACATATGAAAGCACAATATAAGCATGCAATGCGATGCGAGCAGCAAGAATATGCGGAAGCTGAATATTAAATACAATGATAAACGAATCTACATATGTCTAAGTATGAGTCGTACAGTTTTGCCATTTGAAATAATACGAATCGTGTGTTTAGAAAATAGGGACTACGGTGTTTTTAAGAAAATATACGTTCTTTGAAATATCCGTAGAATCCCTTGGCCTGTATTTAAAAATACTCATGATTCGTTAGTTTTTAAATAGGTATGACTGGAATCTAATCTATCATTTACTAGTAAACTACCGGGCTAAACTAAAAGGCTGATCGAAAGGTATGGGAACCGCCTAACATCTAAGTCGATACATACATACATATATATATATATATATATATATAAATATAACAGTCGGTGATCCCGCCTCAAAAGTATCCCATACGATACAATATCTATAATATGACATCCTCAAGTCAAGAGTGTGGATCTATCATCAATATAAAGCTCGTACGGTAAATCCGTTGTACGGTCTCCTAAATCTGGGTACGGGTCAAATGTCATATCTATCACATTATTCATCTGGTATCCTCTTTATCAAATATCATGGTCTGGGGTACTGATCTACGTCTAGTACAATAATGATACCACATAAGTATATGCATGCGTGTGTATGAAAACACCACGTCGAAAAGACCCGCTAAAACATCATATCGTATCTCAAATACGAACCATGTCACATCACCGATCGCACGGTCTCAAGCCCAATCTCATCGACTCATTTCCAATCCCAAGTACTATCCCCATAATCCGTGTATATGTATACGCATATATATATAGTCCCAAATCCATGTGTATATATATGTATATATATACATATTCTCATATACGCACAGGTAAAAGAATGAATGTATGCAAGTGTGTATGCGTGTGTGGGTGCAACAACTACTCTAGGGTTTCGCAAGCAACACTACTAATCCATGAACACATAAACTATCCTGTATATCCATGTCTCGCATAAAAGATATCATATATATATAGTATATATATAGCATACTATACATCGAACTGCGGGGGTGCTATACGCCATCCACCCGGCTTCCCATGTAGATATATATCTACTCACCTGATCTTCGTTTGCCGATGCCGACGTCGCCACGCGCTTGCTTGTCGTCTCGAAGTCTTCGCGAGGGTACCTACACATCATAACGTATCGTGCCGCATTAAAATCCAAATCAAAACCAAAATGACATGCAGAACTCACATAAGTCAAAACCTAGCGCTTCGCATGCAAAACACGACCAATCCTCCCTAGTCGTTGATGTACAAACATCCAACAACTAACGCAAAACCAAATATCAAAACTTATCATTTAAAATATGGAAAACATGTCCAAAAAGCATACTAAAGTGCTTCCAGATTTTGATTGAGGTGAAAACAATGTTCCAAAACAACACTAGGGTGCTATATAGGGTGTATGTGACCTACTAAGCAACCTGGACCCATTCCCTCACCCCATGGCCGGCCACACATGCCCAAAATCCGGCCTCCTCGGATTTCTAGTGGAGTTGGGACGTCGTATTGGTAGGGTGTCTTCCTATGGGTCCCACTTGGTCTCTTGTATTGTTTACTTTTCTAGTAAAAGTCCCGGTTCATTCAAGATTTCCCTGCACCCTCAAATACTTACAAAACCGACGTAACAAGTTACTGTTTTTCAGGAAATTGGGTTTCAGGTTTTATATAGTGTAAGTTCTGGGTTTGTAACACCATGGGGGGGGTTTAAGGTCGCTCAATACACTCAAGTTCACCACACAATCTCAACTTAAACCCTAACCCTCTCTAGTAATGTCCAAAGTGCACTAAACACCACGAAAACGATTATAAACTTAAATAGAGGCTTAAGAAAATGAAATACTACATTATATGTGAAGGGATTACCTCGTTTGACACTCATGAATCCTCTACAGCGCCAAAATGTAAACTTTCTTGGTCCAAAGGGTTGCTTGAGAGCTTGTGCACATTTTTTGTGAAGTGGGGATGAGCTTTTTGTGAGTTTTTAGTGATGAAGTGGGGGTTTGAAGTGGAGGGAAAAGGGGGTGCTGCCATGGTTGAGGGAGGAGAGGAAATGAAGGAATGATGAAGGAAGAAATGGGAGCCATGACCAATGGTTGACCCCTCACCCTCTCTCTCTCATGCCCATACCTTACACTATTCTATTCTTTATCTTTTCTTTTTCTTTTCTTTTATTTCCTTATCTTTGCAATAGTAAACCAAAAATAATAACCATACACCCAAAACATGTAGGAAAAATGTAACAAGTGTTAAAATGACATGTGCATGTCATCTGCACAAAACACGCTTAAAGCCCGATTAACGATTTTTAATCGCGATTAGCACTAAAATAGTGTATAATAAATCGTAAAATTTCATAATTTTCATAAATCACATAAAGCACCCTCTTTTTAGTAATTTATATAATTTTCCAAATTTTTCCCAATTTATCGGTATTTAATTATACCGCCTTGTTAAAATATTCAATATTTTATTATTAAATTATAAAAATTCCCAAAAATAATATTTTATTTTTCTGAAATGTTACAATATATATAATATATAAATATATATCAAATTATTAAATCAACACTTGATTCAATAATCTGGTTATATCATATACAACCGACTAATATCAAAAATATATATGTATATCAAACAATTAAATCAACACTTGATTCAATAATCCGGTCATATCACATACAATCCGCTTATATTCAATATTAGTTAATATATATATATATATATATATATATATCAGATTATTAAATCAACACTTGATTCAATAATCCGGCTATATCAAATATAATCCAGCTAATATCAAATATAAACAAATATATCAAATATATATAAACAACATATACATATACATATATTATTTAATCAACACTTGATTCAATAATCCGGTTATATAACATATAACCCGACTGATATCAAATATCGCTAGATTAGAATACGGTATCACATACTCGTATTTAATCAAGCTCCCGCACATATCTCCATATGTGCCCTACTTCGTTTCGCTTGAGCTAGGAAACCTCTGTGTAGGACTCTAAAGACTCGTCAATACGCCAGCAGTAGGTAATGATCACATCAGATATCCATAAGCCGTCAGCGGTACTAGCTGGACGTAACGGCTACCCAGGTATTGAACGAATAGAAGATCAACAAGCAAACTTGACCAAATTCCCTTAGAGCCTTTAAGCAACACATAGCATATAGTCATGTCTCTTCGTCTGATATGTCGCATAACGAGTCTGGGGGTGGAATCGTCAGACCCCAATAACTTGATAAGTCATGCCGATGTGTGGCCTATAACCTTTCGAGAAACTACTGATAACACTTACCAGTAAATCTCATCAGCCCTGGCCAGGAACTTGCTGTTATAGCCAATCGAGCATAGCACAACATCAACTACTAATACCGGAAGAGACGAAACCCTTCCTATCGCTCACTGCCTCTATGTGACTCGAGACTATACCTATAATCCACCTATTTGCACGGCTCCTTTAAGCCATGGTAGGGAGGAAATCAAAGCACAGTAGGAACCACACAAGACACTATGATGATCTCGGGTCTACAGACTAACATGTACCAGTGTCACCAGAGAACTGCTATCTGACCATAGGTGTGGTACCATTTAGGAGTTCTCGGCGAGTCCTGTTCGGTGTACCCATTCTCTAATGAGCATATATGTACAATCTTTGATGTCAAACACCAATGGATTTGGGATCAACCATCACCCCATACATGGTCAAGAAACCTACACACTAGTCTACTCTAGAATATCGATGCCATGTTTCGATACTCCCTCGACTAGGAACTGTTAAAGGATGTTCTTGCGGACTACAAAAGCCCTACTAGTACGATCTGCATCATATTCCTGGTAGTCAAGCCAACATCCTAAGGGCTTTATCAACATGTATCAAAGAGACAGTATAATAATACAAGTGTACATGTTAAGAAAAAGAGCAACCAGATAGCATACTATCATGTCGAGCAAGAAAATCCTCTATATATATGTCCAAGCATCCACTATATCATACAATAATGGCCTCTAGGGCATACATATTCCTAACAGATTGTATTCAGGTGCTCATAAGAGTATGAGTTTCACTGGACGGACTCACCGGGAACTCTTAGAAGGTTTTATACCAATGTCAGGTAGCAGTTCACTGGTGACGATAGTATAGGGTAGACCCTCGACCTGAGATCACCATAGTGTCTTGTGTGTGTTCCCACTATACTTTGATTACTACCCTACCACAGCTCAAAGGAGTCATACAAATAGGTTTTAGTTGGGTATAGTCCCGAAGCACATGGAGGCAATGAGCGGTTGAGGGGATTCGTCTTTTCTGGTATTGGGAGTCGATATCACATAGTGTAGGGCATGACTATAACCATAACTCTGTAGCCACAAAAAGTGAGATAAACTAATAAGTGTTATATGTTGTATCTTTATTGGTTATAAGTTCAATGTCAGCACGACTTATTGGGTTATTGGGTGTCTGACAGTTCTACCCCTAAGACCCGGTATGCGATACTCTTTGACGAAGAGACCAGACTGTATGGTATTCGTTGCTTATAGACTTTGTAGGGTCTGGATGATTTTGCTCGTCGACCTGCTTTTATTTTGCTCATATCTGGGTAGTTGTTACGTACAGTTAGTATCGCCGACGAGCTTGTGGGTTAACCTGTAAGGGGATTGAATCTGAAAGTATTTCGGATTCAATCAGATATGATCTGTATAACCTACTGACAGCGTATTGACAGGTCTTTAGATTCCCGCAACGAAATTGCCTGCCCAGGTGAAACGATGATGTGGCGTGCATATAGGGATACGTGTGAGGGTTCGATTAAATACGTGTATGTGATACGTGTGATTTAATCGAACGGTTGTTATACTAACCGGTTCATTTATAAACCGGAATCTTAAGTCAAGTGTTGACTTAATAACCTATAGATAATATGGATTTTAGTAAGTGTGTATGAGTGTAATACACACTCTCTCTTGCTCTCTCATTACTATTTGATACTGATGGATTTGTTTATGTATAGGATACATATATTCTTCTCTTTAAGATTATATGTGGGGGGGGGGGGTATACGGATATATACACTCTCTCATTTATATATATTTGATAAATATAATACATGTTTTGTATTTGATACATTGTGTATTTTTATTTTGATACAAATACATTTTCTTTGTTATTGAAAAATAAATAAAGAATGCATGTGGGGCGCACTCTCTCTCTCTCTTTGGATGACATAAGAGGAGGGAGAGGGAAAGAATTTTTGAAACTCTTTATATATATATATATATGTGTGTGTGTGTGTAATAAAGAGAATTGATGGATGAAGAAAAGAAAAGGAGAGAGAGGGAAAGGAAGAAGAGGATTTAAAACTCTTTATATATATATATATATATATATATATATATATATATATATATATAATAAAGAGAATTGATAGATGAAGAAAAGAAGATAAGAGAAGAGAAAAGAAAATACGAGAAAGGAAAAGAAAACGAGTTTTCTATTTCTTCTCTCATTTTCTTAATTCTTCTTGCACTTCTCTTCATTTTTTTCAAGCATGGCTTCTTCTTCTTCTTTCTCTTCTTTATTTTTTTAAGTTGAGATATAGAAATAGAAAGAAAAAAAAAGAGAGTCTTTAATCACCACATCACCCTCCTCATTGGCCTAGCAAGTTTAATGAGTTGGTTTCTTCACTTAAGAAGTGAAGATGGAGCTTTGGATTTGAGACTTTCACGCGGATCATCTACGGTGAGGCGGTCGGCATCCAAACACTTCCGGGAGCTCACAAGTCTAGTGAGGGTCTTCCGATAGGCGATAAGATACGTTACAATGGTTGTAGCTCCCCAAAAAACCCTCTAGTTTATTTATTTGCTATCTTTGTTTGCTATTATTTAGCGTTTGGACAATTGCTTGGTGTTTGCGGATGTTTATGCTCGTAGGAATTTTTTTTATCCATCTGAGCCTCTCTCCGAGACAGTGTTATTCGCTTTCACTGCGCTTATAGGTAAGCACGAACATCCCAACAGTGGTATCAGAGCCAACCAAATACTATGACTAGTTTTAGACAAAGTTATAGTTTTGATCATCAAAATTTTCCGCAACCTACTTCCATAATTCAAGCTGTTGTTCATTTTATAATTTTCGCCTATAAATTTTTTAAAGTATTGCAGTGCTAAGAGATCATTTTGAAAATGATGTGTTTTCAACCCGGCCCACGATTCTTTGGTCGAGCCGCTCCTGGAGGTTTTCTGGCGGCTAACATATTGAATTTTGGGTCCAGGTTGCAACAGTGGCTTCAATACTTGGAAATAGGATTTTTAGTATACTTGCTTTTATCCCAGATTTTGATTTGATCATATTTGGATGTACGGATTGATTTTTTATCGAAATGGTAACATTGTGGGGTTTCGTATTGATATAGTTAAAGTGTTTAACCCTGTTAATGTGACGAAACATACATGTTGATATGTGTGTGAGTTTGAGAAGTTGGTTTGTATGACTTGGTTTCAGATTGTCGCGAAATGAATAGCCCCATGCGTGTTTGTGATGATGTATTTTGTTTTTCATTCATGCAAAGCTGATATATATTCTTTTATGAGGGACGAGCAGCCGACATGTGGTCGTCGTTTCAGCAGTTGTATTATTATTTGTCAGGACACGATCAGGTTGCGATCGTTGTCGCCGTTGTATAATACAGGTTTAGGATTACCCCGTGGAGAAGCGCATGAGAAACCAAGTTCTAGATTGCAGCAGGTGGCCATCTCAAGGAGTTGAGACCAGGTCACTCGAGTCTAGGATTGGCGGGTTGCTAGATGCACTTGTAGGGGTATTGGATAGTGTCGGGACCCGGTTCTTGCTCACGGAGCAAAGTGCCACACGGAACAAAGTACCACGCCAAGTGTCGTGTTAAGTGGGCGGGGGCCACCTCTTGAATCCGTGGGGGCCACCTCTTGAGTCCGTGGGACCCCACTGTAGAACAATGGGGACTCTTCGGAATACATTCCGAAAGGGCGCAGATCTGTAATATAAATGAAATGATACCACTCTTCAATACAGAGGCGCCTTTTAAGTGAACCGGAACTACAAGGGCTTGAGAACTCCGTAGTTAAGCGTGCTCGGGCCAGGGAAGTCTTAGGATGGGTGACCTCCTGGGAAGTGGCCCGTGGTCGGGTCCGGTTCGCTCTAAAGGTAAAAACCGTGCGGTTTCGGCCAAAGCGGACAATACTCTCTGTATTGGGGGTGTGGTGTGACAGAATGGTATCAGAGCTGGTCCCTCAATAGTAGGTCTGTGGTTCGAGGACGAACCGTTATTCAAAGGTAGGGAGAATGTTGGGACCCGGTTCTTGCTCACGGAGCAAAGTGCCACGCTAAGTGTCGTGTTAAGTGGGCGGGGGCCACCTCTTGAGTCCGTGGGACCCACTGTAGAACAATGGGGACTCTTCGGAATACATTCCGAAAGGGGGCAGATCTGTACTATAAATGAAATGATACCACTCTTCAATACAGAGGCGCCTTTTAAGTGAACCGGAACTACAGGAGCTTGAGAACTCCGTAGTTAAGCGTGCTCGGGCCAGGGAAGTCTTAGGATGGGTGACCTCCTGGGAAGTGGCCCCTGGTCGGGTCCGGTTCGCTCTAAAGGGAAAAACCGTGCGGTTTCGGCCAAAGCAGACAATACTCTCTGTATTGGGGGTGGGGCGTGACAGATAGACCCGCGAAGGAGTGCTTAAGGTATCGGATTCGAGAAAGTGTTGAGTGGCCCCCTCATGGTGACGATGTCGGGTTGCCTCGGTTCTTGGGTTGGCACATAGCTTGCCACACTTGTAAGGATTTGCTTTTGGCTACGCACGGGCTATTCACGCCACTGGGGAATGTCGCACTTCGTTTGCGGTTCGAACAAAACCGTGCGGTTTCGGCCAAAGCAGACAATACTCTCTGTATTGGGGGTGGGGCGTGACAGATAGACCCGCGAAGGAGTGCTTAAGGTATCGGATTCGAGAAAGTGTTGAGTGGCCCCCTCATGGTGACGATGTCGGGTTGCCTCGGTTCTTGGGTTGGCACATAGCTTGCCACACTTGTAAGGATTTGCTTTTGGCTACGCACGGGCTATTCACGCCACTGGGGAATGTCGCACTTCGTTTGCGGTTCGAACGAAACGCGGGATGCCTAGGAAATCTGATCATTCCTATTCTTTGTTGCTTATCACTTGCTTGTAATGTGATTGCTTGCTTGTAATGTGATTGCTTGCTTGTGATGTTGTTTTGTCGCATACCTGCAATGTGATTATATGCGTGTGATGATATATTAATATATGGTGATATATAGTATATATAAATAAATGCTATATACGTTTTGCACCTGCATTAGCCCTGCCCCCGCCCTGCCGTAAGTTAAGTAACCTTATGGTGAAGACCCTGGGCCACGTGGTGAATGCGGGTGGCGTATATGTGCATTCTATTTTCTTTTCATGCTTTTGTGTGATTGTGTAAAAAGGTTCTAGGTAATGTGATTATCTAGATGATGGAATTGCATTAATTCAGATTAATGCAAAGAAAAAGAACCTAATATACTTTGTAGGAACCAATTTTTCTTAAAACTTATAGTCATATTCTTTTACTTTGCATCGAGGTATTCGGTTAGGAATATCCTGCACCTCATTCGATGAGGTAAGAGCCCTGATCCCTTCATGGGGAATCTGCACTTAAGCAAAAGTCTATACAACTATAAATTTCAAAACCACTCGGTTCCTATGATGATATCAAGTTGATTACATTAATGGTTTTCTTCAAAACCAGTCGTGACCCTCTGTCATTTCAGGAAGTAGAGTACTTAGTATTTATGCTGCGTTTGTTGGCCTTTGTCAAGACATAGTGTACGGTAGCTAAGTGATGCTTCCTGCATGATGTGATGCGATCGATTAAAACGGTCGTGCAACCTTATTGGCCTTTATCAAGGGTCAAGCGGGTGGTTCTAAATTGGTCACGAAATGATAGGTTGAACTTAACTAGCGACTTATAGTTTGTTGGCCTTTGTCAAAATCATAAGTCGTTACGGGTAAAAAAAGATATCGGGAGTTTCAAGTGTTGAAACTTGCAATGAGTTTCATACCATTCTATGTGATAGTTTGGGTCCCGATTCCCACTGTGAGTAATAGTTACTCTTGAAAGATTTTCACTGCACAATTAGCTAACCCAGTAGGTGACTAGAAAGGTGTTTACGAGGTTACGCCTCTTAGGAAACAAGGTTATTAAATTGAGTCCATGCAAAAGAATGGGGGACCTCCCGCGAAGTACGTGCACTGGCCTAGCTGACCGGTTAGCGAACTTGTGGGCGTATATGATCCCGGCCATTTCTCCTTTTTGTTAGTTTTATGTATGCCCTAGAGGCCAGTATTGTACAGATGTTGTATATTATATTGGATGCTTGGACATATATAGAGATGACTTTCTTGCTCTATATGATAGTATGCTATCTGGTTACTCTTTATCTTAACATGTACACTAGTCTCTTTAAACTGTCTTATGGTTACATGTTGGTAAAGCCCTTAGGATGTGTACTTGACTACCTGGACTATGATGCAGATCATACTAGTGGGGACATGGTAGTCCATAAGTACATCCTTCAAGGTCCCTAGTCGTAGGTGTATCGAGATGGGGCATCGATATACCAGAGTAGACTAGCGTATACGCTTCTCGACCCATGAGATGGGCAATGGATGATCCCATATCCATTGGTGTTTGACATCAGAGATCGTGTACGGGTGCTCAGTGGAGACTGGGTACACTGGACGGACTCGCCGAGAACTCCCAGATGGTATTATACCTCACGTCAGATGGCAGTTCTCAGGTGACACTTGTGCAGGTTAGTCTGTAGACCCGAGATCGTCATAGAGTCTTGTGTGATTCCCACTGTGCTTTGATCTCCACCTTACCACATCCATGAGGGCGTGCAAAACGGTGGTCTTTGGGTACAGTCCCGAGTCACATGGAGGCAATGAGCGATAGGAGGGGTTTCGTCTCTCCCGGTATTAGGGGTTGATGTTGCGCTGTGCTCGATTGGCCGTAACAGGGAAGTCCCTGGCCAGGGCTGATCAGAGATTTGCTGGTAAGTGTTACCAGTAGTTTCTCGACCCGTTATGAGCCTCACATCGGCACGACTTATCGAGTATTGGGGTCTGACGTTTACCACCCCTAGACTTGATATGCGACGTATCAGACGAACAGACCGGACTGTACGGTAAGTGTTACTGGTTGGATTCACAGGAGTGTGAGCGAGCTAGCTCGTCGATCTTCTGATCGCTCAATACCCGGGTGGCCGTTACGTTTAGCAGACCGCTTGCGGCTTGTGGGTGCTTGATATGATCATCATCTGCTACCGGCGTATTGACGAGTCTTTAGAGTCCTACACAGAGGTTTCCTGGTTCAAGCGAAACGAAATAGGAGCGCATATGAGATATGTGCGGGACCGAGAATAATGCGTGTATGTGATACCGCATTTCATTCTCGCGATAAATGTTTCGATTGGTTATATTCGATATGACCTAGTTATCGAATCATTGATTCGATAAATCGATACATTGAATACTAGTCGGTTGTGTGCGACATGACCGGATCATTGAATCAAATGTTGATTTAATGATTTAATGTATAATTATATATTTGATATATTACTTTGCATTAGCTAGTATTGGTTCACTTTATATGGATTTTCTCACTTGATGTGCAAGAAGTATATGTGATATACTTTTGTGCACACATTTGTATCAAGTTTGATGATACTTGATTGTTTAGTTAAGTATATAGAATTAAACCATGGTTGATTTGATAATTAGGGTTTTGCATATTCATTTATTTATTCATTTATTTATTTGAAAAAGATTTAAAGAGAATGGTGGCTTTCTTTTGTCATTAGTTGAAGCTTCTTGAAGCCTTGACTTTTTCAACCATTCTTATCCTCATGCTTAACCCTAACTCTCCAAATGACCATGGTTTATTCTCTACACTTAACTCTTGTTAGATTATTATAAGTATGCCTTTTCTTTTCATTTTAAAAGACTTATCATAATTCTAGCATCATCTTCTTCTTCATCTCCAAAAAGAAAAGCTTGATGCCATCAATGGCAACTTGACTTCCAAAGTGAGAAATCCAAATCTAAAGTCTACCCACCTCCTATTTCTTCACCCTCTACCTCTTGCCAAGTTGTTTTGGGTGTTTTCTTCACAAGTTTCACAACTTGGTGAAGTCGGAGCTTGAACTTGTGATGCCTCGACGTAGATCGTCTTTGACACGAAGCCGACGACCTATTCCGCTCGCTTTCCCGATGAAGCCGATGAACGAGTCTAGGATTGGAAAAGGACAGCGAGAGGACCACTACGTGGAGCTAGGGAAGTGGATATCCGGATCTACAAAGGTTGTAGCATCTAACTTTTAGTTAAGTAGTTAACTAGATTATCTTTTCGCCTAAACATCTAGTCTAAGATCCGTAGTCTAGGGTTTCTCGGCACCATTTTTTTTAAATTGGCATGTTCGATGCCTTGTGAGACCTCACTAGAGTGCCTAGGAACCTTTCACTGGTATCAGAGCCTAGCTAGAGCCTTAGGCGAAGTCTAGACGCAATTTGAAGCCCGAACGAACCCGAAACCCTAAACCTAACATGCTCTCTGTACATTTTCTAAAATCTGGGATTTTTCAATATTAAAAGTGCTTAAAAAATTCAGCAGGGAATTCTAAGAATTACGATGCAAATTTCATCCAATGAACAGTAAGAAGCGCGGCGTAACCGCGGCCTAAGCCAGCTTAGGCGGCGGTTCCGCGGCGGCTTGATGACGTCATCCCTCCTCCAATGCACAGTAATTCATAGTTTCTGCAGCTGAGCTTTATGAGTATTTTTTAATAATTATTCCAGAGTTTAATTTTCTGGGCTGTTTTAGAGCTTCGGTGTTTCGACCGGATTATCAAATTTCGTCTTTTGTGTATTTCCGGATAATTTTTAGAATATGTTAAAAAGTTCGACCGGATTTAAATACCCAATTTTTCCCCTGTCGGGAAATTTCCAAGTGTTGGATTTTTCCGTAGTTTAACGACGTTCTAAGTAGTGCAAGTAACGCGATGGACCCTCTAGAAGACAACAAACCTTAACTCGATTATGTGACCGTCTTGAACTGCCCTTTGAACCTTCGGGTTTGGGGCAGTACGGCGTGCCACATGTGAGGCGTTGGCTTGACCCTTCTACGGCTGGACCGTTGGTACTGAGGCACGAACTGAATGTTGTTAGACTTATTTCATGCGTTGAGCTGTATCGGAAAACTTGGGTATTCGACTGTTCGATCGGAAAGTTTAACATTTTCTGTTTATCTGGAATGTGATACAATAATTGGAATTCACAAACAGTTATAAGATAACTGAATGAATGTTATAAATCTAGCAGTTTAGTCCCACATGATATTGAAAAGAGTTTTCGATAATGAGACTAAAATGCGGGATTTATATCTGTTAGGCATGTGATGCCTAAGTATTTCATTTGATTAGGCATGCGATGTCTAAAGAAGTTGCGGATTCCAATTGTTGTAGTTTTACACTTTCTTTTCTGTGACCGTAAGTGTAATATGTGATATCGCCGGTTTCGTTGCTATATGTCAACGACAATTGGGATGCGCATATTTACTTACGTTGATGACATATGATGTTATGTGTTGCTGGATATGTTATATTGGATCGTCATGTTCGAATAGCCGGGGGTTTTTATGTGAGATGAGTGTTTTTCATTTTCATTCATGTAAAAACTTGTATGTAATATTCTTTCATTTGGGGCACTTCCAGGTAGCGGAAGTTGTCACCCTTTGTATATTATTTACTTTTCCGCATTAGGATAGACCTAAGGAGGGGAGCACAAGTAACCGGGTTCTGGGATCCAGTGGGAGACCAACTCGAGGAGTCGAGTCCGGGTCTCCTAACCCTAGAATTGGCAGGGTTGCTTGCCGCTCTCGTAGGGGTCTAGGGGTGTGGGATTGGCTATTCATCACGACCGTGGAATCCGTGTTTTATACTGGCTCGTATTGAAAACACGGACGTCCTAGTATATCCAATATTTCATATGTTTCTTCTGCTGCGATATCTGTGATGTGATTCTGTGATGGATATAGTATATAGTATATATGATATATTATATAGACGTTACTTATGTTTTACACCCGCGCTAGCCCTGCCCTGCACTGTCGTTAGTTACCTAACCTAACGGTGCACGAGGGGACATCGAGGCGAATGCGGATGGCATAAGTGTACGTCATATCTATCTGTGATGTTTAGGTATTTAAATGATGGGACTTCATTAATGTGATTAATGAAAAACAAGAAACCTAAGATGTTGTGGAATCGAATTTTAAAATAAAACAGGTAGCTAAAGTTCTTACTTTGCATAGCGGTATATATGATATACCCTGCACCTTATTCGATGAGGAAAGGACCGAGATCCCTTCACCGGGAGTGACTCCTTTAGCAATAACTGGCAGATGCTACACACTCGGTTTGACTTTTGATTGCTTCTATAGTTTCTGCTTTGCACAGTGATATATATGATATATCCCGCACCTCATTCGACGAGGAAAGGGCCGACGATCCCTTCACCGGGAGTGACCCCTTTAGCAAAACTAAAAAGGCCTCAAAATCACTCCATTTCAAAACTTCATTTGATTCTACAACGATATCAAGTTCATTACGCTCATGGTTTTTATGAAAAACCTGCGTAGCCCTCCGTCATTTCAGATAAGTACTAGTTAGTATTCGTGCTGCGGTAGTTTGGCCTCCGTCAAGGCGCAGTGTACGGTAGCTAACTAATGCTTATCTGCCAGCATATGATGCGATTGGATTAGGGTATTCGTACGGCGTTGTTTGGCCTCCGTCAAGGGTCGTGCGGGTGGGTTTAATTCAATCAGGAAATGACGGGTTGAACTTGACTAGCGGACTATGGGTTGTTTGGCCTCCGTCAAGGTCATAGGACGCTAGGGGCAAAAGTATTATCGGGAATTTCAAGTGTTGAAATTTGCAATGAGATTGCATACCTTCTATGAGATAGTTGGATCCCGATACCCACTGCGAGTAAGAGTTACTCCTGGGAGAGTTTTACACATTGCAATTAGCTGATCAAGTAGGTGTCTAGAAAGGTGTTAACGAGGTTACGCCTCTGGGAAAACGAGGTTTACATTAATTAGGTTCGTGCGAAAGCACGGGGGACCTCCCTCAAAGTACCGACACTGGCCTGGCTGAAAGATTGGCAAACTTGTAGTGTGTAATTAATCCCGGCTAGTCTTTCCTTTTAGGGTTTGGAGGAAGATTTGATAAAAAGCAGTGGGAGCCATCCTGATTAGATAAGATAATAACCAATCTGATCTTGCACGAGCATACGCTAAAGTGTTTTCTTCTCTCTCTCTCCAGGTAGCGACCATTTCATGCCTTAATCAAGATAATAATATGGATGTATTGACCGAACCCGCATGTTATTCTGTGCTGGGGAACGCTGGTTCCGTTCTTTCTTATAAGAGTTTTAGGAATGAACAGGATATAGGGGAATACCAGGATTCCCATGCCACCCGAATGAAGAAAGTACATGTTGATGCATTTTCTTCGGGTGTGTTCGTTACTGAGAACTGTTTCTCCATTTGCTCTACGTCCTGGGTATTAGATACCGGGTCAGGATCCCATATATGTAATCAGTTACATGGGCTTAGAAAAGGAAGAGAACTTGGAGAAGGTGATAAAGACATTAGAGTTGGAAATGGTGCAATTGTTGCAGCTAAGACTGTCGGAGAATATCACCTTGTATTACCAACTGGTAATACATTGGTTCTGAACGAATGCTATTACATGCCGAACCTGATATGCAACATTATATCAGTTTCTTTATTGAGTAAAGAGGGATATAATTTTGTATTACAGGACAATGTTATGAACATTTTCCGTAACCAAAAGTTGGTTGGATCAGGCACGTTATGCAATGGCATTTATGTTCTAAATCAATCAACAGTTCTGAGCATAACAAACACACACAAGAGGAAGAGTTCTGAACTCAACGAATCCTTCTTGTGGCATTATGGACTGGGTCACATCAATGCGACACGACTAGGTAAGTTGCATAAAGATGGATATTTTAATCCGTTTGAATTTTCATCTTATGACACTTGCCAGTCATGTCTCAAAGGCAAGATGACCAAAACTCCGTTTACGGGACACGGAGAAAGAGTTACCGAACTCTTAGGACTTATACATAGTGATGTATGCGGTCCCATGTCTACACATGCCAGGGATGGTTCTTCATACTTCATTACATTCACTGACGATCTCTCTAGGTTCGGGTATGTGTTCCTGATGAAACACAAATCAGAAGCTTTTGAGAAATTTAGGGAATATAAACAAGAAGTTGAGAACCAAACCGGAAAAAGTATTAAAATCCTACGATCTGATCGAGGAGGAGAATACTTAAGCAATGAATTCCTGGACTTCCTAAAAGAGAATGGGATTCTCTCTCAGCTGACTCCTTCATATACACCACATCACAACGGTGTATCGGAGCGGAGAAATCGCACCCTATTAGATACGGTGCGCTCTATGATGAGTACAGCTGAGTTACCTATTTCCTTCTGGTGATATGCACTGGAGACTGCTGCATACCTACTGAATAGCGTTCCGACCAAATCAGTGCCTACCACTCCATATGAGATATGGAATGGCAAGAGACCATGTCTCAATTTTATTCAGATATGGGGTTGTCCGGCCTATGTTAAAACACAAAATCCGGACAAGCTCGAGGCAAGGTCTGTTCTATGTAAGTTTGTTGGATATCCCAAACATTCGCGAGGGTATATCTTCTACCACTCCGAGGAACAAAAAGTGTTTGTTTCTCGACATGCCACTTTCTTAGAAAAAAGTTTTCTTATGAAACAGATAAGTGGTATTGAGGTAGAACTGGAAGAGGTTCCAGCAATACAGACTACAACAGAAGATTTGGTTGAACCAGAGGATTCCGTAGTTCTGTCACGACCCGAAAGTACGGAACGTGACCGGCACTTAGATTTCGAAGCGTCTAGAGGCGCCACGTAACCTAAGTAAGCCGAAGCCCAGAAATCTAAACCATAAGAGAAGAAAAAGAAGAAAAGAAAAGAAAACAGGTATAAAAACATCAGCAAATTTTACCAAAAATTTCGGAAGAGTCTCCTCTGTAAAAACTGGCCCCCAAACGGGTACAACAAGTATAATATACATAAACAATAAAAAGCATCCCCAAACGGGAGCTAGCATCAACGCCAACAGGCGGAAACAACCACAACAAGCTCCATAATATACAACGCCAATAGGCGAGGCTCAAAACTCAAAAGAAAACAAAACCACCAGATCAGAATAATACATGCGTGACTCTAAGGTCGAAATAAAAGACTGGTCCAATAACTTATCAAGTAATACAAATATGGTTGATGGAGCTCACTAGATACAAATGAATGAATAAAATACAATGGTGGTTCAGATACAAGTGAACCAACCTACCGTGCAAATCACCCTGAAGGAATAGATGTGCCAGCAAGCTGCCAGGGAAACCTGTACATCGAACCTGTAATAAAATTTGGCACAACGGGGGTGAGTTGCCAACTCGTGAGTAGAAGACATCTACGAAAAGAAATCGAATGCACGACGCTATCCTAGGTCATAATAATAAACTACTATATCCCAAACATCTAGTAATAGCAGGGTAATACTACGTGTAAGTGCAGATACTCCGTATTCGTGTCAGTGCCTCATATAATACTATGTCATATGAAATGAAATGCATGCACCATGAATGTAAAGTAACAAATCCTGAAATCCAGATATACATGTATAAGAACTCTTTAGCTGTTATCATAGTAAAGTGTGTATAAGCATCTGAAATCTCAACAATGAAATCCATAGAAATCCGTGTCAAGTATCGACACAAAACATGTAATCTCAAGTCTCAATATGTCGGGCTCCGTCAGTCCGGATCGGCCCATATCATCAAATCTCACGACAACGGTCGGTATCCTCCGGATATCCGCCGCGCCAGACATCACCGGTAGGTAGCCTTCCCCTGCCAGGCTCATCGTCTACAACTCGATCTTCTTGCCCCGGGGTACCATATCGGGCCCACCATGTACCCGAGACGGTTCATCCACTCCTCGAATCGGGTCTCGAAATCCAACAGAAAACATGAAATCTAATGGTGGACGACACATACATCACGAGAAAACCGCATCTTATTTTAAAAAGAGAAGAGGAGAGAGAGATAAGTTTTATATATTTTTGCGGTTCCACAAAAATCCAGAAATCTCATAGAAATCCAAATCTCAAAATCATGAGTAAGTATATGATAAGTGTCGGCATATGCCCATACTACTGTGCGATAACATGAAAATATGAAAGCATGAATGTCTAAGTAATAAATATCATGTCTTATACTAACATCAGAGAGTGATCACAATATTATATCGGTTTAGTTGTTAACTGATTCTATCAATAAAAGATAATATGATCTAAAGTGTACGTGACATAGCAATTACCGATGATGATGTGTGTGAGCCGGCAAATAAGTGTGCGTGGAATATGCGCATCATCGATAATGGTGCTGGTGTCCTAACAGGTATGGTTTGTACTGATTATTGCAACATATGTAAGAACATGCACCATGATGATTACAGTAAGAATGTAAATACAGGTGTGCATTATCCACTCCTCTGCGGGATACGAGTACAACTACCACGATGTGAGTCGAACCTAAACCAGTGTCCATCTAACATCCTAAGGAACTAAACCTAATAGACTAGTCAGTAAGAAACTAGAGTCTACCTAGGGTCTAAATCAATATCTCTAATAGTCGGCGATCATGCCTCAATAGCGTCACGTACGTAGTACGGCTTCCTCGAATCAAGAGTGCGGATCAATCATCAAATCTAAGCCTCGTACGGTAAAATCCATCGTACGGCATCCCAATATCAGGGTACGGTCAAGTATCTCCTAGGTGTCTCATTATTCGTAAAACATCATCACCAACACATCTCATGATCAAGGTGTTAAACTGTAATCGCCTACATCGATCATATATCATTGCCATCATAATATGCATCATTAGTTTATCCTCAAAAGTATCATGTCATATGTATCATATTGTGATTAAGTCATACCGATATCTTATCGTCATCAAGTCACAAGCTACAGCCTAGGTACTATTTTAGCGTCCCATGTACCTCAATATCACCACCACCCTTTATAGTTTATATGTTCATGTTCATTATCTCATTCTCTAATGATCCGCTAACACTTTAATACGACTGTATAGTCAAGAATCACGGCATCAAGCCCAGCCATACGGTTTCATCATACCTCAGATATCATATCACTTCAACGAATCCCATATACGTGTTGTGTATATATATACACCTATACCTAGTTTTATATATATACACACATATACGTATACACCATGTCAAGTTTTAGGGTGTGCGTGTGTGTTTCTATCAGAACCTACGAACCTCTCCCAAAGTATTCATCCTCAGGTATGGTTTCCTAAATCAGTCTAGTCCCGCCTAGGGTCATTACTAGGGTCCTGCTCAGTAAGAATCTAGGGTCACATCGGGTTCTCCTAATATCAATAAGTACTATTCCTATTCTACGTTGCGGGGGTGCTAAACGCCATCCACCCGACTTCCCCCCGTAGATATACATCTACTCACCTGGTCCATGTCTGCCGACGACGGTGTCGCCATCCTCCTCTTCATCGCCCGCAGTCCACGTGAGGGGTACCTAAACGCAAACATATAAATAGTATCGTAAACCGAATCACATACAAAAGTCAAACGATACAAGGAACAAGCATAGGTTAAAACCTATGTCCCGTCCACGCAAAAGAACCAAATATCGCTCGATATCGGCGTACAAACTCCGATGGATCGAGATAAACATCAACCAACAACTTGTAGTTTTAAAACACATTACTTATACTATAAAACATGATTAAATCCATCGAAACCCTAAAACCCATCAAACCGTCCAATTTCGTAAAACCCGAAAATGCCAGTATACCGTTTTTCATCAAAACTTGACATTTAAATGAAACTAATGGTCATAAAACTCATTAAATAGCATTACTAGACTATACAAACCATTACTATATTTTTATTACACAATTTTGCATTTATTTGAAATTTCTAGTTTGCAACATTTAACAATTTTCAAGCAAAACACCACAATTCCACCACAAAACATGATTTTGCATGAATTAATATCTTAAATTACAATTCATGATGATAATGATATAATGAAACCATAATTATAATTTAAATCCCTTTTATTTAGTAATTTCCAAAATCTAGTTTACAAAATAATAGCATTTTATTACTATTTTTCCAATTATCAAAGTAATCTAGTGATCCAACTAAGTTTTTCATTCCATTTACATGCTAATACTCTCACTAAAACCACAATCTAATGATAGCAACTTTAATTGGAATTTTATATTACCCACAAACACATTTTAGAAAAATCTAGTTAGCTAATTTCCTTATTTAAAACAATTTTAAATGAAAATTTTACAATTTAACAACAATGCAATATTTTCCAATTCTAAAAGTGTTAAACTAACTATTATAACCCTAATTAATTATTAAAAACCCTAACTTGAATTTACAACCCTAACTTGCATTTTTTTTTTAAAAACATAGAATTAATTCTTTAAATCTAATTAAGCTTAAATGAACATCTAAAACAATAAATCAAAAGAAAGAAATTATACCTCCCAAAATATGAAATCCCAACAAGAAATGAGCCTCCAAAATACATGCTTTCCCACTCCTAAATCCATATAAAGAAGGGTAGAGAATAAAGGGTATGAAGAAATTAGGATTTTGTGGAATTTTAATTGAATTTTTGAAATATTTTTGATGAATTTTGAACAAAAATGAGGTGGAAAATGGGGGGGGGCAGCCATGGGGGGATTGTGGCCGGCCTTGGTGAGGTGAGGGAGAGAAAGAAGTGAGTGTGAAAATGTGTAGAACTTTCAAGAGAAGAAAACATCACATAAAGTCTTTTCATGCTTTATTTAATTATTTATTTATTTATTTAATATAGCAACTCAAGAAAGCTCTAGAAAATAGGAAAAATTTGCAAATAATTTTTGCATGATACACACTAAATTCTAATATGCCATGGTTCATTTTTACAAATTAAAACCATTCAAATTTGTAATTTACACTAATTTAGTGTAAAAATAAAGCTTATGTTAATATTTAAAATAATTAATTTAGGAAAAATATTTTATTAAACTAAAAATTTATAAGTAGCTAAATAAACACTATTTACTAGTAATTACATAATTAAATAGATATTTTTGAATTTATAATGAAAAACAATTACGGTTTGATTTTAAGAAAAATACATTTTGCTTTACCGAAAAATCATAAAATTCACTTAAACAATTTTATTCATTTAATTATTTTTAAAACGTTACAATCTTCCCCCCTTTAAGAAATTCGGTCCCCGAATTTAAATTAAAACTCCCCTTCCAAATACTAAAACATTTAGCAAAACACTCAAATCGTCGGGGCTCCGAAATCATCAGTACATAACAAAAATCAATTCCGTCAAGCACAACGCAATCATCGGAGTTATGGAGAGAATAAAATATCAAAACTCAATATGAAAACCATCATTTTATACGTCAATCTGTAACTTATATATAGTGCACATCATAGTAAAACCGTACAAATATCTGGATAAGGCAATATGCAAACACCCCTTTTTGAAAATTGCCGTGTGATGCACGTGTCACGGCATAAGTAGCGGACGTTTAAATAAAAAAAAAAGCTATATATATATATCTTTTATTTAACATACACGTCCCGCCTGGTTACTAAATCAAATAATAATGACTATGAAAACATACTGCTCAAACTGAAATCAATCCCAATCACATCATAGAAATATCATGTGCGTCCGGTGCGCACTGAAATCGAAACCAACTAAAGATACCATGAATACACACAAAAACAAAACTAAGTGCAACAGGTGTGCACCCAAAAACATCTGTCAAGTGCAACGGGTGTGCATGACTCAATATCAGGTGCATCTAATCTGCACAAAACCCCGATTTAGTGCATCTGGTGTGCACAAAATCGCATCAAGTGGGCCAAGTATGCGCAAGAATCCTAATCAGGTGCACATGGTGCACGAAAACATACATCGAATATCAAAATCAAAATCACAGTACAAAAATGCATGAAAACTAGGTCGAAACATATGTCAAAATCATGTGTAACCCCTATGCACGAAATCAAATCAAAATCACAAAAGGTATTAAAACCAAATCAAGTGTACTGGGTATGTACTAAACAACATCAATACAACCGATATATGAAACACAACTAGGATGTCATGAAGGTACACACATGAAATACAAATCGTAAAACGAACTCCTCAAAATGCCAAAATCCAATAACAGAAAATATGAAATTCAAATCACTAAATCACAATCGTAAACACGATCGTCAATGTCCGCCTCTTTCCTCTGATGTCGGCTGCTTCGAACTCGTCTCTTCGTAGCTGTGCTGACTGCGCTACCAACGGCAATACTCATGTCTAGAGTCTCCCACATAGTCGATCCCTTCACTTGATATCCGGACTACATTAAACTTTTCGATCGATCCATCAAAATCCCATAATTCCCCGAGAGCTCAACACTCAAGTACAGTTTAAAAATATCCGGTACATACCCCAGCATCGATGATCCAGCTGTAGAAGGGCAAACCCAAGCCTCACTAATGGCACCGCGGAACTGCCGTAAACCCTAAGGTTCAAGGGCGTTCTCGTGGTCATTATGTCGAGTTAGGGTTTCATTCTTCTAGAGGGTCCATCGAAGTTCCTGCATGTTCTTTCGAATACTTTAAACTTAGGAAAATGGTTTTCTGATAATCGTTCGAACCCTTTAACTTTATCCGGACGGCATGTGAATACCCTTCGTCCGCACGCTAAGCAATGCTTCAATCCACAAGAATAACCAATACTCTGATGGTTATCGCATTCGAGCCGCAGCTTCCTCTGCCCGTGGTAACAGAAACCACCATCCGATATCGACGAGGACAGATCAAAGGAACGAATGAAATACGGTGCAAACAATGTACATCCTAAGGCTCCTTAAGCAGAGTAGCATATCGTAAGTATGCCGCGGACCATACCCACGGTACGTTACTCTACCTAAATCGCCTACTCCATCAACCAAGGGTCACCTAGACTTATACAAGGTTAAACCTAGCGCTCTGATACCAACTTTATCACGACCCGAAAGGACGGAACGTGACTGGCACTTAGATTTCGAAGCGTCTAGAGGCGCCACGTAACCTAAGTAAGCCGAAGCCCAGAAATCTAAACCATAAGAGAAGAAAAAGAAGAAAAGAAAAGAAAACAAGTATAAAAACATCAGCAAATTTTACCAAAAATTTCGGCAGAGTCTCCTCTGTAAAAACTGGCCCCCAAACGGGTACAACAAGTATAATATACATAAACAATAAAAAGCATCCCCAAACGGGAGCTAGCATCAACGCCAACAGGCGGAAACAACCACAACAAGCACCATAATATACAATGCCAATAGGCGAGGCTCAAAACTCAAAAGAAAACAAAACCACCAGATCAGAATAATACATGCGCGACTCTAAGGTCGAAATAAAAGACTGGTCCAATAACTTATCAAGTAATACAAATATGGTTGATGGAGCTCACTAGATACAAATGAATGAATAAAATACAATGGTGGTTCAGATACAAGTGAACCAACCTACCGTGCAAATCACCCTGAAGGAATAGATGTGCCAGCAAGCTGCCAGGGAAACCTGTACATCGAACCTGTAATAAAATTTGGCACAACGGGGGTGAGTTGCCAACTCGTGAGTAGAAGACATCTACGAAAAGAAATCGAATGCACGACGCTATCCTAGGTCATAATAATACACTACTATATCCCAAACATCTAGTAATAGCAGGATAATACTACGTGTAAGTGCAGATACTCCGTGTTCGTGTCAGTGCCTCATATAATACTATGTCATATGAAATGAAATGCATGCACCATGAATGTAAAGTAACAAATCCTGAAATCCAGATATACATGTATAAGAACTCTTTAGCTGTTATCATAGTAAAGTGTGTATAAGCATCTGAAATCTCAACAATGAAATCCATAGAAATCCGTGTCAAGTATCGACACAAAACATGTAATCTCAAGTCTCAATATGTCGGGCTCCGTCAGTCCGGATCGGCCCATATCATCAAATCTCACGACAACGGTCGGTATCCTTCGGATATCCGCCGCGCCAGACATCACCGGTAGGTAGCCTTCCCCTGCCAGGCTCATCGTCTACAACTCGATCTTCTTGCCCCGGGGTACCATACCGGGCCCACCATGTACCCGAGACGGTTCATCCACTCCTCGAATCGGGTCTCAAAATCCAACAGAAAACATGAAATCTCATGGTGGACGACACATACATCACGAGAAAACCGCATCTTATTTTAAAAAGAGAAGAGGAGAGAGAGAGAAGTTTTATATATTTTTGCGGTTCCCCAAAAATCCAGAAATCTCATAGAAATCCAAATCTCAAAATCATGAGTAAGTATATGATAAGTGTCGGCATATGCCCATACTACTGTGCGATAACATGAAAATATGAAAGCATGAATGTCTAAGTAATAAATATCATGTCTTATACTAACATCAGAGAGTGATCACAATATTATGTCGGTTTAGTTGTTAACTGATTCTATCAATAAAAGATAATATGATCTAAAGTGTACATGACATAGCAATTACCGATGATGATGTGTGTGAGCCGGCAAATAAGTGTGCGTGGAATATGCGCATCATCGGTAATGGTGCTGGTGTCCTAACAGGTATGGTTTGTACTGATTATTGCAACATATGTAAGAACATGCACCATGATGATTACAGTAAGAATGTAAATACAGGTGTGCATTATCCACTCCTCTGCGGGATACGAGTACAACTACCATTATGTGAGTCGAACCTAAACCAGTGTCCATCTAACATCCTAAGGAACTAAACCTAATAGACTAGTCAGTAAGAAACTAGAGTCTACCTAGGGTCTAAATCAATATCTCTAATAGTCGGCGATCATGCCTCAATAGCGTCACGTACGTAGTACGGCTTCCTCGAATCAAGAGTGCTGATCAATCATCAAATCTAAGCCTCGTACGGAAAAATCCATCGTACGGCATCCCAATATCAGGGTACGGTCAAGTATCTCCTAGGTGTCTCATTATTCGTATAACATCATCACCAACACATCTCATGATCAAGGTGTTAAACTGTAATCGCCTACATCGATCATATATCATTGCCATCATAATATGCATCATTAGTTTATCCTCAAAAGTATCATGTCATATGTATCATATTGTGATTAAGTCATACCGATATCTTATCGTCATCAAGTCACAAGCTACAGCCCAGGTACTATTTTAGCGTCCCATGTACCTCAATATCACCACCACCCTTTATAGTTTATATGTTCATGTTCATTATCTCATTCTCTAATGATCCGCCAACACTTTAATACGACTGTATAGTCAAGAATCACGGCATCAAGCCCAGTCATACTGTTTCATCATACCTCAGATATCATATCACTTCAATGAATCCCATATACGTGTTGTGTATATATATACACCTATACCTAGTTTTATATATATACACACATATACGTATACACCATGTCAAGTTTTAGTGTGTGCGTGTGTGTTTCTATCAGAAACCTACGAACCTCTCCCAAAGTATTCATCCTCAGGTATGGTTTCCTAAATCAGTCTAGTCCCGCCTAGGGTCATTACTAGGGTCCTGCTCAGTAAGAATCTAGGGTCACATCGGGTTCTCCTAATGTCAATAAGTACTATTCCTATTCTACGTTGCGGGGGTGCTAAACGCCATCCACCCGACTTCCCCCCCGTAGATATACATCTACTCACCTGGTCCATGTCTGCCGACGACGGTGTCGCCATCCTCCTCTTCATCGCCCGCAGTCCACGTGAGGGGTACATAAACGCAAACATATAAATAGCATCGTAAACCGAATCACATACAAAAGTCAAACGATACAAGGAACAAGCATAGGTTAAAACCTATGTCCCGTCCACGCAAAAGAACCAAATATCACTCGATATCGGCGTACAAACTCCGATGGATCGAGATAAACATCAACCAACAACTTGTAGTTTTAAAACACATTACTTATACTATAAAACATGATTAAATCCATCGAAACCCTAAAACCCATCAAACCGTCCAATTTCGTAAAACCCGAAAATGCCAGTATACCGTTTTTCATCAAAACTTGACATTTAAATGAAACTAATGGTCATAAAACTCATTAAATAGCATTACTAGACTATACAAACCATTACTATATTTTTATTACACAATTTTGCATTTATTTGAAATTTCTAGTTTGCAACATTTAACAATTTTCAACATTTTTCAAGCAAAACACCACAATTCCACCACAAAACATGATTTTGCATGAATTAATATCTTAAATTACAATTCATGATGATAATGATATAATGAAACCATAATTATAATTTAAATCCCTTTTATTTAGTAATTTCCAAAATCTAGTTTACAAAATAATAGCATTTTATTACTATTTTTCCAATTATCAAAGTAATCTAGTGATCCAACTAAGTTTTTCATTCCATTTACATGCTAATACTCTCACTAAAACCACAATCTAATGATAGCAACTTTAATTGGAATTTTATATTACCAACAAACACATTTTAGAAAAATCTAGTTAGTTAATTTCCTTATTTAAAACAATTTTAAATGAAAATTTTACAATTTAACAACAATGCAATATTTTCCAATTCTAAAAGTGTTAAACTAACTATTATAACCCTAATTAATTATTAAAAACCCTAACTTGAATTTACAACCCTAACTTGCATTTTTTTTAAAAAAACATAGAATTAATTCATTAAATCTAATTAAGCTTAAATGAACATCTAAAACAATAAATCAAAAGAAAGAAATTATACCTCCCAAAATATGAAATCCCAACAAGAAATGAGCCTCCAAAATACTTGCTTTCCCACTCCTAAATCCATATAAAGAAGGATAGAGAATAAAGGGTATGAAGAAATTAGGATTTTGTGGAATTTTAATTGAATTTTTGAAATATTTTTGATGAAATGAGGTGGAAAATGGGGGGGGGGGGGGCAGCCATGGGGGGCTTGTGGCCGGCCTTGGTGAGGTGAGGGAGAGAAAGAAGTGAGTGTGAAAATGTGTAGAACTTTCAAGAGAAGAAAACATCACATAAAGTCTTTTTATGCTTTATTTAATTATTTATTTATTTATTTACTATAGCAACTCAAGAAAGCTCTAGAAAATAGGAAAAATTTGCAAATAATTTTTGCATGATACACACTAAATTCTAATATGCCATGGTTCATTTTTACAAATTAAAACCATTCAAATTTGTAATTTACACTAATTTAGTGTAAAAATAAAGCTTATGTTAATATTTAAAATAATTAATTTAGGAAAAATATTTTATTAAACAAAAAATTTATAAGTGGCTAAATAAACACTATTTACTAGTAATTAAATAATTAAATAGGTATTTTTGAATTTATAATGAAAAACAATTAAGGTTTGATTTTACGAAAAATACATTTTGCTTTACCGAAAAATCATAAAATTCACTTAAACAATTTTATTCATTTAATTATTTTTAAAACGTTACAAGTTCCCGATGAACCCCATCCTCTCCGCCGATCTAGTAGGGTTCCTCGTCCACCTGAGAGATACTACGGTTTTCTAATGGATGGTGGGAGCGAGGATTGCATCATGGAGGATGATGACCCAACTAGCTTCGAACAGGCCATCACGAGTGGGGACTCTGTGAAATGGCTGGATGCTATGCGGTCCGAGATGGAATCCATGTGCACCAACAAAGTATGGACTTTGGACGTTGCTCCTGAAGGGGTAAAACCCATTAGGAGCAAGTGGATCTTCAAGAAGAAACTTGGTGTAGATGGGAAAGTGAAGACTTTCAAAGCTAGACTTGTAGCAAAGGGTTTTCGTCAAAGACCAGGTGTGGACTATGACGAAACCTTTTCTCCAGTGGCTATGCTTAAATCCATCCGGATCATGCTTGCCATCGCTGCATATCATGATTACGAAATCTGGCAAATGGATGTTAAGACCGCCTTTCTAAACGGTGATTTAGAAGAGTGCGTGTACATGACTCAGCCAGAGGGCTTCGTAGACAGTGGGAGCAGCGGAAAGGTGTGCAAGCTGCTTAAATCCATTTATGGATTAAAGCTAACATCGCGGAGTTGGAACATCTGCTTTGACGTCGGTATCAAAGAGTTTGATTTCGTCAAAAATCCAGATGAACCTTGTATCTACAAGAAGGTGGCAGAGAGTAAGGTTGTCTTCCTCGTATTGTACGTGGACGACATACTCTTGATAGGAAATGATATTCCTATGCTGCAATCGGTCAAGCTCTTCTTATCACAAAGATTCTCAATGAAAGATCTTGGTGATGCCTCCTGCATATTGGGAATTAGGATCTATAGAGATAGATCCAAACGGATTTTGGGATTGTCCCAATCCAGGTATATTGACACCATACTAAAGAGGTTTAGTATGGAAGTGTCCAAGCGTGGGAACTTACCCACGATCTCTGGAGTCACTCTCTCCAAAGAGATGTCTCCCAAGACTGATTTGGAGAGAGCTCGCATGCAAGGGATACCCTATGCTTCGGCAGTAGACTCTATCATGTATGCGATGCTATGTACCAGACCCGATGTAGCATACTCACTAAGTATAGTGAGCAAGTATGAAGCTGATCCTGGATAGAGTCACTGGACAGCTGTGAAGAGCATTCTCAAGTACTTACGAAGGACTAGAGATATGTTCTTGGTGTATGGCAACGGGGAGCTCCAAGTGGAGTCCTTTACCGATTCGAGCTTCCAGAGTGATAAGGACGACTCTAAGTCGCAGTCGGGCTTTGTCTTTACCCTTTACGGAGGGGCGGTTAGCTGGAAGAGTTCCAAGCAGGAAACCGTGGCAGACTCGATGATGGAGGCTGAATACATCACTGCCAACGATGCTGCCAAAGTGGCTTTCTGGATCAAGAAGTTCATTACTGAACTTGGTGTGGTTCCATCCATTGAGCGTCCAATACCTTTGTATTGCGATAACAATGGAGCGGTGGCTTTGGCCAAGGAACCCAGGTCCCATCAGAGATCCAGGCATATTCTGAGGCGGAATCACCTGATCCGGGAGATAGTTGATCGCCGGGAGATCGAGGTCAGGAGGGTTGACACAAAGAACAACATGGCGGATCCACTCACGAAGGCCATTCCCCAGACACAGTTTGAGAGACTCTTCGGGATGCTCGGTATGCGATACTACAGCAGCTGGCCCTAGTGCAAGTGGGAGATTGTTAGTTGTATGTATTCCCTAGAGGCCAGTATTGTACAGATGTTGTATATTATATTGGATGCTTGGACATATATAGAGATGACTTTCTTGCTCTATATGATAGTATGCTATCTGGTTACTCTTTATCTTAACATGTACACTAGTCTCTTTAAACTGTCTTATGGTTACATGTTGGTAAAGCCCTTAGGATGTGTACTTGACTACCTGGACTATGATGCAGATCATACTAGTGGGGACATGGTAGTCCATAAGTACATCCTTCAAGGTCCCTAGTCGTAGGTGTATCGAGACGGGGCATCGATATACGAGAGTAGACTAGCGTATACGCTTCTCGACCCATGAGATGGGCGATGGATGATCCCATATCCATTGGTGTTTGATATCAGAGATCGTGTACGGGTGCTCAGTGGAGACTGGGTACACTGGACGGACTCGCCGAGAACTCCCAGATGGTATTATACCTCACGTCAGATGGCAGTTCTCAGGTGACACTTATGCAGGTTAGTCTGTAGACCCGAGATCGTCATAGAGTCTTGTGTGATTCCCACTGTGCTTTGATCTCCACCTTACCACGTCCATGAGGGCATGCAAAATGGTGGTCTTTGGGTACAGTCCCGAGTCACATGGAGGCAATGAGCGATAGGAGGGGTTTCGTCTCTCCCGGTATTGGCGGTTGATGTTGCGCTGTGCTCGATTGGCCGTAACAGGGAAGTCCCTGGCCAGGGCTGATCAGAGATTTGCTGGTAAGTGTTACTAGTAGTTTCTCGACCCGTTATGAGCCTCACATCGGCACGACTTATCGAGTATTGGGGTCTGACGTTTACCACCCCTAGACTTGATATGCGACGTATCAGACGAACAGACCGGACTGTACGGTAAGTGTTACTGGTTGGATTCACAGGAGTGTGAGTGGGCTAGCTCGTCGATCTTCTGATCGCTCAATACCCGGGTGGCCGTTACGTTTAGCAGACCGCTTGCGGCTTGTGGGTGCTTGATATGATCATCATCTGCTACCGGCGTATTGACGAGTCTTTAGAGTCCTACACAGAGGTTTCCTGGTTCAATCGAAATGAAATAGGAGCGCATATGAGATATGTGCGGGACCGAGAATAATGCGTGTATGTGATACCGCATTTCATTCTCGCGATAAATGTTTCGATTGGTTATATTCGATATGACCTAGTTATCGAATCATTGATTCGATAAATCGATACATTGAATACTAGTCGGTTGTGTGCGACATGACCGGATCATTGAATCAAATGTTGATTTAATGATTTAATGTATAATTATATATTTGATATATTACTTTGCATTAGCTAGTATTGGTTCACTTTATATGGATTTTCTCACTTGATGTGCAAGAAGTATATGTGATATACTTTTGTGCACACATTTGTATCAAGTTTGATGATACTTGATTGTTTAGTTAAGTATATAGAATTAAACCATGGTTGATTTGATAATTAGGGTTTTGCATATTCATTTATTTATTTATTTATTCATTTATTTATTTGAAAAAGATTTAAAGAGAATGGTGGTTTTCTTTTGTCATTAGTTGAAGCTTCTTGAAGCCTTGACTTTTTCAACCATTCTTATCCTCATGCATAACCCTAACTCTCCAAATGACCATGGTTTATTCTCTACACTTAACCCTTGTTAGATTATGATAAGTATGCTTTTTCTTTTCATTTTAAAAGACTTATCATAATTCTAGCATCATCTTCTTCTTCATCTCCAAAAAGAAAAGCTTGATGCCATCAATGGCAACTTGACTTCCAAAGTGAGAAATCCAAATCTAAAGTCTACCCACCTCCTATTTCTTCACCCTCTACCTCTTGCCAAGTTGTTTTGGGTGTTTTCTTCACAAGTTTCACAACTTGGTGAAGTCGGAGCTTGAACTTGTGATGCCTCGACGTAGATCGTCTTTGACACGAAGCCGACGACCTATTCCGCTCGCTTTCCCGATGAAGCCGATGAACGAGTCTAGGATTGGAAAAGGACAGCGAGAGGACCACTACGTGGAGCTAGGGAAGTGGATATCCGGATCTACAAAGGTTGTAGCATCTAACTTTTAGTTAAGTAGTTAACTAGATTATCTTTTCGCCTAAACATCTAGTCTAAGATCCGTAGTCTAGGGTTTCTCGGCACCATTTTTTTTAAATTGGCATATTCGATGCTTTGTGAGACCTCACTAGAGTGCCTTGGAGCCTTTCACTTTTAAAGTTTTAAAGAGGATTCGAAGGAACAGTGGAAGCCATCCTGATTATATGAATTAATCAACCAATCCAATCTTGATAGAGTGCACGCTGAGTGTTTATTTTCTCTCTCTCTGGTAGCGACCATGACTGACCTTAAATTAATACTGGTTAACCAAGTTAACCAAACCTTTTTTTATAATCATTGGCTTTGGAATGCCATTATTGCCCTAATTCATGACGAAGTCGCATATGTCCTTACCGATCCTACTTCTCTTTTACTTCCTCCAGAACCATCTGTATCAGATAAAAGATCCATAATGCTTGGAAGGTCATCTCATATAGTTACATACGAACTCGAAGAAAGTGTTTCAATCAAGGATAGCCACTGATTCTGGAGAAAGTGAATTATATATTGATATAATTCATTTGTCTCTCCTCTCTACCTTATCTAAATTATGAGAGCTCTTTAAATAAGGAGAATACATCAGTTATGCTTGTTGAATAGTCTTCTTCCAATCTTGAGGTTAGAGCTGAAAGGAAGGGAAAGAAGAAAATCAACCAAGCCGAAGTTGGGTGTACACAAGATAAGAGAAAGAGACATCTTGAGGGGTTTCATTTGAAGGGAAAGAGGATTGCAATTACTGTCATGAGCCTGGGCAGTGGAAAAGGCATTACTGTAAATACCTGGCCACCCCCTTGAAGCATATGATGCTTCATCTTCTGATGTGTTTACTATTGATAACTATTTCTCAATTAATTATCTTTCCTGGGTATGCGATACCGGATCAGGATCCTACATCTGTAAGTTGTTACAGATATTGAGAAGGAGTAGAATATTAGAAAATGGTGATTTGATCCTCAAAATCGAATTTGGAGTAAATGTTCCTATTGGGGAAAAATCACCTAGTTTTGCCTAACAGCAATTATTTGGTTTTGAATATCCGTTATTATGCACCAGATTTTAAAACTCATATATTCGTCTCTTTATTTGATAAAGTGGGATATAAATTTTCAAAAATTATATTCTAAACATTTACCTTTATCATTTGATAATTAGGTAAGGTGTATTGAATAACGGTATAGACATTCTTAACCAATATACAGTTTTCAATTTACAACACACGGAATTTGAGTTAGTGAACTCATATGACTTATACATATTAACGTAAGTTGTCCAATGTCCATATGGACAAGGGGTTGGTACAAGGTATTCCGTATGGAAAATATAATTATCCCTCAGATTACTCCTCCGAGGGGGCGCTCCTTGATGAGTAATGATGAATCACCTTTTTCAATTAGGAGGTTTGCACTGGAAACAATTACATATCAATTGATAATGGTTCACTCTAAATTTATGACTCTAATTCTATAAATGATATAGAATGAGTTTATATCTTAAGGTTGTTAAGATATAGAGTTACCTGGTTTGTGCTTAAAAAAATAATCCGAAAAAACTCGAGGCACATTTCGGTAACATGAAGTTTGTGGCTTATCCCAAGCTTAGGCAAGGGTATAAATTCTACCATTTTCAGGAACAAAAGTTGTTTTGTTCTTGACTCGCCGACTTCTTGCTAAAGGAATTTCTTGTAAAAAAAATTTGTGGGAGTATGGTGGAACTGGAAGTGATTCCAGAACTATAAATGATTACTAAAAATTTAGTAGAACCTGGAAATTTAATTGACCCTGACAAACCTTAACCACACCGCAGATTTAGTAGGTGATCTCAGCAACCGAGAGGTACTTCAGTTTCCTCATAGACAGTGACAGAGAGGCTTGCATCATGTCATGATAACTCTATTATATCAACAGGCCATAGGAAATAATGATTTCCGACTGATGGCTGGATGCCATGTTATCCAAGTTGGAATCCATGCACTGCAACAAAGTATGGACTTTGTTGGGTTCTCCTGAAGGGGTAAAACCCATTAGGAGCATGTTGATCTTCCTATATCTGCAGATGGAAACGTATTAACCTTATAAGGCTAGACATATCGTAAATATTTTCATCAAATACCTGGTGTGAATTGTGATGAAACTTTTGCTTCAGTGTTTGTGTTGAAGTTTATATGGATATAACTTGTCACTGTTGTTTTTCATGACTATGATATCTGGCAGGTGGATGGCTATAACGTTTTTCGAAATAGGGATTTAGAAGTGCACGTTCATATGAATCTGCCAGAGGGTTATCTTATTCAGTAGGAGAAGTGAATAGTGTGCAAGTTGATTACATCTATTTTATAGACTAAAGCAAGCATAGTGGAGATGAATCATCTGTTTTGATATTACGGTCAAAGTGTTTGACTTCATAAAAATAATATATGAACCTGGTATTTGTAAGAAGGATGTAGGGAGTAATGTCATAGTATAAGGATGACATACTCCTGATAGGAGGCGGTGTTCCTATGCTCCAGTTGGTCAAACTATGGCAGTCACAGGTCTTTCTCCATATAGGATGTGGATATCAGTCCAATCCTGTAGAAACATAGAATAGCGGTGAAGAATATATTAAGATGGTCTTGGTGTATGGTAATGGCAGCCTCCTATAAGAGGCGATTACCGATTCTAGCTTCCAAGGGGACATGGATGACAGAGTGTATGTCGTGAGATATTATTTTACACTCTTCTGAGGAGCGGTATCTTGGAAAGAGTTCCAAGCGGGATACCGAGGTAATCGTGGCGCTGAATGCTGATTGTGAATCAGCATTGGATACATCCTAAGTTGTTGTTTGGATAAATACGTTCATTTATGAACATGATCCCAACAGATATCCAAACAAAATTCTAAAGTAGGTATTGCTCATTTCGGGAAATAGTTGATCTCCGCGAAGTTGAGATACGAGAGATATAGTTAGAACATTGTGGTGGATCCACTCACTATGGTTATTTCTCAAACATGGTTTTCGAAACTAAAAGTAGAGAAGTTGGATATGCGATACCGCAAGAATTGTCCTTAAGTGCAAGTGGGAGATTATTGGATATAGGCACCCTCAAGGAAATTATTATAATTGAAGGAGGACCTATACGGAGAACAATCTTACTCGAGATGATAGTATGCTATCTGGTTTATCTTTATCTATCATGTGTATACGTTTTACTCGTTATCACGTATCGCTAATACTTGAGATAGAGCCCTTAGGATTTTGCTTGACTTCCAGGATTAATAATAGGGATCATACTAGTGGGGCCTGAGGTAGTCTATAAGCACATGCTTAAATGTCCCTAGTCGTAGATGTATCGAGACTGGGCATTAGTACTCCAGTTTAGACTAGTGTGTACGTTTCCTGATCCGGTTGGAGGGTGATATCTGATCCAACGGCTATTGGTGTTTGACATCGATGATTGTATTCAGGTACTCATAAGAGTATGAGTTTCACTGGACGGACTCATCGAGAACTCCTACATGGTTTTATACCAATGCCAGGTAGCAGTGCTCTCATGACGATAGTACAAGGTAATCCCTCGATGAGATCACCACGATGTCTTGTGTCTGTTCCCACTAAACTTTGATTACTACCCTTCCACGACTCAAAGAAGTCATGCAAACAGGTTTTACTTGGGTATAGACCCGAACCACATAGAGGCAGTGAGCAGTCGAAGGGATTCATCTCTCCCGGTACAGGGAGTCGATATCGCGCAGTGTAAGACATGACTATAATCATAAGTCTGTGGCCACAGCAAGTGAGATAAACTGATAAGTGTTATCTTTTGTATCTCTGTTGGATATAACTTCGATGTCAGCATGAATTATTGGGTTATTGGGGGTCTGACAGTTCCACCCCCTAGACCCGGTATGCGATACTCTTTGACGAAGAGACCGAACTATATGGTATTCATTGCTTATAGACTTTGTAGGGTCCAGATGAGTTTACTCGTTGACCTTCTTTTATCTTGCACATACCTGGGTAGCCGTTACGTATAGCTAGTATCACTGACGAGCTTATGGGTTAACCCGTGAGGGGATAGATCTGAAAGTGTTTCAGATTCAATCGGATATAATCCTGTATAATCTACTGTCAGCGTATTGACAGGTCTTTAGAGTCCCGCAACGAAAGTGCCTGCCCAGGCGAAATGATGATGTGGCGTACGTATAAGGATACATGCGAGGGTTTGATTAAATCCATGTATGTGATACACGTGATTTAATCGGACGGTTGCTATACTAGCCGTTCATTTATAAATCGGAATATTAAATCAAGTGTTGACTTAATAACCGTATAGGTGATATGGTTTCTAGTATATGTGTATGTATATATAGTACACACACTCTCTTGCTCTCTCATTAGTATTTGATACTGATGGATTTGTTTATGTATAGGATACATATATTCTTCTCTTTAAGATTATATATATGTGTATGTATACGGATACATATACACTCTCTCATTTATATGTATTTGATACATATAATACATGTTAAGTATTTGATACATTGTGAATTTGTATTTTGATAAAAATATATTTTCTTTATTATTGAAAAATAAATAAAGAATGTATGTGGGGGCCCACTCTCTCTCTTTGGATGACATAAGAGTAGAGAGAGGGGGAAAGAGAGAAGAATTTTTAAAACTCTTTATGTGTGTGTGGGGTGTGTGTGTGTGTATATATGTATAATAATAATAAAGAGAATTAATAGATAAAGAAAAGAAGAGAAAAGAAGAGAAGAGAAGAGAAAAGATGAGAGAGGAAAAGAAAAATAGTTTTCTTTTTCTTCTCTCATTTTATTGATCCTTCTTGCTCTTATCTTCATTTTTTCAAGCATGGCTTCTTCTTCTTCTTTCTCTTCTTGATTTTTCTATTAAGAAATAGAAAGAGAACTAGAGAGTCTTTAATTACCACATCACCCTCCTCATTGGCCTAGCAAGTTTAATGAGTTGGTTTCTTCACTTGAGAAGTGAAGATAGAACTTTGGATTTAGGACTTTCACGCGGATCATTTACGGCGAGGCGGTCGGTGTCCAAGCACTTCCGGGAGCTCACAAGTCTAGCGAGGGTCTTCTGATAGGAGATCGGACATGCTACAAAGGTTGTAGCTCCCCAAATTCCCCTCTAGTTTATTTGTTTACTATCTTTGTTTGCTGGTATTTAGTGTTTAGACGATTGCTTGGTGCTTGCGGGTGTTTGTGCTCAAGGGAATTTTTGTTATCCGTGTTATTCGCTTCCTCTACGCCTACTAGTGAGCACGAACATCCCAACAAATACACTAGCAGTGAGTTACTGGATCAAATCTATAACCATAAGTATGTCAGTGGCACTAGCTGTATGTAACGGCTACCCAGGTATTGAACGAAAGAAAGATCGACAAGCAAGCCCGTCCGAATGCTTGCTGAGCCTATTAATGACAGTCACTGTACACTCTGGTATATTCGTCTAAGAGTGTCGCATACCGGGTCTAGGGGTGGAAAACGTCAGACCCCTAATAACCTGATAAGTTGTGCCGGTGTCAAGCTCATCACCCATCGAGAAACTACCGATCTCCTATCAGTAAATCTCATCCACTCTGGCCATAGATTTTTGGTGATGGCCAACCGAAGACAACGCGACATCGACTCCCTATACCGGGAGAGATGAATCCCCTCAATCCGCTCATTGCCTCCATGTGGCTTGGGACTGTACCCAACTAAAACATGTTTGCACGACTCGGTAGAGCCGTGTTAGGGTAGTAGTCAAAGTACAATATGAACTCACACAAGACAAATGACTATCTCAGGTCAACAGACTACCATGTACTCATGTCACCAGAGAACTTCTATCTAACGATAGGTATAATACCATCTAGGAGTTCTTGAGGAGTCTGTCCAGTGTAACTCATAACCCAATGAGAACCTGTATACAATCTTTGATTCCTAGCACCAATGGCTGTAAACCGTCCATCGCTCCTCGTCAGGGTCAAGAAACATATACACTATTCTACTCTGGAATATCGATACCCAGTCTCGATACTCCTATGACTGGGGACATTTAAGGATGTACTTATAGACTACCCAGTTGCCACAAGTATGATCGCCATCATAATACTGGTAGTTAAGCAAATACCCTACAGGATTCATCATTATGTATTAGCGATACATAATAACAAATAAAATGTATACACATGAATGATAAAGGCAAATCAGATATCATACTATCATCTCGAGTAAGACTGTTCTACCTGTATAAGTCCTCCCTCAATTATCATAATCGCCTGTCTGCAATTACAATAATTGCCTAGAGGGCACTATATCCAACACACCCAAGCCCCATCTCACTTCACTGCCTCTTTTTAGAGCCCCCAATCGAAAAACCATAGATCTTAGAATAAGAAGCAGCTCCGCAACCATGACCCGACCGTCGTTCAGCGACTGCCAAAGCCCTCTCTACCACCGTTCAGCAATCTCTCATTCTTTGTTCCTTCTAATTCTTTCAAAGGAGGTTTGTCTTCTCATCTCCTTACTTTTCTTTATTTGTGAAATTTTTTTTTCTCTGTTAAAAATGGTTAAATACGAAACAGAGAAGAATTTCATCGATGTGTTTGAATATAATCAATTAGGTAAATTTTTCTATGATGAGATTGTTGATCGTAATTAGGAATTTTTGGATTATAATCATGATGATGCTTTTATGATCAAAGATCATGTTATAGAATTTTACACCCATCGGACTAACGATTTTGATCCAAACATTGGTGAAATTCATGTTGATCTTTACAGATATAACTATGTAATTAATGTCGTTGTCATCTTACAAGTCATAGGTATACCGCGAGCAACTGGTCATGATTGCGCCGAAGATATTCACTTTTATGCACGTGTGATGGGGGTGCATTGTAGTATGAATGCTAGATCCAGTATTGATGGAAAAAAAATATTTGTGAATGTTTTTGCGCTTGTAGATGGGTAAATGTGCATATGATCATGTCTTCATACATCACTAACTTCTTTACACCCGTCTTGCGCATTGTTCATTGTCTCATGACAAGGAACCGAAATATTGACATTTGCACCACTTTCTTACACACCATTGCCCATGGGACCAACACTGCTTTTCCTTTGGCCGTGCTTCTGACTCAAATTTGTCTTTATATGATACCTTCAGAGGTATTTCATACATTTGTAGCTCGGGCCATTCAAGTTAAGAAGGAAAAGGTCTCCGGTACTTACCGAGATATGAAAACCACTATCTTTTCACCCGATGCATCCGAAATTTGGGAGCATGTTCCTATCGAGTCGTCTTCTAAGAGTGACAATACGGTTTTTAGTTATCCTTCACACGGTTGTCAAGCGATGGTGATGCAGAGAATGATGAAGGAGATGAGGAGAATATTTAAATTGTTTAAGAGGAGCTAACAAAAGAATGATCAAAGGTTTGATCAAATTGATAAGAGATTGGGGGGATTGAGACGGATGTTGTCGCACTTCGAAGATCCAAATCATATGGCGGTGAGGCGAATGGATCAAAAAGAGGCCGTCATGAGTAGTGAGGACACTGCCTTTGATAGGTTTGAGGGTATGTATCTTAGATAGGTTGCATTTGCATAAAGATAAATTGCATTGCATATTTATTTTCCGTATTGTATTTGCATGATTTTCTTTCCTTTGCATATCTAAATTCCATATTACATTATGTTTAAAATTTTGCATTGCATATATATAGAAAAACCATAAATAAAAAAACCATTAAACCTATAAAAATTGAAAGCTAAGATTAGAAATGGATACCTGAAAAATAACCCTTCTTAAAAATTTAACCGTAGTGAATATACACTTTTACCTACACTTACAGTACATCTTTAAGTTTTGGGAAATAAAGAAAGGGCTTGAACTATAAAATAAATAAATAAAATATATAATAAAAAGCTTGGTTTCTCGAGTTCTTAAGGCCGAACCGGGATTTTAAATCCTGATGCCCTAAAACTGTCTGATTGGGAGTCATCGCCGAAAGAGTTCAATATGGGAAACCAAGTATAATCTTTGTTTTGAAAACTTGGGCAACTTGAGTTCCTAGATCATTAGGGTGCTTCATCACTGGGAGCATTAAAGCCGTCTGGTTTGGGAATCATCGCCGAAAGAGCAAAAGGAATTAAAAATAAAATCAAATAACAAGAAGCTAGGGGATTGAAGCAAAGATTAAATAACGAAACACACGGAGTAACCGGGATCTAGGCCTAAGCAAGCCCGAGTGATCGCATTGAAAAGCATTGTTTCATGTCGCTTAAATAAAATAAAATGGAGATATGAAAGCCTTGAATTGAAATAGCTTAAGTAAGGGATAACTTGCACGAGCACAAAAGTGTATAGGAGCTTAAGTTAAGTTGATAGCAAGGAGTGAAGATTAGGAATTGAAGTTTCTACCTTAGGAAAAAAAAGTTTCTAATTCTAGATTCTAAATCCTAGGACAGGAATTGAACGTGAACCCTACTAAACTAGTTTCACTTGGGATTTTGTGGATGCAATCCGCTGAAAATGCTCATAAGACAATACTCGTCCTCTAGGGAAGCATAGAAGTTTGATGACTTGTTGCACATGCTAAGTGCAATCGTGTTGACTACAAAAGTGTACTAGGATTTTTCTTTCTTTAGAATAACATGACTTGGCTCGAGGGTGAGCAAAGCTTAGGTTTGACGGTATTTGTTCATCATAGATTATTACATTATATATCACACATTCCTATCTCCTTTGTATATAAATAAGTGCTATTAACTCTTGACTGCTATCTAAGTACAGGAAACAGGTCTAGAATCTAAAGATACAGAATTTAGGCTAAAAATATTGCATTTGAGTTCGATCACCAAATAAAGGATACCGCCTATGGTGCAAATTTACAGATAACATGACAAGATTTTTCAGGATTGAAAAAGAGAAACCACATAACAACATAAGAACCAAGGCCAAAATGAGCCCAATTGGTTGGGGCTGCGGTTCCGCGGTTAGGACAGTTTATTTGGACCGCGGTTCAGCGGTTGAGGCGCATCCAATTGGGTTCGAATTTGGGCCCATACTTCATCATCAAACGATTACTCTCTCAAAGCTTCTAGACTCTCGGTGGCAAATCTATAAAAGGAGCAGATTTGAAGGGATCAAGGAGCTTTTAATTTTTCCCTATTTCAATTTTGAATTTTAATTGTAATTTTCATTTTTATGATAGCTTTCTTCTTCCTTCTCTCTTGTTAGCTTCCTCATAGCTATCAATGGACGTTAGCTCTTAGGTTAGTTGGTTTTCTTTTTTCTACTTCAAAAATCCATAAAAATTGTAATTAGATTAGAGATCAAGACTTGAATTGAAGGTAAATTGAAGATTATTAGTGTTCTTCCCTCTTTTCTCTCTTTTGCATTTAAGTACATATGCCTTTGCGATGATCCCTTTATTATTTTGCTATTGTTTCTTTGTGATGATGAATTGTGAGTAGTTAATGAAATGAGGAGGGTCAGTGGTGATTAAGGAATCCATTTCACTATCTCTCTCTCTCTCTTGATTATGTAATTTTGATGAAACTTTATCTTAATTGTTTTAATTGATTTCAAGTAAACATATCTTCCTCTTTAGTCCTTGTCGAGAGTGGCGAGGCTAGATGATTATGCGATCTATGTAGAGATTAATTAATCTTAATGAAGGTAGAAATTAGATCAAGTCTCGAGAATGTTGTTAAGGGTTCTAAATTGACGCATCCGAATAAGGTAATGACTATGCCTCTTCAACGGACAAATCTACCAAAGTCCTTTAACATCATCCACAAGCATTAGTTTAGCATCATCCTTCTCAACTAGGACTTGATTCTAAGCGTCTAATCTGATATTCCATGCCTCATCACCTGTTGTGGTGAATGTTTGATGGTTTGTGTTAGGAATATGTATGCCCTAGAGGCCATTATTGATGATATAGTGGATGCTTGGACATATATATAGAGGACTTTCTTGCTCGACATGATAGTATATTATTTTGTTTCCTTTATCTTAACATGTTCACTGGTATTATTATACCGTCTGTCTCTTACATGTTGATGAAGCCCTTAGGATATGTACTTGACTACCAGGACTATGATGAGATCATACTAGTGGGGCCAGGGTAGTCCAAAAGTACATCCTTTAATAAGTTCCTAGTCGAAGGAATATCAAGACTAGGGCATCGATATTCCAGAGTAGACTAGCGTATACGCTTCTTGACCCATATGATGAGCGATGGATGATCCCACATCCATTGGTGTTTGACATCAAAGATGGTATATGGGTGCTCAGTGGAGACTGGGTACACCGAACAGGACTCGCCGATGACTCCTATGTGGTAGTATACATATCGTCATACAGCAGTCCTCTGGTGACACTGGTACAAGTTAGTCTGTAGACCCGAGATCGTCATAAAGTCTTGTGCGGCTCCCACTGTGCTTTGATTTTCTCTCTACCACGCTCAAATGAGACATGCAAACAGGTGGATTTTAGGTACAGTCCCGAGTCGCATGGAGGCAATGAGCGATAGGAGGGGTTTCGTCTCTCCCGATATTGGGGGTTGATGTTGCGCTATGCTCGATTGGCTAAAACAGGAAGTCCCTGGTCAGGGCTGCTGCCGAGATTTACGGATAAGTGTTATCAGTAGCTTCTCGAACCGTTATAGGGCAGACATTGGCATGACTTATCACGTTACTGGGGACTAATGTTTACCATCCCTAGACATGATATACGACATATCAGACGAAGAGACTGGACTGTACGGTAGTGTTACTGATAGGATTCATGGAGACTATGGACAAGCTTGCTTGTTGATCTTCATATCGCTCAATACCCGGGTAGCCGTTACGTCCAGCTAGTACCACTGACGGCTTGTAGGTGACTGATGTGATTATCACCTACTGCTGGCGTATTGACGAGTCTTTAGAGTCACACACAGAAGTTCCCTGGTTCAAGCGAAATGAAATAGGACACATATGTGATGTGTGTGTGGGCCTGATTAAATACGTGTATGTGATACCGTATTGTAATATGGCAGTTATCTGTTATCGATTCGGTTATATGTGATATAACCAGATTGTCGAATCGAGTGTTGATTTGATAATGTGATATACAGATAAATGATATTAGTCGGTCATATGTGATATAACCGGATTATTAAATAAAGTATTGATTTAATAATGTGATATACATTATATGTGATATAATTATATCTTAACTAATATCATTAGCTCACTAATTATTCTTCATAATATATATATATTAATATATATGATATATATATATATATATATATATAATAATGAAGCATGGCATAAAATTCTATTTTGTGAAAATAGAAATGAGGTAGAAAATGAGAGCATGGTTGCAAGCATGGGATTTATATTTGTTTATTCTTCTTGACTCACTATTCAAGCATGGTTGCAATTTTATATTGCAAAATTCCATGCTTGAATGAGTGGGGGTCAAAAATTGCTATTCATTCTAAGCTCATTCTCAACACTTAGACATTTTCTTGAGTTGCTCCTATGGTTGCTTTCTAGCTTCTTCTTCTTCCTCAATTACTATAGTTCAAGATTCAACCCTCACATGTGACGTGAACAATGAAGCTTGAACACAAACTTGTGAGTTTTTAACATACCCTACTTCACCATCCTACACTTGACTAGCGATCAAGTGTAGTGTGTTTACTACGCTAAAGAGTTTAGTGTAGAGGTAGCTTGAGTTGGAGGGACTTCGTGTGGATCATCTTCGGCACGAAGGTCATTGGAAGAAGTTTGTCCAAAGCCTAAAGTAGAGCCTAGTGGAGTCGCGGGACTACTACACGGAGCATGTGAAGAGAAGGACTTGATCCTAAAGGGTATAACCTTCTTTCACTTTTTTTAGTTCATCACATCACAAAGGCAGACCCTAATATCCTAGTAAAGATCTTGTTAGTCTAACATAGCACCTAAAAAAAATTAAAATTTGGCATTCTTGATGCCTCTTGAACCTCATGGTGGTGCTAGGGTCGACTTTCATGGTATCAGAGCCAAGCTAGTACATTAGGGTAACTTGTAGCGACGTTATAAATCCGCTGTTTTTGTCGCGCAAAAACTGCCGATAAAAATAGTTTTCCAAAATGATGTTTTGAGTTGTTTGCACACCCCGCAGGCTCACGGTTTTAACTGAGAAGCCGCGGGGTGGAGCATGCACACCTCGGGGGACCGAACGGCTGGGCCCACTCTCCAAGACCACCATAAGGTGGTCTTGGCGGTGGGGACCCGAAACTGCCTCACCTCAGGCAGTTTCGGGTCTGGCTCACCCCCTGGCCACCTCGTGGTGGCCTCTGTTAGTTATGTATATGCCGTAGAGGCCATTATTGTACATATTTTGTATATTATAGTGGATGCTTGGATATATACAGAGAGGACTTTCTTTCTCGACATGATAGTATGCTATCTGGTTTCACCTTGTCTGAACATGTTGACTTGAATTGTGTTACTGTCTTGCTCTCACATGTTGATAAAGCATTTAGGATATGTACTTGACTGCTAAGACTATGATGCAGATCATACTTGTAGGGCCAGGGTAGTCCAAGAGTACATCCTATAATTATTCCAAGTTGAGGGTGTATCGAGACAGAGCATCGATACTCCAGAGTAGACTAGCGTATACGCATCTTGACCCATATGATGGGCGATGGATGATCCCACATCCATTGGTGTTTGACATCAAAGATGGTACACGGGTGCTCAGTGGAGACTGGATACACTGAAAGGACTCGCCGAGAACTTCAAGTTAGTATTATACCTATCGTCAGATAGCAGTTCTCTGGTGACACTGGTACAGGTTAGTCTGTAGACCCGAGATCGTCATAGTGTCTTGTGTGATTCCCACTGTGCTTTGATTTCCACCTTACCACATTCATGAGAACGTGCAAAACGGTGGCTTTTTGGTACAGTCCCGAATCACATGGAGGCAATGAGCGATAGGAGGGGTTTCGTCTCTCCCGGTATTGGGGGTTGATGTTGCGCTGTGCTCGATTGGCTATAACTGGAAGTCCCTGGCCAGGGCTGAAATGGAGACCTACTGGTAAGTGTTATCAGTAGTTTTTTGACCCGTTATGAGGCTCGCATCGACACGACTTATCGGTTACTGGGGTCTGACGTTCACCACCCCTAGACTGGATATGCGACATATCAGACGAAGAGACCGAACTGTACGGTAGTGTTACTGATTGGATTTGCAGGAGTATGTACATGCTTGCTTGTTGATCTTCTGATCGCTCAATACCTGGGTGGCTGTTACGTTTAGCTGACCGCTTGCAGCTTGTGGGTGTTTGATATGATCATCATTCATTGCCCGCGTATTGACGAGTCTTTAAAGTTCTACACAAAGGTTTCCTGGCTCAGGCGAAACGGAGTAAGAGCACATATGTGATATGTGTGGGACCGAGATTAATACGTGTATGTGATACCGTATTCTATTCTCGCGATATGTGATATCAACCGGTTATATGTGATATAGCCGAGTTATCGGATCAAGTGTTTATTCGATAAAATGATACATATTATATTAGTCAGTTATATGTAATATAGCCGGATTATTAAATCAAGTATTGATTTAATAATTTAATGTATAATTATATATTTGATATATTAAATTACATTAACTAATATATACTCGCTTAAGTATTTCATTTTCTCACATTTGGATACATTTAACATATATGTGATATATGTTTAATATATTATTTTCTTTTGTTACAAAATATATATATGTGATATGTATAATTGTAAAATGCTAGGTTATACATGCAGCTTGTGTGTATGAGAATTACACCATGCTATTGTGATAAATTTTGAGTTTATATTTATTTTAGCAAATTCAAAATTGTGGAGAATTAGTCATGAGCTTGGATGAAACTTGTAGAACATTGACTAAGTCAACCAATTTTGTTTTGGCTAAGATATTTATTAACCTAACCCTAATCTTTTTGACCATGGTCTATTCTCTACAAGGTTTTATGTTATGGTTTTATATTTATTATTAAGGAAATTCAAAATTGTTGGATAATTACTCATGGTTAAGAGCTTGGATAAAGCTTGTAAAACTTTGACTACGTCCAACTCTTTTGTTTTCTCTTAAGATATTTATTAACCTAACCATTAACCCTAGCACATGGTTTATTCTCTACATGAGTTAGCCATGACATAAACTAACCCATGGTTGCATTTCTAACCCAAGCATATAATTCATTCATCGCTTGTTCATCTTCTTCTTTCTCACAAAAGCTTGCTAGATTTTTTTCATGTAATGAAATAAAGTGAGAAAAAAAGAACTAAAGAGAGCCCACTTCCTACTTCATCATCCTCTTCTATACTAGCCATATAGTTTAGTGTGTTGGCTTCACTAATTTCATATTAGTGAAGAGATAGCTTAAGTTCGTGTTTTCTCGAAGTAGATCATCTTGGATTTCGAAGGCTACAAGCAAGCATGCACCATACGTCTTGTGGAGCTTCTTAAGAGTCCGGGAGTTCTAGGATTGCAGCAAAAGGACCACTACTTGGAGCTTATGAAGTGAAGGAGCGGACTACAAAGGTTGTAATCTCTTATCACTTTGTAGTAAACTTGTTTGCTTTATGTTTCCGCATGAATCTCTAGTTAAAGATCTTGTTTAGGGTTGTTTAAGCATGGCAAAATTTTTATTTGAAATGGATGATGCCACCCGAAACCTTGTTGTCGTGCTTAGGAACCCTATAGTGGTATCAGAGCCAAGCTAGAGTTTTAGGCGTTGTCTAGACGAATTTATAAGTCCGATCGAACCCCGAAAGCCCAATTTTGGACCCTTCTCCGGAAATTTTTCCAAAAGTTGGAATTTTTCTTTTTTAAAAATACTCTAAAAATCGTGCAGGTAATTCCATGGACCCACCTGAAGAACGAGTCCCTAACTCGTCTAAGTGACCGCGGAACCGCGATCAAACATGGTTTTGGCGGCGGTTCCGCGGCACCACTTGAAAGGCTTAGGACAGGCCTTCAGCTGCTGGTCCATGGGCACTGTGGTATGGTTCTGGGAACTTTTAACAGTGCTCAAATGTTGAGCTTTCTAGGAAATTTGGGAATTCGTTGATTCGATCAAATTGTTTAAACTTTGCCTAGCATTTTCTGGAATGTGATACAATATGTGGAATTCATATAGTTAGGCATGAAATGCGAAGTATGTGATATTTCGGGTTTACGATGTCTAAAGAGATTGTGGATTCCAAATGTTGTAGTTTGATATTTTATTTTCTGCGACCGTAAGTGTAATATGTGGTGTATCGCTGGTTTCGTTGCTATATGTCAACGCCAATTGGGATACGCATATTTACTTACGTTGATGACAAGTGATGTTATGTGTTGCTTTGATATGTTTAATTGGATCATCATGATTTGAATAGATGGGGGTTTTATGTGAGATAAGAGTTTTTTATTTTCATTCATGTAAAATTCATTGTATGTAATATTCTTTTATTGTGGCACTTCCAGGTTGAGGATGATGTCACCATTGTATATTATTTATTTTTCCGCATTAGGATAGACCCAAGGTGGGGAGCACAAGTAACCGGGTTGTAGAGTCCAGTAGGAGACCAGCTCGAGGAGTCGAGACCGGGTCTCCTAACTCTAGAATTTGTAGGGTTGCATGCCGCTCTCGTAGGGGACTAGGGATGTGGGTTTGGCTATTCATCGCGACCGTGGAATCCGTGTTTTATACAGGCTCAAAATAAAACACGGACCTCCTAGCATATCCAATATTTCATATGTTATCTTCTGCTACTGATATTCTGTGATGTGATCATTTTATATGCGTGAGACAAATGCTTTATTATTATGTATATGATATATAATAAATGTTGCTTCTGTTTTGTACCCGCGCTAGTTCCGCCCCGCTATGTTGTTAGTTAAGTAACCTAACGGTGAATAACGGGACACTGTGGCGAATGTGGATGGCATAAGCTTACGTTGTATTTTCGTTTCTTCTGTGATGCTTAGGAAGCATAAATGATGGGAATTCATTAATGAGATTAATGAAAGAAAAGAAACCTAAAAGATGTTGTAGAATCAAATTTTCAAAAAGGGTAGCTCTAGTTTTTGCTTTGCATAGAGGTATTACTTGTAGAATATCCAGCACCTTATTCGATAAGGAAGGAGCCGAGATCCCTTCACCGGGAGTGACCACTTTAGCGAAACTAGCAGATGCTACAACTCACTCGATTTTGTTTTTGATTGCTTCTATAGTTCTTGCTTTGAATAGAGGTATTTATGAAATATCCTACACCTTATTCGATAAAGAAAAAGTCGAGATTGCTTCACCGGGAGTGACCTCTTTAGCGAAACTAGTTAAAGCCTCAAAAATACTCCTTTTCAAAATCACTTGTTTCTACAACAATATCAAGTTCATTACGCAAAAGGTTTTCATAAAAACCAGACGTAGCCCTCTGTCATTTCAGATAAGTCCTACTTAGTATCCGTGCTGCGTTTGTTGACCTTAGCCAAGGCGTAGTGTGCGGTAGCTAATTAGTGCTTATCTGTTGTATGAGATGCGATTGAGTTAGGGTAGTCATACGACTTTGTTGACCTTAGCCAAGGGTCGTACGGGTGGGTTTAATTCAATCAGGAAATGACGGGTTGAACTTGGCTTGCGCTTATGATTTGTTGACCATAGCCAAGGTCATAAGTTGCTAGGGGAAAAAGTATTATCGGGAATTTCAAGTGTTGAAATTTGCAATGAGATTGCATACCTTCTATGAGATAGTTAGATCCCGATACCCACTCCGAGTAAGAGTTACTCCTAGGAGAATTTTACACATAACAATTAGCCGATTAAGTAGGTGTCTAGAAAGGTGTTAACGGGGTTATTTCTATGGGAAAACGAGATTTATTTTAATTAGGTCCGTGTGAAAGCACGGGGAACCTCCCTCAAAGTACCAACACTGGCCTGGCCGAAAGATTGGCGAACTTGTAAGGTGTAATTAATCCCGGCTAGTCTACCTTTTAGGGTTTGAAGGAAGATTTGATAAAAATAGTGGGAGCCATCCTGATTAGATAAGATAATAACCAATCTAATCTTGCAAAAGCATACGCTAAAGTGTTTTCTTCTCTCTCTCTCAAGGTAGCGACCATGTCAGGCCTTAATCAAGATAATAATATGGATGTATTGACCGAACCGTCTTGTTATACTGAGCAGGGGAACGTTAGTTCCATTCTTTCTTATAATTGTTATAAGACTGAGCAGGGAATAAGGACATATCCGGATTCTCACGCCGCCCAAACAAAGAATAAGCATGATGATGCATCTTCTTCGGATGTGTTTGTTATCGAGAACTGTTTCTCAGTTCACTCTGCGTCCTGGGTATTAGATACCGGATCGGGATCCCACATATTTAATATGTTACATGGGCTACAGAAAGGTAGAGAACTGGGAGAGGGTGATCATTCCATAAGAGTAGGGAATGGTACAAATGTTGTAGCCAAAGCAGTTGGCGAATATCATCTTGTATTACCAAATGGTAATACATTGATTCTGAACGAATGCTATTACATACCGACCCTGATATGCAATCTTATATCAGTTTCTTTATTAAGTAAAGAGGGATATAATTTTTTTGTACAGGATAATGTTATGAACATCTTCCTGAATCAAAAGTTGATTGGATCAGGCTCGTTAAATAATGGCATATACGTTCTGAATCAAACCACAGTTCTTAATGTACAAAACACACACAAGAGGAAGAGTTCAGAAATGAACGAATCCTTCTTGTGGTATTGTAGAATAGGTCATATCAATGCAACATGACTGGCTATGTTACATAAGGATGGATATTTGAATCCGTTCGAATTTTCATCTTATGACACTTGCCAGTCATGTCTCAAAGGAAAAATGACCAAAACTCTGTTTAGTGGATACGGAGAAAGAGTTACGGAACTCTTGGGACTGATACATAGTGATGTATGTAGTCCCATGTCTACACATGCCAGGAATGATTCTTCGTACTTCATTACATTCACTAACGATCTCTTAAGATACGGACATGTGTTCCTGTTGAAACACAAGTCTGAAGCTTTTGAGAAATTCAATGAATATAAACACGAAGTCGAGAACCAAACGGGTAAAAGTATTAAGATCCTTCGATCTGATCGAGGAGGAGAATACTTGAGCAATGAGTTCCTGGACTACCTAAAAGAGAATGGGATTCTCTCACAGCTTACTCCTCCATATACACCACAGCACAACGGTGTATCGCAACGGAGGAATCACACCCTATTAGATATGGTGCGCTCTATGATGAGCGCCGCTGAGTTACCTATTTCCTTTTGGAGTTATGCGCTGGAGACAGCCGCATACCTATTGAATAGAGTTCCAACCAAATCGGAGCCTACCACTCCATATGAGATACAGAATGGGAAGAGACCATCTCTTAAACGAGTTAAGATATGAGGTTGTCCGGCATATGTTAAAAAGAAAAATCCGGACAAGCTCGAGGCAAGATCAGTTCTTTGCAAGTTTGTGGGATATCCAAGCAATTCGTATGGATATCATTTCTACCTCAGTAAGGAAAAAAAGTGTTTGTTGCTCAACATGCCACCTTTTTAGAACAGAAATTTCTTGCAAAAGAGATTATTGGCAAAGAGGTAGAGCTGGAAGAAGTTCCAACCACAAAAACTACAGAAGAAGATTTGGTAGAACTGGAGGATTCGATAGTTTCCAACGAACCTCAGCCTCTCCGCCGATCTAGTAGGGTTCATCATCTACCTGAGAGATACTACGGTTTTCTTATTGATGGTGGGAGCGAGGATTGCATCAGAAGATGATCGCCCAACTAGCTTCGAGCAGGCCATCACGAGTGGTGACTTTATGAAACGGCTGGATGCAATGCGATCTGAGATGGAATCCATGTACACCAACAAAGTATGGACTTTGGAAGTTGCTCCTGAAGAGGTAAACCCCATAAGGAGCAAATGGATCTTTAAGAAGAAATTTGTTGTAAATGGAAAAGTTAAGACTTTCTAAGCTAGACTTGTTGCAAAAGGTTTTCATCAACGACCAGGTGTGGATTATGATGAAACCTTTTCTCCAGTGGCTATGCTTAAGTCCATCCAGATCCTACTTTCCATTTCTGCATACCATGACTACGAAATCTGGCAGATGGATGTTCAGACCGCCTTTCTAAATGGTGATTTAGAGGAGTGTGTGTACATGACTCAGCCAGAAGGCTTTGTAGATAGTGGGAGCAGCGGGAAGGTGTGCAAGCTGCTTAAATCCATCTACGGGTTAAAGCAAGCATCACGGAGTTGGAACATCTGTTTTGATATGGTAGTCGAAGAGTTTGACTTCATCAAGAACGTAGATGAATCTTGTATATACAAGAAGGTGGCAGAGAGTAAGGTTGTCTTCCTCGTATTGTACGTGGATGACATACTCTTGATTGAAAATGATGTTCCTATGCTGCACTCGGTCAAGCTCTTCTTATCACATAGATTCTCAATGAAAGATCTAGGTGATACCTCCTGCATCTTGGGGATTAAGATCTATAGAGATAGATCTAAGAGGATACTGGATTGTCCCAATCCAGGTACATTGACACCATACTAAAGAGGTTTAGTATGGAAGAATCCAAGCATGGGAATTTACCCACGATCTTTGGGCTCACTCTCTCCAAAGAGATGTCTCCTAAGACTGATTTCGAGAGAGCTCGCATGCAAGGGATACCCTATGCTTCGGCAGTAGGCTATATTATGTTCGTGATGCTATGTACCAGACCCGATGCAGCATACTCACTAAGTGTAGTGAGCAGGTATCAAGCAGATCTAGGAGAGAGTCACTGGACAGCTGTGAAGAACATTCTCAAGTACTTGAGAAGGACTAAAGAGATGTTCTTAGTGTATGGTAACAGAGAACTCCAGGTGGAGTCCTTTACCGATTCGGGCTTCCAAATTGATAAGGACGACTCTAAGTCGCACTCGGGATTTGTCTTTACCCTCAATGGAGGGGCGGTTTGTTGGAAGAGTTCCAAACAGGAAACCGTGACAGACTCAACGATGGAGGCTGAATACATCGCTGCCAACGATGCTGCCAAAGAGTCTGTCTGGATGAAGAAGTTCATAAACGAACTTGGAGTGGTTCCGTCCATTGAGAATCCAATACCTTTGTATTATGATAACAATGGAGTTGTGGCTTTGGCCAAGGAACCCAGGTCCCATCAAAGATCCAGGCATATTCTTAGGCGGTAACACCTGATCCGGGAGATAGTTGATCGCCGGGAGATCGAGGTCAGGAGAGTTGACACGAAGGACAACACTGCGTATCCACTCACGAAGGACATACCACAGATACAATTTGAGAGACTCTTCGGGATGTTGGGTATGAGATACTACAACAGCTGACCTTCTTGTAAGTGGAAGATTGCTAGTTATGTATATGCCCTAGAGGCCATTATTGAACATATGTTGTATATTATAGTGGATGCTTGGATATATACAGAGAGGACTTCCTTGCTCGACATAATAGTATGCTATCTGGTTTCACTTTGCCTAAATATGTTGACTTGTATTGTGTTACTGTATTGCTCTCACATGTTGATAAAGCCCTTAGGATATGTACTTGACTACTAGGACTATGATGCAAATCATACTAGTGTGGCAAGGGTAGTCCAAGAGTACATCCTATAATTGTTCCTAGTCGAGGGTGTATCAAGACAGTGCATCGATACTCCAGAGTAGACTAGCGTATATGCATCTTAACCCATATGACGGGCGATGGATGATCCCATATCCATTGGTGTTTGACATCAAAGTTGGTACACGGGTGCTCGGTGGAGACTGGGTACACTGAACAGACTCACCAAGAACTCCTAGATGGTATTATACCTATCGTCAGATAGCAGTTCTCTGGTGACACTGGTTCATATTAGTCTGTAGACCCGAGATCGTCATAGAGTCTTGTGTGATTCCCACCGTTCTTTGATTTCCACCTTACCACGGTCATGAGAACGTGCAAAATGGTGGCTTTTGGGTACAGTCCCGAATCACATGGAGGCAATGAACGATAGGAGGGGTTTCGTCTCTCCCGGTATTGGGGGTTGATGTTGTGCTGTGCTCGATTCGCTATAACTGGAAGTCCCTGGCAAGGGCTGAAATGGAGACCTACTGGTAAATGTTATCAGTAGTTTCTCTACCCGTTTTGAGGCTCACATCGACACGACTTATCGGTTACTGGGGTCTGACATTCACCACCCCTAGACTGGATATGCGGCATTTCAGACGAACAGACCGGACTGTACGGTAGTGTTACTGATTGGATTCGCAGGAGTATGTACAGGCTTGCTTGTTGATCTTCTGATCGCTCAATACCCGGGTGGCCGTTACGTTTAGCTGACCGCTTGAAGCTTGTGGGTGTTTGATATGATCATCACCCACTGCCGCGTATTGACGAGTCTTTTGAGTCCTACACAGAGGTTTCCTGGCTCAGGCGAAACGGAGTAAGAGCACATATGTGATATGTCCGGGACCGAGATTAATACATGTATGTGATACCGTATTCTATTCTTGCGATATGTGATATCGACCGGTTATATGTGATATAGCCCGGGTTATCGGATCAAGTGTTGATTCGATAAAATGATACATATTATATTACTCAGTTATATGTAATATAGCCGGATTATTAAATCAAGTATTGATTTAATAATTTAATGTATAATTATATATTTGATATATTAAATTTCATTAACTAATATATGCTCACTTAAGTATTTTATTTTCTCACATTTGGATACATTTAACATATATGTGATATATGTTTAATGTATTATTTTCTTTTGTTACAAAATATATATATGTGTGATATGTATAATTGTGACATGCTAGGTTATACATGCAACCTGTGTGTATGAGAATTACACCATGCTATTGTGATAAATGTTGAGTTTATATTTATTTTAGCAAATTCAAAATTGTGGAGAATTAGTCATGAGCTTGAATGAAGCTTGTAGAACATTGACTAAGTCAACCAATTTTGTTTTGGCTAAGATATTTATTAACCTAATCCTAATCACTTTGACCATGGTCTATTCTACAAGGGTTTATGTTATGGTTTTATATTTATTATTAAAGAAATTCAAAATTTTTGGATAATTACTCATGCTTAAGAGCTTGGATGAAGCTTGTAGAACTTTGACTAAGTCCAACTCTTTTGTTTTCTCATAAGATATTTATTAACCTAACCATTAACCCTAGCACATAGTTTATTCTCTACATGGGTTAGCCATGACATAAACTAACCCATGGTTGCATTTCTAACCCAAGCATATAATTCATTCATCACTTGTTCATCTTCTTCTTCCTCACAAAAGCTTGCTAGATTTTTTTCATGTGATGAAATAAAGTGAGAAAAAGAAAACTAAAGAGACCCCACTTCCTACTTCATCATCTCTTCTATACTAGCTATATAGTTTAGTGTGTTGGCTTCACAAATTTCATATTAGTGAAGAGATAGCTTGAGTTCGTGTTTTCTCGAAGTATATCATCTTGGATTTCGAAGACTACAAGCAAGCATGCACCATACGCCTTGTGGAGCTTCTCAAGAGTCCGGGAGTTCTAGGATCGCAGCGAAGGGACCACTACTTGGAGCTTATGAAGTGAAGGAGTGGACTACAAAGGTTGTAATCTCTTATCACTTAGTAGTAAAGTTGTTTGCTTTGTGTTTCCGCATGAATCGCTAGTTAAAGATCTTGTTTAGGGTTGTTTAAGCCTGGCAAAAATTTTATTTGGCATGGATGATTCCACCCGAAACCTTATTGTCGTGCTTAGGAACCCTACAGCCTCGAGGGTGGGGTACCCCCTCTAGGCCCCCCATTCAATAGTCAATTTTGGGATCTTCGCCCCCGTGAAGATTTGGGCAGGGTTCAAGTTAATTTCGACTTCCGGATTGGCTTAAAACGTCGGTTTTGGAACTTTAGCTCCCTGGATTTTTCATGTCTTGGAAAAATTGGTTAAGTTTGCTAATGGCGTGCGGAATTCTAATGTCGCGGTTACTTTACAAGCTTTGTGATGTGTGTGATACAATTATTAGAATCTAGATTAATTAGTTTTATGAAAACTAGTTAGTATATTATAAAGCTTGCCGTTTAGTCTCAATTGATCGATTGCCACAAACTTTTGATTCGGATCAAAACTCCGTCGCAATTGCGTATTGTACGCGATCACTAAGTCGGGAATATTGTTTAATTATCCGACAACCAATTGAAAAGTGTTTTCAATTTGAGACTAAAATACAAGTTTTATAAGTTAGGCATGAAATCCGGAATATGAGATATTCCGGGTTTATGATGTCTAAGGATATTGCGGATTTTAATTATTGTAGTTTTCTATTTTCTTTTATGTGACCGTAAGTGTAATATGTGTGGTATCCCAATATCGTTGCTATATGTCAACGAGGTTTAGGGATACGCATATTTGCTTACGTTGATAATATGTGATATCATGTGTTGCTGTTGATATGATTTATTGGATCATCGTGAAAGAATAGCCGGGGGGTTTTATGTGAGATGAGGTTTTTTTTCATTCATGTAAAATCTGTATGTAATATTCTTTTATTGGGGCACTTCCGGATTGAGTATGATGTCACCACTGTTGTATATTATTTACTTTTCCGTATTAGGATAGACCCAAGGCAGGGAGCACAAGTAACCGGGTTCTAGAGTCCAGTGGGAGACCATCTCAAGGAGTTGAGTCCGGGTCTCCTAACTCTAGAATTGGCAGGGTTACTTGCCTCTCTTGTAGGGATCTAGGGATGTGGATTTGGTTATTCATCACGACTGTGGAATCCGTGTTTTAAATTCCTGGCTAAATTTAAAACACGGACATCCTAATATATCCAATATTTAATATATGCTTCTGCTGCTTGATTCTGTGATGTTGATCATATAACTGCATGAGACGAATGTACTATTATATATATATTATATAATAAACATTGCTTATGTTTTGCACCCGCGCTAGTCCAGCCCCCGCTCTGCCGGTAGTTAAGTAATCTAACTGTGCATGACGGGGCCCCGTGGCGAATGCGGATGGCATAAGCGTACGTTCTATTTTCGTTTCATTTTTCTGTAATGTTTAGGAAACATTAAATGATGGGACTTCATTAATGTGATTAATGAAAAGAAAGAAACCTAAAGATGTTGCAGAATCAAATTTTCAAAAAGGGTAGCTCTAGTTTTTGTTTTGCATAGTGGTATTCCTTGATGAATATCCAGCACCTCATTCGATGAGAAAGGAGTCGAGATCCCTTCACCGGGAGTGACCTCTTTAGAAAAACTAGCAAAAGCTACAACTCACTCGGTTTTTTTTATTGCTTCTCTAGTTCTTGTTTTACATATTGGTATTATTGAATATCCTGCACCTTATTCGATGAGGAAAGAGCCGAGATCCCTTTACCGGGAGTGACCTCTTTAGCGAAACTAGCAAAAGCCTAAAAAACACTCCTTTTCAAAAATCACTAGATTCTACAACGATATCAAGTTCATTACGCTCATGGTTTTCTTAAAAAACCTGCGTAGCCCTCCGTCATTTTAGATAATTACTATTTAATATTCGTGCTACGTTTCTTGACCTTGTTAAGGCGTAGTGTGTAGTAGCTGATTAGTATTTATCTGCAGCATGTGATACGATAGGATTAGGGTAGTCGTACGTCTTTGTTGACCTTGTTAAGGGTCGTATGGGTGGGTTTAATGCAATCAAGAAATGACGGGTTGAACTTGGCTAACACTTATGATTTGTTGACCTTGTTAAGGTCATAAGTAGCTAGGGGTAAAAACTATTATCGAGAATTTCAAGTGTTGAAATTTGCAATGAGATTGCATACCTTCTATATGATAGTTGGATCCCGATACTCACTGCGAGTATGAGTTACTCCTGGAAGTGTTTTGCACTTTATAATTAGCTAATCTAGTAGGTGTCTAGAAAGGTGTCAACGGAGTTATTCCTCTAGGGAAACAAGGTTTATTTTAATTAGGTCCGTGCGAAAGCACGGGGAATCTCTCTCGGAGTACCGATACCTGCCTGGCCGAACGATTGCCGAACTTGTAGGGTGTAATTAATCCCGGCTAATCTTACCATTTAGGGTTGGAAGGGATATTTGATAAAAACAGTGGGAGCCATCCTGATTAGATAAGATAATAACCAATCTAATCTTGCAAAAAGCGCACGCAAAGTGATTATCCTTCTCTCTCTCCTGGTAGCGACCAATGAAATGCCATAATCAAGATAATAATATGGATGTTTTGACCGAACTTACTTATTATATGTTAGTTATGTATATGACCTAGAGGCCATTATTGTACATATGATGTATATTATAGTGGATGCTTGGATATATATAGAGAGGACTTTCTTGCTCGATATGATAGTATGCTATCTGGTTACATTTTGTGTTAACATGTTGACTTGTATTGGTTTACTGTCTTACTCTCACATATTGATAAAGCCCTTAGGATATGTACTTGACTACTAGGACTATGATGAGATCATACTAGTGGGGCCAGGGCAGTCAATGAGTACATCCTATAACTGTTCCAAGTCGAGGGTGTATCGAGATAGGGCATCGATACACCAGAGTAGACTAGCGTATACGCATCTTGACCCATATGATGGGCGATGGATGATCCCATATCCATCGGTGTTTGACATCAAAGATGGTGTACGGGTGCTCAGTGGAGACTGGGTACACTAAACAGACTCGCTGAGAACTCCTAGATGGATTTATACCTATCGTCAGATAGCAGTTCTCCGGTGACACTGGTACAGGTTAGTCTGTAGACCCGAGATCGTCATAGAGACTTGCGTGATTCCCACTGTACTTTGATTTCCACCTTACCACGTCCAAGAGGGCGTGCAAAATGATGGCTTTTGGGTACAGTCCCGAATCACATGGAGGCAATGAGCGATAGGAGGGGTTTCGTCTCTCCCGGAATAAGGTGTTGATGTTGTGCGGTGTTCGATTGGCTATAACTGGAAGTCCCTGGCCAGGGCTGATATGGAGTGCTACTGGTAAGTGTTATCGGTAGTTTCTTGACCTGTTATGAGCCTCACATCGACATGACTTATCGGTTACTGGGGTCTGACCTTTACCACCCCTAGACTGGATATGCGACATATCAGACGAAGAGACCGGACTGTACGGTAGTGTTACTGATTGGATTCACAGGAGAATGTACAGGCTTGCTTGTTGATCTTCTGATCGCTCAATACCTGGGTGGCTGTTACGTTTAGCTGACCGCTTGCAGCTTGTGAGTGTTTGATATGATCATCACCTACTGCCGGCGTATTGACGATTCTTAAGAGTCCTACACAGAGGTTTCCTGGCTTAGGTAAAACGGAGTAGGAGCACATATGTGATATGTGCAGGACCGAGAATATTACGATATGAGATACCGTATTCTATTCTCGCGATATATGATATCGACCGGGTGTATGTGATATAGCCGGGTCATCGGATCAAGTGTTGATTCGATGAATCGGTACATGTTATATTAGTCGGTTATATGCAATATAGCCGGATTGTCGGATCAAGTGTTGATTCGATAATTTAATGTATAATTATATATGTGATATATTATATTACATAAACTAATATAAGCTCGCTTTATTGATTCATTTTCTCACCGGATAATACATTGATATATATGCGATATATGTTACTTGTATTATTTTCTTTTGTTACAAAAATATATTATATATGTGATATATAATATTGTAACATGTTAAGGTTACAAATGAAACATGGTTGTTAAGTTTAAACCGAGTTAGGGTTTGGATTTGGGTTAGCTTCTGGGTTAGCTTTTGGATGAGCTTTCATGAAGCTTCATGAAGCTTTGTCTTTTGGCATTTAGCTTGATATTTTGTGTAGATATTTGTTAATCCAACCCAAACCCTTTACATATGGTTTATTCTCTACAAGGGTTAAGCCTTTCATTTTTAACCTATGGTTGCAATTGTAACCACAACAATAATTCATTATTCATCACAAAAGCTTTCTTCTTCTTCTTCTTCCTCCTTGAAAAAGCTTGTTAGCTTTTTGTGTGTGATGATTTAGTGTGAGAAATTGAAAACAAAAGAGAGCATAATTCCTACTTCATCATCCTCATCTATTCTAGCCACATAGATTAGGGTGTTCACTTCTCTAATTACTTCATTAGTGAAGTGTAAGCTTGGATTAGAGATTCTTCAAGATAGATCTTAGATCAAGAAGACTTCAAGCAAGATGCATCATTCACCTCTTGGAGCCTCACAAGAGTCGGGGTTCATAATGATCACAGCGAAGGGACCTCAACACTGAGCTTATGAAGTGAAAGAACGGACTCTAAAGGTTGTAATCCTTATCTCTTTACTTCTTTGTATGTGATACAAACTTTGTTACCCTAGATATTCTAGCATGATACATGGTTTGCTTGATTTGCACCTCTCTAAATTTTAAAGTGGCATGAGTGATGCTACCAAACCCTAGACTAGGTGCAAGGGAAGCGCAACAGTGGTATCAAAGCCAAATTAGAATTCTATATAAGGTGTTATAACAATTACGAAAATGAAATCCACTCCGAAATACGATATTATGCTAACCCCATTTTGCTCTCTGTAAATTTTCCAAAAAGTCCTTTAAAAATTTTCCAAACAAGTGCAGAATGCAGTATGGACCAAAGTAAGAACAAGGGAGAAATACAGAGGTAGGGGCTTGGTTTTGGGGCCAAACCCCAAGCCTCAAAATCCGGCCATGAGAGCTCCTCTACCCCCCGTATTCCTCCAGTGTTCTTTCAGCTTCATTTTGGGTTTCTTAGTATTGTTTATTTAGCCCAATTTTCATGTGATGATTTGTTTGACCTGGGGCTAATTCGTAGTGCTTCGTAATCGTATAACTTAACACTGTATTGGTAACCTTGACTATTTTTAGCAGTTCGATCGAACTTCGCACACCACATTTTGTACCCCGCTGAAATTTCCAAGTATTGTAATTTTCCGAAGTTGATTGTACTCGTAAAATCATGCAAGTACCCCTATAGACCCCCTAGAAGACTATAATAACCTTAACTCGATTCTATGCCCACGGAACCGCGAACAAATCTTCAGTTTGCCGTAGTTCCGTGGTGTCATAGGTGAGGCGTTGGTTAACTCATTCTACGGCTGGCCCATAGACACTGTGGCACGGTTTTTGAGTGTTTTAATTTTGCTCAAGTGTTGAGCTCACGGGGGTAATTTGTGAGTATATGTTGATTCGATCGAAACGTTAAATATCGTCATGATATTCTATGATTGTGATACAATATGTGGAATTCATATAGTTAGGCATGAAATCCGTAATATGTGATATTTCGGGTTTACGATGACTATGGAGATCATGGATTCCAAATGTTGTAGTTTTTCACTTTCTTTTCTGCGACCGTAAGTTTAGTATGCGGGGTATTGCCGGCTTTGTTGCTATACATCAACGACAATCAGGATATGCAAACTTGCTTACGTTGATGATATGAGATATTATGTGTTGCTGTGATATGTTATATTGGATCGTCGTGTTCTGAATAGCCGGGGGTTTTATGTGAGATGAGGGTTTTTATTTTCATTCATGTAAAATTCATTGTATTTAATATTCTTTTATTGGGGCACTTCCGGGTTTAGGTTGATGTCACCATTGTATATTATTTACTTTTCTGCATTAGGATAGACCCAAGGAGGGGAGCACAAGTAACCGGGTTCTAGGGTCCAGTGGGAGGCCATCTCAAGGAGTCGAGACCGGGTCTCCTAAACCTAGAATTGGCAGTGTTACTTGCCGCTCTCATAGGGGCCTAGGGATGTGGGTTTGGCTATTCATCGCGACCGTTGAATCCGTGTTTTATACCGGCTCGATATAAAACACGGGCGTCCTAGTATATCCAATATTTCATATGTTATCTTTTGCTGCAATGTTCTAGGATGAGATCATATTACTGTCTGAGACGAATGCTTATACTATATATATATATATGATATATAAATATTACTGCTTTCATTTCTTCTGTGATACTTAGGAAGCATAAATGATGGGATTTATTAATGAGATTAATAAAAGAAAAGAAACCTAAAAGATGTTGTAGAATCAAATTTTCAAAAAGGGTAGCTACAATTTTTTGCTTTGCATAGTGGTATATGTGATATACCCTACACCTTATTCGATGAGGAAAGAGCCGAGATCCCTTCACCGGGAGTGACCTCTTTAGCAAAACTGGCAGATGCAACAAACTCGCGGTTTAGTTTTTGATTGCTTCTGTAGTTCTTGCTTTGCACCGCGGTATTTATGAAATATCCTGCACCTTATTCGATAAGGAAAGAGCCGAGATCCGTTCACCGGGAGTTACCTCTTTAGCGAAACTAGAAAAGCCTCAAAAACACTCCATTTTAAAATCACCTGTTTCTACAACGATATCAAGTTCATTACGCAATAGGTTTTCTGAAAAACCTGCGTAGCCCTCCGCCATTTCAGATAAGTAATATTTAGTATTCGTGCTGCGGTAGTTTGGCATGTGTCAAGGCGTAGTGTACGGTAGCTGATTACTACTTATCTATAGCATGAGATGCGATTGGATTAGGGTATTCGTACGGCGTTGTTTGGCATGCATCAAGGGTCGTGGGGGTAGGTTTAATTCAATCACGAAATGTACGGGTTGAACTTGACTAGCGGACTATGGGTTGTTTGGCATGCGTCAAGGTCATAGCACGCTAAGGGTAAAAGCATTATCGGGAATTTCAAGTGTTCAAATTTGCAATGAGATTGCATACCTTCTATGAGATAGTTGGATCCCGATACCCACTGCGAATAAGAGTTACTCCTGGGAGAGTTTTACACATGACAATTAGCCGATCAAGTAGGTGTCTAGAAAGGTGTTAATGGGGTTATGCCTCTGGGAAAACGAGGTTTATTTTAATTAGGTCCGTGCGAAAGCACGGGTATCCTCCCTCAAAGTACCAACACTGGCCTGGCCGAAAGATTTGCGAACTTGTAAGGTGTAATTAATCCCGGCTAGTCTTACCTTTTAAGGTTTGAAGGAAGATTTGATGAAAATAGTGGGAGCCATCCTGATTAGATAAGATAATAACCAATCTAATCTTGCAAGAGCATATGCTAAAGTGTTTTCTTCTCTCTCTCCAGGTAGCGACCATGTCTGGCCTTAATCAAGATAATAATATGGATGTATTGACTGAACCCGCTTATTATACTGAGTAGGGGAACGTTGGTCCCGTTCTTTCTTATAAGTGTTATAAGACTGAGCAGGAAATAGGAGGATATCTGGATTCTCACACTGCCCAAACGAAGAACAAGTATGCTGATGCATCTTCTTCGGGTGTGTTAGTTATCGAGAACTGTTTCTCAGTTCACTCTACGTCCTGGGTATTAGATACTGGATCGGGATCCCACATATGCAATATTTTATGTGGGCTACGTAAAGGTAGAGAACTGGGAATGGGTGATCATTTCGTAAGAGTAGGAAATGGTGCAGGTGTTGCAGCTAAGACAGTTGGCGAATATCACCTTGTATTACCAAATGGTAATACATTGGTTCTGAACGAATGCTATTACATTCCGACCCTGATATGCAATCTTATATCAGTTTCTTTATTGAGCAAATAAGGATGTAATTTTGTAGTACAGGATAATATTTTGAACATATTCCTGGATCAAAAGTTGATCGGATCAGGATCGTTAAATAATGGCATATATGTTCTCAACCAAACTACAGTACTTAATGTACAAAACACACAAAAGAGGAAGAGTTCAGAAATGAAGGAATCCTTCTTGTGGCATTGTAGACTAGGTCATATCAATGGGACACGGCTAGCTAAGTTACATAAGGATGGATATTTGAATCCGTTCGAATTTTCATCTTATGATACTTGCCAGTCATGTCTCAAAGGCAAGATAACCAAAACTCCATTTAGTGGACACAGAGAAAGATTTACAGAACTCTTGGGACTGATACATAGTGATGTATGTGGTCCTATGTCTATACATGCCAGGAACGGTTCTTCCTACTTCATTACATTCACTGGTGATCTCTCAAGATACGGACATGTGCTCCTGATGAAACACAAGTCTGAAGCTTTTGAGAAATTCAGGGAATATAAGCACGAAATAGAGGACCAAACAGGCAAAAGTATTAAGATCCTTCGATCAGATCGAGGAGAAGAATACTTGAGCAATGAGTTCCTGGACTATCTAAAAGAGAATGGGATTCTCTCTCAGCTTACTCCTCCTTATACACCACAGCACAATAGTGTATCGGAGAAGAGGAATCGCACCCTATTGGATATGGTGTGCTCTATGATTAGCAATTCTGAGTTGCCCGTTTTCTTATGGAGATATGCGCTTGAGACAGCCATAGATCTATTGAATAGGGTTCCCACCAAATCTGTGCCAACCACCCCATATGAGATATGGAAAGTAAAGAGACCACATCTTAATTACATTAAGATATGGGGTTGTCCGGCATATGTAAAAACACAAAATCCGGACAAGCTCGAGGCAAGGTCAGTTCTGTGAAGATTTATTGGATATCCCAAGCATTCGTAAGGGTATATCTTCTACCACTCCGAGGAACAAAAAGTGTTTGTTTCTCGACATGCCACCTTATTAGAAAAGGGTTTTCTTATGAAACAAGATAGTGGCAATTAGGTAGAACTGGAAGAAGTTCTAGTGACACAAACTGCAACTGAAGATTTAGTGGAACCAGAGGATTCGGTAGTCCCCGACGAACCCCAGCCTCTTCGCCGATCTAGCAGGGTTCTTCATCCACCTGAGAGATACTACGGTTTTCTCATTGATGGTGGAAGCGAGGATTGCATCATGGAAGATGATGACCCAACTAGCTTCAAGCAGGCCATCACGAGTGGGGACTCTGTGAAGTGGTTGGATGCAATACGATCTGAAATGGAATCTATGTACACCAATAAAGTATGGACTTTGGAAGTTGCTCCTGAAGGGATAAAACCCATTGGGAGCAAATGGATCTTTAAGAAGAAACTTGGTGTAGATGGAAAAGTTGAGACTTTCAAAGCTAGACTTGTTGCAAAGGGTTTTCGTCAACGACCAGGTGTGGATTATGATGAAACCTTTTCTCCAGTGACTATGCTTAAGTCCATCAGGATCCAACTTGCCATTGCTGCATAACATGACTACGAAATCTGGCAGATGGAAGTTAAGACCGCCTTTCTAAATGGTGATTTAGAAGAGTGCGTGTAAATGACTCAGCCAGAGAGCTTCGTAGACAGTGGGAGCAGCGGAAAGGTGTGCAAGCTGCTTAAATCCATCTACGGGTTAAAGCAAGCATCGCGGAGTTGGAACATCTGTTTTGATGTTGCAGTCAAAGAGTTTGACTTCATCAAAAACATAGATGAACCTTGTATTTACAAGGAGGTTGCAGAGAGTAAGGTTGTCTTCCTCGTATTTTACGTGGATGACATACTCTTGATAGGAAATGATGTTTCTATGCTGCACTCGGTCAAGCTCTTCTTATCACATAGATTCTCAATAAAAGAACTAGGTGATGCCTCCTGCATTTTGGGAATTAAGATCTATAGAGATAGATCTAAACGGATACTGGGATTGTCCCAAACCAGGTACATTGACACCATACTAAAGAGGTTTAGTATGGAAGAATCCAAGCGTGGGAACCAACCCATAATCTCTAGACTCACTCTCTCCAAAGAGATGTCTCCCAAGACTGATTTGGAGAGAGCTCGCAAGCAAGGGATACCCTATGCTTCGGCAGTAGGATCTATCTTGTACGCGATGCTATGTAACAGACCAGATGTAGCATACCCACTAAGTAAAGTGAGTAGGTATCAAGCAGATCCGGGAGAGAGTCACTGGACAGCTGTGAAGAACATTCTCAAGTACTTACGAAGGACTAAGGAGATTTTCTTGGTGTATGGTAACGGTGAACTCCAGGTAGAGTTCTTTACCGATTCGAGCTTCCAGAGTGATAAGGACGACTCTAAGTCGCACTCGGGATTTTCCTTTAACCTCAATGGAGGGGCGGTGTGTTGGAAGAGTTCCAAACAGGAAACCGTTGCAGATTCGACTGTCACGACCCAAAGGAGCACGTGACTGGCCCTTGAACCATATGAAGTCTATAGGACTCCATCTGATCCAAGTAAGCCAAAAGCCCAGAAATCTAAAACCATTTTAAGAGTAAGTAAAGAAAACTGGTTTAAAGAAGTGAAGGAAACGTGTTTGAAAATCAAGGTTTTTTTTTAAATAACTAAGCCGAATATGCATTTTTAAAATGTGTAACCTTTCCTGAAAATTTCGGCAGAGGTTCCTTTGTAAAAACTGGCCCCGAACGGGGTACAACAATAATAACATAAATATGCAATGATAAAAGGCATCCCCAAGCGGGAGCTAGCTCTTCGTCAATCGACGATCACAACCACACAAGCAATAAAAATATACAACGCCGAATGGCGAGGATCAAACTCAAAAGAAAGCTCCAAAAACAAGAAAACCGTAATACGACTAAGCGCGACTCTATGGTCGAAATAAAACAACACTGAAGTCTAAGTCTGAAAGAATATACAAGTTTTGGTTGATGGAAATTCTAGATACAATGAATAATACAAATACAATAGCGGTTCTGATACAAAAGAACCCACCTAACCAAGCAAGTCACCCATAGGAAGCAGTGTGCCAGAAATGCCGCTATGGAATCTGTACGGCAAACCTGCAAGAACTGGGGCACAACGGGGGTGAGTTGCCAACTCGTGAATAGAAAGATATCTACAAGCAGAGATCGAATGCATGACCCATCCTAGGTCAATACAATCAGATATAAATAAACCTCAATATGAATAAAGCTGAAGCATGCTAAACTGGCAATATAACCTCTATACATGAGTGTAGTGCCAAGTGCTCGTGCTAGTGCCTCAGGTAATAGTATGTCATGAATATGAGGTATAAACAATGTCATCAAATCTGCACACACGTGGATCCCGTCCACTCGTTACCCACTGACAATAACCATTATGCAAGTATATATCATAAAACCTGTGCATGGAAATATGAGGATATAATCCACCCGTGTCCCTCACGACACATCAATATCATGGAACCGGAGTGCCCAGCATCGGCACTCGAAAACATCATGAAAACTGTGCCTGGCATCGGAACAAAACATAAGTCTCAGTATCTCGAAATCTCAATGTCTCGATCACAAAATCTAGGGCTCCGCCAGTCCAGATCGGCCCCTACCATCCATCTCATGACTACGACGGTATCCTCCGGATATCCGACGTGTCGGGTAATATCACCGGTAGGTAGTCTCCCCCTGCCAGGCTCATCGTCATCACCACGAGCTTCTTGCCCCGGGGTACCTTACCGGGTCCACCATGTACCCGCAATCGGTCTCATCCGCCTCCTCGATTCGGGTTTCACATGTCGCTCTCAGCACCGAGAAAACACATGGTGGACGCACTGAAATATCATATCAAGGGTAACCGGGTTTTTAAAGAAATGACATATCCTCTTTTGAAACACCCTCGGTTCCTAAATCCACAAATATCATAGAAACAACATATCTCAATGCGTATAATCAAAAGCATGAAGTATGCGACATGTAAAGGAAGGTATGCACATCATCATGTCATGCAAGGATCATATACTGAATGTAGTAGTACTACAGTGTAGTGGCATGGCAATTATCGATGATGAGTGTGTGAGCCGGCAACAAGTGTACGTGGAACATATGCATCATCGATAATGGTGCTGGTGTCCTAGCAGCATGACTGAAATATAACCACAGTACAAGCGATGCAATGCAGATAGCATGAATATGCGGAATCGAATAATCAACGCAAAAGTACAGAATCTACACCAATATGTACATGTCATGCAGTGGTGCCATTCGAAATAAGACGAACCGGGTTTTTAGTAAAACAAGGGCTACGGTGTTTTAGGAAAAGATGCATCATTCGGAAATATCCGTATAACCCTTCTGCCTATCTTAAAAATATCCCTGATTCGTTAGTTTTGAAATAGGTATATCTCGGCTCAGTCTAAGGTCTACTAAGTAATCTAGACAGGAGGGATATGAAACCACCTACATCTGAGTCCATATATATAGATATAATAGTCGGTGATCCCGCCTCAATAACATATCGTAAGATATCCTCGAGTCATGAGTGCCGATCTATCATCAATATCGGCTCGTACGGTAAATCGTCGTACGGCATCCCAATAGTTGGGTAGGGGTCAATATCACACTATCTCATCACATATCAGGTATCACTATCATCAGATCGCATAATCTGGGGTACTACTCCAAGTCTAGTACAAAACGATACCATCTATAAGAATATGAATGCGGGTAAAGCACATGTCCAAAGGCCCGCTAAAACTATCATCTCGCACCTCAAAGACAAGCTATGTCACATCGCCGATCTCACGGCCTCACTTCAAGTATCATCTCAAACCCACATATCATCCTCAAATCCCGTATATAAACACATAGTCCCATACCCATGTGTAGATATACGCATCGTCATATGCACATAAACAAATGAAGGAATGTATGCAAGTATGTGTGTAAGTGTATGTGTGGGTGCAACCACTACTCTAGGGTTCGCACTATACTAAACCAATACATTCCGATCATCAATAATACTATTATTACCATCACTAATCTAAACCACACATAATAAATATACGTGTATATACGTATTCGTATACAACACCACGGACTGCGGGGGTGCTATACGCCATCCACCCGACTTCTCCCCGTAGATATAAATCTACTCACCTGAATCCTGCGTGTCGGTGTCGATATCACCGTCATCTTCTGCATCGTCTCAGATCGTCGCGGGGTACCTACACATATCACACATATCGCATCGCATCAAAACCAAATCAAAACTTGAAACGACACGCTAAAACCAATACGATTCGCTAAAAGGCCTATAGGTTAGAACCTACGGTTAGCCTTCGCAAAACAACCCGAAATCACTCGATGCAGTCGTACAAACGTCACACGATCGAGATAACGTACAAACACCAAATTATGGAAATAAAAATGCGTAAAACCAAATACTGAAAGTAAGGCAGCAACCCAAGAAAACGATCCCAGATTTCACCTCGGGTCAAATTTAGCCAATTAAACAAGTCCAGGGTGATGTATATGATATATTTGAGCTACTGGACCAACCCCGAAGCATTCCATCACTACTTGGCCGGCCACAACCTTCCCAAAACCGGCCTGGCTGGCCCCCCTATGCCCAATGGGGTCCGTCTGGTCAGGGTGGCCTCCTATGGTCTCAATTGGGTCCCTGGTGTTGTTTAATTTTCCTGAAAAAGTCCCGGTACATTCCAGATTTCCCTGCACACTCTAAACACTCACAAACCGACATGAAAGTCCCGTAATTCCGTATTTTTGGGTTTCCAGTGGGGTTGGTCTGGGTTTCTAGTCAATATAGGGTCTAAGGTCACCTTTTAAGTTCAATTGCAAAGTCATAACTCAAAATTACCCTAATCCTCTCTAATTTTGTCCAAAGTGCACCAATTCACACGATATCGATATGAAACTTGAATTAAAGCTTAAGCACAAGAATTAACACTCTAATTATGAAGGAATTACCTCACAAGACCCTCATGAATCCTCAACAGCACCAAAACTCCACCTTTCTTGGTCCATAGCATATATCTTGGGCTTGTGCATCATTTTAATGAAATGAAGGTAGGGTTTTGGAGTGATTTGTGAGATGATTTAGGGCTTTGAAGAGAGGAGGAGATGTGGTGCAGGAGCAGCAGCAGAAGGAGAGTGAAGAGGGAGGGAAAATGAGGGAAATGGCTAAGGTTCTAGTCAAAGTGCAACCCATACCTCTCTCTCACCAACCCCACTCTTTTCTCTTTTTCTTTTTCTTTTCTTTTCCTTTTTCTTTTAATCCAATTCCTTCTCACACCAATAGTGATCCCAAAATAAAACCATGGCAAGAAAATGTAACACAAGTTCAAAGGTGATATATGCACATTTTGCACAAAAAGCCAAAAAATCCGATTAGCGATTTTTAATCGCGATTAGCGCTAAATTAGCATATAATTGATCACAAACACTTAAAAATGGCATAATTCCAATAAATAACCCATTTTAGAATTTTCCATAATTTTCCATAATTTTTCTCCATTTATTTGCATTTAATTATTAATTTAATTATTAAAATAATCAATAAAATAATATTAAATTATAAAAATTCCTAAAAATAATATTTTATTATTTTGGAAATGTTACAATCTACCCCCCTTAAAGAAATTCGGTCCCCAAATTTAAATTTAAAACCCCCAAGTACTAAAACATTTCGATACAAATCCCAAGTCGTCGGGGCTCCGAAATCATCAACACATAGAACGTCACAGCGCAATGCATGCGCATGGGTACTGAGCAGATAACTCAAAAACAACGCTCCATCAAGCATCCCGCAATCATCGGAGTCAAGGTAAAAACACAATGTCAAATCCAATACAAAACCGATATGATATGGATCAGAACTACACATGTAGACATCCAATCTATACATGTGAATAGCTGATGTAAAAGCATGCCAAATCTTTTAAAATCGCTGCGTGATGCACATAACACTGCACAGTGGCGGACGTTTTTCATAAGACAAACTATATGTGTATATATATCTTTCGTTTACCAAGCACGTTCCGCCGTTTTGAAAACAATTTAGAAGGGTTTCCTTGTTAAAACGTTTCGTGCCATATCAGACACGTAGGTATATATACTGAGACTATAGCTCGCTCTTTGGAAATCCCTTCGATAACTATCGATGCATGCAAAATATATCCAGGTACCGTCCACTGACTAGTCCTGCTCAGTATGAAAGCAAAATCCAACATCATAAAAAGTACTGCTCCAAAGAGAATAAATCTCAAAAATATATATAGCACCACCCTGTGCGTATGGTGCGCACGAAAATAAAAAAAATCCATATATGTGCTAAACAGGTGCACAAATCAACATCTAGGTGCAACGGGTGTGCACGAAGCATCTGTCATAGGCAACGTATGTGCCTGACAGCCCAAAAATCCGGTGCATCTGATATGCACGAAGAATCTCGATTTAGTGCATCGGGTGTGCACCAAAATCGTATGTCAAGACATGCACCCAACAAGCGCGAAAATCCAAATCGGTGCATCCATCGCGCACGAATGAAAATCTAAACCCTGCGCACTCAACATGCACGGAATCACGAAATCCAATAGCAAACGCCGAACATGCGTAAGTCAAACCCAAAAGCACGGAGTGCAAGAATCAACCATCACTATCAGGGTCAAAATCAACGATATAATGCGGCTCAAACCAAAAATCAAGTGTACCGCAAAGGAAAATCTCACAACCGTGTGCATCAGCGTGCACAAATCAAATCAAAACACTAAAATGCATGAAAACTATGCTGGAAGCATAAATCAAATCACCGGCATGTAATAGGCACGAAATCATAATCAATACCTCAAGAATAATAATGATGCGCCAGGTATAAATGCCCAATAAGTGCAATCATGGTGCACGAAAACAGAAATCATAGAACTCAGTCATCGAAACCAAATCATGAAAACGGATCGCCAAAATACCGAAATCCCAAACTGACAGATACGTGATAGTCGAATCACAAAATCATAAATCATAAATACTGTCGTCGGTATATCCTCCTTCGAAGTCGAGAAGGTGCCGGTACATCCAATTCTAGAGGCGCAAGATCTCCACTTGCCTCTTGCTCGCGGCTGGCATCCTCTGCCTCTGGTTCCTGATCTTTCCTGTAGATTACCAATCTCGCAATCCATCGGCTCACCGGCCCGGTTAGGAGTGCTGACAGGAACGATTCCGTTCTGGCACTTCTTTGGAAATCTCTCGATCAATCCTCACGACTGCTCGTAAAGCCATATGTCACTGGCATCGGCCTCCGGCTCTCTGAATGCACATCACATATCTGATCCTGGGTGCAAACGTCATTGTAGCGGTGTCCTGGAAGGAATCCTGCTCAAAGTCTCTGCCGATCTTGCCTATGCCGATCTGTACGGGGGCTGGTACTCTTGCATAGTCTCTTCTCGTCCAATGGACATCTGTGTCCTCAGCACAGCATTTCCTCGGGAATTAGTCGCTTCCCTACGCTTCTGTAAGCATATCAGGCCTCTGGTCTCGACGGAAAGTAATGACAGCTCATCAGTGTCTCACACGAACCTCTGGTTCCGCTTGTCGGTATCGTCGTCCATTTCGACATCACGTCTCTATCTGCGCACTGCAATGCTTTCGGCTACGGTCCATCCGAAGTCCCTCACGCGGACTCAAAATCACGAATTCGGTATCTTCCTGACTCAGTAGGAGATATCTAGCCGACCACGTCCTCAGCGTGCACGTCATATCTCTGATGTCAGTGGAGTGGAACGTCATCTCGTCGAAATCTCGTGCAAACTCTTTACTCCACCTTGCTCAAATATCGACTGATTCGGACTCAACTCATCGTGGCTACACGAACTGCGCTCCGGCGGCTATGCTCGCATCTGGAGTCTCCCAAGCAGTGTCCCATCACAATATCCGAAAGATGTCGAACCATCAGATCGACTCGTCAGAACCTCATAATCCCCCAAGAGCTCATATCTCGGGTACAATTTAATAGTATCGAGTACATGCCACAGCGTCGGTGGTCCAGCCGTAGAAGGGCAAACCCAAGCCTCACTAATGGCGCCGTGGAACCGCCGCAAACCCTAAGGTTCGAAGGCTTTCACACGGTCATTAAGTCGAGTTAGGGTTTCATTCTTCTAGAGGGTCCATAGAATCACCTGCATGTCTTTCCGAATACTTTAAACTTGGAAAATGGGTTCCTGACCTTCGATCGTCTCTATCGACTCTCAACAAATCTGCGTGAAGTCGCCTCTAGCTGGAATCAATCTATCTGATGACCTTGCATCGGGGTAAGCGAACGAACCACATGTCCTAGTCATTACTCCTCGGTGACTAGCGACTCGTTATCATATCTCTATGAATATGCTCATGCTGCAGTAGCTACAATCATCTGGGCGATATCTCATCATTCGCAGCAACAACTGGCTCATTCGTCGGTACGCTAAGCAGCGTCTCAGCCATCATGAATAATCGATATATCAACAGTCATCACATCCTGGCTGGACTCCATCAGTGGCTCAATCCTCTGGTGCCGATCAGCACAACCGGAAAATCTCGCAACAGCGATCTGTCAAACGCTCATAGTGCGGAAACACAAAATACGAAGCCTCAATGCAACCGTATGTCTCGGAAATCATGCCCTGGTCAGTCCTCGTACACGACGAGCTCATGCTGACAACTCGAGCCGTAGCTCACCCTGCCCGTGTAATCGCGGCAGCAAAACCATAACCAGTATCGATGAGGATAGATCATAGGAAGGAATATGACATAATGCAAGGAAATGTACAACCTAAGGTTTCTTAAGCGGAGTGGCGTGTCGTAAGTATGCAGCGGAACATACCAATGGTACGTCACTCTACTTTAGTCACCTATTCCATCAACCAAGGGTCATCCTAATACGACGAAAGTTCGGGCCTAATACCCCCTCGACCAAGTCTAAGTTCCGTAAGGTCAAGCCTAAGTTCCGTATATAGATAACGCCCTAGGCTCCACATAGTCAAACTCAGACTCGAACCAAGGTCAACCTAGCGCTCTGATACCAACTTTGTCACGACCCGAAGGAGCACGTGACTGGCCCTTGAACCATATAAAGTCTATAGGACTCCATCTGATCCAAGTAAGCCAAAAGCCCAGAAATCTAAAACCATTTTAAGAGTAAGTAAAGAAAACTGGTTTAAAGAAGTGAAGGAAACGTGTTTGAAAATCAAGGTTTTTTTTAAATAACTAAGCCGAATATGCATTTTTAAAATGTGTAACCTTTCCTGAAAATTTCGGCAGAGGTTCCTTTGTAAAAACTGGCCCCGAACGGGGTACAACAATAATAACATAAATATGCAATGATAAAAGGCATCCCCAAGCGGGAGCTAGCTCTTCGTCAATCGACGGTCACAACCACACAAGCAATAAAAATATACAACGCCGAATGGAGAAGATCAAACTCAAAAGAAAGCTCCAAAAATAAGAAAACCGCAATACTACTAAGCGCGACTCTATGGTCGAAATAAAACAACACTGAAGTCTAAGTCTGAAAGAATATACAAGTTTTGGTTGATGGAAATTCTAGATACAATGAATAATACAAATACAATAGCGGTTCTGATACAAAAGAACCCACCTAACCAAGCAAGTCACCCATAGGAAGCAGTGTGCCAGAAATGCCGCTATGGAATCTGTACGGCAAACCTGCAAGAACTGGGGCACAACGGGGGTGAGTTGCCAACTCGTGAATAGAAAGATATCTACAAGCAGAGATCGAATGCATGACCCATCCTAGGTCAATACAATCAGATATAAATAAACCTCAATATGAATAAAGCTGAAGCATGCTAAACTGGCAATATAACCTCTATACATGAGTGTAGTGCCAAGTGCTCGTGCTAGTGCCTCAGGTAATAGTATGTCATGAATATGAGGTATAAACAATGTCATCAAAACTGCACACACGTGGATCCTGTCCACTCGTCACCCACTGACAATAACCATTATGCAAGTATATATCATAAAACCTGTGCATGGAAATATGAGGATATAATCCACCTGTGTCCCTCACGACACATCAATATCATGGAACCGGAGTGCCCAGCATCGGCACTCGAAAACATCATGAAAACTGTGCCCAGCATCGGCACAAAACATAAGTCTCAGTATCTCGATACCTCTGTATCTCGAAATCTCAATGTCTCAATTACAAAATCTAGGGCGTCGTCAGTCCAGATCGGCCCCTACCATCCATCTCATGACTACGACGGTATCCTCCGGATATCCGACGTGTCGGGTAATATCACCGGTAGGTAGTCTCCCCCTGCCAGGCTCATCGTCATCACCACGAGCTTCTTACCCCGGGGTACCTTACCGGGTCCACCATGTACCCGCAATCGGTCTCATCCGCCTCCTCGATTCGGGTTTCATATGTCGCTCTCAGCTCCGAGAAAACACATGATGGACGCACTGAAATATCATATCAAGGGTAACCGGGTTTTTAAAGAAATGACATATCCTCTTTTGAAACACCCTCGGTTCCCAAATCCAGAAATATCATAGAAACAACATATCTCAATGCGTATAATCAAAAGCATGAAGTATGCGACATGTAAAGGAAGGTATGCATATCATCATGTCATGCAAGGATCATATACTGAATGTAATAGTACTACAGTGTAGTGGCATGGCAATTATCGATGATGAGTGTGTGAGCCGGCAACAAGTGTACGTGGAAGATATGCATCATCGATAATGGTGCTGGTGTCCTAGCAGCATGACTGAAATATAACCACAGTACAAGCGATGCAATGCAGATAGCATGAATATGCGGAATCGAATAATCAACGCAAAAGTACAGAATCTACACCAATATGTACATGTCATGCAGTGGTGCCATTTGAAATAAGACGAACTGGGTTTTTAGTAAAACAAGGGCTACGGTGTTTTAGGAAAAGATGCATCATTTGGAAATATCCGTATAACCCTTCTGCCTATCTTAAAAATATCCCCGATTCGTTAGTTTTGAAATAGGTATATCTCGGCTCAGTCTAAGGTCTACTAAGTAATCTAGACAGGAGGGATATGAAACCACCTACATCTGAGTCCATATATATAGATATAATAGTCGGTGATCCCGCCTCAATAACATATCGTAAGATATCCTCGAGTCATGAGTGCGGATCTATCATCAATATCGGCTCATACGGTAAATCGTCGTACGGCATCCCAATAGCTGGGTAGGGGTCAATATCACACTATCTCATCACATATCAGGTATCACTATCATCAGATCGCATAATCTGGGGTACTACTCCAAGTCTAGTACAAAACGATACCATCTATAAGAATATGAATGCGGGTAAAGCACATGTCCAAAGGCCCGCTAAAACTATCATCTCGCACCTCAAAGACAAGCTATGTCACATCGCCGATCTCACGGCCTCACATCAAGTATCATCTCAAACCCACGTATCATCCTCAAATCCCGTATATAAACACATAGTCCCATACCCATGTGTAGATATACGAATCATCATATGCACATAAACAAATGAAGAAATGTATGCAAGTATGTGTGTAAGTGTATGTGTGGGTGCAACCACTACTCTAGGGTTCGCACTATACTAAACCAATACATTCCGATCATCAATAATACTATTATTACCATCACTAATCTAAACCACACATAATAAATATACGTGTGTATACGTATTCGTATACAACACCACGGACAGCGGGGGTGCTATACGCCATCCACCCGACTTCTCCCCGTAGATATAAATCTACTCACCTGAATCCTGCGTGTCGGTGTCGATATCACCGTCATCTTCTGCATCGCCTCGGATCGTCGCGGGGTACCTACACATATCACACGTATCGCATCGCATCGAAACCAAATCAAAACTTCAAACGACACGCTAAAACCAATACGATTCGCTAAAAGGCCTATAGGTTAGAACCTACGGTTAGCTTTCGCAAAACAACCCGAAATCACTCGATGCAGTCGTACAAACGTCACACGATCGAGATAACGTACAAACACCAAATTATGGAAATCAAAATGCGTAAAACCAAATACTGAAAGTAAGGCAGCAACCCAAGAAAACGATCCCAGATTTCACCTCGGGTCAAATTTAGACAATTAAACAAGTCCAGGGTGATGTATATGATATATTTGAGCTACTGGACCAACCCCGAAGCATTCCATCACTACTTGGCCGGCCACAACCTTCCCAAAACCGGCCTGGCCGGCCCCCCTATGCCCAATGGGGTCCGTCTGGTCAGGGTGGCCTCCTATGGTCTCAATTGGGTCCCTGGTGTTGTTTAATTTTCCTGAAAAAGTCCCAGTACATTCCAGATTTCCCTGCACACTCTAAACACTCACAAACCAACATGAAAGTCCCGTAATTCCATATTTTTGGGATTCCAGTGGGGTTGGTCTGGATTTCTAGTCAATATAGGGTCTAAGGTCACCTTTTAAGTTCAATTGCAAAGTCATGACTCAAAATTACCCTAATCCTCTCTAATTTTGTCCAAAGTGCATCAATTCACACGATATCGATATGAAACTTGAATTAAAGCTTAAGCACAAGAATTAACACTCTAATTATGATGGAATTACCTCACAAGACCCTCATGAATCCTCAACAGCACCAAAACACCACCTTTCTTGGTCCATAGCATAGATCTTGGGCTTGTGCATCATTTTAATGAAATGAGGGTAGGGTTTTGGAGTGATTTGTGAGATGATTTAGGGCTTTGAAGAGAGGAGGAGATGTGGTGCAGGAGCAGCAGCAGAAGGAGAGTGAAGAGGGAGGGAAAATGAGGGAAATGGCTAAGGTTCTAGTCAAAGTGCAACCCATACCTCTCTCTCACCAACCCCACTCTTTTCTCTTTTTCTTTTTCTTTTCTTTTCCTTTTTCTTTTAATCCAATTCCTTCTCACACCAATAGTTATCCCAAAATAAAACCATGGCAAGAAAATGTAACACAAGTTCAAAGGTGATATGTGCACATTTTGCACAAAAAGCCAAAAAATCCGATTAGCGATTTTTAATCGCGATTAGCGCTAAATTAGCATATAATTGATCACAAACACTTAAAAATGGCATAATTCCAATAAATAACCCATTTTAGAATTTTCCATAATTTTCCATAATTTTTCTCCATTTATTTGCATTTAATTATTAATTTAATTATTAAAATAATCAATAAAATAATATTAAATTATAAAAATTCCTAAAAATAATATTTTATTATTTTGGAAATGTTACATCGACGATGGAGGCTGAATACATCGCTGCCAACGATGCTGCCAATGAGGCTGTCTAGATGAAGAAGTTCATCACTGAACTTGGAGTGGTTCCGTCCATTGTGGATCCAATACCTTTGTATTGTGATAACAATGGAGCTGTGGGTTTGGCCAAGGAACCCAGGTCCCACTCCAAGTTCAGTGATGAACTTCTTCATCTAGACAGCCAACGATCCAATACCTCTGTATATAGTTATTTCAAACTTATGATAGTGCATCTGGTACGCACCAAAATCACCCTTCAAAACATGCGCCCAACATGCGCGAAAATCCAAATCAGGTGCATCCATCGTGCACGAAATCATGAAATCCAATATCAAGCGTCGAACATGCGCAAAATCCAATCAGGTGCATAAAGTGCACAAAACAAATATCGAGTATCACAATCGAAATCGAAGTCCAGTGCATCTAAGTGCACAAAAGGTGTATCACTGCACTGCAAGCATATAATAACTATACAGAGTGCAGGAACCAAATCGTGTTCATGCATACGCACAAAACCAACTCAACTGTTTAAAACCGTAAAATCACAAACATGTGAAACTAAAGCACGAAAATGATATCAAGTGCAACACTGTGCGAAGATCGTAAATCCTCAATCATCAAAATCAAATCATACGAATAAATCACCCAAAACATCGTAATCAATAATGGCGGAACAGTACCGCTCAAGTGCATTCTCTAAGAATCTCGGCCAACTGTCGCGGTCACTAGTGGGACGTCTCGTCGATGATCATGAACTCTGTCCTGCTGGTGTGCGTAACCATGACCACTCCTGGGTCAAGGTCTTCACTGTGAATTACCAATCTCACAATCCATCGGCTCATCGGCCCTGTCAAGGCAGCATATCACTGGCGTCGGCCTCTGGCTCTCTGAATGCACGTGACACATCTGATCCTGGGTGCAAGTATCATCGCAGCAGTATCCTGGAAGGAATCCTGCTCACGGTCTCTTCCATGTCTCGTCTCTGCCAACTGTCCGGAAGTCATTGTCCTTTCCTATATCTGCATCTTGCTCTGGAACGACTGCATACTCATCGCGACTCCTTCTGGAAGGTAAGTCCAAATACCATGCATCGGCATGCGCATCGCCTCTCTGATGTCGGTGGAGTGGAACGTCATCTCATCTAGATCTGGTGCGAACCTCTTATTCCACTTTTCTCTAATGTCGTCTGCTTTGGACTCGTCTTGTCGTGGCTGCATGGACTGAGCTCCAACGGCTATCCTCGTATCTGGAGTCTCCCAAGAATGCATCTCACCACCTAGCATCCGAATTAAGTCGAGCCATCCGATCGAGTCGTCAAAACCTCACAATCCCCCAAGAGCTCAACCTCTTGGGCACAGTTTAATAGTATCGAGTACATACCACAGCCTCGGTGGTCCAGCCGTAGAAGGGCAAACCCAAGCCTCACTAATGGCGCCGTAGAACTGCCGCAAACCCGAAGGTTCAAAGGCTTTCACACGGTCATTAAGTCGAGTTAGGGTTTCATTCTTCTAGAGGGACCATAGAATTGCCTGCATGTCTTTCCGACTACTTTAAACTTGGAATAATAGGTTTCTGACATTCGATCGTCTCTGTCGACTCCCAACGTCTCCACGTGAAGTCGTCTCTAACTGGAATCCATCTATCCGATGACCTCGCATCGGGTTAGGCGAACGATCCACATGTCCTAGTCATTCATCCACGATGACTAGCGACCTTCTATCATCTCTTAGTACAACTCGTTCTCCACTAACTCCAGCATCTGGGGCAATACCTCGTCGTTCGCAGCAATAACTGGCTCGCTCGTCTGCACGCCGAACAGTGCCTCGATCATTATGAATAAGCAACACACCAACGGTCATCAAGATCTGGCTGGCCTCTATCATTAGCTCAATCCTCTAATGTCGATCAGCACATCCGAGTAACCTCAGAAAGGCGATCCGCCAAACGCTCGTGGCGCGGAAATACAGTCAAAAGACACCTCTCTATAATCGGGTGTCGCCGGAATTATGCCCTGGTCAGTCCTCGTTCGTGCCGAGCTCGTGCTGACCGCAACTCTAGCCGTAGCTCTCCCTGCCCGTAATCGTGGTAGCAAAACCAAACCGGTACCGATGAGGCTAGATCAGGAAGGAATATAATACTGAACAAGGAAATGTACATCCTAAGGCTTCTTAAGTGGAGTGGTGTGTCGTAATTATGCCGCGGAACATACCAACGGTACGTCACTCTACTTTAGTCACCGATTCCATCAACCAAGGGTTATCCTACGCTCCGAAGGTAAAACCTAACGCTCTGATACCAACTTTGTCACGACCCGAAAGTACGGAACATGACCGGCACTTATACTACGAACGTCTCAAGGCGTACGTATGCTAAGTAAGCCGAAACCCAGAAATCCAAACCAAGAGAAGTAGTAGAGAATAGGAAGAACCATATCAAATCAACCTGTATGCAACATAATATACAACGCCTAAAGGCGAGGATCACAACAGAAATAGAACTCAACCAGCAAGAAACTCAAGAAATATAACATGCTACTCTATGGTCGAAAGAATAACATTACTGGTCTCTATCTCAAAAAAATACAAGTTTGGTTGATGGAACTTCTAGATACAACTGAAATATAATATACAAGGTATAATGATGGGTAAGATACAATAAACCCACCTGCTAGCAAGTCACCCGAAAAGAAACCGTGCCCGTAAAGCCGTAATGAAATCCGTACGGCAACACCTGCAAGAAACTGAGGCACAACGGGGGTGAGTTGCCAACTCGTGAGTAGAAAAAGATCTACGAACAGAAAATCGCATGAATAACGCAACCTAGGTCAATGATCATAATATATCCTCAAATATATGAATAACATCCAGCCTATAACAATGGCTAGGGTAATATCTAACCCGAGGGTAATCTCATGTGCCCGTGTCCGTGCCTCAGGTAGCAATATATCATATGAATGAGGTATGAATGCATGAAAACAGAATACATGTAAATGAAGAAACTGTTTTCATAAATTAGTGAGATTTGCTTTGTATTTTTAAAATGAGGTATCATAAATAAAATCAGCATCAACAGTGTCTAGCATCGACACAAAACATAAATCTCAATGTCTCAAAACCTCAGGCTCCGGCCATCCGGACTGGCCTGTATCATCAAATCTCAGTACCTCAATATCTCGAAATCTCAATGTCTTAATCTCAATATCTAAGGCGCCGTCAGTCCAGACCGGGTCCTACCATCCATCTCAAGACCACGACGGTATCCTCCGGATATCCGACGCGTCGGGTAAAATCACCGGTAGGTAGTCTCCCCCTGCCAGGCTCATCGTCATCACCACGAGCTTCTTGCCCCGGGGTACCTTACCGGGTCCACCATGTACCCGAAACGGTTCATCCAACTCCTCGAATCGGGTCTCCAAATCTATCAGCAAACTCATGGTGGACGACTCATACATCATGGGAAAAAACCGCGCTTTTTATTTAAAAAAAGAAAGAAGAAGTTTGTATATGTTTTGCGGTTTTCCCCAAATCCAGAAAATCTCATGGAAATCCAAATCCAAAACCTCAATAGCACGTAAAAAGTGAATATATGCATGAGAATCCATGAATGCGGCATAACAATGAATAACAGTATGCATGAAGTAGCAGGTAATAACTATAATGTCTAAACTAACATATAAGGCAAGTACACTAATATCATGTCTAAACTATTAGCTAACAGGCTATGTCAAGCAATAATATTTTCTAAGGTGTACGTGACATGGCAATTACCGATGAAGATGTGTGTGAGCCGGCAAGTAAGTGTACGTGGTACATACGCATCATCGGTAATGGTGCTGGTGTCCTAACCACAAGATATCAACAGTAGAATATGAAGCATAATATAAGCATGTGATGCGGAGCAAACAACAATAATTAGCGGGAGCTGAATACTAGACGCAACGATAATTAATCTGTTTTAACCTAGTATAAGTCCTACAATGGTGCCTTTTGAAATAACACGAATCGTGGGGTTTTGAAAATAGGGGCTACGGTGTTTTTAAAAAAAGATACGTTTTTTTGAAATATCCGTAGGATCCCTTAGGCTGTCTTTAAAAATACGCACGATTCGTAAGCTTTGAAATAGGTAGGAACCGAATCTAATCTAACAACTAACTAAACTAAAGGGCTACGCTACAAGCTAGACTACAGGTAAGGAAACCGCCTAACATCTGAGTCGATACATATACATACCTGTATATATATTAGTCGGTGATCCCGCCTCAATAATATCGTATCCGATACCATATCTATAATCAGACATCCCAAGTCAAGAGTGCGGATCAATCATCAAGATATAGCTCGTACGTAAATCCGTCGTACGGCATCCCCAAATCTGGGTACGGGTCAATATCATATTCCTCACACTATTCCTTTGGTATCCTCTTTATCCAAGATCATAGTCTAGGGTACTGACCTATGTCTAGTACAATACAATATCCTCAATATACTCATGATCTGACTACTGATCGACAATCTCGTACAAACCGATATCGTCAGCACATATCATCATCAAGGGGTATACATCGCCCGATACGGCCAAATATCAATATCCTAGCATATTATGCCTCATATCACGATCACATGTTGACCATTTATTTATAACAATATTCACCCGTATCGCCGCCGCAAGATCCGCTATAACACCAGGACGTACCTTAAGTACGAATCCTGCCATATCACCGAGATCACAACCACAAACAAATCTCATCGACTCAGCTCAATCCCAAATATCATCCTCAATCCGTATGTGAACACATAGTCCCATACCCATGTGAACCCATAACTATAAAGAATCCCATGAGCACATATCAATAGGAATGTATGCAAGTATGTATGTGTGTGTAACACTACCATAGGGTTCGCAATACTAAAGTAATCCAACACACCAATATCCATCCTAAACATCGCTATTAATCCCAAATAACATATAATAATTGTTGGTGTGTATACGCATCTGTATACACCACCACGGACTGCGGGGGTGCTATACGCCATCCACCCGACTTCTCCCCGTAGATATAAATCTACTCACCTGGTCCTCGCTAGCCGGTGCCGACGTCGCCACGCTCTTGCTTGTCGCCTCGAAGTCCACATGGGGGTACCTACATATCATAACGCACCATATCGCACTAAAACTAAATTCGAAATCGAAACGGCATACGAAAATCAAATTGGCACGCGTATCACGCATAGGTCCAAACCTATCGCCTACGCATGCAAGAATAGTAAAACCAACCCTCGATGTCGATGTACAAACGTCAAACCATCGAGAAAAATTCAATCACACTCATTTGCACATTCACGAACACTAATTTTAATATAAACTAGGTTAAAACTCACAAAAACCCCAATTTCACTTAAAAGGTCATTTTTCCGAAAATCTAGCAAGCACATTTCGCCGTTTTTGTACAAAACATGATATTTAAATGAATGTAGCGGCCAATATATTTATTAAATATCTTAAATAAGTCATATAAACAATTTCCGGAATTTAATCTCATTAAATTCCAAAAACCCTAATATTCTAGTTTACAAAAATACCCTTTTTAACAATTTCAAAGCAAAAATACACAAACTACAATCTAGCTTAGATTTGCATGATCTAAAGCATTAAACCACACTTAATAAAGTTAATGAACTCATGAAAAACCTAAACACATTTTTAACCTCACATATAATGCATTTTATAAAACCCTAGTTTACACAAAAGCTTAATTTGGACATTTTACATGTTACAATTGGCAATAAGTAACAAATTTAAGTTGCATAGCTTAAGATGCAAAAAAAGAACATCACACAACCATGAACACATGATCACATGATCACAACCTAACTTGATCTCAAACTCTTCCATTACAAACTAAATCCCAATTAGAATCGCATTTAAACTTAATAGACCTTGATGAAAGAAACTATCCAACAATTTAAATTTGGCTTGGGATTTATACCTCACAAAATCAAGAGACCAACCTTGAAATCTAGCCTCCCAAAATGGCCTCCAAGCTCCTAGATCCATGCTTGCTTGGGCAAGAAATAATGGGTAAGGATTCGATTTGGAAAAAGCTTTGAAATTGTAAGGATTTTGAAGCTTTTTTGTGGATTTTTGAAGCAAAATAGTGTGGATTTTGGGGGGGAAGGGCTGCTGCTGTGGGGAGAAGGATTCGGCCAAAAATGGGAGTGAGGAGAGAGAGGGAGGTAGAGAAAATGGGGGGGGGGGGGACAAAGTCAAGGTCAAAGCAAGTCAAAAGTCTAACTACTTTATCCATTTTCTATTCTTTTCTTTCATTTCCTTTCATTTGAAAATCAAGTGGGGGAAAAAATAGGGTGGGTGCTGAATTCAGCCATGGGGAGGAGTAAGTGGGGGTGTGTGGGTGTGGGCACAGGTGTGGGGTGATGAAAAATGATAAATACAATACCCCAAACATCCATTTACGCTAAAAAAAAGCCTTTTTTTCTTCAATAATTTCTAAACCACTTTGGCAAATGATTTCGTTCCAAAAACCACATGATAAATTTTTATTTAATGTTTTATGATGCACAAAATTTGTTTCAACTCGTTCCAATTTGTAATTTTCCCTAATTAAATGTATTAGTGACGGCTTAAAATAATAATAAAATAATATTTTTTCAGAAAATTTGAAATTTAACCAGCGGCTCAATAAACACCAAATAATAGCAATTACATAGCTAGAATATGTATATTTAATTTTTATAATAAGATATTTGTATTTTGACTTTTTACCGAAAACCCCCTTATTTTACCGATTTTTCGAAATTTCACCGAAACGATTTTCAAAACGTTACATAAGTACATACTATAACTGTTTCTAGTCGAGGGTGTATCGAGACAAGGCATCGATACACCAGAGTAGACTAGCGTATACGCATCTGGACCCATATGATGGGCGATGGATGATCCCATATCCATCGTTGTTTGACATCAAAGATGGTGTACGGGTGCTCAGTGGAGACTGGGTACACTGAACGGACTCATCGAGAACTCCTAGATGGATTTATACCTATCGTCAGATAGTAGTTCTCCGTTGAAACTGGTACAGGTTAGTCTGTAGACCCGAGATCATCATAGAGCCTTGTGTGGTTTCCACTGTTCTTTGATTTCCACCTTACCACGTCCAAGAGGGCATGCAAAACGGTGGCTTTTGGGAACTGTCCCGAATCACATGGAGGCAATGAGCAATAGGAGGGGTTTCATCTCTCCCGGTATAGGGAGTTGATGTTGTGCGGTGTTCGATTGGCTATAACTGGAAGTCCCTGGCCAGGGATGATATAGAGTGCTACTGATAAGTGTTATCAGTAGTTTCTTGACTTGTTATGAGCCTCACATCGACACGACTTATCGGTTACTGGGGTCTGACGTTTACCACCCCTAGACTGGATATGCGATATATCAGACGAAGAGACCGGACTATACGGTAGTGTTACTGATTGGATTCACAGGAGAATGTACAGGCTTGCTTGTTGATATTCTGATCGCTCAATACCTGGGTGGATGTTACGTTTAGATGTCTGCTTGCAGCTTGTGGGTGTTTGATATGATCATCACCTACTGCCGGCGTATTGACGATTCTTGAGAGTCCTACACAGAGGTTTCCTGGCTCAGGCAAAAGGAGTAGGAGCACATATGTGATATGTGCAGGACCGAGAATATTACGATATGAGATACCGTATTCTATTCTCGCGATAGATGATATCGGCCGGGTGTATGTGATATAGCCGGGTCATCGGATCAAGTGTTGATTCGATGAATCGGTACATGTTATATTAGTCGGTTATATGCAATATAGCCAGATTGTCGGATTAAGTGTTGATTCGATAATTTAATGTATAATTATAAATGTGATATATTACATTACGTTAACTAATATAATCTTGCTTTATTGATACATTTTCTCACCGGATAATACATATATATATATATATATATATATATATATGCGATATATGTTAGTTGTATTATTTTCGTTTGTTACAAAAATATATTATATATGTGATATATAATTGTATAACATGTTAGGGTTACAAATGCAACATGGTTGTTAATTTTAAACCGAGTTAGGGTTTGGATTTGGGTTAGCTTTTGGGTTAGCTTTTGGATGAGCTTTCATGAAGCTTCATGAAGCTTTGTCTTTTGTCATCTAGCTTGATATTTTGTGTAGATATTTGTTAACCCAACCCATAGCCTTTACCTATGGTTTAATCTCTACAAGGGTTAATCCTTTCATTCTTAACCTATGGTTGCAATTGTAACCACAACAATTATTCATTATTCATCACAAAAGTTTTCTTCTTCTTCTTCTCCTTGAAAAAGCTTGCTAGATTTTTGTGTGTGATGATTTAGTTTGAGAAAGTGAAAACAAAAGAGAGCATAATTCCTATTTCATCATCCTCATCTATTCTAGCCACTTAGATTATGGTGTTCACTTCTCTAATTACTTCATTAGTGAAGTGTAAGATTGGGTTAGAGATTCTTCAAGGTAGATCATCTTAGATCAAGAAGACTTCAAGCAAGATGCATCATTCACCTCTTGGAGCCTCACGAGAGTCGGAGTTCATATTGATCGTAGTGAAGGGGCCTCAACACGGAGCTTATGAAGTGAAGGAACGGACTACAAAGGTTGTAATCTTTATCTCTTTACTTCTTTGTATGTGATACAGACTTTGTTACCCTAGATATTCTAGCATGATTTATGTTTTGCTTGCTTTGCACCTCTTTAAATTTTAAAGTGGCATGAGTGATGCTACCAAACCCTAGACTAAGCGTAAGGGAAGCCCAACAGTGGTATCAGAGCCAAACTGGAATTCTAGATAAGGTGTTATAACAATTACGAAAACTAAATCCACTCTGAAATACGATATTATGCTAACCCCATTTTGCTCTCTGTAATTTTCCAAAAAGTCCTTTAAAAATTTTCCAAACAAGTGCAGAATGCAGTATGGACCAAAGTAAGAACATGGGAGAAATACGGAGGGAGGGGCTCGGTTTTAGGCTGATCCCCAAGCCTCAAAATCCGGCCAGGCCGGCCATGAGGGCTCCTCTACCCCCCCTAATTCCTCCAGTGCTATTTTGGATTCATTTTGGGTTTCTTAGTATTGTTTATTTAGCCCAATTTTCATGTGATGATTTGTTTGACATGGGGCTAATTCGTAGCGCTTCGTAGTAGTATAACTTAACACTGTATTGGTAACCTTGACTATTTTTAGCAGTTCAATCGGACATTGCACACCACATTTTGTACCCCGCTGAAATTTCCAAATGTTGTAATTTTTTGAAGTTGATTCTACTCGTAAAATCGTGCAAGTACCCCTATAGACCCCCTAGAAGACTATAATAACCTTAACTCGATTCTATGCCCACGGAACCGCGAACGAACCTTTGGGTTTGCCGTAGTTCCGTGGTGTCATAGATGAGGCGTTGGTTAACTCCTTCTACGGCTGGTCCATGGACACTGTGGCACGGTTTTTTAGTGTTTTAACTTTGCTCAAGTGTTGAGCTCACGAGGGTAATTTGTGAGTGTATGTTGATTCGATCGAAACGTTAAACATCGTCATGATATTCTGTGATTGTGATACAATATGTGGAATTCATATAGTTAGGCATGAAATCCGTAATATGTGATATTTTGGGTTTACGATGACTAAGGAGATCATGGATTCCAAATGTTGTAGTTTTTCACTTTCTTTTCTGTGACCGTAAGTGTAGTATGCGGGGTATTGCCGGCTTCGTTGCTATACAACAAGGACAATCGGGATACGCATACTTACTTACGTTGATGATATGAGATATTATGTGTTGGTGTGATATGTTATATTGGATCGTCGTGTTCTGATAGCCGGGGGTTATATATGAGATGAGAGTTTTTATTTTCATTCATGTAAAATTCATTGTCTGTAATATTCTTTTATTGGGGCACTTCCGGGTTGAGGTTGATGTCACCATTGTATATAATTTACTTTTCCGCATTAGGATAGACCTAAGGAGGGGAGCACAAGTAACAGGGTTCTAGGGTCCAGTGAGAGGCCATCTCGAGGAGTCGAGACCGGGTCTCCTAACCCTAGAATTGGCAGTGTTACTTGCCGCTCTCATAGGGGTCTAGGGATGTGGGTTTGGCTATTCATCGCGACCGTGGAATCTGTGTTTTATACTGCCTCGATATAAAACATGGTCGTCCTAGTATATCCAATATTTCATATGTTATCTTCTACTGCAATGTTTTGTGATGAGATCATATTACTACCTGAGACGAATGCTTATACTATATATGTTAGTTATATGTATGCCCTAGAGGCCATTACTGTACATAGGATGTATATTGTAGTGGATGCTGGGATATATATAGGGAGGACTTTCTTGCTCGACATGATAGTATGCTATCTGGTTGCTCTTTACCTTAACGTGTACATTGATTGTCTCTCTGTTACATGTTGGTAAAGCCCTTAGGATGTGTACTTGACTACCTGGACTATGATGTGGATCATATTAGTGGGGACATGGTAGTCCATAAGTACATCCTTGAATGTCCCTAGTCGTGGGTGTATCGAGATGGGGCATCGATATACCAGAGTAGACTAGCGTCTACCTTCTCGACCCATACAGATGGGCGATGGATGATCCCATATCCATTGGTGTTTGACATCAGAGATGATATACGGGTGCTCAGTAGAGACTGGGTACACTGGACGGACTCGCCGAGAACTCCCAGATGGTATTATACCTCACGTCAGATGGCAGTTCTCTGGTGACACTGGTACAGAGTAGTCTGTTGACCCGAGATCGTCATAGAGTCTTGTGTGGTTCCCACTGTGCTTTAATTTCCATCTTACCACGTCCAAGAGGGCGTGCAAAATGGTGGTTTTTGGGTACAGTCCCGAGTCACATGGAGGCAATGAGCGATAGGAGGGGATTCGTCTCTCCCGGTATAGGGGGTTGATGTTGCGCTGTGTTCGATTGGCTATAACAGGAAATCCCTGGCCAGGGTTGCTGAGATTTACTGGTAAGTGTTACCAGTAGTTTCTCGAATTGTTATAGACCTCATATCGACACGACTTATCGAGCTATTGGGGTCTGACGTTTACCACCCCTAAGCAAGATATGCGACATATCAGACGACGAGACCGGACTGTACGGTAGTGTTACTGGTTGGATTCACTAGAGTGTGAGCGGGCTTGCTCGTCGATCTTCTGATCGTTCAATACCCGGGTGGCCGTTACGTTTAGCAGACCGCTTGCGGCTTGTGGGTGTTTGATATGATCATCATCTGCTGCCGGCGTATTGACGAGTCTTTAGAGTCCTACACAGAGGTTTCCTGGCTCAAGCGAAACGAAATAGGAGTGCATATGAGATATGTGCGGGACCGAGAATGATACCAGTATGTAATACTGTATTCGATTCTCGCGATATGTGACATTGATCGGTTATATGCGATATAGCCGGCATATCGGATCAAGTGTTGATTCGATAAGTTGTTACTGTTGATATTAGTCGGTTATATGCGATATGACTGGATCATTAAATCAAGTGTTGATTTAATGATTTAATGCATAATTATATATTTGATATATTACTTTGCATTAACTAGTATCGGTTTACTTAAGATGGATTTTCTCACTCGGATGTACACATTGTATATGTGATATACTTTTGTACACTTGTTTGTATCATGTTTGATGATACTTGCTCACTTGGGTTTGTGTAAAGATTAATCCATGGTTATATGAATGGTTAGGGTTTTGATTATTTACTTAGTTATTTATTTATATATTCATTTTGGAAATTATTTAAGGATGGTGGCTTATTTTGTTTTATGTTGAAGCTTCTTGAAGCTTTGATCAAGTCAACCATTCTTATCTCATCCTTAACCCTAACCATTCCAACTAACCTTGGTTTAATCTCTACACTTGACCATGGTTTACAATATGATAAGTTTTCTTTTTCTTTTCACTTTTAATAACTTATCATAAGAATATTCATCTTCTTCTTCTTCTTGACCACTTGAAGAAAGCTTACTTCATCAATGGTGATTGATGAAGAAGAGTGAGAAATCCAAATCTAAATTCTACCCACTTCCTATTTCTTCATCCTCTACCTCTTGCCAAGTAGTAGAGTGTGTTTCCTTCACAAGTTTTCATGGCTTGGTGAAGGTGGAGCTTGATCTAGCGATGCCTCGACGTAGATCATCTTCGGCATGGACATCGACGACCTAGCTCGCCATTTCTCCGACGAAGCAGACGCTAGAGCCCGGGAATTCATTTGGACAGCGAGGGGACTTCGTTGCGGAGCTATGGAGGTGGAGCACTGGATCTACAAAGGTTGTATTTCCGTTTAACTTATAGTTAAGTGTTAACTAGTTCTTTTTCGCCTATACATCTAGCTAACGATCCGTAGTCTAGGGTTTCTCGGCACCGTAATTTTTGAAATTGACATGGTTGATGCCTTGTGAGACCTCACTAGAGTGCCTAGGAACCCTACAGTGGTATCAGAGCCTAGCTAGAGCCTTAGGCGAAGTCTAGACGGAGTTTGAAGTCCGAACGAACCCGAAACCCGATCACAAACTTGCTCTCTGTACTTTTTCTAAAATCGTGGATTTTTCCAAATTAAAAATATGCAGAAAACTCAGCAGGGAATTCTAAGAATTACGGCGCAAAAATTATTGCATGAACAGTACAATAGGCGGCGGAACCGCGGCATAAGCCTAGCTTATGCGGCGGTTCCGCGGCAGAAGTGTGACGTCAGCAGTAACTGTTTGCACAGTAATTCATTGTTTCAGGTGCTGAGTTCTCTGGGTATTTTTAAAATTTATTCAAGAGTTGAATTTTCTGGAGTTGTTTTGGTGATTCGGTGTTTTGATCGGAGTATCAGATTTTGTCTAAGTGGCTTTCCGGATAATTTTTTTGAATATGTTAAAAAGTTCGACCGGATATAAATACCCAATTTTTCAAATGTCGGGAAATTTCCAAGTGTTGGATTTTTCCGTAGCTTAACGACGTTCTAAGTAGTGCAAGTAACGCGATGGACCCTCTAGAAGACAACAAACCTTAACTCGATTATGTGACCGTCTTGAACTGCCCTTTGAACCTTCGGGTTTGGGGCAGTACGGCGTGCCACATGTGAGGCGTTGGCTTGACCCTTCTACGGCTGGACCGTTGGTACTGAGGCACGAACTGAATGTTGTTAGACTTATTTCATGTGTTGAGCTGTATCGGGAAAACTTGGGTGTTCGATTGTTCGATCGAAAAGTTTAGCATTTTCTATTTATCCGGAATGGGATACAATAATTGGAATTCACAAGAAGTTATGAGATAACTGAATGAATGTTATAAACATAGCAGTTTAGTCTCACTTGATCGGTTGCCACGGAATTTTGATGTGATCAAAAGTCCGTCGTAATCACGTAGCGTACGCGGATACTCGCCGGGTAAACTTAATAGACAGCCTCACTCCATAGCCCCGATCAAGTGACTGTAGGAGAACCCCGTCGCCGAAAGCATCCATCCGGGTGCTCGCGGCAGCGGTGTTCCGCCTTGGTGCACTTCGTCGACGGTATCGGGGGTGCGGCCGTCTACTGAAGTTTGCGACGGGCATTCGATCAGGATGTCGGGAATCCTGTTGAATTGCCCGACTTGATATTGAAAAGTTTTTTCGATTTTGAGACTAAAATGCGGGGTTTATAATTGTTAGGCATGCGATGTCTAAAGAATTCATTTGGTCAGGCATGCCATGTTTGAGGAGGTTGCGGATTCCAACTGTTGTAGTTTTACACTTTCTTTTCTGTGACCGTAAGTGTAATATGTGATATCGCCGGTTTCGTTGCTATATGTCAACGACAATTGGGATGCGCATATTTACTTACGTTGATGACATGTGATGTTATGTGTTGCTAGATATGTTATATTGGATCGTCGTGATTGAATAGCCGGGGGGTTTTATGTGAGATGAGTGTTTTTCATTTTCATTCATGTAAAAACTTGTATGTAATATTCTTTTATTGGGGCGCTTCCAGGTTGCGGAAGTTGTCACCTTTTGTATATTATTTACTTTTCCGCACTAGGATAGACCCAAGGAGGGGAGCACAAGTAACCGGGTTCTGGAGTCCAGTGGGAGACCAACTCGAGGAGTCGAGTCCGGGCCTCCTAACTCCAGAATTGGTAGGGTTGCTTGCCGCTCTCGTAGGGGTTTAGGGGTGTGGGTTTGGCTATTCATCACGACCGTGGAATCCGTGTTTTATACTGGCTCGTATTGAAAACACGGACGTCCTAGTATATCCAATATTTCATATGTTTCTTCTGCTGCGATATCTGTGATGTGATAATGTGATGTTCTGTGATAGATACAGTATATAGTATATATGATATATTATATAGACGTTACTTATGTTTTACACCCGCGCTAGCCCTGCCCCGCTCTGCCGTTAGTTACCTAACCTAACGGTGCACGAGGGGACATCGAGGCGAATGCGGATGGCATAAGTGTACGTCGTATTTATCTATGATGATTAGGTACTTAAATGATGGGACTTCATTAATGTGATTAATGAAATAAAAGAACCTAAGATGTTGTAGAATCGAATTTCAAAATAAACAGGTAGCTACAGTTCTTGCTTTGCACAGCGGTAGATATGATATATCCTGCACCTTATTCGATAAGGAAAGGACCGAGATCCCTTCACCGGGAGTGACTCCTTTAGCAATAACTGGCAGATACTACACACTCGGTTTGTCTTTTGATTGCTTTTAAGTGTTTTTGCTTTGCATAGTGATATATATGATATATTCCGCACCTCATTCGACGAGGAAAGGACCGACGATCCCTTCACCGGGAGTGACTCCTTTAGCAAAATTAGAAAAGTCTCAAAAGCACTCCATTTTTAAAATCATTTGATTCTACAACGATATCAAGTTCATTACGCAATAGGTTTTCAGAAAAACCTGTCTTAGCCCTCCGACATTTCAGATAAGTTGTATATAGTATTCGTGCTGCATTTGTTGGCTTTCGTCAAGGTGCAGTGTGCGGTAGCTATATGCTGCTTATCTGCCAGCATACGATGCGATTGGATTAGGGTAGTCGTGCGGCTTTGTTGGCTTTCGTCAATGGTCGTGCGGGTGGGTTTAATTCGATCAAGAAATGTACGGGTTGAACTTGACTACCGGGCTATGGTTTGTTGGCTTCCGTCAAGGTCATAGCACGCTAGGGGCAAAATATTATCGGGAATTTCAAGTGTTGAAATTTGCAATGAGATTGCATACCTTCTATGAGATAGTTGGATCCCGATACCCGCTGCGAGTAATTGTTACTCCTGGGAGAGTTTTACACATTACAATTAGCCGATCAAGTAGGTTTCTAGAAAGGTGTTAATGAGGTTACGCCTCTGGGAAAACGAGGTTTACATTAATTAGGTTTGTGCGAAAGCACGGGGGACCTCTCTCAAAGTACCGACACTGGCCTGGCTGAAAGATTGGCGAACTTGTAATGTGCAATTAATCCCGGCTAGTCTTTCCTTTTAGGGTTTGAAGGAAGATTTGATAAAAAGCAGTGGGAGCCATCCTGATTAGATAAAATAATAACCAATCTATTCTTGCAAGAGCACACGCTGAGTGTTTTCTTCTCTCTCTCTCCTGGTAGCGACCATGTCACGCCTTAATCAAGATAATAAAACGGATTGTTGACCGAACCCGCTTGTTATACTGAGCTGGGGAACGTTGGTCCCGCTCTAACTTATAATTGTTATAAGACAGAGCAGGAAATTGGGGAATACCAGATTTCCCGTGCCGCCCAAACGAAGAGAGTGCATGTTGATGCATCATCTTCGGGTGTGTTCATTACAAAGAACTGTTTCTCAGTATCCTCCGCATCCTGGGTATATGATACCGGATCAGGATCCCAGATATGTAATCTGTTACATAGGGCTACAAAAGGGTAGAAAAACTGAGAACGGGAGATAAGTTTCATGAGGCAGAAAACGGGGCAAGTGTTGCAGCCAAGTCTGTCGGTCACTGTCACCCTGTATTACCAATACATTGATTCTGAACGAATGTTATTAGATACCGAACCTGATATGCAAAATCATATCAGTCTCTTTATTAGTAAAGAAATGATAAAATTTTGTATTGTTGGATAATGTTTTGAACATTTCCTATATCAAAAGTTGATCGGTTCAGGCACGTTATCTAAAAGCATTAATGTTCTAAATCAAACTACAGTTCTTAGTATATAGAACACACACAAGAGGAAGAGTTCAGAAATGAACGAATTCTTCTTGAGGTATTGTAAACTAGGTCAGATCAATGTGACCCGATTAGCTAGAGTTACATAAAGATGCATATTTAAATCAGTTTGAATTTACATCTTGTGAAACTCGCCAGTCATGTCACAAAGATAAGATGACCATAGCTCCGTTTACTGGAAACAGAGAAAGAGTTAGTGAACTCTTGGGACTGATACATGATGATGTATGTAAGGTCTCCTGTCTACACATGCCAGGACTGATTCTTTCTACTTCATTACATTCTCTAATGATCTTTCAAGATTCAGACCTTTGTTCCTGTTGAAACACAAGTCCGAACCTTTTAAGATATTCACAGAATATAAGTTAGAAGTAGAGAACCAAAATATGGGTATAAGTATTATGTCCTTTGATGTGATCAAGGAGGAGAATACTTGAGCACGGAAATTCCTGGACTATTCTAAAGGAGAATGAGATTCTCTCTCAGAATTACTCCTCCGTATACACCATAGCACGATGGTATATCGGGGTGGAGCAGATACACCCTATTTGATATGGTGTGCTCTATGATGAGTATTACTGAGTTACCTGTTTCCTTTTGGGAGTTATGCACTTATGAAGCAGCATACCTGTTGAATAGGGTTCCAATCAAATCAGTTGCCTACCGCTTCATATGTGATATGGAAAGGGAAGAGCCCATATCTTAAGCTAGTTAAGATTTGGGGTTGTCCGGCCTATGTTTAAAAGCAAAATCCGGACAATCTCGAGGCAAGGTCTGTAATGTAGAACTGGAAAGGTTCCAGCTATACAAATTATAGCAGATGATTTGGTAGAACCAAAGTTTTCAGTAGATACCAACGAACCTCAGCCTCTCCGCCGATCTAGTAGGGTTCCTCACCCACCTGAGAGTTACTTCGGTTTCTCTATGACAGTGGGAGTGAGGATTGCATCATGAGATGATGACCCAACTAGTTTCGAGCTGGCCATCAGGAGTGAGACTCTGTAAGAATGGCTGGATGCTCAGCGATCTGAGATGGAATCCTTATACACCAACAAAGTATGGACTTTAGTTGCTATATCTGAAGGGTTAAATCCCCATCAGGAGCAAGTATATCTTGAGAAGATTACTTGGTGTACATGGAAAAGTTGAGACTTTCAAAGCTAGACTTGTTAAAGGTTTTCGTCATTGACCAGGCGTGGATAATGATGAAACCTTTTTCAGTACCTATGCTTAAGTCCATCCAGATCCTACTTGCCACGGCTACATACCATGACTACGATATCTGGTGGTTGGGTGTCATGACAGCTATTCTAAAATGATGTTTTGGAAGAGGGCGTCTATAAGTACACAGCCAGAGGGCTTCGTAAACAGTGGGAGCAGCGGAAACGCGTGCGAGATGTTTTATGTGATAAAACAGGCATTGCGAAGTTGGAACGTCTGTTTTGATGTAGTAGTCAAAGAGTTTAACATCATCAAAATGGTAGATGAACCTTGTATAAACAAAAAGGTAGTAGGGAGTATGGTGGTGATCCTCGTAGAGTACGTGGATGACATACTCATGATAGGGAAGGAGTTTCCTATGCTACGCTCGATCAATCTCCGCTTATCACAAGGATTCTCCATATAGGATCAAAATGATACCTCCTAAATCCTGAGTTTTGGATCTATGAGATAGATCTAAATGGATGTTAGGGTACTCACTAGTTGTAGTGAGATGGTATCAGTTGATCCTGGGGAGAATCACTGGAAGTGTTCCAGGGTGATATAGATGACTGAATGTCAGTCGCAGGCATTGTCTTTACCCTCAGTAAAGGGACGGTATGTTGGAAGAGTTCCAAGCTAGATACCGTGACATACTAGACGATAAAGGCAGGATACATCGCTACTAAAGATGCTACCAAAGAAGCTGTTTGGGTGTATATTGGTTCATGAGATGAACTATGTTCCTCCCATTGTGTGACAATGGAGTTGTGGCTTATGCCAAGGAACGCCAGTCCCATCAGTGATCCAGACTTATTCTAAGGCAGTATCACCTGATCATGGAGATGGTAGATCTCCAGGGTGATCGAGGCAAGGAGAGCAGACTTAGAGGATAACGCAGCGGATCCACTCACGAAGGCCTATTCCCAGAGAGAGACTTTTATGGGATGGTTGAGTATGAGATACTACAACCACTGCTACAGATGGCCCTAGTGCAAGTGGGAGATTGTTAGTTATATGTATGCCCTAGAGGCCATTACTGTACATAGGATGTATATTGTAGTGGATGCTGGGACATATATAGGGAGGACTTTCTTGCTCGACATGATAGTATGCTATCTGGTTGCTCTTTACCTTAACGTGTACACTGATTGTCTCTCTGTTACATGTTGGTAAAGCCCTTAGGAAGTGTACTTGACTACCTGAACTATGATGTGGATCATACTAGTAGGGATATGGTAGTCCATAAGTACATCCTTGAAAGTCCCTAGTCGTGGGTGTATCGAGATGGGGCATCGATATATACCAGAGTAGACTAGCGTATACCTTCTCGACCCATACAGATGGGCGATGGATGATCCCATATCCATTGGTGTTTGACATCAGAGATAATATACGGGTGCTCAGTAGAGACTGGGTACACTGGACGGACTCGCCGAGTACTCCCAGATGGTATTATACCTCACGTCAGATGGCAGTTCTCTGGTGACACTGGTACAGAGTAGTCTGTTGACCCGAGATCGTCATAGAGTCTTGTGTGGTTCCCACTGTGCTTTGATTTCCATCTTACCACGTCCAAGAGGGCGTGCAAAACGGTGGTTTTTGGGTACAGTCCCGAGTCATATGGAGGCAATGAGCGATAGGAGGGGATTCGTCTCTCCCGGTATAGGGGGTTGATGTTGCGCTGTGTTCGATTGGCTATAACAGGAAATCCCTGGCCAGGGTTGCTGAGATTTACTGGTAAGTGTTACCAGTAGTTTCTCGAATTGTTATAGACCTCATATCGACACGACTTATCGAGCTATTGGGGTCTGACGTTTACCACCCCTAGGCAAGATATGCAACATATCAGACGACGAGACCGGACTGTACGGTAATGTTACTGGTTGGATTCACTAGAGTGTGAGCGGGCTTGCTCGTCGATCTTCTGATCGTTCAATACCCGGATGGCCGTTACGTTTAGCAGACCGCTTGCGGCTTGTGGGTGTTTGATATGATCATCATCTGCTGCCGGCGTATTGACGAGTCTTTAGAGTCCTACACAGAGGTTTCCTGGCTCAAGCGAAACGAAATAGGAGTGCATATGAGATATGAGCGGGACCGAGAATGATACCAGTATGTAATACTGTATTCGATTCTCGCGATATGTGACATTGATCGGTTATATGCGATATAGCCGGCATATCGGATCAAGTGTTGATTCGATAAGTTGTTACTGTTGATATTAGTCGGTTATATGCGATATGACCGGATCATTAAATCAAGTGTTGATTTAATGATTTAATGCATAATTATATATTTGATATATTACTTTGCATTAACTAGTATCGGTTTACTTAAGATGGATTTTCTCACTCGGATGTACATATTGTATATGTGATATACTTTTGTACACTTGTTTGTATCATGTTTGATGATACTTGCTCACTTGGGTTTGTGTAAAGATTAATCCATGGTTATATGAATGGTTAGGGTTTTGATTATTTACTTAGTTATTTATTTATATATTCATTTTGGAAATTATTTAAGGATGGTGGCTTATTTTGTTTTATGTTGAAGCTTCTTGAAGCTTTGATCAAGTCAACCATTCTTATCTCATCCTTAACCCTAACCATTCCAACTAACCTTGGTTTAATCTCTACACTTGACCATGGTTTACAATATGATAAGTTTTCTTTTTCTTTTCATTTTTAATAACTTATCATAAGAATATTCATCTTCTTCTTCTTGACCACTTGAAGAAAGCTTACTTCATCAATGGTGATTGATGAAGAAGAGTGAGAAATCCAAATCTAAAGTCTACCCACTTCCTATTTCTTCATCCTCTACCTCTTGCCAAGTAGTAGAGTGTGTTTCCTTCACAAGTTTTCATGGCTTGGTGAAGGTGGAGCTTGATCTAGCGATGCCTCGACGTAGATCATCTTCGGCATGGACATCGACGACCTAGCTCGCCATTTCTCCGACGAAGCCGACGCTAGAGCCCGGGAATTCATTTGGACAGCGAGGGGACTTCGTTGCGGAGCTATGAAGGTGGATCACCGAATCTACAAAGGTTGTATTTCCGTTTAACTTATAGTTAAGTGTTAACTAGTTCTTTTTCGCCTAGACATCTAGCTAACGATCCGTAGTCTAGGGTTTCTTGGCACCGTAATTTTTGAAATTGACATGGTTGATGCCTTGTGAGACCTCACTAGAGTGCCTAGGAACCCTACAATATATATATATATATATATATATGATATATAAATATTACTGCTTTCGTTTCTTCTGTGATGCTTATGAAGCATAAATGATGGGATTTATTAATGAGATTAATAAAAGAAAAGAAACCTAAAAGATGTTGTAGAATCAAATTTTCAATAAGGGTAGCTACAATTTTTTGCTTTGCATAGTGGTATATGTGATATACCCTGCACCTTATTCGATGAAGAAAGAGCCGAGATCCCTTCACCGGGAGTGACCTCTTTAGCAAAACTGGTAGATGCTACAAACTCGCGGTTTAGTTTTTGATTGCTTCTGTAGTTCTTGCTTTGCACCGCGGTATTTATGAAATATCCTGCACCTTATTTGATAAGGAAAGAGCCGAGATCCGTTCACCGGGAGTGACCTCTTTAGCAAAACTAGAAATGCCTCAAAAACACTCCATTTTAAAATCACATGTTTCTACAATGATATCAAGTTCATTACGCAATAGGTTTTCTGAAAAACCTGCGTAGCCCTCCGTCATTTCAGATAAATAATATTTAGTATTCATGCTGCGGTAGTTTGGAATGCGTCAAGGCGTAGTGTACAGTGGCTGATTACTACTTATCTGTAGCATGAGATGCGATTGGATTAGGGTATTCGTACGGCGTTGTTTGGCATGCGTCAAGGGTCATGCGAGTAGGTTTAATTCAATCACGAAATGTACGGGTTGAACTTGACTAGTGGACTATGGGTTGTTTGGCATGCGTCAAGGTCATAGCACGCTAGGGATAAAGCATTATCGGGAATTTCAAGTGTTGAAATTTGCAATGAGATTGCATACCTCCTATGAGATAGTTGGATCCCGATACCTACTGCGAGTAAGAGTTACTCCTGGGAGAGTTTTACACATGACAATTAGCTGATCAAGTCGGTGTCTAGAAAGGTGTTAACGGGGTTATGCCTCTGGGAAAACGAGGTTTATTTTAATTAGGTCCGTGCGAAAGCACGGGAACCTCCCTCAAAGTACCAACATTGGCCTGGCCGAAAGATTTGCGAACTTGTAAGGTGTAATTAATCCCGGTTAGTTTTACCTTTTAGGGTTTGAAGGAAGATTTGATGAAAACAGTGGGAGCCATCCTGATTAGATAAGATAATAACCAATCTAATTTTGCAAGAGCATACGCTAAAGTGTTTTCTTCTCTCTCTCCAGGTAGCGACCATGTCAGGCCTTAATCAAGATAATAATATGGATGTACTGACTGAACCCGCTTATTATACTGAGCAGGGGAACGTTGGTCCCATTCTTTCTTATAAGTGTTATAAGACTAAGAAGGAAATAAGAGGATATCTGGATTCTCACACCGCCCAAACGAAAAACAAGCATGCTGATGCAACTTCTTCGGGTGTGTTAGTTATCGAGAACTGTTTCTCAGTTCACTCTACATTCTGGGTATTGGATACCGGATCGGGATCCCACATATATAATATGTTACATGGGCTACGTAAAGGTAGAGAACTGGGAATGGGTGATCATTCCGTAAGAGTAGGGAATGGTGCAGATGTTGCAACCAAGGCAGTTGGCGAATATCACCTTGTATTACCAAATGGTAATACATTGGTTCTGAACGAATGCTATTACATTCCGACCCTGATATGCAATCTTATATCAGTTTCTTTATTGAGCAAAAAAGGATATAATTTTGTAGTACAGGATAATGTTATGAACATATTCCTGAATCAAAAGTTGATTGGATCAGGATCGTTAAATAATGGCATATACGTTCTCAACCAAACTACAGTACTTAATGTACAAAACATACAAAAGAGCAAGAGTTCAGAAATGAACGAATCCTTCTTGTGGCATTGTAGACTAGGTCATATCAATGCGACACGGCTAGCTAAGTTACATAAGAATGGATATTTGAATCCGTTCGAATTTTCATCTTATGATACTTGCCAGTCATGTCTCAAAGGAAAGATGACCAAAACTCCGTTTAGTGGAGACGGAAACTCTTGGGACTGATACATAATGATGTATGTGGTCCCATGTCTACACATGCCAGGAACGGTTCTTCCTACTTCATTACATTCACTGACGATCTCTCAAGATACGGACATGTGTTCCTGATGAAACACAAGTCTGAAGCTTTTGAGAAATTCACGGAATATAAGCACAAAGTAGAGAACCAAACGGGTAAAAGTATTAAGATCCTTCGATCAGATCTAGGAGGAGAATACTTGAGCAATGAGTTTTTGGACTATCTAAAAGAGAATGGGATTCTCTCTCAGCTTACTCCTCCTTATACATCACAGCACAACGGTGTATCGGAGCGGAGGAATCGCACCCTATTAGATATGGTGCGCTCTATGACGAGAAATGCTGAGTTGCCCGTTTCCTTCTAGGGGTATGCGCTTGAGACAGCCATAGACCTATTGAATAGGGTTCCCACCAAATCTGTGCCAACCATCCCATATGAGATATGGAAAGGAAAGAGACCACATCTTAATTACATTAAGATATTGGGTTGTCCGGCATATGTAAAAACACAAAATCCAGACAAGCTCGAGGCAAGGTCAGTTCTATGAAGGTTTATTAGATATCCCAAGCATTTATAAGGGTATATCTTCTACCACTCCGAGGAACAAAAAGTGTTTGTTTCTCGACATGCCACCTTCATAGAAATGGGTTTTCTTATGAAACAAGATAGTGTCAATGAGGTAGAACTGGAAGAAGTTCCAGCGACACAAACTGCAACTAAAGATTTAGTGGAACCAGAGGATTCGGTGGTCCCCGACGAACTCCAGCCCCTCCGCAGATCTAGCAGGGTTCCTCATCCACCTGAGAGATACTACGGTTTTCTCATTGATGGTGGAAGCGAGGATTACATCATGGAAGATGATGACCCGACTAGCTTCAAGCAGGCCATCTCGAGTGGGGACTCTGTGAAGTGTCTAGATGCAATGCGATCTGAGATGGAATCCATGTACACCAACAAAGTATGGACTTTGGTAGTTGCTCCTGAAGGGGTAAACCCATTGGGAACAAATAGACCTTTAAGAAGAAACTTGGTGTAGATGGAAAAGTTGAGACTTTCAAAGCTAAACTTGTTGCAAAGGGTTTTCATCAACGACCAGGTGTGGATTATGACGAAACTTTTTCTCCAGTGGCTATGCTTAAGTCCATCCGGATCCTACTTTCCATTGCTGCATACCATGACTTAGAAATCTGGCAGATGGAAGTTAGGGCCGCCTTTCTAAATGGTGATTTAGAAGAGTGCGTGTACATGACTCAGCCAGAGAGCTTCATAGACAGTGGGAGCAGCGGAAAGGTGTGCAAGCTGCTTAAATCCATCTACGGGTTAAAGCAAGCATCGCGGAGTTGGAAAATCTGTTTTGATGTTGTATTCAAAGAGTTTGACTTCATCAAAAACATAGATGGACCTTGTATTTACAAGAAGGTTGTAGAGAGTAAGGTTGTCTTCCTCGTATTGTACGTAGATGACATACTCTTGATAAGAAATGATGTTCCTATGCTGCACTCGGTCAAGCTCTTCTTATCACATAGATTCTCAATAAAAGATCTAGGTGATGCCTCCTGCATTTTGGGAATTAAGATCTATTGTGATAGATCTAAACGGATACTGGGATTGTCCCAATCCAGGTACATTGACACCATACTAAAGAGGTTTAGTATGGAAGAATCCAAGCGTGGGTACTAACCGACGATCTCTGGACTGACTCTCTCCAAAAAGATGTCTCCCAAGACTGATTTAGATAGAGCTCGCATGCAAGGGATACCCAATGCTTCGGCAGTAGGCTCTATCATGTACGCGATGCTATGTACCAGACCCGATGTAGCATACTCACTAAGTATAGTGAGTAGGTATCACGCAGATCTTGGAGAGAGTCACTGGACAGCTGTGAAGAACATTCTCAAGTACTTACGAAGGACTAAAGTGATGTTCTTGGTGTATGGTAACGGTGAACTCCAGGTGGAGTTCTTTACCGATTCGAGATTCCAGAGTGATAAAGACGACTCTATGTCGCACTCGGGATTTGTCTCTACCCTCAATGGAGGGGCAGTGTGTTGGAAGAGTTCCAAACAGGAAACCGTTGCAGACTCGACGATGGAGGCTGAATACATCGCTGCCAACGATGCTGCCAAAGAGGCTGTCTGGATGAAGAGTTCATCACAGAACTTGGAGTGGTTCCGTCCATTGTGCATCCAATACCTCTGTATTGTGATAACAATAGAGCTGTGGCGTTGTCCAAAGAACCCAGGTCCCATCAGAAGTCCAGACATATTCTGAGGCGGCATCACCTGATCCGGGAGATAGTTGATCGTCGGGAGATCGAGGTCAGGAGAGTTGATACGAAGGACAACACTGCGGATCCACTCACGAAAGCCATACCCCATATACAATTTGAGAGACTCTTCGGGATGTTGGGTATGAGATACTACAACAGCTGGCCTTAGTGCAAGTGGGAGATTGTTAGTTATGTATATGCCCTAGAGGCCATTATTGTACATATGATGTATATTATAGTGGATGCTTGAATATATATAGAGAGGACTTTCTTGCTCGATATGATAGTATGCTATCTGGTTACACTTTGTCTTAACATGTTGACTTGTATTGGTTTACGGTCTTACTCTCACATGTTGATAAAGCCCTTAGGATATGTACTTGACTACTAGGACTATGATGAGATCATACTAGTGGGGCTAGGGTAGTCAACTAGTACATCCTATAACTGTTCCTAGTCGAGGGTGTATCAAGACAGGGCATCAATACACCAGAGTAGACTAGCGTATACGCATCTTGACCCATATGATGGGCGATGGATGATCCTATATCCATCGGTGTTTGACATCAAAGATGGTGTACGGGTGCTCAGTGGAGACTGGGTACACTGAACGGACTCGCCGAGAACTCCTAGATGGATTTATACCTATCTTCAGATAGCAGTTTTCCGTTGACACTGGTACAGGTTAGTCTGTAGACCCGAGATCATCATAGAGTCTTATATGATTCCCACTGTGCTTTGATTTTCACCATACCGCGTCCAAGATGGCATGCAAAATGGTGGCTTTTGGGTACAGTCCCGAATCACATGGAGGCAATGAGCGATATGAGGGGTTTCGTCTCTCCCGGTATAGGGAGTTGATGTTGTGCGGTGTTCGATTGGCTATAACTGGAAGTCCCTGGCCAGGGATGATATGGAGTGCTACTGGTAAGTGTTATCAGTAGTTTCTCGACCTGTTATGAGCCTCATATTGACACAACTTATCGGTTACTGGGGTTTGACGTTTACCACCCCTAGACTGGATATGCGACATATCAGAAGAAGAGACCGGACTGTACGGTAGTGTTACTGATTGGATTCACAGGAGAATGTACAGGCTTGCTTGTTGATCTTCTGATCGCTCAATACCTGGGTGGCTGTTACGTTTAGTTGACCGCTTGCAGCTTGTGGGTGTTTGATATGATCATCACCTACTGCCGGCGTATTGACGATTCTTGAGAGTCCTACACAGAGGTTTCCAGTCTCAGGAAAAACGGAGTAGGAGCACATATGTGATATGTGCAGGACCGAGAATATTACTATATGAGATACCGTATTCTATTCTCGCGATATATGATATCGGCCGGGTGTATGTGATATTTCCGGGTCATCGGATCATGTGTTGATTCGATGAATCGTTACATGTTATATTAGTCCGTTTTATGCAATATAGCCAGATTGTCGGATCATGTGTTGATTCGATAATTTAATATATAATTATATATATGATATATTACATTATGTTAACTAATATAAGCTCGCTTTATTGATTCATTTTCTCACCGGATAATACATTGATATTTATGCGATATATGTTAATTGTATTATTTTCTTTTGTTACAAAAATATATTATATATATGATATATAATATTGGAACATGTTAGGGTTACAAATGCAACATGGTTGTTAAGTTTAAACCAAGTTAGGGTTTGGATTTGGGTTAGCTTTTGGGTTAGCTTTTGGATGAGCTTTCATGAAGCTTCATGAAGCTTTTTCTTTTGTCATCTAGCATGATATTTTCTGTAGATATTTGTTAACCCAACCCAAACCCTTTACCTATGCTTTATTCTCTACAAGGGTTAAGCCTTTCATTCTTAACCTATGGTTGCAATTGTAACCACAACAATAATTCATTATTCATCACAAAAGCTTTCTTCTTCTTCTTCCTCCTTGAAAAAGCTTGCTAGCTTTTTGTGTGTGGTGATTTAGTGTGAGAAAGTGCAAACAAAAGAGAGCATAATTCCTACTTCGTCATCCTCATCTATTCTAGCCACTTAGATTAGGGTGTTCGCTACTCTAATTACTTCATTAGTGAAGTGTAAGTTTGGGTTAGAGATTCTTCAAGGTAGATCATCTTAGATCAAGAAGACTTCAAGCAAGATGCATCATTCACCTCTTGGAGCCTCACGAGAGTCGGAGTTCATGATGATCGCAGCGAAGGGACCTCAACACCGAGCTTATGAAGCGAAGGAAAGGACTACAAAGGTTGTAATCCTTATCTCTTTACTTCTTTGTATGTGATACAAACATTGTTACCCTAGATATTCTAGCATGATTCATGGTTTGCTTGCTTTGCATCTCTCTAAATTTTAAAGTGGCATGAATGATGCTACCAAACCCTAGACTAGGTGCAAGGGAAGCCCAACATTATACTGGACTAGGTTCCGCTCTATCTTATTATTGTCATAAGTCTGAGCAAGGAATAGGGGAATATACGCATTCCCATGCCACCCAAACGAAGAAACAGCATGTTGATATATCTTCTTCGGGTGTGTTCGTTACCGAGAACTGTTTCTCAATTTGTTCTACGTCCTGGGTATTAGATACCGAATCAGGATCCCACGTATGTAATTTGTTACATAGGCTAAAGAAAGGTAGTGAACTGGGAATGGGTGATACATCTCTAGTAGTAGAGATGGTGAAATTGTTGCAGCCAAAGCAGTTAGCAAATTCACCCAGTGTTACCAACTGGTAATACAATTATTCTGAGCGACTGTTATTTCGTACCAATAATATTATGAATATTTTCCTAAATCAAGTGTTGATTAGGTAAGGTATGTTGTATAACAGTGTACACGTTCTGAATCAAATTACAGTTCTAAATGTACAAAACACACACAAGAGGAACATGTCAGAAATGAACGAAGTCTTCTTGAGGCATTGTAGACTAGGTCATATCGATGAAACAAGACTAGCTGAAATTCCATAAGGATGCATATTTGAATCCGTTCGAATTTACATCTTATGAAACTTGCCAATCATGTCTCAAAGACCAGGTGACCAAATCTCCGTTTACTGGAAACGGAGAAAGAGCTACTGAACTCTTAGACAGATACATGGTGATGTTGGGATTCCTTAGCACCCTACTGTGTTTTCAAGACATCAAGCATGCCCATTTCAATAATCTAAGGTGCTAATGAACCCTAACCTAGTATCTAGCTAGACTAAATAGACGAAATATAACATGTAATCTACCATTACACTAAGTGAATGAGGAATACAACCTTTAAAGACCGGTCCTTCACTTCTAAAGCTCCGTGTAGTAGTCTCTTCACTGTGAGTATCGATCTCCCGAACTCTAGTATGGGTTCTCCCGGAGAAATGAACAAGCTTGCTCGAAGTCTTCGAGGCCGAAGATGATCTACGTCGAGAAGACTCAAGCTCATGCTACCTCTTCACTAATTGTGAAATTAGTGAAGCAAACACCCTAAACTACCTAAGCAAGTGTGTAGGATGATGAAGTAGGAAGTGGGCTCTCTTTAGATTTATTTTTCTCACTATATTTTCTCACCTTAAGAAAAGCTAGTATGCTTTTCTCATGAGGAAGAAGAAGCTAAAGTGAAGAAGATGAGAGAATAAACTCATGAGGTGAGAATTTGAACCATGGGTGAGTTAGTGTCATACACTAACCCTTGCAGAGAATAAACCATGGCTAGTTAACAATGGTTACGTTAATAAATATCTACAAGTAAAACAAACTTAGTGGATTTGGTCAATGGTTCCACAAGCTTCTCCAAGCTTTAACCATGTGCCTAAATTCCACTAATTTTGATTAACTTAGATAAATATAAACCCATCACATTATTAAGCATGGTGCAAATCTCATACACCCATGTAACATGTAGCATCTAGCAGAACACAAAAGTTGTACATTAATATATATCACATATACACTAATGCACACAAGTGAGAAAAGAAATTATAAGTGAGCTAATATTAGTTAATGTAATCTAGTATATCTAATATACACTTATACATTAAATTATTAAATCAACACTTGATTTAATAATCCGGTTATATCACATATAACCGACTAATATCAAATGCAACAACTTATCGAATCAACACTTGATCCGATAATCCGGCTATAACTCATATAACCGACCGATGTCACAAATCGTGAGAATAAGATGTGGTATCACATACGCACATCAATCTCAGTCCCGCACATATCACATATGTGCACCTACTCCGTTCGCATGAACCAGGAAACCTCTGTGTTGGACTCTAAAGACTCGTCAATACGCCGGCAGTAGGTGATGATCATATCAAACACATACAAGCCACAAGTGGTCTGCTAAACGTAACGGCCACCCGGGTATTGAGCGATCAGAAGATCAACAAGCAAGCCTGCTCATACTGCTGCGAATCCAATCAGTAACACTACCGTACAGTCCGGTCTCTTCGTCTGATATGTCGCATATCTCGTCTAGGGGTGGTAAACGTCAGACCCTAGTAACTCGATAAGTCGTGCCGATATGAGGCTCATAACGGGTTGAGAAAATTCTGGTAACACTTACCAGTAAATCTTTGAAACAGCCCTGGCCAGGGACTTCTAGTTATAGCCAATCGAGCACAGCGCAACATCAACCCCCAATATCGGGAGAGACGAATCCCCTCCTATCGCTTATTGCCTCCATGTGACTCGGGACTGTACCAAAAAACCACCGTTTTGCACGTTCTCATGAACGTGGTAAGGTTGAAATCAAAGCACAGTGGGAATCACACAAGACTCTATGACGATCTCGGGTCGACAGACTAACCTGTACCAGTGTCACCAGAGAACTGCCATCTGACGTTAGGTATAATACCATCTGGGAGTTCTCGGCGAGTCCGTCCAGTATACCCAGTCTCCAGTGAGCACCCGTATACCATCTCTGATGTCAAACACCAGTGGATATGGGATCATACATCGCCCATCTACATGGGTCGATAAGTTATACGCTAGTTTACTCTGGTATATCAATGCTCCGTCTCGATACACCTACGACTAGGGACATTAAATGATGTACTCACAGACTACCTTTGTCCCACAAGTATGATCTTCATAATAATCTAGGTAGTCAAGTACGCATCCTAAGGGCTTTACCAACATGTATCAGAGAGACAATCAGTGTACATGTTAAGATAAAGAGTAACCAGATAGCATACTATCATGTCGTGCAAGAAAGTCCTCACTATATATATCCAAGCATCCACTACAATATACATCTCATGTACAGTAATGGCCTCTAGGGCATACAGTAATGGCCTCTAGGGCATACTATCAGATTTTTGCATTTTCATACCGCCCAATTTTTATCACATTGCTTATCGGTAGGTACTCTTGAGCCGTGTTTGCTAGTCAATTGCAGGATACAGGTTCTCGGCTCTAAACGGTGAAATCCATGGAAAAACACGACAAAATCCGGGTTCCTGCCAACCACTGATAAAACACGGGTCTCCGCTCTTTATCCGTCTGTTGCCACACACCAGTTTTGGAGACAAAATGGAAAATTGATTGTCACCTTCATGCACAAGGCTCAATGGCAACAACAAGTTCCAAGAAATCTACGCGGAGCTCAAGAAAATCTTGACAAAAGTCCACCTTTCCCTCAACAGAAATTCTGGAAGAAATGTGGAAATATTTCCAGAAAATACATATACCAGAATAAAGGGGACATCAAACCAGGAAAGCCCAAAAAAAGACGAGAGCCCAACTCCTCCAAAGGGCCGCGGATCCGCGGCCAATAAGGGGTCTAGGCCGCGGATCCGCGGCCATATGGTGGCGGCAGTTGACCATTTTTTAGGGGTATTTTTGTCTTTGTATATGTATTCTGGTGGTTGCCCTAGATTTCCATTCTCCAGCCTATATATAGCCCAGAACTTTGAGATGGAAGGGGTCCATAATCTTGTATTCTTTTTCTAGGTTTTAGAATACATGTTCTTCTTCTTCTCATCTCTTCTCCATTAAACTTGTAGTGAGCTTTGTGAGTGAAGAATGGTGAATAAAGAAGATCATTTTATTATCATGCTTGTCTCGCTTTTTCTGTAATTGTTGTAATTTTAATTTGTTAACTAGTTGTTGTTATTTCTTGTTGTTTCTTTCTTCTCTCTTTTTCTTTATCCTTAATACGACCATGATGCTTACGCTCGATCCTCGCCAAAGTGAGGTCGCAAATAGCTAGTCGTTATCTTCTAATCTCTTTCTTTCTATCTTCCTCTTTTGTTTTGTTTTATTTTTCCGTATCATGATGTGTGAGTAGTTTAATACTTGTTAGGGTAGGGTAAGGGAAGTTTGAGAGAAGGAAATCTCTCTCACTCTTTCCTTGCCCAACAGCTTAATTCAACTCCCGTAAATTGAACCACAATCCGCTCCTTACGGCACCCTATCCTACATGATAGCGGTGATTCCGTAGTGAGACCGGTTGTGGTTGAATTAACCGGAGGTTATGGCTAAGAGCCAAGAACGGACGGACAAGCACCAAAAGGAAGAACTTATGCGTTGGAAAGCCTAGCTTATACTCGCAAGTTCCTTCCTAGTCGTGCTAATCCCCGTTGTTGCCGATTACCGTAACACCGATATTAAGAGGGGCAACGAAAGATGTGGAGACTCCTAACTCAAACTAACCTAATCCTAACCCTAACAAGCTCTCTTTAAATATCAATTTAACACTTAGATAATCACAAACAAATCTGAACTCTCGGACTTAACTCGTTAAAGCACATAGAAAAAGATTCCCATCTCCCTGCGGACGACCCGTACTCAACCGGCTAGCTACAAGCGAAACCGTCTTGATAGCTGTATTTAAACTAAAACTTGAACACGCAGAACCACTAACAATCAAATAGCGCCGTTGCCGGGGAGACGGTAGTTTATTTCCTTGTGTAATTTCGGGTTAACTTGTGAATATAACCGAAAAACAAAACAAAAAAATATACATTGTAAAAAACCATCTTGTTGTTTTTGATTAGCTTTTGTGCAAGGGTGCAGGAAAATACGAAGTTCAAGATCGTCGCCAAAGACGTCGGATAATACGGAGTTCAAGTACAGTGCCAAAGACATGGGAAGATAGACCCACATTTCGCGGCTCCACCGCGACGGATCAAAACGAAGCAAACGGTCTACTGTAAGATTCTGGAGCAGTTCCAGTGAGCAACTAAAGATTCAGCAAATCCAGACAAGCAGAGGACAAGCACAGAGACCCACACAAAAATTTTGAAGCTCCAATTCCACCACATAGCCGCGGAACCGCGGCATAAGGTAGTGTTTGGCCGCGGATCCGCGGCCACTTGGTGGCTTCAGAGCCCCAAAATCTCTCTGTAAGTCTCTCTCCCCTCTCCCACTCCTCTGAACTCCAATAAACTGTGTTTTCTGCAGATTTCTTTGCGCAAACTCTTCTCCCCCTTCCAATAAACTGTTCTTGTGCAGGATTCTTTGCGCCACAATAAAAATAAAATTGTTTGCAGTTGATTTGTTACTGCTTTGCATTTCTTTAATACGGACTTAAGGGGCTTGAAACCAATCCAGATTGGGTGGGGATTTCATCACCCTTCCCAGGACCCCAAAAATCACAAAAGCATATGCATTGTCCATTGTAAATTAAAAAATACTAGACTTCAACCCTAAGGACTTCGCGCTCATTAGGAGAAGATAAACCGTGTTTAGAACCTCGCTTAACGGTATATTGTTTACGGGGTGTCTAGGAAAGTGTTAAAGGCGCAACCGCCGAAAGAGAAAGGGTTATTTAATTAAGGAACTTCGCGAAAGCGTTGGACAACCTCCCCTTATCTCTGCACTTACCTGGCCTCGTGATCAGTGTATTTTTAAGCCCGTTTCTCGACACTGTTTAACTTCGACAATCAAGTTCAGGAGCAGGTCTAGTAGACCTAGGTTACCCTAGATCTAGGTGTGATTGTGCATATCTTGTTTGTGATTACTTAAGCCGTATATCCGTACATATTTCTGTAAATCTCTTTCTAAAAACAAAAAAGAAAAAAGAAAAAAATCAAAAACTTTTATAAAAACTTGCCCTTTGTCGCCAAATCCATTTTTCACCCACCACCCATCGCCTTTCTCCATTGACGTTTTCTTACCCTCACCTTCTCCGCTTTGACTATACTAAACTCGTTTAGTGTATGTCCGCTTGGACTCGGGACACTAGCGCCCGTCTAGTCCGCGTTACGTTAGTCGCTACCGACTACGCGATCGACTCAGACGTCGATACTCCGTCCACTCCTCTTTCACCTCTTCCTTTGCCGGCCAACTCCGACGTTGACCGGAATTCTGTTCATACATCTTCACCTTCACCTTCACCAACCTCTTCTTCCGCGATGTCGGGATTTAATCCAAACATCTCTATGACCACCGCTGGATTGGCTCCACCTCCTACGGAGACCAATATCCCACCACCACCGCCTGTTGTAGCGCCGCAGCGAATCGCGCTCCAGGATCGTTTCTATCCCACCCGTTCTGCACTTCCCACCGTCTTTCTCTTCCTCCGGCCAATGGGGGCAACTTTGAAATTAAGCCCCACTTCATCAACATGCTTCCACGTTTTCATGGGCTTGAATCTGAAGATGCCTATATCTTCATCAATAAATTTCAAAACGTCTGTGCCATGATGAAAACCACCCAGCTATCGGATGATGCTATACGTCTACGGGTCATTCCGTTCACTTTATGCGATCTTGCTGAAAAATAACTGTATAGCACCACTTCCCACTCAATCACCAGCTGGGATGAGTTTGTTAAAGCGTTTCTAAAAAAATTCTATCTGAATCATAAGACCGCAAGGATTCGAAACGAAATCAACCAATTCTCCCAGCTTCCTTCTGAACCCTTCTGGAAGTGCTTTGACCGGTACAAAGACCTTCTTGTTCAGTGTCCTCACCACGGTATAGAGAAATGGCAACTTTGCCAAACCTTATACGAGGGCCTGAACCCAGCAACGAAGCAGTTGTTGGAGACCATCTGTCAGGGCCACTTCCTATCGAAATCTGACGAGGAAGCGTGGCAGTTCTTTGACGACCTTGCGGAGCAAACGCTATAATGGGAGAGCACCAGACCGACTTCTTCTTCTTCTACCTCCACTTCTACCGGTCAGTCTAGGGTAGGAATCCAGCAACTTGATGTCTCTATTGCGATGAAAGCTGAAATGGCTGCAATAACAAGAAAGCTTGAAGCGATAGAGAGCAAATTTTCTGCTCCTGCTCCTGCCCCTGTTCTTCCCCTTCGTACCATTTGCGCTTGTTGTTCCGATCCTTCCCACTTGACCGAAGAGTGTCCTTACAATCCACCCTCGCAAGGACAGGATCAGGTTAATGCTGCCTTCCAGCAAAGACCGAGGAATGATCCATACTCTTCCACCTACAATCCCGGTTGGAGGAACCACCCCAATTTCGCCTGGAATCAGAATCAGAATCAATTCCAGGGCAACAATTTCCAAAGGGCCCCTCCGCCGCAACAACAAGCGCAACAACAAACTCAACATCAATATCAGCAGCCCTTCCAACCCCAACCTTTCCAAAATCAGACGAACAACTTTGCACCCAACAATTCTTTTCCACCAAACAACTTTGTTCCGTCAAACAACGATAAGGTTTCCTCGCTCGAACGAAGTCTGGAGGCGTTTGTTAAACAATCGACTCAATCCACCGCCAACATCCAGTCTTCCATTCAATCCTTAGTGCAACACACTGCCGCACACGAGCAAAGCATCAAGACCATCGAGGCCCAGATTGCACAGCTGAACGCGGCCTTAAGCGAGCGAGAGAAGGGGAAGTTCCCGTCCCAGCCACTCCCAAATCCCGGTCACCCACATAATGCACATGTTGCTCTTGAACAACAGAACCATAATGTGAGTGCCGTGACCACACTGAGATCGGGAAGGATGCTGCAAAACAACATTGGTACACGAATCAACGATGACACCCCGGCCGCCGCTTCTTCTTCTTCTTCTTCTTCGTCTTCTGAGCCTATTCTTCGTTCTTCACAAGGCTCCCCTTCCTCTTCTTCTGCTCTAAACGGACCCTCTTCACACTCCACGAAAACACCTATTCTGGGATCCGTTCCAACTCCACAATCTCCTCCTCCAGCATTAGACTCAACCAATTTTCAAAATGTTCCATTTCCAAACCGGTTGAGGTCTAATAAACAAAATCCTCAAATGGAGAAGATTCTGGAGTTATTCAAGCAAGTTAACATTAACATTCCTCTTTTAGATGCTGTCCAACAAGTACCGTCTTACGCGAAAATCTTAAAGGACTTGTGCACGAAAAAGAGGAAGTCTCAGGTACCCAAGAAAGTTTTCTTGGCTAGTGCTGTGAGTGATGCCCTTACCCAATCTTTACCACAAAAACGGAAGGACCCTGGCTGTCCTACGATTTCAATTACCATTGGGGATAAGAACATCAACCGCGCACTATTAGATCTTGGTGCCAGTGTTAACTTGCTTCCGTATTCAGTATACGAGCAATTAGGCGTCGGAGAGCTGAAACCCACGCACTGCACTCTCCAAATGGCCGACCGATCGATCACCCATCCTAGGGGTGAGCTAGAGGATGTGTTGATAAGAGTCGGGGACTTCATATTCCCCGTTGACTTCATTGTATTAGACACACAGCCTGTAGCTAACCCCCGGAATCAAATTCCGGTGATACTCGGTCGTCCATTTCTTGCAAGCTCAAATGCTGTGATCAATTGTCGCAATGGTTCGATGAACCTCTCTTTTGGAAACATGATGATTGAACTCAACATTTTTAGGTTGGGGAATCAGCCCGCCGAACCTAATGCTCATATACTGGACGTCTGCTCGATCCAGGAGATCACCCCAGAAGAGTGTGAATTCGAGGAGTTTCTGTTTTATCAGATAATCTTAACGCCACTAGTGCGTTTCTCTTCGAACCTGCTGCTGTTTCTGTGCCCGACAACGACTACGAGTGTTTCACGTTTTCAAACGATCTTAGCTGCGCACCACCCGAGTTTGAATCCTTCGACTTTCCGGATGAGTTACCTGAACCATCCAACTCGGTTGCCTACACTCGTTTTGAACCTTTGCTGGAGTCCTTTGAGTTCGAGACCTTTGCACCAGTCTTGCCTTCCATCATTTCACCTCCAACGCTCGAACTCAAGCCGTTGCCGTCTCACCTTAAGTATGCTTACTTAGGTGAGAACGAGACCCTCCCTGTCATCATCTCGGCTTCTCTAGCTCCCGAGCAAGAGAAAGCCCTTCTCGCGGTCTTGCACAGCAACAGGCAAGCTTTTGGCTGGTCCATGGCGGACATCAAGGGGATTAGTCCCCTAATCGTTGAGCATCACATTCATCTGATGGATGATGCCAAACCAGCCTGGGATCCACAAAGACGTCTCAATCCAGTCATGAAAGAGGCTGTGAAGAAGGAGATCGTAAAATGTCTAGATAGTGGTATCATTTACCCTATCTCTGATAGCCAGTGGGTTAGCCCCATTCACGTTGTCCCCAAGAAGTCAGGCATCACAGTCATCACTAACGCGGCGAATGAGTTAATCCCTACTCGCACCCAAACTGGGTGGCGAGTATGCATTGATTATAGAAAACTCAACGCCGCAACGAGGAAAGACCACTTTCCGCTACCCTTCATTGACCAGATGCTTGAACGATTGGCCGGACACGAGTACTACTTCTTTCTTGATGGCTACTCTGGCTATAATCAAATTCCCATCGCCGAAAAAGACCAGGACAAGACTACTTTCACTTGTCCTTTCGGCACGTTTGCATATCGTCGCATGCCCTTTGGGTTATGCAATGCGTCCGCTACCTTCCAGCGGTGTATGATGGGTATCTTCTCAGACATGGTGGAAAAATTTCTGGAGATTTTCATGGATGACTTCTCCATCTTCGGCGATTCCTTCAATGAGTGTTTGCTGCATCTTGACGCTGTCCTTACCCGATGTAAGGACAAGAATCTCACTTCGAACAGGGAGAAATGCCACTTCATGGTGCGCGAAGGTATTGTCTTAGGACATATCATCTCGCAAAATGGCATAGAGGTTGACAAAGCAAAGATTGAGGTCATTTCCAATCTGCCTCCTCCCCGATGCGTCAGAGATATCCGAGCCTTCCTTAGCCATGCCGGTTTTTATAGACGGTTTATCAAGGACTTTAGCAAGATTGCTAGGCCCTTGACTCTTTTGCTGGCCAAGGACACGCCATTCGACTTCAACTCAAGCTGTGTGACTGCATTCGAGTCACTGAAACTCTCACTCACTTCTGCTACCGTTCTTTCTTCACCTGACTGGACGCACCCATTCGAGATTATGTGCGATGCATCCGACTTTGCCATTGGTGCTGTCCTTGGACAACACATCAACAAGATGCCGCACGTAATCTATTACGCGAGTCGAACCCTGAACGACGCCCAACTCAACTATACAACAACTGAGAAGGAATTCTTAGCTCTTGTATTTGCTTTAGAAAAGTTCAGGCCCTACCTCATCGGCTCTCCAGTCATTGTCTACACTGACCATTCTGCTCTGCGCCATCTTTTTGCGAAGAAAGATGCAAAATCTAGGTTAATACGTTGGATCCTCTTGCTTCAAGAGTTTGACCTTGTCATTAAGGACAAACGAGGATGTGAAAACGTAGTTGCCGACCATCTCTCACGACTTCCTTCTTCGCCTTCGCTTCCAATTCCAATCAACGACGTTTTCCCGGATGAACGGCTCTTGACAGTATCTTGTGAAACCTGGTTCGCAGATATTGTGAACTATTTGGCCACAGGATTACTACCGACTGAATGGTCAAGTCAGGACAGACTTCGCTTCTTATCCCAAGTAAAACACTTTTACTGGGATGAACCCTACTTGTTCAAGTACTGTCCCGACCAGATTATTCGTCGGTGTGTCCCTGATGAGGAATTCAAGAGTGTGCTGTCATTTTGCCATGATCAAGCGTGTGGCGGGCATTTTGGGCCCAGAAAGACAGCTGAGAAGATCTTGCAATGTGGTTTCTACTGGCCACAACTCTTCAAAGACGCTCACGACTATTGCAAGACTTGCTCCCGGTGCCAACACATGGGCCGGATATCCCGGAGGAACGAGATGCCGCTCCAACCGATCTTGGTTGTGGAGATTTTCGATGTTTGGGGGATAGATTTCATGGGGCCGTTTCCCAGCTCTTTTGGGAACTTGTACATCCTTCTCACTGTTGATTACGTCTCTAAATAGGTCGAGGCTGTGCCCAGCCGAACTAACGACAACAAGGTTGTCGTTAGGTTCCTTAAAGAAAACATTTTCTCTCGTTTTGGGCACCCCCGAGCGATCATTAGCGACAATGGGAGTCATTTCTGCAACAAGACTTTCGAGGCCTTGATGCGGAAATACTCTATTAATCATAAGCTCTCTACGCCCTACCACCCCCAAACCTGCGGGCAGGCCGAAGTTTCAAATCGGCAAATCAAGCAGATACTGAAGAAGACGGTTTCCAAGAACCGTAAAGATTGGTCGCTGAAACTCACTGATGCCCTTTGGGCCTTTCGAACCGCTTATAAGACCGACCTTGGCATGTCTCCCTATCGGCTTGTGTACGGAAAAGCCTGCCACCTACCTGTCGAAATAGAGCATCGCGCATTTTGGGCGATAAAGGAGCTGAATCTATCTCTCGAAGATGCGGGCAGCCATCGGAAGCTGCAGTTGAACGAACTGAGCGAGCTTAGGGATGAGGCTTACGATAACGCGGTTGTTGTTAAGAACCGAACGAAGGTGTTTCACGATAAACACCTTTTGCGCAAAACCTTCGTACCTGGTCAACAGGTACTGCTTTACGACACCCGACTTCAATTCCATCCAGGAAAGCTCAGATCTCGCTGGAAAGGGCCGTATTTTGTGCGGAATGTGTATCCGCAGGGCGCTGTGGATTTGGAAAATCCAAAGGACGGTTCAATTTTCAAAGTGAACGGACACCGATGCAAACCGTACCTTAGCGCCGAACCAACAAAGGAACTCCTGTTCCTACAGGAGCCGGTTTACCCTGAATGATCTTCCTCTGCCTACCTCCAAACTTCGGTTATACAGCCAAGAACAGTGGACACTGTTCCAAATAAGTTTGGGGATATATACAAACCATTTTGTATAAATTTGTGTATATTCTTTTTCTTTTTCTTTAAAAACAAAAACAAAAAAAAATTTGTGTATCGCCAACCGACAATTTTGAACCTTCAAATGATCTGTTCATGCAATGACAGTGAGGACACTGTCCAGTTTAAGTTTGGGGGTACGCTCGGTACGCATTTCTTACCTTCGCATTCATATGTATATTTTGCATCTGCTTATTAAAATCTATAAAATCCATAAAAATCTGAAAATTTTCTAAAAACATAAAAACTTTTCTGTCAAGTTGGCTTGTGGAGAAACTCTGATTCAAAATTTCGACGGTTTTTTGTTTGAAAAAATAGGAATAACTAAATCTTATGTTTAGATTTTGAAAACCTGAAAGATAACTCTCCTTTGAAGTTAACTATAGCTGATATACGTCTTTACATCACACTACACGTGTCGTGAATTTTGGGAAATAAATGACAAGTCTTTCATGTTTAAAAACATTTAAACAGATAAATGATTTTCTGAGGATCAAATAGGTTTGTTCTGAAATAAGTAATGTCAAGAATAGTTTATGAAGTAAAGCGAATATGAAGGAATATTATTGATGCCGTAATTGGAACTGAGTCTGAAAAATAACCCATCTGAAACTTGATTGGAATGATTACACACCGAACCCACTAAACACGTCTTTTATCCAAAAAAATAATTGAACTACCGGTTATATCTCCGTTCGTATTAAATCATCTGATTTTCACGCCAAACTGTCTTTAGTTTTTGGACCTAGGTAACTTGAGTAATTAAGTCCGCCGGGGTGTTTCTACACCTAATGCCCTAAAACCAACCGGTTTGGGTGCATTGGCCCAAAGCTCGCTAAGAAGCCTAGAAAGTCCAGTTTAAAACAAAGTCAAGCAAGTGTTCTCTCCGAGTTAAAATTCCTAATGGTTCTTTGTGTGAGAATAATCTTGATAAAAGACAGGCTTTTATAAAAAAAAATTTAACGGAGATCTGAAGGTTCTATGATAAAGACTATTGCACGTTCACAGAGGTGTGTATGAAACGAAACAAGAAAAATGTGGAGTGAAAAATACGACTTAGTTTCCTGTTAAGGAAGATAGAAATTCTGAAGTTGAAACCTTACAGGAAAACGAAACTTGAAAAATGCTTAACTCTTTATAAAACTTATGTGATCCTTTTAAAATTGTTGTCTGGGCTTTATTGTGCGACATGATGACTTTAATCGATCCTTCTGGAACTTAACGACACTATTTGCACTGCACGTAAAGACATATAAAATCTGTAGTTAAATAAGAAGCGAGGTGTGAAAAATAAAGGTTCGATGGTCTAGACTTAGGATTATAGAATTGTTATTTTATGAAACAAAACTTTAGGGTTTGAATCTTAATTATTTTACAAAACCAACTTGACCGGATTTTGTGGGTAGTACCCGCTGAAAACCCTCAGGAGACAACACTCCTCCTACTAGGGACACCTAGAGGTTTAACGGATTGTTGCACATGCTCAGTGCAATCGCGTTCCCTGCGAAAGTGAGGTTAGAAAATTTTTTGTGAATAAATTGGCTTTGCTCGGGACGAGCAAATGATAAATTTGGGGGTATTTGTTCATATCAGATTTTTGCATTTTCATACCGCCCAATTTTTATCACATTGCTTATCGGTAGGTACTCTTGAGCCGTGTTTGCTAGTCAATTGCAGGATACAGGTTCTCGGCTCTAAACGGTGAAATCCATGGAAAAACACGACAAAATCCGGGTTCCTGCCAACCACTGATAAAACACGGGTCTCCGCTCTTTATCCGTCTGTTTCCACACACCAGTTTCGGAGACAAAATGGCAAATCGATTGTCACCTTCATGCACAAGGCTCAATAGCAACAACAAGTTCCAAGAAATCTACGCGGTGCTCAAGAAAATCTTGACAAAAGTCCACCTTTCCCTCAACAGAAATTCTGGAAGAAATGTGGAAGTATTTCCAGAAAATACATATACCAGAATAAAGGGGACATCAAACCAGGAAAGCCCAAAAAAAGACGAGAGCCCAACTCCTCCAAAGGGCCGCGGATCTGCGGCCAATAGGGGGTCTAGGCCGCGGATCCGCGGCCATATGGTGGCGGTAGTTGACCATTTTTCAGGGGTATTTTTGTCTTTGTATATGTGTTCTGGTGGTTGCCCTAGATTTCCATTCTCCAGCCTATAAATAGCCCAGAACTTTGAGAATGAAGGGGTCCATAATTTTGTATTCTTTTTCTAGGTTTTAGAATACATGTTCTTCTTCTTCTCATCTCTTCTCCATTAAACTTGTAGTGAGCTTTGTGAGTGAAGAATGGTGAATAAAGAAGATCATTTTATTATCATGCTTGTCTCGCTTTTTCTATAATTGTTGTAATTTTAATTTGTTAACTAGTTGTTGTTATTTCTTTTTGTTTCTTTATTCTCTCTTTTTCTTTATCCTTAATACGACCATAATGCTTACGCTCGATCCTCGCCAAGGTGAGGTCGCAAATAGCTAGTCGTTATCTTCTAATCTCTTTCTTTCTATCTTCCTCTTTTGTTTTGTTTTATTTTTCCGTATCATGATGTGTGAGTAGTTTAATACTTGTTAGGGTAGGATAAGGGAAGTTTGAGAGAAGGAAATCTCTCTCACTCTTTCCTTGCCCAACAGCTTAATTCAACTCCCGTTAATTGAATCACAATCCGCTCCTTACGGCACCCTATCCTACATGATAGCGGTGATTCCGTAGTGAGACCGGTTGTGGTTGAATTAACCGGAGATTATGGCTAAGAGCCAAGAACGGACGGAAAAGCACCAAAAAGAAGAACTTATGCGTTGGAAAGCCTAGCTTATACTCGCAAGTTCTTTCCGAGTCGTGCTAATCCCCGTTGTTGCCGATTACCGTAACACCGATATTAAGAGGGGAAACGAAAGATGTGGAGACTCCTAACTCAAACTAACATAATCCTAACCCTAACAAGCTCTCTTTAAATATCAATTTAACACTTAGATAATCACAAACAAATCTGAACTCTCGGACTTAACTCGTTTAAGCACATAGAAAAAGATTCCCATCTCCCTGCGGACGACCCGTACTCAACCGGCTAGCTACAAGCGAAACCGTCTTGATTGCGGTATTTAAACTAAAACTTGAACACGCAGAACCACTAACAATCAATTGGTGCATGGTTACGAAACCTTAGGTAGTGGTTGCACCACACATACACACACACCCATATTTGCATACATTCTTCTTTCATATGTGCGTACATGGGATTATATATTGATGTGTATATTTACACATGGGTATGGGACTATGTGTTTATATACTGGATTTGAGGATAGTAATTGGGATTTGAGATGAGTCGATGATATTGGGCTTGAGGCCAGAAGATCCGTGATGTGTTTTGGTTCGTATTGAGATACGACATGATGTTTTAGCGGGTCTTTTGACGTAGTGATTCTTACATGCATGCATACATAGATGGTATCAATATTGTACTAGACGTAGATCAGTACCCCGATCATGATATTTGATAAAGAGGATATCAGATGAATAGTATGATGAATGTGATATTGACCCGTACCCAGATTTGGGGATGCCGTACGACGGATTTACGTACGAGCTATATTTTGATGATTGATCCGCACTCTTGACTTGGGATGTCTGGTTATGGATATTATATTTATTGAGGCGGGATCACCGACTGTATATATACAGGTATGTTTATGTATCGACTCAGATGATAGGCGGTTTCCTTACCTGTAGTTCAGCTTGTTAGTTCAGCCGTATAGTTTAGTGTAGTTGTTAGATTAGATTAGACTCCTACCTATTTCAAAATTAGCGGATCGTGGGTATTTTAAAAGATAGGTCAAGGGATCTACGGATATTTCAAAAGACGTATCCTTTCTTAAAAACCACCGTAGCCCTATTTTCAAAACCCCGCGGTTCGTGTTATTTCAAATGACACCATTTGTAGGACTTATATTAGATTAATGCAGATTAGTTATAGTTGCATCTAGTTTTCAGCTCCCGCTCATTTTGTGGTCCGCTTCGCATCGCATGCTTATTTTTATGTTTCATACTCCATTAGTGATATCATGCTGTTAGGACACCAGCACCATTACCGATGATGCGTATGTACCACGTACACTTAATTGTCACGTACACCTTAGAAAATTTTATTGCTTAACTTAGCTAGATAGCTAGTAGTTTGACATAATATTAGTGTACTTACCTTATATGCCAGCTTAGATATTGTAGTTATTACTTGTCACTTCATGCATACTGTTATTCATCGTTATGCCGCATTCATGGATTCTCATGCATATATCACTATTTTACGTGTTATTGAGGTTTTGGATTCGGATTTCCATGAGATTTTCTGGATTTGGAGGAAAACCGCAAAAACATAAATAAACATTTTCTCTCTTTTAAAATAAAAAGTGCGGTTTTCCTATGATGTATGAATCGTCCACCATGAGTTTGCTGATGGATTTCGAGACCCGATTCGAGGAGTGGAGGAACCGTTTCGGGTACATGGTGGACCCGGTATGGTACCCCGGGGCAAGATGAATGTGGTGTTGACGTTGAGCCTGGCAGGGGACAGATTACCTACCGGTGATATTACCCGACGCGTCGGATATCCGGAGGATACCGTCGTGGTCTTGAGATGGATGGTAGGGGCCGGTCTGGACTGACGGCGTCCTAGATATTGAGATTGAGACATTGATATTTCGAGACAGTGAGATTTATGTTTTGTGTCGATGCTAGACACTGTTGATACTGATTTCATTATGATACCTCAGTTTAAAAATACGAAGGAAATCTCACTAATTTATGAAAACAGTTTCTTCATTTACATGTATTCTGTTTTCATGCATTCATACCTCATTCATATGATATATTGCTACCTGAGGCACTGACACGGGCACATGAGATTTCACTCGGCTAGATATTACCCTAGCCATTGTTATAGGCTGCTTGTTATGTATATTTTTGAGGATATATTATGATCATTGACCTAGGTTGCGTTATTTATGCGATTTCTGTGCGTAGATATTTTTCTATTCACGAGTTGGCAACTCACCCCCGTTGTGCCCCAGTTTCTTGCAGGTTTGCCGTACAGGTTTCATTACGGCGTTGCGGGCTCAGTTTCATTCGGGTGACTTGCTAGTAGGTGGGTTTTTCTTGTATCGTACCCATCATATTACCTTGTATAATATTATTCAGTTGTATCTAGTAAATTCCATCAACCAAACATGTATTTATTTTTGAGATAGAGACCCGTGAGGTTATTCTTTTGACCTTAGAGTCGCGCGTGTTATTTCTGTGGATTTCTGGTGGTTTTGAGTTTCCTTTTGAGTTTTGATCCTCGTCGTTGGCGTTGTATATTATTTTGCTTGTGTGGTTGTGACCGTCGATTGACGAAGAGCTAGCTCCCGCTTGGGGATGCCTTTTTCTTGATTTTGTATACTATTCATGTTGTATCCTGTTTGGGGGCCAGTATTTACAAAGGAGACTCTGCCGAATTCAGTAAAATTTTGATGTTTCTAAAAAAAACCGCATAATTCGGCTTATGCTATTGAAATTACTTGCTTTAAGTTGGTTTTTCCTTCACTCTACTACTTTTCTTGGTTTGGATTTCTGGGTTTTCGGTTTACTTAGATTACGTACGTCTCGAGACGTTCGTAGTTTAGGTGCCGGTCATGTTCCGTACTTTCGGGCCGTGACAGTAAGATGAACTAGGTTCCTACCATTGGGCATCCAATACCTGTGTATTATGATGACAATGGTGCTGTGGCTTTGGCCTAGGAACCCCGGTCCCGTCGACGATCCAGACATATTCTTAGACAGTATCACCGGATCAGGGAGATAGTTGATCTCCGGGAGATCGAGGTTAGGAGTGTTGACACAGAGGATAACGCCAAACGGCTCTAGGTTTGGGGGTTTCAGTGGATCCACTCACCGAAGCCATTCCCCAAATGCTATTCGAGTGACTTTTGGGACGTTGGGTATGAGATACTACAACAACTGGCCTTAGTGCAAGTGGGAGATTGTTAGGAATATGTATGCCCTTAGGTCAATCCGAACGCAACCGGTCGTGATTAGGAAACACCGATACCTTGGTAGGGTAGGGTGCCTAACGGAGTGCTTGCGTAAGGTTTGGGTGGAGTTCAATTGGAAAATACGGGCAAAGGAAATGAGAAACGAAACCTTAACTTACAAAACCAATCTTTTACCTAACAACACCATATTAACAAACCATCACAACAACAAAAGAAAAAGCAAAGAAAAGAAAAGACAACATTAAAAATAAGTAAAGGGCATGGAATTTAAATTGCAAGTAATGAAAAGAGCAAGTAATGAAAAGAGCAAGAAAGTAATACTAAGAACCATAGAACAAAATAAGATCTTTATTATATCCAAGAATACAACCCTTGAGATCAATAACCTAATCTTAAACTTGCAAGCTCAATGAAGAAGTTGCAAGATCAAGAGAAGGCATGCAAGATCAAGAGAAGACGAAGAACTCAAGGGAGCTAAGCTATGTACAAGAACAAAACAAAAACAAAAGAGTTGTGAATGAAGAAATGAAACAATGTAAGGCAAAAGAATGAACCCCCTCCCTTGCTCACTGGTTCTGCTTTTATAAGCACCAAAGAAAAATAAACAAACAATACAATAAAGATGGCGTAGCAGCAAGGGAGGGCCCACAGAATACTGGGGGATTTTGGAGCATGGGGGCCGGCCTGCTCGGTTTTAGAAGGCATGTGGCCGGCCAAATTCTGAGATCCTGGGCTCGTGTTAGTTGTGCGGTCTTGTGTGTTCTCCCATATCATTCTGGTGCTGCTAAATTTCTCAATAGAGGCCTGGGATGTACTCAAGGATTTGGAGGGAACTTGTAGCTATACATCACATCACAACTTTATGCATTAAACACACATCACGTCTCATGCCCACTTGTGCCACCATGTTCCATGGGCAACCCGCTTGAATCATGGCAGCCCCACCGTAGTCCAAGCATCCAAGAGTTGTGTGCACACTTGCATTGTGTTGGACAAAAATAGTGTGCACATTATTTGTTGCAAAATAACTCTTTGGATATTGATCGGTTTGCAGTTCTGGTTGCAGTGTCAGCTCACAAACTTTATATCCGTGATTTTGAGTGTGTTTTCAATATTATATCACGGATACCTGTAATCTGTATTACTGAGCAGACACTGGTTAATAGTACCGATATATAGCAAAACAGATAATGAATGAGCGGTATTGAAATGCAGTTTTCTATGATGAACAAATACCCCCAAACTTATCTTTTGCTCGTCCTGAGCAAAACAAAATCCTAGCCTCACTTTCGCAGGGAACGCGATTGCACTGAGCTCGTGCAACAAGCCATTAAACCTCTAGGTGTCCCTAGTAGGAGGAGTGTTGTCTCCTGAGGGTTTTCAGCGGATTACACCCACAAAATCCCGCCAAGCTAGTTTCATAAGTTAATGTTGATTCTACCCATACGGTTTAGCATCTAGGTTAGAAATTCTATCATCCTAAATTAGAAATATCCAACATTTATGTTTTACATCTTCTATTTATTCAACCCTAGATCCTATACGTTTTACAGTTTAGAAAGATCTCGGTATCTCTTGAGTTTTCCTTCTAAAGCGCAGTCTCTAATCAGAAATTTTATCATCTTTACGGAAAACATAAGTCTTATTCTTTATTCCTATCTTTCCTCCAAATATCGATTGTATACCCCCACGTGTGTGTAAAATTTCACCTCTACACTTTATGAATTCAATTCAAGCTATAGTATACCTAATACTACTTCTTTTCATTTAAATGATGACGGATTTGCTTACACACCTTTCATGCGACTATTAATGCTTCTTGAGGCACTAACGGCCAATTACTGAATGCGTGAGCTTAAAACGTAAATAGCAGTTTTCAGGTCTTGACTTTATTTATTTATTTTTCTTTTTCAAGACCGGATATATTTTTCAATGATGCACTTTTGGTGGTTAGCTTTAAATATCGTTTTTTTCTTTCATACTAGGTTTTCAGGCAAGAGTATTTCTAGGTATCCTCTACTATCCCAAGTTTCAAGGTGCGTGTATGTGCAGTTTGTAGGGTATATACTTTCTAAATTTGAACTCAAGAATAGAAACTATTTTTCAGACTTATCTTTTAGTAAAGCTTCAATACTTTCCCTTTATCTCGACTTAACTCAAGATTACCTACTTCTATAAAAAAAACTGTAAGGACGTATAATTACCAAGGTTAAACAGAATGGGGGTTATTTTTAGGGTTTTCAATTCCTAAGCCTAGGATTTAGTTATTTCTAACGTATCAACTAAACTTTTTTTTAAAATCTAAGTTACCCTATTAGCTAACTTGATGACAAAGTTTTATATTTTTTGAAAAATTTTCGATTTTTTGGTTTTAATAAGTATGCACATGCAGAATATACAAATGAATGCGATGGAAGAAAGCTTACCGAGCACACCCCCAAATTTAAACTTAACAGTGCCCTCACTGTCAGGCTACACCAAGAGGGTCAAAATTGTCGGTGCTTCCTAAAAGAAGCAAAACAAAAAATATATATACACAAAAAGGTTCCCCCCAAACTTAAGTGAAATAGTGTTTCCAATGTTTAAACGTTAAAGTTCAGATTTAGGGGGAAAAGGACAGTATCAATCTATACAAGGCCCTTACACAGGCCAAAGGTTAACACCAACCATTCAAAAATTCTATCATGATAGTATGCAGGTCGGTGAAAGAATGCGGAGAGGAAAGAAATGGAGAATACGCGAGACCGTATGGGGATAGAAGTGGGATACGGTCTCAATATATGAGGAAAAGAATGGCAGAGGGGAAAAAGAAATGGAGTACGAACTTGAGGCTGAAAATGAAGTGAATGAATTAGTACAGTTTGTGATGACCGATGTGCAAAAAGTGATTGTACTAATCTATTAACCCGTCGAGAAATGGGGTCAAATCCCTCAAGATTCATGAGAAAATATGGGTAGACCGAATTTGGTAAACCAGACATAGTAAATGAAAGTGATACGGTGTCATACGATGTCAGAACGATGGAACAGATGGAGGGGAGTGATTGAGGAAGGGTCAAAATTAAAAGTACAGGAGGGTGTACACAGTCAGTGAAAGGAACAGGATGAATTGGAAAATTCGACTCATCAAGTAAAACTGGTTCATCCTCGAAGCTATCCTCAAAAGTCTCCTCATAATTCAGCTTATCCATGCATTTTTCATCAATATCAAGACACATATGAAGTTCGGGAAAAACATTTAATGACTCGGGATGATGTCCACACAGAAGTGAAAGGACATGATGAATTGGTAAGAAAAACTCATCCAAAGCTGTGGGTTCATCATCCGAAATATTCCCAGCGTCGATATCCTTAATCAAGTGAAAATTAAACTTCTCAGACACCTCATCAAAAGCATGGAGTTCAATCAATTCAGGTTCTAAAGTGGAGGTGTAGAGGTTAAAAGGGTTGGGATTGGTTTCACTTGACGGGGTCCCTTCACAATCAGGTAAATCAAACACTACAAAGTCGCACAACTCATTAAACGTTCTATCTTCAATCGGTAAATCCTTTGGGACACTTGATAGACATTCAAAACCGGAGTTGTGGGATTCAATTTGCAAAAGGTAGGTTTGATTTGGAAGGGCGTACCGCTTACTCTCACTACTCAAACTCTCAATCTGTCCTACCGACTCATCATACATTGGAAAATATGGAGCTAGTTAGAAACTAGCTACCAGGTCACTAGATTGTAAGAAGGCAGCCATGGACGCATTCAAATCCATCATCTGTTGGTACGACGCTACCCGAAAGTCTTCTAATGACTTTTCTAGACTACACATGGGTTGTGGAGGAGTTTCCGTAAAAGATTCAAAGTCGGTTGGATACTGGAAACTCCCAAATGGCTGTGTAGCAGCAATGCCTAGGGAAGGTGTAAAAGCCGGGTATGACTGATAGGAATCGAATGGTTGGACAGGAGTAGGATCAACATTCGGATAAGAAGGTGATTGGAATTTTTGATCAAAAGAAGTTGCAGTGGTGAAAGGATTGAAAGATCGGCTACGAGATTGTTCAATACATTCAGCAATAGACATAGGTCTTGGAGTTACAACAGGACTCTTAAAAGGGGTATCAACGTAATAAGGTGGGGTAGGTTGAAACGGTTGATACAAAGTGGATTGTGGAGTCCAGTTGTTTGTCCCAGATGCGTCTATCCGATCTTTCAATGAAAATTTAGGCATGGAGGGATCGTTCGAAATTTGACCAAAGCAAGAACCGTAAGAAGTAATGTTTGGTTGTGGGTACCAAAGTTTGGCAAGAGTTTTTCTGGGTGGGGTACCCATGATATGAAGAGAGGAAGAAGAAGAAGAGAAAAGGAGGGGAAAAAGAATGTGTTTTTTTAAAGTTAGTTATTAACAAAAGAATGAAATATACACACAAAAAGAATCTGGACAAAAAACAATCACGACATAAAAAATACCACGCACCTAATCAGTCTAGGGTTCATCTAGGTCAACTAGACCTGCTTAAGAACTTGATTGTCGAAGTAAAATTGTGTCGAGAAACGGGCTCAAAATATACTGATCATGAGGCCAAGTAAGTGCAGAGATAAAGGGAGGTTTTCCAATGCTTTCACGAAGGTCCTTAATTAGATAACCCTTTCTCTTTTGGCGGTTTAGCCGTGAACACTTTCCTAGACACCCCGGGAACGATATACCGTTAAGCGGTGTTCTAAATACAGTTAACTTCTCCTAATGAGCGTGAAGTCCTTAAAGGCTTAAAGTATGGTTTCTTTTAAAATTTGTGTGGGTAAACGTTATGCTCAATTCGTGATTTGTAGGCCACGGAAAAGGTGATGAAATCCTTTTCCGTATGTTGTGGGGTTCGCTTGCCCTTAAGTCCGTATCAATGGATGCAATGCGCAATTCAATAAAAATTATTCAAAGAATCAAACAATCGTTTTTTATGTTAAGCACGGCACTGCAGCAAATACGGGTTAGTCAATTTTAGCGTTTGCTAGTGAACTTGCAAAGAATCCTGCGAAGATATTATATTGGATGCGTCGGATTTGAGAAGAAGGTGTTAGTAAAGTACATACCGATAAATTTTCGGGTTAAGAAACCCCCGTTTGAATTAAATACGAATAGCTTGGAAAGTTCTCTTGCGTGGGTCAAACTACCAGGATCTTTGGCATTGTACTTCGCAATCACCCTAACTTTGAATGTACACTTTGCTCCACACGATAGCAGTTCGTAAATCCGTAAAAATCTACAAATGTCAGAAAAACGGATATTAGTGCGGAAAAGCAATATGAATGCCCAAATACCTACACACACAAAATTATAAAAAACAAGCAATAAAAATGGGACAAAACCACAACAATAGAGCACATGAGAAAATTTTGGAGCAAAAGGAGGTGGTAGGGCTGACGAGCTCGGATTTTATAAGGGTGTCGCCGGTTCAATTAGGGAATTTGGGCTCCAAACTTCTTCCGTGATCTCACTGTTCTACTAGTGTCTCACTGGTATTGTTTATCTTTTTAGTTTATATCCAGAGTGCTAGCAAATCAGAAATCCATAGAGAAAAAATGGTTAGGAATGTTAGTTTTTGTTTTGGTTTTGAAATTTTTGAAATTTTTAGTTTGTTTTTTTAAAAATGGTGTTAGATGGTATTAACAAGATTAACACGAAATAATAAGAATAAAAATGTTACCGTCTCCCCGGCAACGGCGCCATTTGGTTGGCACGCTTTTAGCATATCGTGTATTTGAAGTTCTAAAGTTAACCGCAATCAGGACGGTATCGCTTTGCAACTAGCCGCGATGAGTACGGGTCGTCCGCAGGGAGACGGAGCGTTTTAAGTTCTTTCTTTTGACGAGTTAATGCGTGGGGCGGAATGTTCGTATCTACCCTATGTGTTTATATGCAAAGTATAAGTTGTTAGGATTAGATAGGTTAGTGTAAGTTAAGGAAATCCATATTCAATCCTTTGTGCCGAACTTAACCATTGAAGCTAGATCAATCGGCAACAACGTGGATTAGGGTAATTAAGCACGGTATTAGTGAAATCCGGCTTATTGACCCTTGTCCGTCCGTTCTTGTCGCTTGCGTTCGCCTCCGGCCAATCCGAACGCAACCGGTCGCGCTTAGGAAACACCGATACCTTGGTAGGGTAGGGTGCTTAACGGAGCGCTTACGTAAGGTTTGGGTGGAGTTCAATTGGAAAATACGGGCAAAGGAAATGAGAAACGAAACCTTAACTTACAAAACAAATCTTTTTTCTAACAACACCATATTAACAAACCATCACAACAATAAAAGAAAAGGCAAAGAAAAGAAAAGACAAGATTACAAATAAGTAAAGGGCATCGAATTTAAATTGCAAGTAAGTAAAGAGCAAGTAATGAAAGAGCAAGTAATGAAAAGAGCAAGAAAGTAATACTAAGAACCATAGAACAAAATGAGATCTTTATTATATCCAAGTGATACAACCCTTGAGATCAATAACCGAATCTTAAACTTTCAAGCTCAATGAAGATGTTGCAAGATCAAGAGAAGGCAAAGAACTCAAGGGGACTAAGCTATGTACAAGAACAAAACAAAAACAAAAGAGTTGTGAATGACGAAATGAAACAATGTAAGGCAAAGAATGACCCCCTCCCTTGCTCACTGGTTCTGCTTTTATAGGCACCAAAGAAAAATAAACAAGCAATAAAATAAAGATGACGTGGCAGCAAGGGAGGGCCCACAGAAAACTGGGGGATTTTGGAGCATGGGGGGCCGGCCTGCTTAGTTTTGGAAGGCATGTGGCCGGCCAAATTCTGAGATCCTAGGCTCGTGTTGGTTGTTTGGTCTTGTGTATTCTCCCATATCACTCTGGTGCTGCTAGATTTCTCAATAGAGGCCTAGGATGCACTCAGGGATTTGGAGGAAAACTTGTAGCTATACATCACAACTTTATGCATTAAACACACATCACTTCTTATGCCCGCATGTGCCACCATGTGCCATAGGCAACCCCCTTGAATCATGGCAGCCCCACCATAGTCCAATCATCCAAGAGTTGTGTGCACACTTGCATTGTGTTGGGCCAAAATAGTGTGCACATTATTTGTTGCAAAATAACTCTTTGGATATCGATCGGTTTGCAGTTCTGTTTGCAGTGTCGGCTCACAAACGTTATATCCGTGATTTTGAGTGTGTTTCCAGTATTATATCACGGATCCCTGTAATCTATATTACTGAGAAAACATTGATTAATAGTACCGATATATAGCAAAACAGATAATGAATGGCGGTATTGAAATGCAGTTTTCTATGATAAACAGTGTGTGACATCAAAGATTGTACACAGGTGCTCATTGGAGAATGGTTACAATGAACAGGAATCGCCGAGGACTCCTATGTGGTAGTATACCTATCGTCAGATAGCAGTCCTCTGGTGACACTGGCACAGGTTAGTCAGTAGACCCGAGATCGTCGTAGAGTCTTGTGTGGCTCCCACTGTGCTTTGATTTCCTCCCTATGACGCTCAAAGGAGACGTGCAAACAGGTGGATTTTGGGTACAGTCCTGAGTCGCATGGAGGCAATGAACGATAGGAGAGGTTTCGTCTCTCCCGGTATTAGAGGTTGATATTGCGCTATGCTCGATTGGCTATAACTGGAAGTCTTTGGCCAGGGCTGCTGCCGAGATTTATTGATAAGTGTTAGTAGTACTTTCTCGAACCGTTATAGGCCATACATCGGCATGACTTATCACGTTACTGGGGACTGACGTTTACCACCCCTAGACATGATATGTGACATATCAGACGAAGAGACCGGACTGTACGGTAGTGTTACTGATAGGATCATGGAGTCTATGGACAAGCTTGCTTGTTGATCTTCATATCGCTCAATACCCGGGTAGCCGTTACGTCCAGCTAGTACCGCTGACGGCTTGTAAGTGACTGATGTGATCATCACCTACTGTTGGCATATTGACGAGTCTTTAGAGTCCCACACAGAAGTTCCCTGATTCAAGCGAAATGAAGTAGGACACATATGTGATATGTGTGTGGGCCTGATTAAATACGTGTATGTGATACCGTATTGTAATCTGGCAGTTATCTGTTATCGGTTCGATTATATGTGATATAACCAGATTGTCGAATCAAGTGTTGATTTGATAATTTGATATACAGATAAATGATATTAGTCGGTCATATGTGATATAACCGGATTATTAAATCAAGTGTTGATTTAATAATGTGATATACATTATATGTGATATAATTATATCTTAACTAATATCATTAGCTCACTAATTATTCTTCATAATATATATATTAATATATTTGATATATATATATATATATATAATAATGAAGCATGGCATAAAATTCTATTTTATGAAAATAGAAATGAGGTGGAAAATGAGAGCATGGTTGCAAGCATGGGATTTATATTTGTTTTTTCATCTTGACTCACTATTCAAGCATGGTTGCAATTTTATATTGCAAAATTCTATGCTTGAATGAGTGGGGGTCAATAGTTGCCATTCATTCTAAGCTCATTCTCAACACTTAGCCATTTTCTTGAGTTGCTCCCATGGTTGCTCTCTAGCTTCTTCTTCTTCCTCAATTGCTATAGTTCAAACTTCAACCCTCACATGTGATGTGAACCATGAAACTTGAACACAAACTTGTAAGCTTTTAGCATCCCCTACTTCACCATCTTACACTTGACTAGCGATCGAGTGTAGTGTGTTTACTACGCTAAAGAGTTTAGTGCAGGGGTAGCTTGAGTTGGAGGGACTTCGCGTGGATCATCTTCGGCATGAAGGTCATCGGAGGAAGTTCGTCCAAAGCCTCAAGTGGAGCCTAGTGGAGTCGCGGGACTACTACACAAAGCATGTGAAGTGAAGGACTTGATCCTAAAGGGTATAGCCTTCATTCACTATCTTTAGTTCATCACATCTCAAAGGCAAACCCTAATATCTGGTAAAGATCTTGTTAGTCTAACATAGCACCTAATAAAAATTAAAATTTGGCATGCTTGATGCCACTTGAACCTCATGGTGGTGCTAGGGTCGACTTTCAGTTTGTACTCATACATTTAGATCAAGAATAGATTGAGTTTTTACTTCACCAAATGAAAGGAATTGACCATTCGATAGATCATGCATCACCACCTTCATAGTGGGAGTTTGATGATCTATACTCTTGGAGATTATTTTTTTCATTGAAGAAATTCAAGAGAGGGAGAGTTGATTAGTTTAACTTGAGATCCTTCACTCAATTCACTTCCCTAGAATCCCCTCCCCTTTGCATTCTCATTTCTTACAAAAGACTTTCACAAGACTTTCAAAATCTCATCCTAATAACTCGCGTTGAAAACAAGATTTTCACCCTCAATCTCCGTTGGAACGGCTTGTGATTAACAATTTTGCTCATAAAGTAAGATTGCTAATTGCAAAATACACTATACTACAATACGATTCCGCTCACATTTTGTGCATACTATTTTAGAGTGAGATTTTGAAACCTCAACAAGATGCCATCAGGAGGATACCCTCAGGCGGGTATCCCCAAGAGGACACCCCTAGCGGGCATCTCCAAACTAGGAACCCGCTCAATGGTTCCCATCTAAGCAAGCGATGCCCGATTTGGGGTTGCCCGCCCCTACCAAGGCTGCGGGTACTCTATTAAAAGACCTAACGCCAAACAAGGACGAGGCGGCCACTAACAAGTACAGGGGAAGTAAGTCCCTCATTCCTTCTCCCATGCCTCTACAGTGTTTAGAATAGTCTTTTAACTATTCCCTCCTTCTCTATATATGCAAGCCCTAAAGCAAAAGAAACTAGGTTACCAATTTTACTCCCTCTCACGATACTCTCTCATAATGTTTGGAGTTTTCTTTTCTTGAAGATTGTCTCCTCAAAAGAGAGAAAGAAAAAGAAGAACAATGTGAGAACTTAAAGTCAAGTTCCCTACTCTTTCTCCACTATCCTCTCGGCCCAAAATGGGCCACTTGGAGAACTTAATCGAGTTCTCCTCAAAAGTGTGTTCTTCGTGGCCAAAGTCGAAGGACCCGGAGAAAACACCACGTTCTATTTTATAGAAATGGGGTGACCCACTTCTTCATGGTGTGGAAATAGGCCGAAAAAGCCTACTTTCTTAGAAACAAAGTATTAACGTTAAAGTTTCTTAAAGCCATGAAGTGGGTTCACACTGTAGAAATATTGAAAATAGGCAAAAGAAACCTATTTTTCCAAAAGGACTAAATCTTGATAATAGAGCAAACTCTATTCTTCGTATATAAATCTTTAGAATGAGAAATAATTCTATTTGGACCAATTTCAGATATCCTAAAATACGGTATCCACCCCTACTTGGCTCAAGCGGGAACCCCCATGAGAAGTTTCCATTTTGTAAGACCAAGTCGGATACCTCAAAAGAGGTATCCGCCCATCAAGTCAATGTGGATGGGTCCTACTAGAACGCACCCGCCACCACTCTACTAAATCGGATACCCCAAAATAAGTATCTGCCATCAAGCCAATGTGGCTGGTCTCGCTAGGAAGCACCCACCACCACTCTACTAAGTCGAATACCTCAAAAGAGGCATCTGTCCAAGCTTCAAATAGCACTGGGCCCCGCTTAGGGTATCCACCCATGTTCAAAAGGAGCATAAGGCTCGGGTCCCCAAAAGGGAAGTACCCGCCTATGCTTTATTTAATGCTAACTTGATATTAAATCCCCGTCCGTTTGAATCGTTACCCAAATCACCTATGTTCCAGCCTTTGAGTACTCGATTTCCTACTTGTACAATTTGATTTAAATGCATTGTATCCAAAATCAATATAACATGATTTATCCTTGAAATAGGTTTTATGATGTCTCATTTTGCAATGTGATCTCTCTCTTTCTGTGTTGTGATTTAGAGCGACCAAACAAGGTATCCCGTCCAGGTCCGAACCTGAGACGATAGGATGTAATTAACAATAAGTGCTTGCGCTTATGGGAAGTCACGAACCCAGTACGTTCTGGTCAAAAAATAAACTTTTTTTTGTTCGCACTTTACCTATTTTTAAACGTTCACTCGTTGAAATTCCTAAAGAGGGTAAACACTCTGGGACCCTTGTGATTGCTAAAGACCCTTCTGTGATTTTAGGACTTTCCCTTTGCTTTACTTTTTAGGCATAAGTCTCATCCGCACACCTGTTGTAGTACAAGTCCTTTACATCCGATTCATCGGTATCACTGTCAAAATGTGGGTGAATTTTACTGAAGGACAGGACTTCAGCGTCAGATTCGTCGGTATCACTGCCAAAATGTTGGCATACTCAAGGAGTTTTGGTTTTGAAAATGCCATCCAACACCGACTTTCTTTTGGAATTCAAGGATGTTTCATCATCGGCATGTTGTGGATTAGCATCTTGGGGGTTCATGAAGTACCGAGAATCCTCATATCGGACTGCATGTACACCGAATGGCTTTATGTCTAAGTCAATTCTTTTTTCTTTGCTATCTTTGGTGTACTTCATGCATTGATAGAGTGTTGATGAAACAATGCCATGGTCATAAAGCCACGGCCGCCCAAAGAGGATCTTGTATGATTAATTGGTATCGATGACATATTTCTTCGCCTCTATTTGCAGATCTCCGAACTTGATCAGCAGAGTTACGGATCCCAGGACTTGCTGGCAATTCTGGTTGAAGCCCTGGATGACAATTTTTTCTTTTGACAGGTTCCAGACATCCATCGATAAACTCTTCAGAGTCCAGAGGTTTATGATGTTTACTGAGAATCCCAGATCAATCAATATGTGATTAATCCTATCTTCTTCGTTGTATCATGTTACGTAGAATGGCCAATTATGCTCGGTCGTCCTTAGTAGCAGGTCTTCATCCTTGAATGCATTTGAAGCTGTGTAGAGTGTACTGGGCTTCTTTCATATTTATTTCTATGAAGCAGGCTTGGTATCTTTCAGGGTTTTGTAGAGAATAAATGAGAACATTTCTGAGCTTCTTGGACAGAACAAGAGCATCATAGACGCTCAGGAGAGATGGGAGCTTCCGGAGATGAGCTAAGATGCTGTAGTCTACTGAAGAAGAGCTCTAGTCTTTATGTGTTGGCTTTCCATAATCCCCTTCATTTGCAGTTTGTTTTTTCTTTTTCCTTCAAGGCATTTCCCGGTCTTGGTGGCAACACCTTGTTGTTTCGAAGCTGGATCTGGTTGGTCTTTGTGGCGAGCTCATCATCTTCTTTGGGAAAATAGAGATCTTCCTCAGAATCGATGCCAAGATGGATGGCGTAGTAAGTCATTACCAGGACATCATCACTAGTGTCGTTTTCCAATTCTTCCAGAAATTTCGTCGCTTCTCTAGGGAAGAACTCCTTCAATTTGACTAGGTCTCTTTCCCTTTACACATAGTCCTTGAAGGAATCAGTATATTTTTGGATGGTCAATTTCCTCACGGGTCCCTCTTCGGATAAAGCTGTACTCTTCTTTTTATTCTTTTTTAGATTCTTGGGTTTTGAGCTCGGTCGAGCCGAATTGGCAGCAGGAACAATGAGCTCTATTTGATCCCCCATTCAATTCTGGGCTCTTTCGGAAGCAGTTTCAACATTTTCTCCATCTTTTTGGACAGGAATATACTCCATGAAGGTTGCGGCAGACTGAAGTCATCTTTTAGAGCGGACGATTGAGCTGTCTGCCCCTAGAATGTTGACCTATGTGAAAGTGGATCCTAGCACCTCTATTAGGATTTTAAGAACATCAAGTATGCAATTTTAAAAATTATAGAGTGCTAAATCTACAAAAAAGATCATACCAAAGGATTAGGGTTGCAAATGAAAGCTAATTAGAGTTTTAAACTAAGTGAAGAGAAGCTACAACCTTTGTAGTCTAGAACTTCACTTCAAAAGCTCCTTCTAGTAGTCCATGTTCCTGTCAAAACTTTTGGTCCAGAGCTTGTTGTTCCCTGATAAAACTAAAGGGAATCCCCACGTGTTAAACATATGTGCTACCACATGTAAAGCATGTAAGCGCCGCTTCGGTTAGGAATAAATCGTTTGTTGGTTCCACAGCACCTCACGTGACATCCACGTGAGCGTTAGCGCCTGCTGTTCCGCAGCACCTCACGTGATATCTGTGTGAGCCTAGCGCCAGCTTCATGGCAGTGCCTCACGAGATATCCACATTAGGTGCTATAAGACAATAGCTCACGTACAAAGCACGTGAGTGTTCTTTCTAATAAAATTAAATTCTATATCGAATTAAATTCTATATCGAATTAAATTCTATTTGGGAGAAAATACCTGCCTGATCTTACTAAATAAGAAAGATATTTTTTGTTTAACAGAGAGCCGACGAATCAAAGATCCAATGGCCATCAAAGGTTAGAATTAAATTCTATATTTCCATGATCTTTCTCAAACTAGAAAGATTTTCTCTGTTAAATATATAGTCGATGGATCAAAGATCCAAAGATGATTATAAAATCACCAATCGATCATCTGATAGAATAAAATTCTATCTTTGGAAAATATTCTCCTAATCTTATTAAAACAAGCAAAAAATCTTCTCTGTAAAATAGAGAGCCTTTGGATTAAAAATCCAACGGTGAATATAATTCACCGGTTGAACTTCAATTTGATTAATCAATCATAATCTCTTAGTGAGAGATTTTCTCAATAAATTGATTTTTCTTTTCTCCTATAAATAGAAGCAAAGAGATTAATCAAAGGGGTGGATAAAAAAATGAGGAGACCCCCCAATAAGCTTTTGTAAAATTACAGAAGGCTTTCAAAAGGTTGCACGAAAAACAATATAGAATATAATACTCAGTAAAGAAGAAAGATCTTCCTCCACTAAACCCTAGGTAAAGAAGAAAGCAGAGATCAAAACACCACTTTTACCTATCTAACGGTTTAAACCTTCTCAAAAACTTAGTTTTTTCTCTGGATCTGAGACCAACAAGACAAGTCTCCCACAAGTTGAGAATTTAATTCTCATCGGGAAGATCTTATTCTTGAGAATCAAAGATTCAGGGAAAAACAAAGTTGAAAAGAAAGAAGATGGAGTCCATAATACTCCAGGAACTTAGTTCATTCAAATCAAGAACTTAGTTCTTTAAGAACCAGATCCAAGATCCTCAAAATAGTGATCATGGTGATCATTAATGATTAAAATACCATTAACAGAGTTTTTTTAGGAATATGTATGCACTAGAATCCATTATTGTATGATATAGTGGACGCTTGGACATATATATAGAAGACTTTCTTGCTCGACATGATAGTATACTATTTGGTTGCTCTTTATCTTAACATGTACACTTGTATTATTATACTGTCTCTCTGAAACATATTGATAAAGACCTTAGGATGTTAACTTGACTACCAGGACTATGATGCAGATCATACTAGTGGGGCTTGCGTAATCCACAAGCACATCCTTTAACAGTTCCTAGTCGAGGGGATATCGAGACAGGGCATCGATATTCCATAGTTGACTAGTGTGTACGTTTCTTGACCCTGTATGGGGCGATGGTTAATCCCAGATCCATTGGTGTTTGACATCAAAGATTGTACACAGGTGCTCATTAGAGAATGGGTACACCGAATAGGACTCGCCGAGAACTCCTAGGTGGTACCATACTTATCGTCAGATAGCAGTTCTCTGGTGACACTTGTACAGGTTAGTCTGTAGACCCGAGATCGTCATAGAGTCTTGTGTGGTTCCCACTGTTCTTTTATTTCCTCCCTACCACGGCTCAAAGAAGTCGTACAAACAGGTGGATTTTGGGTACAGTCCCGAGTCACATAGGGAAAATGAGCGATAGGAGGGGTTTCGTCTCTCCCGGTATAGGGAGTTGATGTTGCGCTATGCTCGATTGGCTATAACAGCAGGTCCCTGGCCAGAGCTGATGAGATTACTAGTAAGTGTTATCAGTAGTTTCTCGAACGGATATAGGCCACACATCAGCAAGACTAATCAAGTTACTGGGTCTGACGATTCCACCCATAGACTTGATATGCGACATATCAGACAAAGAGGCCGGACTGTACGGTAAGTGTTGCTTATAGGCTTTGCGGGAGTTTGGACAAGCTTACTTGTTAATTTTCTATTCGCTCAATACCTTGGTGGCAGTTACGTCCAGCTAATACCGCTGGTGGCTTGTGGGTGACTGATGTGATCATTACCTACTGCTGGCGTATTGACGAGTCTTTAGAGTCCCACACAGAGGTTTCCTAGCTCAAGCAAAACGAAGTAGGGCACATATGCTGATATGTGCGGGAGCTTGATTAAATACGAGTATGTGATACCGTATTCTAATCTCGCGATATTTGATTTTGTATATTGAATGTTGTCGGTTATATGTGATATGACCGGGTTATTGAATCAAGTGTTCATTTGATAATTTGATATACATGTAAATGATATTAGTCGGTTATATATGATATAACTGGATTATTGAATCAAGTGTTGATTTAATAATTTAATATATATTTATATTTGATATATTTATATATTAACTAATATTGTGCTCACTAAAGATTTTATTCTCTTGTTATATATAATGATATATATATATGATATATGTATATATTTATTTATATATAAAATACTATTGTGTCATGGTGGATGATACATAGAACATGGGTGTATGAGACTCACACCAAGACTAAAGATAATTAGGGTGATTATTTATTAAGAGGAAATTCAAAACGATATGGAAATGAACATGGCTTAGATACTTATAGAAGCATGTAGAAGCTATGACTCATCCCGCTAATTTTTGTTTTACTCTAGATATTTTATAACCCAACCGTTATCTTTAGCCTATGGTGAACTCTCTCATTCTATCACTTGAGATTTTTTCCTCACCCTAGTTCATCTTCTTCCTCTCTAGGTTTTCTTGAGTGCAAGAAAGAAAAAGAAAAAGAGATTTCTAAAGTGAGCAAAATTCCTACTTCATCAACCTACTCTCAACTAGCCCATAAGATTAGATTGTTTGCTTCACTAATTCTTGATTAGTGAAGAGGTAGCTTGAGTTAGAGGAACTTCAAGGTGGATCATCTTCGGCCTCGAAGACGACGAAGCAAGCTCGTTCTTTTCACCAAGTGGGGCCTAAGAAGAGTTCTAGGAACTACTACTTGGAGCGTAGGGACTACTACTTGTAGCTTTAGAAGTGAAGGACCGGTCTACAAAGGTTGTATTCTCTATTCACTTAGTGTAAAGCTTGTTTACATGTTTACAAACCTTAATTCTCTAGTTCGATTCTAGGTTAGTGTAGCTTAGACCTATAGATTTTTTAAAATTGCATACTTGATGCATATGGAAACCTAGTAGAGATGCTAAGACACGCTTTCAGTTTTAACCTCTATGAAAACATGAACAGGAAAACATGGATAAAAACATGGAGAATATGGAGTCCATAATACTCCAGTAACTTAGTTTCTTCAAATCAAGAACTTAGTTCTTAAATAACCCGATCCCAGATCCTCATAATAGTGATCTTAGAGATCGTTAATTGTCATGACCCGGAATTGGAACGTGACCGACACTTAGACCACGTGGAGTCTATGGGACCCCACCGTAACCCAAGTAAGACGAAAGCCCAGAAATCTAAACTTTTTGAGGAAAAAATAATGGAGGTGAAGTTTTGAAATAAAGGTGTAACGTGATCAAGTTCTTTCTTTAAAAGTAAGTAATGACATATGGAAATACAAGTGAGTTGTATACTATAGTTGGAAACATTTTCGTCATTTGAAATTTGGGTAGCACCTCTTTTATAAATTTTGATCCAAAATCAATACATAACAACAATAATATAGGCATCCCTAAGCGGGAGATAGCTCTTCGCCAATTGACGGAATCATAACCACGTAATATAAAATATACGACGCCCAAGGTGAAGATCAATCATAGAAAGAAAATAAAGAAGACCAAGACATCATCAAGATCATATAAAGAATAATACACACATCTCACTCTAAGTCTCAAGAATATACAAGTCTGGTGTCTAGGTCTACCAAATATATATAGTCCGGTTGATAGAGCTTTTAACTAGATTACAACTGAAAATAATATATACAAGTGGTGGTCACAATCTAAGTGTACCCCACCTATCAATGCAAATCACACAGAAGAAAGCTTTGTTTCAGCAAGTCGCAACTGAATCCGTACATTCAATCCTGCAAGAAAACTATGGCACAACGGGGGTGAGTAGCCAACTCGTGAGTAGAAAATATCAACAGGTAGAAACCGAATGTTTAACGATCTCTTAGGTCATACTGGAATATAAAACATCATCTCGTGTGGTATCTAGGGTGATTGTGTATACATATGTGTAAAATAACAATGTCGTGCTGGTATCAGTATATAGTACCAAGTCATCTATGTCATACGTAAATATATACGTGTATCATCCAACGTGTGTCCATCAACGACACATCAAATCATCATGAAACCTGAGTGTCCAGTATCGACACTCGAAAATATTATAAAACCCGTGTCAAGTATCGACATGTAAATCCTCATATCTCAGGCGCGGTCTCATCGGATTAGCCCTCATATCCATCTATCTCAATCGCTTCGGTTGGTATCCTTCGTATATCCGCTTAGTCCAATACCATCACCGGTAGGTAGTATTCCCCTGCCGGGCTCAACGTTTCTCTATACAATCTTCTTGTCCCGGGATACCGTACCGAGTCCACCATGTACCCCAGATGGTGCCTCCTCACTTCTCGAATCGGGTAATATCATAGCTCATAACCGAGAAATCTCATAGTGGACATCGAAATATCATATTAAGAGAAACTGCGTTTTTAAAACAATTATAAGACTTTAAAAATATATCTACGGTTCTCAAATCCAACAATTTCATGAAAACAGAATCTCATAATCAGGTACCCATGATGGAACAGTAAATGCAAGCACAGAACAGTACTGTAAGGTATAACCGATGTTTTCATATAAGCATGTCATGTAACTAGGTAAGAAAGTGCAATATCTAATCTAGCATGTGCGGTAAAGAGTACTAAACAAATAACTGTAATTCTAACCGGTGTTTTCATATAATGTGCTCTTTTTAGCAGGCTTTGCAATTGCACTTATTGAAAGTGTGTCTTAGCACCACCACTAGGTTTATACAAGCATCAAGTATGCAATTTTAAAAATCTAGAGTGCTAAGCTACACTAACCTAGAATCTAACTAGAGTATTACGGTTATCTTAGCATGAAAGCAAGTTCTATAACTAAGTGAAGAGTATAACAACCTTTGTAGACCAAGTCATTCACTTCTATAGCTCCAAGTAGTAGTCCCTAAGCTCCAAGTAGTAGTCCCTAGAACTCTTCTTGGCTCCACTTGAAGAAAGTATCGAGCTTGCTTTGATGTCTTCAAAGCCGAAGATGATCCACCTTGAAGTCTCACTAACTCAAGCTATCTCTTCACTAATCAAGGTATTAGTAAAGCAAATAACCTATACTAAAGGGCTAAGATAGTATAGATTGATGAAGTAGGAATTTTGCTCACTTTAGAAATATATTTCTCTTTTTATTTTTCAACTCAAGAAAAACTAGAGGAGGAAGAAAATGAACTTGGGTGAATAAAATTTCTTAAAGTGAGAATGAGAGAATTAACCAGGGTTAAAGATAAGGATTGGGTGAGAAAAATATCTAGAGTAAAACAAAATTTGTGAGATGAGTTATGGCTTCTACAAGCATCTAAGACATGCTCATTTCCAACTCATTTTTAATTTTACTCTTAATAAATAATCACCCTAATTATCTTTAGTCTTGGTGTAAGTCTCATACACCCATGTTCTATGTATCATCCACCATGACACAATAGAAATTTATATATATATATATATATATATATATAATATTATATATATATCATTATATATAGCAAGAGAAGAAAATCATTAGTGAGCACAATATTAGTTAATATATAAATATATCAAATATAAATATATATATATATATATATTAATTTATTAAATCAATACTTGATTCAATAATCCGGTTATATCATACATAACCGACTAATATTATTTATATGTATATCAAATTATCAAATCAACACTTGATTTAATAACTCGGTCATATCACATATAACTGACCAATATCAAATATATATACATATTACATTTCATTGAATCAACACTTGATTCAACAATCCGGTCACATCACATATAACCTAACCGATATCAAATATCGCCGGATTAGAATACAGTATCACATACTCGTATTTAATCAAGCCCTCGTACATATCACCATATGTGCCCTACTTCCTTTCGCTTGAGCTAGGAAACCTCTGTGTGGGACTCTAAAGACTCGTCAATACGCCAGCAGTAAGTAATGATCGCATTAGTCACTCATAATCCATCAGCGGTACTAGCTGGACGTAATGGCTACCCAGGTATTAAGCGAATAGAATATCAACAAGCAAGCTTGTCCAAACTTCCGCAAAGCCTATAAGCAACACTTACCGTACAATCCGGTCTCTTCATCTGATATGTCGCATATCGAGTCTGGGAGTGGAATCGTCAGACTCCAGTAGATAAGCCATGCTAATGTGTGGCCTATAACCGTTCGAGAAACTACTGAAAACACTTACCAGTAAATCTCATCGGCCATGGCCAGGGACTTACTGTTATAGTCAATCGAGCATAGCGCAACATCAACTCTCTATACCGGGAGAGATGAAACCCCTCCTATCGCTCACTGCATCCATGTGACTCGGGACTGTACCCAAAATCGACCTGTTTGCACGACTCCTTCGAGCCATGGTAGGAAGGACATCAAAGCACAATAGGAACCACACAAGGCACAATGACGATCTCGGGTCTACAGACTAACCTATACAAGTGTCACCAGATAACTGCTATCTGATGATAGGTATAGTACCATCTAGGAGTTCTCGGCGAGTCCTGTTCGGTGTACCCATTCTCTAAGGAGAACCTATGTACAATCTTTGATGTCAAACACCAATGGTTGTGGGATCAACCATCGCACCATACAGGGTCAAGAAACGAACACACTAGTCTACTCTGGAATATCGATGCCCTGTCTCGATACTCCCTCGACTAAGAACGGTTAAAGGATGTGCTTGCGGACTACACAAGCCCCACTAGTATGATCTTCATCATAGTCCTAGTAGTCAAGCCAACATCCTAAGGGCTTTATCAACATGTATCAGAGAGACAAAATAATAATAATAGTGTACATGTTAAGATAAAGAGCAACCAGATAGCATACTATCATGTCGAGCAAGTTGTTGTATCTCATACCAAGCATCCACTATATCATACAATAATGGCCTCTAGGGCACACAAATTCCTAACAATATCCCACTTGCACTAAGGCCAGTTGTTGTAGTATCTCATACCCAACATCCCAAAAAGTCTCTCAAACTGCATCTAGGGGAGGGCCTTTGTGATTGGATCCGCTGTGTTTTCCTTCGTGTCAACTTTCCTGACCTCGATCTCCCGGTGATCAACTATCTCCCGGATAAGGTGATATAGCCTAAGAATTTGTCTGGATCGCTGATGGAATCGGGGTTCCTTGGCCAAAGCCACAGCTCCATTTTTATCACAATACAAGGGTATTGGATGCTCAATGGATGGAACCACACCAAGTTCAGCAATGAACTTCTTCATCCAGACAGCCTCTTTGGCAGTATCGGTGGCAGCGATGTATTCAGCCTCCATCGTCGAGTCTGCTACGGTATCTTGCTTGGAACTCTTCCAACATACCGCCCCTCCATTGAGGGTGAAGAAAAAACCCGAGACCGACTTGTTGTTGTCCTTATCACTCTGGAAGCTCGAATCGGTAAAGGACTCTACCTGGAGTTCTCCGTTACCATACACCAAGAACTTTTCTTTAGTCCTTCTCAAGTACTTAAGAATGTTCTTTACAGCTGTCAAGTGCTTCTCCCTAGGATCTGATTGATACCTACTTACTACACTAAGTGCATAATCTACATCCGGTCTGGTGCATAATATCGCTTACATGATTGACCCAACTGCAGAAACATAGGGTATCCCTTGCATGCGAGCCCTCTCCAAATCATTCTTGGGAGACATCTCTTTGGAGAGAGTGGTTCTTGAGCAAGTAGGTAAATTACCACGCTTAGAATCTTCCATACTAAACCTCTTTAGTATGGTGTCAATGTACCTGGATTAGGACAATCCCAACATCCGCTTAAATCTATCTCTATAGATCTTTATCCCCAGGATGTAGGAGGCATCACCTAGATCTTTCATGGAGAACTTTTGTGATAAGAAGAGCTTGACCGAGTGTAGCCTAGGAATATCATTTCCTATGAAGAGTATGCCATCCACGTACAATACGAGGAAGACAAACTTACTCTCTACAACCTTTTTGTATATACAAGGTTCATCTACGTTTTTGATGAAGTCAAACTCTTTGACTGCCACATCAAAACAGACGTTCCAACTCTGTGATGCATGTTTTAATCCGTAGATTGATTTAAGCAGCTTGGACACCATTCCGCTGCTCCCTCCGTCTATGAAGCCCTCTGGCTGTCATGTACACACTTTCTTCTAAATCACCATTTAGAAAAGCAGTCTTGACATCCATCTACCAGATTTCATAGTCATGGTATGCAGCAATGGCAAGTTGGATCCTGATGGACTTAAGCATAGCCACTGGAGAAAAGGTCTCATCATAGTCGACACCTGGTCATTGACGAAAACCTTTTGCTACAAGTCTACCTTTGAAGATCTCAACCTTTCCATCCACACCAATTTTCTTCTTAAAGATCCACTTGCCCCCAATGCGTTTTACCCCATCAGGAGCAACTTCCAAAGTCCATACTTTGTTGGTGTATATGGATTCCTTTTCAGATAGCATAGCATCCAGCCATTTCACAGAGTCTCCACTTGTGATGGCCTGCTCGAAACTAGTTGGGTCATAATCTTCCATGATGCAATCCTCGCTCCCACCATCTATAAGAAAACCATAGTATCTCTCAGGTGGATGAGGAACCCTACTAGATCTGCGGAGTGGATGAGGTTCGTCGGGGACTATTGAATCTTCCGGTTCTACTAAATTGTTAGTTATAGTTTGTGCAGCTGGAACTTCTTCCAGTTCTACCTCATTACCATTAATTTCTTTCACAAGAAATTCCTTTTCTAAAAAGGTGGCATGTCGAGAAACAAATACCTTTTGTTCCTCGATATGGTAGAAGATATACCCTCGCGAATGTTTGGGATATTCTACAAACTTGCACAGAACTGACCTTTGCTCGAGCTTGTCCGGATTTTGCATTTTAACGTAAGCCGGACAACCCCATATCTTAATAAAATTAAGACATGGTCTCTTCCCTTTCCATATCTCAGGTGGAGTGGTAGGCACAGATTTAGTAGGAACCATATTCAATATGTATGCAGCTGTCTCAGGTGCATAACCCCAAAAGGAAATAGGTAACTTAGCAACACTCATCATAGAGCGCACCATATCTAATAGGGTGCGATTCCTCCGCTCCGATACACCGTTGTGATGTGGTGTATATGGAGGAGTAAGCTGAGAGAGAATCCCATTCTCTTTTAAATAGTCTCGGAATTCGGTGCTCAAGTATTCTCATCATCGATCAGATCGAAGGACTTTAATACTTTTACTCATCTAGTTCTCTACTTTGTACTTATATTCCTTGAATTTCTCAAATGCTTCAGATTTGTGTTTCATCAGGAATATATGTCCGAATCTTGAGAGATTATTGGTGAATGTAATGAAGTATGAGGAACCATACCTGGCATGTGTAGACATAGGACCGCATACATCACTATGTATTAGTCCTAAAAGTTCATTAGCTCTTTCTCCGTGTCCAGTAAACGGAGTTTTGTTCATTTTGCCTTGAGACATGACTCGCAAGTTGCATAAGATGTAAATTCGAACGGATTCAAATATCCATCTCTATGCAACTTCGCTAGTCTGGTCGTATTGATATGACCAAGTCTACAATGCCATAAGAAGGCTTCGTTCATTTCTGAACTTTTCCTCTTGTGTGTGTTCTGTATATTTAGAACTGTAGTTTGATTTAGAACGTATATACCGTTATACAACGTACCAAACCCAATCAACACTTTATTTAAGAAAATGTTCATAACATTTTTCTCTAATACAAAGTTATATCCTTCTTTATCTAATAAAGAAATTGATATTATATTGCACATCATTTTTGGTACGAAATAACAATCGTTCAGAATCAATGTATTACTATTTGGTAATACTAGGTGATATTCGCCAACTGTTTTGGCTGCAACAATTGAACCATTCCCTACTAAGAGAGGCTTATCACCCTTTCCCGGTTCTCTACTTCTTCTTAACCCATGTAACAAATTACAAACGTGGGATCCTGATCCGGTATCCAATACCCAGGACGTAAAGCATATCGAGAAATAGTTCTCGGTAACGAACACACCCAAAGAAGATGCATCATCATGCTCTTTCTTCGTTCGGGTTGCGAGGGAATCCTGATATTCCCTATTCCTTGCTCTGACTTATGACAATCATAGAAAAAAGGTGGAACCAACGTTCCCCAGCTCAGTATAATAAGCAGGTTCGGTCAATACATCCAAATTATTATCTTGATTAAAGCGTGTCATGATCGCTACCTCGAGAGAAAGAGAAGAAAACACTTTAGCGTGGCTCTTGCAAGATTAGATTGGTTATTATCTTATTTAATCAGGATGGCTCCCACTGTTTTTTATCAAATTTTCCTTCAAACCCTAAAAGGTAAGATTAGCCGGAATTAATTACACCCTACAAGTTCGCCAATCGGTCAGCCAGGCAGGTATTGGTACTCTGAGGGAGTCTCCCCATACTTTCGTATGGAAGTAATTAAATAACCCCGTTTCCGCAGGGGTATAACCCCGTTAACACCTTTCTTAGACACCTGCTGGATCAGCTAATTGTAAAGTGGAAAACTCTCGCAGGAGTAACTCTTACTCGCAGTGGGTATCGGGATCCAACTATCTCATAAAAGGTATGCAATCTCATTGCAAATTTCAACACTAGAAATTCCCAATATCTATTTTACCCCTAACGACCTATGACCTTGACGGAGACAAACAAACCATAGGCCGCTAGTCAAGTTCTACCCGTCATTTCTTGATTGAATTAAACCCACCCGCACGACCCTTGATGGAGGCCAACAAAGCCGTACGACTACCCTAATCCAATCGCATCATATGTGGCAGTTAATCACTAATCAGCTACCGCACACTACGCCTTGACGGAGGCCAACAAACGCAGCACGAATACTGAGTAGTCCTTATCTGAAATGACGGAGGGCTACGACTAGTTTTGAATAAAACCTTTAACGTAATGAACTTGATATCGCTGTAGAATCCAGTGATTTGAAAAAAAGTGGTTTAAGCTCTACTTTTTAAAATCGAGTAGTTTTCAAAAAAAACTGAGTGGGTTGTAGCATTTGCTAGTTTTGCTAAAGAGGTCATTCCCGGTGAAGGGATCTAGGCTCTTTCCTCATCGAATGAGGTGCTGGATATTCATAAATGAATACCCTTATGCAAAGCAATAATTAGAGCTACCATTTTGAAAAATTTGATTCTACAACATCTTTAGGTTTCTTTTCTTTTCATTAATCTCATTAATGACGTCCCATCATTTATGTTTCCTAAACATTACAGAAGAAACGAAAATAAAACACACATATATGCCATCCGCATTCGCTACAGTGACCCGGGTCTTCACTGTAAGGTTACTTAACTTACGGCAGGGCGGGGTCAGGACTAGCGTGGATGCAAAACATATATAGTGTCTACTAATATATCATATATATATATCAGCATTCGTCTCACGCAGTTATATGATCACATCACAGAACTCAAGCAGCAGAAGCAAACATATGAAATATAGGATATTCTAGGTGGTCCGTGTTTTAAATTAAGCCAGTAATTAAAAACACGGATTCCACGGTCGTGATGAATAGCCAAACCCACATCCCTAGACCCCTATGAGAGCGACAAGCAACCCTGGCAATTCTAGAGTTAGGAGACCCAGTCTCGACTCCTCGAGATGGTCTCCTACTGGACTCTAAAACCCGGTTACTTGTGCTCCACGCCTTGGGTCTATCCTAATACGGAAAAGTAAATAATATACATCAATGGTGACAACATCCTTAACCCGGAAGTGTCCCAATAAAATAATATTACATACAACTTTTTATATGAATGAAAATGGAAAAACTCTCATCTCACGTAAAAAATACCCGGCTATTCAATCACGACGATCCAATATAACATATCACAAGCAACACATAACATCACATGTCATCAACGTAAGTAAATATGCGTATTCCTAATGTCGTTGACGTCTAACAACAAGATCGAGGATACACCACATATTACACTTAAGGTCGCAGAAAAGAAATGAAAAACTACAATAATTAGAATCCGCATATTCCTTAGACGTCATAAACCCGAAATATCTCATATTTCGGATTTCATGTCTAACCCTAAAAACCTTGCATTTATGTCTCGAATTGGAAACACTTTTCAATATCAAGTCGAGTAATTCAACAAGATTCCAGATTAAATGATCGAATGGTCGTTGGGAACTTTAGTAGATTGTCGCACCCCTGATGTCATCAACGAAGTGCACTTAGGCGGAACACCGCGGCCGCGTGCTCCTGAGTGGATGCTTTTGGTTACGGTGTTCTCCTATAGTCACTTGGTCGGAGCTATGGGGCGTGGCTATCTAGTAGTGTTTCCCGGCGACTATTCGCGTACAATATGAGATTGCAACAGAGTTTTGATCCAAATCGAAACTCCGTAGCAACCAATCAAATGAGACTAAAAATGCTAGATTTACAAAACACAAACTAGTTTTCACAAAACTAATTAATGTGGATTCCAAATATTGTATCAAATATCATAAATTTCTAGACGATGTTAAACATTTTGATCGATATCTCAAACACCCACAAATCACAGAGAGCTCAACAACTTGAGCCTCACTAAAAATACCCAGAAAGTGCCAAATATCACTACGGAGCAGCACAAGAAAAAAGAGTCCCAAACTCACCAAATATGTGGCGGAACCGCGGCTAAACCCTAGGTTATGCCGCGGTTCCGCAACCATTTGCTTGAGTTGGGTCCTCGTATTTCTTGGGGCTCCATACAATAACCTGCACGAATTTCTGCATGTTTTTAATCTTAAAAATTCCAACTTTTGAAAAATGGACAAAAACTTGGTAAAATGCGTGTTTTGAAGTTCGATCGAACACTTTAACATCGTCTAGACATCACCAAATGCTCTAACTTGGCTATGATACCATGAAAGTGTTTCTTAGCACTACCACTAGGTTTATACAAGCATCAAGTACGAAATTATAAAAATCTAGAGTGCTAAGCTACACTAACCTAGAATCTAACTAGAGTATTAGGGTTATCTTAGCATGAAAGTAAGTTCTATAACTAAGTGAAGAGGATAACAACCTTTGTAGACCAAGTCCTTCACTTCTATAACTCCAAGTAGTAGTCCCTAAGCTCCAAGTAGTTGTTACGACCCGAAGTTCAACCCGTGACCGGCACTTAACCACGTAACGTCCACAGGCGTAACGTGACTAAGTAAGCCGAAACCCAGAAATCAAAACCATTAAAAGTAGTGAGTGTTGAAAACATTTGTTTAAAAAAGTTTGGAAAACCTTAAGTAGTTTAATAACATTCTTTAAAGTTTAAGTTATTATCTTAAAAATTTTGGCAGCATTTCCTTTGTAAAACTAACCCCGAAATCGGGTACACAACAAGATATGAGTAAAATGATAACAATATAATAAAGCATCCCAAACGGGAGCAATCACGCCCAACGGCGGAAACAATCACCACAAAAGTAATATACGACGCCGTAGCGAAGAAATGAGCAATAAATGAAAAACATCACAAAATGATAAACTGCATAAGTAAAGTCGACCCACACGAGCTCGACACCAGAGTATAAATAATATACATCATCGTCCTCACACTGGTCTCTAAGTCAATACATAAAGTAGATGGAGAGTACTAGATACAAAAGTGTGCACAATGTAAATAACCGGTTACCACAACCCACCTAACAGCAAAACAGCTCACGCTCCAACTGCAGTGGTATCCATAGCCAAAAAGATACAAGAAGGCAGCCTGCCGCGACTACTCTGAGGGGCAACCTGCAAACACTGTGGCACAACGGGGGTGAGTTGCCAACTAATGAATATGAGATAACATATATCGGTAATCACGAGTATGCACGTATTGCGCTACTCTATCATATGCCAGCAGATAATGTCTGTATGCGATAAGCAGGACGTACAATAATCATGTACAAGTACTCTATCAGGTAAAATAACTACAGGATGAGATGCATAATAATAAATGCTGAGCATAGGATAAAATAACATCTACACGGAATGTCAACGTGGAAAAATAATCGGTGCCCCTCAATGCACCCAAATCCCAATAAAACTCAGGCGCCGGCACTCTTATCGGCCCTCAAATCATGTAAATCTCTAGGAATCACGAGTGCCCAACATCGGCACTCAAAATATCATGGAATAATCATGTCCAGCATCGACACGCAAATCCTCATATATCGAGCTCCGTCGGTCCGGATCATCCCACGGGCTCCGTCTGCGGAATCGGCCCTCGGCCCCAGCAGTACGGCACGGCCCATATCCATCTATCGACTCTGGTCAGTAACCTCCGGATAACCGCCAGGTCCAACCAATCACCGGTAGGTACTTGCCACCCTGCCAGGCTCATCATCTGCTCAACGAAAAACATTTCTCGCCCCGGGAAACCATACCGGGTCCACCACGAACCCGCAAACGGATCATCCAACTCCTCGAATCGGGTTTCAAGCACACGCCTTAGAACCGAGAAAACGCGTGGCGAACGGACCAAAATATCATATCAAGAGGAACCGGGTTTTCAAAATAGTGGATATTTTCTTAAATAACCCCACGGTCCTCAAATCCAGAAATCACATGAAATCCAAAGCCAATGCGTAAATCCATGCGATGTGATATATGCATCAAAAGTCGTACTATAAGTAAAAGGGAGAAACCACTCTTTAAAACAGATTCTTTTTTTCAAAAGGTCTCATGCGGTCCCCAGTTTCTACCAAAAATCAGCTTATCTAGGTAGGTACAGTTTGAATATGCATAAGTATGGATATGCAAATGAGTAAAGGCATAAGTATGAATATGTAAATGAGTACGTGCACAAGAATGAATATGTAAATGAGTACGTGCACAAGTATAATAATCATGTCGAATCATATAGGAGGTGAGCTATAGTATATTGTTCAAGGCAATTCTATAGTGTGAGTGTCATGGCAATTACTAACGGTGCGTGCGTAACATGCAGATTAGTGCTCGTGCGACATGAACCGTTAGTAACAGTGCGGTGTGTTATCAGTTCAAAGTTTATATAGATATAGCAGGGGATGCGGTATGCAACAAATAGTATCCATGAACAGTCAAACGTATGCAAATGAAATATGCTACTACAGTTTCGTATCAGCCCTGACGCATAACGCCTTATGGGCGATTTCCCCGTAGATGTTAAATCTACTCACCGTAGTCTCTTGCTAGGTGTATCCGACGACTTGTTTCTCCTTCTTCGCGGCGTCCGTCGTACTCGCCTGCGAACCTAGAATTTCACAAAATAATACACATAAGCTAAAATCTACAAAAACGCGACAATAAAGCCAAACGAGAAACCCGCGTCACGAACCCAACGCGTGTGTGTGCGATACGCTAAAACGTGTGATTACGCGTCTGAAGCTACCCCGACACGTCGCGATACGCAGAAAACCCCAAACCCACACACGTGTCACACGTGTCGCGAAAGTTAAAATTGTAGGAAATACGGTATTTTGTTCCAGATTTTCCTACAGAGAGAATTCTACAAAATTGCATATACCATAAGTCTTAGAATAGCAGCAGACACCCACACAGCAAACCCCAAAACCCAGGTCCCCCATCTGGCCGAAAATTGCGTCCAGAATGATTTTTCCGGCGGCCCACCTAAGGAGTTGGGCTCCCGTGCTTCGTTTGTATTCTCTACACCTAGTGTACATGCTCCAGTAAATACAATATTTGTCTAAAGCAACCGGGGTACAAGCAGATTTCAACAGAGCCTAAAACCTAGTTAAAAAGCTATTTTAACACTAAATCGATACATTAAGGTATTATAGTGAAACCTGAAGCAAACCTTGAGTTAAAACAACACCAACAACCCATAACTAAGCTAAACAAGCCACATACATGCTAACTTATCAAAAAATTCACTAATCCCCCTTCATTAGCACTAAAAATGCACAAAACACGATTTTTAGCTAACAAAACTATAAGTTATGATCTAGGGTGATATGGTTGAGTTTTGATACCTTCAAAAGATCCTAGGGAACTCAATTTTCCAGCCCTTGCCCTCACATGCACTGACTTGCCTCCAAAGTCCACAAAGAAACCATTTTCCAAGGTTTTTGTGTGAAGGGATAAGGGTTTTTGTGTATGGTTTGAATAAGGATCCAAAGAGAAGTGAAGGAAGAAGAGAAGATGGTGAAAATGTTGCTGCTGCTGCTGCTCTCTCTGCAGAATTTCAGAATAATGAGAGGGAGAGAGAAAAGAGAGAGAGAGAATGGTCAAAAAGTCAAGCCAAACTCACCTAACCACCATGCCTCCCATTCCCTCATTTAAATTTTTTTTAAAAAAGAAGGGTTTTGACTTGGTTAATGGTGGGAATAATAGAACCATGCAAGAAAAATAAAATGGTTACACTAACCTATGGTTCAAAGAAAGATAAGTGTGCATGTGTTGCACTAAACCTTGCTTAAGAAAGTAATTAAGGAAAATTCCCAATTAAGGTTGACACAAGCTAAAATATAATTAATAAACCCCATATATATATAAAAACACCTCTCATCACAATCAGAACTAGTTTAAAAAAATATATAAGTTTTACGGGTTTTTATGAAAAACATGCATCTTTACTAACTAACGCGAAATTAACCTAAACGAATTTCAAAGCGTTACAATCTGACCCCCTTAAAGAAATTCGGTCCCCGAATTTAAAAATCTAGCTACGCGTACCTTCAAAGAGATGGGGATATTTCTTCCTCATCTCGCTCTCGGTCTCCCAAGTGACCTCCTCGCTGCCCGAGCCACGTCAAAGGACCTTGACGGACGGTATATCCTTCGATCTCAGTTTCTTCACTTGTCGATCCAAGATGACCACCGGCTGCTCTACAAAAGAAAGGTCATGCTCCAGCTGGATCGTCGGGTGCTGAATCGCATGCGAAGGATCATGAAGATACTTGCGGAGTATCGAAACGTGAAATACGGGGTGCACATCTGGGAAAGTGGGCGGAAGGGCTAACCGATACACAACTACACCAACGCGCTCGAGGATATCGAAGAGGCCTACGTACCTGAGACTAAGCTTCCCCTTCTTCCGAAATCTCATCACACCTTTCATTGGGGAGACCCTCAAGAAAACATGATCGCCAACCGAAAACTCAAGTCTGCGCCGACGACGGTCCGCATAAGATCTCTGCCTACTCTGGATTGCTCTCATCCTATCGCAAATCAACTGGATCTTCACGGTCGTCTCCTCAACAATCTGCGGGCCCAAAATACTGCTCTCGCTGAGCTCTGTCCAACAGACGGGCGATCTACATCTCCTACCATATAGAGCCTCGAATGGTGCCATCTGAATGGTCTCCTGGAAACTGTTGTTGTAGAAGAACTCTACCAAGCGTAAATGATGATCCCAGCTAACTCTGAAGTCTAATACGTACGCTCGGAGCATGTTCTCGAGAGTTTGAATAGTCCGCTTTGACAGTCCGTCGGTCTGCGGATGAAATGCTGTGCTGAAACTCAAGCGGGTGCCAAAAGCCTCCTGAAGCCTCTGCCATAGTCGGCTGGTAAACTGGGTGCCTCTGTCGGACACGATACACATCGGGACTCCAGGCAGTCGTACAATCTCGTCGATGTATATCTAGGCATACTGAGCAAATCTGAAAGTCGTCTTCACCGGCAGGAAGTGAGCCGCTTTCGTCAAACGATCCACGATCACCCAAATGGAATCATATCCTTGACTAGTTTTGGGTAGACCCACAATGAAGTCCATAGAAATCTGCTCTCATTTCCACTCCGGAATGGGTAACGGCTGTAGCTCTCCCGCGGGCCTCTGGTGCTCGGCCTTGACTTGCTGACAAGTCAGGCATCTTGACACGAAATCTGCGATGTCCCTCTTCATTCCGTCCCACCAGTAAACATCTCTCATATCATGGTACATCTTGGTGGAACCCGGATGAACACTGTACACCGATCGATGTGCCTCCTCAAGAATCTCGTGCCGCGGTCCCTCAGCATCTGGTACGCACAGTCTAGTCCCAAATCGCAGTATCCCCTGATCATCGATCACGAACTCGGAAAATCTGCCCTATCCAATCTGTGCCATGATCTCCAAACAACAGTCATCACTGTATTGTTCCTCATGTATACGGTCAAGAAACTGTGGGCATGCACGAACATGCGCAATCTGTCCCCCGATCGGCGTGAACTCGAACTGCACTCGGCTTTCGCATAAAATCTGCCAATCTGTCGACGACTGCCTCTGCACTGCGCTCAAACAAGATAGACTACCCCCGAGCTCCTGCTCAAAGCATCCGCTACTACATTCGCCTTGCCCGGGTGATACAAAATCTCACAATCGTAGTCCTTTACTAGTTCCATCCAACGGCGCTGTCCAAGATTCAGGTCCCGCTGCTGAAATATATACTTTAAGCTCTTGTGATCAGTGAATATCTGGCACGACTCGCCGTATAGGTAATGTCGCCAGATCTTAAGTGCAAAGACCACTGCAGCCATCTCCAAATCATGAGTGGGGTAGTTCTATTCGTGTTTCTTCAACTGCCGTGAAGAATACGCGATCACCCTGTCATGCTGCATCAATACGCACCCTAGCCCCACTCAAGAAGCATCACAAAAGACCACAAATCCGTCCAATCCTGAAGGCAATGAAAACACCGGCGCCGTAGTCAGTCGAGTCCGTAGCTGCTGAAAACTGTGCTCGCACTCCTCCGTCCAATCGAAAGGAACTCTCTTCCGGGTCAACCCGGTCAAAGGTGCAGCAATACGAGAGAAGTCCTGCACAAATCGCCTGTAGTAGCCGGCCAGTCCTAGAAAGCTGCGGATCTCTGTAACTGATGTGGGTCTGGGCCAACGCTGAACGGAATCAATCTTCTTCGGGTCCACACATATACCATCACGTGTAATCACGTGACCCAAGAAGTCTACGTTGTCCAGCCATAATGCACACTTGGAAAATTTTGCGAAAAGCTGGTGCTCCCTCAAAGTCTGCAGTGTAATCTGCAGTTGCTGCTTGTGTTCCTCTCTGCTCCGGGAATACACCAAGATATCGTCAATGAATACTATGATGAACAGATCAAGATATGGCCGGAAAATACGGTTCATCAAGTCCATGAATGCTGCTGGCGCATTGGTGAGTCCGAACGACATCACCAAAAACTCATAATGGCCGTAGCGCATGCGGAAAGCTGTCCTCGGAATGTCCTCCTGTCGAACCCGCAGCTGATGGTAGCCTGATCGCAAATCGATCCTCGAAAAGTACCCTGCCCCCTGAAGCTGGTCGAACAAGTCGTCGATGCATGGCAAAGGATACCTGTTCCGCACTGTAACCTTGTTCAGCTGGCGGTAGTCGATACACAAACGCAAAGTGTCGTCCTTCTTCTTAACAAATAGGACCGGAGCACCCCAAGGGGAAACACTGGGTCGAATAAGTCCCTTATCCAGCAAATCTTGCAACTGACCCTTCAATTCTCTAAGTTCCGCCGGGGCCATCCGATAAGGCGGTAGAGAAATAGGCCCCGTGCCGAGAATCAAATCAATATAGAAAGAAATATCACGCTCAGGCGGTAGCCCAAGAAGCTCGTCAGGGAACACATCAGGGAATTCGCTAACAGCCGGAACCTGATCCAACGGAACCTCCGTAGCTCTAGTAACGTAAACAAAGGCGAGAAATCCCCGACATCCCTTCCTCAAAAGCTGTCCAGCGCGAAAAGAAGAAATCAAACTGTGAGGGGAGGCACCACGGTCCCCCTGCACAACAAAAGCCGACGCGCCGAGAAAACAAAATCTAACTGTCTTCTCGCGGTAGTCCATATACGCATAGCACGTGGCTAACCAATCCATGCCCAAAAGAACGTGGAAGTCCAACATCTCAAGAAGGATCAAGTCGACAGGCAACTCTCTCTCGCCAATACGGACAACACAAGATCGGAACACATGTCTAGCAACAAACGACTCGCCCACAGGGGTGGTCACAACAAGTGGCTGATCAAGCAAACCGGACTCTCTACCCAAACTCGGCACGAAGTGTGTGGAAACGTATGAGTGCGTGGATCTGGGATCAAACAACACGTGTGCGTCAACAGAACATACTGAAAGGATACTTGAGACCACCGCATTGGACGCCTGCGTGTCCTGATGCGTCAAAGCAAAAACCCGTGCATGTCCTCAACCTGCGACTGACTGTCCCCTGCTGACAGCTGGCTGTCCCCTGCCTCGGTCACCTCGTCCTCTATGAGCAAATCCTCCGCAACCATGACCTCTCTGTGCATGAAACTGGCACGGAGCAACAGTAGGTACAATAGGCAATGCCCTCTAGGGTGGTGAAGGTGACATGCGGTACTGCTGCCTCCCTCCGGTATATCTCAGGACAATCTCTAACGAGGTAAAGTAGACTGCCGCACCTAAAGCACCCCTACGACGTCTGCTGACTCTCCCGTGGATACGAACTAAACATCTGGCCTCGTCCCGAATCTCTGCTACTCCTCGTACCTGAACGAAACCTGTCGTGGCGTCTAAATGTCTGTCTCCGTGCTGATATACCAGTTTGAACTCTCTTCGGCTGTCGAACTACCGAAGTCTCAGTAAGGCGCTCCTCGACTAATAAGGCTGCATCTACAGCTGCTGCATAAGTCTCGCAATGCTGGGCGCTGATCGCAAGGAACAGTGGTGTAAGCAAGCCTCGGACAAATCTCTTGACTCGCATCTCCTCAGTAGCCACTAGATATGGGGCATAGACCGATAACTCGGTGAACAACACGTCGTACTCTGCTACTGTCATCTCCGGGGTCTGACGTAAGGACTCGAACCTGAGCGCTCTAGCATCTCAGACACTCAGTGGAAGGAAGCGGGCAAGGAATACCATCACAAACTCTGTCCAGGTTATAAGAGGAAGACCTGTTGCTCTACCCTTCTCAACCGATTCGCACCATTTCTGCGCAAGACCTTCCAGGCGAAAGCTCGCGAACTCTACCCATCTCGTATCTGCGCATCTGAGTGAACGACATATCCGAGCCATCCTATCAATGAAAGACTGTGGGTCCTCGGCTGCATCGGTGCCTATGAAGACCGGAGGCTTCAGCCTCATAAACTCTGATAGCGATATCGTAATAACCTCTGTAGCTGCAGGGGCAACTTCCTGTACTGCGGGGACCATCACGGTCCCTACAACGGGTGGAACTACCTCAGGTTGCTACGCTCAAAGTGTCTCAACTAGCGATCCCATCATCTCGAGCATCTCCTGCATGCTGGATCCCATCGTCTAGCGCATATCCTTCATACCAGCCCCTAACATAGCGATCTGGTCTGTCGGAAGAGGAACAGTCGGCTCTGGTGCAACGGGTGCACTGCCCGGGTCTGTCCTCATCTCAGACGAATCAACTCTAATCTCGGCTCTCGCGGCCGCTCTCTGCGCCCTCGTAGTTTTTGGCGGCATAATGGCTGAAAAGGAAATAGGATTCGATAAGGATACGGAAATTGAATCACAAGAATGCATATAATCATGAAGGAATTTCAATCAATAAGTCCTAAGGTCGCTTAGGCGGAGTACCGTGTCATGAGTATGCCGCGGAACATACACACGCTACGCTACTCTGCTTCAGCTACCTACTCCATCATACCAGGGTCATCCTACAATAAGAAAAGGTAAAACCTACGCTCTGATACCAACTTTGTCACGACCTGAAGTTCGACCCGTGACCGGCACTTAACCACATAACGTCTACAGGCGTAACGCGACAAAGTAAGCCGAAACCCAGAAATCAAAACCATTAAAAGTAGTGAGTGTTGAAAACATTTGTTTAAAAATGTTTGGAAAACCTTAAGTAGTTTAATAACATTCTATAAAGTTTAAGTTATTATCTTAAAAATTTTGGCAGCATTTCCTTTGTAAAACTAACCCAGAAATCGGGTACACAACAAGATATGAGTAAAATGATAACAATATAATAAAGCATCCCAAACGGGAGCAATCACGCCCAATGGCGGAAACAATCACCACAAATGTAACATACGATGCCGTAGCGAAGAAATGAGCAATAAATGAAAAACATCACAAAATGATAAACTGCATAAGTAAAGTCGGCCCACACGAGCTCGACACCAGAGTACAAATAATATACATCATCGTCCTCACACTGGTCTCTAAGTCAATACATAAAGTAGATGGAGAGTACTAGATACAAAAGTGTGCACAATGTAAATAACCGGATACCATAACCCACCTAACAGCAAAACAGCTCACGCTCCAACTGCAGTGGTATCCGTAGCCAAAAAGATACAAGAAGGCAGCCTGCCGCGACTACTCTGAGGGGCAACCTGCAAACACTGTGGCACAACGGGGGTGAGTTGCCAACTCGTGAATAGGAGATAACATATAAAGGTAATAACGAGTATGCACGTACTGCGCTACTCTATCATATGCCAGCAGATAATGTCTGTATGTGTTAAGCAGGACGTACAATAATCATGTACAAGTACTCTATCAGGTAAAATAACTACAGGATGAGATGCATAATAATAAATGCTGAGCATGGGATAAAATAACATCTACACGGAATGTCAACGTGGAAAAATAATCGGTGCCCCTTAATGCACCCAAATCCCAATAAAACTCAGGCGCCGGCACACTCATCGGCCCTCAAATCCTGTAAATCTCTGAAAATCGCGAGTGCCCAACATCGGCACTCAAAATATCATGGAATAATCGTGTCCAGCATCGACACGCAAATCCTCATATATCGGGTTCCGTCAGTCCGGATCAGCCTACGGGCTCCGTCTGCAGAATCGGCCCTCGGCCCTAGCAGTATGGCACAGCCCATATCCATCTATCGACTCTGGTCAGTATCCTCCGGATAACCGCCAGGTCCAACCAATCACCGGTAGGTACTCGCCACCCTGCCAGGCTCATCGTCTGCTCCACGAAAAACATTTCTCGCCCCGGGGAACTATACCGGGTCCACCACGAACCCGCAAACGGATCAACCAACTCCTTGAATCGAGTTTCAAGCACACGCCTCAGAACCGAGAAAACGCATGGTGGACGCACCAAAATATCATATCAAGAGGAACCGGGTTTTCAAAATAGTGCATATTTTCTTAAATAACCCCACGGTGCTCAAATCCAGAAATCACATGAAATCCAAAGCCAATGCGTAAATCCATGCGATGTGATATATGCATCAAAAGTCGTACTATAAGTAAAAGGGAGAAACCGCTCTTTAAAATAGATTCAGTTTTTCAAAAGGTCTCATGCGGTCCCCAGTTTCTACCAAAAATCAGCTTATCTAGGTAGGTACAGTTTGAATATGCATAAGTATGGATATGCAAATGAGTAAGGGCACAAGTATGAATATATAAATGAGTACGTGCATAAGTATGAATATGTAAATGAGTACGTGCACAAGCATGAATATGTAAATGAGTACACGCACAAGTATCATAATCATGTCGAATTGTATAGGAGGTGAGCTACAGTATATTGTTCAAGGCAATTCTATAGTGTGAGTGTCATGGCAATTACTAACGGTGTGTGTGTAACATGCAGATTAGTGCTCGTGCGACATGAACCATTAGTAACAGTGCGGTGTGTTATCAGTTCTAAGTTCATACAGATATAGCAGGGGATGCGGTATGCAACAAATAGTATCCATGAACAGTCAAATGTATGCAAATGAAATATGCTACTACAGTGTCCTATCAGCCCTGACGCATAACGCCATACGGGCGATTTCCCCGTAGATGTTAAATCTACTCACCGTAGTCTCGTGCTAGGTGTATCCGACAACTTGTTTCCCCTTCTTCGCGGTGTCCGTCATACTCGTCTCCGAACCTAGAATTTCAGAAAATAATATACATAAGCTAAAATCTACAAAAACGCGACAATAAAGCCAAACGAGAAACCCGCGTCGCGAACCAAACGTGTGTGTGTGCGATACGCTAAAACGTGTGATTACGCGCCTGAAGCTACCCCGACACGTCGCGATACGCAGAAAACCCTAAACCCACACACGTGTCGCGAAAGTTAAAATTGTAGGAAATACGGTATTTGGTTCCATATTTTCCTACAGAGAGAATTTTACAAAATTGCATATACCATAAGTCTTAGAATAGCAGCAGACACCCACACAGCAAACCCCAAAACCCAGGTCCCCCATCTGGCCGCAAATTGCGGCCAGAATGATTTTTCCGGCGGCCCACCTATGGAGTTGGGCTCCCGTGCTTCGTGTGGGTTGTCTACACCTAGTATACATGATCCAGCAAATACAATATTTGTCTGAAGCAACCGGGGTACAAGCAGATTTCTACAGAGCCCAAAACCTAATTAAAAAGCTATTTTAACACTAAATCGATACATTAAGGTATTATAGTGAAACCTGAAGCAAACCTTGAGTTAAAACAAAACTAACAACCCATAACTAAGCTAAACAAGCCACATACATGCTAACTTATCAAAAATATCACTAATCCCCCTTCATTAGCACTAAAAATGCACAAAACACAATTTTTAGCTAACAAAACTATAAGTTATGATCTAAGGTGATATGGTTGAGTTTTGATACCTTCAAAAGATCCTAGGGAACTCAATTTTCCATCCCTTTCCCTCACATGCACTGACTTGCCACCAAAGTCCACAAAGAAGCCATTTTCCAAGGATTTTGTGTGAAGGGATAAGGGCTTTTGTGTAGGGTTTGAATAAGGATCCAAAGAGAAGTGAAAGAAGAAGAGAAGATGATGAAAATGTTGTTGTTGCTGCTGCTCTCTCTGCAGAATTTCAGAATAATGAGAGGGAGAGAGAAAAGTGAGAGAAAGAGAATGGTCAAAAAGTCAAGCCAAACTCACCTAACCATCATGCCTCCCATTCACTCATTTAAATTTTTTTTGAAAAGAAGGGTTTTGACTTGGTTAATGGTGGGAATAATAGAACCATGCAAGAAAAATAAAATGGTTACACTAACCTATGGTTCAAAGAAAGATAAGTGTGCATGTGTTGCGCTAAACCTTGCTTAAGAAAGTAATTAAGGAAAATTCCCAATTAAGGTGGACACAAGCTAAAATATAATTAATAAACCCCATATATATATAAAAACACCTCTCATCACAATCAGAACTAGTTTTAAAAAAAATAAGTTTTACGGGTTTTTATGAAAAACACACATCTTTACTAACTAAAGCGAAATTTTGCTCTCTTTAGAAATATATTTCTCTTTAGAAAAACTAAAAGTGGAAGAAGATGAACTTGGGTGTAGATAGTGTAGTTTGATGAAGTAGGAATTTTGCTCTCTTTAGAAATATATTTCTCTTTTTATTTTCCAACTCAAGAAAAACTAGAAGTGGAAGAAGATGAACTTGGGTGAAGAAAATATCTCAAAGTGAGAATGAGAGAATTAACCATGGGCTAAAGATAAGGAATGGGTGAGAAAAATATCTAGAGTAAAACAAAATTAATGAGATGAGTCATGGCTTCTACAAGCATCTAAGTCATGCGTATTTCCAACTCGTTTTAATTTTACTCTTAATAAATAATCACCCTAATTATCTTTAGTCTTGGTCTGAGTCTCATACACCTATGTTCTATGTATCATCCACCATGACATAATAGAATTTTATATATAAATAAATAAATATATAAATATATATATATATATCATATATATATATATATCATTATATATAACAAGAGAAGAAAATCATTAGTGAGCACAATATTTGTTAATATATAAATATATCAAATATACATATATATTAAATTATTAAATCAACACTTGATTCAATAATCCGGTTATATCATATATAACCGACTAATATTATTTGTATGTATATCAAATTATCAAATCAACACTTGATTCAATAACCCGGTCATATCACATATAACCGACCAATATCAAATATATATACATATAATATTTCATTGAATCAGCACTTGATTCAACAATCCGGTTATATCAAATAAAACCTAACCGATATCAAATATCTCCAGATTAGAATACTGTATCACATACTCGTATTTAATCAAGCTCTCGCACATATCACCATATGTGCCCTACTTCGTTTCGCTTGAGCTAGGAAACCTCTGTGTGGGACTCTAAAGACTCGTCAATACGCCAGTGGTAGGTAATGATCGCATCAGTCACCCAAAAGCCGTCAACGGTACTAGCTGGATGTAACGGCTACCCAGGGATTGAGCGAATAGAATATCAACAAGCAAGCTTGTCCAAACTCCCACAAAGCCTATAAGCAACACTTACCGTACAGTCTGGTCTCTTCGTCTGATATGTCGCATATCGAGTCTAGGGGTGGAATTGTCAGACCCCAGTAACTTGATAAGTCAGGCCCATGTGTGGCCTATAACCGTTCGAGAAACTACTGATAACACTTACCGGTAAATCTCATCAGCCCTGGCCAGGGACTTGCTGTTATAGCCAATCAATCTTAGCGCAACATCAACTCTGTTAGTTATGTGTATGCTCTAGAGGCCATTATTGTACATATGATGTATATTATAGTGGATGCTTGGACATATATAGAGATGTCACGACCCGCAGGGTATGGAACGTGACTGGCACTTATGTTACGAAACGTCTCAAGGCGTCCGTAAATAAGTAAGCCAAAGCCCAGAAAACAAAACCCGATTCAGAAATAGAGTGAAGGAAAAACCAATTTTTAATGCAAGCTATTTAATCCATTAAGTCACATCAAGCTTTTTAAAAGCAACTTCCCTTTTTCAAAAAAATTCGGCAGAGCCTCCTTTGTAAAACAGACCCCCAAACGGGTACAAAACAGGAGTATAAAACAGGAGTATAAAAGAATAACATGTAATATGGCATCCCCAAGCGGGAGCTAGCTCTTCGCCTCAAGGCGGTCACAAATCCCATGCAATGTAAAACAACACTGTGCATAAATAAGCATAAGGAGCACGGTAAAATAACATGTCGGCTCATGTGAGCTCGACCCCAAATACAACATAAAAATCCACAAGTCTCACAGCCTCGTCTCTAGGTCAATATACATGAATCCAAATAACAGGTACAACTGATACAGTAGATGGAGTACTCTAGATACAATGAATATATAAGGTGGTACAAAATGATAATATAACCAACCTATGAGCAAAAGCCTCGAGTCCAAGCAAAAAGGGCAAAAGTAGCTAGTGCGTCCGCCGCTACTATACTGACGGAGCGGACCTGCAGAAAGGCTGTGGCACAACGGGGGTGAGTTGCCAACTCGTGAGTAATAAATAATATCTATAAAGGCTATCACATGCAAGCACACAAGTATCCTAGCAGCTATAAAACAGATATGGCAGGATGTACCAGCAGGTATGTATGCAACATGAATATACTAGCAGGTATGTATGTCACATAAATCAACTCATGATCTTAACATGTAAGTATAAGAATCATTCTTTCTTTTTTTTTGAAACTCTTTTTAAATATCAGCATAATACCCATAGAATCGACAAGAATCCGTGTCCAGCAACGACACCTCAAAACTGTCTCAAATCTCATATATCCATGTCATAGTATATCTGGCCTCAGCCGTCCAGCTGACCCATCTCAAATATCAATATCTCATCATCTCGTGGCCACGGTCGGTATCCTCTGGATATCCGCCGTGCCAAACAGTCGCCGGTAGGTAATGTAGGGTTACTAGGCACTCTAACAAGGGTTAAGCAAGCATCAACCATGCCCGATTAAAATTTTAGCCGTGTCTAACAACCCTAAACAAGATCTTTGCTAGAAAATTAGGGTTACACATGCAAGTAAAAAGCATTTACAACTAAGTGAATACGAAATACAACCTCTGTAGATCAGTCCTTCACTTCATTAGCTCCTTGTTGAAGTCCCGTCGCTGCGATCGTGGTTCTCCCGGACTCCTGCATGGCTTCACGAGGCGAAAGAAGCGTCCTTTTTTGAAGTCTTCGAGGCCGAAGATGATCTACGTCGAGAGAATACCAACTCAAGCTACTACTTCACTAACTAGAGAATTAGTGAAGTAAACACCCTAAACTAAAGTGCTAGTCTAGTAGAGGATGGAGAAATAGGAAGTGGGTTCACTTTAGAATTTATTTTCTCACAATGCTTCTCACTTTGGATCAAACCCTAGAGAGCTTTTTAGCTCAAGGAAGAAGATGAAGAAATGAAATGAGAAAGATAATGATCAAAGTGAGTGAGCTAACCATGGTGAGTGAGTATCATATAATAACTCATATAGAGACTTAATCATGGCTAAGTGTGATGGTTAGGTTAACAAAAATCCAAAGAAAAAACAAACTTAGTGGACTTTAGTCAATGCATCCACAAGCTTCCACAAGCTTCATGCATTTTCTAATTTTCCACTAATTTTGTAATTACTTTAAATACATTAAACCCAACATAACAAATAACATGGTGTAAGTCTCATACACCCATGAATGTTGTATCAACAACCATGATACAAAAATGAAAACACATTTTAATATATATCACATATATTTTAAAGTTGTGCACATGTGAGAAAAATCCTTAAGTGAACAAATGTTAGTTAATGTAAATTAGTATATCATATATACAATTATACACTAAATTATTAAATCAACACTTGACTTAATAATCCGGGCATATCATATATTACCGACTAACATCCAATGTATCGACTTATCGAATCATCACTTGATTCGATAACACGACTATATCTCATACAACCGACCGATACAAAAAGTCGCGAGAATAGAATACGGTATCACATACACGCATTATTCTCGATCCCGCACATATCACATATGTGCTCCTATTTCGTTTTGCCTGAGCCAGTAAAACCTCTATGTAGTACTCTAAAGACTCGTCAATACGCCGACAGTAGGTGATGATCACATCAAGCACCCACAAGCCGTCAGCGGTACTAGCTGGACGTAATGGCTACCTAGGTATTGAGCGATCAGAAGATCAGCAAGCAATCCCGCTCCAACTCCTGTAAAAGCCTGACGGTAACACTTCCCGTACAGTCCGGTCTCCTCGTCTGATATGTCGCATATCAAGTCTAGGGATGGTAAACGTCAGACCCCAATAACCGATGAGTCGTGCCGATCTGAGGCTCATAACTGGTCGAGAAACTACTGGTAACACTTACCAGTAAATCTCTAGTCAGCCCTGGCCAGGGACTTCTCTGTTATGGCCAATCGAGCACAGCGCAACATCAACCCCCAATACCGGGAGAGACGAAACCCCTCCTATCGCTCATTGCCTCCATGTGACTCGGGACTGTACCCAAAAACCACCGTTTTGCACGCCCTCTTGGACGTGGTAAGGTGGAAATCAAAGCACAGTAGGAATCACACAAGACTCTATGACGATCTCGGGTCTACAGACTAACCTGCACAAGTGTCACCAGAGAACTGCCATCTGACGTGAGGTATAATACCATCTGGGAGTTCTCGGCGAGTCCGTCTAGTGTACCCAGTCTCCACTGAGCACCCGTATACCATCTCAGATGTCAAACACCAATGGATATGGGATCATCCATCGCCCATCTCATGGTTCGAGAAGCGTATACACTAGTCTACTCTGGTATATCGATGCCCTGTCTCGATACACCTACGACTAGGAACATTAAAGGATGTACTTATGGACTACTCTGTCCCCACTAGTATGATCTACATCATAGTCCAGGTAGTTAAGTACAAATCTTAAGGGCTTTACCAACATGTAACTATAAGACAGTATCAAGAGACAAGTATACATGTTAAGATAAAGTGCAACCAGATAGCATACTATCATATCGAGCAAGAAATTTCTCTCTATATATGTCCAAGCATCCAATATAATATACATCATCTGTACAATACTGGCCTCTAGGGCATACATATAACTAACAATCTCCCACTTGCACTAGGGCCAGCTGCTGTAGTATCGCATACCAAGCATCCCGAAGAGTCTCTCAAACTGTATCTGGGGAATGGCCTTCGTGAATGGATCCGCAATGTTGTTCTTCTTGTCAACCCACTTGACCTCGATCTCCCAGCGATCAACTATCTCCCGGATCAGGTGATACCGCCTCAGAATATGCCTGGATCGCTGATGGGACCTGGGTTCCTTGGCCAAAGCCACCGCTCCATTGTTATCACAATACAAAGGTATTGGATGCTCAATGGATGGAACCACTCCAAGTTCAGTAATGAACTTCTTGATCCAGACAGCCTCTTTGGCAGCATCGTTGGCAACGATGTATTCAGCCTCCATCGTCGAGTCTGCCACGGTTTCCTGCTTGGAACTCTTCCAGCTAACCGCCCCTCCGTAAAGGGTAAAGACAAATCCCGAGTGCGACTTAGAGTCGTCCTTATCACTCTGGAAGCTCGAATCGGTAAAGGACTCCACTTGGAGTTCTCCGTTACCATACACCAAGAGCATCTCTTTAATCCTTCGTAAGTACTTGAGAATGCTCTGCACAGCTGTCCAGTGACTCTCTCCAGGATCAGCTTGATACCTACTCACTACACTTAGTGAGTATGCTACATCGGGTCTGGTACATAGCATCGCGTACATGATAGAGCCTACAGCCGAAGCATAGGGTATCCCTTGCATGCGAGATCTCTCCAAATCAGTCTTGGGAGACATCTCTTTGGAGAGAGTGAGTCCAGAGATCGTGGGTAAGATCCCACGCTTGGATTCTTCCATACTAAACCTCTGTAGTATGGTGTAAATGTACCTGGATTGGGACAATCCCAATATCCTTTTAGATCTATCTCTATAGATCATAATTCCCAATATGCAGGAGGCATCACCTAGTTCTTTCATTGAGAATCTTTGTGATAAGAAGAGCTTGACTGATTGGAGCATAGGAATGTCATTTCCTATCAAGAGTATGTCGTCAACATACAATACGAGGAAGACAACCTTACTCTCTGCCACCTTCTTGTAGATACAAGGTTCATCTACGTTTTTGACGAAATCAAACTCTTTGATAACGACGTCAAAGCAGATGTTCCAACTCCGCGATGCTTGCTTTAATCCATAAATGGATTTAAGCAGCTTGCACACCTTCCCGCTGCTCCCACTATCTACGAAGCCCTCTGGCTGTGTCATGTACACGCACTCTTCTAAATCATCATTTAGAAAGGCGGTCTTAACATCCATTTGCCAGATTTCGTAGTCATGATATGCAGCGATGGCAAGCATGATCCGGATGGATTTAAGCATAGCCACTAGAGAAAAGTTTTCGTCATAGTCCAAACCTGGTCTTTGACGAAAGCCCTTTGCAACAAGTCTAGCTTTGAAAGTCTCCACTTTCCCATCTACACCAAGTTTCTTCTTGAAGATCCACTTGCTCCCAATGGGTTTTACCCCTTCTGGAGCATTTTCCAAAGTCCATACTTTGTTGGTGCATATGGATTCCATCTCGGACCGCATTGCATCCAGCCATTTCACTGAGTCCCCACTCGTGATGGCCTACTCGAAACTAGTTGGGTCATCATCCTCCATGATGCAATCCTCGCTCCCACCATCCATGAGAAAACCGTAGTATCTCTCAGGTGGGCGAGGAACCCTACTAGATCGGCGGAGTGGCTGGGGTTTATCGGGAACTACCGAATCCTCCGGTTCTACTAAATCTTCAGTTGCAGTTTGTGTATCTGGAACCTCTTCCAGCTCTACCACTTTGCCACTAATTTCTTTTATAAGAAATTCGCTTTCCAAAAAGGTGGCATGTTGAGCAACAAACACCTTTTGTTCCTCACTGTGGTAGAAAAAATACCCATATGAGTTCTTTGGATAAACCACAAACTTGCAAAGAACTGACCGCGCCTCGAGTTTGTCTGGATTTTGTCTTTTGACATAGGTCGGACAACCCCATATCTTAACTCGTTTAAGATATGGCCTCTTCCCACTCCATATCTCATATGGTGTAGTAGGTACAGATTTAGATGGAACTTGATTCAATAGGTATACTGCTGTCTCCAGTGCATACCCCCAGAAGGAAATAGGTAACTCAGCCGTGCTCATCATAGAGCGCACCATATCTAATAGGGTATGGTTCCTCCGTTCCGATACACCGTTGTGATGTGGTGTATATGGAGGAGTCATGTGAGAGAGAATCCCATTCTCTTTTAGGAAGTCCAGGAATTCTTTGCTCAAGTATTCACCTCCTCAATCAGATCGAAGGATTTTAATACTTTTCCCGATTTGGTTCTTGACTTCTTGTTTATATTCTCTGAATTTCTCAAAAGCTTCTGATTTGTGTTTCATCAGGAACACATACCCGAATCTAGAGAGATCGTCAGTGAACGTAATGAAGTACGCAGAACCATTCCTGGCATGTGTAGACATAGGGCCGCATCCATCACTATGTACTAGTCCCAAGAGTTCCGTAACTCTTTCTCCGTGTCCCGTAAACGGAGTTTTGTTCATCTTGCCTTTGAGATATGACTGGCAAGTGTCATAAGATGAAAATTCAAACGGATTCAAATATCCATCCTTATGCAACATAGCTAGTCGTGTCGCATTGATGTGACCCAGTCTACAATGCCACAAGAAAAATTCATTCATTTCTGAACTCTTCCTCTTGTGTGTGTTTGTTATGCTCAGAACTGTGGATTGATTTAGAACATAAATGCCATTGCACAACGTGCCTGATCCAACCAACTTTTGGTTTAGAAAAATGTTCATAACATTATCCTGTAATACAAAATTATATCCTTCTTTACTCAACAAAGAAACCGATATAATGTTGCATATCAGGTTCGGCATGTAATAGCATTCGTTCAGAATCAATGTATTACCAGTTGGCAATACAAGGTGATATTCCCCGACGGTTTTAGCTGCAACAATTGCACCATTTCCAACCCTTATGTCTTTATCACCTTCTCCAAGTTCTCTACCTTTCCTAAGCCCATGTAACTGATTACATAAATGGGATCCTGACCCGGTATCTAATACCCAGGACGTAGAGCAAATGGAGAAACAGTTCTCTGTAACGAACACACCCGAAGAAAATGCATCAACATGTACTTTCTTCATTCCGGTGGCATAGGAATCCTGGTATTCCCCTATATCATGTTCAGTCTTATAACTTTTATAAGAGAACGGGACCAACATTCCCCAGCACAGTATAACATGCGGGTTCGGTCAATACATCCATATTATTATCTTTATTAAGGCATGATATGGTCGCTACCTGGAGAGAGAGAGAAGAAAACACTTTAGCGTATGCTCTTGCAAGATCAGATTGGTTATTATTTTATCTAATCAGGATGGCTCCTACTGTTTTTATCAAATCTTTCTTCAAACCCTAAAAGGAAAGACTAGCTGGGATTAATTGCACCCTACAATTTTGCCAATCTTTCAGCCAGGCCAGTGTCGGCACTTTGAGGGAGGTTCCCCATGCTTTCGCACGGACCTAATTAAAGTAAACCTCGTTTTCCCAGAGGTGTAACCCCGTTGATACCTTTCTAGACTCCTACTTGATCGGCTAATTGTCTTGTGTAAAACTCTCCCGGGAGTAACAATTACTCGCAGTGGGTATCGGAATCCAACTATCTCATAGAAGGTATGCAATCTCATTGCAAATTTCAACACTTGAAATTCCGGATAATATTTTTCCCCAAACGATCTATGGCTTTGAGAAGGTCAACAAACCATAGACCGTAAGTCAAATTCAACCCGTCATTTCTTGATTGAATTAAACCCATCCGCACGACCCTTGACAAGGTCAACAAGGCCTTACGACTACCTTAATCCAATCTGCATCATATGCATAAGCAGATAAATACTGGTCAGCTACCGCACACTGCGCCTTGACAAGGTCAACAAACGCAGCACGAATACTAAGCAGGACTTATCTGAAATGACGGAGGGCTACGACAGGTTTTTCTGAAAACCTATTGCGTAATGAACTTGATATCGCTGTAGAATCGAGTGAATTTTGAAATGGAGTGTTTTTTAGGCTTTTATTAGTTTTGCTAAAGAGGTCACTCCCGGTGAAGGGATCTCGGCTCTTTTCTTTTGGAATAAGGTGCAGGATATATCATATATATCGCTATGCAAAGCAAAAACTCCAAAAGCAATCAAAAACAAACCGAGTGTTGTAGCATCTACCAGTTTTTCTAAAGAGGTCACTCCCAGTGAAGGGATCTCGGCTCTTTCCTCATCGAATAAGGTGCAGGATATATCATATATATCTCTATGCAAAGCAAAAATTGTAGCTACCCTTTTTGAAAATTTGATTCTACAACATCTTTTAGGTTTCTTTTCTTTCATTAATCATATTAATGAAGTCCCATCATTTAAATCACCTAAACATCACAGATAAATACGACGTACACTTATGCCATCCGCATTCGCCTCGATGTCCCCTCGTGCACCGTTAGGTTAGGTAACTAACGGCAGAGCGGGGCAGGGCTAGCGCGGGTGTAAAACATAAGTAACGTCTATATAATATATCATATATACTATATACAGTATTTATCACAACATATTAAATGATCACATCAAAGATATCGCAGCAAAAAAACATATGAAACATTGGATATACTAGGACGTCCGTGTTTTATTTTGAGCCTCTATAAAACACGGATTCCACGGTCGCGATGAATAGCCAAACCCACACCCCTAGACCCCTACGAGAGCGGCAAGCAACCCTACCAATTCTAGAGTTAGGTGACCCGGACTCGACTCCTCGAGTTGGTCTCCGACTGGACTCTAGAACCCGGTTACTTGTGCTCTCCTCGTTGGGTCTATCCTAGTGCGGAAAAGTAAATAATATACAAATGGTGACATCGACCTCATCCCGGAAGTGCCCCAATAAAAGAATATTACATACATTTAATTTTACATGAATGAAAATAAAAACCCTCATCTCACATAAAACCCCCGGCTATTCAAAACGCGACGATCCAATATAACATATCCAGCAACACATAACATCACATGTCATCAACGTAAGTAAATATGCGCATCCTAATTGTCGTTGACATATAGCAACGAAACCGGCGATATCACATATTACACTTACGGTCGCAGAAAAGAAAGTGTAAAACTACAACATTTGGAATCCACAATCTCTTTAGACATCATAAATCCGAAATATCATATACTTCGCATTTCATGCCTAACTATATGAATTCCACATATTGTATTACATTCCAGATAAATAGACAGTATTAAACTTTCCGATCGAATAATCAAATACCCAAGATTTCCTAAATAGCTCAACACTTGAGCGGAGTTCAAAAATTCAAGAATACGTCATAGTACCAACGGTCCAGCCAAAGAAGGGTCAAGCCAACGCCTCACATGTGGCACGCCGTACTGCCCCAAACCCTAAGGTTTAGAGGCAGTTCAAGACGGTCACATAATCGAGTTAAGGTTTGTGTTCTCCTAGAGGGTACATCGCGTTACTTGCACGGTTTTCCGAAAGATTTAAACTCAAGAAAAATTCAACACTTGAAAGTTTTTCGTGCCGGGAAAAAGTGAGTTAACGATATCCGCTCGAACATTTTAACAGTTTCTAAATATCCGGAAAACATTACGAATTTAAATTATCCGATCGAATCAACGAATACAAAATAATCCCCAGAACACTCAACACTTGAGTCAGAATAAAAAATACCCAGAAAATATATAAGCACAAAAGGGAATTACTGTGAAAACAAAATTGTCAAATCAAACAGTACTATCGCGGATCCACGGCCCAAGCAATGTATGGCCGCGGTTGTGCGGCGGTCCGTACGGATGACGTCATCATTTTTCACTGTTATTCTTTAAATTGCCTGCTGATTTTTTTAAGTATTTTTAATTCTGAAAATAACACGGTTTTAAAAAATGTCCAGAGAAGGGTTTAAATTGACGTTTCGGGGTTCGTTCGGAGTTTTAACTTCGTATACACGTCGCCTAATGCTCTAGCTAGGCTCTGATACCACTGTAGGGTTACTAGGCACTCTAACAAGGGTTAAGCAAGCATCAACCATTCCTGATTAAAATTTTAGCCGTGCCTAACAACCAAAACAAGATCTTTGCTAGAAAATTAGGGTTACACATGCAAGTAAAAAGCATTTACGACTAAGTGAATACGAAATACAACCTTTGTAGATCGGTCCTTCACTTCATTATCTCCTTGTTGAAGTCCCTTCGTTGCGATCGTGGTTCTCCCGGACTCTTGCATGGCTTCACGAGACGAAAGAAGCGTCCTTGCTTGAAGTCTTCGAGGCCGAAAAAGATCTACGTCGAGGGAATACCAACTCAAGCTACTACTTCACTAACTAGAGAATGAGTGAAGTAAATACCCTAAACTAAAGTGCTAGTTTAGTAGAGGATGGATAAATAGGAAGTGGGTTCACTTTAGAATTTATTTTCTCACAATGCTTCTCACTTCGGATCAAACCATAGAGAGCTTTTTAGCTCAAGGAAGAAGATGAAGAAATGAAATGAGAAAGATAATGATCAAAGTGAATGAGCTAACCATGGTGAGTGAGTATCATATACTAACTCATGTAGAGACTTAATCATGGCTAAGTGTGATGGTTAGGTTAACAAAAATCCAAAGAAAAAACAAACTTAGTGGACTTTAGTCAATGCATCCACAAGCTTCATACATTTTCTAATTTTCCACTAATTTTGTAATTACTTTAAATACATTAAACCCAACATAACAAATAGCATGGTGTAAGTCTCATACACCCATGAATGTTGTATCAACAACCATGATACAAAAATGAAAACACATTTTAATATATATCACATATATATTAAAGTTGTGCACATGTGAGAAATATCCTTAAGTGAACAAATATTAGTTAATATAAATTAGTATATCATATATACAATTATACACTAAATTATTAAATCAACACTTGACTTAATAATCCGGTCATATCATATATAACCGACTAACATCCAATATACCGACTTATCGAATCATCACTTGATTCGATAACCCGGCTATATCTCATACAACCGACCGATACAGAAAGTCGCGAGAATAGAATACGGTATCACATACACACATTATTCTCGGTCCCACACATATCACATATGCGCTCCTATTTCATTTTTCCTGAGCCAGTAAAACCTCTATGTAGGACTCTAAAGACTCGCCAATACGCCGGCAGTTGGTGATGATCACATCAAGCACCCACAAGCCATCAGCGGTAATAGCTGGACGTAACGGCTACCCGGGTATTGAGCGATCAGAAGATCGGCAAGCAAGCCCGCTCCAACTCCTGTAAAATCCTGACGGTAACACTTCCCGTACAGTCCGGTCTCCTCGTCTGATATGTCGCATATCAAGTCGAGGGGTGGTAAACGTAAGACCCCAATAACCGATGAGTCATGCCGATCTGAGGCTCATAACTGGTCGAGAAACTACTGGTAACACTTACCAGTAAATCTCTAATCAGCCCTGGCGAGGGACTTCCCTGTTATGGCCAATCGAGCACAGCGCAACATCAACCCAAAATACCGGGAGAGACGAAACCCCTCCTATCGCTCATTGCCTCCATGTGACTCAGGACTGTACCCAAAAACCACCATTTTGCACGCCCTCTTGGACGTGGTAAGGTAAAAATCAAAGCACAGTGGGAATCACACAAGACTCTATGACGATCTCGGGTCTACAGACTAACCTGCATAAGTGTCACCAGAGAACTGCCATCTGACGTGAGGTATAATACCATATGGGAGTTTTCGGCGAGTCCGTCCAGTGTACCCAGTCTCCACTGAGAACCCGTATACAATCTCAGATGTCAAACACCAATGGATATGGGATCATCCATCGCCCGTCTCATGGGTCGAGAAGCGTATACGCTAGTCTACTCTGGTATATCGATGCCCTGTCTCGATACACCTACGACTAGGAACATTAAAGGATGTACTTATGGACTACTCTGTCCCCACTAGTATGACCTACATCATAGTCCAGGTAGTCAAGTACACATCCTAAGGGCTTTACCAACATGTAACTATAAGACAGTATCAAGAGACAAATATACATGTTAAGATAAAGTGCAACCAGATAGCATACTATCATATCGAGCAAGAAAGTCCTCTCTATATATTTCCAAGCATCCAATATAACAAACATCATCTATACAATACTGGCCTCTAGGGCATACATACAACTAACAGGTAATCCATCCCATGCCATGCTCAACGCCATCATCTGCGATCTTCTTACCCCGGGGTACCTCACCAAGCCCACCATCTACCCGAGACGGTTCATCCAACTCCTCGAAACGGGTCTCGAGAACCACAGCAAACTCATGGTGGACGACACTTTACATCACTAGAAAACCGTGACTTTTCATAATTAAAAAAGGTAATAAGTTTTATAAATCTTGCGGCTTTCCCCCGAAATCCAGAAATATCATAAGTCTCAAGAATCATCATAACTGCATGTGTCAATGATCATGAATGCGTAAGGTATCAATAATCAAGTTGCAATGTATGATCTATGGACTAGGCATGAACAAATGATGTAATGGTGTACATGCATGTGAAAAGCAATTTTACAATTTCATTTTAAGGATTTAATGCAATAGCACTGGTTATGAGCATCCATTGATAACATGTTTCAGATTATAAGTTATCTAGTGTTGTGACATGGCAATTACCAGGGCGTGTGTACACATGAATAGTGCTTGTGCTGCATATAAAAACCCTGGCAATGGTGCAGATGTCCTATGGAATGAGTTCATATATGTAGGTAAAACATATAGATCCTGAACGTAGCAATTATCATGCAAATATTATAATTTCTAACATTACTAGCAATCTTTTAATTTACTAAATCTATCGGGCGACTTGCGCCATCCATTCGATTATTCCCCATAGATGTTACATCTACTCGCTCGTGATCTCGCGCTAGGTGTGTCCGACCACCTGCTTTCTTTTCTCCACGGTGCTCGTAGTTCCCGCCGGCGATCCTAGAATTTACAAAAGTCACACACATAAAGCAAATCTTGCAAAAATGCGATATATCGATCAAAAGGATAACGCGTGCGTGAAACTAAATGCGCGTGCACTCGATACGTCGCGACGTGCGTAATCTCACTAGAACCACTCCGACACGCTGTGTCGCGCAGCGCGCCACAGAACTACGCGGATCACACACGTGTCGCACAAGTTTAAAAACATCGATAAAAGGTTTTATGCTCCAGATTTTGATCTGGTCCAAACATAAAAAGTTGCAGATACCAAAATCCCTATCTACACAACATACACCTACAGGAAAAACCCCAGCCCCAACCCCCACCTTCTGGCCGCAAATTGCGGCCAGACCTATTAAATCTGCGGCCATAATAGGGAGAGGGGTCCCAGTGCTCTGTGTGTGTGTGTGTCTGACATGGTCACTGTGCTACAGTCTTCCCAATTTTTACCTGAGACACCCGGGTCAAGAGCAGATTCCAGATATCCTAAAAAGTCCATATAAAAAGCTAAGTTGTATCAAATTGCAACGATCAGGTAATTTGATGGAATCAGGGGCAAATCCTAAGCTCACTGGCCTTAATAGCACCTAGTCAAGCTATATAGTCAGTAACAACCAACACTTGGCCAAGTCTCACTCAAAAACACCAAATCTAGCACTAAACTACAATATAAACACTAACTAAACTAACTATTACCTAAGTTAAACAAGCAAGGAAACAAGTGTTAGAGATATACCTCTAGAGAATCCTAGGACGTAGGAGAAGAGAAGAAGAAGAAGAAGATGGAGAAGAGGCCACTGCTGCTGAAGTGTTGCTACTGCTATTGCTGTTGATGTTGCTGAGGTTGCTACTGCTGATGCTTGCTGTTGTTATTGCTGAAGCTGCAGTTGTTGCGGTGTTGTTGTGGTTGTTGTTGTGTTGGTGTTGTGGTGCTGCTGTTGATGCTATGGTGTTGCTGTTATAGCTGCTGCTGTTCTTGCTGCTGTTGCTGCTTCACATGTGGCTGCTGCTGTAGTTTTTGATGATGTTGTTGCTGCTGTGGCTGTTGTTGCGGCTGCTGCTGATGTTTTGGGTGTGTGTGTGTCAGAGTGAGAGGGAGAGATGTGAGTGAGAGAGAGTGTGAGAGATAAAAGCAAAAATTATGAAATAAAATGGAGTCAACCCCCCTCACCCTCTCTCTTCAATAAATGCTAAGCATGCCTAAATCATCATGGCCTCTCTCTCTCTTCTCATACCTACCTACTAGTCAACCCCTAAAACAATTTAAATTTTAAAACTAAAAACCCTTAATTAAACACAATTAACTTAACCAAAAGGGTTAGGCCACCATGGTTGTCTAAACATGGTTTAACCCCAGGTTTAACCCGAGTTAACATGCACATGTGTGTGCAGTCCAGATAAAAATCTAATAAAATATTCATACAACCAGATAAATTATCTGAAACCCGATTTGGTAAACTTTTTACCAAAAACCCCATATTAACATACAATTACCACTAAACACAAACTCAGGTGTTACAATCTTCCCCCCTTAAGAAAATTTGTCCCCGAATTTAAAACATATAGTTACGCGTACCTTCAAAGAGTTGAGGGAATTCTTCTGCATCTCTCCCTCGGCCTCCTAAGTGATCTCCTCACCATTCGGGCTGCGCCAAAGAACCTTCACAGACGGCAGGACCTTCGATCAAAGTTTCTTTACCTGCCGATCCAATATCTCTACTGGCTGCTCGGTGAATGAAAGATCGTGCTCAAGCTGAACGGTCTGATGCTGAATCGTGTGAGAAGGATCAAGAAGATATATGCGTAGCATCGACACGTAAAAGACGGGGTGAACATCTGGAAAGCTGAGTGGAAGAGCCAAACGATATACGACTGCGCCGACACGCTCGAGGATCTCAAAGGGACCCACAAATCTGGGGGTAAGCTTTCCCTTTCGCCCAAATCTCATTACGCCCCTCATCGGAGAGACCCTCAGAAAAACATGATCGCCAACTGCGAACTCTAATCTGCGACGACGTCTGTCTGCATACGATTTCTGCCTGCTCTGAGCTGCTCTCATCTGATCTCGAATCAATTGTACTTTCTCGGTCGTCTCCTGCACGATCTACAGCCCTAAAATACTGCTCTCGCTAAGCTCGGTCCAACAGACGGGCGATCTACATCTCCTCCCATACAAGGCCTCGAAAGCTGCCATCTGAATAGTATCCTGAAAGCTGTTGTTGTAGGAGAACTCCACTAATGGTAAATGATGATCCCAGCTACCACCAAAGTCCAAAACACACGCTCTGAGCATGTCCTCGAGAGTCTGAATAGTCCGCTCTAACTGGCCGTCGGTCTGTGGATGAAATGCCGTGCTGAAACTCAAACGGGTGCCCAATTCCTCCTGAAGTCTCTGCCATAGTCGGCTGATAAACTGGGTTCCTTGGTCTGATACTATACAAGTCGGTACGCCATGCAACCGTACGATCTCGTCGATGTAAATCTGGGCATACTGAGCGAAACTGAAAGTGGTCTTCACTGGCAGAAAGTGAGCCGCTTTCGTCAATCGATCCACGATCACCCAAATGGAGTCGTACCCTCTCCTAGTCCTGGGTAGACCCACAATGAAGTCCATAGAAATCTGCTCCCATTTCCACTCTGGAATGGGCAAAGGCTGCAACTCTCCTGCTGGCCACTGGTGCTCGGCCTTGACTTGCTGACAAGTCAGGCATCTCGATACGAAGTCTGTGACATCCCTCTTCATCCCGTCCCACCAATAAACATCTCTCAAATCGCGGTACATCTTGGTGGAACCCAGATGAACGCTGTATGTAGATCTATGCGCCTCCTCAAGAATCTCACGCTGCAGTCCCTCAGAATCTACTACGCACAGTCGAGTCCCAAATAGCAATACTCCCTGATCATCGATCACGAACTCGGAATCTCTGCCCTAGCTAACCTTCTCCATGATCTCTGAAAGACGGTCATCACTGGGCTGTGCCTCTCGAATACGGTCAAGTAACTGCGGACGTGCACGAACATGCGCAAGCTGTCCCCCTGTTGGAGTAAACTCGAACACAACTCGGCTGTCGCATAAAATCTGCCAATCTGCTGACGACTGCCTCTGTACGGTGCTTAAACCAGATAGACTACCCCCGGGCCTCCTGCTCAAAGCATCCGCCACCACATTGGCCTTGTCCGGGTGATACAAGATCTCGCAATCGTAGTCCTTCACCAGCTCCATCCAACGGCGCTGTCTCAGATTCAGGTCTCGCTGCTGAAATATATACTTTAAGCTCTTGTGGTCAGTGAATATCCGGCACGACTCGCTATATAGGTAATGTCGCCAGATCTTAAGTGCAAAGACCACTGCAGCCATCTCCAAATCGTGAGTGGGGTAGTTCTGTTCATGTTTCTTCAACTTCCATGAAGTATAAGCGATCACCCAGTCATGCTGCATCAATACGCACCCTAGCCCCACTCATGAAGCGTCACAATAGACCACAAATCCGCCTGATCCTGACGGCAATGATAATACCGGCGCCATAGTCAAACAAGTCCGTAGCTGCTGAAAACTGTGCTCGCACTCCTCCGTCCAAATGAAAGGAACTCCCTTCCTGGTCAATCTGGTCAAAGGTGCAGCAATACGGGAGAAATCCTGTACAAATCGCCTGTAGTAGCCAGCCAGGCCTAAGAAACTGTGGATCTCTATAACTGTTGTCGGTCTGGGCCACTGCTGAACGGCCTCGATCTTCTTCGGGTCCACACATATGCCGTCTCTCGTAATCACGTGGCCCAAGAAACCAACGCTGTCCAGCCAGAATGCACACTTGGAGAATTTTGCGAAAAGCTGATGCTCCCTCAAGGTCTGCAATGTGATCCGCAAGTGCTGCTCGTGCTCCTCTCGGCTCCGGGAATACACCAAAATATCGTCAATGAACATGATGATGAACAAGTCGAGGTACGGCCTGAATACACGGTTCATCAAATCCATGAATGCTGCTGGGGCGTTGGTGAGTCCGAACGACATCACCAAATACTCATAGTGGCCGTAGCGCGTATGGAAAGCTGTCCTCGGTATATCCTCCTGTCGAACTCGAAGCTGATGGTATCCTGATCGCAAGTCGATCCTCGAAAAATATCCTGGTCCCTGAAGCTGGTCAAACAAATCATCAATGCGTGGCAAAGGATATCTGTTCCGCACGGTAACTTTGTTCAGCTGACGGTAATCAATGCACAAGCGTAAACTTCCGTCTTCCTTCTTGACGAACAGGACAGGAGCACCCACGAAGAAACGCTAGGTCGAATAAGTCCCTTATCTAACAAATCCTGCAACTGATCTTTCAGCTCTCTATGCTCCGCCGGGGCCATCCGATAAGGCGATATGGAAATAGGCCCCGCGCCGGGAATCAAGTCAATGCAGAACTCAACGTCGCGCTCAGGCGGTAGCCCAGGCAGCTCATCAGGGAAAACATCAGGGAACTCACTAATAACCGGGACCTGGTCCAACGGAACCTCTGTAGCTCGAGTATCACAGACATAGGCTAAGAATCCCTGACATCCCTTCCGTAGTAGCTGACCAGCGCGAAGAGACGAAATCAAGCTGGGAAGGGTGACACTGCGGTCTCCCTGAATAACAAGGACTGGCTCTCCCAGAAAGCTAAATCTGACTGCCTTCTCACGGCAGTCCACAGAATCATAACAGGTGGCTAGCCAATCCATGCCCAGAAGCACATCAAAGTCTAACATATCGAGGAGAATCAAATCTACCAAAGAATCCCTCTCCCCGATACGAACGGAACACAAACGAAACACAAAACGAGCGATAAACGACTCGCCTACCGGAGTAATAACTACAAGCGGCTGATCTAACGACGATGACTTATAGCCCAACCTCAGTGCAAAGTGTGTAGAGACATATGAATGTGTGGAACCTGGGTCGAATAATACCCGTGCGTCGAAAGAACAAACTGATAGGGTACTTGTCACAACGGCGTTGGATGCCTGCGCATCCTGCGGTGTCAAAGCAAACACTCGGGCATGTCCTCCACCAATAGCGGGCTGACTTCGGCCTCGGCCTCTGCCTCCTCGTCCTCTCTGAATAGGACCGCCCTGTCCATGGCCTCTGGGTGCACCTAACTGGCGTGGAGCATCGCCTATGGCAGGAAGTAGAGCTCTCTGAGGAGGAGGTGGTGATGGTGGTAGGGTCACATGTGGAACTGTCGCCGCTCCCTGTCGTCTCACCGGACAGTCTTTGACACGATGGTGCAGACTCCTGCACCCAAAACATCCTGGCGACGTCTGCTGTCCCTGTGGGTAAGAACCGTACAGCTGACCTCGTCAAACCCCTCTGCTGGCACCATCTCTCGGAAAGGGTCTGGCATGATGCCTCTGATCTGGCATACCGGTATGAATCCTCTTCGGCCCCGAAACGGTTGAAGTCGCTGAAATACGTGCCTCCATCCGTAATGTCGTATCCATAGCAGCTGAATAAGTGTCGAAGTGCTGGGCGCCGATGGCAAGAAATAGCTGGGCGTCAAGTCCCTGTACGAACCTCTTCACTCTTTTCTCTTCGGTATCCACCAAATACGGAGCGTATCTGGAAAGCTGCGTGAACTGGACGTCATACTCAGACACCGTCATCCCTGGAGTCTTGATCAAGGCCTCAAAACTACGAGCCCTAGCGTCACGAACGCTATCTGGAAGGAAGCAAGCCAGAAATACTGCGGTGAACTCATCCCAAGTCATAGGAGGTAGACCTGCAGCTCGACCTCTCTCGACAGACTCAAACCACGTCTGCGCAAGGCCCTCTAGACGGAAACTCGCTAGCTCCACCCATCGATTGTCAGAACATCTGAGCGAACGGCAAATCCTGGCTAACCTATCAAGGAATGTCTGTGGATCCTCCGCCGTATCTGTGCCGGTGAATACTGGAGGTCTCAGTCTCATGAAATCCTGCAGCGATACTGGGATGGCCACGGTAGTAGTGGTGGGAGCAACTGTCTGGGCAGCAGGTACCATGGTCGTCTGTGATGTGGTAGGTACGTCCTCCGATCTCGGCGCACGACTAGCCTCTACTAAGGATCCCACCATCTGTCGTAGCTCCTACATACCTCCCATCATCTGTCGTAGCTCCTCCATACCAGACTTAAGCCTATCCATGCGGCCAGAGGAAGGCGGATCAGTCTGTCCCTGAGGCGTAGGTATACCACCCTGCTCGGTCCTCGTCTCAGAAGAGCCTGCTCGGATCTCATCTCGGGCGGCATCCCTCTGCGCTCTCGTTGCCTTCGGCGGCATAGTAGCTGTTACAAGACAGGATAATAAGAATAGTGCAATAGAATCATAGGATACATGGAATTGAAGGAGGAATTTCAAGCAAGTACATCCTAAAGTAACCTAGGCGGAGTACCGTATCGCAAGTATGCCGCGGACATACGCACGCTACATTACCCTGCTTAAGTCACTTACTCCATCTACCAAGGGTCATCCTACACTCAGAAAGGTAAAACCTATCGCTCTGATACCAACTTTGTCACGACCCGTAGGGTACGGAACGTGACTGGCACTTAAGTTATGAAACGTCTTAAGGCGTCCGAAAATAAGTAAGCCAAAGCCTAGAAAACAAAACCCGATTCATAAATAGAGTGAAGGAAAAACCAATTTTTAATGCAAGCTATTTAATCCATTAAGTCACATCAAGCTTTTTAAAAGCAACTTCCCTTTTACAAAAAAATTTCGGCAGAGTCTCCTTTGTAAAGCAGGCCCCCAAACGGGTACAAAACAGGAGTATAAAATAATAACATGTAATATGGCATCCCCAAGCGGGAGCTAGCTCTTCGCCTCAAGGCAGTCACAAATCCCACGCAATGTAAAACGGAACTGTGCATAAATAAGAATAAGGAGCACGGTAAAATAACATGTCGGCTCATGTGAGCTCGACCCCAAATACAACATAAAAATCCACAAGTCTAACAGCCTCGTCTCTAGGTCAATATACAATAATCCAAATATCAGGTACAGCTGATACAGTAGATGGAGTACTCTAGATACAATGAATATATAAGGTGGTACAAAATGATAATATAACCCACCTATGAGCAAAAGCCTCGAGTCCAAGCAAAAGGGGCAAAAATAGCTAGTGTGTCCGCCGCTACTGTATTGACGGAGCGGACCTGCAGAAAGGTTGTGGCACAACGGGGGTGAGTTGCCAACGCGTGAGTAATAAATAACATCTATAAAGGCTATCGCATGCAAGCACACAAGTATCCTAGCAGCTATAAAACAGATATGGCAGGATGTACTGGCAGGTATGTATGCAACATGATGTACTAGCAGGTATGTATGTCACATAAATCAACTCATGATCTTAACATGTAAGTATAAGAATCAATCTTTTTTTTTTTGAAACTCTTTTTAAATATCAGCATAATACCCATAGAATCAACAAGAATCCGTGTCGAGCAACGACACCTCAAAACTGTCTCAAATCTCATATATCCATGTCATAGTATCTCTGGCCTCAGCCGTCCAGCTGACCCATCTCAAATATCAATATCTCATCATCTCGCGGCCACGGTCGGTATCCTCTGGATATCCGCCGTGCCAAACAGTCACCGGTAGGTAATCCATCCCCTGACAGGCTCAACGCCATCATCTGCGATCTTCTTGCCCGGGGGTACCTCACCAGGCCCACCATGTACCCGAGACGGTTCATCCAACTCCTCGAAACGGGTGTCGAGAACCATAGCAAACTCATGGTGGACGACACTTTACATCACTAGAAAACCGCAACTTTTCATATTTAAAAACGTTAATAAGTTTTATAAATCTTGCGGCTTTCCCCCGAAATCCAGAAATATCATAAGTCTCAAGAATCATCATAAGTGCATGTGTCAATGATCATGAATGCGTATGGTATCAATAATCAAGTTGCAATGTATGATCTATGGACTAGGCATGAACAAATGATGTAATGGGGTACATGCATGTGAAAAGCAATTTTACAATTTCATTTTAAGGATTTAATGCAATAGCACCGGTTATGAGCATCCATTGATAACATGTTTCAGATTATAAGTTATCTAGTGTTGTGACATGGCAATTACCAGGGCGTGTGTGTACACATGAATAGTTCTCGTGCTTCATATAAAAACCCTGGCAATGGTGCAGGTGTCCTATGGAATGAGTTCATATATGTAGGTAAAACATATAGATCCTGAACGTAGCAATTATCATGCAAATATTATAATATCTAACATCACTAGCAATCTTTTAATTTACTAAATCTATCGGGCGACTTGCGCCATCCATACGATTGTTCCCCGTAGATGTTACATCTACTCACTCGTGATCTGGCGCTAGGTGTGTCCGACCACCTGCTTTCCTTTCTCCGCGTCGCTCGTAGTTCCCGCCGGCGAACCTAGAATTTACAAAAGTCACACACATAAGGCAAATCCTGCAAAAATGTGATATATCGATCAAAAGGATAACGCGTGCGTGAAACTAAACGCGCATGCACTCGATACGTCGCGACGTGCGTAATCTCACCAGAACCACTCCGACACGCTGTGTCGCGCAGCACGCCACAGAACCACGCGGATCACACACGTGTCGCACAAGCTTAAAAACATCGATAAAAGGTTGTATGCTCCAGATTTTGACTGGTCCAAACATCAAAAGTTGCAGATACCAAAATCCCTATCTACACAACAGACAGCTACCGGAAAAACCCCAGCCCCAAACCCCACCTTCTGGCCGCAAATTGCGGCCAACCTATTAAATCTGCGGCCATAATAGGGAGAGGGGTCCCCGTGCTCTGTATGTGTGTGTGTGTGTGTGTCTGACATGGTCACTGTGCTACAGTCTTCCCAATTTTTACCTGAGACACCCGGGTCAAGAGTAGATTCCAGATATCCTAAAAAGTCCATATAAAAAGCTAAGTTGTATCAAATTGCAACGATCAGGTAATTTGATGGAATCAGGGGCAAATCCTAAGCTCACTGGCCTTAACAGCACCTAGTCAAGACATATAATCAGTAACAACCAACACTTGGCCAAGTCTCACTCAAAAACACCAAATCTAGCACTAAACTACAATATAAACACTAACTAAACTAACTATTACCTAAGTTAAACAAGCAAGGAAACAAGAGTTAGAGATATACCTCTAGAGAATCCTAGGACGTAGGAGAAGAGAAAAAGAAGAAGAAGATGGAGAAGAGGCCACTACTGCTGAAGTGCTTCTACTGCTATTGTTGTTGATGTTGCTGTTAGTGTATATGCCCTAGAGGCCATTACTGTATCATACTAGTATGTCTATTACTTGATGGAAGCTTGGGATATTCACAGTTGTACAAACAATCTTGCTTAATATAGTAGTATGCTACTTGGTTTGTCTCCGCTTTAATGTGTACATGTGTGTTTATTTATTATATCACCTATACGCATTAGTAGAGCCCTTGGGATCTTTGCTTGATTACCGGCGTTGTGATGGCGATCACACTCGTGGGGGCTGGGTAATCTACAAGCACATCCTTACACACGTCCCTAGTCGTGGGAGTACCGAGATAGGGCATCGATACTCCGAAGTAGACTAGCGTATGCGCTTCTCATCCCAGCACGGGAGACCGTCTGTCCCACAGCCGTCAGTACGTCGTACTTGAGATAGTATGCGGGTGCTCGTTAGGTTACGAGTACACTGGATAGGACTCGTCGAGAACTGATGGTTGGTATTATACCTATCGTCAGTTATCAGTTCCCAGGTGACATGAGTACAGCTTAGTCCGCTGACTTGACACTGTCACTTCGCCTCGAGTGTGTTCCCACTGTTCTTTGATTACTACCCTACCACGGCTCAGCTGAGTCGTGCAAACAGGTAGTAGTTGGGAGCAGTCCCGAAGCGCTTGGAGGCAGTGACGGTTAGACAGGATTCGTCTCTCCCGGTATTGGGGGTTGACATCGCGCTGTGTCTAGGAGAGCCATTACACGAGTAGTCCCTGGCCAGGGCAAGCGAGATATACTGGTAGGTTCCAGTGTTATCTCAGGGTGTTCTGGGCTTCACTCCGACACGACTTGTACCGCTATTAGGGGTCTGACGCTTGCCGCCCCCCTAGGCCCGACATGCGATGTATCAGACGAACAGACCGGACTGTACGGAGAATGTCACATACAGACTCAGTAGGAGTTCGATGGGTTCACCTCATCAGTCTTCTTATCGGCATCTACCTGGGGACCGTTACGTACAGCTAGTGCCGCTTGCGGTCTGTGGTTAACCCCACTGCCAGCGTAGTGTCGAGTCTTTAGAGTCCCACACAGAGGGTTACTCGCCTTTGGGCAAAACTGAGTAGAGGTCGCATGGTTTTGCGACAGGGTTCGTTCTCATCCATGCACTTGTGCACGTTTGGAGTCCGGACGGATATTGCTAGTAGGCTCTGGTTTGAGCCATATACTGGTGTATGTTTTGGGGTTGATTTTATCTCTTGGTATTCATGTTCCTCGGAACAAGAATGCGGGTGTGTATGCACAGTTGATTGAGGCGGAGGAAGAGGATCTTCATTAGGGTTTCGGAACGGGTGCGCATGCACAGTTGACAGTCGTCTTTTTCCAAACCCTAATGGATTTATGATTTATCAATTAATAATAGTAATTAAATGGAATTATGTTATGGTTGGTTTTTGTTGACTTGTTGACCATGGTTGAGTTGTTGACCATGGTTGAATATTTGACCATCGTCATTGTTTTGCAAGGATGCTCCTTGATTCTTGCCAACATTCATTTAATGAAGTGATGATGGTGGTCATTCCAAATACAACCATCAACTATTTCATTTTGATTTATTATTATTAATTAGATAAATCATTTTCCTTTTGTTATGGTTGCAAGAGGAATATAGCTCATTCTATCATATGACTTCTCTCTCCTCACTTCATCTTCTTCCTCCTCTAGTTCAAGGAGAGCAAATCCCATGTGTTGAGAATCATCTCCTTGAAGATAAAACACCCCAAAGCACACTCTACTCACTCTAAGGTAGAAGGTCTAGCAAACCGGATACTTTAGTTCTCTCAAGATCGAGAAAGGAGCCCAAGGATGAAGCCCTCAGGTGGATCTATCTTCGGCAAAGAGGAGAAGATGAGGGGAAGCCATTCAAGCTACTACAAAGAGCAAGAAAGAAGAAGGACAACAAGAAGAGAAGGAGTTCAAGTTGAGGTATAACCACTTTGCCGAGTAGTTAACTCTTCTTTGCAAGTATGCTAGTTTAGTTTAGCAAAGATCCGGCTTTTACGGTCCATGTTACAAAGTTTAGAAAAATTTTGATTTACCGTTTCCGCATCCCCGAAAGTACCGGGAGAGGTAACGTGGACCTAACAGTGGTATCAGAGCCTAACTAAACATAAACTAGCTTGGTAGTAAAGTGTATCGAAGTTCGAAACGGAAAAATCGAAAAAACCAAGTTGTAAAAATCTGAGTTTCTGTTAAAACTTTTTCTGGTCAAAACAAAATTTGTTATAGCCCAAAAATCATCTCAGGGTTTTTAGAAGAAAACCACCAAAAACGATGCAGCGACTCAACCAAAGCGCCGCGCTTCCGCGTCACGAGCAAGCTCCTGCCGCGGAACCGCGGCCAAGTTGGTGAGTTACTGCATCGATTTTGGTGCAGTGTGTTTCTTACATGGTTTTATGATTTTTCAGATATATTATATGTGCCCAGATTTTCCAGAATAGAAATTTGTTTTTGGGGGCCTATAATTCCGTATTTTTCCGAACTTCAATATACTTTGACTATAAAGGTTATATCTGTGATGTTTGCATGTATTGAACGTCGGCTAATCGCTATAAGACGATTGGTCGGGGTTATACATGATCTGTGATTGTTATTGGTTTGTGGATATGAATGGATTGGATTGTCGCGGGTGAATAGCCGGGGTGGATGTGAGATGAGCTCTTGTTTTTCTTTCATTCATTGTAAATGTAAATTGATGTAATAATTATTATTTGTTTGGCCGCACAACCGAGTCGGGGTTGTAGCCGTCATTGTATAATTCTTTTTACTATTTTTGCTCCTAGGATAGACCCAAGGAGGGGGTGCACAAACTACCGGGTGTCTCGAAGTGCCGAGTGGCCTACTCATGGCATTGAGGGAGGTTGCTTCGCTTCGGATACTTGGCGGGTAGTTTGCCGCACCGGTAGGGGTCTTGGGTGGGGTATTGGCTATTCACCGCGACCGTGTTATCCGCTTTTCGTTCAAGGCTCGAAAGAATTGCGGATTGCTAGTATATCCAATGTATTCATCTGTGATCTGTAATGTCTATCATTGCTTTCTATTTAGGCGTTGCTTATGTTTTACAGCCGCGCTAGCCCAGCCCCCGCTCTGTCGTTAGTTAAGTAACCTAACGGGTGATGACGGGACCCCGTGGCGAATGCGAATGGCATAAGCGTACGCCATATTTTGGTTGTTTTCTGCAATGGTAGGAATTAAATGATGGGACGCATTAAAAGTACTAATGCAAGAATATCACGCATTAAAAGAACTAATGCAAGAAAATAAACCAAAAAGACGTTGTTGGAACAATTTTTTCAAAAAGCTGTTATTGCAAGGACGTTCATTTTTGTTTTGCATAGCGGTATTCGTTTATGAATGCCCAGCACCTCAGTCGACGAGGCAAGGGCCGAGATCCCTTCACCGGGAGTGACCCCTTGGACAAAAGTTTGCGTCAGGGTAATAACTTCACTATAGTCGATTATTCTTGCTTTGCATCGAGGTATTCAGTTTGGAATATCCTGCACCTCATTCGACGAGGAAAGAGCCGAGATCCCTTCACAGGGAGTGACCTCTTTAGCAAAAGTTTTCGCCACTATATTTTCAAAAAGGTTACCAGGTTCCTTCAACGATATCAAGTTCATTACGTTAACGGGTTTTTCGCCAAAAAACCCAGCCGTAGCCCTCCGTCATTTCTTACATGTAACACTTAGTATTCGTGCTACGTTTGTTGACTCCGTCAAGGCGTGGTGTACGGTAGCTAAGTGCTGCTTGTTTGTATTGGTATATGGGATTGGTTAGGACAGTCGTATAACCTTGTTGACTCCGTCAAGGGTTATGTGGGTGGGTTTAATGCAATCCAGATAATGACAGGTTGAACTTGACTAGGACTTTTTGATTTGTTGACTCCGTCAAGATCACTTGGGTCCTAGGGGCAAAAACTATATCGGGAGTTTCAAAAGAACTGAAACTTGCAGATTTAGCATACCTTCTGGAGTGTGGTGACTAGAGTGGATTCCATCTAGGTTATCACACAATGACAGTTGGATCCCGATCCCACTGATGAGTTGGTTTACTCTCGGGAGATTATTTCACTTAACGATCAATGCTATAAACCTAGTAGGTGTCTAGAAAGGTGTTAGAGGGGTTACGCCCCCAGGGAAAAGAGGTTCTTTAATTAAGGAACTTCGCGAAAGCGTTGGAAAACCTCCCTCGAAGTACCGACACTAGCCTGGCTGAAAGGTTAAGCAAGTATTGTGATGTGAATTAAAACCCGGCTAGTTCTTCTTTTAAAAAGGTTTTAAGAAGAGTTTGAGGAAACAGTGGGAGACATCCTGGTTAGATAAATTAATAAACCAATCTAATCTTGCAAGAGCATACGCTGAGTGTTTCTTTTCTCTCTCTCCAGGCAGCAACCTTTTCACGCCCTAATCAAGATAATAAAATGTATCGCTTGACCGATCCGAATTCTTATTCGGGACTGGGGAAAGTTGGTTCAGCTCTAACTTGTGACAACAGTCATGAGTATGAGAATGGGAAAGAGGTAAGTATGGATTTCCAGGATACCCAGTTGAAGAAGAAGCATGGTTTTGCATCTACTTCAGGTGTTCTTGTGATTGAGAACTGTTTTACGGTCAGCCCTACCTCCTGGGTACTTGATACCGGATCAGGATCTCATATCTGTAATTTATTGCAGGGACTGAGAAAAAGTAGGAAAGTTGCACCGGGTGATATGTCGCTCAGAGTAGCGAACGGAGCACAAGTTAATGCGGCAGCCGTCGGTGAATATCACCTAGTATTGCCAAATGGCAAGACTATGATTTTGAACGATTGCTACTATGTACCCTCCATGGTTTGCAACATCATATCAGTTTCTTTACTCGATAAAGATAGATATAAGTTTGTTCTTGAAAAGAATATCATGAACATTTACCTTGATAAGGTACTGGTTGCAGAGGGTACACTGTTTAATGGTATCTACGTTCTAAATCAGAATACAGTTCTCAATATACAAAACACACGCAAGAGGAAGAATTCAGATACGAATGAATCCTACTTGTGGCATTGTAGACTTGGTCATGTCGGAGAGAAAAGACTGAGTAAGTTGCATAGAGATGGACTCTTGAATGCGTTCGAGTTTTCATTTATGAAACTTGTCAGTCTTGTCTCAAAGGGAAGATGACCAAATCTCCGTTCACCGGACATGGAGAAAGAGCAAGAGAGCTCTTGGGACTCATACACAGTGATGTATGTGGTCCGATGTCTATACATGCAAGGGGTGGGTTCTCGTACTTCATCACATTCACTGACGATCTCTCTAGGTTCGGATATGTGTATCTGATGAAACACAAATCTGAAGCTTTTGAGAAATTCAAGGAATTTAGAAACGAAGTAGAGAACCAGACAGGTAAAAGTATCAAGATCCTCCGGTCTGACAGGGGAGGGGAGTACTTAAGCACGGAATTCCTAGATTACTTAAAAGAGAATGGTATTCTCTCTCAGCTTACTCCTCCTTATACACCACAGCACAACGGTGTTTCGGAGCGGAGGAATTGTACCCTATTGGATATGGTTCGCTCCATGATGAGTAGTGCTGAGTTGCCTCTTTCATTTTGGGGACATGCGCTTCAGACAGCGGCGTACCTATTGAACTATGTTCCATCCAAATCAGTGCCTAAGACTCCATATGAAATATGGAGTGGAAGAAATCCGTATCTTAAGCGATTTAAGATATGGGGTTGTCCGGCCTATGTAAAAACACAGAAACCGGACAAGTTAGAGGCACGGTCAGTTCTCTGTAAATTTGTGGGATATCCTAAAGACTCACTATGATATCTATTCTACCACACTGAGGAACAGAAGGTGTTTGTATCTCGCCACGCCACCTTCTTAGAAAGGGAGTTTCTTGCAAAAGAAACTAGTGGGAGTTCGGTAGAACTGGAAGAAATTCAGCGACCACAAAATGTAACTGAAAATTTGGAGGAACCGCTAGATTCTATAACCCCAGACGAACCTCAGCCACTCCGCAGATCTGGTAGGATTTCTCATCCGCCCGAGAGATACTACGGCTTTCTCATAGACGGGGATCGAGAGGATTGCATCTTGGAAGAAGATGACCCTACCAGTTTCAGGCAGGCCATTATCAGTAGGGACTCTGATAAGTGGCAGGAAGCAATGCAATCCGAAATGGAGTCCATGTACGCCAATAAAGTGTGGACCTTGGATATTGCTCCACCTGGGGTAAAACCCGTTGGATGCAAATGGATCTACAAAAGGAAACTTGGTGTAGATGGGCAGGTGGAAACCTATAAAGCTAGACTCGTTGCAAAAGGTTTTCGTCAAAGACCTGGTTTGGACTATGATGAGACTTTTTCTCCGGTGGCTATGCTCAAATCCATTCGGATCTTACTTGCCATTGCTGCCTTCCATGACTATGAAATCTGGCAGATGGATGTTAAGACGGCTTTCCTAAACGGTTGTTTGGAAGAGTGCGTTTACATGGATCAACCAGAAGGTTTCGTAGATAGTGGGAGCAGCGGAAGGGTGTGCAAGTTGCTTAAATCCATTTATGGATTAAAGCAGGCATCGCGGAGCTGGAACATCTGTTTTGATGAGGCAATCAAGGAATTTGATTTCATCAAGAACGAAGATGAACCCTGTGTATATAAGAAGATTGTAGGACGAACTGTCGTATTCCTAGTCTTGTACGTGGACGACATTCTTTTGATAAGAAATGATATTCCTATGCTACAATCGGTCAAGCTATTTTTGTCACAAAGGTTCTCCATGAAGGACCTGGGTGATGCCTCGTACATTCTGGGGATCAAGATCTATAGAGATAGATCCAAGAAACTATTGGGACTTTCACAGTCCAGGTACATAGAGACCGTACTAAAGAGATTTAGTATGGAGGGTTCCAAGCGCGGTAACATACCCGCATTGCACGGAATTACCCTCTCCAAGAAGATGTCTCCTAAGACTGACGAGGAGAGGGTTCGCATGAGCACTATACCCTACGCTTCGGCGGTAGGGTCTATAATGTATGCGATGCTATGTACAAGGCCAGATGTAGCTTACGCGTTGAGCATGGTAAGCCGGTATCAGTCAGACCCAGGGGAGGACCACTGGACAGCAGTGAAGAACATTCTCAAGTACCTAAGAAGGACTAAGGAGATGTTCCTGGTTTACGGTAATGGAGACCTCTGGGTCGAGTCCTTTACCGATTCAAGCTTCCAGAGTGACAAAGATGACAGCAAGTCCGTCTCGGGTTTTGTGTTTACCCTCTACGGAGGGGCGGTATGTTGGAGGAGTTCCAAGCAGGATACCGTCGCAGACTCGACGATGGAGGCTGAATACATTGCTGCAAGCGATGCCGCAAAAGAGGCGGTCTGGATAAAGAAGTTCATTAGTGAACTTCAGGTGGTTCCGTCCATTGTTGACCCGATACCTTTGTATTGCGATAACAATGGGGCTATAGCTTTAGCGAAGGAACCAAGGTCCCATCAGAAATCCAGGCACATCTTAAGGCGGTATCACCTGATCAGGGAGATCATTGATCGACAGGAGATCGAGGTGCGGAGAGTGGACACAAAGGACAACACTGCGGACCCATTCACGAAGGTTTTACCCCAGACTCAGTTCGAGCGGCTGATCGAGATGATAGGTCTTCGATACGCCAGTACATGGCCTTAGTGCAAGTGGGAGATTGTTAGTGTATATGCCCTAGAGGCCATTACTGTATCATACTAGTATGTATATTACTTGATGGAAGCTTAGGATATTCACAGTTGTACAAACAATCTTGCTCAATATAGTAGTATGCTACTTGGTTTGTCTCTGCTTTAATGTGTACATGTGTGTTTATTTATTATATCACCTATACGCATTAGTAGAGCCCTTGGGATCTTTGCATGATTACCGGCGTTGTGATGGCGATCACACTCGTGGGGGCTGGGTAATCTACAAGCACATCCTTGCACACGTCCCTAGTCGTAGGAGTACCGAGATAGGGCATCGATACTCTGAAGTAGACTAGCGTATGCGCTTCTCATCCCAGCACGGGAGACCGTCTGTCCCACAGCCGTCAGTACGTCGTACTTGAGATAGTATGCGGGTGCTCGTTAGGTTACGAGTACACTGGACAGGACTCGTCGGGAACTGATGGTTGGTATTATACCTATCGTCAGTTATCAGTTCCCAGGTGACATGAGTACAGCTTAGTCCGCTGACTTGACACTGTCACTTCGCCTCGAGTGTGTTCCCACTGTTCTTTGATTACTACCCTACCACGGCTCTGCTGAGTCGTGCAAACAGGTAGTAGTTGGGAGCAGTCCCGAAGCGCTTGGAGGCAGTGACGGTTAGACAGGATTCGTCTCTCCCGGTATTGGGGGTTGACATCGCGCTGTGTCTAGGAGAGCCATTACACGAGTAGTCCCTGGCTAGGGCAAGCGAGATATACTGGTAGGTTCCAGTGTTATCTCAGGGTGTTCTGGGCTTCACTCCGACACGACTTGTACCGCTATTAGGGGTCTGACGCTTGCCGCCCCCCTAGGCCCGACATGCGATGTATCAGACGAACAGACCGGACTGTACGGAGAATGTCACATACATACTCAGTAGGAGTTCGATGGGTTCACCTCATCAGTCTTCTTATCGGCATCTACCTGGGGACCGTTACGTACAGCTAGTGCCGCTTGCGGTCTGTGGTTAACCCCACTGCCAGCGTAGTGTCGAGTCTTTAGAGTCCCACACAGAGGGTTACTCGCCTTTGGGCAAAACTGAGTAGAGGTCGCATGGTTTTGCGACAGGGTTCGTTCTCATCCATGCACTTGTGCACGTTTGGAGTCCGGACGGATATTGCTAGTAGGCTCTGGTTTGAGCCATATACTGGTGTATGTTTTGGGGTTGATTTTATCTCTTGGTATTCATGTTCCTCGGAACAAGAATGCGGGTGTGTATGCACAGTTGATTGAGACGGAGGAAGAGGATCTTCATTAGGGTTTCGGAACGGGTGCGCATGCACAGTTGACAGTCGTCTTTTTCCAAACCCTAATGGATTTATGATTTATCAATTAATAATAGTAATTAAATGGAATTATGTTATGGTTGGTTTTTGTTGACTTGTTGACCATGGTTGAGTTGTTGACCATGGTTGAATATTTGACCATCATCATTGTTTTGCAAGGATGCTCCTTGATTCTTGCCAACATTCATTTAATGAAGTGATGATGGTGGTCATTCCAAATACAACCATCAACTATTTCATTTTGATTTATTATTATTAATTAGATAAATCATTTTCCTTTTGTTATGGTTGCAAGAGGAATATAGCTCATTCTATCATATGACTTCTCTCTCCTCACTTCATCTTCTTCCTCCTCTAGTTCAAAGAGAGCAAATCTCATGTGTTGAGAATCATCTCCTTGAAGATAAAACACCCCAAAGCACACTCTACTCACTCTAAGGTAGAAGGTCTAGCAAACCGGATACTTTAGTTCTCTCAAGATCGAGAAAGGAGCCCAAGGATGAAGCCCTCAGGTGGATCTATCTTCGGCAAAGAGGAGAAGATGAGGGGAAGCCATTCAAGCTACTACAAAGAGCAAGAAAGAAGAAGGACAACAAGAAGAGAAGGAGTTCAAGTTGAGGTATAACCACTTTGCCGAGTAGTTAACTCTTCTTTGCAAGTATGCTAGTTTAGTTTAGCAAAGATCCGGCTTTTACGGTCCATGTTACAAAGTTTAGAAAAATTTTGATTTACCGTTTCCGCATCCCCGAAAGTACCGGGAGAGGTAACGTGGACCTAACAGTTGCTGAGGTTGCTACTGCTGATGCTCGCTGTTGCTATTGCTGAAGCTGCAGTTGTTGCTGTATTGTTGTGGTTGTTGTTGTATTGGTGTTGTATAGCTGCTGCTGATGCAATGGTGTTGTTGTTGTAGCTGCTGTTGTTCTTGCTGCTGTTGCCGCTTCAGATGTGGCTGCAGCTGTTGTTTTTGATGATGTTGTTGTTGTTGTGGCTGTTGTTGCAGCTGCTGCTGATGTTTTGGGTGTGTGTGTGTCAGAGTGAGAGGGAGAGATGTGAGTGAGAGGGAGTGTGAGAGATAAAAGCAAAAGATTATGAAATAAAATGGAGTCAACCCCCTCACCCTCTCTTTTCAATAAATGCTAAGCATGCCTAAATCATCATGGCCTCCCTCTCTTCTCTCACCTACCTACTAGTCAACCCCTAAAACAAGTTAAATTTTAAAACTAAAAACCCTTAATTAAACACAATTAACTTAACCAAAAGGGTTAGGCCACCATGGCTGTATAAACATGGTTTAACCCTAGGTTTAACCCGAGTTAGCATGCACATGTGTGTGTAGTCTGTAAGTACACGGTAGCGCCCCGGCCGTCTAACAGACGCCAAATGCGGAACAAAAACTTTTTAGCTGGCGCTATCGCATACTATTACCCGGATCTGCCATTAAAGCTAAACTAACAAACTACAAAGTGGGTAGAAATGTTATACCGAACGATCCAAGTCCTTCGGTCTTCAACCATCATCCCACGCTTTGTTGCGGCTGCTCCGATCTCCTGAATCTCCGGTCTTCTCGTCCAGGTGGCACCACGTCGACGGATCTTTAAACGGGCTCCCGCCTCTAAACCGAGGCAACTCGATCATCAAGTTTGCTAAAAGAGATGACCAAGATTGTTGTAGAGAATAAGTAGAACACTTTGTCTCGTTACGTCCAAAGTTATGGACGAACGGTTAATGAAGTTGCCTTTTTGGATTGGAATGAAATGAGAACTTTTCCTATCTAATTTCCATGAATCCCAAAACTATCATATTTTCACAAAACAACAACCATCTTCCTCACAAGGAATGGCCGGCCACTTACATATAGGAAGGAGGTCAGTGTAGGAGAGAGGAGGGGGTGACCACAACATTAATGAAAGAATGAGTCATTTTAACCTTGTCACCAAAAACCATTAATGAACTAATGAATCATCTAACCTAGTCGTCATACATTAATTGCACAATTAATGCACTAATGAGTCACTAGCCACCTCATCATCCTAGTCACCATCTTGATGCTTCATGAACCTTCCACACTCATCAAGAAAAGATAAATCCGTCTTTAACTGAATGTTTAAGACGTGTGATAGAAAACTGGAAACTGGCAACTTCCAAAAGCGATCCTGAAATGAATTTCAGGATAACCACGTAACAGTATAAACATACCCGCATTTGTATTACGACCGAATAAAAATGCAACTAAGACAAAGATATTATATCTACACAGTATAATACTCAGATCCGGCTTAAACCAAAGCCCACCAGTATTATCTGCCCGAAATATGACACGTGCGTAAATGCACGTGCATTTTCCGAACTCTGCCATAAAACCATACGGCCTCTACAACGTTTCGCCCGAACTTAGGAAACGGTCTGTGGGGGACTCTAATGACTCATCAACACACTGGCACTGGGTATAACCTCTAGCACGTCAGAGGTACAAGCTGTACGTAACGGTTGCCTATGTATTGATTGGAAGGGAAGCTGATGAGCGAACTCATCTAGAAACCCTACTGAGCCTGACAGTGACAATATTCGTACAGTCCGGTCCGTTCGTCTAAGAGTATCGCATATCGAGTCTACGGGGTGGAGAAAGTCAGACCCCTAATAACGTGATAATTCTTGTCGGTATGAAGCCCATCACCTCCTAAGAAACTACCAATCCAAATCAGTAATTCTCTACTACCTCGGCCGAGTATTTCTAGTGATGGCCACCCATGCACTTTACGACATCAACCCTCAATACCGGGAGAGACGAATCCCCGACGATCCGCTCACTGCCTCCATGTGGCTCGGGACTGTACCCAAAAAATACCTGTTTGCACGTCTCCTTTGAGCATGGTAGGGTAGAAATCAAAGCACAGTGGGAACTCACACGAGACAAATGACAATCCCAGGTCGACAAACTAACATGTACACATGTCACCAGGGAACTGCTATCTGACGATATATACAATACCAACTAGCATGTTCACGGCGAGTCCTGTCCGGTGTACTCAATGAGCACCTGTATACATCTTAGGTGAACCAACTAACACCAATGGCTTGTGAGACCGGCCACCGCCCCTCGTCGGGGTCTCGACTGTATACACTAGTCTACTCTGGAGTTTCGATGCCATGTCTCGAAACTCCTACGACTAGGGACACTTTAAGGATGTGCTTACAGACCCCATCTCCCATGTATATGATCGCCATCATACTGCTGGCGGTCAAGCAAGAATCGTATGGGCTCTATCAACATGCAATAGAGAACTAAAGCATGTAAACGATGATAAAGTCAAACCAGATAGCATACTATCATCTCGAGCAAGACTTTCATATCGGTATAGGTCCTCCTTCAATCATTGCAATCACGTATCTTCGATCCAATAATTGACTTAGAGGGCACTATATCCAACAATCTCCCACTTGCACTTAAGGCTATTATTGATATGTCGCATACTCACAGCTTCAGTGAGTGGATCCGCCCTGATGTTTCTTTTCTATGTCTCTCTTAATCTCAAGTTCGCGGAGAAAGCCATCTCCCGAATCGAGTAATACTTGTCTTAGAATATGTGTGGATTTCTGATGGGACCTAGTTCATAAATGAACTCCAAATCCAAACTTCTTAGACTGTATTGATAACTGAACCTTAATCAGTATCGCGCACCATGCCTCCCACAGTATTGTCTTGGACCACCTGTCCAAAATACTGTCCCTCGTCAGAGGGAAAACTATAACTCTGACAATCACTCTGTCATCCAGGTCACCTTGGAAGCCTGGAATGATAACCGTCTCCTCAAGGAGGCTGCCATTATCAAATCCATAGAATATCCATTCATGTTCTAAAACTGCTTCCTAATATTTCTCCAGGATTGGATTAATATAAACTTATCGCATCTAGTGCAAAAACAACATCTGGTGTGGTACTTGACATTTCACGATTGACTCAATTGCCTATGCAAGTGATCTGCCAATCATGTGCGTCCCTCTCCTCTTTAGTCTGTAAGACACCTTTAGAGAGGGTGACTCCATCATCTGCAGGTACACCACCATGCCAAGAGTCATCTATTCTAAAATACTATTAGAATACAGTCATAAGTACCCACATTAGGAAACTACCCAAATCTAGATCTAAAACCATAAATCTAGTAACCAGAATGTCTGATATTATATTCATATCCTGTCTGGAGAAACAACTGTGTGACGACCACAGTACAACCGATTGTAGTACAGGAATTTTACTTCCTACTTTGTGTATGTCATCCAAAAACCAGGACATCACACCCTACTACCTTCTAAACAGATCCATCCCCTATTCTAATGAAGTCAAACACATGACTTTCACATCAAAAATTAGACGATCTAATCTCCGCTATATCTGCTCAAGCCTATAAATAGACATAAGCTACTTGCCCACTGTGCTTCCGCTGCTCCCACTGACCACAACAACCCTCTGGCAGAATAATATATACGTACACTTCAAAAGCTAGTTTAGAACGACACTATACTTATCCTCCTGCCGGGTCTCATAGTCTAGAACAACAGTAGTGTCAAGTCTAGGTAAACAATAACCTCCCTGTCACCGTCCTTGAGGCTACCGGAGTACCTCTTGGGTGTCTGAGGTTACCCACCATATCTGCGAAGTGGCTAATGGAATGCCTAACCTGATTGAATATATCGGTCCTATTAAATTTTCCGTAATCGTTTGCGGTTCTGGAATCACTTCCAGTTCTACCATACTCCCACTACTGTATTTTGAAAAAATCCATTTTTCCTAAAACTGTGGCGAGTCAAGAACAATATCACTATTGATCTTCCAGATGGTAGAAAATCAACCCTCGTCAAAGCCAGGGTCAACCCACAAACTGCCATTACAGAAACGTGCCTTGAGTTATCCAGTGTCTGGTTTTAAGCATAAGCTGGACAACTCCCCGTACCTTAACATCGTTAAGATATGAACCATTCTATATCCAATATAGAATCTTTTGGCACTTATTTAATTGGAACCAGATTCAAATCATGCAACTGTCTCCAATGCATATCAACTCAATGGAGAAAGGCTAATCAGCATTACTCAACTTAGGAATCTATCCAATTATGAGTAACCTGAAAGAGAAACAAGTTTCTCAAAACTATTACTATCATCTGAATATCAATCACAAGTATCTACATCTTCGATTTCTTTGAATAATCCCGATACTCGCGACATCTGGTTCTCTACTTTATTCTTATACCCACAACTTCTCAAAACATAGACATTGTATTTCTACGAAACACTTGTCTAAAAACTAGAGAAGTTACAAGTAAACAGAACAGAGTACGAGGACCAATCCCTTTGTCCTGATGGACACTGGACAACATACAATACTCTGTATAAGTCCGCTGAGTTGAATAACTCAAAACCTGTGCATCGTAGGTTGAAAACTGTACTTATGGTTTAAGAAATACTCCGTTGTTTAATGCTCCTTACCCAATCGTCAACTGATATAGGTAAATCTCACGGACATTATTTCAAAAAGTTATATCTCACTTTTAAAAATAAACGTATAGATATATCATTTTGAAATTGGTGCACAACAACGGATACTCAAAACCAAATACATGCCGTCCGGCAAAAACTTAGGCGACTTCCTCAAATATCAACAATTACAACGAATTCCGATATAATGAGGATGATCACCTTATTCCCAATAACCTACTCCCACTCATCATCTGTAAAACCATACAGATGTGAGAATCTTTCCTGGTAAATACATACCCTGGAGTAAGTATCTAATTGGAAAATCAGTTTTCCTTTAACAATGCACTGAAACATAAAAAAATGTTTCGTAGGGGTATCCTGGTAGTCCTAGTAATGCCTCTTCCATAATCCAATTCATGACTATAACCGTATATTTCTTTTCCATCTCTCCAAATCCCTTTATTTGTCTTTATTCATTACCTTCTGTACACCATCGTTAGGCTAAATGGTTTTCTTCCTTCCCTACCGTTCGGCACCAGCCTATGGTTTGGAAGAAGACTATCCAGTAAGCATAATAGGTGTACCCTCATAAACCAAGGAGTACTCACAACTTGAGAGAAGGTGATGATAAAAGACAATTGAATAATACCTTATTCTATTTCTCCCGAACTGGGAAAAAGCAAAGGTGAAAATAGGAGTGGCGATGAAGTACGCAGTTTGATCGTGAATGGTAACAGTCGCAATTTACTTTGCCCTCTTTCTAATCCCTTTATTTTGTCTTTAGTTATTACCTTCTGTATACCCTACTTAGGCTAATTGGTTTTCTTCATTCCCTACCTTTCGACACCAGCCTATGGTTTGGAATAAGACTATCCAATAAGTGTAATACGTGTACTCTCCTAATCCTAGGAGTACTCGCAACCTGAGAGAAGGTGATAATAAAAGACAACTGAATAAACTAATTCTATTTCTCCTGAACCTGGATCCATCCTCGAAGAAGTCCCTTCGAGTTCGTATATAACCATACGATGGATCTATCCAATAGAAGTGGATGTCCGTAGTAATATAGGGTGTTCTGAGAAATACAAAGGGTAAAAGAAGGAGCGGCAATGACTTATGCAACTCGGACAATCCATACGCCAGTATTTTAAGAAGGTTCGGTCAACATGGTTACTGAGTCATAGTCAAAAGTCGCTGCCAAATAGAGAGAGAAAAGAAACACTCTGCGTGCACTCTATCTTAGATCAGAATGGTTATCACTTTATCTAATCAGGATACCTCCCACTGTAATCGCAAATTCTCCTCCAAATCTGAAAGAAGAATTAGTCGGGATCACCCGAAGAGTAAACCAACACATCAGTGAGAATCGGGATCCAACTATCCTCGCATGATAACTTGATGGAAGCCACTCAAGTTATCATACTCCAGAAGGTATGCGCATGCCTGGCAAGTTTGCTGTATGTTTGAAACTCCCGATATGATTTTTGCCCCATGCTCTTATGACCTTGGCTTTGGTCAAAAATGTCATAAGTCACATGCCAAGTTCTACCCGTCACTATCCAGGTCAATTTGAACCCACCCGCACATGCCCTTGACTTTGGCCAAAATGGAAGAACGACTGTCCCAAACCAACTCATCTATCTATACTACAAATGAATACCCAGCAGCTACCAAACACTATGCCTTGACTTTGGCCAAAATACTTAGCTTGAATACTACTGAATACCCAAAAGAAATGACGGAGGGCTACGGCTGGTTTTTGGCGAAAAACCTTTAATGTAATGAACTTGATATCGCTGAAGGAACCTGATAGCATTTTATAAAGATATAGTGGCGAAAACCTTTTGCTAAAGAGGTCACTCCCGGCGAAGGGATCTCGGCTCTTTCCTCGTGGAATGAGGTGCAGGATATTCCAACTGAATACCGCGATGCAAAGCAACTTGTAATCGACTATAGTGAAGTTATTACCCTGACGCAAACTTCTGCCCAAGGGGTCACTCCCGGTGAAGGGATCTCGGCCCTTGCCTCGTCGAATGAGGTGCAGGATATTCCAAACTGAATATCACTATGCAAAATAAAAGGAAACGTCTTTGTAATAACACCTTTTAAAGCTGTTCCAGCAACATCAAATATAGGTTTGTTTTATTTTGCATTGATCAGAATCAACACAGTCCCATCAATCAATCACACCAGAAAAGAACGAAAAATAAAATGTATGTATATGCCATCCGCATTCGCCACTGGGTCCCGTCATTACCCGTTAGGTTACTTAACTAACGACAGAGCGAGGGCTGGACTAACGCGGATGTAAAACATATACAACATCTAATAGTATATATACCAATATACAATAATCGCTCCAGGCATGATAAAATGCAACATTACAGAAAAGTAATAAGTATCACAGAACAATACAGATAAACTGGGATCCCCGGGTTTCACAGAGCCGCTACTGAAACCCGACGTTCCCCTGGTCATGGGGATATCCTGTGCAATGTAACCTAGACCCCTACGGGTGCGGCAAGTTACCCGCCAAAACCTGAAGCGAGGCAGCCCCCTACAGCAAAATGAATGGACCACCCGGCACTTCACGGAATCCAGTAACTTGAGCACCCCTCCTTGGGTCAACCTGTACCCCCTACGAGTGCGGCGAATAGTCTGTCAATTCTAGAGTGAGGCCCCTCTGCCTCTCAAAGCCATGAGATACGGACCCGTTGCCCTCCAGAACCCGGCTATCTGTGCACTCCGTCGCAGGGTAAACATAGTACAGAAATAAAAATATGTACAACGGGTACATCGACCTCAGCCCGGTCGTGTCCCAAAAAGAATATTATACAAACAGGCAGTGACGGCAGTCCACATATTGGACGCTCGCCCCGCAATATCAAATGTACAAATAAATCCAAATTTCACTACCATTGCACACTGCTATCCACCATGACAAATCCGCAACATCACAGCACAACATAGAACATCAACGCGAATGACACGTTCCCAAATCCATCTAAAAGAGCTATAGCAATTAGACGCAATTTACCGCTCAAATGACATTCCCGGTCGGAGATATAATATAAGTACTGTAAACTAACAAGTTTAAAATTTCGATCGACAAAACTTCCCGAAGTGGGCCCCACGTACAACTGCTGTACAGTAATAAAATCTGGGCCCAAAAGAACAGTACCAAAAACCACAATTCACTGTGTAAAAACAACAGAAGAAAAATGGCCAACTGAATCACCAAGACGGCCGCAGTTCCGTGGTCAAAGCTAGGCTTTGACCGTGTTTCCGTGGCCGTATGTTCGATTCAGTTGATCGTTTTTCTTGAGGTTTCTTCAAAATACCTGCTTAATTTTCTGTGATGCTCAAAATAATTTTTAGACCCTTTTAAAAATCGACAGAAACTTTTGCACTGAAAATTGTAGTTTTCGAAAATCCGTTCGATCGATGTTTTAAACGCATTAGAAAAAGTTATTAAAGCTTAATGGTGAGGCTCTGATACCACTGTAAGTACACGGTAGCGCCCCGGCCATCTAACAGACGCCAAATACGAAACAAAAACTTTTTAGCTGGCGCTATCGCATACTATTACCCGGATCTGCCATTAAACCTAAACTAACAAACTACAAAGTGGGTAGAAATGTTATACCGAACGATCCGAGTCCTTCGGTCTTCAACCATCATCCCACGCTTTGCAGCGGCTGCTCCGATCTTCTGAATCTCCAGTCTTCTCGTCCAGGTGGCACCACATCGACGGATCTTTAAACGGGCTCCTGCCTCTGAACCGAGGCAACTCGATCATCAAGTTTGCTAAAAGAGATTACCAAGATTGATGTAGAGAATGAGTAGAACACTTTGTCTCGTTACGTCCAAAGCTATGGACGAACGGTTAATGAAGTTGCCTTTTGGATTGGAATGAAATGAGAACTTTTCCTATCTAATTTCCATGAATCCCAAAACTATCATATTTTCACAAAACAACAACCATCTTCCTCACAAGGAATGGCCGGCCACTTACATATAGGAGGGAGGTGAGTGTAGGAGAGAGGAGGGGGTGACCACACATTAATGAAAGAATGAGTCATTTTAACCTTGTCACCAAAAACCATTAATGAACTAATGAATCATCTAACCTAGTCATCATACATTAATTGCACAATTAATGCACTAATGAGTCACTAGCCACCTCATCATCCTAGTCACCATCTAGATGCTTCATGAACCTTCCACACTCATCAAGAAAAGATAAATCCATTTTTAACCGAATGTTTAAGACGGGCGATAGAAAACTGGAAACTGGCAACTTCCAAAAGCGATCCTGAAACGAATTTCAGGATAACCCCGTAACAGTATAAACATACCCGTATTTGTATTACGACCGAAGAAAAATGCAACTGAGACAAAGATATTATATCTACACAGTATAATACTCGGATCCGGCTTAAACCAAAGCCCACCAGTATTATCTGCCCGAAATATGACACGTGCGTAAACGCACGTGCATTTTCCGAACCCTGCCATAAAACCATACAGCCTCTACAACGTTTCGCCCGAACTTAGGAAACGGTCTGTGGGGGACTCTAATGACTCATCAACACACTGGCACTGGGTATAACCTCTAGCACGTCAGAGGTACAAGATGTACGTAACGGTTGCCTATGTATTGATTGGAAGGGAAGCTGACGAGCGAACTCATCTAGAAACCCTACTGAGCCTGACAGTGACAATATCCGTACAGTCCGGTCCGTTCGTCTAAGAGTGTCGCATATCGAGTCTAGGGGGGTGGAGAAAGTCAGACCCCTAATAACGCGATAATTCGTGTCGGTATGAAGCCCATCACCTCCTGAGAAACTACTGATCCAAATCAGTAATTCTCCACTACCTCGGCCGAGGATTTCTAGTGATGGCCACCTGTGCACTGTACGACATCAACCCCCAATACTGGGAGAGACGAATCCCCGACGATCCGCTCACTGCCTCCATGTGGCTCGGGACTGTACCCAAAAAATACCTGTTTGCACGTCTTCTTTGAGCGTGGTAGGGTAGAAATTAAAGCACAGTGGGAACTCACACGAGACAAATGACGATCTCAGGTCGACAAACTAACATGTACACATGTCACCAGGGAACTGCTATCTGATGATATATATAATACCAACTAGCATGTTCCCGGCGAGTCCTGTCCGGTGTACTCAATGAGCACCTGTATACATCTTAGGTGAACCAACCGACACCAATGGCTTGTGAGACCGGCCACCGCCCTTCGTCGGGGTCTCGACTGTATACACTAGTCTACTCTGGAGTATCGATGCCCTGTCTCGAAACTCCTACGACTAGGGACACTTTAAGGATGTGCTTACAGACCCCAGCTCCCACGTATATGATCGCCATCATACTGCTGGCAGTCAAGAAAGAATCATATGGGCTCTATCAATATGCAATAGAGAACTAAAGCATGTAAACGATGATAAAGTCAAACCAGATAGCATACTATCATCTTGAGCAAGACTTTGATATCGGTATAGGTCCTCATTCAATCATTGCAATCACGTATCTGCGATCCAATAATTGACTTAGAGGGCACTATATCCAACACAGTCCAGATAAAAATCTACTAAAATATTCATAAAACCAGTTAAATTATCTGAAACCCGATTTGGTAAACTTTTTACCAAAAACCCCATATTAACACACAATTACCACTAAACACAAACTCAGGTGTTACAAGAGAGGACTTTTTTGCTCGACATGATGGTATGATATCTGGTTGCTCTTTGTCTTAACATGTAGACTTGTATTGTGATATTGTCTTGCTCTCACAAGTTGATAAAGCTCTTAGGATGTGTACTTGACTACCAGGACTATGATGGAGATCATACTAGTGGGGCCAGGGTAGTCCATAAATACATCCTTTAATTGTTCCTAGTCGAGGGTGTATCGAGATAGGGCATCGATATTCCAGAGTAAACTAGCGTATACTTTTCTTGACTCATATGATGGGCGATGGATAATCCCACATCCATTGGTGTTTGATATCAAAGATGGTATACGGGTGCTCAGTGGAGACTGGGTACACTAAACGGACTCGCCAAGAACTCCTAGTTGCTATTATACCTATCGTCAGATAGTAGTTCTCTGGTGACACTGGTATAAGTTAGTCTGTAGACCCGAGATCGTCATAGAGTCTTGTGTGATTCCCACTGTGCTTTGATTTCCACCTTACCACGTTCAAGAGAACGTGCAAAATGGTGGCTTTTGGGTACAGTCCTGAATCATATGGAGGCAATGAGCGATAGGAGGGGATTCGTCTCTCCCGGTATTGGGGGTTGATGTTGCGCTGTGCTCGATTGGCTATAACAGGAAGTCCCTGGCCAGAGCTGATACGGAGATCTTGTTAGTGTATATGCCCTAGAGGCCATTACTGTATCAACTGGCATGTATATTACTTAATGGAAGCTTGGGATATTCACCTTGTATAAACAATCTTGCTCAATATAGTAGTATGCTACTTGGTTTGTCTCTACTTCAATGTGTACTTGTGTTTATTTTAGTATATCACTTATACGCATTAGTGGAGCCCTTAGGATCTTTGCTTGATTACCAGCGTTGTGATGGCAGTCACACTAGTGGGGGCTGGGTAATCTATAAGCACATCCTTATACAGGTCCCTAGTCGCAGGACTATCGAGACAGGGCATCGATACTCCGGAGTAGACTAGCGTATGCGCTTCTCATCCCAGTGTGGGAGATGGTCTGTCCCACAGCCATCAGTACGTCGTACTGGAGATAGTATACGGGTGCTCGTTGGGTTACGAGTACACTGGACAGGACTCGTCGGGAACTGACAGGTTGGTATTATACCTATCGTCAGTTATCAGTTCCCAGGTGACATGAGTACAGCTTAGTCCGCTGACTTGACACTGGCACTTCGCCTCAAGTGTGTTCCCACTGCACTTTGATCACTACCCTACCACGGCTCAAAGGAGTCGTGCAAACAGGTGGTGGTTGGGTGCAGTCCCGAAGCACTTGGAGGCAGTGACGGTTAGACAGGATTCGTCTCTCCCGGTATTGGGGGTTGACATCGCGCTGTGTCTAGGAGAGCCATTACACGAGTAGTCCCTAGCCAGGGCAAGCGAGATATACTGGTAGGTTCCAGTGTTATCTCAGGGTGTTTTGGGCTTCACTCCGGCACGACTTGTACCGCTATTAGGGGACTGACGTTTTACCGCCCCCTAGGCCCGACATGCGATGTATTAGACGAACAGACCGGACTGTACGGAGACTGTCACATTCAGACTCAGTAGGAGTACAGATGGGGTTTCACCTCGTCAGCCTTCTTGTCGACATCTACCTGGGGACCGTTACGCACAGCTAGTGCCGCTTGCGGTCTGTGGTTAAACCCACTGCCAGCGTAGTGTCGAGTCTTTAGAGTCCAACACAGAAGGTATTCGCCTCTGGGCAAAACAGAGTAGAGGTCGCATGGTTTTACGACCGGGTTCGTTCTCATCCGCGCACTTGTGCACGTTTGAAGTCCGGACGGATTTTACTGGCTGGCTCTGGTTTGAGTCAGATACTGGTATAAGTTTTGGGGTTGCTTTTATCTCTCAGTATTCATGTTCCTCGGAACAAGGATGCAGGTGTGTATGCACAGTTATTTGAGGAAGAGGAAGATGACTTTCATTAGGGTTTCGGAACGGGTGCGTATGCACAGTTGACAGTCGTCTTTTTCCAAACCCTAATGGATTTGTATTATATCAATTAATAATATATAATAAAATGAAATTGTGTTATGGTTGGTTTTTGTTGACTTGTTGACCATGGTTGACTTGTTGACCATGGTTGAAGATTTGACCATCATCATTACAAAAGCAAGATGCTTTTTGATTCTTGCAAAACCATTTAATGTTTGAAATGATAATGGTCATTCAAAAACTTTCCATCAACCTTTTTCATTTTCATTATTATTATTATTTGATAATTCTTTTTCATTTGCATGATGGTTGCTAGAAAGAAAAAGGATAGCTCATTCTATCATATTCACTCTCTCTCTTCACTTCATCTTCTTCTTCCTCTAGCAAAGAGAACCCTTCTCATGTGTTGAGAATCCTTCTCTTTAAAAAGAAAAGCACCCCTTAGACTCTCTCTACTCACTCTAGGATCAAGGGTTTAGCAAGCCGGAAATTCTAGTTCACTCCAAGTTCGAGAAAGAGCCCAAAGGTCGAACCCTCGAGGTGGATCCATCTTCGACGGAAGAAGGCGACAAGAAGAGAACCATCAACCTCTACAAAAGTTTGAAGAAGAAGGAGTTCAAGTTTAGGTATAACCATCTTCATCCGAGTAGCTAACTCTCTTTAGCAAGTATGCTAGTTTAGTTTAGACACGATCCCGACCTTGTTTAGTCTATGTTGCCTCTTGCGATAAAAATTTATTTTTTTATACCGTTTCCGCCTCCCCGTAAGCACCGGGGGTCGCAACGTGGACTTACAGTGGTATCAGAGCCTAACTAAACTTTAACTAGCTTGATAGCGAAGTGTATGGAAGTTCGAAACCGAAAAATCGCAAAACCGGAAAAACTAAAACCCTAAGTTTCTGTTGAAATTTTTTCTGCTCTAAATGAAAAACTTTATACTTGTAAATTCGGCTCAGGGTTTTGTGTGAACACCCAAGAAAAACGATGCCCTAATTCATTCAAACCGCCTCGGTTCCGCGGCACGAGGTAGGCATGTGCCGCGGAACCGCCGCCGTTTGTTATCGTCTCTGCATCGTTTTTCGTGCAGTGTTCTTCTGGTGGGATTTTGGGATTTTTCAGATATATTATATGTGCCCAGATTTTCCAGAACAGAAATTTACTTTTGGGGTCCTATAATTCCGTATTTTTTTCGAACTTCGCTATACTTTGGCTATGTTGGTTATATCTGTGATGTTTGCATGTATTGAACGTCGGCCAATCGCTATAAGTCGATTGGTCGGGGTTATACATGATCTGTGTTTGATATTGGAATGTGTATATGAATGTGTTGGACTGTCGCAGGTAAATAGCCGGGGTGGATGTGAGATGAGCTTTCGTTTTTTCTTTCATTCATTGTAAATGTAAATTGATGTAATATTATTATTTGTTTGGCCGCACAACCGGGTCGGGGTTGTAGCCGTCATTGTATAATTCTTTTTACTGTTTTTGCTCCTAGGATAGACCCATGGAGGGGTGCACAAACTGCCGAGTACTTGGCGGGTAGTTTGCCGCACCCGTAGGGGTCTTGGGTGGGGTATTTGGCTATTCACCGCGACCGTGTAATCCGCTTTTCGTTGCAGGCTCGAAAGGATTGCGGATTGCTAGTATATCCAATGTATTCATCTGTGATCTGTAATGTCTATCATTGCTTTCTATTTAGGCGTTGCTTATGTTTTACAGCCGCGCTAGCCCAGCCCCCGCTCTGTCGTTAGTTAAGTAACCTAACGGGTGATGACGGGGCCCCGTGGCGAATGCATATGGCATAAGCGTACGTCATATTTTGGTTGTTTTCTGCAATGGTAGGATTAAATGATGGGACGCATTAAAAGTACTAATGCAAGAATATCACGCATTAAAAGAACTAATGCAAGATAATAAACCAAGTTAAAGTCGTTGGAACACTTTCGAAAAACCACTCGGTTCTTTTCAAAACTAACTTTTAAATGCTGAGATCGAGCCACTCCTTCTAAAAGCTATCTCGTTCCATCGATTATATCAAGTTCACTACGTTCACGGTTTCGCCAAAACCATTCGTAGCCCTCCGTCGTTTCACATGAATAGTCAATAGTATTCAAGCTGTGTTTGTTGGTCAAAGTCAAGGCATAGTAATTGGTAGCTATTGGGTATTCATGTGCAGCATAGATATATGCGTTGGTTTGGAACAGTCGTATTGCCTTGTTGGCCAAAGTCAAGGGTAGGTACGGGTGGATTCAAATTAACCTGGAGAACGACGGGTAGAACTTGACATGTGACTTATGATTTGTTGGCCAAAGTCAAGGTCATAAGAGCATGGGGCAAAAATCCACATCGGGAGTTTCATAAGTACTGAAACTTGCTAGATTTGCAAACCATTTGGAGTGTGGTGATTCTGGTAGGATTCCTTCAGTTTCGCCACGCGATGATATTTGGATCCCGATCCTACTGTGAGTATATGCTACTCCTCGGGAAATTTCTCACTAAACGATCAATGCTATAAACCTAGTAGATGCCTAGAAAGGTGTTAGCGGGGCTACGCCCCCAGGGAAAAGAGGTTATTTAATTAAGGAACTTCGCGAAAGCGTTGGAAAACCTCCCTCGAAGTACCGACACTGGCCTGGCTGAACGGTTAAGCAAGTATTGTACGGTGGGATTGATCCCGACTAGTTCTTCCTTTATGGTTTGAGGAGGGATTCGAGAGACAGTGGGAGCCATCCTGTTTAGAAAAACTAAAAACCATTCTAAACTTGCAAGAGCATCGTGCTAAAGTGTTTCTTCTCTCTCTCCTAATTGCAGCGACCAATCAACATGACTGGACTTAAGTTACTTCTAGATAAAAACAAACTGACAGGGCCAAACTACAAAGATTGGCTCAGGAATGTCAAAATGGTAATCACTTACGACAAGCTGGGGTATCTTCATACCACCAAAGCTCCCCCCCGTCCCAGGTCCCACCTCCAGCGTCGCGGATAAGGAAATCCGTAAGACTTGGGAGATTGACTGCGCGAAGGCCAAATGCCTCGTGCTTGCCTCTATGGACAACGAACACCAGAGGAGGCACGAGAATATGGATTTGGAATCCATATTTCTTCATAAAAAAGAACTGTATGGAGAGCAGTCTCGTATCGCAAGATACGAATTGTCGAAGAAGTTATTTTCGGCAAGGTTGGCAGTCGGATCATCGATAGCGGACCACGTGCTTAAGATGATTGGCTACATTGAGGAGCTCGCGGAACATAGGACCACGTTGGAAAGTGAACTCTATACGGATTCAATCCTCCAGTCCCTTCCATCCACTTACGCCCAGTTTATACTGAACTTCAACTTACAAGAAAAGGAAGTTGAACTTTCAGAACTCCTCAACTTGCTGAGGAGCGCAGAGGGCACCCTACAGAAAGGTAGGGATACACCCGCTTTGTTTGTAGGAGGATCTTCTTCCTCTAGGTCCAAGGCGAAAGCCAAGGGGAAGAGGAAGAAAGCCCCCGCCAAACCAAGAGGCGGTGTTAGTAAAGTGGGTGCAAAGGGAAAGAAAAGGCAACAAAGATTGCGGGGGAAGCTTGTGGGTAAAGAGGAATGCTTCTATTGTCAAAAGAGTGGACACTGGAAGAAAGATTGCAGGGCTTGGATGGCCAGGACACAGGAACTGAAGCAGGTTGCGGCTTCAGCTTCAGGTGTGTATGTTATTGAAAACTGTCTTTCTATAAACTCTACTTCCTGGGTATTGGATACCGGATCAGGATCTCATATCTGTAATTCTTTGCAGGCGTTGAGAAACCGTAGGTTTTTGAAGGCAGGTGACATGACCCTCAGAGTTGCGAACGGAGCTAGCATGGATGCTAAAGCCGTGGGGGACTATCACCTGGGAATGACAGATGGGCATGTTTTGGTTTTGCGTAATTGCTTTTTTGTACCCAACGCAACTTGTAATATCATTTCTGTATCTTTAGTTTCTAAAGAAGGTTATGAATTTGCGTTTGTAAGTAATGTTGTAAACATTCACCTTAATCAAGTTCTGATTGGGTCAGGTACTCTGAGCAATGGTATATACGTGTTAAACCAACCACAGATTTTCAATGTCCAGAATACACACAAAAGAAAGTCTCCAGATATTAATCAGGCTTTCTTATGGCATTGTAGACTGGGTCACATCAATGAGACACGGTTGACTAAGTTACAAAAAGAAGGATACTTGGATTCGTTCGAGTATCAGTCTTATGCCACTTGTGAATCTTGTCTCATGGAAAGATGACAAAGACTCCGTTCACTGGACACGGAGAAAGAGCGAGCGAGCTCTTGGGGCTCGTACACAGCGACGTGTGCGGTCCAATGTCTACACATGGGCGAAGCGGTTACTCTTACTTCATTACTTTTACGGATGATTTCTCAAGGTACGGTTATGTCTTCTTAATGAAACATAAGTCCGAAGCCTTTGAAAAGTTCCAGGAATATAAGAATGAAGTAGAGAAACAGACCGGCAAAAAGTATCAAGATTCTAAGATCGGATCGAGGTGGAGAATACTTAAGTGCCGAGTTCCTGAATTATTTAAAAGAGAATGGAATTCTCTCTCAGCTTACTCCTCCATAAACTCCGCAACACAACGGTGTCTCGGAGAGACGGAACCGAACCCTATTGGATATGGTACGGTCCATGATGAGCAACGCTGAGTTACCGCGATCATTCTGGGGGTATGCGCTAGAATCAGCTGCGTACCTTTTGAACCGAGTTCCTACTAAGACTGTGCCTACTACACCATATGAGATGTGGAGTGGGAAGAGACCCTATCTTAAGCACATTAAGACATGGGGATGTCCAGCTTTTGTTAAAAAGCAGCATGCGGACAAGCTCGAGGCACGCTCAGTACAGTGCAAGTTTGTGGGATATCCAAAGAACTCCAAGGGATATTTCTTCTACTACGAAGAGGAACAAAAATTTCTTGTTTCTCATCATGCCTACTTCTTGGAAACTGAGTTTTTGGAAAACCAGATAAGTGGGAGCACAGTAGAACTGGAAGAAATTCCAGAACCACAAAACATTACTGAAAGCTTAGAGGAACCAGAGGGTTTGAAAGAACAGGACATTCCTACGCCGCTCCGCAGGAGTAGTAGGCAGTCTCATCCGCCCGAGAGATACTACGGTTTTCTCATAGACGGGGATAGAGAGGATTGCATCATAGATCATGATGAGCCTACTAGCTTCCAGCAGGCCGTTCAGAGCGTTGACTCGGTAAAATGGCTGGATGCAATGCGGACCGAAATGGAGTCCATGTACACCAACAAAGTATGGACGTTGGATATTGCTCCAGACGGGATAAAACCCGTAGGATGCAAGTGGATCTTCAAAAGGAAGATTGGTGTAGATGGACAGGTTGAGACCTATAAAGCTAAACTTGTAGCAAAGGGTTTCCGTCAAAGACCTGGCTTGGACTATGACGAAACCTTTTCTCCAGTAGCTATGCTGAAATCCATTCGGATCCTTCTTGTCATTGCTGCCTTCCACGATTATGAGATTTGGCAGATGGACGTAAAGACCGCTTTTCTAAATGGAAATTTAGAGGAGTGTGTCTATATGGATCAGCAAGAGGGTTTCATTCAGAGTGGGAGCAGTGGAAAGGTGTGCAAGTTGCTTAAGTCCATCTATGGACTAAAGCAGGCATCGCGGAGTTGGAACATCTGTTTTGATGAGACGGTCAAGGAATTTGGCTTTATCAAAAATCCAGATGAACCATGCATCTATAGTAGATTTGTAGCGAGAACTGTAGTATTTCTCGTTTTATACGTGGATGACATTCTCTTAATAGGAAATGACATTCCTATGCTACAATCTGTCAAGGGGTTCTTGTCACACAGGTTCTCCATGAAAGACCTGGGTGATGCCTCATACATCCCGGGGATCCGGATCCATCGTGATAGATCCAAGAGGATATTAGGACTTTCTCAGTCCAGGTACATCGACACCATAGTGAAGAGATTCAGTATGGAAGATTCCAAGCGCCGTAACCTACCGGCTTGTCACGGGATCACCCTCTCTAAAGAGATGTCTCCCAAGACTGATTTGGAGAGGGATCGCATGTCTATTATACCCTACGCTTCTGCGGTAGGCTCTATAATGTATGCGATGTTGTGTACCAGACCGGATGTAGCTTATGCACTGAGTGTGGTAAGCCGGTATCAGTCAAACCCTGGGGAGAAACACTGGATAGCGGTAAAGAACATTCTCAAGTACCTGAGAAGGACTAAGGAGATGTTCTTGGTGTATGGCGGAAAGGACCTCCAGATCGAGGCCTTTGCTGACTCCAGCTTCCAGAGTGACAAGGATGATTCCAAGTCCATGTCGGGTTTCGTCTTTACCCTCAATGGAGGGGCGGTGTGTTGGAAGAGCTCCAAACAGGAAACCGTTGCAGACTCGACTATGGAAGCGGAATACATCGCTGCATCTGATGCCGCAAAAGAAGCTGTCTGGATGAGGAAGTTTTTAAAAGAACTTCAGGTGGTTCCGTCCATTGTTGACCCAATACCTCTGTATTGCGACAACAACGGGGCTATAGCTTTAGCGAAGGAACCCAGGTCCCATCAGAGATCCAGGCACATCTTAAGGCGGTATCACCTGATCAGGGAGATCGTGGATCGCAAGGAGATCGAGGTTCGGAAGGTTGCTTCAGAAGAGAACACTGCAGATCCATTCACCAAGGCCCTACCCCAGACTCAGTTCGAGCGGCTGATCGAGATGATAGGTCTTCGATACGCCAGTACATGGCCTTAGTGCAAGTGGGAGATTGTTAGTGTATATGCCCTAGAGGCCATTACTGTATCATACTGGCATGTATATTACTTAATGGAAGCTTGGGATATTCACCTTGTATAAACAATCTTGCTCAATATAGTAGTATGCTACTTGGTTTGTCTCTACTTCAATGTGTACTTGTGTTTATTTTAGTAAATCACTTATACGCATTAGTGGAGCCCTTAGGATCTTTGCTTGATTACCAGCGTTGTGATGGCAGTCACACTAGTGGGGGCTGGGTAATCTATAAGCACATCCTTATACAGGTCCCTAGTCGCAGGACTATCGAGACAGGGCATCGATACTCCGGAGTAGACTAGCGTATGCACTTCTCATCCCAGTGTGGGAGATGGTCTGTCCCACAGCCATCAGTACGTCGTACTGGAGATAGTATACGGGTGCTCGTTGGGTTACGAGTACACTGGACAGGACTCGTCGGGAACTGACAGGTTGGTATTATACCTATCGTCAGTTATCAGTTCCTAGGTGACATGAGTACAGCTTAGTCCGCTGACTTGACACTGGCACTTCGCCTCAAGTGTGTTCCCACTGCACTTTGATCACTACCCTACCACGGGTCAAAGGAGTCGTGCAAACAGGTGGTGGTTGGGTGCAGTCCCGAAGCACTTGGAGGCAATGACGGTTAGACAGGATTCGTCTCTCCCGGTATTGTGGGTTGACATCGCGCTGTGTCTAGGAGAGCCATTACACGAGTAGTCCCTGGCCAGGGCAAGCGAGATATACTGGTAGGTTCCAGTGTTATCTCAGGGTGTTTTGGGCTTCACTCCGGCACGACTTGTACAGCTATTAGGGGACGGACGTTTTACCGCCCCCTAGGCCCGACATGCGATGTATTAGACGAACAGACCGGACTGTACGGAGACTGTCACATTCAGACTCAGTAGGAGTACAGATGGGGTTTCACCTCGTCAGCCTTCTTGTCGACATCTACCTGGGGACCGTTACGCACAGCTAGTGCCGCTTGCGGTCTATGGTTAAACCCACTGCCAGCATAGTGTCGAGTCTTTAGAGTCCCACACAGAGGGTATTCGCCTCTGGGCAAAACAGAGTAGAGGTCGCATGGTTTTGCGACAGGGTTCGTTCTCATCCGCGCACTTGTGCACGTTTGGAGTCCGTACGGATTTTACTGGCTGGCTCTGGTTTGAGTCAGATACTTGTATAAGTTTTGGGGTTGCTTTTATCTCTCAGTATTCATGTTCCTCGGAACAAGGATGCAGGTGTGTATGCACAGTTATTTGAGGAAGAGGAAGATGACTTTCATTAGGGTTTCGGAATGGGTGCGTATGCACAGTTGACAGTCGTCTTTTTCCAAACCCTAATGGATTTGTATTATATCAATTAATAATATATAATAAAATGAAATTGTGTTATGGTTGGTTTTTGTTGACTTGTTGTAACAATTAGGAAAAAGGTTAGAAATAAACAAATTTAATAAAAATAAGAATAAGCTGATAAATCACAAATTTGTTAAAACCAAATATGTCAATCTTCATAAGTTATATGTAATAAAAATTAAATTAGAATTTTTGAATGTTAATTAAATAAATTATAAGGGTTTTAATGAAAAATTTAGCTTCATTTTATAAAAAAATTTGTTTTATAATAAGTTAAGTTGTGAGGGGTTAAATTGTAAAGTTAAGTTTTTATGCAAATAGGGTATTGTCAAGGGTTTAAGTGAAAATAAATGAGATAATTTCAGTTCTGAAATCTAAATCAAATTAAAAGAAAAATTTAAAGATAATGCATAACACATCATGCTTGCATGCTTATAACTTCATTACACCTCCTTCTTGCATGAGACCTACACCCTTCAAACCTTGACACCACCTCATTAGCCTTATCCCTTCCTCCTCCCATACAAATAGCTCAATTTCAGTTAATTTCAGAATCAAAAACTGAAAGAAAATCAAAAGAAAAGAAAAGTAAAGGAGGAAAGAAAATAAGAGGAAGAAGAAGAGGATTGAGGAGCTTGTTCTTGGTGATAGTTCTTCATCAAGCTAGGAGGAGCTTGTAGATCCTTGGGGGTTATTCCTACAGCAAAATAGGAGGGTAAGATTCTTATTCACAGTAGGTTAATTGGCTCTGTAGATCAATTAAAACAGATTGAACATGTCACATAATATTTTATTTTAGCTAAACTTATAGTCTGTTAGAATCTGCTATAATCTGGAACTTAATTAAATTAATTCAACAGAGCTAAAATGATATAGGAATCAAGTAGAACACACCACAAGAAGACGGAGGCAGGGGGCCGGTTTTGGGCCGGCGACATAAGGGAAATGGCCGGCGTCGCCGGCCATGTTGGTGACTTTGGGGGTTTGGTCAATAGGGTAGTTTACAGTATGTAATTTAGGTTAATCTGGTACTGTTGATTTAACTTAGTTTTACAGTAGATAAAATCTGGAAAGATATATCGGAAAAAGAATCGTAAAACACTAAATACGACACGATGAAATCAGGTCGCGTTTTAATTCCTGCAACAGTGCAGGTTTGGGTTAAAATTCAGCTAGAATAAGTGTTTTATAACTTGATATAAGCAAATAGTAAATAACTAGTAAGTAAGATAACGTGTTTCTGTTTCCGTTATATCGGAATAGTTTTTCGGCTTATATAAGTTAATTGGTGTATTTAGACGCGGATACGAGGAGTACGGAAGCCGCGAGGAAAGGGAAAGGATTAGCAATTCCGGATTAGATTCGACTTTTCCGGTGAGTAGACTAAACATCTACCGGGGAATTTAGTAAAGATGGCGTGTTTCGCCCATGGTTTTACTTAATGTGATATTCATATCATCATGTTTAAATGTTAGAATTTCATTCATTAAAATACTTGTATATTGCTTAGTTGTTAGAACACTTCACAATTATCGACGAGTCATGCCACGTGCACATTTTATATGCTACACACACCTCGTCGATATTGCCATGTCACATACACTTAAATATCATATTTGTGAGAATAGATGACATCGTATTTCATATATCTAATGTAGTGGTAGATTGCATCATTGACATCCTGTTACTTTATGCGTATTTTGGTGCTATATATGAGATAAATGCAGAATTGAGGATTTATGGTTTTGAGTTTTGAATACTATTACATAAATCCAGTATTTTCATGATTGATGTGTCATGTCCACCATGAGATGATTTCTGTTTTGATTTTATTCCGGACCGAGTGGGGGAGATATACGGTCGCGGATTTGCGTTATCCATACTGAGTGGGGGAGATATACAGTTGGATACATGGTGGACCCGGTCGAGACCGAGGGGCAGGATAGCCGTATTGAGACGGGGGAGCCTAGCGAGGTTACTCGATACCGGAGTGGGTTATAGAAATACGGCGTGTATCTAGAGGATAACGACCGATATTATGAGTATAGGATCATTCGGGGAATGATGCCTATAAGAAATGAAGATTTTGTGTCGTTGATGGACACCGAGAAATGATTTACTTGAGTTGTGATTTCAGAAGTATAATGAGATTTATTGTTGGATTTCACATATACTCATATATCATGTTGATTCATATTTAGTAGCATGATTGTCATATTTACTTTATTCGCCGTTATATGTTAGTCGTATTCACTGAGTTGGCAACTCATCCCCGTTGTGCCACAGTTCCTTGCAGGGATAGAGTGGACGGGTAGCTGCGAGGCAGGATCACTTTTGCAGTCATATTTCATCTTTTGCTAGGTAGGTTACATGTGTAGTAACCTTCCATTTTGTATTTTGTATCTAGAAAGACTCCATCAGACTGTATTTTGACTTAGAAATGAGAGATGGGATATATATGTACAGTTGTGATCTGTTGATCAGTATTATAGTCCTTTCTTTATGAGATTCAGTGATGTTCATTATATGCTTATGTTCATGATTCATTGATGATATTGTTGATTCCAACTAGGAATGCAACCAAACTTAACCTTTATTATTTGCTTAATAAATTAACTTCATAAATTGAGATTTTTACTTAAAAATTAAATTTTCATAAATAATTCCGAAATAAGGTATTTGATCTTGGTTTTCGGCTTACTTGGACTTGTGCATATCTTTAGATATGATACATTCTAAGTGCCGGTCACATCCAAACTTGGGTCGTGACAAAGTTGGTATCATAGCTTAGGAGTAACCTTACGGAATTCAGTAAGGGATTTCTATAGGTTGAAGTAAGTCTGAGAGTTAGGATGACCTTTGGTTTGATGGAGTAGGTGAATTAGGACGAATGCAGTACCGTACGTATGTTCCGCGGCATATTTACGTTATCGTATTCAGCCTAACTAAGATTAGGATGTTATCTTGATCTATTCTTCCGTTGATTCTCCGTTATTGATTACTTCTGTCCCCACACCTTATCAACTCTCGTTTCTTGTTCCAGTTGCTATGGCTACGCGGGCTAGGCGAGCCGCAGCCAGGAATGCAGCTAGGGCGAGTCCGCCTGTGACGAGGACTGGTACACCGGACGTGCTGGAGGTGCATGAGCATGTTGATCCTCCTCCTCCAGATCGCATGACTAGGATTGAGGAGGGTATGTTGGGATTACAGTGAGTGGTGGGACAGTTAGCTGAGACCACTCGAGCTTTGAGATCAGATCCAGCACCGACCGTAGCAGAGTCCGAGGTACAGCCTACACAGACGGTAGCACCAGTAGATACGAGAGTGATGGAGGTATCACTTGCGGAGTTTATGAGATTGAGACCCCCGGTATTTACAGGGACCGATGTGGCGGAAGATCCTCAGTCTTTTCTTGATAGGATGGCGAGGATTGGCAGATCATTGCGATGTTCTGATGCGAGATCAGTGGAGCTGACTAGCTTTCGTTTGGAGGGACTTGCACAGGAGTGGTGTGAGTCGATGGAGAGAGGGCGAGCTACGAATCTTCCTCCGATGACGTGGACCGAGTTTTCTACAGTCTTTCTTGCCAGATTTCTTCCCCAGAGTGTGAGGGATGCTAGAGCTAGCAGTTTCGAAGCATTGAAGAAATCAGCAAGTATGTCAGTAGCCGATTATGACTTACGATTTACCCAGCTATCGCGATATGCCCCATACTTAGTACCTACAGAGGAGCTTCAGGTGAAAAGGTTCCTAAGGAGTTTGGACACACAGTTGTATCTGGCAATAGGCTCCCAGCATTTTGATACATATGCCCAGGCCATGGATGCGGCGATTCGAGTAGAGGAGCGTTTGAACCAGTCAGGAGTCGTTCCGGAGCCAAAGAGGAGTAGACCATTCGTGCCGACAAATAGACAGTTTGGCCGAGGTAGAGGGTCCTATCCAGGCAGATTTACTCCAGGCCGCAGTGTTGGACGAGGTTGGACACAGGGCCAGATGTTCAGTTCTTATCCTGATGATCAGAGACCACCATTTACTTGTTATAGTTGTGGACTTCCCGGACACTTTGCTCGAGATTGTAGATCTCAGGGAGGGACCGTTACTCCACAGGCTGCTTTACCCCTTCTACCTCCTACACCGATGGCTTTACTTCCTCCCCCAGTTGGCGCTACACGCCAGGCAGTTGCACCACGAGGTCGAGGCTATACAGGACGTGTTCAGAGAGGTAGAGGACGACAGGATGCGGGCAGGGGCCAGGCACGGGTTTTTGCACTGACTCCACAGGATGCCCAGGCATCAAATGCAGTCGTGACAGGTACTCTTACAGTATGCTCATTAGAAGCACATGTTTTGTTTGATCCCGGTTCTACACATTCTTATGTATCTTCACGATTCGCACTTTTGTTGGGGAAGGAGTCGTCATTATTAGAGTTACCATTGGTAGTGATTACCCCAGTTGGAGATTCCTTTATAGCTCGGCACGTATTTAGATCGTGTGCGGTGCGTATCGGTAATAGAGATTCGCTTGTTGATCTGATTCTCCTAGATATGTTGGATTTTGATATACTGCTTGGGATGGATTGGTTAGCCGCTTGCCATGCCTGTGTAGATTGTAGAGGAAAAGCGGTTAGATTTTGTTTTCCTGGTGAACCGGTGTTTGTTGTGCAGGGGGATTGCAAGTTAAACCCTGTCAACATGATTTCTGCTTTTTGTGCGGGCCGGCTATTGAAGAAGGGTTGTCTTGGGTTCTTGGCCTTTATTAAGGACATAGGGGTCGCTGGAGATCCATTGGACCAAATCCCGATCGTACGAGAATTTCCTGAGGTATTCCCAGCTGAGTTACCAGGATTGCCACCTGATCGAGATATTGAATTTTGTATCGACTTGATTCCGGGTGCAGGGCCTATTTCTATACCACCCTATCGAATGGCACCGACGGAATTGAAAGAACTCAAGGGCCAGTTGCAAGAGTTGTTAGATAGAGGACTTGTTCGTCCCAGTGTTTCGCCGTGGGGAGCTCCTGCGTTATTTGTAAAGAAGAAGGACGGTAGTATGAGAATGTGCATCGACTACCGACAGCTGAATCGCGTCACGGTGCGAAACAGGTATCCATTACCAAGAATAGATGACTTGTTCGATCAGTTGCAAGGAGACGGATTCTTCTCAAAGATTGACTTGAGGTCAGGATATCATCAGTTGAGGGTTCGGAAGGACGATATTCCAAAGACGGCGTTTCGTACGAGATATGGGCATTATGAATTTCTGGTGATGTCGTTCGGACTCACCAATGCTCCAGCAGCTTTTATGGATATGATGAACCGTATCTTTAGACCATTTATCGATCGGTTTATTATAGTATTCATAGATGATATTCTTGTATATTCTCGGAGTCAGACGGAGCACGAGCAACATTTGCGTATCACATTGCAGACCTTGAAGGAGCATAAATTGTATGCAAAGTTTTCTAAGTGTGCTTTTTGGCTCGATAGTGTGGATTTCTTGGGTCACATAGTTACGAGAGAAGGTATATGCGTAGACCCAAAGAAGATTGAAGCGGTACAACACTGGCCCAGGCCTATGTCAGTTACGGAGGTTCGGAGTTTCCTAGATCTGGCAGGTTATTACAGACGCTTCGTACAGGATTTCTCAAGGATAGCGGCACCTTTGACAGGATTGACTAGGAAGGAAGTTCAATTTCAGTGGACAGATGCGTGTGAGCAGAGTTTCCAACAGTTGAAGATGCGTTTGACGACTGCACCTGTATTATCTTTACCTTCTGGGTCAGGGGGTTTCGTCGTGTATTGCGATGCTTCTAGAGTGGGCTTAGGCTGTGTGTCGATGCAACACGGCAAAGTTATAGCATATGCTTCTCGGCAGTTGAAGAGGCATGAACAAAACTACCCCACTCATGATCTAGAGATGGCGGCTGTAGTATTTGCATTGAAGATTTGGAGACATTACTTGTATGGAGAAACGTGTCAAATCTTCACAGATCATAAAAGTTTAAAGTATATCTTTCAACAGAAGGATCTGAACCTCAGGCAGCGTAGATGGATGGAACTGGTGAAAGATTACGACTGTGAGATATTGTACCATCCAGGCAAAGCAAATGTTGTAGCAGATGCCTTGAGCCGGAGGTCTAGAGGTAAATTATCTCATTTGAGCATTTTGCAGAGACAGTCTTCTACAGACTGGCAGATCTTATGTGATAGTCGTATACAGTTTAAGTTCACATCGGCAGGAGGTCAGCTAGCACATGTTCGCACCAGACCTCAGCTATTGGATCGTATTCGAGATGCGCAGCCTACAGATACTCGCGTGATGGAGATTATGGATCATGTTAGGCAGGGCAAGGAGACGGAGTTCGTGATTGATGATCATGGAGTACTACGTTTTAGGACTCGTCTCTGTGTGCCAGATTCTGACGGATTGAGGCGTGAGATTTTGGAGGATGCCCATAGATCATTATACAGTATTCATCCTGGTTCCACCAAAATGTATCGTGATTTGAAGGATAATTATTGGTGGGAAGGAATGAAGAAGGATGTTACGGATTTTGTTTCTCGATGTTTGACTTGTCAGCAAGTCAAAGCAGAACACCAGAGGCCAGCCGGAGAGCTGCAACCCTTACCCATTCCAGAATGGAAATGGGAACAGATTTCCATGGATTTTGTGGTGGGTCTACCCAGGACTAGCAGAGGGTATGATTCTATTTGGGCGATTGTAGATAGATTGACGAAGGCCGCTCATTTTCTTCCAGTGAAGACGACATATGGATTTGCTCAGTATGCACAGGTTTATATCGATGAGATTGTACGTCTACATGGAGTGCCGACATGCATAGTATCAGATCGAGGTACCCAGTTTACGAGCAGGTTATGGCAAAAACTTCAGGACGCTCTTGGTACACGACTAAGTTTTAGTACAGCTTTCCACCCACAGACAGACGGTCAGTCGGAGCGGACCATTCAGATACTGGAGGATATGCTTCGGGCTTGTAGCCTAGATTTCGGTGGTAGTTGGGATCGTCACCTACCTTTGGTAGAATTCTCGTATAACAACAGTTTTCAAGAGACGATCCAGATGGCACCCTTTGAAGCTTTGTATGGAAGGAAATGTAGATCACCTGTTTGCTGGACGGAACTTAGTGAAAGTGGTATATTGGGACCGCAGATAGTACAGGAAACTACAGAGAAGATTCACTTGATACGGGATAGAATGAAAGCGGCTCAATGCAGACATAAGTCATATGCAGATCGAAGACGGCGCAAACTTGAGTTTGATGTGGGAGATCATGTGTTCCTTCGAGTATCTCCAATGAAAGGTGTGATGCGCTTCGGGAAGAAAGGGAAGCTCAGCCCCAGATATGTTGGACCTTACGAGATTTTAGAGAGAGTGGGCGCTGTGGCTTATCGGTTAGCACTTCCACCTGGTTTTCCCGACGTACATCCGGTGTTCCATGTTTCGATGCTTCGCAGATATCTTCACGATCCATCTCATGCGATCCAGCATCAGACTCTACAGCTTGAGCCAGATCTATCCTTCACAGTGCAGCCAGTTGCTATTCTGGACAGGCAGGCAAAGCAACTACGATCGAGGATCCTGCCATCTGTAAAGATTCTCTTGCAAGGAAGGGATCGCGAGGAGATTACTTGGGAGACGGAGGATGCAATGCGAAAGAAATTTCCACATCTTTTCATAGGTATGTCTAGTAATTATTTTAAATTCGGGGACCGAATTTTCATAAGGGGGGAATATTGTAACAATTAGGAAAAAGGTTAGAAATAAACAAATTTAATAAAAATAAGAATAAGCTGATAAATCACAAATTGGTTAAAACCAAATATGTCAATCTTCATAAGTTATATGTAATACAAATTAAATTAGAATTTTTGAATGTAAATTAAATAAGTTATAAGGGTTTTAATGAAAAATTTAGCTTCATTTTAACAAAAGATGTGTTTTATAATAAGTTAAGTTGTGAGGGGTTAAATTGTAAAGTTAAGTTTTTATGCAAATAGGGTATTGTCAAGGGTTTAAGTGAAAATAAATGAGATAATTTCAGTTCTGAAATCTAAATCAAATTAAAAGAAAAATTTAAAGATAATGCATAACACATCATGCTTGCATGCTTATAACTTCATTACACCTCCTTCTTGCATGAGACCTACACCCTTCAAACCTTGACACCACCTCCTTAGCCTTATCCCTTCCTCCTCCCATACAAATAGCTCAATTTCAGTTAATTTCAGAATCAAAAACTGAAAGAAAATCAAAAGAAAAGAAAAGTAAAGGAGGAAAGAAAATAAGAGGAAGAAGAAGAGGATTGAGGAGCTTGTTCTTGGTGATAGTTCTTCATCAAGCTAGGAGGAGCTTGTAGATCCTTGGGGGTTATTCCTACAGCAAAATAGGAGGGTAAGATTCTTATTCACAGTAGGTTAATTGGCTCTGTAGATCAATTAAAACAGATTGAACATGTCACATAATATTGTATTTTAGCTAAACTTATAGTCTGTTAGAATCTGCTATAATCTGGAACTTAATTAAATTAATTCAACAGAGCTAAAATGATATAGGAATCAAGTAGAACACACCACAAGAAGACGGAGGCAGGGGGCCGGTTTTGGGCCGGCGACATAAGGGAAATGGCCGGCGTCGCCGGCCATGTTGGTGACTTTGGGGGTTTGGTCAATAGGGTAGTTTACAGTATGTAATTTAGGTTAATCTGGTACTGTTGATTTAACTTAGTTTTACAGTAGATAAAATCTGGAAAGATATATCGGAAAAAGAATCGTAAAACACTAAATACGACACGATGAAATCAGGTCGCGTTTTAATTCCTGCAACAGTGCAGGTTTGGGTTAAAATTCAGCTAGAATAAGTGTTTTATAACTTGATATAAGCAAATAGTAAATAACTAGTAAGTAAGATTATGTGTTTCTATTTCCGTTATATCGGAATAGTTTTTCGGCTTATATAAGTTAATTGGTGTATTTAGACGCGGATATGAGGAGTACGAAAGCCGCGAGGAAAGGGAAAGGATTAGCAATTCCGGATTAGATTCGACTTTTCCGGTGAGTAGACTAAACATCTACCGGGGAATTTAGTAAAGATGGCGTGTTTCGCCCATGGTTTTACTTAATGTGATATTCATATCATCATATTTAAATGTTAGAATTTCATTCATTAAAATACTTGTATATTGCTTAGTTGTTAGAACACTTCACAATTATCGACGAGTCATGCCACGTGCACATTTTATATGCTACACACACCTCGTCGATATTGCCATGTCACATACACTTAAATATCATATTTGTTAAAATAGATGACATCGTATTTCATATATCTAATGTAGTGGTAGATTGCATCATTGACATCCTGTTACTTTATGCGTATTTTGGTGCTATATATGAGATAAATGCAGAATTGAGGATTTATGGTTTTGAGTTTTGAATACTATTACATAAATCCAGTATTTTCATGATTGATGTGTCATGTCCACCATGAGATGATTTCTGTTTTGATTTTATTCCGGACCGAGTGGGGGAGATATACGGTCGCGGATTTGCGTTATCCATACTGAGTGGGGGAGATATACAGTTGGATACATGGTGGACGCGGTCGAGACCGAGGGGCAGGATAGCCGTATTGAGACGGGGGAGCCTAGCGAGGTTACTCGATACCGGAGTGGGTTATAGAAATACGGCGTGTATCTAGAGGATAACGACCGATATTATGAGTATAGGATCATTCGGGGAATGATGCCTATAAGAAATGAAGATTTTGTGTCGTTGATGGACACCGAGAAATGATTTACTTGAGTTGTGATTTCAGAAGTATAATGAGATTTATTATTGGATTTCACATATACTCATATATCATGTTGATTCATATTTAGTAGCATGATTGTCATATTTACTTTATTCGCCGTTATATGTTAGTCGTATTCACTGAGTTGGCAACTCATCCCCGTTGTGCCACAGTTCCTTGCAGGGATAGAGTGGACGGGTAGCTGCGAGGCAGGATCACTTTTGCAGTCATATTTCATCTTTTGCTAGGTAGGTTACATGTGTAGTAACCTTCCATTTTGTATTTTGTATCTAGAAAGACTCCATCAGACTGTATTTTGACTTAGAAATGAGAGATGGAATATATATGTACACTTGTGATCTGTTGATCAGTATTATAGTCCTTTCTTTATGAGATTCAGTGATGTTCATTATATGCTTATGTTCATGATTCATTGATGATATTGTTGATTCCAACTAGGAATGCAACCAAACTTAACCTTTATTATTTGCTTAATAAATTAACTTCATAAATTGAGATTTTTACTTAAAAATTAAATTTTCATAAATAATTCCGAAATAAGGTATTTGATCTTGGTTTTCGGCTTACTTGGACTTGTGCATATCTTTAGATATGATACATTCTAAGTGCCGGTCACATCCAAACTTGGGTCGTGACACTTGTTGACCATGGTTGACTTGTTGACCATGGTTGAAGATTTGACCATCATCATTACAAAAGCAAGATGCTTTTTGATTCTTGCAAAACCATTTAATGTTTGAAATGATAATGGTCATTCAAAAACTTTCCATCAACCTTTTTCATTTTCATTATTATTATTATTTGATAATTCTTTTTCATTTGCATGATGGTTGCTAGAAAGAAAAAGGATAGCTCATTCTATCATATTCACTCTCTCTCTTCACTTCATCTTCTTCTTCCTCTAGCAAAGAGAACCCTTCTCATGTGTTGAGAATCCTTCTCTTTAAAAAGAAAAGCACCCCTTAGACTCTCTCTACTCACTCTAGGATCAAGGGTTTAGCAAGCCGGAGATTCTAGTTCACTCCAAGTTCGAGAAAGAGCCCAAAGGTCGAACCCTCGAGGTGGATCCATCTTCGACGGAAGAAGGCGACAAGAAGAGAACCATCAACCTCTACAAAAGTTTGAAGAAGAAGGAGTTCTAGTTTAGGTATAACCATCTTCATCCGAGTAGCTAACTCTCTTTAGCAAGTATGCTAGTTTAGTTTAGACACGATCCCGACCTTGTTTAGTCCATGTTGCCTCTTGCGATAAAAATTTGTTTTTTATACCGTTTCTGCCTCCCCGTAAGCACCGGGGGTCGCAACGTGGACTTACAGATCTACTGGTAAGTGTTATCAGTAGTTTCTCGACCCGTTATTAGCCTCACATCGGCACGACTTATCAGTTACTGGGGTATGACGTTTACCACCCCTAGACTGGATATGCAACATATCAGACGAAGAGACCGGACTGTACGGTAATTCTACTGACAGGCTTTACAGGAGTATGGGCAGGCTTGCTTGTTGATCTTCTGATTGCTCAATACTCAGGTAGCCGTTACATCCAGCTAGTACCGCTGACGGCTTGTGGGTGCTTGATATGATCATCACCTACTGCCGGCGTATTGACGAGTCTTTAGAGTCCTCCACAGAGGTTTACTGGCTCAGGCTAAACGAAGTAGGAGCACATATATAATATGTGCGGGAACGAGAATAATACGAGTATATGATACCGTATTCTATTCTCGCGATATGTGATATCGTTCGATTATATGTGATATAGCCAGGTTATCGAATCAAGTGTTGATTCGATAAGTTGATACATATAATATTAGTCGGTTATATGTGATATAGCCGGATTATTAAATCAAGTGTTGATTTAATAATTTAATGTATAATTGTATATTTGATATGCTAATTTACATTAACTAATAATTGCTCACTTAAGCATTTCTATTTCTCACTTTTGCACACTTAATATATATGTGATATATATTTATTGTGTTTTCTTTTTTATGTCATGCTTGATGATACAAACTACATGGGTGTAAGAGACTCACACCATGCTCATGATAATGTGAGGTTTGGTTATTTAAAGTAAATCCAAATTAGTTGGAAATTGGTCACATGGCATGAAGCTTGTAGAAGCTTATAGATCCATTGACTTAGTCAACTAATTTTGTTTTACATTAGATATTTATTAACCCAACCATTCTCATTAACCATGGCTATGTCTCTACATGATTTAGTAAATGATATTTGTTAGTGTATATGCCCTAGAGGCCATTACTGTATCATACTAGCTTGTATATTACTTAATGGAAGCTTGGGATATTCACAGTTGTATACACAATCTTGCTCAAAATGGTAGTATGCTACTTGGTTTGTTTCTACTTCAATATATGCTTGTGTTTCTTTTAGCATATAGCTTATACATATTAGTAGAGCCCTTAGGATCTTTGCTTGATTACCAGTGTTGTGATGGCAGTCACACTCGTGGGGGCTGGGTAATCTATAAGCACATCCTTATACAGGTCCCTAGTCACAGGACTATCGAGACAGGGCATCGATACTCCGGAGTAGACTAGCGTATGCGCTTCTTATCCCAGCTTGTGAGACGGTCTGTCCCACAGCCGTCAGTACGTCGTACTTGAGATAGTATGCGGGTGCTCGTTAGGTTACGAGTACACTGGACAGGACTCGTTAGGAACTGTTGGTTGGTACTATACCTATCGTCAGTTATCAGTTCCCAAGTGACATGAGTACAGCTTAGTCCGTTGACTTGACACTGTCATTTCGCCTCGAGTGTGTTCCTACTGTACTTTGATTACTACCCTACCACGGCTCAAAGGAGTCGTGCAAACAGGTAGTTTTTGGGTGCAGTCCTGAAGCACTTGGAGGCAGTGACGGTTAGACAGGATTCTTCTCTCCCGGTATTGGGGGTTGACATCGCGCTGTGTCTAGGAGAGCCATTACACGAGTAGTCCCTGGCCAGGGCAAGCGAAATATACTGGTAGGTTTCCAGTGCTATCTCAGGGTGTTCTGGGATACACTCCGACACGACTTGTATCGCTATTAGGGGACTGACGTTTACCGCCCCCTAGGCCCGCCATGCGATGTATCAGACGAACAGACCGAACTGTACGGAGATTGTCACATTCAGGCTCAGTAGGAGTTCAGATGGGTTTCACCTCGTCCGTCTTCTTGTCGGCATCTACCTGGGGACCGTTACGCACAGCTAGTGCCATTTGCGGTCTGTGGTTAAACCCACTGCCAGCGTAGTGTCGAGTCTTTAGAGTCCCACACAGAAAGTTATTCTCCTTTAGGCAAAAGAGTAGAGGTCGCATGGTTTTGCGACAGGTCGCATGGTTTTGCGACAAGGTTCGGTCACATCCATGCACTTGTGCACGTTTGGTGTCCGGACAGTTAACACTAGCGGGCTTTGGTTTAAGCCATATCCTAGTGTACGATTTGGGATTGGTTTTATCTCATTTGTATTCGTGTTCCTCGGAACGCGGATTCGGGTGTGTATGCACAGTTGACAGAGGCAGAGGATTCTCATTGGGGTTATTGACTGTTGACTGTTCATTGTTGACCATTGACTTTTGCTAAACCCTAATGAGAATAAGAAATATGATTAAAGATAATATTAATTAAGTATTATTGTGTCATGGTTGAGATGAGAGGTGTTGACTTGTTGACTTTGTTGACCGGTTGACTAGGTTGGACTAGTTGACCATCATCATTGCAATGGCTATCATTTCATGGCAAAGACTTTTCCTTACTTGTTTGTTTTTGCAAAATGAGTGCATGAAATGATATGGCCATTTTGACTTGAACCATCACATAATACTCAATTACTATTATGGGTAATCATGGTTTTGGATTATGAGAGCTTGGATGGCAAAAGACTTACTCATTCTCTCATTTGCTTTCTCTCTCTTTCTTGAGCTCTCCCTCTTGATCTTCCTTTTGCTCTCTCTCTAGCTCAAGGCAACACCCTCTCATGAGTTGAGAAACATTGCCTTAGAGATAAAAGAAAACCCATATGACTTCTCTACTCATCCTAGTTCACAAGGTTCAGCAAACCAAGTGTTCTAGTTTCTTCAAGTTCGAAGAAGAAGCCAAAGGTAGAAGCTTTCAGGTAGAAGCTTTCAGGTAGATCCATCTTCGGCGCAAGGAGACGACGAGGTGAGGCCGATCCGTACACCGCAGAGAGTTGAAGACGAAGGAGTTCAAGAAAGGTATAGCCCCCTAACCGAGTAGGTAAAACTCCTAGTTAGGTTGTTAGGTAGTTGTTTAACAAAGATCCGTATTTTGAGTCCATGTTACCATCTCTTGAAAAATCATTTTTCATCATTTCCGCAAGCCCGTAAGTACCAGGAGAGGTAACGTGGACTTACAGTGGTATCAGAGCTAAGTTAAACACTATCTAACATGTTAGCAAAGTAACTAGAAATTCGATCGGAGAAAAAGTCGCGAAATACGCCCGAAATGCCTACTTTCTGCCGAATTTTTTTCTGTTCCAAAAAATAATAAATCTTATCTTAAAATTCGGCTCAGGGTTTTTAGAAGCAACTGTAGATAAATGGTCCACTGAACCGATCAAAGCGCCGCGGAACCGCGGCGGGAGCTTGCTCCCGCCGCGGATCCGCGGCCGAGTTGACTCGGCCGTGGGCGATTTTTCTCACAGTTTGTTCAGTGGGGTATTTTGGGATTTTTACAATATGATTTTTCTGCCCAGATTTTCCAGAAAGCAAAATTTGTTTTTGGGGCTTAAAAATCCGTATTTTGATCGAACTTCTAAAGACTTAAGCTGTCGGGTATATATCTGTGATGTGTTATATGTATTGAACGTCTGCTAAGCGCTATACGTCGATTAGTGGAGGTTATACATATCTGTGATCTGTAATGTTGACGGATGTGTATATGAATTCGTTGGATTGTCCCGGATGAATAGCCGGGGGGTTGTGAGATGAGAGTTTTCTTTTTCTTTCAATTCATGTAAATTTGTAATTGATGTAATATTATTTTTGGCCGCACAACCGGGATGAGGTTGTAGCCGTCATTCTATAATTTATTTTACTGTTTTTGCTCCTAGGATAGACCCAAGGTGGGGTGCATAAACTACCGGGTATCTCAAAGTGCCTAGTGGCCTACTCACGTCGTTAAGGGAGGTTGCTCCGCTTCGGATATTTGGCGGGTAGTTTGCCGCACCCGTAGGGGTCTAGGGTGGGGTATTGGCTATTCATCATGACCGTGTAATACGCTATTCGTTACAGGCTCGTACGGATTGTGGATTCCTAGTATATCCAATGTGTTCATCTGTGATCTGGAATGGCTATCATTGCATGTGAGGAATGAGTATATCTATATATGATATTATTTAGGCGTTGCTTATGTTTTGCATCCGCGCTAGTCCAGCCCCCGCTCTGTCGTTAGTTAAGTAACCTAACGGGTAATGACGGGGCCCCGTGGCGAATGCGGATGGCATAAGCGTACGTCATATTTTCGTTGTTTTCTGCAATGGTAGGATTAATTGATGGGATGCATTAAAATCAATGCAAGAAAATAAACCAAGTAAAAGTCGTTGGAACACTTTCAAAACCACTCGGTTCTTTTCAAAAGCCAGCTTTTAAACGCGGAGCTTGAACCACTCCTTTTTAAAAGCTATCAGGTTCCTTCGATTATATCAAGTTCACTACGTTCACGGTTTCGCCAAAACCATTCGTAGCCCTCCGTCATTTCAGTTAAATAGTCAGTAGTATTCAAGCTATGTATTTTGACCTTCGCCAAGGCATAGTGATTGGTAGATGCTGAATATTTATCTGTAGCATAGATAGATGCGTTGGTTTGGGACAGTCGTACTACTATTTTGGCCTTCGTCAAGGGTATGTACGGGTGGATTCAAATTAACCTGGACAATGATGGGTAGAACTTGACATGTGACTTATGATATGTTGGCCTTCGTCAAGGTCATCAGAGCATGGGGCAAAAATCCACATCGGGAGTTTCAAAAGAACTGAAACTTGCTAGCGCTGCATACCATTTGGAGTGTGATGATTCTGGTAGGATTCCTTCAGTTTTGTCACACGATGATATTTGGATCCCGATCCTACTGTGAGTATATGCTACTCCTCCGGAACTTTCTCGCTTAACGATCAATGCTATAAACCAAGTAGGTGTCTAGAAAGATATTAGCGGGGCTATGCCCACAGGGAAAAGAGGTTATTTAATTAAGAAACTTCGCGAAAGCGTTGGAAAACCTCCCTCGAAGTACCGACACCAGCCTGGCTGAACGGTTAAGCAAGTATTGTACGGTGAGATTGATCCCGACTAATTCTTCCTTTATGGTTTGAGGAGGGATTCAAGAGACAGTGGGAGCCATCCTGTTTAGATAAATTAAAAACCAATCTAAACTTGCAAGAGCATCATGCTGAGTGTTTTCTTCTCTCTCTCTTAATTGCAGCGACCCAGTGACCGCACATAGGTTATATCTAGATAATAAAATGACTAAACCTGACTATTATGATTGGCAAAGGTCTGTCCAGATGTCCATTACCCATGACAAGCTGGGAAACCTCTTAACTAATCAAACCCTTGCCGTCTCAGGACCAGTTTCCCCTGTCACGTACATTGACATCCGTATGACATCGGAAAAAGACTGTGCGAAAGCCAAGTGCCTCGTGTTAGCCTCAGTTGATGGTGCAAACCAGAGGCAGCACGAGAAGATGGACTCAGTTTCTATCTCCTCCATAACAAAGATTTATATGGAGAGCAATCTCGTATCGCAAGATATGAGACCTCGAACGAATTGCTTCAAGCGAGGTTGGCTGTCGGGTCATCTGTAGGGGGCAACGTCCTTACAGAGACCAGCTATTTTGAGCTCACGGACCTGGAGACCACGTTGAAGAATGGGTTAAGTACTGACTTAATTCTACAGTCCCTGCCCTCTGCTTATACCCTGAAGGAAATCAGGGAAGAAGAAGGAAAGGGAAGGGCAAAAGTTTCGGACTGGATGTAGTAAAAGAGGGAGGATCCTATTGTTACGGGAATGAACATTGGCAGAAGGATTGCAGGGCTAGCAAAGCCAGTAGCCAGAATTCGAAGCATGTTGTGGCTTCGGCTTCGGGTGTGTTTGTAATAGAGAACTGTATGTCAGTTAACCCTACTTCCTGGGTATTGGATACCGGATCAGGATCTCACATCTTTAATTCATTACAGGCTCTGAGAAACCGTAGGGTTATCAAGAAAGGTGATATGACTCTCAGGGTTGCTAACGGAATGAGCATGTACGCTGAATCCGTAGGGGAATATCATCTTGGACTGACAACTGGGCAGATATTGATTCTGCGTAACTGTTTTTATGTACCAGGTGCGACTTGTAATATCATATATGTATCCTTACTTTCTAGGGAAGGATATGATTTTACTTTTGTAAGCGATGTAGTAAACATCCACCTAAATCAAGTTCTGATTGGGTCAGGTACATTAGAAAACGGTATATACGTATTAAATCAAGCTCAGATTTTCAGTGTCCAGAACACACTTAAAAGAAAGTCTCCGGAATTAAATCAGGCTTTCTTATGGCATTGTAGACTGGGTCACATTAATGAGACACGGTTGACTAAGTTACATAAAGAAGGATACTTGGATCCGTTCGAGTACAAGTCTTATGCCACTTATGAATCTTGTCTCATGGGAAAGATGACAAAGACTCCGTTCACTGGACACGGAGAAAGAGCAAGTGAGCTCTTGGGACTCATACACAGTGATGTGTGTGGTCCAATGTCTACACATGCGCGAAGTGGTTATTCATACTTCATTACTTTCACAGACGATTTCTCTAGGTATGGGCATGTCTTCTTGATGAAGCACAAATCCGAGGCCTTTGAGAAATTTCGGGAATACAAGAATGAAGTTGAAAAACAAACAGGCAAAAGTATCAAGACACTGAGATCTGATCGAGGTGGTGAATACTTGAGTGCCGAGTTTCTGGGCTACTTAAAAGAGAATGGAATTCTCTCTCAGCTTACTCCTTCATACACACCACAACACAATGGTGTATCGAAAAGGAGGAATCGAACCCTATTGGAAATGGTTCGTTCCATGATGAGTAAGGCTGAGTTGCCGCGATCTTTCTGGGGTTATGCACTAGAATCAGCTGAATATCTCTTGAACAAGGTTGCCTCCAAGACTGTGCCTACCACACCATATCAGATGTGGTGTGGGAAGAAACCCCAACTTCAATATATGAAGATATGGGGATGTCCAGCTTTTGTAAAAAAGCATCATGCGGATAAGCTCGAGGCACGCTCAGTACTGTGTAAGTTTGTGGGATACCCGAAGAACTCCAGGGGGTATTTTTTCTATTACGCAGAGGAACAAAAGGTTTTTGTTTCTCGTCATGCCCACTTTCTGGAACATCAATTTTTAGAGAGAGGTGAAAGTAGGAGCGTAGTAGAACTGGAAGAAATTCCAGAACCACAAGCTATTACTGAAAGCTTGGAAAACCAGAAGGTTCAGGAGAACCGGACATCCCAGCGCCACTCCGCAGGAGTAGTAGGCAGTCTCATCCGCCCGAGAGATACTACGGTTTTCTCATAGACGGGGATAGAGAGGATTGCACCATTGACTATGGTGAGCCTACTAGCTTCCAGCAAGCCATTCAGAGCGGTGACTCAGTAAAATGGCTGGATGCAATGCGGACCGAGATGGAGTCCATGTACATCAACAAAGTTTGGACTTTGGACTTTGCTCCAGAAGGGGTAAAACCCGTAGGCTGCAAATGGATCTTCAGAAAGAAGATTGGTGTAGATGGGCAGGTCGAAACCTATATATCTAGGCTTGTTGCAAAGGGTTTTCGTCAAAGACCTGGTTTGGACAATGACGAGACCTTTTCTCCGGTAGCTATGCTCAAATCCATTCGGATCCTTCTTGCCATTGCTTCCTTCCACGATTATGAGATCTGGCAGATGGACGTAAAGACGGATTTCCTAAATGGAAATTTGGAAGAGTGCGTCTATATGGATCAGCCAGTGGGATTCAATCAGAGTGGGAGCAGCGGTAAAGTGTGCAAGTTGCTCAAGTCCATCTATGGACTGAAGCAGGCATCGCGGAGTTGGAACATATGCTTTGATGATACTGTCAAAGAATTCGAATTTGTCAAAAACCCAGATGAACCATGCATTTACAGTAAGATTGTAGGGAGAAATGTGGTATTCCTCGTTTTGTACGTCGATGACATTCTCCTAATAGGAAATGATATTCCTATGTTATAGTCAGTCAAAGGATTCTTGTCACAGAGGTTCTCCATGAAGGACCTGGGCGATGCCAACTACATTCTGGGGATCCAGATCTATCGTGATAGATCTAAAAGGATGTTGGGACTTTCACAGTCCAGGTACATCGACACCATACTGAAACAATTCAGTATGGAAGATTCCAAGCACGGTAATCTGCCGGCTTGTCACGGAATCACCCTCTCCAAAGAGATGTCTCCCAAGACTGATTTGGAAAGGGCTCGCATGTCATCAATACCCTACGCATCTGCGGTAGGCTCTATTATGTATGCGATGTTGTGTACCAGACCATATGTAGCATACGCATTAAGCGTTGTAAGCCGGTATCAGTCGGACCCAGGGGAGAAACACTGGATAGCGGTAAAGAACATTCTCAAGTACCTGAGAAGGACTAAGGAGATGTTCTTGGTATATGGCGGAAAAGACCTCCAGATCGAGGCCTTTGCTGACTCCAGCTTCCAGAGTGACAAGGATGACTCCAAGTCCATGTCGGGTTATGTCTTTACCCTCAATGGAGGGGCGGTTTGCTGGAAGAGTTCCATGCAGGAGACCGTTGCTGACTCAACTATGGAAGCGGAGTACATAGCTGCTTGCGATGCCGCAAAGGAAGCTGTCTGGATGAAGAAGTTCCTCACGGAGCTTCAAGTGGTTCCTACCAGTGTTGATCCAAAACCGCTGTATTATGACAACAACGGCGCTATAGCTTTAGCGAAGGAACCCAGGTCCCATCAGAAGTCCAGGCACATTTTAAGGCGGTATCACCTGATCAGGGAGATCGTAGATCACCGGGAGATCGGGGTGAAGAGAGTAAATACGGAAAATAACACTGCTGATCCATTCATGAAGGCCATACCCCAGACTCAGTTCGAGCGGCTGATCGAGATGATAGATCTTCGATACGCCAGTACATGGCCCTAGTGCAAGTGGGAGATTGTTAGTGTATATGCCCTAGAGGCCATTACTGTATCATACTAGCTTGTATATTACTTAATGGAAGCTTGGGATATTCACAGTTTTATACACAATCTTGCTCAAAATGGTAGTATGCTACTTGGTTTGTTTCTACTTCAATATGTTCTTGTGTTTCTTTTAGCATATAGGTTATACATATTAGTAGAGCCCTTAGGATCTTTGCTTGATTACTAGCGTTGTGATGGCAGTCACACTCGTGGGGGCTGGGTAATCTATAAGCACATCCTTATGCAAGTCCCTAGTCGCAGGACTATCGAGACAGGGCATCGATACTCCGGAGTAGACTAGCGTATGCGCTTCTTATCGCAGCTTGGGAGACGGTCTGTCCCACAGCCGTCAGTACGTAGTACTTGAGATAGTATGCGGGTGCTCGTTAGGTTACGAGTACACTAGACAGGACTCATTGGGAACTGTTGGTTGGTACTATACCTATCGTCGGTTATCAGTTCCCAGGTGACATGAGTACAGCTTAGTCCGTTGACTTGACACTTTCACTTCGCCTCGAGTGTGTTCCCACTGTACTTTGATTACTACCTTACCACGGCTCAAAGGATTCGTGCAAACAGGTAGTTTTTGGGTGCAGTCCCGAAGCACTTGGAGGCAGTGACGGTTAGACAGGATTCGTCTCTCCCGGTATTAGGGGTTGACATCGCGCTGTGTCTAGGAGAGCCATTACACGAGTAGTCCCTGGCCAGGGAAAGCGAGATATACTGGTAGGTTTCCAGAGCTATCTCAGGGTGTTCTGGGCTACACTCCGACACGACTTGTACCGCTATTAGGGGACTGACGTTTACCATCCCCTAGGTCCACCATGCGATGTATCAGACGAACAGACCGGACTGTACGGAGATTGTCACATTCAGGCTCAGTAGGAGTTCAGATGGGTTTCACCTCGTCCGTCTTCTTGTCGGCATCTACCTGGGGACCGTTACGCACAGCTAGTGCAGCTTGCGGACTGTGGTTAAACCCACTGCCAGCGTAGTGTCGAGTCTTTAGAGTCCCACACAGAAAGCTATTCGCCTTTAGGCAAAAGAGTAGAGGTCGCATGGTTTTGCGACAGGTCGCATGGTTTTGCGACAGGTTGCATGGTTTTGCGACAGGATTCAGTCATATCCGTGCACTTGTGCACGTTTGGTGTCCGGACAGTTAACACTAGCGGGCTTTGGTTTAAGCCATATCCTAGTGTACGATTTGGGATTGGTTTTATCTCGTTTGTATTCGTGTTCCTCGGAACGCGGATGCGGGTGTGTATGCACAGTTGACAGAGAGACAGAGGCAGAGGATTCTCATTGGGCTTATTGACTGTTGACTGTTCACTGTTGACCATTGACTTTTGCTAAACCCTAATGAGAATAAGAAATATGATTAAAGATAATATTAATTAAGTATTATTGTGTCATGGTTGAGATGAGGCGTTGACTTTGTTGACTTGTTGACTTTGTGACCGGTTGACTGGGTTGGACTAGTTGACCATCATCATTGCAATGGCTATCATTCCATGGCAAAGACTTTTGCTTACTTGTTTGTTTTTGCAAAATGAGTGCATGAAATGATATGGCCATTTTGAATTGAACCATCACATAATACTCAATTACTATTATGAGTAATCTTGGTTTTAGATTATGAGAGCTTGGATGGCAAAAGACTTACTCATTCTCTCATTTGCTTTCTCTCTCTTGCTTGAGCTCTCCCTCTTGCTCTTCCTCTTGCTCTCTCTCTAGCTCAAGGCAACACCCTCTCATGAGTTGAGAAACATTGCCTTAGTGATAAAAGAAAACCCATATCACTTCTCTACTCATCCTAGTTCATAAGGTTTAGCAAACCAAGTGTTCTAGTTTCTTCAAGTTCGAAGAAGAAGCCAAAGGTAGAAGCTTTCAGTTGGATCCATCTTCGGCGCAAGGAGACGACGAGGTGAGGCCGATCCGTACACCGCAGAGAGTTGAAGACAAAGGAATTCAAGAAAGGTATAGCCCCCTAACCGAGTAGGTAAAACTCCTAGTTAGGTTGTTAGGTAGTTGTTTAACAAAGATCCGTATTTTGAGTCCATGTTACCACCTCTTGAAAAATCGTTTTTCATCATTTCGGCAAGCCCGTAAGTACCGGGAGAGGTAACGTGGACTTACAATATTTTCTCACCCATGGTTGACATTCACTCTCTCATCCATTATCTCTTCATCTTCATCTTCAACAAGAGAAAGCTCTCTAGCTTTTGAGAAAGTAAAGAAAAATAGTGAGAAAAAGAATTCTAAAGTGAGCAAAATTCCTACTTCATCATCCTCTACTAGATTAGCCATTTAGTTTAAGGTGTTAGCTTCACTAATCCCTAATTAGTGAAGAGGTATCTTGCATTGGTGTCTCCTCGATGTAGATCATCTTCGGCCTCGAAGACTTCGTGCTGGCTTGTTCCTTTTATCTTGTAGAGCCATCCTAGAGTCCGGAAGATCACTACTTGGAGTGAATGGACTACTATACAGAGCTATTGAAGTGAAGGACCGGTCTACAAAGGTTGTATTCCTTTTTCACTTAGTTGTAAAGTTGTTTACACTTTGTATTATCTAAATCTCTAGTTCAGATTCTAGGATTAGGGTTATGTAGCATGGCTATTTTTTAATTTGGCATGGACGATGCCTCCCGAAACCTTGTTGTTGTGCTAGGTAACCCTACAGTGGTATCAGAGCCAAGCTAGAGAATTAGACGATGTTTGTTAGATTACGAAACCAAAACTACTCCGTAACTTGAAACATTGAAATCTAGTTTCTGTCGATTTTTAAATGGCCTCTAAAATTTTTTTAAGCTACTGCAGAATGTTATATGAGATGTAACATGAACACTGGACAAATACGAACCCCTTTGGCTGGATTTGACCCGGTGACATTCATGTAATTTTCAAGATGGCCGGCCCCCAGTGCTCTGTTTTGGTTCATATTCGTTTGGTGTTCTGGTCTCTGGGTTTTGGTGTTTCGGGTGTTGCTTGTTTTTTTAAAATTGCATGAGATGTTAATTTTCTATAAAGGCAATTCAGAGTGTTTCGTAGTCATAATTCAAACATTGTTTCGGGTTATTTAGACGGCGTTAAAAAGTTCGAACGGATATCATAACCCAATTTTTCCCTCGACGGAAAATTTTCCAAGAGTTGGATTTTTTCCAAGTTTGAAACATTCAAACATCATGCAAGTGATTCGATGGACCCTCTAGAAGAACGAAATCCTAACTCGATTCTATGACCGTAAGAACTGCCGCCAAACCCTTGTTAGGTTTACCTAGCACCTCATGAAGCGTTTGGAAGCATCACATGTCTCAAAATCAAATTTTTTAAGGTGCTAAGTGAACATACAAAGAATCATCACTAGAAAATTAGGGTTTCATTACAAATACAACATCACAAGTAAGTTTTGAGAGTACAACCTTTGTAGCTCCCTACGCTAGACTCCTTGGCTACTTGAGGGTTGGAAAAAGGTTCGCTTGAGGTCTTCTAAGTCCACGACGATCCACCCGAAGCTCCTTTGCCCAAAGCTCCTTGCTTTACTCGATATGTGAATGAAGTAGAGCAAACACCCTACACAAACTGGCTAGATGTGTGCAGTATGATGATATGGTATGTATTCTATAATCAAAACTCTTTCTTTTTATCAACCTCACTTAAGAAAATTATCAAGAGAGGAAGAAGAAGATGGTGGCTAAGTTTTTTCACAAAAGAAAAGATATGAGAATGAGAATAATTGAAATGAGAAAAGAATAATATATGTTAATCCTTTCTCACTTCAACCATGGTTAGAATCATCTAGATTTTTATCAAATGGGTTAAAGATGAAAGGATAATTAACTCAAGGTTAAATGGTGGTTGAAGCATGGTCAAAGATGATAGGTATAAACCTTGTGTGAATTATCCTTTCTCTTTTTCTAAATGATAAATAAATAGATAATTCTACAATGTAAGTCTTGCATTGCCACCAAACATGTATCAACAACCATGATACAATGTATGTATGTATGTATGTATGTATCCATGCACATCATCATGTGCATACATGCATGCATACAAAAATAGAAAAAGAGTTTGATTAAAGAATTAATCTAAAAGTCATTTGTTAAATCAACACTTGATTTTGCAAACCGGTCATATCACAAACGACCCGACCAATAGAAAATGCCCGATTAATATACGGTATCACATATCCGTATTTAATCGGGTCCCCGCGCATATCTCATATGCACACCACATCTTTTCGCCTGAGCTAGGAAACTTCATTGTGGGACTCTGAGACTCGTCAATACGCCGGCAGTAGGTAATGATCATATCAAATACCTATAAGCCGCAAGCGGTCAGCCAAACGTAACGTCCACCCGGGTATTGAGCGATTAGAAGAAAACAAGCGAACCAGTTACAACTCCCGTCGAGCCAACCGGCAACAATACCGTACAGTCCGGTCTCTTCGTCAGATATGCTGCATATCGAGTCTAGGATTGGTAACGTCGACCCCAATAACTCAATAAGTCGTGCCGATGAATGGTCTATAACAGATCGAGAAACTACTGATAACACTTATCAGTAAATCTCAACAGCCCAGGCCAGGGGCTTACTGATATAGCCAGTCGAGCACAGCACAGCATCAACTCCTAATACCGGGAGAGACGAAACCCCTCCTATCGCTCATTGCCTTCGTGTGTCTCGGGACTGTACCTAACGGCCACCTGTTTGCACGACTCAGTAGAGCCGTGGTAGGGTGGTAATCAAAGTACAGTGGGAGAACACACAAGAATCTATGACGATCTCGGGTCTACAGACTAACCTGCTCCAGTGTCACCAGAGAACTGCTATCCGACGATAGATATAATTCGATATAGGAGTTCTTGGTGAGTCCGTCCAGTGTACCCAGTCACCACTGAGCACCCGTATACGATCTCGATGTCAAACATCGATGAATGTGGGAACATCCATCGCCCATCATATGGGTCTAGTATTATATACGCTAGTCTACTCTGGTATATCGATGCCCCGTCTCGATACACCTACGACTAGGGACATTCCAGGATATGCTTATAAACTACAGATGTCCCACTAGTATGATCTCTATCATAATCACAGTAGTCAAGTCTATATCCTCAGGGCTTTATCAACATGTGTGAATGAATAAAAGCATGATCAAATCAACATGTCAGATAAAGGAGAACCAGATAGCATACTATCATGTCGAGCAAGAATGTACACTGAGTATATATATATATATATATATATATAAATACATCCACTATCATATAATGGCCTCTAGGGCATACATATATCCCACAATCTCCCACTTGCACTAAGGCCAGTTATTGGCGTATCTCATACCCAACATCTCAAAAAGTCGCTCATGCTGCGGCTGAGAGAGGGCCTTGGTGAGTGGATCCACGGCGTTATTCTTTGTGTTTACTCTCCTAATCTCGATCTCGCGGCGATCTACAATCTCCCGGATCAAATGAAAGCGCCTCAGGATGTGTATGGACCGCTAATGGGACCTGGGCTCCTTGGCTAACGCCATAGCCCCATTATTATCACAATACAAAGGTATTGGATCAATAATGGTTGGAACCACTCCTAGCTCCGAGACGAACTTCCTCATCCAGACGGCTTCCTTGGCGGCATCATTTGCAGCAATGTACTCAGCCTCCATCGTAGATTCTGCAACGGTATCCTGTTTGGAACTCTTCCAACTTACCGCCCCTCCATTGAGGGTAAATACAAATCCTGAGATAGATTTGCTGTCGTCCTTATCGCTCTGGAAGCTCGAATCGGTAAAGGCCTCCATGTGGAGATCTCCATTACCATACACCAAGAACAATTCTTTAGTCCTTCGTAAGTACTTAAGAATGTTCTTCACAGCTATCCAGTGATTCTCCCCTGGGTTGGATTGATACCTGCTTACTACACTAAGTGCATAAGCTACATCTGGGCATGTACATAACATAGCATATATTATAGATCCTACTGCCGAAGCATAGGGTATAATGCTCATGCGAGCTCTCTCTTCATCGGTCTTTAGGCAAGAGTCCTTGGAGAGAGTGACCCCATGGCAAGCGGGTAAGGCACCCCGCTTGGAGTCTTCCATACTAAACCTTTTTAGGATGGTGTTGATGTACCTGGTTTGGGACAATCCCAATAACCTTTTGGATCTATCCCTATAGATCCTAATGCCCAGAATGTATGTGGCATCACCCAGGTCCTTCATGGAGAACCTCAGTGATAAGAAAGATTTGACCGACTGTAGCATAGGAATATCATTTCCTATTAGAAGAATGTCATCCACGTACAATACGAGGAATGTGACAGCTCTCCCTACAGCCTTTTTATAAACACAAGGTTCATCTGGATTTTTAATGAAATCAAACTCTTTGATAACATCATCGAAACAGATGTTCCAACTCCATGATGCCTGCTTTAACCCATATATGGATTTAAGCAGTCTACATGCTTTCCCGCTGCTCCCACTGTCAATGAATCCCTCTGGCTGATCCATATAAACGCATTCTTCTAAATCTCCATTTAGAAATGCCGTTTTAACGTCCATCTGCCAGATTTCATAGTCGTAGTGACCAGCAATAGCAAGTAGGATCCGAATGGATTTAAGCATGGCTACGGGCGAAAAAGTCTCGTCATAGTCCAAACCTGGCCTTTGACGAAAACCCTTCGCCACAAGTCTTGCCTTATAGGTCTCTACCTGCCCATCTACACCAATCTTTCTTTTAAAGATCCATTTGCACCCTACAGGTTTTACCCCAGGGGGTACAACGTCCAAAGTCCATACTTTGTTGGTGTACATAGACTCCATTTCAGATCTCATGGCATCCAGCCACTTCACAGAGTCTCCACTCGTGATAGCTTGCTGAAAACTGGTAGGATCATCATCCTCCATGATGCAGTCTTCTCTGTCACCATCAATGAGGAAACCGTAGTACCTCTCCGGTGGGCGAGAAGTCCTACTAGACCTACAGAGCGGCCAAGGTTCCTCAGTTTCTATTGCAACAACCGGTTCAACCAAGTCGTCATTTAACGTTTGTGTCTCTAGAACCTCTTCTAGATCCACCACATTGCCATCATCTTTATCTGTGAAAAACTCTTTTTCTAAGAATGTGGCATACTGAGAAACAAACACTTTTTGTTCCTCTTTGTGGTAGAAAAGATATTCATAATCGTTTCTAGGATATCCCACAAAGTTACACATGACTGACCGTGTCTCGAGTTTTTCCGGATTCTGCTTTTTAACATAGGCCGGGCAACCCCAAATCTTAATTCTCTTAAGAGATGGTCTCTTCCCATGCCATATCTCATATGGCGTGGTAGACACGATTTTAGTTGGAACCCTGTTCAGTAGAAACGCTGCAGTCTTCAATGCATGCCTCCAAAATGAGACAGGTAACTCAGCATCACTCATCATGGATCGGACCATATCTAATAGGGTCCTATTCCGTCGTTCAGACACACTGTTGTGCTGTGGCGTGTAAGGAGGAGTGAGCTGAGAAAGAATCCCATTCTCTTTTAGGAAGTTTGCAAATTCTGTACTGAGGTACTCCCCACCTCGATCTGATCGAAGCATCTTAATACTTAAGCCGGTTTGTTTTTCTACTTCTTGTTTATATTCAGTGAATTTCTCGAAAGCTTCGGAGTTGTGCTTTAACAAAAATACATGACCGAATCTTGAGAAATCATCAATGAAAGTAATGAAGTATAAAAAAACCGCCTTTAGCCAGTGTAGACATTGGCCCACATACATCACTATGTATGAGTCCTAGGAGCTCGGTAGCTCTTTCTCCGTGTCCGGTAAACGGAGTTTTGGTCATTTTACCCTTGATACAAGACTGGCAAGTCGCATAAGATTTATATTCAATAGGGTTTAAATATCCATCTTTGTGTAACTTGTTTAGTCTTGTTTCGTTAATATGACCAAGTCTACAGTGCCAAAGAAAAGCTTCATTTATTTCTGAAAGTTTTCTTTTATTAGTGTGTTGTATGCTGAAAACTGTGTTGATTTAGGACGTATATCCCGTTATTAAGCGTACCATACCCAACCAACATTTGATTCAGGTGAATGTTCATAACATTGTTCTGCAATACAAAATTATATCCTTCATTTTCTAACAAAGAAACAGATATTATATTACAAAGCATACTTGGTACAAAATAACATGGGTTCAAAACCAATATACACCCAGATGGCAACCCCAAGTGATACTCTCCCACTGCGACTGTATGTACATTAGAACCATTTCCAACGCGGAGAGTATGGTCACCTGTCCTCAAAACCTTGCTATTTCTCAGCCCCTGCATAGAATTGCAAATGTGAGAACCTGAACCGGTATCTAATACCCAGGAAGCAGAGCTTATTGAAAAACAGTTTTCTGTCACAATCATACCTGAAGCGGAAGCATCCCCATGCTTCTTCTTGAGATTTAAGTACTCCGTACAGTTGCGCTTCCAATGTCCTGTTTTGTGGCAATGAAAATATTCCCCTTTCCCCGATTCTCCAGCTTTGGACTTGTCCTTCCCCTTAACCTTTTTAACTCCACCCCTAGGCTTGGTGGGCTTCTTCTTGAGCTTTCCCTTGGCTTTAGCCTTTGGGCGAGAAGAAGAAGATTACCCAACACTCAAAACGGGAGTTTTCACTGATTTCAGTGTGCTCTCTGCACTCCTTAACATATTAAGGAGTTCAGGTAGTTCTTTCTCCATGTTGTGCATGTTGAAGTTAACTATGAATTGAGCAAAGGTGGAGGGGAGGGACTGCAGAATAATATACGTATATTGTTCATTGTCCATTGTCTATCCAAAGTCCTCAAGCTCTTCTATGAGAGCTATCATCTTCAGAACATGGTCTCCTACTGGTGTGCCAGGGGCCATTCGCATCTAAAACAATTTCTTTGATGCTTCGTATCGTAATACGCGGGATTGCTCTCCATACAACTCCTTTGTATGGAGGAATATGGCTTGAATGTCCATATTCTCGTGCTGCTTTTGATGTGTGTTGTCCATCGATGCAAGCGCGAGGCATTTGGCTGTGGCACAATCAGCGTCCCATGTCTTGCGGACTTCTTTGTCCGCAACTGAGGATTTTGGACCTGGGACGGGCGGGGCTGAAGACGTGAGGACATATGATACTTTATCATAAGTCAAGGCTATTTTCAGATTCCTCAGCCAGTCTTTATAATTGGTCCCGTTCAATTTATTTTTATCTAGTAGAAGCTTGAGTCCAGTCATTGGTATCTGCCATTAAGAGAGAGAAAAGAATACACTCAGCGAAAGCTCTTGCAAAGATCAGATTGGTTATTATCTTGTCTAATCGATGTCTCCCACTGCTTTAATCAAGTTTTTCTTTCAAACCTTAAAAAGAAAACTAGCCAGGATTAATTACAGTCTACAACTTCGCTAACCGTTCAGCCAGGCCAGTGTCGGTACTTGAGGGAGGTTCCCCGTGCTTTCGCACGGACCTAATTAAAGTAAACCTCGTTTTCCCAGAGGCATAGCCCCGTTAACACCTTTCTAGACACCTAATAAGTTAGCTAATTATAAACTGTAAAACTCTCCTGGGAGCAACTATTGCCCACAGTGGGATCGGGATCCAACCATCAAATGGAAGGTATGCAATCTCATTGCAAATCTCAACACTTGAAATTCCCGATGCGGTTTTTACCCCTAGTACCTATGACCTTAACTATGGTCAACAAATCATAAGTACCCATCAAGTTCTACCCGTCATTTCTTGATTAATTAGACCCACTCATATGACCCTTAACTATGGTCAACAAAGTCGCATGAATGTCCTAATTAATCTGTATCATATGCAGTGTAGGAAGACATCACTTAGCTACCGTACACTACGCCTTAACTATAGTCAACAAACGTAGCACGAATACTAAGTACTCTACTTCCTAAAATGACGGAGGGTTGCGGATGATTTTTAAGAAAATCTTTAACGCTTTGAACTTGATATCGTCGTAGAATCAAATGGTTTTCAAAAGGAGTGGCCTGAACCCCGCAGTTTTGAAATGTAGCTTTTTCATAAAGAGCCGAGTGGTTTTCAAATCCGATTCTACAACATCTTTTTAGGTTTATTTTCTTTACATTAATCATATTAATGTAGTCCCATCATTTAAGTCCTTAAGCCAATCACAGAAAAGAAACGAAAATACAACGTACGCTTATGCCATCCGCATTCGCCGCAATGTTCCGTTATGCACCATTAGGTTACTAAACTAACGACATAGCGGGACGGGACTAGCACGGGTGTAAAACATAAGCAACGTCTACTATATATCTCATATATAATATATCATTCGTCTCAGATATCACAGAACACAGGCAGCAGAAACACAGATATAATGTGGGATATACTAGGACGTCTGTATTTAGTATTTAGCCAACAATAGAAAATACGGATTCCACAGTCGCGATGAATAGCCAAGCCCACACCCCTAGACCCCTAAGAGAGCGGCAAGCGACCCTACCAATCCTGGAGTTTAAGAGACCCGGTCTCGACTCCTCGAGATGGCCTCCCACTGAACCCCAGAACCCGGTCACTTGTGCTCCCCTCCTTGGGTCTATCCTAATGCGGAAAAGTAAATAATATACAACACCGGTGACATCAACCTCAACCCGGAAGCGCCCCAAATAAAAGAATTACATTACATTTGAATTTTACATGAATGAAAATAAAACTCTCATCTCACATAAAAAAAAACCCGGCTATTCAATCGCGACAATCCTACACATTATATCTCAGCAACACATAATATCATATATCATCAACGTAAGTAAGAATGCGTACCCCGATTGTCGTTGATGTATAGCAACAAAACCGGCGATAAGCGACATACTACACTTACGGTCACAGAAAAGAAAGTGTAAAACTACAACATTTGGAATCCACATTCTCTTTAGACATCGTAAATCCGAAATATCACATACTTCGCATTTCATGCCTAACTATATGAATTCCACATATTGTATCACATTCCAGATAAATAGACAGTATTAAACATTTCGATCGAATAATCCAATACCCAAAATTTTCTAAAGCTCAACACTTGAGCGGAGTTCAAAAACCCGGAATGTGTCAAAGTAGCAGCGGTCCAGCCGTAGAAGGGTGAAGCCAACGCCTCACATGTGGCACGCCGTACTGCCCCAAACCCTAAGGTTTAGAGGCAGTTCAGACGGTCACATAATCGAGTTAAGGTTTGTGTTCTTCTAGAGGGTCCACCACAAAACTTGCACGTATTTCCGAAAGATTTAAACTCGAGAAAAAATTCAACACTTGAAAATTTTTCGTGCCGGGAAAAAGTGAGTTAATGATATCCGTTCGAACTTTTTAATATTTTCTAAATTATCCGAAAAAGGCATGAAATTAAAATTCCGATTGAATCACCGAATCGAAAACAATCCCCAGAACATTCAACACTTGAATCAGATTAAAAATACCCAAAAATGTATACAAGCAGGTCTAGACTTTACTGTATAAATACGAGGCCATAAAGCATCTGTACGGCCGCGGAGCCGCGGCCCAAGCAAGGTATGGCCGCGGTTCCGCGGCGGCTTGTACGGCTCATGGCTTCGTTTTTTACAGAAGTTCTTAGAATTCCCTGGTTAATTTTTTACCTATTTTTAATTCTGAAAATAAAACAGTTTAAAAAATTGTCCAGAGAGGGTTAGAAAAACCGTATTTTAGGTTCGATCGGAGTTTTAACTACGCTAAAGTGTCGCCTAAAGCTCTAGGTCGGCTCTGATACCAATGTTAGGTTTACCTAGCACCTCATGAAGGGTTTGGAAGCATCACATGTCTCAAAATCAAATTTTTTAAGGTGCTAAGTGAACATACAAAGAATCGTCACTAGAAAATTAGGGTTTCATTACAAAGACAACATCACAAGTAATAAAGGCTAGGGTTTTGAGAGTACAACATTTGTAACTCCCTACGCTAGACTCTTTGGCTAATTGAGGGTTGGAAAAAGGTTCGCTTGAGGTCTTCTAAGTCCACGACGATCCATCCGAAGCTCCTTTGCCCAAAGCTCCTTGCTTTACTCGATATATGAATGAAGTAGAGCAAACACCCTACACAAACTGGCAAGATGTGTGTAGTATGATGATGTGGTTTATATTCTATAATCAAAACTCTTTCTTTTTATGAACCTCACTTAAGAAAATTATCAAGAGAGGAAGAAGAAGATGGTGGCTAAGCTTTTTCACAAAAGAAAAGATATGAGAATAAGAATAATTGAAATGAGAAAAGAATAATATATGTTAATCCTTTATCACTTCAACCATGGTTAGAATCATCTAGATTTTTATCAAATGGGTTAAAGATGAAAGGATAATTAACTCAAGGTTAAATGGTGGTTGAAGCATGGTCAAAGATGATAAGTATAAACCTTGTGTGAATTATCCTTTCTTTTTTTCTAAATGATAAATAAATAGATAATTCTACAATGTAAGTCTTGCATTGCCACCAAACATGTATCAACAACCATGATACAATGTATGTATGTATGTATGTATGTATCCATGCACATCATCATGTGCATACATGCATGCATACAAAAATAGAAAAAGAGTTTGATTAAAGAATTAATCTAAAAGTCATTTGTTAAATCAACACTTGATTTTGCAAACCGGTCATATCACAAACGACCCGACCAATATAAAATGCCCGATTAATATACGGTATCACATATCCGTATTTAATCGGGTCCCCGCGCATATCTCATATGCACACCACATCTTTTCGCCTGAGCTAGGAAACTTCATTGTGGGACTCTGTGACTCGTCAATACGCCGGCAGTAGGTAATGATCATATCAAATACCTATAAGCCGCAAGCGGTCAGCCAAACGTAATGTCCACCCGGGTATTGAGCGATCAGAAGAAAACAAGCGAACCTGTTACAACTCCCGTCGAGCCAACCGGCAACAATACCGTACAGTCCGGTCTCTTCGTCAGATATGCTGCATATCGAGTCTAGGATTGGTAACGTCGACCCCAATAACTCAATAAGTCGTGCCGATGAATGGTCTATAACAGATCGAGAAACTACTGATAACACTTATCAGTAAATCTCAACAGCCCTGGCCAGGGGCTTACTGATATAGCCAGTCGAGCACAGCACAGCATCAACTCCTAATACCGGGAGAGACGAAACCCCTCCTATCGCTCATTGCCTTCGTGTGTCTCGGGACTGTACCCAACGGCCACCTGTTTGCATGACTCAGTAGAGCCGTGGTAGGGTGGTAATCAAAGTACAATGGGAGAACACACAAGAATCTATGACGATCTCGGGTCTACAGACTAACCTGCTCCAGTGTCGCCAGAGAACTGCTATCCGACGATAGATATAATTCCATATAGGAGTTCTCGGTGAGTCCGTCCAGTGTACCCAGTCACCACTGAGCACCCGTATACGATCTCGATGTCAAACATCGATGAATGTGGGAACATCCATCGCCCATCATATGGGTCTAGTATCATATACGCTAGTCTACTCTGGTATATCGAAGCCCCGTCTCGATACACCTACGACTAGGGACATTCCAGGATATGCGTATAAACTACAGATGTCCCACTAGTATGATCTCTATCATAATCACAGTAGTCAAGTCTATATCCTCAGGGCTTTATCAACATGTGTGAATGAATAAATGCATGATCAAATCAACATGTCAGATAAAGAAGAACCAGATAGCATACTATCATGTCAAGCAAGAATGTACACTGAATATATATATATATATATATATATATATATATACATGTAAAAATACATCCACTATCATATAATGGCCTCTAGGGCATACATATATCCAACAACCCTAGGATTTGCGGTAGTTCCGCGGTGCCATAGGTGAGGCAAGGGTTGGCCTTTCTACGGCTGGTCCATAGGTACTGTGGCATGTGATGGGTACTTTTAAACTACGCTCAAGTGTTGAGCTCTTTGGAAAATTTTGGGTGTTTGTTGATTTGATCGGAATGTTTAACATTGTCTAGCTATTTGTGGAATGTGATACAATATTTGGAATTCATATTGTTAGGCATGAAATCTGAAGTATGTGATATTTCGGGTTTATGATGTCTAAGGTGATTGTGGATTCCAAATGTTGTAGTTTGACTTTTTCTTTTCTGCGACCGTAAGTGTAATATGTGGTGTATCGCCGGTTTCGTTGCTATACGTCAACGACAATTGGGATACGTATATTTACTTAAGTTGATGACATATGATGTTATGTGTTGTTGTGATATGTTATATTGGATCGTCGTGTTTTGAATAGCCGGGGGTTTTATATGAGATGAGATTTTTTATTTTCATTCATGTAATATTCTTTTATTGGGGCACTTCCAGGATGAGGATGATGTCACCATCGATGTATATTATTTACTTTTCCGCATTGGAATAGACCCAAGGTAGGGAGCACAAGTAACTGGGTTCTAGAGTCCAGTGGGAAACCATCTCGAGGAGTCGAGACCGGGTCTCCTAACTCTAGAATTGGTAGGGTTGCTTGCCGCTCTCGTAGGGGTCTAGGCATGTGGGTTTGGCTATTCATCGCGACCGTAGAATCCATGTTTTATACTGGCTTAATTTAAAACACAGAATTTCTAGTATATCCAATATTTCATATGTTATCTTCTGCTGCTGATATTCTGTGATGTCATCACTTTATATGCGTGAGACGAATGCTTTATTATTATTATATATATATATGATATATAATAAACGCTGCTTATGTTTTGCACCCGCGCTAGTCCCGCCCCGCTATGCCGTTAGTTAAGTAACCTAACGGTGCATAATGGGACAATGTGGCTAATGCGGATGACATAAGCGTACGTTGTATTTTCGTTTCTTCTGTGATGCTTAGGAAGCATAAATGATGGGACTTCATTAATGAGATTAATGAAAGAAAAGAAACATAAAAGATGTTGTAGAATCAAATTTTCAAAAAGGGTGGCTCTAGTTCTTGCTTTGCATAATGGTATTCCTTGTAGAATATCCAGCACCTTATTCGATACGGAAAGAGCCGAGATCCCTTCACCGGTAATGTCCTCTTTAGCAAAACTAGCAGATGCTACAACCTACTCGGTTTTGTTTTTTTGATTACTTCTATAGTTCTTGCTTTGCATAATGGTATTTGTGAATATCCTGCACCTTATTCGATAAGGAAAGTGTAGGGTTGCTAGGCACATGCACAAGGTTCTACGAGGCATCAACCATGCCCGATTTAAAAAATAGCCGTGCCGAACAACCCGAAGCCGGATCTTTAAACTAGAGTTTAGGCGAAAACTAACATGTTAAACATTTTAACACTAAGTGAGAGGGATTACAACCTTTGTAGATCCGGTCCTTCACTTCAATAGCTCCGTGTAGATGTCCCCTTCGCTGCGATCATGAACTCCGGACTCTAGAGAAGCTCCACAAGAAGAACGAACGTGCTTGCTTCGATGACTTCGAGGCCGAAGATGATCTACGTCGGGGAGACACTAACTCAAGCTATTCCTTCACTGGGTCAAAAAATTTGTGAAGAGAACACACTCTACTACATGGAAAGTGGTAGAGGATGAAGAAGTAGGGGGTGGGCTCACTTTAGAATTGATTTTCTCACATATTTCCTCATAGCACCATTGAAGCTAGAAAGCTTCTTCAAGGAGCTTGATGAAGAAGAAGAAGAAAGAATAATCATCATATGAATTATCTCTTTCTCAATAATGTAACCATGGGTGAGTTAAGCTATCATGCTTAACTCATGTAGAGAATTAACCAAGGTATGAGGTTAAGGGTTGGGTTAACTAATATCCTAAGGAATGACAAAAGAGTTGACTTTGTCAATGTTTCTTCAAGCTTCATGAAGCTTGATAACTTTGACCAAAGTTTCATCTCTTTTGTTATTTGTTAGGAAATAAGTAAACCCTAATTTAACCTTGATTTGGTCTAAGTCTTATACACCCAACTTGTATGTATCATCAAGCATGATACAAACATGTACACTTTCATATATCACATATAAACAATGTGCACAATCTAGTGAGAAAATAAATCATAAGTGAGCTAATACTAGTTAATGTAATGTAATATATCAAATATATAATTATACATTAAATTATTAAATCAACTCTTGATTTAATAACCCGGCTATAACCGACTAATATCATGTGTAACAACTTATCGAATCAACACTTGATCCGATAACCTGGCTATATCGCATATAACCGATCAATGTCACGAATCGCGAGAATAGAATACGGTATCTCATATCGTATTAATCTCGGTCCCACACATATCATATATGTGCTCCTACTCCGTTTCGCTTGAGCCAGAAAACCCTTGTGTAGGACTCTAAAGACTCGTCAATACGCCGGCAGTAGGTGATGATCATATCAAACACCCACAAGCCGCAAGCGGTCTGCTAAACGTAATGGCCACCCGGGTATTGAGTGATCAGAAGATCAACAAGCAAGCCTGTACATTCTCCTGTGAATCCAATCAGTAACACTCCCGTACAGTCCGGTCTCGTCGTCTGATATGTCGCATATCTCGCTTAGGGGTGGTAAACGTCAGACCCTAGTAGCTCGATAAGTCGTGTCGATATGAGGTCTATAACAGTTCGAGAAACTACTGATAACACTTACCAGTAAATCTCAGCAACCCTGGCCAGGGATTTCCGGTTATAGCCAATCGAACACAGCGCAACATTAACTCCCTATACCGGGGAGACGAATCCCCTCCTATCGCTCATTACCTCCATGTGATTCGGGACTGTACCCAAAAGCCACCTTTTTGCACGCCCCCTTGGACGTGGTATGATGGAAATCAAAGCACAGTGGGAATCACACAAGACTCTATGACGATCTCGGGTCAATAGACTACTCTGTACCAGTGTCACCGGAGAACTGCCATCTGACGTGAGGTATAATACCATCTAGGAGTTCTCGGAGAGTCCTTCCAGTGTACCCAGTCTCCACTGAGCACCCGTACATAATCCTTGATGTCAAACACCGATGGATATTGGATCATCCATCGCCCATCATATGGGTCAAGATGCGTATACGCTAGTCTACTCTGGTGGATCGATGCCCTGTCTCGATACACCCTCGACTAGAAATGGTTATAGGATGTACTCGTCGACTGCCGTGGCCCCAGTAGTATGATCTCATCATAGTCCCAGTAGTCGAGTACATATCCTAAGGGCTTTATTAACATGTAATATAGAGACAATCAAAGTACATGTTAAGATAAAGTACAACCAGATAGCATACTATCATGTCAAGCAAGAAAGCCCTCCCTATATATGTCCTAGCATCCACTACAATATACATCGTATGTACAGTAATGGCCTCTAGGGCATACATATAACTAACAATCTACCACTTGCACTAGGGCCATCTGTTGTGGTATCACATACCCAACAATTAGCTGTGGTTGAAGTATCTAATACTCAACCATCCCATAAAAAGTCTCTACTGGGAAAAAGGCCTTTGTGAGTGGATCCGCGCTATTGTCCTCTGTGTCTACTCTCCTAACCTTGATCTCTCTAGAGATCAACCATCTCCATGATCAGGTGATATTGCCTAAGAATTATATCTGGATTTCTGATGGGACAGGGTTTCCATGGCTAAAGCCACAACTCCATTGTCACACAATGGTAGGAACGAAGTTCATCTCATGAACTTATATATATCCAGACTGCCGCTTTAGTAGCATCCTTAGTAACGATGTATCTTGCCTTTAATCGTCTAGTAAGTCACGGTATCTAGCTTGGAACTCTTCCAACATACCGTCCCTCCACTGAGGGTAAAGACAATGCCTGCGACTGACTTTCAGTCGTCCTTATCACCCTGGAACCTTTCGAGTGATTCTCCCTAGGATCGATTGATACCATCTCACTACAACTAGTGAGTATCCTAACTTCCAATTAGATCTATCTCATTGATCCAAAATCCAGGATTCATGAGGTATCACTATGATCCTATATGGAGAATCCTTGTGATAAGCGGAGATTGACCGAGCGTAGCATAGGAAACTCCTTCCCTATCAAGAGTATGTTATCCACGTACTCTATGAGGATCACCACCATACTCCCTACTTCCTTTTTGTATATACAAGGTTCATCTACCATTTTGATGAAGTCAAACTCTTTGACTACCACATCAAAACAGATGTTCCAACTCCGCGATGCCTGTTTTATCACATAAAACATCTTGCACACATTTCCGCTGCTCCCACTGTCTACGAAGCCCTCTGGCTGTGTACTTATAGACACTCTTTTCTAAAACATCATTTAGAAAAGCAGTCATGACACTCAACCGCCAGATATCGTAGTCATGGTATGTAGCCGTGGCAAGTAGGATCTGGATGGACTTAAGCATAGCTTTGAAAGTCTTAACTTTTCCATGTACACCAAGTAATCTTCTCAAGATATACTTGCTCCTGATGGGGATTTATGTAAGTCCACGTTACCTCTCCCGGTATTTACAGGCTTGCGGAAATGATTAAAAATGATTTTTCAAGAGGTGGTAACATGGACTCAAAATACGGATCTTTGTTAAACAACTACCTAACAACCTAACTAGAGTTTTTCCTACTCGGTTAGGGGGGGCTATACCTTTCTTGAACTCCTTCGTCTTCAACTCTTTCCGGTGTACGGATCGGCCTCACCTCGTCGTCTCCTTCCGCCGAAGACGAATCCACTTGAAAGCTTCTACCTTTGGCTTCTTCTTCGAACTTGAAGAAACTAGAACACTTGGTTTGCTAAACCTTGTGAACTAGGATGAGTAGAGAAGTGATTTGGGTCTTCTTTTATCTCTAAGGCAATGTTTCTCAACTCATGAGAGGGTGTTGCCTTGAGCTAGAGAGAGCAAGAGGAAGAGCAAGAGGGAGAGCTCAAGCAAGAGAGAGAAATGAAATGAGAGAATTGAGTAAGTCTTTTGCCATCCAAGCTCTCATAATCCAAAACCATGATTACTCATAATAGTAATTGAGTATTATGTGATGGTTCAAGTCAAAATGGCCATATCATTTCATGCACTCATTTGCAAAAACAAACAAGTAAGCAAAATTCTTTGCTATGAAATGATAGCCATTGCAATGATGATGGTCAACTAGTCTAACCTAGTCAACCGGTCAACAAAGTCAACAAGTCAACAAAGTCAACCCCTCATCTCAACCATGACACAATAATACTTAATTAATATTATCATTAATCATATTTCTTATTCTCATTAGGGTTTAGCAAAAAGTCAATAGTCAACAACCCCAATGAGAATCCGCTGCCTCTGTCTCTCTGTCAACTGTGCATACACACCCGCATCCGCGTTCCGAGGAACACGAATACAAACGAGATAAAACCAATCCCAAAATGTACACTAGGATCTGGCTTAAACCAAAGCCCACTAGTGTTAACTGTCTGGAAACTAAACGTGCACAAGTGCACGGATGTGACCGAACCCTGTCGCAAAACCATGCGATCTGTCGCAAAACTATGCGACCTCTACTCTTTTGCCTAAAGGAGAATAGCTTTCTGTGTGGGTGTCACGACCCGAAAGAGCACGTGACTGGCCCTCGAACCATATGAAATCTATAGGACTCCATCTGATCCAAGTAAGCCAAAGCCCAGAAATCTAAAACCATTTTAAGAGTAAGTGAAGAAAACTGGTTTAAAGAAGTGAAGGAAAATATGTTTGAAGTCGAGGTTTTTAAATAACTAAGCCGAAGGTGCATTTTTAAAAGGTAAAGTCTTTTCTAAAAATTTCGGCAGAGTTTCTTTTGTAAATACTGGCCCCGAACGGGATACAACAAGCATAACATATATACAATGATAAAAGGCATCCCCAAGCGGGAGCTAGCTCTTCGTCAATTGACGGTCACAACCACACATGCAATATAATATACAACGCCGAAAGGCGAGGATCGATCCAAAAGAAACACAGTAAGCATGAAAACCGCAATACTACTAAGCGCGACTCTAAGGCCAAATAAAACATCACTAAAGTCTGAGTCTGAAAAAATAAACAAATTTGGTTGATGGAAATTCTAGATACAAAGAATAATATAAGTACAATGGTGGTTTTGATGCAAAAGGAACCACCTACCAAATGCAATTCACCCGCAAGGAAGCAATGTGCCAGAAATGCCGCAAAGGAACCTGTACGGCAAAACCTGCAAGAACTGTGGCACAACGGGGGTGAGTTGTCAACTCGTGAATAGAGAATAACTACAAGCAGAAACCGAACGCAAGACATAATCCTAGATCAAAACGATCAGTACAAAATCCTCAATATAAAACATGCAGCCTATAACAAGGCTAGGGTAAATATCTAACCCGAGTGTAATCTCCTGTGCCTGTGTCAGTGCCTCAGGTAGCAATATAACATAAGAATGAGGTATGAATGCATGAGAACATAATACATGTAAATGAAGAAACTGTTTTCATACTTTAGTGAGATTTCCTTTGTATTTTTAAAATGAGGTATCATAATGAAATCAGCATAAAACAGTGCCTAACATCGGCACAAAACGTAATCCAAATATCCCGATATCTCTGTATCCCAATCACAAAATCTAGGGCGCCGTCAGTCCAGACCGGCCTCTACCATCAATCTCAAGACCACGACGGTATCCTCCGGATATCCGACGCGTCAGGTAAAATCACCGGTCGGTAGTGCTCCCCTGCCAGGCTCAACGTCATCACCACATTCATCTTGCCCCGGGGTACCGCACCGGGTCCACCATGTACCCGAAACGGTTCATCTGTCTCCTCGAATCGGGTTTCCAAATCCATCAGCAAACTCATGGTGGACGACTCATACATCATGGGAAAACCGCACTTTTTATTTTAAAAGAGAGAAAATGTTTATCTGTGTTTTTGCGGTTTTCCTCCAAATCCAGAAAATCTCACGGAAATCCAAATCCAAAACCTCAGTAACACGTAAAATAGTGAATATATGCATGAGAATCCATGAATGCGGCATAACAATGAATATCAGTATGCATGAAGTAGCAGGTAATAACTACAATGTCTAAACTATTAGCTAATAGGTTATGTCAAGCAATAGTATTTTCTAAGGTGTACGTGACATGGCAATTACCGATGAAGATGTGTGTGAGCCGGCAAGTAAGTGTACGTGGTACATACGCAACATCGGTAATGGTGCTGGTGTCCTAACAGCATGATATCAATAATGGAGTATGAAACATAATATAAGAATGCGATGCAAAGCGAACCACAAAAAAAGTGGGAGCTGAATCTAGACGCAACTATAACTAATCTGCATTAATCTAATATAAGTCCTACAAATGGTGCCTTTTGAAATATCACGAATCATGGGGTTTTGAAAATAGGGGCTACGGTGTTTTTATGAAAAGATACGCCTTTTGAAATGTCCGTAGATCCCTTGACCTGTCTTTTAAAATACCCACGACCCGCTAGTTTTGAAATAGGTAGGAGTCTAATCTAATCTAACAACTACACTAAACTATACAGCTGAACTAACAAGCTGAGCTACAGGTAAGAAAACCGCCTAACATCTGAGTCGATATATATATAGATATAATAGTCGGTGATTCCGCCTCAATAGTATCGCGTACGATACAGTATATCATATGACATCCTTAAGTCATGAGTGCGGATCTATCATCAATGTAAAGCTCATACGGTAAATCGTCGTACGGCATCCCAATAGCTGGGTACGGGTCAATATCACACTATCTCATCACACTTCAGGTATCACTATCAACGTATCATATAATCTGGGGTATTATTCTATGTCTAGTATAAATCGATACCATCAATAAAGTATGCATGCGGGGGTAAACACACATCCCAAGCCCGCAAGAATCACATTTCGTATCCCAAATACGAATCATATCACATCACCGATCTCGCGGCACAAAGCCCAATATCATTGACTCATCTCCAAAGTCATCCAATATCATCAACACAGTGCCAGTATAAGTAATATGCAAGGGTGTGCGTGTAGGTGTAATTCTATTCTAGGGTTCGCGACTATGAACTACACTAGTCACTTCTAACCCTACACTATCCATAATACACCTAACTATCATATATAATAACAACTACGGACTGCGGGGGTGCTATACGCCATCAACCCGACTTCCCCCACTAGATATAATCTACTCACCTAGCGTCTTCATTTGTGGACATCGCCACGCGCTTGCTTGTCGTCCCGAAGTCTTCATGGGGTACCTACACATCAAAATATCGTATATGCGCATTAAAACCAAATCAAAGCTAAAACGGCACATGAAATCCAAAATGATACGATAAGAAGCCTATAGGTTAAAACCCATGGCACGCCTTCAAAACCATCAACACATCCTCTATATCGTCGTATAAACGCCAAATAGTCGAGGCAAAACACAATCCACAATTGCAGAATTAAAAATACGGAATACGGAAACATGAATCTAAAACAGCAACTTAGGAAATATGTCCCAGATTTTACCCTAGGTCACTTTATACAAATCTATATATACCAGGGGTCTAACATGAACATGTAGGAGCTACAGAACCAATACGAGCCAAAATGGTGCGACCCAGGCCGCAATTTGCGGCCAATGGGGATAAATTGGCGGCCGGGAAGAAGTGGGAGCTGGGGTCTTGGGGTTAGCTTCCTGGGTGCCTGCACGTGTCACTGTCCAATCAATTTTAATTTAGGGTGTCTCGGGTGATAGCAGATTCAATATACCCTTCACAGATTTCATAAATTCCCCGATATCGGTTTCTAAAATCCGTATTATGGTTTAAGCTTCAGGTTTTGGGTTTCCAATTCATACACTAGGGTGATGGTATAACCTCTACTGACCTCAATTCCATATTACAACCCATAAATCATCACAACCCTAACTAGGTTATCCACAAGTCCACAATATCACACAATATCGATTCGATCTTAATATGAGGGTAAAGGAAATGCATAAACTAAGTTTAAGGTCCAGAAAATACCTCATTTGGCAACTCAAGAATTTTCTTGAGTTGCCCCTAGTGGCCAAAATCCTTGCTTCTTTAGCACCAAGTGTAGATCTAGGGATTGTGCACACATTTAATGAAATGGAGATTGGGTTTTGGGGTTGTTTTAGAGGTGTTTTGGAGCTTGAAGAGGGGAGGGAAAGGAGGTGCAGGAGCAGCAGCAGGAGAAGGGAGAAGAGGGAGGGAAATGAGGGGAGAAATGGTTAAGTCCTTAGTCAATAAAGCCCATACCTCTCTCTCTCACCAACTACCCATTTATTTATTCTTTTCCTTTTCTTTTTCCTTTTAAAACCCTTCTCACTCAAATAGTAAACCCAAATGAAAAGCATGGCAAGAAAATGCACAAGTGTGAAAAAGTGATATGTGCATGTGTTGCACAAAAAGCTAAAAACCGATTAACGATTTTTAATCGCGATTAGCACTAAATTAGTGTCAAATTAATCACAAAAACTTTAAAATTTCATAATTCTATAATTTACCCTATTTTAGAATTTTTCAAAATTTTCCAAAATTTTTCCCCATTTATTTGTATTTAATAATTCCAAAATATTAAAATATTCAATAAAATAATATTAATTTATAAAAATTCCCAAAATTAACATTTTATCTTTTTTGAAATGTTACAATCTACCCCCCTTAAAGAAATTCGGTCCCCGAATTTAAATTTAAACCCCCAATACTAAAACAATTTTTATAATACTCCAATTTGTCGGGGCTCCGAAGATATCAATACATAGAGAATATCCTATGCGTTTGGTGCGCAAGGAATCAAAATCCATATATGTGTCATACAGGTGTACAAAACAACATCTAGGTGCAACGGGTGTGCACGAAACATCTGTCATAGGCAACGTGTGTGCCTGACAGCAACCAAATCAGGTGCATGTAACATGCACGAAGAATCCCGATTTAGTGCATCTGGCGTGCACCAAAATCGTATATCAAAACACTAAAGGTGCATGAAAACTCTGCTGGAAGTGTAAATCAAATCACTGTATAAGGTGGGCGTGAATTCACAATCAAAACCTCGAATGTAATAACTATGCGCAAAATATAAATATCCAGTGGGTGCATGAAACAAATATCATGAAACTCAGTCATCAAAACTAAATCATGCAAACAGAACGCCCAAAATACCGAAATCCAAAATGACGGATACGTGATAATCGAATCACAAAATCACAAATCATAGTACCGTCGTCGGTAGTTCCTCCTTCGAGGTCGAGAAGGAGTCGGTGCATCCACTGCTAGCAGCGTAAGATATCTACTTGCCTCTTGCTCACGGTCTGGCGCCCTCTGACTCTGGGTCCTTATCTTCTCTAAGGATTACCTATCTCGCAGTCAATCGGCTCATCGGCCCTGTCAGGTGTGCTAACGGGGACGATTCCGTTCTGGCACTTCTCTGGTCACCTATCGGTCAATCCTCACAACCACTCGTGAGGCAGCCCATCACTGGCGTCAGCCTCTGGCTCTCTGAATGCACGTCACAAATCTGATCCTGGGTGCAAACATCATTGCAGCAATGTCCTGGAAGGAATCCTGCTCAAGGTCTCTTCCGATCTTGCCTATGCCGAACTGTACAGAGGCTGGCTCTCCTGCATAATCTCTTCTCACTCGATAGACATCTGTGTCCTCAGCACAATACTTCTCGGAATCTGGTTGCATCCCAATGCCTCTGTAAGCATATCTGACCTCTGGTCTCGACGGGAAGCAATGACAGCTCGTCAGCGTCTCGCCCGAACCTCTGGTTCCACCTGTCTCTATCGTCGTCCACTATGACGTCACGCCATGCATATCTACGCACTGCACTGTTCTCGGCCACGGTCAATCTGAAGTCTCTCACACGGACTCGAAATCGCGTACTCTGTAGCTTCATCATTCTGTAGAAGATGTCAGGCCGAACAGGCCCTCGGGAACACGTCCCAACCATCGGAGGAATACTCAATACTCGTCCGTCCTTGATCGATTCGCAACGCATCTGGGTAAGTTCCTTTATCCGAATCTGGTCAACTACCTCGTCGACAATGCTAACTCTGGCCTGCTGGTTGTGCGCAATATGACCACTCCTGGGTCAGGTCTTCTCGTATAGTATTCCAGAAAGGTCATGTCGAAGTCTCTCTCAAATCTCATCCCTGCCGAATTGCCCAGAAGTCATCATCCCTTGCTGAAGCAAATTCTTGTTCCGGAACGGCTGCATACTTATCGCGCTTCTTTCTGGAAGATATATCCATATACAACGCCTCTGGGTGCGTATCACATCTCTAATGTCAGCGGAGTGGGACGTCATCTCGTCGAAATCTCTTGTGAACTCTTTTCTTCACTCTGCTTCAATGTCGACTGATTCGGACTCGTCTCATCGTGGCTGCATGGACTATGCTCTAACGGCTATACTCGTATCTGGAGTCTCCCAAGCAATGCATCCCATCACATGATATCCGAATGATGTCGAAACATTCGATCGACTCGTCGAACCTTATAATCCCCCAAGAGATCAACATCTTGAGTACAGTTTAATAGTATCGAGTACATACCTCAGCGTCGGTGGTCCAGCCGTAGAAGGGCAAACCCAAGCCTCATTAATGGCGCCGCGGAACTGCCGTAAACCCTAAGGTTCAAAGGCTTTCACACGGTCATTAAGTCGAGTTAGGGTTTCATTCTTCTTAAGGGTCCATAGAATCACCTGCATGTCTTTCCGTATACTTTAAACTTGGAAAATGGGCTCCTGACATTCGATCGTCTCAATCGACTCTCAACGAATCTGCGTGAAGTCGTCTCTAGCTGGAATCAATCTATCTGATGACCTCACATCGGTAAACGGACGAACCAAATGTTCTAGTCATTCATCCTCAGGTGACTGGTGACTCGCTATCATCTCTCTAAGTATATGCTCACGCTGCAGCAGCTCCAACCATCTGGGCGATATCTCGTCATTTGCAGCAGCAACTGGCTCATTCACCTGCACGCCGAACAGCGCCTCAATCCTCCAGGAAAGACGACGCATTGGCGGTCATCTCTGAATCGGTCTGCCCTAGATCTGAGTAAGACTCTCCACACTGGAAATCTTCACCTCAACTGGGCCCGCTCCGGTGCATAAATCGGACGAATCACCTTCGTCTCTCAAATCGAGTAGACTAGCTATAATCTGTCTCATATCTGTCTGGAAGCTCCGACAATCTAAGCTCGTAAGCTCCGAAAGCGACATTCCGTCAATCTCAGCAACAGCTGGTCCCTCTGTCTGCACGGTAGGCGACATCATAATCTCTGAGGTATGATGTACATCAACAGTCCTCTCTCAACTGGCAGCTCTAACAATGGCCCGATCATCCGGTGCAAAACCAAGCACTCGCCTCCACTTGAGGTTACAGTCATCAATACTAACTCGAGACGTTCCCATGTCACCAGAAAACACAATGGTCAGCCCTCGTACCAGACGAGCTCGCACTGACCGTAACCCTAGCAGCAGCCCAAACTGCGCTCAAACATGGCGACAGGAACCTCAATCGAGTATCGAAGAGAGCAGATAATGGCAAGAAAGGAAACAACAGATCCAGAGTGGATACACGATCATAAGAAGGAACAGCATCAATGAAGGTATGATCATGGACTAATAGAATCGGGGATCTCAAATGGATGTATAATCATGGATATAAAGAGAATCACCGATCTCGAAAATATGTACATCCTAAGGTTCCTTAAGCGGAGTGGCGTGTCGTAAGTATGCCGCGGAACATACCAACGGTACGTCACTCTACTTTAGTCACATATTCCATCAACCAAGGGTCATCCTATACGACGAAAGTTCGGGTCTAATACCCCCTCGAATAAGTCTAAGTTCCGTAAGGTCAAGTCTAAGTTCCGTATATATATAAACGCCCTAGGCTCCACATAGTCAAACTTACACTCGAACCAAGGTCAACCTAGCGCTCTGATACCAACTTTGTCACGACCCGAAAGAGCACGTGACTGGCCCTCGAACCATATGAAATCTATAGGACTCCATCTGATCCAAGTAAGCCAAAGCCCAGAAATCTAAAACCATTTTAAGAGTAAGTGAAGAAAACTGGTTTAAAGAAGTGAAGGAAAATATGTTTGAAGTCGAGGTTTTTAAATAACTAAGCCGAAGGTGCATTTTTAAAAGGTAAAGTCTTTTCTAAAAATTTCGGCAGAGTTTCTTTTGTAAATACTGGCCCCGAACGGGATACAACAAGCATAACATATATACAATGATAAAAGGCATCCCTAAGTGGGAGCTAGCTCTTCGTCAATTGACGGTCACAACCACACATGCAATATAATATACAACGCCGAAAGGCGAGGATCGATCCAAAAGAAACACAGTAAGCATGAAAACCGCAATACTACTAAGCGTGACTCTAAGGCCAAATAAAACATCACTAAAGTCTGAGTCTGAAACAATAAACAAATTTGGTTGAAGGAAATTCTAGATACAAAGAATAATATAAGTACAATGGTGGTTTTGATGCAAAAGGAACCACCTACCAAATGCAATTCACCCGCAAGGAAGCAATGTGCCAGAAATGCCGCAAAGGAACCTGTACGGCAAAACCTGCAAGAACTGTGGCACAACGGGGGTGAATTGCCAACTCGTGAATAGAGAATAACTACAAGCAGAAACCGAACGCAAGACATAATCCTAGGTCAAAACGATCAGTACAAAATCATCAATATAAAACATGCAGCCTATAACAAGGCTAGGGTAAATATCTAACCCGAGTGTAATCTCCTGTGCCTGTGTCAGTGCCTCAGGTAGCAATATAACATAAGAATGAGGTATGAATGCATGAGAACATAATACATGTAAATGAAGAAACTGTTTTCATACTTTAGTGAGATTTCCTTTGTATTTTTAAAATGAGGTATCATAATGAAATCAGCATAAAACAGTGCCTAACATCGGCACAAAACGTAATCCAAATATCCCGATATCTCTGTATCCCAATCAAAAAATCTAGGGCGCCGTCAGTCCAGACCGGCCCCTACCATCAATCTCAAGACCACGACGGTATCCTCCGGATATCCGACGCGTCAGGTAAAATCACCGGTCGGTAGTGCTCCCCTGCCAGGCTCAACGTCATCACCACATTCATCTTGCCCCGGGGTACCGCACCGGGTCCACCATGTACCCGAAACGGTTCATCCGTCTCCTCGAATCGGGTTTCCAAATCCATCAGCAAACTCATGGTGGACGACTCATACATCATGGGAGAACCGCACTTTTTATTTTAAAAGAGAGAAAATGTCTATCTGTGTTTTTGCGCTTTTCCTCCAAATCCAGAAAATCTCACGGAAATCCAAATCCAAAACCTCAGTAACACGTAAAATAGTGAATATATGCATGAGAATCCATGAATGCGGCATAACAATGAATATCAGTATGCATGAAGTAGCAGGTAATAACTACAATGTCTAAACTATTAGCTAATAGGTTATGTCAAGCAATAGTATTTTCTAAGGTGTACGTGACATGGCAATTACCGATGAAGATGTGTGTGAGCCGGCAAGTAAGTGTACGTGGTACATACGCAACATCGGTAATGGTGCTGGTGTCCTAACAGCATGATATCAATAATGGAGTATGAAACATAATATAAGAATGCGATGCAAAGCGAACCACAAAAAAAGTGGGAGCTGAATCTAGACGCAACTATAACTAATCTGCATTAATCTAATATAAGTCCTACAAATGGTGCCTTTTGAAATATCACGAATCATGGGGTTTTGAAAATAGGGGCTACGGTGTTTTTATGAAAAGATACGCCTTTTGAAATGTCCGTAGATCCCTTGACCTGTCTTTTAAAATACCCACGACCCGCTAGTTTTGAAATAGGTAGGAGTCTAATCTAATCTAACAACTACACTAAACTATACAGCTGAACTAACAAGCTGAGCTACAGGTAAGAAAACCGCCTAACATCTGAGTCGATATATATATAGATATAATAGTCGGTGATTCCGCCTCAATAGTATCGCGTACGATACAGTATATCATATGACATCCTCAAGTCATGAGTGCGGATCTATCATCAATGTAAAGCTCATACGGTAAATCGTCGTACGGCATCCCAATAGCTGGGTACGGGTCAATATCACACTATCTCATCACACTTCAGGTATCACTATCAACATATCATATAATCTGGGGTATTATTCTATGTCTAGTATAAATCGATACCATCAATAAAGTATGCATGCGGGGGTAAACACACATCCCAAGCCCGCAAGAATCACATTTCGTATCCCAAATACGAATCATATCACATCACCGATCTCGCGGCACAAAGCCCAATATCATTGACTCATCTCCAAAGTCATCCAATATCATCAACACAGTGCCAGTATAAGTAATATGCAAGGGTGTGCGTATAGGTGTAATTCTATTCTAGGGTTCGCGACTATGAACTACACTAGTCACTTCTAACCCTACACTATCCATAATACACCTAACTATCATATATAATAACAACTACGGACTGCGGGGGTGCTATACGCCATCCACCCGACTTCCCCCAGTAGATATAATCTACTCACCTAGCGTCTTCATTTGTGGACGTCGCCACGCGCTTGCTTGTCGTCCCGAAGTCTTCATGGGGTACCTACACATCAAAATATCGTATATGCGCATTAAAACCAAATCAAAGCTAAAACGGCACATGAAATCCAAAATGATACGATAAGAGGCCTATAGGTTAAAACCCATGGCACGCCTTCAAAACCATCAACACATCCTCTATATCGTTGTATAAACGCCAAATAGTCGAGGCAAAACACAATCCACAATTGCAGAATTAAAAATACGGAATACGGAAACATGAATCTAAAACAGCAACTTAGGAAATATGTCCCAGATTTTACCCTAGGTCACTTTATACAAATCTATATATACCAGGGGTCTAACATGAACATGTAGGAGCTACAGAACCAATACGAGCCAAAATGGTGGGACCCAGGCCGCAATTTGCGGCCAATAGGGATAAATTGGCGGCCGGGAAGAAGTGGGAGCTGGGGTCTTGGGGTTAGCTTCCTGGGTGCCTGCACGTGTCACTGTCCAATCAATTTTAATTTAGGGTGTCTCGGGTGATAGCAGATTCAATATACCCTTCACAGATTTCATAAATTCCCCGATATCGGTTTCTAAAATCCGTATTATGGTTTAAGCTTCAGGTTTTGGGTTTCCAATTCATACACTAGGGTGATGATATAACCTCTACTGACCTCAATTCCATATTACAACCCATAAATCATCACAACCCTAACTAGGTTATCCACAAGTCCACAATATCACACAATATCGATTCGATCTTAATATGAGGGTAAAGGAAATGCATAAACTAAGTTTAAGGTCCAGAAAATACCTCATTTGGCAACTCAAGAATTTTCTTGAGTTGCCCCTAGTGGCCAAAATCCTTGCTTCTTTAGCACCAAGTGTAGATCTAGGGATTGTGCACACATTTAATGAAATGGAGATTGGGTTTTGGGGTTGTTTTAGAGGTGTTTTGGAGCTTGAAGAGGGGAGGGAAAGGAGGTGCAGGAGCAGCAGCAGGAGAAGGGAGAAGAGGGAGGGAAATGAGGGGAGAAATGGTTAAGTCCTTAGTCAATAAAGCCCATACCTCTCTCTCTCACCAATTACCCATTTCTTTATTCTTTTCCTTTTCTTTTTCCTTTTAAAACCCTTCTCACTCAAATAGTAAACCCAAATGAAAAGCATGGCAAGAAAATGCACAAGTGTGAAAAAGTGATATGTGCATGTGTTGCACAAAAAGCTAAAAACCGATTAGCGATTTTTAATCGCGATTAGCACTAAATTAGTGTCAAATTAATCACAAAAACTTTAAAATTTCATAATTCTATAATTTACCCTATTTTAGAATTTTCCAAAATTTTCCAAAATTTTTCCCCATTTATTTGTATTTAATAATTCCAAAATATTAAAATATTCAATAAAATAATATTAAATTATAAAAATTCCCAAAATTAACATTTTATCTTTTTTGAAATGTTACAGTGGGACTCTAAAGACTCGACACTACGCTGGCAGTGGGATTAACCACAGACCGCAAGCGGCACTAGCTGTGCGTAACGGTCCCCAGGTAGATGCCGACAAGAAGACGGACGAGGTGAAACCCATCTGAACTCCTACTGAGCCTGAATGTGACAATCTCTGTACATTCCGGTCTGTTCATCTGATACATCGCATGGCGGGCCTAGGGGGCGGTAAACGTCAGTCCCCTAATAGCGGTACAAGTCGTGTCGGAGTGTAGCCCAGAACACCCTGAGATAGCACTGGAAATGTACCAGTATATCTCGCTTGCCCTGGCCAGGGACTACTCGTGTAATGGCTCTCCTAGACACAGCGCGATGTCAACTCCCAATACCGGGAGAGACGAATCCTGTCTAACCGTCACTACCTCCAAGTGCTTCGGGACTGCACCCAACTACTACCTATTTACACGACTCCTTTGAGCCGTGGTGGGGTAGTAATCTAAGTACAGTGGGAACACACTCGAGGCGAAGTGACAGTGTCAAGTCAGCGGACTAAGCTGTACTCATGTCACCTGGGAACTGATAACTGACGATAGGTATAGTACCAACCAATAGTTCCCGACGAGTCCTGTCCAGTGTACTCGTAACCTAACGAGCACCCGCATACTATCTCAAGTATGACGTACTGACGGCTGTGGAACAGACCGTCTCCCACACTGGGATGAGAATCGCATACGCTAGTCTACTCCGGAGTATCGATGCCATGTCTCGATAGTCCTGTGACTAGGGACCTGCATACGGATGTGCTTATAGATTACGCAGCCCCCACGAGTGTGACTGCCATCACAACGCTGGTAATCAAGCAATGATCCTAAGGGATCCACTACTGTGTATAGGTGATATACTAAAATAAACACATGTACACATTAAAACAGAAACAAACCAAGTACCATACTACTATATTGAGCAAGATTGTCTATACAAGGTGAATATCCCAAGCTTCCATTATGTAATATACAAACTAGTATGATACAGTAATGGCCTCTAGGGCATATACACTAACAATCTCCCACTTGCACTAAGGCCATGTACTGGCGTATCGAAGACCTATCATCTCGATCAGCCGCTCGAACTGAGTCTGGGGTAAGGCCTTTGTGAGTGGATCAGCAGTGTTATCTTCTGTAGAAACTCTCTAAACCTCGATCTCCTGGCGACCCACGATCTCCCTGATCAGGTGATACCGCCTCAAGATGTGTCTGGATCTCTGATGGGACCTGGGTTCCTTCGCTAAAGCTATAGCCCCATTGTTGTCGCAATACAGAGGTATTGGATCAACAATGGATGGAACCACCTGAAGTTCAGTTAAGAACTTCCTTATCCAGACGGCTTCTTTTGCGGCATCTGCAGCAGCGATATATTCCGCTTCCATTGTCAAGTCAGCAACGGTTTCCTGTTTGGAACTCTTCCAACACACCGCCCCTCCATTGAGGGTAAAGACATAACCCGACATGGACTTGGAATCATCCTTGTCACTTTGGAAGCTGGAGACAGCAAAGGCCTCGATCTGGAGGTCTTTTCCGCCATACACCAAGAACATCTCCTTAGTCCTTCTCAGGTACTTGAGAATGTTCTTTACCGCTATCCAGTGTTTCTCCCCAGGGTTTGACTGATACCGGCTTACCACACTCAGTGCATAAGCTACATCTAGTCTGGTACACAACAACGCATACATTATAGAGCCTACCGCAGAAGCGTAGGGTATAATAGACATGCGATCCCTTTCCAAATCAGTCTTGGGAGACATCTCTTTGGAGAGGGTGATCCCGTGACAAGCCGGTAGATTACCGCGCTTGGAATCTTCCATACTGAATCTTTTCAGTATGGTGTCGATGTACCTGGACTGTGAAAGTCCTAATATCCTCTTTGATCTATCACAAAAGATTCGGATCCCCAGAATGTACGAAGCATCACCCAGGTCTTTCATGGAGAACCTGTGCGACAAGAACCCTTTGATAGATTGCAGCATAGGAATGTCATTTCCTATTAAGAGAATATCATCCACGTATAAAACGAGGAATACTACAGTTCTCGCTACAAATCTACTATAGATGCATGGTTCATCTGAATTTTTGATAAAGCCAAATTCTTTGACCGTCTCATCAAAACAGATGTTCCAACTCCGCGATGCCTGCTTTAGTCCGTAGATGGACTTAAGCAACTTGCACACCTTTCCGCTGCTCCCACTCTGAATGAAACCCTCTGGCTGGTCCATATAAACACACTCCTCTAAATTTCCATTTAGAAAAGCTGTATTTACGTCCATCTGCTAAATCTCATAATCGTGGAAGGCAGCAATGGCAAGAAGGATCCGAATGGATTTCAGCATAGCTACTGGAGAAAAGGTCTCGTCATAGTCTAAACCAGGTCTTTGACGAAAACCCTTTGCAACCAGTCTAGCTTTATAGGTCTCAACCTGTCCATCTACACCAATCTTCCTTTTGAAGATCCACTTGCATCCTACGGGTTTTACCCCATCTGGAGCAACGTCCAACGTCCATACTTTGTTGGTGTACATGGACTCCATTTCGGTCCGCATTGCATCCAGCCATTTTACCGAGTCAACGCTCTGAATGGCCTGCTGGAAGCTAGTCGGCTCATCATAATCAATGATGCAATCCTCTCTATCCCCGTCTATGAGAAAACCGTAGTATCTCTCGGGCGGATGAGACTGCCTACTACTCCTGCGGAGCGGCGTAGGAATGTCATGTTCTTTTGAACCCTCTGGTTCTACTAAGCTTTCAGTAATAGCTCGTGGTTTTGGAATTTCTTCCAGTTCTATTGCGCTCCTACTTATCTGATTCTCCAAAAACTGAGTTTCTCAGAAGTGGGCATGACGAGAAACATAAATCTTTTGTTCCTCTTCGCAATAGAAGAAATATTCCTTGGAGTTCTTTGGATATCCCACAAACTTGCACTGTACTGAGCGTGCCTCGAGTTTGTCCACATGCTGCTTTTTGACAAAAGCTGGACATCCCCATGTCTTAATGTGATTAAGATAGGGTCTCTTCCCACACCACATCTCATATGGTGTAGTAAGCACAGTCTTAGTTGGAACTCGGTTCAAAAGGTATGCAGCTGATTCTAGTGCATATCCATATCCCTAGAATGATCACGGTAACTCAGCGTTACTCATCATGGACCGTACCATATCCAATAGGGTTCGGTTCCGTCTCTCCGATACACCGTTATGTTGCGGAGTGTATGGAGGAGTAAGCTGAGAGAGAATTCCATTCTCTTTTAAGTAATCCAGGAACTCGGCACTCAAGTATTCACCACCTCGATCCGATCTCAGTGTCTTGATACTTTTGCCGGTTAGTTTTTCTACTTCATTCTTATATTCCTGGAATTTTCCAAAGGCTTCGGATTTATGTTTCATTAAGAAGACATAACCGTACCTTGAAAAGTCATCCGTAAAGTAATGAAGTAAGAATAACTGCTTCGCGCATGTGTAGACATTGGACCGCACACGTCGCTGTGTACGAGTCCCAAGAGCTCGCTCGCTCTTACTCCGTGTCCAATGAACGGAGTCTTTGTCATCTTTCCTTTAAGACAGGATTGACAAGTGGCATACGATTGATATTCGAACGGATCCAAATATCCTTCTGTATGTAACTTCGTCAACCTTCTCTCATTGATGTGACCCAGTCTACAATGCCATAAGAAAGTCTGATTTATTTCAGGAGACTTTCTTTTGTGTGTATTCTGGATATTGAAAATCTGTGGTTGGTTTAGTACGTATATACCATTGCTTAATGTACCTGACCCAATCAGAACTTGATTAAGGTGAATGTTTACAACATTACTTACAAACGCAAATTCATAACCTTCTTTAGAAATCAAAGATACAGAAATGATATTACAAGTTACGTTGGGTACAAAAAAGCAATTACGTAAAACCAAAACATGTCCATCTGGCATTCCCAGGTGATAGTCCCCCACGGCCTTAGCATCCATGCTAGCTCCGTTTGCAACTTTGAGGGTCATGTCACCTGCCTTCAAAACCCTACGGTTTCTCAACGCCTGCAAAGAATTACAGATATGAGATCCTGATCCGGTATCCAATACCCAGGAAGTAGAGTTTATTGATAGACAGTTTTCAATAACATACACACCTGAAGCTGAAGCCGCAACTTTCTTCAGATCCTGTATTCTGGCTTTCCAAGCCCTGCAATCTTTCTTCCAGTGCCCACTCTTATGACAGTAAAAGCACTCTTCCTTCCCCACAAGTTTCCCCGCTATCTTTGTTGCTTTTGCTTTTCCCTTCGTATCCACTTTACTAACACCGCCCCTTGGTTTGGCGGGGGTTTTCTTCTTCTTTCCCTTGGCTTTCGCCTTGGACCTAGAAGAGGAAGTTCCTCCTACAAACAAAGTGGATGTTTCCCTACCTTTCTGTAGGGTGCCCTCTGCACTCCTCAGCATGTTGAGGAGTTCTGAAAGTTCAACTTCTTTTCTTGCAAGTTAAAGTTCAGGATAAACTGGGCGTAAGTGGAAGGAAGGGACTGGAGAATCAAGTCCGTATAGAGCTCGTTCTCTAACGTGGTCCCAAGGTCCGCGAGCTCCTCAATGAAGCCAATCATCTTAAGCACGTGTTCCGCTACCGATGATCCGATGGACAATCTTGCCGAAAACAACTTCTTCGACACTTCGTATCTGGTGATACGAGATTGCTCTCCATACAGTTCTTTTGTATGGAGAAATATGGATTCGAGGTCCATATTCTCGTGCCTCCTCTGATGTTCATTGTCCATAGAGGCAAGCACGAGGCACTTGGCCTTCGCGCAATCGATCTCCCAAGTCTTACGGATTTCCTTATCCGCGACGCTGGAGGTGGGACCTGGGACAGGGGGAGCTTTGGTGGTAAGGAAATACCCCAACTTGTCATAAGTGATTGTCATTTTGACATTCCTGAGCCAATCTTTGTAGTTTGGCCCTGTCAGTATGTTTTTATCTAGTAATAACTTAAGTCCGATCATGATGTTTGGTCGCTGCAATTAGGAGAGAGAGAAGAAACACTTTAGCATGATGCTCTTGCAAGTTTAGAGTGGTTTTTAATTTGTCTAAACAGTATGGCTCCCACTGTCTCTCGAATCCCTCCTCAAACCAAAAAGAAAGAATTAGTCAGGATCAATCTCACCGTACAATACTTGCTTAACCGTTCGGCCAGGCTGGTGTCGGTACTTCGAGGGAGGTTTTCCAACGCTTTCGCGAAGTTCCTTAATTAAATAACCTCTTTTCCCTGGGGGCATAGCCCCGCTAACACCTTTCTAGACACCTACTTGGTTTATAGCATTGATCGTTAAGTGAGAAATTTCCCGAGGAGTAGCATATACTCACAGTAGGATCGGGATCCAAATATCATCGCGTGACAAAACTGAAGGAATCCTACCAGAATCATCACACTCCAAATGGTATGCAGTGCTAGCAAGTTTCAGTTTTTTTGAAACTCCCGATGTGGATTTTTTCCCCATTCTCTTATGACCTTGACTTTGGCCAAAATCTCATAAGTCACATGTCAAGTTCTACCCGTCATTCTCCAGGTTAATTTGAGCCCACCCGCACATACCCTTGACTTTGGCCAAAATGGTAGAACGACTGCCCCAAACCAACACATCTATCTATGGTGCACATGAATACCCAATAGCTACCAATCACTATGCCTTGACTTTGGCCAACATACATAGCTTGAATACTTATTGACCATTCATGTGAAACGACGGAGGGCTACGAATGTTTTGGCGAAACCGTGAGCGTAGTGAACTTGATATAATCGAAGGAACGAGATAGCTTTTAAAAGGAGTGGCTTAAGCTCCGCGTTTAAAAGTTATTTTTGAAAAGAAACCGAGTGGTTTTGAAAGTGTTCCAACGACTTTTACTTGGTTTATTTTTTCTTGCATTAATTTTAATGCATCCCATCAATTAATCCTACCATTGCAGAAAACAACCAAAATATGACGTACGCTTATGACATCCGCATTCGCCACGGGGCCCCGTCATTACCCGTTAGGTTACTTAACTAACGACAGAGCGGGGGCTGGACTAGCGCGGATGCAAAACATAAGCAACGCCTAAATAATATCATATATAGATATATTGCAATGATAGCCATTTCAGATCACAGATGAACACATTGGATATACTAGGAATCCGCAATTCGTACGAGCTTGTAACAAAAAGCGGATTACACGGTCGCGATGAATAGCCAATACACCACCCTAGACCCCTACGGGTGCGGCAAACTACCCGCCAAATATCCGAAGCGGAGCAACCTCCCTCAGCGACGTGAGTAGGCCACTCGGCACTTCGAGATACCCGGTGGTTTGTGCACCCCACCTTGGGTCTATCCTATGAGCAAAAACAGTAAAAGAAATTATACAATGACGGCTACAACCCCGACCCGGTTGTGCGGCCAAAAATAATATTACATCAATTTACATATTACATGAATTGAAAGATAAAAGAAAACTCTCATCTCACAACCCCCGGCTATTCATCCGCGACAATCTAATGAATTCATATACACATACCATCAACATTACAGATCACAGATATGTATAACCCCCACTAATCGATGTATAGCGATTAGCGGACGTTCAATACATATATCACATCACAGATATATACCCGTCAGCTTAAGTCTTTAGAAGTTCGATCAAAATACGGATTTTCAAGCCCCAAAAACTAATTTTGCTTTCTGGAAAATCTGGGCAGAAAAATCATATTCTAAAAATCCCAAAACAACCCCAGAAACACACTGCAGCAAAATTGTGCCACGGCCGAGTCAACTCGGCCGCGGAACCGCGGCGGGAGCATGCTCCCACCGCGTTTCCACGGCGACTTGACCGGTTCGTTGGACCAATTTTCTTGGGTGTTTTAACAAAAGCCTTAGCCGATTTTTAGTTTAAGATTTATTATTTTTTGAACAGAGGAAAAAATCGGCAGAAACTATGCTATTCGGGTATGTTTCGTGATATTTTCTCCGATCGAACTTCTACTTACTTTGCTAACATGTTAGATAGTGTTTAACTAGGCTCTGATACCATTGTAAGTCCACGTTACCTCTCCCGGTACTTACGGGCTTGCGGAAATGATGAAAAACGATTTTTCAAGAGGTGGTAATATGGACTCAAAATACGGATCTTTGTTAAACAACTACCTAACAACCTAACTAGAGTTTTGCCTACTCGGTTGGGGGGCTATACCTTTCTTGAACTCCTTCATCTTCAACTCTTTCCGGTGTACGAATCGGCTTCACCTCGTCGTCTCCTTGCGCCGAAGATGGATCCACCTGAAAGCTTCTACCTTTGGCTTCTTCTTCAAACTTGAAGAAACTAGAACACTTGGTTTGCTAAACCTTGTGAACTAGGATGAGTAGAGAAGTGATTTGGGTTTTCTTTTATCTCTAAGGCAATGTTTCTCAACTCATGAGAGGGTGTTGCCTTGAGCTAGAGAGAGAAAGAGGAAGAGCAAGAGGGAGAGCTCAAGCAAGAGAGAGAAATGAAATGAGAGAATTGAGTAAGTCTTTTGCCATCCAAGCTCTCATAATCCAAAACCATGATTACTCATAATAGTAATTGAGTATTATATGATGGTTCAAGTCAAAATGGCCATATCATTTCATGCACTCATTTTACAAAAACAAACAAGTAAGCAAAAGTCTTTGCAATGAAATGATAGCCATTGCAATGATGATGGTCAACTAGTCCAACCTAGTCAACAAAGTCAACAAGTCAACAAAGTCAACCCCTCATCTTAACCATGACACAATCATACTTAATTAATATTATCATTAATCATATTTCATATTCTCATTACGGTTTAGCAAAAACTCAATAGTCAACAACCCCAATGAGAATCCTCTGTCTCTGTCTCTCTGTCAACTGTGCATACACACCCGCATCCGCGTTCCGAGGAACACGAATACAAACGAGATAAAACCAATCCCAAAATGTACACTAGGATCTGGCTTAAACCAAAGCCCACTAGTGTTAACTGTCCGGACACTAAACATGCACAAGTGCACGGATGTGACCGAACCCTGTCGCAAAACCATGTGACCTGTCGCAAAACAATGCGACCTCTACTCTTTTGCCTAAAGGAGAATAGCTTTCTGTGTGGGACTCTAAAGACTCGACACAACGCTGGCAGTGGGTTTAACCACAGACCGCAAGCGGCACTAGCTGTGCGTAACGGTCCCCAGGTAAATGCCGACAAGAAGACGGACGAGGTGAAACCCATCTGAACTCCTACTGAGCCTGAATGTGACAATCTCTGTACAGTCCGATCTGTTCGTCTGATACATCGCATGGCGGGCCTAGGGGGTGGTAAACGTCATTCCCCTAATAGCGGTACAAGTCGTGTCGGAGTGTAGCCCAGAACACCCTGAGATAGCACTGGAAACCTACCAGTATATCTCGCTTGCCCTGGCCAGGGACTACTCGTGTAATGGCTCTCCTAGACACAGCGCGATGTCAACCCCCAATACCGGGAGAGACGAATCCTGTATAGCCGTCAGTGCCTCCAAGTGCTTTGGGACTGCACCTAACTACTACCTGTTTGCACGACTCCTTTGAGCCGTGGTAGGGTAGTAATCTAAGTACAGTGGGAACACACTCGAGGCGAAGTGACAGTGTCAAGTCAGCGGACTAAGCTGTACTCATGTCACCTGGGAACTGATAACTGACGATAGGTATAGTACCAACCAATAGTTCCCGACGAGTCCTGTCCAGTGTACTCGTAACCTAACGAGCACCCGCATACTATCTCAAGTACGACGTACTGACGGCTGTGGGACAGACCGTCTCCCACACTGGGATGAGATGCGCATACGCTAGTCTACTCCGGAGTATCGATGCCCTGTCTCGATAGTCCTGCGACTAGGGACCTGCATAAGGATGTGCTTATAGATTACCCAGCCCCCACGAGTGTGACTGCCATCACAACGCTGGTAATCAAGCAAAGATCCTAAGGGCTCCACTAATGTGTATAGGTGATATACTAAAATAAACACATGTACACATTAAAGCAGAAACAAACCAAGTAGCATACTACTATATTGAGCAAGATTGTCTATACAAGGTGAATATCCCAAGCTTCCATTAAGTAATATACAAACTAGTATGATACAGTAATGGCCTCTAGGGCATATACACTAACCATTTTACCCTTCAGATAAAGCAACTAAAGTCCATTCTTTGTTGGTGTATAAGGATTCCATCTAAGATCACTATGCATCCAGCCATTCTTACAGAGTCCCACTCCTGATGGCCAGCTCGAAACTCGTTGGGTCATCATCTCATGATGCAATCCTCGCTCCCACTATCATAGAGAAACCAAAGAATCTCTCAGGTGGGTGAGGAACCCTACTAGATCGGCGGAGAGGCTGAGGTTCGTTGGTTATTATTGAATCCTTTGGTTCTACCAAATCATCAGCTGCAGTTTGTATAGCTGGAACCTTTGCAGTTCTATATAACAGACCTTACCTCGAGCTTGTCCGGATTTTGCTTTTAGACATAGTCCGGACAACCCCAAATCTTAACAAACTTAAGATATGGGCTCTTCCCTTTCCATATCATATATGAAGTGGTAGGCAACTGATTTGATTTGAACCCTATTCAATAGGTATGCAACTTCTCAAGTGCATAACTCCCAAAAGGAAATAGGAAACTCAGTAGTACTCATCATATAGCACACCATATCACATACGGTGCTATTGCTCTGCCCCGATACACCGACGTGCTGTGGTGTATACGGAGGAGTAATGCCGAGAGAGAATCTCATTCTCCTTTAGAATAGTCCAGGAATTCCGTGCTCAAGTATTCTCCTCCTTGATCACATCAAAGGACATAATACTTTTACCCGTATTTTGGTTCACTACTTCTAACTTACATTCTGTGAATATCTCAAAAGGTTCGGACTTGTGTTTCAACAAGAACATATGTCTGAATCTTGAGAGATCATCAGAGAATGTAATGAAGTACAAAGAACCGGTCTTGGCATATGTAGACAGGAGACTTTCATACATTAGCATGTATCAATCCCAAGAGTTCACTAACTCTTTCTCTGTTTCCAATAAACAGAGCTATGGTCATCTTATCTTTGTGACATGACCAGCAAGTTTCACAAGATGTAAATTCAAACAGATTTAAATATGCATCTAAATATAACTTAGCTAGTCGGGTCGCATTGATATGACCTAGTCTACAATGCCTCAAGAAGGATTCGTTCATTTCTGAACTCTTCCTCTCATGTGTGTTCTGTATACTAAGAACTGTAGTTTGATTTAGAACGTCAATGCTTTTAGATAACGTGCCTGAGCCGATCAACTCTTGATATAGGAAATGTTCAAAATATTATCCAACAATACAAAATTATATCCTTTCTTTACTAATAAAGAGACTGATATGATGTTGTATATCAGGTTCGGTATCTAATAACATTTGTTCAGAATCAATGTATTCTGGTAATATAGGGTGATAGTGACCAACAGACTTGGCTGCAACACTTGCACCGTTTTCTGTCTCATGAAACTTATCACCCGTTCTCAGTTCTCTACCTTTCTGTAGCCCATGTAACAGATTACATATGCGGGATCCTGATCCGGTATCTCATACCCAGGACGTAAAGGATACTGACAAACAGTTCTCTGTAATGAACACACCCCAAGAAGATGCATCAGCATGCACTTTCTTCGTTTGGGCGGCACGGGAAATCTGGTATTCCCTAATTTCCTGCTCTGTCTTATAACAATTATAAGTTGGAGCGGGACCAACGTTCCCCAGCTCGGTATAACAAGCGGGTTCGGTCAATACATCCGTATTATTATCTTGATTAAGGCGTGATATGGTCGCTACCTGGAGAGAGAGAGAGAAGAAAACACTCAGCGTATGCTCTTGCAAGATTAGATTGGTTATCTAATATATCTAATCAGGATGTCTCCCACTATTTTAATCAATTCTTCCTTCAAACCCTAAAAGGAAAGACTAGCCGGGATTAATTACACGCTACAAGTTCACTAATTTTTCAGCCAGGCCCGTGTCGGTACTTTGAGGGAGGTCCCCCGTGCTTTCGCACGAACCTAATTAAAGTAAACCTCATTTTCCCACGGGCGTAACCCCGTTAACACATTTCTAGACACCTACTTGATCGGCTAATTGTAATGTGTAAAACTCTCCCAGGAGTAACTCTTACTCGCAGCGGGTATTGGGATCCAACTATCTCATAGAAGGTATGCAATCTCATTGCAAATTTCAACATTTGAAATTCCCAATAATATTTTACCCCTAGCGTCCTATGACCTTGACGGAGGTCAACAAACCATAGGCTACTAGTCAAGTTCAACCCGTCATTTCCTGATTGAATTAAACCCACCCGCACGACCCTTGACGGAGGTCAACAAGGCCGCACGACTACCCAAATCCAATCTGCATCATATACATAAGCAGATAAATACTAGTCAGCTACCACACACTACGCCTTGACGGAGGTCAACAAACGTAGCACGAATACTAAGTAGGACTTATCTGAAATGACGGAGGGCTACGACAGGTTTTTCAGAAAACCCTTTGTGTAATGAACTTGATATCGTTGTAGAATCGCGTGATTTTAAATGGAGTGTTTTTTAGGCTTTTCTAGTTTTGCTAAAGGGGTCACTCCAGGTGATGGGATCGTCGGCCCTTTCCTCATCGAATAAGGTGCAGGGTATATCATATATACCGCTGTGCAAAGCAAGAACTATAGAAGCAATCAAAAGACAAACCGAGTTTGTAGTATCTGCTAGTTTCACTAAAGAGGTCACTCCCGGTGAAGGGATCTCAACTCTTTCCTTATCGAATAAGGTGCTGGATGTTCTATAAAGAACACCGCTATGAAAAGCAAGAACTAGAGATACCAGTTTTTAAACAAGTTTCTACAATATCTTTAGGTTTCTTTTAGTTTCATTAATCTCATTAATGAAGTCCCATTTTATTATGCTTCACAAGCATCAGATATGAAACGAAATCAACGATACATAATATATATCTCATATATATAATATAAACATTCGTCTCAGGCAGTAATATGATCTCATCACAGAACATTGAAGCAGAAGAACATATATGAAATATTGGATATACTAGGATGTCCGTCTTTTCAATACGAGCCTGTATAAAACACGGATTCCACGGTCGCAATGAATAGCCAAACCCACATCCCTAGACCCCTACGAGAGCGGCAAGCAACACTGCCAATTCTAGGGTTAGGAGACCCGGTCTCGACTCCTCGAGATGATCTCCCACTGCACCCTAGAACCCGGTTACTTGTGCTCCCCGCCTTGGGTCTACCTAATGCGGAAAAGTAAATAATATACAACGGTGACATCATCCTCAGCCCGGAAGTGCCCCATTAAAAGAATATTACATACAAATGAATTTTACATGAATGAAAAAGAAAAAACTCTCATCTCACATAAAACCCCCGGCTATTCAAAACGCGACGATCCAATATAACATATCACAGCAACACATAATATCTCATATCATCAATGTAAGCAAGTATGCGTATCCCGATTGTCGTTGATGTATAGCAACGAAGCCGGTAATACACCGCATACTACGCTTATGGTCACAGAAAAGAAAGTGTAAAACTACAATAGTTGGAATCCGCAACCTCCTTAGACATCGCATGCCTAACCAAATGAATTCCTTAGACATCGCATGCCTAACAATTATAAACCCCGTATTTTAGTCTCATTATCGAAAACTCTTTTCAATATCTAGTCGGGCAATTCAACAAGATTCCCGACAACCTGATCGAATGCACGTCGCAAACTTTAGTAGACGGCCGCACCCCCGAATGCTGTCGACGAAGTGCACTAAGGCGAAACACCACTGCCGCGAGCACCCGAATGGATGCTTTTGGCGACGGGGTTCTCCTACAGTCATTTGGTCGGGGCTATGGGGCGTGGCTGTCTATTAAGTTTACCTAGCGAGTATCCGCGTACGCTACGTGATTGCGACGGACTTTTGATCACATCAAAATTCCAAGGCAATCGATCATCTGAGACTGAAATGCTAGATTTATAACATTCAAATTAGTTATCTCATAACTACCTGTGGATTCCAAATATTGTATCACATTCCAGATAAATAGACAATGTTAAACTTTCCGATCGAATAATCAAACACCCAAGATTTCCCAAATAGTTCTCAACACTTGAAATTAGTTTTAAAATATCCATCACATGCTACAGTTCTAATGGTCCAGCCGTAGAAGGGTCAAGCCAACGCCTCACATGTGGCACACCGTACTGCCACAAACCCTAAGGTTCAGAGGCAGTTCCAGACGGTCACATAATCGAGTTAAGCTTTGTTGTCTTCTAGAGGGTCCACCGCGTTACTTGCATGACTTAGAACGTTCCTAAACTACGAGAAAAAAATCCAACTTTTGAAAAAATTTCCGATAGGGAAAAAAGTGAGTTATTGATATCCGTTCGAACTTTTTACCAGTTTCTAAAAATTACCCGGACAAAACTAAACAAAGTTAAATTATATGATCGAATCAACGAGTCCCCAATACAACCCTACAAAACTCAACACTTGAGGGGAATTAAAAAATTCTCAGAAAAAAATAACAAGAAAGGACCTAAGAATAAATATATGAAATTCCAGGGACTAATTCAATATTTTGGCCGCGGAACCGCCGCCAAACCCTTGGTTTGGCCGCGGTTCCGCGGTCATGTGAGCGAATTAGTGGGCCGTACTTCACAGTAATTCTTAGTTTTTCTTGATTATTTTTTTGAGTATTTTTAATGCTAAAAAAATCACATTTTTAGAAAATGTACAGAGAAGGGTATAAACCGGGTATTCGGAGTTCGATCGGACTTTAAAATTCGCCTAGACTTTGCCAAAAGCTCTAGCTTGGCTCTGATACCACTGTAGGGTTGCTAGGCACACGCACAAGGTTCTACGAGGCATCAACCATGCCCGATTTAAAAAATAGCCGTGTCGAACAAACCGAAGCCGGATCTTTAAACTAGAGTTTAGGCGAAAGCTAACATGTTAAGCAGTTTAACACTAAGTGAGAGAGATTACAACCTTTGTAGATCCGGTCCTTCACTTCAATAGCTCCGCGTAGATGTCCCCTTCGCTGCGATCATGAACTCCGGACTCTAGAGAAGCTCCACAAGAAGAACGAACGTGCTTGCTTCGATGACTTCGAGGCCGAAAATGATCTACTTCGAGGAGACACTAACTCAAGCTATTCCTTCACTAGGGCAAAAACTTTGTGAAGAGAACACACTCTACTGCATGGCAAGTGGTAGAGGATGAAGAAGTAGGAGATGGGCTCACTTTAGAATTGATTTTCTCACATATTTCCTCGTAGCACCATTTAAGCTAGAAAACTTCTTCAAGGAGCTTGATAAAGAAGAAGAAGAAAGAATAATCATCATATGAATTATCTCTTTCATAATAATGTAACCATGGGTGAGTTAAGCTATCATGCTTAACTCATGTAGAGAATTAACCATGGTATGAGGTTAAGGGTTGGGTTAACTAATATCCTAAGGAATGACAAAAGAGTTGACTTTGTCAATGTTTCTTCAAGCTTCATGAAGCTTGATAACTTTGACCAAAGTCTCATCTCTTTCGTTATTTGTTAGGAAATAAGTAAACCCTAATTTAACCTTGATTTGGTCGAAGTCTTATACACCCAACTTGTATGTATCATCAAGCATGATACAAACATATACACTTGCATATATCACATATAAACAATGTGCACAATCTACTGAGAAAATAAATCATAAGTGAGCTAATACTAGTTAATGTAATGTAATATATCAAATATATAATTATACATTAAATTATTAAATCAACTCTTGATTTAATAACCCGGCTATAACCGACTAATATCATGTGTAACAACTTATCGAATCAACACTTGATCTGATAACCCGGCTATATCGCATACAACTGATCAATGTCACGAATCGCGAGAATAGAATACGGTATCTCATATCGTATTAATCTCGGTCCCACACATATCACATATGTGCTCCTACTCCGTTTCTCTTGAGCCAGGAAACCCCTGTGTAGGATTCTAAAGACTCGTCAATACGCCGGCAGTAGGTGATGATCATATCAAACACCCACAAGCCGCAAGCGGTCTGCTAAACGTAACGGCCACCCGGGTATTGAGCGATCAGAAGATCAACAAGAAAGCCTGTACATTCTCCTGTGAATCCAATCAGTAACACTCCCGTACAGTCGGGTCTCGTCATCTGATATGTCGCATATCTCGCCTAGGGGTGGTAAACGTCAGACCCTAGTAGCTCGATAAGTCGTGTCGATATGAAATCTATAACAGTTCGAGAAACTACTGATAACACTTACCAGTAAATCTCAGCAACCCTGGCCAGGGATTTCCGGTTATAGCCAATCAAAAACAGCGTAACATTAACTCCCTATAGCGGGAGAGACGAATCCCTTCCTATCGCTCATTGCCTCCATGTGATTCGGGACTATACCCAAAAGCCACCTTTTTGCACGCCCTCTTGGACGTGGTATGATGGAAATCAAAGTACAGTGGGAATCACACAAGACTCTATGACGATCTCGGGTCAATAGACTACTCTGTACTAGTGTCACCGGAGAACTGCCATCTGACGTGAGGTATAATACCATCTGGGAGTTCTCGGCGAGTCCGTCCAGTGTACCCAGTCTCCACTGAGCACCCGTACACCATCCTTGAAGTCAAACACCGATGGATATGGGATCATCCATCGCCCATCATATGGGTCAAGATGCGTATATGCTAGTCTACTCTAGTGCATCGATGCCCTGTCTCGATACACCCTCGACTAGGAACAGTTATAGGATGTACTCGTCGACTACCGTGGCCCCACTATTATGATCTCATCATAGTCCCAGTAGTCGAGTACATATCCTAAGGGCTTTATCAACATGTAACATAAAGACAATCAGAGTACATGTTAAGATAAAGTACAACCAGATAGCATACTATCATGTCGAGCAAGAAAGTCCTCCCTATATATGTCCTAGCATCCACTACAATATACATCGTATGTACAGTAATGGCCTCTAGGGCATACATATAACTAACAGAAAGAGCCAAGATCGCTTCACCGGGAGTGACCTCTTTAGCAAAACTAGTAAAAGCCTCAAAACACTCCTTTTCAAAATCACTTGTTTCTACAACGATATCAAGTTCATTACGCAAAAGGTTTTCTTAAAAAAACTTGTCGTAGCCCTCCGTCATTTCAGATAAGGACTATTCAGTATTCGTACTACATTTGTTGACCTTGTCAAGGCGTAGTGTACGGTAGCTAATTAGTGCTTATCTGCTAAAGCATGAGATGCGATTGGATTAAGGTAGTCATACAGCCTTGTTGACCTTGTCAAGGGTCGTGCGGGTGGGTTTAATTCAATCATGAAATGTACGGGTTAAACTTGACTTGCGATTTATGGTTTGTTGACCTTGTCAAGGTCATAGATCGCTTGGGGCAGATTATTGTCGGGAATTTCAAGTGTTGAAATATGTAATGAGATTGCATGCCTTCTATGAGATAGTTGGATCCCGATACCCACTGTAAGTAAAAGTTACTCCTGGGAGAGTTTTACACATCACAATTTGTCGATCAGGTAGGTGAATTTTTTGGCCTTCGTCAAGGGTCGTGCGGGCGGGTTTAATTCAATCAAGAAATATACCGGTTGAACTTGACTAGCGCCCTATGGTTTGTTGGCCTTCGTCAAGGTCATAGGACGCTAGGGGCAGAATATTATCGAGAATTTAAAGTGTTGAAATTTGCAATGAGATTGCATAACTACTATGAGATAGTTGGATCCTGATACCCACTGTGAGTAAGGGTTAATCCTGGGAGAGTTTTACATAGGGCAATTAGCCGATCAAGTAGGTGTCTAAAAAGGTGTTAACGGGGTTATGCCTCTGGGAAAACGATGTTTATTTTAATTAGGTCCGTGCGAAAGCACGGGGAACCTCCCTCAAAGTACCAACACTGGCCTGGCTAAAAGATTGGCGAACTTGTAAGGTGTAATTAATCCCGGCTAGCCTTACCTTTTAGGGTTTGAAGGAAGATTTGATAAAAACAGTAGGAGCCATCCTGATTAGATAAGATAATAACCAATCTAATCTTGCAAGAGCATACTCTAAAGTGTTTTCTTCTCTCTCTCTCCAGGTAGCGACCATGTCAGACCTTAATCAAGATAATAATATGGATGTATTGACCGAACCCGCTTGTTAAACTGAGCAGGGGAACGTTGGTTCATTTCTTTCGTTTAATTGTTATAAGACTAAGCAGGGAATAGGGACATATCCGGATTCCCACACCACCCAAACGAAGAATAAGCATGTTGATTCATCTTCTTCGGGTGTGTTAGTTACCGAGAACTGTTTCTTAGTACACTCTATATCCTAGGTATTAGATACCGGATCGGGATCCCACATATGTAATATGTTGCATGGGCTAAGGAAAGGTAGAGAACTGGGAATGGGTGATCATTCCGTAAGAGTACGGTATGGTGCAAATGTTGCAGCCAAAGCAGTTGGCGAATATCGCCTTGTATTACCAAATGGTAATACATTGATTCTGAACGAATGCTATTACATACCGACCCTGATATGCAATCTTATATCAGTTTCTTTATTAAGTAAAGAAGGATATAATTTTGTAGTACAGAATAATGTTAGGAACATCTTCCTGAATCAAAAGTTGATTGGATCAGGCTCGTTAAATAATGGTATATACGTTCTAAATCAAACCACAACTCTTAATGTACAAAACACACACAAGAGGAAGAGTTCAGAAATGAACGAATCCTTCTTATGGCATTGTTGACTAGGTCATATCTAAGTTACATAAGGATGGATATTTGAATCCGTTCGAATTATCATCTTATGAAACTTGTCAGTCATGTCTCAAAGGCAAAATGACCAAAACTCCGTTTAGTGGACATGGAGAAAGAGTTACGGAACTCTTGGGACTGATACATAGTGATGTATGTGGTCCCATGTCTACACATGCTAGAAATGGTTCCTCGTACTTCATTACATTCACCGACGATCTCTCAAGACACGGACATGTGTTCCTGTTGAAACACAAGTCTGAAGCTTTTGAGAAATTCAAAGAATATAAACACGAAGTCGAGAACCAAACGGGTAAAAGTATTAAAATCCTTCGATCTGATCGGGGAGGAGAATACTTGAGCACGGAATTCCGTGACTATCTAAAATAGAATGGGATTCTCTCTCAGCTTACTCCTCCGTATACACTATAGCACAATGGTGTATCGGAGAGGAGGAATCGCACCCTATTAGATATGGTGTGCTCTATGATGAGCACTGCTGAGTTGCCTATTTTCTTTTGGGGTTATGCGCTTGAGACAGCAGCATACCTATTGAATCAAGTACCATCTAAATCTGTACCTACCACACCATATGAGATATGGAGTGGAAAGAGACCATATCTTAAACAAATTAAGATATGGGGTTGTCCGTCCTATGTCAAAAGGCAGAATCCAGACAAACTCGAGGCACGATCGGTTCTTTGTAAGTTTGTGGGATATCCAAAGAATTCATATGGATATTTTTTCTACCACAGTGAGGAACAGAAGGTGTTTATTTCTCAACATGCCACCTTTTTAGAAAAGGAATTTCTTGTAAAAGAAATCAGTGGCAAAGAGGTAGAGCTGGAAGAAGTTCCAGCTACACAGACTACAACTGAAGATTTAGTGGAACCAGAGGATTCGATAACTCCCAACGAACCTCAGCCTCTCCGCCGATCTAGTAGGGTTCCTTATCCATCTGAGAGATACTACGGTTTTCTCATTGATGGTAGGAGAGAGGATTGCATCATGGAAGATGATGACCCAACTAGTTTCGAGCAGGCCATCACGAGTGGGGACTCTGTGAAATGGCTGGATGCAATATGATCCGAGATGGAATCCATGTACACCAACAAAGTATGGACTTTGGAAGTTTCTCCAGAAGGGGTAAAACTCATTGGGAGCAAATGGATCTTTAAGAAGAAATTTGGTGTAGATGGAAAAGTTGAGACTTTCAAAGCTAGACTTATTGCAAAAGGTTTTCGTCAACGACCAGGTGTGGATTATGATGAAACCTTTTCTCCAGTGGCTATGCTTAAGTCCATCCGGATCCTACTTGCCATCACTGCATACCATGACTACGAAATCTGGCAAATGGATGTTAAGACCGCCTTTCTAAATGGTGATTTAGAAGAGAGCGTGTACATGACTTAGCCAGAGGGCTTCGTAGACAGTGGGAGCAGCGGAAAGGTGTGCAAGCTGCTTAAATCTATCTACAGGTTAAATCAGGTATCGACGAGTTGGAACATCTGTTTTGATGTGGTAGTCAAATAGTTTGACTTCATAAAAAACGTAGATGAACCTTGTATATACAAGAAGGTGGCAGAGAGTAAGGTTGTCTTTCTCGTATTGTACATGGATGACATACTCTTGATAGAAAATACTGTTCCTATGCTGCACTCGGTCAAGCTCTTCTTATCATAAAGATTCTCAATGAAAGATCTAGGTGATGCCTCCTACATCATGGGGATTAACATCTATAGAGATAGATATAAAAGGATACTGGGATTTTCCCAATCCAGGTATATAGACACCATACTAAAGAGGTTTAGTATGGAAGATTCCAAGCGTGGGAATTTACCCACGATCACAGGACTGACTCTCTCCAAAGAGATGTCTCCCAAGACTGATTTGGAGAGAGCTCGCATGCAAGGGATACCCTATGGTTCGGCAGTAGGCTCTATCATGTATGTGATGTTATGTATTAGACCCGATGTAACAAACTCACTAAGTGTAGTGAGTAGGTATCAAGCAGATCCAGGAGAGAGTCACTGGACAACTGTGAAGAACATTCTCAAGTATTTGAGAAGGACTAAAGAGATGTTCTTGGTGTATGGTAACGGTGAACTCCAAGTGGAGTCCTTTATCGATTCGAGCTTCCAGAGTGATAAGGACGAATCTAAGTCGGTCTCGGGATTTTTCTTTACCCTAAATGGAGGGGCGGTTTGTTGGAAGGGTTCCAAACAGAAAACTGTGGTAGACTCGACGATGGAGGCTGAATTCATCGCTGCCAACGATGCTGCCAAAGAGGATGTCTGGATGAAGAAGTTCATAAACAAATTTGGTGTGGTTCCTTCCATTGAACATCCAATACCTTTGTATTATGATAACAATGGAGCAGTGGCTTTGACCAAGGAACCCAGGTCCCATCAGCGATCCAGGCATATTTTGAGGCGGTATCACCTGATCTAGGAGATAGTTGATCGCCGGGAGATCGAGGTCAGGAGAGTTGACATGAAGAACAACACGGCGGATCCACTCACGAAGGCCATACCCTATATACAATTTGAGAGACTCTTTGAAATGTTGGATATGAGATACTACAACAACTGGCCTTAGTGCAAGTGGGAGATTTTTAGTTATGTGTATGCCCTAGAGGCCATTATTCTACATATGATGTATATTATAGTGGATGCTTGGACATATATAGAGAGGACTTTCTTACTCGACATGATAGTTGCTATCTGGTTGCTCTTTGTCTTAACATGTAGACTTGTATTGTGATACTGTCTTGCTCTAACATGTTGATAAAGCCCTTAGGATGTTGATCAAGTCGAAAATACTGCATCTTTTAACCGGCAATTTCCCTATCATTTGCACTCATTTAGAAGTGTACGGTATTCATATTTCACATATTAGCAAATCAGTCGTTAAATATCATATTGCATGTGTTAGACTCTAAAACCAGCACTATAAAGGAAATTGACCGCATTTCATGGCATCGCATCATCCCTATATTGCGCAACACTTGTCTTGAGAAATTGTGCAGGAACAAAGCCAAAAGAGCTGATCAAAAATACGCCAACTCATTGATTTCAGATCTGGTAGTGACACAGAAGACAAAATAAAATTCAATATATCAGATAAAGGCCCATATGTCAGCCCAAATTCAACACAGAAGACTCAAGCCATGAAGCCCCAAAAGAGCCGCGGAACCGCGGCGGGAGCCGGCTTGCGCCGCGGTTCCGCGGCGGTTCCAAGGCTTCAGCTCCCCATTTTTGGTGGAAAACTTTTCTCTCAAGGCCCACAGTCATTTCACATATGTCAAATTCCAGAATTCTCGCGAAGCTTCTGCCAGATCAGCAAAGATAATCAAGCAAGCTAATCTTGATTAAGCTCCTAACAAACTAATTCTAGAAGCTCCCTCCTAACTAATCACATCTAGAAGCTTCTCCTCAACAAACTTTTGGAGGGAAACTTAAAATTCAAATCCTAGATCTAGGGTTTTGAGGTCTATAAATAGGAGCCTAGATCTAAGGGTTGAGGTTGTTCTTGAATAGTTCATTAGTTCATTCTTTTCTCTCTCATCTTCTTCCACAAGTCTAGTGACAAGACTTGTGTGAAACCCTAACCCTAATTCCAATCCAAATTCAAGATCCCGAGTACCAAATCAAGCAAGAACCCTTCAACCTTTTAGGAGCGGAGCCGATCTTCAACCAAGCAAGCGATCCAAGCCGATCCGCGACTCACGGAGACGAGCGAAGCCAAATCGACGATCGAGTTCTTCCTCTTGTAGTTCTTGAGCAATTGTAATGAAATTGTTGATATAAATAAAAGGTGAAATTCTTTAATCATGCTTTCTTTAAATTCTTGCATCATGATTCAATCTCAATTTGTAATTGTAGTTCTTGTTGTGATGTTTGAGTAAAACTCCGCTCGTCAAGGAGTCGAGAAGATCAATAGAATGATGATGTAACAAATCTTAAAACGATTCTTAAGTCCTACGAGTATTGTAAACCCTAGCAAGTTCAAGAATCGATGACCTAGTTTCGTTGCGATGCTTTCTTGATTGTTATCGCTCGAAATTAGGGATCTACGATCATTTCTTGAATTTACTAGAGGCTAGAATGTGAATGATGTCGACGAAGGAAAAAGGGATAAATGATGAGACCCTAGTTTCACTAGAAATCCCTAATTCTCGTCGATCATCATCGATCTAGTATTAATTCATCGAAGGATAAGAATACGCCATCGTGAGATTGCATCACATCTATAGATCCGATCGATTCCTACGAGCCTCATTTAGATTCTTGATATTTGGTTGGAAAAATCATCACAAATTACCACTTCTTGATTTTAATGCTTTCTTAGATCTAGATTTTTCTCTTTCTTGAATTGCAATTACAAATCATGAATTGTTTTCTTTTCTTTTCCTTAAAGTTTCAATTCATCTAATTCGAAACACGAACGATTACACTTTCCCTGTGGACGATCCGCACTCGCTAACGATCTACATCCGACACCGTAGTTGATTGCGGTCAAATAATTTTTGGTTGTGATTTCTATATAATTTTTGCTATACACAATCCGAAATCTTATTCAATCAGATGTGTACATGACTACCAGGACTATGATGGAAATCATACTAATGGGGTCAGGGTAGTCCACAAGTACATCCTTTAATTGTTCCTAGTCGAGGGTGTATCGAGATAGGGCATCGATATTCCAGAGTAAACTAGCGTATACGCTTTTTGTGTAAGTACACGGTAGCGCCCCGGCCGTCTAACAGACGCCAAATGCGGAACAAAAACTTTTTGACTGGCGCTATCGTATACTATAACCCGGATCTGCCATTAAAACTAAACTAACAAACTACAAAGTGGGTAGAAATGTTATACCGAACAATCCGATTCCTTCGGTCTTCAACCATCATCCCACGCTTTGTTGCGGCTGCTCCGATCTCCTGAATCTCCAGTCTTCTCGTCCAGGTGGCACCACATCGACGGATCTTTAAATGGGCTCCCGTCTCTGAACCGAGGCAACTCGATCATCAAGTTTGCTAAAAGAGATGACCAAGATTGATGTAGAGAATGAGTAGAACACTTTGTCTCGTTACATCCAAAGCTATGGATGAACGGTTAATAAAGTTGCCTTTTGGAATCGTTGATGGAATAAAAGGAACTATGAAATTTCCATACACCATAACTATATCTTTTTCCCAAATGATCAACCATCCTCTCTCAATAGAATGGGCCGGCCACTTTTGATGAGGGGGGAGGTGAGTGTAGGAACAAAGGAGGTGACCACAACATTAATGAATGAGAATGAATCATTTAGACACCTTGCATTATCATTAATGCATTAATGAATCATCTAACCTAGTCATGCTATCATTAAATGAACAATTAATGCAACCAATGAATCAAGAACACCTCATCGTCCTAGTCACCATCTAGAAACTTCTAGAACCACGACTCACCCTCATGACTCACCCTAGTGACGAAAAGATAAATCAGTATTTAACCGAATGTTAAATACGGGTGATAGAAAACAGGAAACTGGCAACTTCCAAAAGTGATCCCGAAACGAATTTCAGGATAACCCCGTAACAGTATAAACATACCCGCATTTGTATTACGACCGAATACAAATGCAACTGAGACAAAGATATTATATCTACACAGTATAATACTCGGATCTGTCTTAAACCAAAGCCCATCAGTATTATCTGCCCGAAATATGACACGTCCGTAAACGCACGTGCATTTTCCGAACCCTGCCATAAAACCATACGGCCTCTACAACGTTTCGCCCGAATTTGGGAAACTGTATGTGGGGGACTCTAATGACTCATCAACACACTGGCACTGGGTATAACCACTAGCACGTCAGAGGTACAAGCTGTACGTAACGGTTGCCTATGTATTGATTGGAAGTGAAGCTGACGAGCGAACTCATCCAGAAACCCTACTGAGCCTGACAGTGACAATATCCGTACGGTCCGGTCCGTTCGTCTAAGAGTATTGCATATCGAGTCTAGGGAGTGGATAAAGTCAGACCCCTAATAACGCGATAATTCGTGTCGGTATGAAGCCCATCACCTCCTGAGAAACTACTAATCCAAATCAGTAATTCTCCACTACCCCGGCCGAGGATTTCTAGTGATGGTCATCCGTGCACTGTGCGACATCAAACCCCAATACCGGGAGAGACGAATCCCCGACGATCCGCTCACTGCCTCCATGTGGCTCGGGACTGTACCCAACTAAAACCTGTTTGCACGTCTCCTTTGAGCGTGGTAGGGTAGTAATCAAAGCACAGTGGGAACTCACACGAGACAAATGACGATCTCAGGTCGAAAAACTAACCTATACACATGTCACCAGGGAACTGCTATCTGACGATATGTATAATACCAACTAGCATGTTCCCAGCGAGTCCTGTCCGGTGTACTCATAACCTAATGAGCACCTGTATACATCTTAGGTGATCCAACTGACACCAGTGGCTTGTGAGACCGGCCACCGCCCCTCGTCGGGGTCTCGACTGTATACACTAGTCTACTCTGGAATATCGATGCCCTGTCTCGAAACTCCCACGACTAGGGACATTTTAAGGATATGCTTATAGACCCCAGCTCCCACGTATATGATCGCCATCATACTGCTGGCAGTCAAGCAAGAATCATATGGGCTCTATCATCATGCAATAGTGAACTAAAGCATATATACGATGATAAAGACAAACCAGATAGCATACTATCATCTCGAGCAAGATTGTCATATCGGTATAGGTCCTTCCTCAATCATTGCAATCACGTACCTGTGATCCAATAATTGACTTTGAGGGCACTATATCCAACAATCTCCCACTTGCACTTAAGGCTAATTATTGCGATGTCGCATACTCACAGCTTATGTGATACCGAACATCCAACTCCTCTACTAATCAGTTTCACAAAGCTCGTTTGTAAAACTCTCGTGTTCGAGAAATAGCCTCAATGAGTGGATCCGTCCTGATGTTTCTTTCTATGTCTTTCTTAATCTCAAGTTCGCGGAGAAAGGTATATCCCGAATCGAGTAATACCTGTCTTAGAATATGTCTGGATATCTGATGGAACCTAGTTCATAAATGAACTTCAAATCCAAACTTCTTAGACTGTATCGATAACTGAACCTAATCAGTATCCAGCACCATACCTCCCACAGAATCCTCTTGGACCACCTGTCCATAATACTGTCCCTCATCATAGGGAAAACTATAACTCTGATAATCACTCTGTCATCCATGTCACCTTTGAAGCCTGGAATGATAACCGTCTCCCGAAGGAGGCTGCCGTTATCAAATCCGTAGAACATTCACTTATGTTCTAAAACTGCTTCCTTATTTTTCTCCAGGATTGGATTAATATAAACTTATCGCATCTAGTGCAAAAACAACATCTGGTGTGGTACTTGACTTCTCACGATTGACACAATTGCCTAAGCAAGTGATCTGCCAATCATGCACGTCGCTCTCCCTTTTAGTCTGTAAGACACCTTTAGAGAGGGTGACTCCATCACGTGCAGGTACACCACCATGCCAGGAGTCATCTATTCTAAAATACTATTAGAATACTGTCAAAGTACCCACATTGGGAAGCTACCCAAATCCAGATCTAAAACCATAGATCTAGTAATCAGAATGTCAGATATTATATCCATATCCTCTGCGGAGAAACAACTGTGTGACTGTAACGTTTTAAAAATAATTAAATAAATAATTAAATGAATAAAAGTGTTTAAGCGAATTTTTTGATTTTCGGTAAAGCAAAATGTACTTTTCGTAAAATCAAACCGCAATTGTTTTTCATTATAAATTCAAAAATACCTATTTAATTATGTAATTACTAGTAAATAGTGTTTATTTAGTCACTTATAAATTTTTAGTTTAATAAAATATTTTTCCTAAATTAATTATTTTAAATATTAACATAAGCTTTATTTTTACACTAAATTAGTGTAAATTACAAATTTGAATGGTTTTAATTGTAAAAATGAACCATGGCATATTAGAATTTAGTGTGTATCATGCAAAAATTATTTGCAAATTTTTCCTATTTTCTAGAGCTTTCTTGAGTTGCTATAGTAAATAAATAAATAAATAATTAAATAAAGCATGAAAAGACTTTATGTGATGGTTTCTTCTCTTGAAAGTTCTACACACTTTCACACTCACTTCTTTCTCTCCCTCACCTCACCAAGGCCGGCCACAAACCCCCCATGGCTGCCCCCCCATTTTCCACCTCATTTTTTGTAACATTTTCAAAAATATAAAATATTAATTTTGGGAATTTTTATAATTTAATATTATTTTATTGATTATTTTAATATTAAATCTATAATTAAATGCAAATAAATAGGAAAAATTTGAGAAAAATTATGGAAAATTCTAAAATAGCGTAAATTAGTGAATTATGACATTTTTAAGTTTTTGTGATTAGTTTGACACTAATTTAGTGCTAATCGCGATTAAAATCGCTAATCGGGTTTTTTGGCAATTTTGTGCAAAACTTGCACATATCACCTTTTCTCACACTTGTGCATTTTCTTTCATGATATTTGGGTTTACTATTCTTATGAGAAGGATTATGGTTTAAAAAGAAAAGAAAAGAAAAAGAAAAGATTAAAGAAAATGGGAGTTGGTGAGAATGAGAGGCATGGGGCACCATTGACCAAGGACTTAGCCAATTGTTTCCTCACATTTTCCTCCCTCTTCATCCTCCTCCTGCTGCTGCTCCTACACCTCATCCCCTCCCCTCTTAAACTCCTCAAATCATCTTTAAAACACCCCCAAAACCTCACACTCATTTCATTAAAATTGTGCACACTCCCTAGATCTACACATGGAGCTAAAGAAGCATGGATTTTGGCCACTAGGGGCAACTCAAGAAAATTCTTGAGTTGCCAATTGAGGTAATTTCTGGACCATTAGCTAAATTGTAGCATTTCCTTTAACCCCAAGTTAAGATTATATCGATATTGTGTGATATTATGGACTTGATGAAAACCTAGTTAGGGTTGTGGTGAATTATGGGTTGTAATATGAAATTGAGCTCAGTAGAGGTCTTACCAACACCCTAGTGTTTGAATTGGAACCCAAAACCTGAAGCTAGAACCAGAATACGGATTTTAGAAACCGATATCGGGGAAATTGTGAAATCTGTGAGGGTTTATTTGAATTTGCTATCACCCGAGACATCCTAAAATAATATTGAGTGGATAGAGATATGTGCAGGCACCCAGGAAACTAACCCCAAGACCCTAGCCCCCAATTCCCTTTCCCGGCCGCCAATTTTCCTCTTTTGGCCGCAAATTGCGGCCTGGGTCCCACCATTTTGGGTCGTGTTGGTTCTGTAGCTCCTTCATGTTTATGTTAGGCCCCTGGTATATATAGATTTGTATAAATTGACCTAGGATGAAATCTGGGACATATATCCTAAATTGCTATTTTGGTTTCGTGTTTCCGTATTCCGTATTTTTGATTCTGAAATTGTGGATTGTGTTTTGCCTCGACTATTTGGCGTTTATACGACGATATAGAGGATTTATTGATGGTTTTGAAGGCGTGCCATAGGTTCTCACCTATAGGCCCCTTATCGTATCGTTTTGGATCTCATGCGCCGTTTTAGCTTGGATTTGGTTTTAATGCGCATATACGATATTTTGATGTATAGGTACCCATGAAGACTTCGGGACGACAAGCAAAGCCGTGGTGACGTCCGCATATGATGATGCAAGGTGAGTAGATTATATCTACAGGGGGAAGTCGGGTGGATGGCGTATAGCACCCCCGCAGTCCGTAATTAGTACTATGTGGTATATTTATTTGTGTGATAGCTATAGTGTGTTATGGTTAGTTAGGGGTAGAAATAACTAGCGTAGTTCCTAGTTGCGAACCATAGGATAGATTTGCACCCACACACATACACTTGTGTGTTTCTTATACTTGCACTGTACTTGTTGATATGGGATGACTTTGGAGATGAGTCGATGATGTGGGCTTTATGCCGCGAGATCGGTGATCGGATATGATTCGTATTTGAGATACGAAATGTGATTCTTGCGGGCTTGGGATATGTGTTTACCCCGCACGCATACTTCATTGATGGTATCGATTTGTACTAGACATAGAGTAGTACCCCCAGACTATACGATCTGATGATAGTGATACCTGTTATGTGACGAGATAGTGAGAGGTTGACCTGTACCCAGCTATTGGGATGCCGTACGATGATTTACCGTATGATCTTTACATTGATGATAGATCCGCGCTCATGACTTGAGGATGTCAGATGATATACTGTATCGTACGCGATACTATTGAGGCGGGATCACCGACTTATATATATATATATATATATCGACTCAGATGTTAGGCGGTTTCCTTACCTGTAGTTCAGTTTGTTAGTTCAGCCGTATAGTTAGTGTAGTCGTTAGAGTAGATTAGACTTCTTACCTGTTTCAAAAACTAACGAATCGTGGGCATTTTTAAAGACAGCTCAAGGGAATCTACGGATATTTCAAAAACGACGTATCTTTTCATAAAAACACCGTAGCCCCTATTTTCAAAACCCCATGATTCGTGTTATTTCAAAAGGCACCAATTGTAGGACTTATGTTAGATTAATGCAGGTTAGTTTTAGTTACGTCTAGTTTCAGCTCCCACTCCTTTTTTGTGGTTCGCTTTGCATCGCAATTCTTATATTATGTTTCATACTCCATTATTAATATCATGCTGATAGGACACCAGCACCATTACCGATGATGCGTATGTACCACGTACACTTACTTGCCGGCTCACACACATCTTCATCGGTAACTGCCATGTCACGTACACCTTAGAAGATTTTATTGCTTGACATAGCCTGTTAGCTAATAGTTTAGACATTGTAGTTATTACCTGCAACTTCAAGCATACTGTTATTCATTGTTATGCCGCATTCATGGATTATCTTGCATATATTCACTATTTTACGTGCTATTGAGGTTTGGATTTGGATTTCTATGAGATTTTCTGGATTTGGAGGAAAACCGCAAAGACACAAATAATCATATTCTCTCTTTTAAAATAAAAAGTGCGGTTTTCCTATGATGTATGAGTTGTCCACCATGAGTTTGCTGATGGATTTGGAAACCCGATTCGAGGAGACGGATGAACCGTTTCGGGTACATGGTGGACCCGGTACGGTACCCCGGGGCAAGAGGAATGTGGTGATGACGTTGAGCCTGGCAGGGGAGTACTACCTACCGGTGATTTTACCCGACACGTCGGATATCCGGAGGATACCGTCGTGGTCTTGAGATTTATGGTAGGGGCCGGTCTGGACTGACGGCGCCCTAGATATTGTGGTTGAGACTTTGAGATATCGGGATATTGGGATTTCGTTTTTGCCGATGCTAGGCACAGTTTTATGTTGATTTCATTATGGTACCTCATTTTAAAAATACAAGGGAAATCTCACTATAGTATGAAAACAGTTGCTTCATGTAAATGTATTCTGTTTTCACGCATTCATATCTCATTCATATGCTATATTGTTATCTGAGGCACTGACACAGACACATGAGATTGCACTCGGGTTAGATATTTATCCTAGCCTTGCTATAGGCTGCATGTTATATTTTGAGGATTTTATATACTGATCGTATTGACCTAGGATTATGTCTTGCTTTCGGTTTCTGCTTGTAGATATTTCTATTCACGAGTTGGCAACTCACCCCCGTTGTGCCACAGTTCTTGCAGGTTTTTGCCGTGCAGGTTCCTTGCTGCATTTCTGGCACATTGCTTCCTTGAGGGTGAATTGCATTTGGTAGGTGGTTTCTTTTGCATCAAGAACCACCATTGTATTTATTTATTTCATTGTATCTAGAATTTCCATCAACCAAAACTTGTATATTGTTTCAGACCTAGACTTTAGTGTTATATATTTCGACCTTAGAGTCGCGCTTAGTAGTATTGCGGTTTCTTGTTGCTTTTGAGCTTTCTTTTGGATTTGATCATCGCCACTTGGCATTGTATATTATTGTTGCATGTGTGGTTGTGACCGTCTATTGACGAAGAGCTAGCTCCCACTTGGGGATGCCTTTATCATTGCATATATATTGTTATTTTGTTGTACCCCATTCGGGGCCAGTTTTACAAAAGAAACTCTGCCGAAATTTTTAGAAAAGACTTACTGTTTTTAAAACGCACCTTCGGCTTAGTTATTTAAAAACCTTGATTTCAAACATGTTTTCTTCACTCCTTTAAACCAGTTTCTTTACTTATTCTTAAAATGGTTTTAGATTTCTGGGCTTTTGGCTTACTTGGATCAGATGGAGTCCTATAGACTTCATATGGTTCGAGGGCCAGTCACGTGCTCATTCGGTTCGTGACAAAGTTGGTATCAGAGCGCTAGGTTGACCTTGGTTCGAGTCTAAGTTTGACTATGTGGAGCCTAGGGCGTTTATATATATACGGAACTTAGGCTTGACCTTACGGAACTTAGACTTGGTCGAGGGGGTATTAGACCCGAATTTTCGTCGCGTAGGATGACCCTTGGTTGATGGAATAGGTGACTAAAGTAGAGTGACGTACCGTTGGTATGTTCCGCGGCATATTTACGACACGCCACTCCGTTTAAGGAACCTTAGGATGTACATACTTTCGAGATCAGTGATTCTCTTCATATCCAGGATTATACATCCATTTGAGATCCCCGATTCTATTAGTTTCATGATCATACCTTCATTGATGCTGTTCTTTCCTATGATCATGTATCCACTCTGGACCTGTTGTTCCCTTTCTTGCCATTGATATGCTCTCTTGTTACTCGATTGAGGTTCCTGTCACCATGTTTGAGCGCAGTTTGGGCTGCTGCTAGGGTTACGGCAGGTGTGAGCTCGTTTGGTACGAGGGCCGACCATTGTGTTTTCTGGTGACATGGGAACGTCTCGAGTTAGTGATTGGTGATTGTGACCTCTAGTGGAGGCAAGTGTTTAGTCTTGCACCGGATGATCGGGCCATTGTTAGAGCTGCCAGTTGAGAGAGGACTGTTGATGTACAGCATACCTCAGAGATTGTGATGTCGCCTACCGTGCAGACAGATGGACCAGCTGTTGCTGAGATTGACAGGATGTCGCTTCCGAAGCTTACGAGCTGAGATTGCCGGAGCTTTTAGGCGGATATGAGACAGGTGATAGCTAGTCTACCCGATTTGAGAGACGAAGGTGATTCGCCCGATTTTTGCGCCGGAGCGGGCCCGGTTGAGTAGAAGATTTCCAGTGTGGAGAGTCTTACTCAGATCTAGAGCAGACCGATTCAGAGATGACCGCTAATGTGTTGCCTTTCCTAGAGGATTGAGGCGTTGTTCGGCGTACAGGCGTATGAGCCAGCTGCTGCTGCAAATGACGAGATATCACCCAGATGGTTGGAGCTACTGCAGCATGAGCATGTTCTTGGAGATATAATAGCGAGTCGCTAGTCACCTGAGGATAAATGACTAGGACGTGTGGTGAGTTCGCTTACCCCGATGCGAGGTCATCAGATAGATTGTTTCCAGCGAGAGACGACTTCACGCAGGTTCGTTGAGAGTCGATAGAGAAGATCGAATGTCAGGAACCCATTTTCCAAGTTTAAAGTATACGGAAAGACATGCAGGTGATTCTATGGACCCTCTAGAAGAATGAAACCCTAACTCGACTTAATGACCGTGTGAAAGCCTTTGAACCTTCGGGTTTACGGTGGTTCCTCGGCGCCATTAGTGAGGCTTGGGTTTGCCCTTCTACGGCTGGACCACCGACGTTGTAGCATGTACTCGATACTATTAAACTGTACCCGAGATGTGAGCTCTTGGGGGATTATGAGGATCTGACGAGTCGATCGGATGGTTCGACATCTTTCGGATATCGTGATGGGACACTGCTTGGGAGACTCCAGATGCGAGCATAGCCGTCGGAGCGCAGTTCGTGTAGCCATGATGAGACGAGTCCGAATCAGTCGACATTGACGCAGGTGGAGTAAAGAGTTCGTACGAGATTTCGACGAGATGACGTCCCACTCCGCTGACATTAGAGATGTGATATGCACCCCGAGGCGTGGTATATGGATATATCTTCCAGAAAGAAGCGTGATAAGTATGCAGCCGTTTCGGAATAAGCTTTAGCTTCAGCATTGGATGACGACTTCCGGGAAATGCGGCAGGAAATGAGATTTGAGAAAGAAACCTCGACAGGACCTTTCCGGAATACGACACGAGAAGACCTAGACCCAGGAGTGGTCATGGTTGCGCGCACCCAGCAGGCCAGAGTTCGGCATTGTCGACGCGGTAGTTGACCATATTTGGATAAAGGAACTTACCCAGATGCAGTGCGAATGGATCAAGGACGGACGAGTGATAAGTATTCCTCCGATGGTTGGGACGTGTTCCCGAGGACCAGTTCGGCCTGATATCTGCTACAGAATGATGAAGCTACAGAGTACGCGATTTCGAGTCCGTGCGAGAGACTTCAGATTGACCGTGGCCGAGAACAGTGCAGTGCATCATAGCTTGGCGTAACGTCATAGTGGACGACGATAGAGACAGTTGGAACAAGAGGTTCGTGTGAGACGCCGATGAGCTGTCATTGCTTCCCGTCGAGACTAGAGACCTGATTTGCTTACAGAGGCGTTGGGATGCGACCAATTTCCGAGAAATATTGTGCTGAGGACACAGATGTCCATTGAGCGAAAAGAGTTTATGCAGAAGAACCAGCCTTCGTACAGTTCGGCTTAGGCATGATTGGAAGAGGCCCTGAGCAGGATTCCTTTCAGGACATTGCTGCAATGATGTTTGCACCCAGGATCAGATGTGTGCCGTGCGTTCGGAGAGCCAGAGGCCGATGCCAGTGATATGCTGCCTTACGAGTGGTCGTGAGGATTGACCGAGAGGTGACAAGAGAAATGCCAGAACGGAATCGTCCCCGTTACCACACCTGACAGGGCCGATGAGCCGATTGACCGCGTGATAGGAAATCCGCAAGGAAGATAAGGACCCAGAGTCAGAGGACGCCAGACCGTGAGCAGGAGGCAAGTAGATATCCTGCGCTGCTAGCAGTGGATTGCACCAACTCCTTCTCGACTTTGAAGGAGGAACTACCGACGACGGTATTTATGATTTGTGATTTTGTGATTCGATTATCACGTATCCGTCATTTTGGATTTCGGTATTTAGGGCGTTCTGTTTGCTTGATTTAGTTTTGATGATTGAGTTTCATGATATTTATTTCATGCACCCACTGGATATTTATTTATTTTTTGCGCAGAGTTTTTACATTTGAGATATTGATTGAGATTTCGTGCCTACCGTATGCAGTGATTTGATCTGCACTTCCAGCGTGGTTTTCATGCACCTTTAGTGTTTTGATATACGATTTTGGTGCACACCCGATGCACTAAATCGAGATTCTTCATGCATGTCACATGCACTTGATTTTTTTTTTTCTGTCAGGCACACACGTTGCCAACGACAGATGTTTCGTGCACACCCGTTGCACCTAGATGTTGTTGTACACTTGTTTGACACATATATGGATTTTGATTCCTGGCGCACCAGACGCATAGAATATTCTTATATATACATTTTGTGGATTGATTTCTAGTAGAGCAGTACATTTTATGATATTCTCTATGTATTGATGTCTTCGGAGCCCCGACAATTGGATTATTACTGAAATTGTTTTAGTGTTGGGGGTTTAAATTTTAATTCGGGGACCGAATTTCTTTAAGGGGGGTAGATTATAACATTTTCAAAAATATAAAATATTAATTTTGGGAATTTTTATAATTTAATATTATTTTATTGATTATTTTAATATTAAATCTATAATTAAATGCAAATAAATAGGAAAAATTTGAGAAAAATTATGGAAAATTCTAAAATAGCGTAAATTAGTGAATTATGACATTTTTAAGTTTTTGTGATTAGTTTGACACTAATTTAGTGCTAATCGTGATTAAAATCGCTAATCGGGTTTTTTGGCAATTTTGTGCAAAACTTGCACATATCACCTTTTCTCACACTTGTGCATTTTCTTTCATGATATTTGGGTTTACTATTCTTATGAGAAGGATTATGGTTTAAAAAGAAAAGAAAAGAAAAAGAAAAGATTAAAGAAAATGGGAGTTGGTGAGAATGAGAGGCATGGGGCACCATTGACCAAGGACTTAGCCAATTGTTTCCTCACATTTTCCTCCCTCTTCATCCTCCTCCTGCTGCTGCTCCTACACCTCATCCCCTCCCCTCTTAAACTCCTCAAATCATCTTTAAAACACCCCCAAAACCTCACACTCATTTCATTAAAATTGTGCACACTCCCTAGATCTACACATGGAGCTAAAGAAGCATGGATTTTGGCCACTAGGGGCAACTCAAGAAAATTCTTGAGTTGCCAAATGAGGTAATTTCTGGACCATTAGCTAAATTGTAGCATTTCCTTTAACCCCAAGTTAAGATTATATCGATATTGTGTGATATTATGGACTTGATGAAAACCTAGTTAGGGTTGTGGTGAATTATGGGTTGTAATATGAAATTGAGCTCAGTAGAGGTCTTACCAACACCCTAGTGTTTGAATTGGAACCCAAAACCTGAAGCTAGAACCAGAATACGGATTTTAGAAACCGATATCGGGGAAATTGTGAAATCTGTGAGGGTTTATTTGAATCTGCTATCACCCGAGACATCCTAAAATAATATTGAGTGGATAGAGATATGTGCAGGCACCCAGGAAACTAACCCCAAGACCCTAGCCCCCAATTCCCTTTCCCGGCCGCCAATTTTCCTCTTTTGGCCGCAAATTGCGGCCTGGGTCCCACCATTTTGGGTCGTGTTGGTTCTGTAGCTCCTTCATGTTTATGTTAGGCCCCTGGTATATATAGATTTGTATAAATTGACCTAGGATGAAATCTGGGACATATATCCTAAATTGCTATTTTGGTTTCGTGTTTCCGTATTCCGTATTTTTGATTCTGAAATTGTGGATTGTGTTTTGCCTCGACTATTTGGCGTTTATACGACGATATAGAGGATTTATTGATGGTTTTGAAGGCGTGCCATAGGTTCTCACCTATAGGCCCCTTATCGTATCGTTTTGGATCTCATGCGCCGTTTTAGCTTGGATTTGGTTTTAATGCGCATATACGATATTTTGATGTATAGGTACCCATGAAGACTTCGGGACGACAAGCAAAGGCGTGGTGACGTCCGCATATGATGATGCAAGGTGAGTAGATTATATCTACAGGGGGAAGTCGGGTGGATGGCGTATAGCACCCCCGCAGTCCGTAATTAGTACTATGTGGTATATTTATTTGTGTGATAGCTATAGTGTGTTATGGTTAGTTAGGGGTAGAAATAACTAGCGTAGTTCCTAGTTGCGAACCATAGGATAGATTTGCACCCACACACATACACTTGTGTGTTTCTTATACTTGCACTGTACTTGTTGATATGGGATGACTTTGGAGATGAGTCGATGATGTGGGATTTATGCCGCGAGATCGGTGATCGGATATGATTCGTATTTGAGATACGAAATGTGATTCTTGCGGGCTTGGGATATGTGTTTACCCCGCACGCATACTTCATTGATGGTATCGATTTGTACTAGACATAGAGTAGTACCCCCAGACTATACGATCTGATGATAGTGATACCTGTTATGTGACGAGATAGTGAGAGGTTGACCTGTACCCAGCTATTGGGATGCCGTACGACGATTTACCGTATGATCATTACATTGATGATAGATCCGCGCTCATGACTTGAGGATGTCAGATGATATACTGTATCGTACGCGATATTATTGAGGCGGGATCACCGACTTATATATATATATATATATATCGACTCAGATGTTAGGCGGTTTCCTTACCTGTAGTTCAGTTTGTTAGTTCAGCCGTATAGTTAGTGTAGTCGTTAGAGTAGATTAGACTTCTTACCTATTTCAAAAACTAACGAATCGTGGGCATTTTTAAAGACAGCTCAAGGGAATCTACGGATATTTCAAAAACGACGTATCTTTTCATAAAAACACCGTAGCCCCTATTTTCAAAACCCCATGATTCGTGTTATTTCAAAAGGCACCAATTGTAGGACTTATGTTAGATTAATGCAGGTTAGTTTTAGTTACGTCCAGTTTCAGCTCCCACTCCTTTTTTGTGGTTCGCTTTGCATCGCAATTCTTATATTATGTTTCATACTCCATTATTAATATCATGCTGATAGGACACCAGCACCATTACCGATGATGCGTATGTACCACGTACACTTACTTGCCGGCTCACACACATCTTCATCGGTAACTGCCATGTCACGTACACCTTAGAAGATTTTATTGCTTGACATAGCCTGTTAGCTAATAGTTTAGACATTGTAGTTATTACCTGCTACTTCATGCATACTGTTATTCATTGTTATGCCGCATTCATGGATTATCTTGCATATATTCACTATTTTACGTGCTATTAAGGTTTGGATTTGGATTTCTATGAGATTTTCTGGATTTGGAAGAAAACCGCAAAGACACAAATAATCATATTCTCTCTTTTAAAATAAAAAGTGCGGTTTTCCTATGATGTATGAGTCGTCCACCATGAGTTTGCTGATGGATTTGGAAACCCGATTCGAGGAGACGGATGAACCGTTTCGGGTACATGGTGGACCCGGTACGGTACCCCGGGGCAAGAGGAATGTGGTGATGACGTTGAGCCTGGCAGGGGAGTACTACCTACCGGTGATTTTACCCGACACGTCGGATATCCGGAGGATACCGTCGTGGTCTTGAGATTTATGGTAGGGGCCGGTCTGGACTGACGGCGCCCTAGATATTGTGGTTGAGACTTTGAGATATCGGGATATTGGGATTTCGTTTGTGCCGATGCTAGGCACAGTTTTATGTTGATTTCATTATGGTACCTCATTTTAAAAATACAAGGGAAATCTCACTATAGTATGAAAACAGTTGCTTCATGTAAATGTATTCTGTTTTCACGCATTCATATCTCATTCATATGCTATATTGTTATCTGAGGCACTGACACAGACACATGAGATTGCACTCGGGTTAGATATTTATCCTAGCCTTGCTATAGGCTGCATGTTATATTTTGAGGATTTTATATACTGATCGTATTGACCTAGGATTATATCTTGCTTTCGGTTTCTGCTTGTAGATATTTCTATTCACGAGTTGGCAACTCACCCCCGTTGTGCCACAGTTCTTGCAGGTTTTTGCCGTGCAGGTTCCTTGCTGCATTTCTGGCACATTGCTTCCTTAAGGGTGAATTGCATTTGGTAGGTGGTTTCTTTTGCATCAAGAACCACCATTGTATTTATTTATTTCATTGTATCTAGAATTTCCATCAACCAAAACTTGTATATTGTTTCAGACCTAGACTTTAGTGTTATATATTTCGACCTTAGAGTCGCGCTTAGTAGTATTGCGGTTTCTTGTTGCTTTTGAGCTTTCTTTTGGATTTGATCCTCGCCACTTGGCATTGTATATTATTGTTGCATGTGTGGTTGTGACCGTCTATTGACGAAGAGCTAGCTCCCACTTGGGGATGCCTTTATCATTGCATATATATTGTTATTTTGTTGTACCCTATTTGGGGCCAGTTTTACAAAAGAAACTCTGCCGAAATTTTTAGAAAAGGCTTACTGTTTTTAAAACGCACCTTCGGCTTAGTTATTTAAAAACCTTGATTTCAAACATGTTTTCTTCACTCCTTTAAACCAGTTTCTTTACTTATTTTTTAAATGGTTTTAGATTTCTGGGCTTTTGGCTTACTTGGATCAGATGGAGTCCTATAGACTTCATATGGTTCGAGGGCCAGTCACGTGCTCATTCGGTTCGTGACATTTTTGTGCAAAATTCATCAAAAATACTTCAAAAATTCAATTAAAATTCCACAAAATCCTAATTTCTTCATACCCATTATTCTCTACCCTTCTTTATATGGATTTTGAAGTGGGAAAGCATGTATTTTGGAGGCTCATTTCTTGTTGGGATTTCATATTTTGGGAGGTATAATTTCTTTCTTTTGATTTATTGTTTTAGATGTTCATTTAAGCTTAATTAGATTTAATGAATTAATTCTATGTTTTTTTTAAAAAAATGCAAGTTAGAGTTGTAAATTCAAGTTAGGGTTTTTAATAATTAATTAGGGTTATAATAGTTAGTCTAACACTTTTATAATTGGAAAATATGGCATGGTTGTTAAATTGTAAAATTTTAATTTAAAATTGTTTTAAATAAGGAAATTAGCTAACTAGATTTTTCTAAAATATGTTTGTGGGTAATATAAAATTCCAATTTAAGTTGCTATCATTAGATGGTAGTTTTAATAAGGATATTAGCACATTAATTGAATGAAAAACTTAGTTTGATCACTAGATTACTTTGAGAATTGGAAAATACTAATAAAATTGCTAGTTTTGTAAACTAGATTTTAGAAATTCCTATATAAATGAGATTAAAAAATATAATTATGGTTTCATTAAATCATTATCATCATGAATTGTGGTTTAATACATTAATTCATGCAAAATCATGTTTTGTGGTGGAATTGTGGTATTTTGCTTGAAAAATGTTAAAATTGTTAAAAGTTGCAAACTAGAAATTTCAAATAAATGCAAAATTGGGTAATAAAAATATAGCAATGGTTTGTATAGTTTAGTAATGCTATTTAATTAGTTTTATAACTATTGGTTTCATTTAAATGTCAAGTTTTGATGAAAAACGGTAAATTGGCAATTTTCGGGTTTTTGCGAAATTGGACGGTTTGATAGATTTTAGGGTTTCGATGGATTTAATCGTGTTTTATGGTATAAGTAATGTGTTTTAAAACAACAAGTTGTTTGATGATGTTATCTCGATCCATCGGAGTTTGTACGCCGATATCGAGCGGTATTTGGTTCTTTTGCGTGGACGGGACATAGGTTTTAACCTATGCTTGTTCCTTGTATCGTTTGACTTTTGTATGTGATTCGGTTTACGATGCTATTTATATGTTTGCGTTTAGGTACCTTTCAAGTGGACTGCGGGCGATGAAGAGGAGGATGGCGACACCGTCGTCGGCAGACATGGACCAGGTGAGTAGATGTATATCTACGGGGGGAAGTCGGGTGGATGGCGTTTAGCACCCCCGCAACGTAGAATAGGAATAGTACTTATTGTCATTAGGAAACCAGATGTGACCCTAGATTCTTAATGAGCAGGACCCTAGTAATGACCCTAGGCTGGACTAGACTGATTTAGGAAAAGCATACCAGAGGATGAATACCTTGGAAGAGGTTCGTAGGTTTCAGGTAGAAACACACACGCATACACTGAAACTTGACGTGGTGTATACGTGCATGTATACATATAGGACGAGGTATAGGTATATACATATATACAACACGTATATGGGATACATTGATGTGATATGATATCTGAGGTATGATGAACCAGTGTAACTGGGCTTGATGCCGGGATTATTGGCTATGCAGTCGTATTAAAATGTTAGCGGATCATTAGAAAATGATAATGAACAGGTATACGTAAATTATAATGGGTAGTGATGATATTGAGGTACATGGGACTCTAGAATAGAACCCGAACTGGAACTCGTGACTGATCACGATATGATATAGGTATGACTTAATCACAATATGATACATATGACATGATATTTCTGAGGATAAACTAATGATGCATATTATGATGGCAATGTTATATAATTGATGTATGCGATTATAGTTTAGCACCTTGATCATGAGATGTGTTGATGATGACATTATACGAATGATGAGACACCTAGGAGATACTTGACCCGTACCCCGATATTGGGATGCCGTATGATGGATTTTACCCTACGAGGCATAGATATGATGATTGATCCGCACTCTTGATTCGAGGAAGCCGTACTACGTACGTGACGTTATTGAGGCAGGATCGCCGACTATTACAGATATTGATTTAGACCTTAGGTAGACTCTAGTTTCTTACTGACTAGTCTATTAGGTTTAGTTCCTTAGGTTGTTAGATGGACACTGGTTTAGGTTCGACTCACATAGTGGTAGTTGTACTCGTATCTCGCAGAGGAGTGGATAATGCACACCTGTATTTACATTCATACTATAATCATCATGGTGCATGTTCTTTTATATGTTGCTATAATCAGTATAAACTTTACCTGTAAGGACACCAGCACTATTACCGATGATGCGCATATTCCACGCACACTTATTTGCCGGCTCACGCACACTTATTTGCCGGCTCACACACATCATCATCGGTAATTGCTATGTCACGTACACTCTAGATCATATTGTCTTTTATGGATAGAATCAGTTAACAACTAGACAGATATAATATTGTGATTATTCTCTGACATTAGTATAAGACATGATATTTATTACTTAGACATTCATGCATTCATATTTCATGTTATCGCACAGTTGTATGGGCATATGCCGACACTTATCATATACTTACTCATGATTTTGAGATTTGGATTTCTATGAGATTTCTGGATTTTTGGGGAAAACCGCAAGAAATTATAAAACCTTCTCTCTCTCTCTCCTCCTCTCTTTTTAAAATAAGATGCGGTTTTCTCGTGATGTATGTGTCGTCCACCATGAGATTTCATGTTTTCTGTTGGATTTCGAGACCCGATTCGAGGAGTGGATGAACCGTCCCGGGTACATGGTGGGCCCAGTATGGTACCCCGGGGCAAGAAGATCGAGTTGTAGACGATGAGCCTGGCAGGGGAAGACTACCTACCGGTGATGTCTGGCGCGGCGGATATCTGGAGGATACCGACCGTTGTCGTGAGATTTGATGATATGGGCCGATCCGGACTGACGGAGCCCGAGATATTGAGACTTGAGATTACATGTGTTGTGTCGATGTTTGACACGGATTTCCATGGATTTCATTATTGAGATTTCTGATTCTTATACACATTCTACTATGATAACAGCTAAAGATTTCTTATACATATATATCTGGACTTCAGGATTTGTTACTTTACATTCATGGTGCATGCATTTCATTCATATGACATAGTATTATATGAGGTACTGACACGACATGGAGTAGTTGTACTTACGCGTAGTATTACCCTGCCATTACTAGATGTTTGGGAAATAGTAGTGTATTATTATGGCCTAGGATAGCATCGTGCATTCGATTTCTTTTCGTAGATGTCTTCTACTCACAAGTTGGCAACTCACCCCCGTTGTGCCAAATTTTATTACAGGTTCGGTGTACAGGTTTCCCTGGCAGCTTGCTGGTTCTTTCAGGGTGATTTGCACGGTAGGTTGGTTCACTTGTATCTGAACCACCATTGTATTTTATTCATTCATTTGTATCTAGTGAGCTCCATCAACCATATTTGTATTACTTGATAAGTTATTGGACCAGTCTTTTATTTCGAACTTAGAGTCGCGCATGTATTATTCTGATCTGGTGGTTTTGTTTTCTTTTGAGTTTGAGCCTCGCCTATTGGCGTTGTATATTATTGTGCTTGCTGTGGTTGTTTCCGCCTGTTGGCGTTGATGCTAGCTCCCGTTTGGGGATGCTTTTTATTGTTTATGTATATTATACTTGTTGTACCCGTTTGGGGGCCAGTTTTTACAGAGGAGACTCTGCCGAAATTTTTGAGAAAATTTGCTGATGCTTTTAAACTTGTTTCTTTTTCTTCTTCTTTTTTTTGGTTTAGATTTCTGGGCTTCGGCTTACTTAGGTTACGTGGCGCCTCTAGACGCTTCGTAATCTAAGTGTCGGTCACGTTCCGTACTTTCGGGTCGTGACAAAGTTGGTATCAGAGCGCTAGGTTTGACCCTGTATAAGTCTAGGTGACCCTTGGTTGATGGAGTCGGCGATTTAGGTAGAGTAACGTACCGTGGGTATGGTCCGCGGCATACTTACGATACGCTACTCTGCTTAAGGAGCCTTAGGATGTACATTTGTTTGCACCGTATTTCATTCGTTCCTTTGATCTATCTTCGTCGATGTCGGAGGGTGGTTCTGTTACCACGGGCACACAGGCAGAGGGAGCTGCAGCTCGAATGCGATAACCATTAGAGTATTGGTTATTCTTGAGGATTGAAGCATTGCTTAGCGTGTGGACGAAGGGTATTCACATGCCGTCCGGATGAAGTTAAAGGGTTCGAACGATTATCAGAAAACCATTTTCCCAAGTTTAAGGTATTCGGAAGAACATGCAGGTATTTCGATGGACCCTCTAGAAGAATGAAACCCTGACTCGACATAATGACCACGAGAACGCCCTTGAACCTTAGGGTTTACGGCAGTTCCGCGGTGCCATTAGTGAGGCTTGGGTTTGCCCTTCTACGGCTGGATCATCGATGTTGGGGTATGTACCGGATATTATTAAACTGTACTTGAGTGTTGAGCTCTCGGGGAATTATGAGATTTTGATGGATCGATCGAAAAGTTTAATGTAGTCCGGATATCAGGTGAAGGGATCGACTACGTGGGAGACTCTAGATATGAGTATTGTCGTTGGTAGCGCAGTCAGCACACCTATGAAAGAACAAGTTTGAAGCAGTTGACATCAGAAGAAAGAAGCGCACATTGACGATAGTGATTACGATGTGACTTGGTGATTTGAATTTCAGATTTCTGTTATTGGATTTTGGTATTTTGAGGATTTTGTTCTACGATTGGTATTTCTTATGTGTACCTTCATTGCATTCTATCCGTGCTTCACATATCAGCTATATTGATGTTGCTTAGTATACACCCAGTACACTTGATTTGGTTTTATATACTTTGAGATTTTTTTTATTTGATTTCGTGGGTTACACATGATTTTGATATATGCTTCGACCTAGTTTTTATCCATTTTTGTACTGTGATTCGAGTCTGATATTCGATGTATGTTTTCGTGCTCCATGTGCACCTGATTAGGATTCTTACGCATACTTGGCGCACTTGATGCGATTTTGTGCACACCAGATGCACTAAATCGGGGTTTTGTGCAGATTCGATGCACCTGATATTGTATCGTGCACGCCCGTTGCACTTGACAGATGTTTTTGGTGCACACCTGTTGCACTTAGTTTTGTTTTGTGGGTATTCATTGTTTCTGCATTTGGTTTCGATTTCAGTGTGCACCGGACGCACATGACATTTTATTGATGTGATTGGGATTGATTTTAGTTTGAGCAGTATGTTTTCCTAATTATTATTATTTGATTTAGTAACCAGGCGGGACGTGTATGTTAAATAAAAGATAGATATATATAGTTATTTTTTTTTATAAAATTAAACGTCCGCTACTTAGACCGTGACACGTGCATTGCACGGCGATTTTCAAGAGGGGTATTTGTATGCTTCTTTATTATGATGATTCGGCGATTTTACTAGGATGCGAACTATATATAAGTTATAGATTGATGTATATTAGGATGGTTTTCACATTGAGTTATGATATTTTATTATCGCCATAACTCCGATGATTGTGTCATGCTTGACGGAGTTGATTTTGTTATGTATTGATGATTTCAGAGCCCTGACGATTTGAGTGTTTTGCTAAATATTTTAGTATTTGGAAGGGGAGTTTTAATTTAAATTCGGGGACCGAATTTCTTAAAGGAGGGAAGATTGTAACGTTTTAAAAATAATTAAATAAATAATTAAATGAATAAAAGTGTTTAAGCGAATTTTTTGATTTTCGGTAAAGCAAAATGTACTTTTCGTAAAATCAAACCGCAATTGTTTTTCATTATAAATTCAAAAATACCTATTTAATTATGTAATTACTAGTAAATAGTGTTTATTTAGTCACTTATAAATTTTTAGTTTAATAAAATATTTTTCCTAAATTAATTATTTTAAATATTAACATAAGCTTTATTTTTAAACTAAATTAGTGTAAATTACAAATTTGAATGGTTTTAATTTGTAAAAATGAACCATGGCATATTATAATTTAGTGTGTATCATGCAAAAATTATTTGCAAATTTTTCCTATTTTCTAGAGCTTTCTTGAGTTGCTATAGTAAATAAATAATTAAATAAAGCATGAAAAGACTTTATGTGATGGTTTCTTCTCTTGAAAGTTCTACACACTTTCACACTCACTTCTTTCTCTCCCTCACTTCACCAAGGCCGGCCACAAACCCCCCATGGCTGCCCCCCCCCCCCCCCCACATTTTCCACATCATTTTTGTGCAAAATTCATCAAAAATACTTCAAAAATTCAATTAAAATTCCACAAAATCCTAATTTCTTCATACCCTTTATTCTCTACCCTTCTTTATATGGATTTTGAAGTGGGAAAGCATGTATTTTGGAGGCTCATTTCTTGTTGGGATTTCATATTTTGGGAGGTATAATTTCTTTCTTTTGATTTATTGTTTTAGATGTTCATTTAAGCTTAATTAGATTTAATGAATTAATTCTATGTTTTTTTTAAAAAAAATGCAAGTTAGAGTTGTAAATTCAAGTTAGGGTTTTTAATAATTAATTAGGGTTATAATAGTTAGTTTAACACTTTTAGAATTGGAAAATATGGCATGGTTGTTAAATTGTAAAATTTTAATTTAAAATTGTTTTAAATAAGGAAATTAGCTAACTAGATTTTTCTAAAATGTGTTTGTGGGTAATATAAAATTCCAATTTAAGTTGCTATCATTAGATGGTAGTTTTAATAAGGATATTAGCACATTAATTGAATGAAAAACTTAGTTTGATCACTAGATTACTTTGAGAATTGGAAAATACTAATAAAATTGCTAATTTTATAAACTAGATTTTAGAAATTCCTATATAAATGAGATTAAAAAATATAATTATGGTTTCATTAAATCATTATCATCATGAATTGTGGTTTAATACATTAATTCTTGCAAAATCATGTTTTGTGGTGGAATTGTGGCATTTTGCTTGAAAAATATTAAAATTGTTAAAAGTTGCAAACTAGAAATTTCAAATAAATGCAAAATTGGGTAATAAAAATATAGTAATGGTTTGTATAGTTTAGTAATGCTATTTAATGAGTTTTATAACTATTGGTTTCATTTAAATGTCATGTTTTGATGAAAAACGGTAAATTGGCAATTTTCGGGTTTTTGCGAAATTGGACGGTTTGATAGATTTTAGGGTTTCGATGGATTTAATCGTGTTTTATGGTATAAGTAATGTGTTTTAAAACAACAAGTTGTTTGATGATTTTATCTCGATCCATCGGAGTTTGTACGCCGATATCGAGCGGTATTTGGTTCTTTTGCGTGGACGGGACATAGGTTTTAACCTATGCTTGTTCCTTGTATCGTTTGACTTTTGTATGTGATTCGGTTTACGATGCTATTTATATGTTTGCGTTTAGGTACCTTTCAAGTGGACTGCGGGCGATGAAGAGGAGGATGGCGACACCGTCGTCGGCAGACATGGACCAGGTGAGTAGATGTATATCTACGGGGGGGAAGTCGGGTGGATGGCGTTTAGCACCCCCGCAACGTAGAATAGGAATAGTACTTATTGACATTAGGAGAACCCGATGTGACCCTAGATTCTTACTGAGCAGGACCCTAGTAATGACCCTAGGCTGGACTAGACTGATTTAGGAAAAGCATACCAGAGGATGAATACCTTGGAAGAGGTTCGTAGGTTTCAGGTAGAAACACACACGCATACACTGAAACTTGACGTGGTGTATACGTGCATGTATACATATAGGACGAGGTATAGGTATATACATATATACAACACGTATATGGGATACATTGATGTGATAGATATCTGAGGTATGATGAACCAGTGTAACTGGGCTTGATGCCGGGATTATTGGCTATGCAGTCGTATTAAAATGTTAGCGGATCATTAGAAAATGATAATGAACAGGTATACGTAAATTATAATGGGTAGTGATGATATTGAGGTACATGGGACTCTAGAATAGAACCCGAACTGGAACTCGTGACTGATCACGATATGATATAGGTATGACTTAATCACAATATGATACATATGACATGATATTTCTGAGGATAAACTAATGATGCATATTATGATGGCAATGTTATATAATTGATGTATGCGATTATAGTTTAGCACCTTGATCATGAGATTTGTTGATGATGACATTATACGAATGATGAGACACCTAGGAGATACTTGACCCGTACCCCGATATTGGGATGCCGTATGATGGATTTTACCCTACGAGGCATAGATATGATGATTGATCCGCACTCTTGATTCGAGGAAGCCATACTACGTACGTGACATTATTGAGGCAGGATCGCCGACTATTACAGATATTGATTTAGACCTTAGGTAGACTCTAGTTTCTTACTGACTAGTCTATTAGGTTTAGTTCCTTAGGATGTTAGATGGACACTGGTTTAGGTTCGACTCACATAGTGGTAGTTGTACTCGTATCTCGCAGAGGAGTGGATAATGCACACCTGTATTTACATTCATACTGTAATCAACATGGTGCATGTTCTTTTATATGTTGCTATAATCAGTATAAACTTTACCTGTAAGGACACCAGCACTATTACCGATGATGCGCATATTCCACGCATACTTATTTGCCGGCTCACGCACATCATCATCGGTAATTGCTATGTCACGTACACTCTAGATCATATTGTCTTTTATGGATAGAATCAGTTAACAACTAGACAGATATAATATTGTGATTATTCTCTGACATTAGTATAAGACATGATATTTATTACTTAGACATTCATGCATTCATATTTCATGTTATCGCACAGTAGTATGGGCATATGCCGACACTTATCATATAATTACTCATGATTTTGAAATTTGGATTTCTATGAGATTTCTGGATTTTTGGGGAAAACCGCAAGAAATTATAAAACCTTCTCTCTCTCTCTCCTCCTCTCCTTTTAAAATAAGATGCGGTTTTCTCGTGATGTATGTGTCGTCCACCATGAGATTTCATGTTTTCTGTTGGATTTCGAGACCCGATTCGAGGAGTGGATGAACCGTCCCGGGTACATGGTGGGCCTGGTATGGTACCCCGGGGCAAGAAGATCGAGTTGTAGACGATGAGCCTGGCAGGGGAAGACTACCTACCGGTGATGTCTGGCGCGGCGGATATCCGGAGGATACCGACCTTTGTCGTGAGATTTGATGATATGGGCCGATCCGGACTGACGGAGCCCGAGATATTGAGACTTGAGATTACATGTGTTGTGTCGATGTTTGACACGGATTTCCATGGATTTCATTATTGAGATTTCTGATTCTTATACACATTCTACTATGATAACAGCTAAAGATTTCTTATACATATATATCTGGACTTCAGGATTTGTTACTTTACATTCATGGTGCATGCATTTCATTCATATGACATAGTATTATATGAGGTACTGACACGACACGGAGTAGTTGTACTTACACGTAGTATTACCCTGCCATTACTAGATGTTTGGGAAATAGCAGTGCATTATTATGGCCTAGGATAGCGTCGTGCATTCGATTTCTTTTCGTAGATGTCTTCTACTCACGAGTTGGCAACTCACCCCCGTTGTGCCAAATTTTATTACAGGTTCGGTGTACAGGTTTCCCTGGCAGCTTGCTGGCACATCTATTCTTTCAGGGTGATTTGCACGGTATGTTGGTTCACTTGTATCTGAACCACCATTGTATTTTATTCATTCATTTGTATCTAGTGAGCTCCATCAACCATATTTGTATTACTTGATAAGTTATTGGACCAGTCTTTTATTTCGACCTTAGAGTCGCGCATGTATTATTCTGATCTGGTGGTTTTGTTTTCTTTTGAGTTTGAGCCTCGCCTATTGGCGTTGTATATTATTGTGCTTGCTGTGGTTGTTTCCGCCTGTTGGCGTTGATGCTAGCTCCCGTTTGGGGATACTTTTTATTGTTTATGTATATTATACTTGTTGTACCTGTTTGGGGGCCAGTTTTTACAGAGGAGACTCTGCCGAAATTTTTGAGAAAATTTGCTGATGCTTTTAAACTTGTTTCTTTTTCTTCTTCTTCTTTTTTTTTGGTTTAGATTTCTGGGCTTCGGCTTACTTAGGTTACGTGGCGCCTCTAGACGTTTCGTAATCTAAGTGCCGGTCACGTTCCGTATTTTCGGGTCGTGACAGTGACAACCACAGTATAACCGATTGTAGTATAGGAATTTTACTTCCTACTCTGTGTATGTAGTCCAAATACCAGGACATTACACCCTACTACCTTCTCAACAGATCCATCCCCTATTCTGATGAAGTCAAAGCCATGACTGTCACATCAAAATTAGATGATTTATCTCCGCTTTATCTGCTCAAGTCTATAATTAGACATAAGCTACTTTCCCACTATGCTTTCGCAGCTCCCACTGACCACAACAACCCTCAGGCAGAATAATATATGCGTACACTTCTAAAGCTAGTTTAGAACGACGCTATACTTATCCTCCTACCGGGTCTCATAGTCTGGAACAACAATAGTGTCAAGTTTGGGTAAACAAGAACCTCCCTGTCACCGTCCTTGAGGCTACCGGAGTACCTCTCGGGTGTCTGAGGTTACCCACCATATCTGCGGAGTGGCTAATGGAATGTCAAACCTGATTGAATATATAGGTCCTATTAAATTTTCCGTAATCGTTTACCGTTCTGGAATCACTTCCAGTTCTACCATACTCCCACTACTGTTTTCTGAAAAAATCCATTTTACTAAAACTGTGGCGAGTCAAGAACAATATCACTATTGATCTTTCAGATGGTAGAAAATCAACCCTCGTCAAAGCCAGGGTCAACCCACAAACTGCCATTACAGAAACGTGCCTTGAGTTATCCAGTGTCTCGTTTTAAGCATAAGCTGGACAACTCACCGTACCTTAACATCATTAAGATATGAACCATTCTATATTCAATATAGAAACATTTGGCACTTATTTAATTGGAACCAGATTCTAATCATGCAACTGTCTCCGGTGCATATCAAATCAATGGAGAAAGGCTAATCAGCATTACTCAACTTAGGAATATATCCAATTATGAGTAACCTGAAAGAGTAACAAGTTTCTCAAAACCATTACTATCAACTGAATACCAATCAAAACTATCTACATCTTCGATCTCTTTGAAGAATCCTGATACTTGCAACATCTGGTTCTCTACTTTATTCTTATACCCACAACTTCTCAAAACTTAGACATTGTATTTCTACGAAACACTTGTCTAAAAACTAGAGAAGTTACAAGTAAACACAACAGAGTATGAGGACCAACCCCTTTGTCCTGATGGACACTGGACAACATGCAATACTCTGTATAAGTCCACTGAGTTGAATAACTCAAAACCTGTGCATCGTAGGTTGAAAACTGTACCCAGGCGATTTCCTCAAATATCACCAATTACAACGAATTCCGATATAATGAGGATGATCACCTAATTCCTAATAACTTACTCCCACTTATCATCTGTAAAACCATACAGATGTGAGAATCATACCTGGTAAATACATACCCTGGAGTAAGTATCTAATCGAGAAATCAGTTTTCCATTAACAATGCACTGAAACAAAAAAATGTTTCATAGGGGTATCCTGGTATTCAAAGTAATGCCTCTTCCAAAATCCAATTCATGATTTTAACCGTATATTTCTTTTCCTTCTCACCAAATCCCTTTATTTTTCTTTATTCATTACCTTCTGTACACCTCTTTAGGCTAAGTGGTTTTCTTCCCTACCATTCGGCACCAGCCTATAGATTGGAAAAAGACTATCCAGTAAGCATAATGGGTGTACTCTCCTAATCCTAGGAGTACTCGCAACTTAAGAGAAGGTGATGATAAAAGACAACTGAATAATACCTTATTCTATTTCTCCCGAACTGGGAAAAAGGCAAAGGTGAAATAGGAGTGGCGATGAAGTACGAGGTTTGGTCGTGAATTATAGCAGTCGCAATTTACTTTGCCCTCTTTCTAATCCCTTTATTTTGTCTTTAGTTATTACCTTCTGTACACCCTACTTAGGCTTATTGGTTTTCTTCATTCCCTACCTTTTGGCACCTGCCTATGGTTTGGAATAAGACTATCCAATAAGCGTAATAGGTGTACCCTCCTAAACCAAGGAGCCCTCGCAACCTGAGAGAAGGTGATAATAAAAGACAACTGAATAAACCAATTCTATTTCTCCTGAACCTGGATCCATCCTCGAAGAAGTCCTTCGGGTTCGTATATAACCATATGATGGATCTATCCAATGGAAGTGGATGTCCGTAGTAATACGGGGTGTTCTGAGAAATGCAAAGGATAAAAGAAGAAGCGGCAATGACTTATGCAACTCGGACAATTCATAAGCCAGTATTTTAAGAAGGTTCGGTCAACTTAGTCACTGAGTCATAGTCTGGGGTCGGTCAAAGGTCGCTGCCAAAGAGAGAGAGAAAAGAAACACTCTGCATGCACTCTAACCTAGATCAGAATGGTTATTGTAAGTCGATGTGCAACACCCCACGAGTTGCGGGTAGGCGGAAATATGAAAAACAATCTTGTTCTTGAAGCATACATCGACTAACCGAAGATCTTTGCTAAACGATAATTAACACAAACCATAGAAGTTCTAAACTACTATGTAAAGAGATTATACCTAGTGATACGTGTCCTTTGTCTTTACGATCTCTTCATCCTCCTCGGCCTCCTCCAAGTGATAGATGATCCACCCGAGAACCCTAATCCAAGCTTCACCTCAAGACTTGAGGTAACTAAGTTTCTCTAGTTGCTAACCAAAGGGACTTAGGTCATATAGAGTTAGGTTATGGGATGTTTAGTCTTTTCTAACCCTTGTACTCAACTCATGAGCGGTAGGATTAGAGCTTGAAGAAAGAGAGAGCTTGAGGAGAGAGAAGGTGAACTAGCATAATGAAATGAAAATTGCTTCTCACTTAATATATCAAGCATAATGAAATATCAATAAAATGAATAATAATAGATTATTCATCATGCTTCATAAATGAATATGAGTGATTCACTATATGAGTCATTAAGCATTTAATAATGCATTAATGACATAGTGAATCACATATAATGAGTCACAATTTACATTAATGACAATGCCACCTTAACCCCTCAAGTCACCATGCTTCTAGAAGCTTCCCGGAAATTACGAGAATGCCCCTCTCATCCGTGAAAACACGGAAAAACTTTAGACTGTATAAATCCAATAACCTGATACTAGAATCTGGCTTAAACCAAAGCCGTCTAGTAAAAACTGTCCGAATGTCATACGTGCGTTTAAACACGTATTCGTCCGAACCCTTGTCGTAAAACCGTACGAGCTCTATATGGTTTCTCCTGGAGTTAGGAAAACTCTGTGTGGGACTCTAAAGACTCGACTACTACGCTGGCAATGGGTTTAACCACAGACCGCAAGCGGCACTAGCTGTACATAACGGTCCTCAGCTAGATGTCGATAAGAAGGCCGATGAGGATACCCATCCGAACTCCTACTGAGCCTGTGCGTGACAATATCCGTGCAGTCCGGTCTGTTCGTCTAAGAGTATCGCATGTATGGTCTAGGGAGGTGGTAAACGTCAGACCCCTAATAACCGTACAAGTCGTGTCGGTATGGCTCTATCACCATCCGAGAATCCACTGATCAATCTATCAGTAACTCTCAATCAGCCCTGGCCAGGGACTTATGGTAATGACCAACCGATAACTGTGCGATATCAACTCCCTATACCGGGAGATACGAATCCCTAACAGTCACTCACTGCATCCACGTGGCTCGGGACTGTGCCCAACTAAAACCTGTTTGCACGACTCCTTTGAACCGTGGTAGGGTAGTAATCAAAGCACAGTGGGAACTCAGACGAGACAAATGACGACTTTAAGTCAACGGACTATCTGCACACAAGTCATCTGAGAACTGCTATCTGACGTTAGGTATAAATACCATCCAGTGAGTTCTCGGCGAGTCATATCCGGTGTACTCACACCCAGTGAGCATCTGTATACAATCTTAGGTGCACTCCACCAATGGCTGCGGGACCAATCCATCGCCCCTCCTCAAGGTCTAGATATGTATACACCAGTCTACTCCGGAGTATCGATGCCCAGTCTTGATACTCCTACGACCAGGGATATCTAAGGATGTGCCTATTGACTATCCAGCTCCCACTAGTATGACTGCCATCATAACGCCAGAAGTCAGGCAAACACCCTATGGGCTTTATCAACATATGTATATATATATGTATATATATATATGAATACTACGCAAAATATATCATATGTTAAGATAAAGACAAACCAAATAGCGTACTATCATATTAAGCAAGACTGTCATGTACATACATATCCCTAGCATCCTATACAATGAAGGCCTCTAGGGCATATATATCCAACAATCTTCCACTTGCACTAAGGCCTATAATTGGCGCAATGAGTACCCACTGACTTTACTATATCCAGTTGCTGGAGTACCGCATGCCCAACATCTCAAACAGTCTCTCGAACTGAACTTGAGGGATGGCCTTGGTGAATGGATCTGCCGTGTTGTCTTTTGTGTCCACTCTCCGTACCTCGATCTCCCGACGATCAACGATCTCCCTGATCAGGTGAAACCGCCTTAAGATATGCCTGGATTTCTGATGGGACCTCGGTTCCTTCGCCAATGCTACGGCCCCATTGTTATCACAATACAAAGGTATTGGATTGGCAATGGACAGAACCACCTGAAGTTCAGAGATGAACTTCCTCATCCAGACAACCTCTTTTACGGCTTCACTAGCAGTTATATACTCAGCCTCCATAGTTGAGTCTGCGACGGTATCCTGTTTGGAACTCTTCCAACATACGCCCCCCATTGAGGGTAAACACAAAACCCGAAATGAATTTAGAATCATCTTTGTCACTTTGGAAGCCGGAGTCGGTAAAAGCCTCTACCTGGAGGTCCCCATTACCGTAAATCAAGAACATCTCCTTAGTCCTTCTCAGGTACTTGAGAATGTTCTTTACCGCTATCCAATGCTTCTCACCTGGGTCAGACTGATACCTGCTTACCACACCAAGTGCGTAAGCTACATCCGGTCTTGTACATAACATCGCATACATTATAGATCCTACCGCCGAAGCGTAGGGTATAATGCTCATGCGATCCCTCTCTTCATCGGTCTTTGGAGACATCTCTTTGGAGAGGGTGATTCCGTGACAAGCGGGCATATTACCGCGCTTGGAATCTTCCATACTAAATCTTTTTAGTATAGTGTCAATATACCTGGACTGTGAAAGTCCCAACATTCTATTAGATCTATCACGATAGATCTTAATGCCTAAAATGTAGGTTGCATCATCCAAGTCTTTCATGGAGAATTTCTGTGACAAGAAGAGCTTTACTGATTGTAGCATAGGGACATCATTCCTATCAGTAGTATGTCGTCGACGTATAAAACGAGGAAGACTACTGCTCCTTCTACAATCTTCCTATAAATACATGGTTCATCTACATTTTTAATAAAGTCAAACTCTTTGACTGTCTCATCAAAGCAGCTGTTCCAACTTCACGATGCTTGCTTTAATCCATAGATGATTTAAGCAACCTGTACACTCTTTCGCTGCTCCCACTGTCTAAGAAACCTTCTGGTTGATCCATGTAAACACTCTCTTCTAAATGTCCATTTAGAAAAGCTGTTTTTACATCCATTTGCCAAATTTCATAGTCATGGAAGGCAGCAATGGCAAGCAGGATCCAAATGGATTTAAGCATAGCTACAGGTGAAAAGGTTTCATCATAGTCCAATCCTGGTCTTTGACGAAAACCTTTTGCAACGAGTCTAGCTTTGTAGGTTTCCACTTGTCCAAGTGCGCCAATCTTCTTTTTGAAGATCCATTTGCATCCAATTGGTTTCACCCCAGGTGGAGCAACTTCTAAAGTCCATACTTTATTGGTGTACATGGATTCCATTTCGGATCTCATAGCATTCAGCCACTTCATCGAGTCAATACTCGTGATAGCCTGCTGAAACTAGTAGGCTCATCATCATCGATGATGCAATCCTCTCGATCCCCATCAAGAAGAAAACCATAGTATCTCTCAGGAGTTTGAGAAAGCCTACTAGATCTGCGGAGTGGCGTTGTTTCGTCATGTTCTATTGAAATCTGAGGTTCTTCTAAGTCCTCGGTAGCAATTTGAGGTTCTGGAATTTCTTCCAGTTTTGCCGCGCTCCCACTAATTTCTTTTGCAAGAAATTCGCTTTCGAAGAAGACAATGTGGCGAGTGACAAACACATTTTGTTCTTCAGTGTGGTAGACCATGTACCCCATTGAATGTTTGGGGTATCCTACAAACTTTTACAAAACCGATCATGCCTCGAGCTTGTCCGGTCTATGCTTTTTAACATATGCCGGACACCCCCATATCTTGATATACTTGAGATATGGTCTCTTCCCGCTCCATATTTCATATGGAGTGGTAGGCACAGACTTAGTTGAAACTCTATTCAATAAGTATACTGCTGATTCTAGAGCAAATCCCCAGAAGGAAAGTGGCAACTCAGCACTACTCATCATTGAACGCACCATATATAATAGCGTGCGATTCCTCCTTTCTGATACACCATTATGCTGAGGTGTATAAGGCGGACTAAGTTGAGAGAGAATTCCATTCTCTTTTAAGTATTCAAGGAAACTGGTACTTAAGTATTCTCCACCTCGATCAGATCGAAGTGTCTTGATGCTTTTACCAGTTTGTTTCTCTACTTCATTTTTATACTCCTTAAACTTCTCAAAGGCCTCGGATTTATGTTTCATTAAGAACACATGTCCATACCTAGAGAAGTCATCAGTAAAAGTGATGAAGTAGGAGTGACCGCTTCTCGCATGTGTAGACATTGGACCACATACATCACTGTGTACAAGTCCCAAGAGTTCAGTAGCTCTTGCTCCGTGTCCGGAGAACGGAGATTTGGTCATTTTTCCTTTGATACATGATTGACAAGTTGCATATGATGAATATTCAAACGGATCTAGATATCCATCTTTATGTAACTTAGTCAACCTTGTTTCGTTTATATGACCAAGTCTACAATGCCATAGGAAGGCTTGATTTGAATCTGGAGCCTTTCTTTTAAGTGTGTTTTGAATATTGAAAATTCGAGGTTGATTAAGTATGTATATGCCGTTTTCCAGTATGCCATACCCAATCAGTTCTTGATTTAGGAGAATGTTCATGAAATTTCTTTCAAGCGCAAAATTATATCCTTCATTAGATAACAAAAATACTGATATAATATTACACAACATACAGGGAATACAAAAAAAGTTGTACAACACCAAAATGTGCCCACTAGTCAACCCTAGGTGATACTCCCCTATTGCAATAGCATCTACATGCACTCCATTGCCCATCCGGAGAGTCATATCACCTGCCCCCAGTACTGTATTATTTCTCAGATCCTGCAATGAATTACAGATGTGAGAACCAGAACCGGTATCAAGTACCCATGATGTAGAGTTTACTGAAAGACAATTTTCGATTACGAACACACCTGAAGCAGAAGCAACAGCTTGCTTCGTGTCCTTTGCCTTGAAGGCCATACAGTCCTTCTTCCAGTACCCTTGCTTGTGACAATAATGGCATTCATTTATATCCTCTTTCACCCTTCCTGCCTTGTTCATTCCCTGCACATTCTTGACACCACCTTTCGGTTTGATAGCTTTCATCTTCTTCTTCCCTTTAGCTTTCGCTTTAGATTTAGAAGAGGATGATTGGCCAGCATACAGAACGGGGGCCTTCTCCTTTTTCAAGGAGGTCTCTGCTACCCTCAACATGTTGAGGAGCTTTGGAAGATCAGCTTCCATTTCGTGCATGTTGAAGCTAAGCACGAACTGAGAGAAGGTGTGGGGAAGGGACTGCAAAATCAAGTCGATATACAAATCATTCTCTAGCACGCATCCCAGGTTTGCGAGTTCCTCAATGAGGCTGATCATTTTGAGGACGTGCTCTCCTACAGGTGATCCTGGAGCTAACCTCATCTTGAAGAGTTTCCTTGAGGTCTCGTACCTTGCGATACGGGAGTGCTCTCCATATAATTCCTTAACATGGAGAAAGATGGATATAATATCCATACTCTCGTGCTGTTTCTGGAGTTCATTGTTCATGGACGCCAGCACGATACACTTAGCTCGCTCACAATCAAGATCCCAGGTTTTGCAAACTTCCTTGTCCACAACTGAGGAATCTGGTCCAGGATAAGGGGAGGAACGGCGGTGGTAACATATGCTACTTTGTCATAAGTCAGTGCAATATTAACGTTCCTTAGTCAATCTTTATAGTTCTGCCCGGTCAGTATATTTTTTTCAAGTAATAGTTTTAGTCCTGTCATGGTAGCTGCTAGAGAGAGAGAAAAGAAAACACTCAGCATATGCTTCTTGCAAGTTTAGATTGGTTATTAGTTTATCTAAACAGGATGGCTCCCACTGTTCCCTCAAATCCTTCTTCAAAACCTAAAAGAAGAACTAGTTAGGATTTAATCACACGTCACAATACTTGCTAAACCTTTCAGCCAGGCTGGTGTTGGTACTTCGAGGGAGGTTTTCCAACGCTTTCACGAAGTTCCTTAATTAAATAACCTCTTTTCCCTGGAGGCGTAGCCCCTCTAACACCTTTTTGGACACCTACTTGGTTTATAGCATTGACTGTTAAGTGAGAAAGTTTCCCGAGAGTAATCCTACTCATCAGTGGGATCGGGATCCAACTATCATTGCATGATGTACTAGATGGAAGCCACACTAGTCACCACACTCCAGAAGGTATGATAAATCTTCAAGTTTCCTTTATGTTTGAAACTCCCGATGTGATTTTTACCCTAAGCTCTTATTTACCTTGACGTAGGCCAACAAGTCATAAGACGCAAGTCAAGTTCTACCCATCGTTGTCCTGATTAATTTAGGTACATCGTACATGCCCTTGACGTAGGCCAACAAGGTTATACGTCTGTCCTATACAAATGCATCTATCTATGCAACAAATAAGCAAGCCACACTGCTACCATCCACTATGCCTTGACGTAGGCCAACAAGCATAGCATGAATACGATGTGCTGTCTATTTGAAACGACGGAGGGTTACGGCTGGTTTTTTGGCAAAAAAACGTTAACGTAGTGAACTTGATTTGATCGAAGGAACCAAGATAGCTTTTATTAAAAGGAGTGGTTTAAGCTCCGCATTTAAAATTTGCTTTTTCAAGAAAACCGAGTGGTTTTTAGAAATTGTTCCAACGATTCAGTTTAGGTTTTATTTTTCTTTGCATTAAAAAATAATGCGTCCCATCTTTAACCTATCATTAAGATAACAACGAAAATACAACGTCCTCTTATGCCATCCACATTTGCCACGGGGTCCCGTCATCACCCGTTAGGTTACTTAACTAACGGCAGAGCGGGGGATGGGTTAGCACGGGTGTAAAACATAAGTGACGTCTAAATAGCTATCATATATAGATATTGTACATTCGTCAGACGCAATAATAGGCATTCCAGATCACAGATAAACTTTATTGGATATGCAAGCAATCCGCGTTTCTTTTGAGCCTGTAAGAAAAGACGGATTACATAGTTGTGATGAATAGCTATTACCCCACCCTAGACCCCTACAGGTACGACAAACTACTCGCCAAGTACCCGAAGTGAAGCGGTCTCCCTCAGCAACGTGAGTAGGCCACTAAGCACTTCGAAATACCCGGTAGTTTGTGCACCCCACCTTGGGTCTATCCTAGGAGCAAAAACAGTAAAAAGAAATAATACAACGGTGGCAACAACCGCAACCTGGATGTGCCCCGCAAAATAATATTACAACTTATTACAATTACATCGAATGAATTAATACAATAACCCATCACAAAACCCCGGCTAATCATCACAACAGTCCAATAGAGTTCATAATCATAAACAGTTAAAACATTACAGATATGTGCAACCCCCTGCCAACCGACATACTAGCAGTTAGGGGAGGTTTACGAACACATAATACAGTTCACAGATATAATCAAACAAGCAAACATCGTATAATTTCGATCGATCAAACCCATTAGATTCTGCTCCAAAGCTTCTCTGTAAACCTGAGACCTGAGCAAAAAACAAACCATACCAGAAAAGACAAAATATCACAGAAGATGCACAGAGAAAAACTGGGAGTGGCCGATTCAGGAGCCCATTTTTTTTTGTGTTCTTATAGTTTCATGTAGGGTGTTCTGGAGGAACCTGAAAAATTTTAGGACCTCATTTTAAAATCGACAGAAACTATATGATATCGGGGTGCTTTCCGGTTCGTTTTGCGTTCGAAATTCATACGACTTTGCAAGTGAGTTAATTATTGTTTAGTAAGGCTCTGATACCACTGTCAGTCGATGTGCAACACCCCACGAGTTGCGGGGAGGCGGAAATATGAAAAACAATCTTGTTCTTGAAGCATATATCGACTAACCGAAGATCTTTGCTAAACGAAAATTAACACAAACCATAGAAGTTCTAAACTACTATGTAAAGAGATTATACCTAGTGATACGTATCCTTCGTCTTTACGATCTCTTCATCCTCCTCGGCCTCCTCCAAGTGATAGATGATCCACCCGAGAACCCTAATCCAAGCTTCACCTCAAGACTTGAGGTAACTAAGTTTCTCTAGTTGCTAACCAAAGGGACTTAGGTCATATAGAGTTAGGTTATAGGATGTTTAGTCTTTTCTAACCCTTGTACTCAACTCATGAGTGGTAGGATTAAAGCTTGAAGAAAGAGAGAGCTTGAGGAGAGAGAAGGTGAACTAGCATAATGAAATGAAAATTGCTTCTCACTTAATATATCAAGCATAATGAAATATCAATAAAATGAATAATAATAGATTATTCATCATGCTTCATAAATGAATATGAGTGATTCACTATATGAGTCATTAAGCATTTAATGATGCATTAATGACAGTGAATCACACATAATGAGTCACAATTTACATTAATGACAATGCCACCTTAACCCCTCAAGTCACCATGCTTCTAGAAGCTTCCCGGAAATTACGAGAACGCCCCTCTCATCCGCGAAAACACGGAAAAACTTTAGACTGTATAAATCCAATAACCTGATACTAGAATCTGGCTTAAACCAAAGCCGTCTAGTAAAAACTGTCTGAATGTCGTACGTGCGTTTAAACACGTATTCGTCCGAACCCTTGTCGTAAAACCGTACGACCTCTATATGGTTTCGCCTGGAGTTGGGAAAACTCTGTGTGGGACTCTAAAGACTCGACTACTACGCTGGCAGTGGGTTTAACCACAGACCGCAAGCGGCACTAGCTGTACGTAACGATCCCCAGGTAGATGGCGATAAGAAGGCCGATGAGGATACCCATCCGAACTCCTACTGAGCCTGTGCGTGACAATATCCGTGCAGTCCGGTCTGTTCGTCTAAGAGTATCGCTTGTATGGTCTAGGGAGGTGGTAAACGTCAGACCCCTAATAACCGTACAAGTCATGTCGGTATGGCTCTATCACCATTCGAGAATCCACTGATCAATCTATCAGTAATTCTCAATCAGCCCTGGCCATGGACTTATGGTAATGACCAACCGATCACTGTGCGATATCAACTACCTATACCGGGAGAGAAGAATCCCTAACAGTCACTCACTGCCTCCACGTGGCTCAGGACTGTGCCCAACTAAAACCTGTTTGCACGACTCCTTTGAACCGTGGTAGGGTAGTAATCAAAGCACAGTGGGAACTCACACGAGACAAATGACGACTTTAAGTCAACGGACTATCTGCACACATATCACCTGAGAACTGCTATCTGACGTTAGGTATAAATATCATCCAGTCAGTTCTCGGCGAGTCCTGTCCGGTGTACTCACACCCAGTGAGCATCTGTATACAATCTTAAGTGCACTCCACCAATGGCTGCGGGACCAATCTATCGCCCCTCCTCAGGGTTTAGATATGTATACACCAGTCTACTCCGAAGTATCGATGCCCAGTCTCGATACTCCTGCGACCAGGGACATCTAAGGATGTGCCTATTGACTATCCAGCTCCCACTAGTATGACTGCCATCATAACGCCGGAAGTCAGGCAAACACCCTATGGGCTTTATCAACATGTATATATATATATATATATATGAATACTACGCAAAATATACCATAGGTTAACATAAAGACAAACCAAATAGCGTACTATCATATTAAGCAAGACTGTCATGTACATACATATCCCTAGCATCCTATACAATGAAGGCCTCTAGGGCATATATATCCAACAGTTATCACATTATCTAATCAGGAAACCTCCCACTGTACCGTCAAATTCTCCTCCAAACCTAAAAGAAGAATCAATCGGGATCACCCGAAGAGTAAACCAACTCATTAGTGGGAATCGGGATCCAACTCTCATCGCATGATAACGTGACGGAATCCACTCATGTTATCATACTCTAGAAGGTATGCGCATACTTGGCAAGTTTCAGTTTCTTTAGAAACACCCGATATGATTTTTGCCCCATGCTCTTATGACCTTGGCGTTGGTCAAAATGACATAAGTCACATGCCAAGTTCTACCCGTCACTATCCATGTTAATTTGAACCCACCCGCACATGCCCCTGACGTTGGCCAAATGGCAGAATGACTGTCCTAAACCAACTCATCTATCTATGCAACAAATGAATACCTAGCAGCTACCAAACACTATGCCTTGGCGTTGGTCAAAATACATAGCTTGAATACTACTCAATACCCAAAAGAAATGACGGAGGGCTACGGCTGGTTTTTGGCAAAAAACCTTTAACGTAACGAACTTGATATCGCTGAAGGAACCTGATAGCTTTTCATAAAAAATATAGTGGCGAAAACCTTTGCTAAAGAGGTCACTCCCGGTGAAGGGATCTCGGCTCTTTCCCCATGGAATGAGGTGCAGGATATTCCAACTAAATACCGCGATGCAAAGCAACTTGTAATCGACTATAGTGAAGTTATTACCCTGACGCAAACTTCTGCCCAAGGAGTCACTCCCGGTGAAGGGATATCGGCCCTTGCCTCGTCGAATAAGGTGCAGGATATTCCAACCGAATACCGCTATGCCAACCGAATACCGCTATGCATAACAAAAGGAAACGTCTTTGTAATAACACTTTTTAAAGCTGCTCCAACAACTGCTAAACAGGTTTGTTTTATCCTTGCATTGATCAGAATCAACGCAGTCCCATCAATCAATCACACCAGAAAAGAACGAAAAATAAAATGTACGTATATGCCATCCGCATTCGCCACTGGGTCCCGTCATCACCCGTTAGGTTACTTAACTAACGACAGAGCGGGGACTAGACTAGCGCGGGTGTAAAACATATACAACATCTAATAGTATATATACCAATATACAATAATCGCTCCAGGCGTGATAATATGCAACATTACAGAAAAGTAATAAGCATCACAGAACAAAACAGATAATCTGGGATCCCCGGGTTTCACAGAGCCGCTACTGAAACCTGACGTTCCCTTGGTCGTGTGGATAGCCTGTGCAATGAAACCTAGACCCCTATAGGTGCGGCAAGTTACCCGCCAAAACCTGAAGAGAGGCAGCCTCCTACAGCATAGTGAATGGACCACCCGGCACTTCACGGAATCCGGTAACTTGAGCACCCTTCCTTGGGTCAACCTGTACCCCCTACGAGTGCGGCGAATAGTCTGCCAATTCTAGAGTGAGGCCCCTTTGCCTCTCAAAGCCATGAGATATGGACCCGTTGCCCTCCAGAACCCGGCTATCCGTGCACTCCGTCGCGGGGTAAATCTAGTACAGAAAAGAAAATATATACAACGGGTACATCGACCTCAGCCCGGTCGTGTCCCAAAAGAATATTATACAAACAGGTAGTGACGGCAGTCCACATGTTGGATTCTCTCCCCGCAATATCAAATGTACAAATAAATCCAAACAGCACTACCATTGCACACTGCTATCCACCACGACATATCCGCAACAACACAGCACAACACAGAACATCAACGCGAATGTCAAGTTCGCAAACCCGTCTAAAAGAACTATAGCAATTAGACGCAATTTACCGCTCGAATGACATTCACGGTCGGAGATATAATGTAATTACTGCATATTAACAAGTTTAAAATTTCGATCGACAAAACTTCCCGAAGTGGGCCCCACGTACATCTAGTGTACAGTAATAAAATCTGGGCCCAAAAGAAATATACCAAAAACTACAATTTCCCATGGTAAACTCTCTGGAAAAATTTGGATCACTATTCCCACATACTGGGCGCGGTTCCGCGGTCAAACCCTAGCTTTGACTGCGGATCCGCGGCAGTACTGTGGGATCTGTAAGTGCACGGTGGCGCCCCGGCCGTCAATCCGAGGCCAAAATGCGGAAACGATACTTTTACGAAACTTGTAAACCGGCACCACCGCGCACTAAAATCCCGGATCGGGCCATTAACCTACTCCTAGCTAACTAGAGAAGGGGTAGAGAGATATACCGAGCGATCCGTATCCTTCGGTCTTCTCGTCGTCATCCCGATCTTCCCACGGAATCTCTGGTCTTCATCTCTTCGTCGGAAGGGCACCACATCGCCGGGTTCTTTTACGGGCTCCCACCTCTGGACCGAGGCAACTCGGGCACGAAGTTGGCAAGTCGACGTGTCCAAGAATACTGTAGATGAAGTGTAGAAAGCTTTGTCTCATTGAGGTATGAAGTTGCCATTTGATGGAGGTGAAGAAAATGAACTTTGGAGAAAAATGGAGATATCATTTTCAAGCATAGAATGAGATAAAGAATGAATTCCTCTCTCCAAAAAATCTCACCACACCACAATAGTGGCCGGCCACAACCTTGGAGAGTGGGAAAGAGTGTTAAACAAAAAGGGGGGGAAGCAATAATACATCAAAGAGAGAGAAAGGGTGATGATGATCAAGAATCATCACAACAAAAACCTCACTCCAAAACCCATCACTCATCTCATCATACAAAAGTCAAGCAATGATTATCCATGGAAGTCAAGTGATGGTGGAACCATCATGAAACCATCATGATGCAACTACTTGTAAAAACAACCCTCCAAATTGCTAATTTGCACATTTGCAAATAAGCCCTTCACCACCATTTTTCAGCTAAGGAAAGAAACAAAGGAAAATGGCCGAAATGGAATGCAAACTGGCAAGTTCTAAAAACTGATCCCGTAATAAATTACAGGAAAACCCCGCGACTGTATATACATACCCGCATTTGTATTCTGACCGAATACAAATGCAACGAGACAAAATCTATACTGTACAATACTAGGATCCAGCTTAAACCAAAGCCCACTAGTATTATCCATCCGATCATGATCCGTGCAATACCGCACGTATAAGATCGAACCCTGCCATATCTCCATACGGCCTCTATAGCGTTTCGCCCGAAACTTGAGAAAACGGTCTGTGGCGGACTCTAAAGACTCGTCAATACTTTGGTTGTGGATTTAACCACTAGCACGTCAGAGGTATTAGCCATACGTAACGGGCTACCAGGTATTGACCAAAAGGGACGTCGATGAGCGAACTCATCCTAACACCCTACTGAGCATGTCAGTGACAATATCCGTACAGTCCGGTCCGTTCGTCTATGAGCATCGCATGGCGGGCCTAGGGGGTTGGTAAAAGTCAGACCCCCAAAAACGGTACAAGTCGTGTCGGAGTGTAGCCCAGAACACCCTGAGATATTACTGGAATACCTACCAGTAAATCTCCTGCCTTGGCCAAGGACTTCGTGTAATGGCTCTCCTAGACACAGCGCGACCTCACCCCCAATACCGGGAGAGACGAACCCGTACAGATCCGCTCACTGCCTCCATGTGGCTCGGGACTGTACCCAACTAAAACCTGTTTGCACGTCTCCTTTGAGCGTGGTAGGGTAGTAATCAAAGTACAGTGGGAACTCACACGAGACAAATGACGATCTCAGGTCGATGAACTAACCTGTACACATGTCACCAGGGAACTGCTATCTGACGTCTGGTATAAGACCAACTAGCATGTTCCCGGCGAGTCCTGTCCGGTGTACTCATAACCCAAGGTGCACCTGTATACATCTTAGGTGAACCAACTGACACCAATGGCTTGTGAGAACGGCCACCTGTAGGGTTCCTAGGCACACTATAGAGGTCTCACATGGCATCGATCATGCCAATTTAAAATTTTATGAGTGCCGAGAAACCCTAATACGGATCGTCGGCTAGAATTCTAGGCGAAACATTAAACTAGTTAACATCTTAACTAAAGGAGAGAGGCTACAACCTTTATAGATCCGGTTATCCACTCCCTTAGCTCCACGTAGATGTCCTCTCGCTGTCCTAGTCGGATCTCGGACTCTCGCATCGGCTTCATCGGAGAAATGAGCGGAATAGGTCGTCGGCTTCGTGCCGAAGATGATCTACGTCGAGGTTGCACAAGTTCAAGCTCCAACTTCACCAAGTTGTGAAACTTGTGAAGAAAACACACAAAACAACTTGTCAAGAGGTAGAGGGTGAAGAAATAGGAGGTGGGTTCACTTTAGAATTGGATTTCACTCACTTTTGCTCAAGTTGCCATTGATGGACTTAAGCTTTTCTTGAAGAAGAAGATGATCAAGAAGAAGAAAGAATATGATAAGTGTTGAATTAAAAGAAAAATAAATCAATACTTATCATAAGCTAACTAGGGTTAAGTGTAGAGAATAGACCATGGTAAATGGGAATGGTTAGGGTTAAGCAAGAAGACAAATGGTCTCTTTAGTCAAAGCTTCATGAAGCTTCAACAAGCTTCATGACAAAAAGAAACCATTTTCTTTTCTTTTATCTATTTAAATAAATAAAGAATGGATAAATAAATAGATGAATAACTCAAAACCCTAACCATTATCATAACCATGGTTTAATTCTTTGCACTTAACTAAATGATCAAGTATCATCAAACATGATACAAATATGTGCACAAAAATATATCACATATAATTCTTGCACATCAAGTGAGAAAATCCATATAAAGTGAACCAATACTAGCTAATGCAAAATAATATATCAAATATATAATTATACATTAAATCATTAAATCAACACTTGATTTAACGATCCGGTTATATCGCATATAACCGACTAGTATCCAATGTATCGATTTATCGAATCAATGATTCGATAACTAGGTCATATCGCATACAACCAATCGAAACATTCATCGCGAGAATGAAATGCGGTATCACATACACGCATTATTCTCGGTCCCGCACATATCTCATATGCGCTCCTATTTCATTTCGCTTGAGCCAGGAAACCTCTGTGTAGGACTCTAAAGACTCGTCAACACGCCGGTAGCAGATGATGATCATATCAAGCACCCACAAGCCGAAAGCGGTCTGCTAAACGTAACGGCCATCCGGGTATTGAGCGATCAGAAGATCGACGAGCCAGCCCGCTCATACTCCTGTGAATCCAACCAGTAACACTTTCCGTACAGTCCGGTCTGTTCGTCTGATATGTCGCATATCAAGTCTAGGGGTGGTAAACGTCAGACCCCAATAACCGATAAGTCGTGCCGATGTGAGGCTCATAACGGGTCGAGAAACTACTGGTAACACTTACCAGCAAATCTCTGATCAGCCCTGGCCAGGGACTTCCCTGTTACGGCTAATCGAGCACAGCGCAACATCAACCCCCCAATACCGGGAGAGACGAAACCCCTCCTATCGCTCATTGCCTCCATGTGACTCGGGACTGTACCCAAAGACCACCGTTTTGCACGCCCTCATGGATGTGGTAAGGTGGAGATCAAAGCACAGTAGGAATCACACAAGACTCTATGACGATCTCGGGTCTACAGACTAACCTGTACAAGAGACTAACCAGGGACTTCCCTGTTACGGCTAATCGAGCACAGCGCAACATCAACCCCCCAATACCGGGAGAGACGAAACCCCTCCTATCGCTCATTGCCTCCATGTGACTCGGGACTGTACCCAAAGACCACCGTTTTGCACGCCCTCATGGATGTGGTAAGGTGGAGATCAAAGCACAGTAGGAATCACACAAGACTCTATGACGATCTCGGGTCTACAGACTAACCTGTACAAGTGTCACTTAAGAACTGCCATCTGACGTGAGGTATAATACCATCTGGGAGTTCTCGGCGAGTCCGTCCAGTGTACCCAGTCTCCACTGAGCACCCGTACACCATCTCTGATGTCAAACACCAATGGATATGGGATCATCCATCGCCCATCTCATGGGTCGAGAAGCGTATACGCTAGTCTACACTGGTATATCGATGCCCCGTCTCGATACACCCACGACTAGGGACCTTGAAGGATATACTTATGGACTACCATGTCCCCACTAGTATGATCTGCATCATAGTCCAGGCAGTCAAGTACACATCCTAAGGGCTTTATCAACATGTAACTATAAGACAGTTTAAAGAGACAAGTGTACATGTTAAGATAAAGAGTAACCAGATAGCATACTATCATATCGAGCAAGAAAGTCATCTCTATATATGTCCAAGCATCCAATATAATATACATCATCTGTACAATACTGGCCTCTAGGGCATACATACAACTAACAATCTCCCACTTGCACTAGGGCCAGCTGCTGTAGTATCGCATACCGAGCATCCCGAAGAGTCTCTCAAACTGTATCTGGGGAATGGCCTTCGTGAGTGGATCCGCCGTGTTGTTCTTCGTGTCAACCCTCCTGACCTCGATCTCCCGGCGATCAACTATCTTCCGGATCAGATGATACCGCCTCAGAATATGCCTGGATCGCTGATGGGACCTGGGTTCCTTGGCCAAAGCCACCGCTCCATTATTATCGCAATACAAAGGTATTGGATGGTCAATGGATGGAACCACTCCAAGTTTAGTAATGAACTTCTTGATCCAGACAGCCTTTTTGGCAGCATCGTTGGCAGCGATGTATTCAGCCTCCATCGTCGAGTCTGCCACGGTTTCCTGCTTGGAACTCTTCCAGCTAACCGCCCCTCTGTAAAGGGTAAAGATAAATCCCGACTGCGACTTAGAGTCGTCCTTATCACTCTGGAAGCTCGAATCGGTAAAGGACTCCACTTGGAGTTCTCCGTTACCATACACCAAGAGCATCTCTTTAGTCCTTCGTAAGTACTTGAGAATGCTCTTCACAGCTGTCCAGTGACTCTCTCCAGGATCAGCTTGATACCTGCTCACTACACTTAGTGAGTATGCAACATCGGGTCTGGTACATAGCATCGCGTACATGATAGAGCCTACAGCCGAAGCATAGGGTATCCCTTGCATGCGAGCTCTCTCCAAATCAGTCTTGGGAGACATCTCTTTAGAGAGAGTGACTCCAGAGATCGTGGGCAAGTTCCCACGTTTGGATTCTTCCATACTAAACCTCTTTAGTATGGTGTCAATGTACTTAGATTGGGACAATCCCAATATCCTTTTGGATCTATCTCTATAGATCCTGATTCCCAATATGCAGGAGGCATCACCAAGATCTTTCATTGAGAATCTTTGTGATAAGAAGAGCTTGACCGATTGCAGCATAGGAATATCATTTCCTATCAAGAGTATGTCGTCCACGTACAATACGAGGAAGACAACCTTACTCTCTGCCACCTTCTTGTAGATACAAGGTTCATCTGGATTTTTGACGAAATCAAACTCTTTGATAACGACGTCAAAGCAGATGTTCCAACTCCGCGATGCTTGCTTTAATCCATAAATGGATTTAAGCAGCTTGCACACCTTCCCGCTGCTCCCACTGTCTACGAAGCCCTCTGGCTGAGTCATGTACATGCACTCTTCTAAATCACCATTTAGAAAGGCGGTCTTAACATCCATTTGCCAGATTTCGTAATCATGATATGCAGCGATGGCAAGCATGATCCGAATGGATTTAAGCATAGCCAGTGGAGAAAAGGTCTCGTCATAGTCCATACCTGGTCTTTGACGAAAACCCTTTGCTACAAGTCTAGCTTTGAAAGTCTCCACTTTCCCATCTACACCAAGTTTCTTCTTGAAGATCCACTTGCTCCCAATGGGTTTTACCCCTTCAGGAGCAACGTCCAAAGTCCATACTTTGTTGGTGTACATGGATTCCATCTCGGACCGCATAGCATCCAGCCATTTCACTGAGTCCCTACTCGTGATGGCCTACTCGAAACTAGTTGGGTCATCATCCTCCATGATGAAATCCTCGCTCCCACCATCCATGAGAAAACCGTAGTATCTCTCAGGTTGGCGAGGAACCCTACTAGATCGGCGGAGAGGCTGAGGTTCATTGGGAGCTACTGAATCTTCTGGTTCCACTAAATCTTCAGTTACGGTTTGTGTATCTGGAACTTCTTCCAGCTCTACCACTTTGCCACTAATTTCTTTTTCAAGGAATTCCTTTTCTAAAAAGGTGGCATATTGAGAAACAAACACTTTTTGTTCTTCTGCATGGTAGAAAAAATATCCTTGGGAATTCTTAGGATATCCCACAAACTTGCAAAGAACTGACCGTGCCTCGTGTTTGTCTGGATTTTGCCTTTTGACATAGGCCGGACAACCCCATATCTTAACTCGTTTAAAATATGGTCTCTTCCCACTCCATATCTCATATGGTGTGGTAGGTACAGATTTAGATGGAACTTGATTCAATAGGTATGTTGCTGTTTCCAGAGCATATCCCCAGAAGGAAATAGGTAACTCAGCTGTGTTCATCATAGAGCGCACCATATCTAATAGGGTGCGGTTCCTCCGTTCTGATACACCGTTGTGCTGTGGTGTATATGGAGGAGTCAGCTGAGAGAGAATCCCATTCTCTTTTAGGAAGTCCAGGAATTCATTGCTCAAGTATTCACCTCCTCGATCATATCGTAGGATTTTAATACTTTTTCCGGTTTGGTTCTCAACTTCTTGTTTATATTCCCTAAATTTCTCAAAAGCTTCTGATTTGTGTTTCATCAGGAACACATACCCGAACCTAGAGAGATCGTCAGTGAATGTAATGAAGTATGAAGAACCATCCCTGGCATGTGTAGACATGGGACCGCATACATCATTATGTATAAGTCCCAAGAGTTCGGTAACTCTTTCTCCGTGTCCCATAAACGGAGTTTTGGTCATCTTGCCTTTGAGACATGACTGGCAAGAGTCATAAGATGAAAATTCGAAAGGTTTCAAATATCCATCCTTATGCAACTTAGCCAGTCGTGTCGCATTGATGTGACCCAGTCTACAATGCCACAAGAAGGATTCGTTCAGTTCTGAACTCTTCCTCTTGTGTGTGTTTGTTATGCTCAGAACTGTTGATTGATTTAGAACATAAATGCCATTGTACAACGTGCCTGATCCAACCAACTTTTGGTTACGGAAAATGTTTATAACATTATCCTGTAATACAAAATTATATCCCTCTTTACTTAATAAAGAAACCGATATAATATTGCATATCAGGTTCGGCATGTAATAGCATTCGTTCAGAACCAATGTATTACCGGTTGGTAATACAAGGTGATATTCCCCGACAGTCTTAGCTGCAACAATTGCACCATTTCCAACTCTAATGTCTTTATCACCTTCTCCAAGTTCTCTACCTTTTCTAAGCCCATGCAACTGATTACATATATGGGATCCTGATCCGGTATCTAATACCCAGGACGTAGAGCAAATGGAGAAACAGTTCTCTGTAACGAACACACCCGAAGAAAATGCATCAACATGTACTTTCTTCATTAGGGTGGCATGGGAATCCTGGTATTCCCCTATATCCTGTTCATTCCTATAACTCTTATAAGAAAGAACGGAACCAACGTTCCCCAGCACAGTATAACATGCGGGTTCGGTCAATACATCCATATTATTATCTTCATTAGGGCATGAAATGGTCGCTACCTGGAGAGAGAGAGAAGAAAACACTTTAGCGTATGCTCGTGCAAGATCAGATTGGTTATTATCTTATCTAATCAGGATGGCTCCCACTTCTTTTTATCAAATCTTCCTTCAAGCCCTAAAAGGAAAGACTAGCCGGGATTAATTACACACTACAAGTTCGCCAATCTTTCAGCCAGGCCAGTGTCGGTACTTTGAGGGAGGTCCCCCGTGCTTTCGCACGAACCTAATTAATGTAAACCTCGTTTTCCCAGAGGCGTAACCCCGTTGACACCTTTCTAGACACCTACTTGATCAGCTAATTGCAATGTGTAAGACTCTCCCAGGAGTAACTCTTACTCGCTGTGGGTATCGGGATCCAACTATCTCATAGAAGGTATGCAATCTCATTGCAAATTTCAACACTTGAAATTCCCGATAATATTTTGCCCCTAGCAGCTATATGACCTTAACATAGTCAACAAATCACAATTGCTAGTCAAGTTCAACCCGTCATTTCCTGATTGAATTAAACCCACCCGCACGACCCTTAACATAGTCAACAAAGTCGCACGACTACCCTAATCCAATCTGCATCATATGCATAAGCAGATAAATACTGGTCAGCTACCGCACACTACGCCTTAACATAGTCAACAAACGTAGCACGAATACTAACTAGTACTTATCTGAAATGATGGAGGGCTACGACAGGTTTTTCTGAAAATCTATTGCGTAATGAACTTGATATCGTTGTAGAATCAAATGAAGTTTTGAAATGGAGTGATTTTGAGGCTTTTCTAGTTTTGCTAAAGGGGTCACTCCCGGTGAAGGGATCGTCGGCCCTTTCCTCGTCGAATGAGGTGCGGGATATATCATATATATCACTATGCAAAGCAAAAGTAAAAGACAATCAAAAGCAAACCGAGTATATAGCATCTGCCAGTTATTGCTAAAGGAGTCACTCCCGGTGAAGGGATCTTGGTCCTTTCCTCATCGAATAAGGTGCAGGATATATCACATATACCGCTATGCAAAGCAAGAACTGTAGCTACCTATTTTGTTTTAAAATTTGATTCTACAACATCTTAGGTTTCTTTTCTTTCATTAATCACATTAATGAAGTCCCATCATTTAAATACCTAAACATCACAGATAAATACGACGTACACTTATGCCATCCGCATTCGCCTCGATGTCCCATCGTGCACCGTTAGGTTAGGTAACTAACGACAGAGCAGGGCAGGGCTAGCGCGGGTGTAAAACATAAGTAACGTCTATATAATATATCATATATACTATATACTATATCCATCACAGAACATCACATGATCACATCACAGATATCGCAGCAGAACAAACATATGAAATATTGGATATACTAGGACGTCCGTGTTTTCAATACGAGCCAGTATAAAACACGGATTCCACGGTCGCGATGAATAACCAATCCCACACCCCTAGACCCCTACGAGAGTGGCAAGCAACCCTGCCAATTCTAGGGTTAGGAGACCCGGACTCGACTCCTCGAGTTGGTCTCCCACTGGACCCCAGAACCCGGTTACTTGTGCTCCCCTCCTTGGGTGTATCCTAATGCGGAAAAGTAAATAATATACAAAAGGTGACAACTTCCGCTACCTGGAAGTGCCCCAAATAAAAAGAATATTACATACAAGTTTTTACATGAATGAAAATGAAAAACACTCATCTCACATAAAAAAACCCCGACTATTCGAACACAACGATCCAATATAACATATCCAGCAACACATAACATCACATGTCATCAACGTAAGTAAGTATGCATACCCCAATTATCGTTGACGTATAGCAACGAAACCGGCGATATGAACATACTACACTTACGGTCACAGAAAAGAAAGTGTAAAACTACAACAGTTGGAATCCGCAACCTTTTTAGACATCACATGCCTAATCAAATGAAATACTTAGACATCACATGCCTAACAGTTATAAACCCCGCATTTTAGTCTCATTATCGAAAACTCTTTTCAATATCAAGTGAAACTAAACCACTAGATTTATAACATTCATTCAGTTATCTCATAACTGTTTGTGAATTCCAATTATTGTATCACATTCCAGATAAACAGAAAATGTTAAACTTTCCGATCGAACAGTCGAATACCCAAGTTTTTCCGATACAGCTCAACACATGAAATAAGTCTAACAACATTCAGTTCGTGCCTCAATACCCCAAACCCGAAGGTTCAAAGGGCAGTTCAAGACGGTCACATAATCGAGTTAAGGTTTGTTGTCTTCTAGAGGGTCCATCGCGTTACTTGCACTACTTAGAACGTCGTTAAACTACGGAAAAATCCAACACTTGGAAATTTCCCGACAGGGGAAAAATTGGGTATTTATATCCGGTCGAACTTTTTAACATATTCTAAAAATTATCCGGAAATACACAAAGACGAAATTTGATAATCCGATCGAAACAACGAAGCTCTAAAACACCCCAGAAAATTCAACTCTTGAATAAATATTAAAAATACCCATAAAACTCAGCTTCTGAAATAATGAATTACTGTGCAGAGGAGGAGGGCTGACGTCATCAATCTGCCGCGGAACCGCCGCCTAAGGCAGGCTTCTGCCGCGGTTCCGCCGCAGGTTGCACTGTTCATGAGTTCAATTTTGTGCCGTAATTCTTAGAATTCTCTGCTAAGTTTTCTGCATATTTTTAATTTGGAAAAATCCCAGATTTTAGAAAAAGTCCAGAGAGCACTTGGGTTTTTGGGTTTCGGGTTCGTTCGGGTTTCAAACGTCGTCTAGACTTCGCCTAAGGATCTAGCTAGGCTCTGATACCACTGTAGGGTTCCTAGGCACACTATAGAGGTCTCACATGGCATCGATCATGCCAATTTAAAATTTTATGAGTGCCGAGAAACCCTAATACGGATCGTCGGCTAGAATTCTAGGCGAAACATTAAACTAGTTAATATCTAAACTAAAGGAGAGAGGCTACAACCTTTGTAGATCCGGTTATCCACTCCCTTAGCTCCATGTAGATGTCCTCTCGCTATCCTAGTCGGATCTCGGACTCTCGCATCGGCTTCATCGGAGAAATGAGCGGAATAGGTCGTCGGCTTCGTGCCGAAGATGATCTACGTCGAGGTTGCATAAGTTCAAGCTCCAACTTCACCAAGTTGTGAAACTTGTGAAGAAAACACCCAAAACAACTTGGCAAGAGGTAGAGGGTGAAGAAATAGGAGGTGGGTTCACTTTAGAATTGGATTTCACTCACTTTTGCTCAAGTTGCCATTGATGGACTTAAGCTTTTCTTGAAGAAGAAGATGATCAAGAAGAAGAAAGAATATGATAAGTGTTGAATTAAAAGAAAAATAAATCAATACTTATCATAAGCTAACTAGGGTTAAGTGTAGAGAATAGACCATGGTAAATGGGAATGGTTAGGGTTAAGCAAGAAGACAAATGGTCTCTTTAGTCAAAACTTCATGAAGCTTCAACAAGCTTCATGACAAAAAGAAACCATTTAATTTTCTTTTATCTATTTAAATAAATAAAGAATGGATAAATAAATAGATGAATAACTCAAAACCCTAACCATTATCATAACCATGGTTTAATTCTTTGCACTTAACTAAATGATCAAGTATCATCAAACATGATACAAATATGTGCACAAAAGTATATCACATATACTTCTTGCACATCAAGTGAGAAAATCCATATAAAGTGAACCAATACTAGCTAATGCAAAATAATATATCAAATATATAATTATACATTAAATCATTAAATCAACACTTGATTTAACGATCCGATTATATCGCATATAACCGACTAGTATCCAATGTATCGATTTATCGAATAGATGATTCGATAACTAGGTCATATCGCATACAACCAATCGAAACATTCATCGCGAGAATGAAATGCGGTATCACATACACGCATTATTCTCGGTCCCGTACATATCTCATATGCGCTCCTATTTCGTTTCGCTTGAGCCAGAAAACCTCTGTGTAAGACTCTAAAGACTCGTCAATACGCCGGTAGCAGATGATGATCATATCAAGCACCCACAAGCCGCAAGCGGTCTGCTAAACGTAACGGCCATCCGGGTATTGAGCGATCAGAAGATCGACGAGCCAGCCCGCTCATACTCCTGTGAATCCAACCAGTAACACTTTCCGTACAGTCCGGTCTGTTCGTCTGATATGTCGCATATCAAGTCTAAGGGTGGTAAACGTCAGACCCGAATAACCGATAAGTCGTGCCGATGTGAGGCTCATAACGGGTCGAGAAACTACTGGTAACACTTACCAGCAAATCTCTGATCAGCCCTGGCCAGGGACTTCCCTGTTACGGCCAATCGAGCACAGCGCAACATCAACCCCCCAATACCGGGAGAGACGAAACCCCTCCTATCGCTCATTGCCTCCATGTGACTCGGGACTGTACCCAAAGACCACCGTTTTGCACGCCCTCATGGACGTGGTAAGGTGGAGATCAAAGCACAGTGGGAATCACACAAGACTCTATGACGATCTCGGGTCTACAGACTAACCTGTACAAGTGTCACCTGAGAACTGCCATCTGACGTGAGGTATAATGCCATCTGGGAGTTCTCGGCGAGTCCGTCCAGTGTACCCAGTCTCCACTGAGCACCCGTACACCATCTCTGATGTCAAACACCAATGGATATGGGATCATCCATCGCCCATCTCATGGGTCGAGAAGCGTATACGCTAGTCTACACTGGTATATCGATGCCCCGTCTCGATACACCCATGACTAGGGACCTTGAAGGATGTACTTATGGACTACCATGTCCCCACTAGTATGATCTGCATCATAGTCCAGGAAGTCAAGTACACATCCTAAGGGATTTATCAACATGTAACTATAAGACAGTTTAAAGAGACAAGTGTACATGTTAAGATAAAGAGTAACCAGATAGCATACTATCATATCGAGCAAGAAAGTCATCTCTATATATGTCCAAGCATCCAATATAATATACATCATCTGTACAATACTGGCCTCTAGGGCATACATACAACTAACACCACCGCCCCTCGTCGGGGTCTCGACTGTATATACTAGTCTACTCTGGAGTATCGATGCCCTATCTCGAAACTCCCACGACTAGGGACCTTTTAAGGATGTGCTTATAGACTACCAGCTCCCACGTATATGATCGCCATCATACTGCTGGCTGTCAAGCAAGAATCCTAAGGGCTCTATCAACGCGCAATAGTGACCTATAAGTTCACCTGAAGCAGTACACGATGATAAAGGTAAACCAGATAGCATACTATCATCTTGAGTAAGACTGTCCTACCGGCATAGGTCCTCCATCAATCATTTCAATCATGTGCCTGTGATCCAATAATTGACTCTGAGGGCACTATCTCCAACAATCTCCCACTTGCACTCAAGGCTAATTATTGCGATGTCGCATACTCACAGCCCGTTCGATACCGAACACCCAACTCCTCTACTAATCAGTCTCACAAAACCAGTTTGCAAAACTAATGTGTTCGAGGAATAGCCTAAGTGAGTGGATCCGCCTTGATGTTTCTTTCTATGTCTCTCTTTATCTCAAGTTCGCGGAGAAAACCATCTCCCGAAATGAGCAATACCTGTCTTAGAATATGTCTGGATATCTGATGGGACCTAGCTCATAAATGAACTCCAAATCCAAACTTCTTAGACTGTATCTTCAACTGAACATAATCAGTATCCTGCGTTATGCCTCCCTCAGTATCCCCTTGGACCACCTGTCCAAAATACTGCCCCTCGTCAGAAGGAAAACTATAACTCTGATAAGCTCTCTGTCATCCATGTCATATTGGAAGCCTGAAATGATAACTGTCTCCTAAAAGAGGCTGTTGTTATCATATCCCTAGAACATGCACTTATGTTCTAAAACTGCTTCTGAATGTCTCTCCAGGATTGGATCAATATCAACTTATTGCATCTACTGCAAAAACAACATCTGGTGTGGTACTTGACATGTCATGATTGACTCAATTGCCTAAGCAAGTGATCTGCCAATCATGCACATCCCTCTCCCCTTTAGTCTGTAAGACACCTTTAGAGAGGGTGACTCCATCACCTGCAGGTACACCACCATGCCAGGAGTCGTCCATTCTAAAGCACCTCTAGAATTTTGTCTAAGTACCTTGATTGGGAAACAACCCAAATCCAGATCTAAAACCATATATCTAGTAACCAGAATGTCTTGATATTATATCCAAGTCCCATGTGGAGAAACCACTGTGTGACAACCAAAATATAACCGATCGTAGTATAGGAACATCACTTCCTACTCTGTGTATGTCATCCAAATACCAGGACATCACACCCTACTACCTTCTTAACAGATCCATCCCCTATTCTGATGAAGTCAAACCTATGACTGTCATATCAGAAATAGATGATCTATCTCCACTACATCTGCTTTAGTCTATAAATAGACATAAGCCACTTGTCCACCAATGCTTCCGCTGCTCCCACTAACTACGACAACCCTCTGGCAGAGTCATATACACGTACACTTCTAAAGCTATTTTAGAACGACGCTATACTCATCCTCCTGCCTGGTCTCGCTGTAAGAGCACGGCTGCGCCCCGGCTGTCAATCCGACGCCGGAATGCGGAAACGATAACTTTTTACGAACTTGTAAAGCGGCACCACCGCACACAAAAATCCCGGATCGGGCCATTAATTTAGTCCTAGCTAACTAAAGAACGGGTAGAGAGATATACCGAGTGATCCGTGTCCTTCGGTTTTCTCGTCGTCGTCCCGATCTCCCCACGGAATCTCCGGTCTTCAACTCCTCGTCGGAAGGGCACCACTTCGCCGGCTTCTTTTACGGGCTCCCACCACTTGACCGAGGCAACTCGGGCATGAAGTTGGCGAGCCGACGTGCCCAAGGATTGCTGTAGAATAGTGTAGTGCTCTTTATCTCTATTGGGGTAGAGGAAGTTGCCATATGGTGGAGGTATGAGATATGAACTTTTGGAGGAGGAGCTAAAATGATTTTGCCAAGCCAAATGAGTGTAAATTCCCCACCCAAAATTTGGGACAGCCCCCTTGTTATGGCCGGCCCCTCTCTTGGGAAAAAGAATGAGAATGGGAGTGAGAGAAAAGTCAAGGAGGGGGGAGGAAGCTATCATCCATCCAAGGGAGAGAAAAGAGATGATGAGAATAAATCATCACCAATAAAAAAAAACACTCCACCAACCTCATCATAACCTATCACCATCACAAGAGCCAAGCAATGATGAGAAGAAGAAGTCAAATGGTGGTAGAAATATCATGATATAATAATATGCAAAGACCACCCTCCAAAATGCTTGTTTGCACAAATGCAAATAAGCCCTCCTCCACCAATCTTCAGCCAATGAAAGATACAAAGAAATATGGCCGAAACGGAAAGCAAACTGGCAACTCCAAAAAACTGATCCCGTAATAAATTACAGGAAACCCCCGCTACTGTATATACATACCCGCATTTGTATTCCAACCGAATACAAATGCTATGAGACAAATTTACACTGTACAATACTAGGATCCGACTTAAACCAAAGCTTGCTATTATTAACCGTCCGATCCTGATCCGTGCAATGCCGCACGTATCTGATCGAACCCTGCCATATCTCCATACGGCCTCTACAGCGTTTCTCCCGAAACTTGAGAAACTGGTCTGTGGGGGACTCTAAAGACTCGTCAATACTTTGGTTGTGGATTTAACCACTAGCACGTCAGAGGTATTAGCCTATACGTAACGGGCTACCAGGTATTGACCAAAAGGGACGTATGTGAGCGAACTCATCCTGACACCCTACTGAGCCTGTCAGTGACAATATCCGTACAGTCCGGTCCGTTCGTCTATGAGCATCGCATGGCGGGCCTAGGGGGTTGGTAAAAGTCAGACCCCCAAAAGCGGTACAAGTCGTGTCGGAGTGTAGCCCAGAACACCCTGAGATACTACTGGAATACATACCAGTAAATCTCCTGCCTCGGCCAAGGGCTTCGTGTAATGGCTCTCCTAGACACAGCGCGACCTCACCCCCAATACCGGGAGAGACGAACCCCTGAAGATCCGCTCACTGCCTCCATGTGGCTCGGGACTGTACCCAACTAAAACCTGTTTGCACGTCTCCTTTGAGCGTGGTAGGGTAGTAATCAAAGTACAGTAGGAACTCACACGAGACAAATGACGATCCTCAGGTCGATGAACTAACCTGTACACATGTCACCAGGGAACTGCTATCTGACGTCAGGTATAAGACCAACTAGCATGTTCCCGGCGAGTCCTGTCTGGTGTACTCATAACCCAATGAGCACCTGTATACATCTTAGGTGAACCAACTGACACCAGTGGCTTGTGAGACCGGCCACCGCCCCTCGTCGGGGTCTCGACTGTATACACTAGTCTACTCTGGAGTATCGATGCCCTGTCTCGAAACTCCCACGACTAGGGACCTTTTAAGGATATGCTTATAGACTACCAGCTCCTACGTATATGATCGCCCTCATACTGCTGGCAGTCAAGCAAGAATCCTACGGGCTCTATCAACGTGCAATAGTGACCTGTAAGGTCACCTAAAGCAGTACACGATGATAAAGGTAAACCAGATAGCATACTATCATCTTGAGTAAGACTGTCCTACCGGGATAAGTCCTCCCTCAATCATTGCAATCACGTGCCTGTGATCCAATAATTGACTCTGAGGGCACTATCTCCAACAATCTCCCACTTGCACTCAAGGCTAATTATTGCTATGTCGCATACTCACAGCCCGTGTGATACCGAACACCCAACTCCTCTACTAGTCAGTCTCACAAAGCTCGTTTGCGAAACTATTGCGTTCGAGGAATAGCCTCAGCGAGTGGATCCGCTTTGATGTTTCTTTCTATGTCTCTCTATTTCTCAAGTTCGCGGAGAAAGCCATCTCCCGAAATGAGCAATACCTATCTTAGAATGTGTCTGGATGTCTGATGGGACCTAGCTCATAAATGAACTCCAAATCCAAACTTCTTAGACTGTATCGTCAACTGAACTTAATCAGTATCCTGCGCCATGCCTCCCTCAGTATCACCTTGGACCACCGGTCCAAAATACTGCTCCTCATCAGAAGGAAAACTATAACTCTGACAACCTCCCTGTCGTCCAGGTCACCTTGGAAGCTTGGAATGATAACTGTCTCCCGAATGAGGCTGTCATTATCATATCCCTAGAACATCCACTTATGTTCTAAAACTGCTTCCTACTGTTTCTCTAGGATTGGATCAATGTCAACTTACTGCATCTAGTGCAAAAACAACATCTGGTATGGTACTTGACATCTCATGATTGACTCAATTGCCTAAGCAAGTGATCTGCCAATCATGCACATCCCTCTCCCCTTTAGTCTGTAAGACACCTTTAGAGAGGGTGACTCCATCACCTGCAGGTACACCACCATGCCAGGAGGCATCAATTCTAAAGTACCTCTAGAATGCTGTCTAAGTACCCTGATTGGGAAACTACCCAAATCTAGATCTAAAACCATAGATCCAGTAACCAGAATGTCTGATATAATGTCCAAGTCCCATGTGGAGAAACCATTGTGTGACGACCAAAGTATAACCGATCGTAGTATAGGAATGTCACTTCCTACTCTGTGTATGTCATCCAAATACCAGGACATCACACTCTACTACCTTCTTAACAGATCCATCCCCTATTCTGATGAAGTCAAACCTATGACTGTCACATCAGAAATAGATGATCTATCTCCGCTCTATTTGCTTTAGTCTATAAATAGATATAAGCCACATGTCCACCAATGCTTCCGCTGATCCCACTGACTACGACAACCCTCTGGCAGAGTCATATACACGTACACTTCTAAAGCTAGTTTAAAACGATGCTATACCCATCCTCCTGCCGGGTCTCGCAGCCTGGAACAACAACAATGGCAAGTCTGGGTAAACAAGAACCTCCCTGTCATCGTCCTTGAGGCTACCGGAGTACCTCTCGGGTGCCTGAGGTTACCCACCGTATCTGCGGAGTGGCCAATGGAATGTCAAACCAGATTGAATCTTTAGGTTCTTATCAAATCTTCAGTAATCGTTTGCGGTTCTGGAATCACTTCCAGTTCTACCATACTCCCACTACTGTTTTCTGATAAAATCCATTTTTATTAAAACTGTGGCGAGTCTAGAACAATATCACTATTGATCTTCCAGATGGTAGAAAGTCAACCCTCGTCATAGCCTGGGTCAACCAACAAACAGCCATTACAGAAACGTGCCTTGAGTTTCCAGAGTCTGGTTTTAAGCATAAGCCGGACAACTCCCTGTACCTTAACATCGTTAAGATATGAACTGTTCTATATCCAATATAGAACCAGAGGCACTGATTTAATTGAACCAGATTCAAATCATGCAACTGTCTCCAGTGCATGTCAACTAAATGGAAAGAGTCCAATCAGCGTTACTCAACTTAGGAATGCTTCCGATTATGAGTAACCTGAAAGAGAGGCAAGTTCTCTTAATCATTACTATCAACTGAACACCATACACAAGTATCTACATCTTCGATCAACTTGAAGAATCCCGATACTTGCATCACCTAGTTCTCTACTTTATTCATATACCTATAACTTCTCAAAACTTGGACCCTGTGTTTCTACGAAACACCTGTCTAAAAAACTAGAGAAGTCATAAGTAAACCGAATATAGTACGAGAACCAACCCCTCTATCCTCATGGACGCTGGACAACATACAATACTCTGTATAAGTCCTTTGAGTCTGATAACTCAATCCCTGTGTGTCGTAGGTTGAAAACTGTACTTATGGTTAAGAAGAATTACACCGCTGTTTAATGCTCCTTACCTAACCATCCACTGATATAGGTAAATGTCATCGACATAATTTCAAAAAAGTATATCTCACTCTATAAAAATAGACGTACAGATATATCAATTTGAAATTGGTGCATGACAGCGGATATTCAAAACGAAATGTTTGCCGACCGGCAAACAGCCCAGGTGATTTCCTCAAATATCACCAATTACAACGAATTCCGATATAATGAGGACAATCACCTAATTCCCAATAATTTACTCCCACTTATCATCTGTAAAACCATACAGATGTGAGAATCATACCTGGTAAATACATACCCTGGAGCAAGATCTGATTGGGAAATCAGTTTTCCTTTAACAGTACACAGTGAAACTGAAACATTGAAATGTTTCGATAGGGTATCCCGGTATTCCTAGTAATGCCTCTTCCATTATCCAGATTCACAACTGTAACCGTGTAATTCTTTGCCATCTTTCCAAATCCCTTTATATGTCTTTAGTCATTACCTTCTGCACACCCTCTTAGGCTAAATGGTTTTCTTCCTTCCCCACCGTTCGGCACCAGCCTATGGTTTGGAAGAAGACTGTCCAATAAGCATAATGGGTGTACTGTCCTGATCCTAGGAGCACTCGCAATGCGAGAGAAGGTGAAGATAAAAGACAACCGAATAAACCTTATTCCTATTTCTCCTGAACCAGAATCCATCCCCGAACTGGAACAAGTTCCTTTCGAGTTCGTATATAACCATACGATGGAGTATCCAATAAACTGTGGATCTTCGTAGTGATATGGAGTATCCTGAGAAATACAAAGGTGATATAGGATTGGCGAAGAAATACTTGGTTTGGTCGTGAATAGCAGTCGCAATTTACTTTGCCCTCTTACTAATCCCTTAATATGTCTTTACTTAATACCTTCTGTACACCATCGTTAGGCTAACTGGTTTTCTTCAATCCCTACCGGTCGGCACCTGCCTATGGTTTGGAAGAAGACTATCCAATTTGCGTAATAGGTGTACTATCTCCTAAACCAAGGAGTACTCGTAACCTGAGAGAAGGTAAAAGGAAAAGACAACTGAATAGTCCTATTCGTTTTCTCCAGAACCGGAAACTATCCTCGAATAAATTCCTTCGAGTTCGTATCTAACCATACGATGGTTTTGTCCAATGGAAGTGTACATTCGTAGTAATACGGGGTGTCGTGGAGAAAAGGGTAAAAGTAGGAGTGGCAATGAGGTTTGCAACTCTGACAATCCAAAAGCCAGTGTTTAAGAAGGTTCGGTCAACTTGGTCACTGAGTCATAGTCTTAGGGTCAGGTCAATGGTCGCTGCCAAAGAGAGAGAGAAAAGAAACATTCAGCGTGCACTCTAGCCTAAATCAGAATGGTTACCAATTTATCTAATCTGGAAACCTCACACTGTACCGTCAAATTCTCCTCCAAACCTGAAAGAAGAATTAGTCGGGATCACCCGAGGAGTAAACCAACTCATCAGTGGGAATCGGGATCCAACTATCATTGCATGATAACGTGACGAAATCCGCTCACGTTATCACACTCCAGAAGGTATGCGCATATCTGGTAAGTTTCAGTTTCTTTAGAAACTCCCGATGTGATTTCTGCCCCATGCTCTTATGACCTTGACGAAGGTCAACAAATCATAAGTCACATGTCAAGTTCTACCCGTCATTGTCCAGGTTAATTTGAACCCACCCATACAAGACCTTGACGAAGGTCAACAAGGCTATACGTCTGTCACAAACCAACGCATCTATCTATGCAGCAGAAAGGTAACAAGCAGCTAACATTCACTATGCCTTGACGAAGGTCAACAAACATAGCATGAATACTACGTGCTACCCGTCTGAAACGACGGAGGGCTACGAATGGTTTTTGGCGAAAAACCTTTAACGTAATGAGCTTGATATCGTTGAAGGAACCGGATAGCTTTTATAAAAATATAGTGGCGAAAACCTTTGCTAAAGAGGTCACTCCCGGTGAAGGGATCTCGGCTCTTTCCCCGTAGAATGAGGTGCAGGATATTCCAACTGAATACCACTATGCAAAGCAAAAGAAATCGTCTATAGTGAAGTTATTTCCCTGACGCAAACTTTTGTCCAAGGGGTCACTCCCGGTGAAGGGATCTCGGTCCTTGCCTCATCGACTGAGGAGCAAGATATTCCAACTGAATACCACTGTGCAAAACAAAAGTGAACGTCCTTGCAATAACAGCTTTTTGAAAAGTGTTCCAACAACATCAGAATAGGTTTGTTTAGCTTGCATTGATCCGAATCAACGCAGTCCCATCAATTGATCACACCAATAAAGAACGAAAATAATGATGTACGTATATGCCATCCGCATTCGCCACTGGGTCCCGTCATTACCCGTTAGGTTACTTAACTAACGACAGAGCGGGGACTGGACTAGCGCGGATGCAAAAAATATACAACATCTACTAGTATATATATCAATATATAATATTTCGCTCAAGGCGTGATAAAATGCAACATCACAGAAATGTACAGCATCACAGAACAATACAGATATCTGGGATCCCCGGGTTTCATAGAGCCGCTACTGAAACCCGACGTTCCCCTGGTCGTGTGGATAGCCTGTGCAATGAAATCCTAGACCCCTATGGGCGCGGCAAGTTACCCGCCAAAACCTGAAGCGAGGCAGCCCCCTTCAGCAACGTAAATGGACCACCCAGCTCTTCACGGAATCCGGTAACTTGGGCACCCCTCCTGGGTCAACCTGTACCCCCTACGAGTGCGGCGAATAGCTTGCCAATTCTAGAGTGAAGCCCCCTCCGTCTCAATGCCATGAGATGCGGGCTTGTTGCCCTCTAGAACCCGGGTATCCGTGCACCCCACCTTGGGGTAATCCTAGTACAGAAAGTAAAATATACATACAACGGGTACATCGACCTCGACCCGGTCGTGCCCCAAAAGAATAATATACAATCAGGCAGTGACGGCAGTCCTCATGTCGGACGCTCGCCCCGCAATATCAAATGTACATAATACAACCAAAACTGTACTAGCATTGCACCCAGGCTATCCCCCACGACCAATCCGCAACATCACAGTACAACACAGAACATCAACGTGAATGTCACGTTCGCAAATCCGTCTAACCGGGCTATAGCAGTTAGACTGGATTTACCGATCGAGTGACATTCACAGTCGCAGATATAATGTAAATACTGTGAACTAATGTGTTTAAAATTCCCGATCGATCAAATTTACCTAAGTGGGCCCCCAAGCACTACTGTAGCACTTAAAGAAATTCTGGGCCCAAAAAGAATATTCCAAAACCCCTATTTTCAAGTTTAAAGAGCTCTGTGCAAAATTGTTGCAGTGAGGACACTGTACTGCGGCGGAACCGCGGCCCCAAGGGGGGTTTGGCCGCGGTTCCGCTGCGGTTCTACAGTGTCACGCCACCAATTTTTCACAGATTTCTTAGAATTTTCTTCTCAGTATTCTGAAACAACCTGAAAAATTTTTGGAGCCAAAAAAAATTCGACAGATACAGATGCACATGAAAACGCGGTTTTTGGAATTTTGTTCGATCGGAAATATAAACACATTAGACAAAGCTAGACTAGGTTAATGGCGTGGCTCTGATACCAGTGTAAGTGCACGGCGGCGCCCCGGCCGTCAGTCCGACGCCGGAATGCGGAAACGATAACTTTTTACGAACTTGTAAAACGGTACCACCGCGCACAAAAATCTCGGATCGGGCTATTAATCTAGTCCTAGCTAACTAAAGAACGGGTAGAGAGATATACCGAGTGATCCGTGTCCTTCGGTCTTCTCGTCGTCGTCCCGATCTCCCGCGGAATCTCCGGTCTTCAACTCCTCGTCGGAAGGGCACCACTTCACCGGCTTCTTTTACGGGCTCCCACCTCTTGACCGAGACAACTCGGGCACGAAGTTGGCGAGCCGACGTGCCCAAGGATTGCTGTAGAATAGTGTAGTGCTCTTTGTCTCTATTGGGGTAGAGGAAGTTTCCATATGGTGGAGGTATGAGATATGAACTTTTGGAGGAGGAGCTAAAATGATTTTGCCAAGCCAAATGAGTGTAAATTCCCCACCCAAAAATTGGGACAGCCCCCTTGTTATGGCCAGCCCCTCTCTTAGGAAAAAGAATGAGAATGGGAGTGAGAGAAAAGTCAAGGAGAGGGGGGAGGAAGCTATCATCCATCCAAGAGAGAGAAAAGAGTTGATGAGAATAAATCATCACCAATAAAAAACAACACTCCACCAACCTCATCATAACCTATCACCATCACAAGAGTCAAGCAATGATGAGAAGAAGAAATCAAATTGTGGTAGAAATATCAAGATATAATAATATGCAAAGACCACCCTCCAAAATGCTTATTTGCACAAATGCAAATAAGCCCTCCTCCACCAATCTTCAGCCAATGAAAGATACAAAGAAATATGGCCGAAACGGAAAGCAAACTGGAAACTCCAAAAAACTGATCCCGTAATAAATTACAGGAAACCCCCACTACTTTATATACATACCCGCATTTGTATTCCAACCGAATACAAATGCTATGAGACAAATCTACACTGTACAATACTAGGATCCGGCTTAAACTAAAGCCTGCTATTATTAACCGTCTGATCCTGATCTGTGCAATGCCGCACGTATCTGATCGAACCCTGCCATATCACCATACGTCCTCTACAGCGTTTCGCCCAAAACTTGAGAAACTGGTCTGTGGAGGACTCTAAAGACTCGTCAATACTTTGGTTGTGGATTTAACCACTAGCACGTCAGAGGTATTAGCCTATACGTAACGGGCTACCAGGTATTGACCAAAAGGGACGTCTGTGAGCGAACTCATCCTGACACCCTACTGAGCCTGTCAGTGACAATATCCGTACAGTCCGGTCCGTTCGTCTATGAGCATCGCATGGCGGGCCTAGGGGGTTGGTAAAAGTCAGACCCCCAAAAGCGGTACAAGTCGTGTCGGAGTGTAGCCCAGAACACCCTGAGATACTACTGGAATACATACCAGTAAATCTCCTGCCTCGGCCAAGGGCTTCGTGTAATGGCTCTCCTAGACACAGCGCGACCTCACCCCCAATACCGGGAGAGACGAACCCCTGAAGATCCGCTCACTGCCTCCATGTGGCTCGGGACTGTACCCAACTAAAACCTGTTTGCACGTCTCCTTTGAGCGTGGTAGGGTAGTAATCAAAGTACAGTGGGAACTCACACGGGACAAATGACGATCCTCAGGTCGATGAACTAACATGTACACATGTCACCAGGGAACTGCTATCTGACGTCAGGTATAAGACCAACTATCATGTTCCCGGCGAGTCCTGTCCGGTGTACTCATAACCCAATGAGCACCTGTATACATCTTAGGTGAACCAACTGACACCAGTGGCTTGTGAGACCGGCCACCGCCCCTCGTCGGGGTTCGACTGTATACACTAGTCTACTCTGGAGTATCGATGCCCTGTCTCGAAACTCCCACGACTAGGGACCTTTTAAGGATATGCTTATAGACTACCAGCTCCCACGTATATGATCGCCCTCAGACTGCTGGCAGTCAAGCAAGAATCCTAGGGGCTCTATCAACGTGCAATAGTGACCTGTAAGGTCACCTAAAGCAGTACACGATGATAAAGGTAAACCAGATAGCATACTATCATCTTGAGTAAGACTGTCCTATCGGGATAAGTCCTCCCTCAATCATTGCAATCACGTGCCTGTGATCCAATAATTGACTCTGAGGGCACTATCTCCAACACTCGCAGCCTGGAACAACAGCAATGGCAAGTCTGGGTAAACAAGAACTTCCCTGTCACTGTCCTTGAGGCTACCGGAGTACCTCTCGGGTGCCTGAGGTTACCCACCGTATCTGCGGATTGGCCAATGGAATGTCAAACCAAATTGAAAATCCAAAACTATAATCTTTTCTAAATTAACAACCATAATTCTATCAAGAGAGGGGGTCGGCCATATATAGAGGAGGGGGTGAGTGTAGGAAAAAGGGGGTGACCACAACAATGAAGCTTATCATAACACCTTGTATGAACACATTTAAAGAAACAATGAATCATAACCCTTAGTCATTAACCTAGTCACCCTTGCATTAAATGAATCATTAAATGCACTAATGAGTCACTTAACACCTCACCATCCTAGTCATCATCTAGAAGCTTCCACACTCATCTCAAGAAAAGATAAATCCGTATTAAACCGAATGTTTAATACGGCTGATAGAAAACTGGAAACTGGCAACTTCCAAAAGTGATCCTGAAACAAATTTCAGGATAACCCCGTATCAGTATAAACATACCCGCATTTGCATTACGACTGAATACAAATGCAACTGAGACAAAGATATTATATCTATACAGTATAATACTGGGATCCGGCTTAAATCAAAGCCTACTAGTATTATCTGCCCGAAAAATGACACGTGCGAAAATGCACGTGCATTTTCCGAACCTTGCCATAAAACCATACGGCCTCTACAACGTTTCGCCCGAACTTGGGAAAGTGTCTGTGGGGGACTCTAATGACTCATCAACACACCGGCACTGGGTATAACCACTAGCACGTCAGAGGTACAAGCTGTACGTAACGATTTGCCTATGTATTGATTGGAAGGGAAGCTGACAAGCGAACTCATCCATAAACCCTACTGAGCCTAACAGTGACAATATACATACAGTCCGGTCCGTTCGTCTATGAGTATCGCATATCGGCCTAGGGGCTGGTAACGTCAGACCCCCAATAGCAGTATAAGTCGTGTCAGAGAGTGGTCCAGAACACCCTGAGATACTACTGGAGTACCTACCAGTAAATCTCCTACCTCGGCCGAGGGCTTTGTGTAATGGCTCTCCTTGACACAGCGCGATCTCACCCCCAATATCGGGAGAGACAAATCCCCTGCCGATCCGCTCACTTGCCTCCATGTGGCTCGGGACTGTACCCAAAAAAGACCTGTTTGCACGACTCCTTTAAGCCTTGGTAGGGTAGAAATGAAAGCACAGTGGGAACTCACACGAGACAAATGACGACCTCAAGTCGATGAACTAACATGTACACATGTCACCAGGGAACTGCTATCTGACGATATGTATAATACCAATTAGCAGGTTCCCAGCGGGTCCTGCCCGGTGTACTCATAACCTAATGAGCACCTGTATACATCTTAGGTGAACAAACTGATACCAATGGCTTGTGAGACCGGCCACCGCCCCTTTTCGGGGTCTCGACTGTATACACTAGTCTACTCAGGAGTATCGATGCCCTGTCTCGAAACTCCTACGACTGTATACACTAGTCTCCTACGACTAGTTAATGTTAACCCTAATTAACTAGATTGAATATAAACAATAAAAATATGAAATTTTCTTTTCCTCGATAACTTTCATGGTTATCAATCGATCATCAAATTAACTAGTTATCAGCACTGTGTATCATTTTGCTAAATAAACCTCATGGTCGTCAATCACTCATCGATCTATCTAGTTTATCAGAATTGCAATCAAAGAACTTATTTTTATCATTAAGTATTCGTCATTAAGATCATGAAAGAAAAATAAGAACTTTTAAAAACGAACACCAATCATATATCAAGTTTCATCTAAACCCTAAATAAAGAATTAGCAACTCATAGCATAAGAATAAAAGCATATAATTAAAAAGAAATTCATTTCATAAAATTAAGAAATTAACTTACAAAACTTTGATCTTCTCAAACCCTAGACGACTATCAACTAAAAGAGAAGAAGAAAACCCCTAAATAATAATACAGTAGTATATATAGACTCTCTGGCCGATTATAAGAGATATAAACCTTTATTTTTAAAACCATGAGAAGCACGTAAAATTTTAGAAAAGAATTCACACAGAGGGCGGCGAATTGCTGGCCCTAGTCGGCTCAAAGCCGGCCTATTTGGTCCAATTGGCCTTAGATTTAGTCCGGTGCCTTGGTTCTTTGAGTTGACTTATTTGACTATCTGTTTGGTTCTTTGGCTTGAGTCTTGTATCAGTTTCTTCATTAAGTTGTTTACGTCCAAGCACGTAAGTTCATCTTTTATGTATTTTTTCATTTGAGACTCTATAATATACATTTATTCATAAAACGTGCCTCGAGTAGTATTAAATGGAAAAAATAAGGTAAATACGGATATAAAAATATGTAATAATTATACTAACCAATAGCCTTTACGTCTTACATTTGAGCTTTTGGTTTTACAAAATTTGACATGTTGCTCATTTCTTTTACATTTGTTCCATACTAAATTACACATCATATTGATTTATTATATTTTCTTTCTCTTCCTTTAGCATGGGGCCGACCCCCATGCTTGAGATTGGACTTAGGTTGGGCCGGTTTGGACCCACTTGGCTTGGGTTCGAATTTGGACCCACTTTACTTGGGTTCGGGTTTGGACTTACTTAACTTGGTTACAGACTTGGGCCCGACTCACTTTTTAGGCCTTGACTTTGAATTTTTGACTTTTTATTTTGACGGTGGGGTGTAATTTTTGACCCCAATACCTACCTTCCGCTGTGCTAGGTCAATTGGTATCAGAGCGAGTCTTAATCCTCTCTCATGCCTATCGACGAAGATCATGAAAGTTCCAATGAAGCTCTTGCCTAGCGTATCAATAACATCGAAGGGACCTTAGTCAAGATGAGGGAGATGCTTGATGCCTGAGCGTCGGTGAAGACATCTGTAATCGTGACGTGCCTCAACCTAATAAAGGAATCGACGCCGATGGCTACGAAGTAAAATTACCCCCCACGCGATCTCAACATCGACTATGGGATGTCAATTATGACTACCGCCAACGAGCAAAAGATGTGCCGCTTTATTATGGATCAACAAGCGCGAAGGAGCTGCTCGATTGGATCTCTGAATTTGAAATTTTTTCGACGTTCATGAGGTTCCATTGTCCAAACAGGTTTTTCTTGTGTATCGCAAACTTAAAGGGAGCGCGCAGGCTTGGTAGAAACATCTGCAAGTAAATCAAGAGAAACAAGAATGCAGCGAAAACTGCATGCCTGGTTCCTGCCTCCTAACTATAAATAGATGTTGATCAATCAGTGTCAGAACGGTCGACAAAGATCTCGCAATGTGGAGATCTGCACTGCCGAAAGGAATCGGCCTCGCGATAGATATTTCTATTGTGATCGAGATGCGCCACGCGCAAGAGTTCGCAAACCTATCAATAGTTACTCTTCACTGAAGCGTTGTCAACCCCACCATCACCGTCTCCACCACCGCCATTATTTCCATCGCCACTACCATTGTCTCAACTTGGGCCGACACTTGGGCCGAGCCTAAACTTTCAGGTTGATGCAAACGAACAAACTTATAAATATGAAGATGGTGTCGAAATTAAAGGAGTTGTTCATGTAGATGAAGTGATGAGAAAAAAATTAATGGGTTGAATGATTGCATATTTAACTAGTTGATCAATAAGGAGATCGTCGTAGACGGATTCAACAACCCTAGTAGTGAGGAATGACTCAACAACCCCGGTGATGAAGAATGACTTGACAACACCAGCAATGAAGACAACCTCGACATCACTATTCAAGCCACAATTGTTTTCACCAATGTCTACAGCACAACCAGGAAAGTTGATGGGTCCAAATTTTTTTTATAATATATGGGATCGATCAAGAGGCTAAATCAAAAGGAAAAAGTCTACTAATTTCGGTAGTTACACTTTGAACATTGCTTTTATGATGATCAAAAAGAATATTTTTGAATCAAGAGCCACTGTTATTCATATTGATACCTGTTAAAAGAATAGGATGAACAGGAAGAAACGACAAAGGAGAAAATTTTCATAAAATCCAGCTCAAACCTAAGCCAAAGTAGAGGGCGAGTTTCACTTAAGTGAAGGGGAAAAATCGAGAACGGGTTTTGTTTAAATGAAGGAGAATGACGTAGGCAGATAGCCTGAAAAGAATTAGTGGAAAGATTTAAACGAAGATTTGGAAGAATATTTGAAGCGAGTGGAACAAAGCAAGTTTAAACAGGAAAGATTGCAGATTTAAATGAGAAATATTGCAGAAAGATTTGTCTTTATTTAGCTTGATTATATTACATTAAATTTGAGAGAATAATTTGTTAGATTAGTTTAGATTTTATTTTATTTTTGATTTATCATTAGGATTTTGATCTATGCCCTGTATAAGAGGCAGCAATGTAACTTTTTATGAAGGTTTATTTTTTCGAATAAATTAAACTTTCTAGAGATGTGTTCTATGTCCCTAGTGCGCTAGGTTTTTCTTCATCGCTTCTAAACGACGTATGCCCCCTCCGTCCGTAGAATGGTATCTACCTCCCGCCGTGTCATGTCACAAATTTAGCATTTCAAAATTAAGTTTTGCTAACTTTGTGAAACTCTAGTTTTGATAATTTAACTCTATTAATCGGCTTTGGAAAAGGATGATAAACGTGCCGACCTCGAGCGAGCGGAGAGGCTCAAGCTCGGCTCATTTAGTATTGGATCAGCTCGAGTTCGATCCAGAGCTTAGGCTCAAGTTCATTTATTTTAACAAGCCGAGCTCTTAACGACCTAACAAGTCCTTAACGAGCCGACCTTTGGAACTCAATTTTTTGATTTTGCGTTTGATTTCTTCGAATTGGGGCTCGATGTTTTTTATTTGTAGAAAGCTTCCTGTAGGACTTCAAAGAAGAACCGTCGTTTGAGGAAATTTTTTTCTTTTGAAGGTTTCGAATTTAGGGCTTGTGACTTTTCGAGTTTAGGGTTAAGAAAAGGGCTAAAGTTTTCTTCAAGTCCAAGACATGTATTTCGGGCTTGATATGAACAGAGAGGAGTAAAAATAAAATAAAAAATAAAAAATAATGTATATAATATGGGGTATTGGATTGGGTATTCGGTACTATTAGGTTATTGGGTATGAGCTTAATATTTAAAACATATATTATAACCAAACTCAAGCTGTCAACGAACAAGCCAGTTTCAGTTCAAGTTCGGCTCGTTTATTTAACAAGCTAGGATTTTGGCTCAAGTTCGGCTCATTAACAAACGAATAGAACTTGAAAGAGCCCTTGTCAAGCCGAACTCAAGCCGACTCGGTACGATTAGCACCCTTAGCTTTGGATGTGATACATAGACATATCAAAGATTATAATGTGATACTATGGATGTGCATGGGTCGGGTAGATTTTGGACCATAAATGAACCCGAACCCGTTAGTGCAGGCGGATTTTCTAGCCATTTTAAATCCGCACGTTGAAATGTGTAGATAAGCCCGAACCCGAACCCAACGAGTTCGGTCGAGTTTCAGGTCCGGATTCGGGTTTCATTAGTTCGGACGGGTTAAACACGATTTCGAGTAATCATGGGTCTCACATATTAAATTTGGCTTTTAATTTATATGAAATAAAACCATAAATCCCTAGCTTGATCTAATTAAACCATAGTTTTCTACCGTCTTTTGATATTAGAAAGTTGAAATCTTAGTTTGAATCCTATGACCAAGAAGTAAAAAGATTTCACATTTTCGTATTTAATTTAAGAAGATAAAATAAAAGGGGAAAAACTAAAAAAGAATGCGGCTCAATTAAACTTTGGATCTGAGAAGTAAGAAAAGGATTTAGATAACCCATAAGATATAGATGTAAGGTGTTGATGTTAGTGATATATGCCCTAGAGATCATTATTGTATCATATTGGATTGTATATTACTTAATGGGAGCTTGGGATATACATGGATATAGTAACAGTCTTGCTCAAAATGATAGTATGCTACCTGGTTTGTTTCTACCTCAATATGTGCATGTGTTTTCATAGCATATCGCTTATACATATTAGTAAAGCCCATAAGATCTTTTTTTGATTACCAGCGTTGTGATGGCAGTCACACTAGTGGGGGCTGGGTAGTCTATAAGCACATCCTATACAGGTCCCTAGTCGTAAGATTATCGAGACGGGGTATCGATACTCCACAGTAGACTAGTGTATACGCTTCTCATCCCAGCAGGGGAGATGGTATGTCTCACAGCCATCAGTACGTCGTACTGGAGATAGTATGCAGTTGCTCATTAGGTTATGAGTACACTGGACATGACTCGTCGGGAACTGTTGGTAGGTATTATACCTGTCGTCGGGTAGCAGTTCCCAGGTGACATGAGTACAGCTTAGTCCGTCGACTTGACACTGCTACTTCTCCTCAAGTGTGTTCCTACTGTACTTTGATTACTACCCTACCACGGCTCAATGGAGTCGTGCAAAAAGGTAGTGGTTGGGTGCAGTCCCGAAGCACTTGGAGGCAGTGGTGGTTAGATATGATTCGTCTCTCCCGGTATTGGGGGTTGATATCGCGCTGTGTTCGGAAGGCCCTTACACAAAGTCCATGGCCAAGGCAAGCGAGATTTACTGGTAGGTATTCCAGTAGTTTCTCAGGGTGTATTGGGCTACTCTCCGACACGACTTATTGCGCTATTAGGGGTCTGACGATTACCGCCCCGTTAGTCCCGAAATTCTATACTCTTAGACGAACAGACCGGACTGTACAGAGATTATCACATTCAGGCTCAGTAGCTCATCAGCCTTCTTATCGACATCTACCTGGGGACCGTTACGTGCAGCTAGTACCACTTGCGACCTGTGGTTAAGCCCGCTGCCAGCGCAGTGTCTGGTCTTTAGAGTCCCACACAGAGAGTTTCACAGCACCGGGAAAAAGGTGTATAGGCCGTATGGTTTTACGGCAGAGCTTCGATCACTTACGCGCACTAGTGCGCGTATGATGTTCGGGCGGATAATACTAGTGCACTTTGGTTTAAACCGGATTCTAGTTGTAACACCCTAGTTCATTTATACCAGTTCTAATTCGAGTATTTCTTTATTTATGGTATTTTCCTGATTTATTGTGTTTTGGGTGCGAATAGTGTATTTGACATTTGTATTTGCATCCGACCCGACCTGCATGCTTGAAACCAGTCTTGATTCATGTTTATGATTTATCCTGACCTGTTACATGAACTCGTGTACTTTCATTTTAATTTATACATCTTGAATACTGGCATTTTATCTGGCATTTGCATTTTTATAATATAACATTTTAAGTCACATAAAATATTTTAAAAATACATTGCATGGTCTGCATGATACCCCTAGCCCCGTGGTAGGATCCGCGCATCTTGTTCTCATCCCGTCCAGTGAAATGGACTTGTTTGGATGGATACGCGCACGTGCATGCATCCGTTCTTGGGGGTATACATTTTTCGTTATCCGGACATTCATTTTTTTATTTTGTTCGACATGTATATTTTTCGTATTTTAAAACTGAATTTTAGACCCAACCCGGGCTTGTTTTTGACTATGTTTGTATTTACCAGAATATCAAATTTTATTTATATAATATTAATTTAATAAATTGATACAAATTAAAATTTAGTTAACTAATAAAAGATTTTTTAAATTTAAATCTAAACTAATTTCCTAACAAACTAACAACCCCTTTCTCTCTCTCCTCTGCATATATATATTTATATATTTTTTATTTATTTAATTTTTTCTTTCCTTATTTAATACACAGCCTCTTCTTCTTACTTCTTCTTCTTCTTTCTTTTTCTTGATCTTGTTTCTTGATTCCGGTGATCACCGCCGGAGCCGTGCTCGTCGCTGACGATCCGAGTGATCCAGTGAACGTACCTGACTTGCGTGATCACCCTCGTGCGTTATTTGGAACTGTACCATGTACCGTGCGCACGTCGCGACATTTCGCCGACGAAGAACGTTCCGTACACATCCGTTCTTGTTCTATCTAGGCAAGTTAATCTTGCTACATCCTATATAACTCATTATATACCTATTTAAATAAATATCACATGTATTTTAAATCAAGCATCCCATGTTTCATATTACAGTCTTTCGACGTTCCGTTTATATTTGTATAGTACATTTCAGATCTAGGGCATGCAAACCAATCTTAATTACATGCTACATTACTTTAGACGCATCTATTTTAACAAATGGAATACTTGTATTTAAAATCATGCACCCCATGTTTAATTTTATAACTTTTCGATGTTCCGTTTGCATCCATTTATATCATTTCAGATCTAGATCATGAAAACTTATCTTGTTACATACTATACTATCATATACTGCATAAAATTGAATAGTTACATTTCATATTGCTTAGTTATATGTTCCGCACTTGTTAGTTTATCATTCTACGATTATGTGATACCCGTTTGCATCCATATCATTTAAAATATATATCGTCGTAATATTTCTTATTATTATCTTTAATTAGTTTATAATCTGCATTTTATAATGTTATACATTTGAAAATATTATATTTTATACATGAAACGTCGTTGAAAAGCGGATACGACAAATCTGAAATTTACTGTACATCTTACCTTATAAAATTTATTATAAATCATATAAAAATCATTAGTATACGTTCTTTAGTTCGTTACGAAGCTAACTAAGAATACTATAACTCTATGAAATATTTACTTGCAAAATAAATTGTTTAAATAACGTAAAATGCAAATGAAAATATCTCTAAACTGCTGTCCAGGAAAATTCCAGCAGCAAACTTTCAATTTCGAATGTTCATAGCTTTTTGTAGGGACAACCTGAGATCCTTATACTTATAAAAATGAAAACCTTATTGAATTATCTTTGTTTTGGTATAAGACACGTCCTTTTTGAGGAACGTTTGTTATTTTTAAGCTATTTTACAAATCAGGATGGCGCTGAATTTCTGAACGGAACTTTCTTGTGCATGGTTAAACAATACCACTTTTATAGTTATTAATCAGTTTGAATATGTTATCCATGTTAATATTATTATATAAATATCTATTTAATAAATAATAGTGCTTGTGTTTTAATATTCAGCAAATTTTACCTATTTACAGTTTTATAGTATCAGTCTGTATCTGTACGGTTTATTACATATCTAGTTGCACGCCGAGACCATATTATTTCATGTTACTGTTGTATTAGTGCACCATGCTTGATAAGTGTGCATCCTACATAGTCATGATGTAATCCGTGATAAAATATTTGTGTATCCATGCTTTACCGTGCATCCGTACTTCCTACAGTTTTTGTATGAGCATCCGCTTGACACATGTGCACTACCTGTCATGACCTGATATACCACTGCTTGACTTGATACCTGATACACCACTACTTGACATGACTTGATACATGTACACTACCTGACATGACCTGATGTACCACAGCTTGACATGTTACCTGATCTTGTTACTATTGCCGACAATCTTGACCTGTTATCCATACGGACATTTCCTGTTGTCTATTTAGACGAACTTGTACCTGCTTGATCCTGTGTTGGCATTAGCTCCGGATTTATTAATACCTGACTTACACACATAAACTTGGGGTGTGGGGAAATCAAGAATGTATCTGAACGTAACTCAAAGGGCTATTACATCATTTTACCGTGGTCCTTGTTAGTTATATGTATGCCCTAGAAGCCATTACTGTACATGAGATGTATATTGTAGTAGATGCTGGGACATATATAGGTAGGACTTTCTTGCTCGACATGATAGTAAGCTATCTAGTTTCTCTTTATCTTAACATGTATACTTGCAGTCTCTCTATTACATGTTGATAAAGCCCTTAGGATGTGTGCTCGACTTCCAGGACTATGATGTAGATCATACTAGTGGGGCCTGGGTAGTCCATGAGTACATCCTTCAATGTTCCTAGTTGTGGGAATATCGAGACGGGGCATCGATATTCCAGAGTAGACTAGCGTATATCTTCTCGACCCATATGATGGGCGATGGATGATCCCATATCCATTGGTGTTTGACATCAGAGATGGTATGCGGGTGCTCAGTGGTGACTGGGTACACTGAACGGACTCGCCGAGAACTCCCAGATGGTATTATACCTCTCATCAGATGGAAGTTCTCTGGTGACACTGGTACAGCTTAGTCTGTTGACCCGAGATCGTCATAGAGTCTTGTGTGTCTCCCACTGTGCTTTGATTTTCACCCTACCACGGCTCTACTGAGTCGTGCAAACAGGTGGTTTTTGTGTACAGTCCCGATTCACATGGAGGCAATGAGCGATAGGAGGGGATTCGTCTCTCCTGGTATTGGGGGTTGATGTTGCGCTATGCTCGACTGGCCATAACTGGAAATCCCTGGCCAGGGTTGCACTGATTTACTGGTAAGTGTTATCAGTAGTTTCATGCTTGTTATGGACCTTACATCGGCATGACTTATCAAGCTACTGGGGTCTGACATTTACCACCCCTAGGCGAGATATGCGACATATCAGACGAACAGACCGGACTGTGCGTTAAGTATTACTGGTTGGATTCACAGGAGTGTGAGAAGACTTGCTCGTTGATCTTCTGATCGCTCAATACCCGGGTGGCTGTTACGTTTAGCAGACCGCTTGCGGCTTGTGGGTGTTTGATATGATCATCACCTACTGCCGGCGTATTGACGAGTCTTTAGAGTCTTACACAGGGGTTTCCTAGCTCAAGCGAAACGAAATAGGAGCGCATATGAGATATGTGCGGGACTGAGAATAATACCAGTATGTGATAATGTATTCTATTCTCGCGATTTGTATCATCAGACGGTTATATATGATATAGCCGGGTTACCGAATCAAATGTTGATTCGATATATTGATACACTTGATACTAGTCGGTTATATGCAATATGACCGGATCGTTAAATCAAGTGTTGATTTAATGATTTAATGTATAATTATATATTTGATATATTACTTTACATTAACTAGTATTGGTTCACTTAAGATTGTCTTTCTCACTTGATGTGCACAAGTTGTATATGTGATATATTTTTGTGCACTAGTTTGTATCATATTTGATGATACATGCAAACTTGGGTGTGTGTATGACTTACACCATATTTAGGTTAATCGTTAGGGTTTTATTTATTTATTTATTTTGGTAAAACTAAATGGTGGCTTTTTCTTTTGGCTTCAAGCTTCATGAAGCTTCTTAGCATCTTTGAAAAAGTCTAACCATTTTGTTTTGTTCTTTGACCTAACCATCAACCTAAACTCTAGTTTATTCTCTACAAAAGTTAACTCACCCATGGTTGCAAGATGATAGACTTCACTTGATTATTTTTTTATTATTATTGTTGATTATTCTTTCTTCTTCTTCTTCTTCAAGAAGAAGAAAGCTTGCATGAAATTTTTAAGTGAAGATTTAGAGTGAGAAATCCAAATCCAATGTGAACCCACTTTCTATTTCTTCATCCTCTACCACTTTCCATGTTGTATATGGTGTTCTTTTCACAAAGTTCTTGACCAAGTGAAGGAATAGCTCGAGTTTGAGTCTCCCCGACGTAGATCATCTTCGGCCTCGAAGTCAACGACCTAGCCCGCTCTTTTCTCCGATGAAACCAATGCTAGGGTTTGGGACCCCGATGATAGCAGGGAAGGGACGTCAACACGGAGCATTAGAAGTGAAGGACCGGATCTACAAAGGTTGTAATTCCTTTCACTTAGTAGTAAAGTAGTTTACTAGCTTCTAATTTCGCCTTTACCTCTAGTTAACGATCTTGCATAGAGTTGTTAGGCACACAAAAATTTGATTTTGGCATGGTTGATACATTGTGGAATCTCATGAGTGTGCCTAGTAACCCTAAAGTGGTATCAGAGCCTAGATAGAGCTTTAGGCGAAGTGTAGACGAAGTTAGAAACCCGATCGAACCCCGAAACCCTAATCGATACCCTTCTCTGTACATTTTCTGAAACTGCGGATTTTTGTGAATTAAAAATGCTCAAAAAATAGAGCAGGGAAATATAAGGTTAACTGTACAAAACGAAGCCCTAACTCTACTGTAGCGCCGCGGAACCGCGGCCTTACTCTGCTTCTGGCGGCGGTTCCACGGCCGTATGTAATGATTATGGATTCCTTTTTATACAGTAATGCCCGTAGCAGTTTCCTCTGTTTTCTGGGAATTTTTAATTTATACTCAAGAGTTGAGTTTTCTGGGTTGTATTGGGGACTCGATGATTCGATCGGATTATTTAACTTTGTTTATTTTGTTTTTCCGGGTATTTTAGAACGTGTTAAAATGTTCGACCGGATATAAATAACTCACTTTTTCCCCTGCCGGGAAATTTCCAAGTGTTGGATTTTTCCGTGGTTTAAGAACGTCTAAGTAGTGCAAGTAACGCGATGGACCCTCTAGGAGACAACAAACCTTAACTCGATTATGTGACCGTCTTGAACTGCCTTTTGAACCTTAGGGTTTGGGGCAGTACGGCGTGCCATATGTGAGGCGTTGGCTTGACCCTTCTACGGCTGGACCGTTGGTACTGTGGCATGAAGTGGATGTTTTTAAACTTATTTCAAGTGTTGAGATTTTCGGGAAAACTTGGGTGTTTGATTGTTCGATCGGAAAGTTTAACATTTTCTATTTATCTGGAATGTGATACAATAATTGGAATCCACAAGTAGTTATGAGATAACTAATTTGAATGTTATAAATCTTGCAGTTTAGTCTCAGTTGATCGGTTGCAACGGAATTTTGATGCGATCAAAAGTCCGTCGCAATCACGTAGTGTACGCGGATACTCGCCGGGTAAACTTAATAGACAGCCACGCCCCATAGCCCTGACCAAGTGACTGTAGGAGAACCCCGTCGCCAAAAGCATCCGTTCGGGTGCTCGCGGCAGCGGTGTTCCGCCTTAGTGCACTTCGTCGACGGTATCAGGGGTACGGCCGTCTACTAAAGTTTGAGACGAGCATTCGTTCAGGATGTCGGGAATCTTGTTGAATTGCCCGACTTGATATTGAAAAGAGTTTTCGATAATGAGACTAAAATGCGGGGTTTGTAATGATTAGGCATGCGATGTCTAAGGAGCTTGCGGATTCCAACTGTTGTAGTTTTACGCTTTCTTTTCTGCGACCGTAAGTGTAATATGTGATATCGCCGGTTTCGTTGCTATACGTCAACGACAATTAGGATAGACATATTTACTTACGTTGATGACATGTGATGTTATGTGTTGCTGGATATGTTATATTGGATCGTCGTGTTTGAATAGCCGGGGTTTTTTTTATGTGAGATGAGTGTTTTTCTTTTTCATTCATATAAAAAACTTGTATGTAATATTCTTTTATTTTGGGCACTTCCGGGTTGAGGTTGATGTCACCATTGTATATTATTTACTTTTCCGCATTAGGATAGACCCAAAGAGGGGAGCACAAGTAACCGGGTTCTAGGGTCCAGTGGGAGACCATCTCGAGGAGCCGAGTCCGGGTCTTCTAACTCTAGAATTGGTAGGGTTGGTTGCCGCTCTCGTAGGGGTCTAGGGGTGTGGGATTGGCTATTCATCACGACCGTGGAATCCGTGTTTTATACAGGCTCAAAATAAAACACGGACGTCCTAGTATATCTAATATTTCATATGATATTTTCTGCTGCGTTATCTGTGATGTGATCATGTGATTTGTTCAGATAGATATTGTATATAGTATATATGATATATTATATAGACGTTGCTTATGTTTTACACCCGCGCTAGCCCTGCCCCGCTCTGCCGTTAGTTACCTAACCTAACGGTGCAGACAGGACATCGAGGCGAATGCTGATGACATAAGCGTACGTTATATTTATCTGTGATGTTTAGGTGGACTTAAATGATGGGACATTCATTAATGAGATTAATGAAAGAAAATAAACCTAAAAGATGTTGTGGAATCGAATTTCAAAAATTAGGTAGCTCTAGTTGTTGTTTTGCATAGCGATGTTCCTTGAAGAACATCCAGCACCTTATTTGATAAGGAAAGAGCCGACGATCCCTTCACCGGGAGTGACCTATTTAGCAATAATTAGCAGATGCTACAACCTTCGGTTTGTCTTTTGACTGCTTTTCTAGTTCTTGCTTTGCATAGTGGTATTGTGAATATCCTGCACCTCATTCGACGAGGAAAGAGCCGAGATCCCTTCACCGGGAGTGACCTCTTTAGCGAAGCTAGTAAAAGCCTCAAAAACACTCCATTTAAAAACCATTTGATTCTGCAACGAGATCAAGTTCAAAGCGTTAAAGGTTTTATTAAAAACCATCCGCAACCCTTCGTCATTTTAGGAAGTAGAGTACTTAGTATTCGTGCTGTGTTTATTGACCATAGTCAAGGCACAGTGTACGGTAGCTAAGTGATGTCTTCCTACACCGCATATGATACGATTAGTTAGGACAGTCGCTTGACTTTTTTGACCTTAGTTAAGGGTCATGTTGGTGGATCTAATTAATCACGAAATGACGGGTAGAACTTGACTAGGGGTAAAAACCTTTATCAGGAGTTTCAAGTGTTGAAATTTGCAATGAGATTGCATACCTTCTATATGATAGTTGGATCCTGATACCCACTGCGAGTAATTGTTACTCCTGGGAGAGTTTTGCACTTTACAATTAGCCGATCAAGTAGGTGTCTAGAAAGGTGTCAACGGGGTTACGCCCCTGGGAAAACGAGGTTTACTTTAATTAGGTCCGTGCGAAAGCACGGGGAACCTCCCTCAAAGTACCGGCACTGGCCTGGCTGAAAGATTGGCGAACTTGTAGAGTGTAATTAATCCCGACTAGTCTTTCCTTTTAGGGTTTGAAGGAAGATTTGATAAAAACAGTGGGAGCCATCCTGATTAGATATATTAGATAACCAATCTAATCTTGCAAGAGCGCACGCAGAGTGTTTTCTTCTCTCTCTCTCCAGGTAGCGACCATGTCACGCCTTAATCAAGATAATAATATGGATGTATTGACCGAACCCGCTTGTTATACTGAGCTGGGGAACGTTGGTCCCGCTCCAACTTATAATTGTTATAAGACAGAGCAGGAATTGGGGAATACCAGATTTCCCGTGCCGCCCAAACGAAGAAAGTGCATGATGATGCATCTTCTTCGGGTGTGTTCATTACAAAGAACTGTTTCTCTGTATCCTCTACGTCCTGGGTATTAAATACCAGATCAGGATCCCGCATATGTAATCTGTTACATGGGCTAAAGAAAAGTAGAGAACTGAGACCGGGTGATAAGTTTCATGAGACAGAAAACGGTGCAAGTGTTGCAGCCAAGTCTGTTGGTCACTATCACCCTGTATTACCAAAAATACATTGATTCTGAACGAATGTTATTAGATACCGAACCTGATATACAACATCATATCAATCTCTTTATTTACTAAAGAAGGATATAATTTTGTATTGTTGGATAATATTTTGCACATATCCTATATCAAGGGTTGATCGGTTCAGGCACGTTATCTAAAATCATATACGTTCTAAATCAAACTACAGTTCTTAGTATACAGAACACACACGAGAGGAAGAGTTCAGAAATGAACGAAGTCTTCTTGAGGCATTTTAGACTAGGTCATATCAATGCGACCCGATTAGCTAAGTTACATTTAGATGCATATTTAAAACAGTTTAAATTTACATCTTATGAAACTTGTCAGTCATGTCACAAAGATAAGATGACCATAGCTCCGTTTACTGGAAACAGAGAAAGAGTTAGTAAACTCTTGGGATTGATACATAGTGATGTATGAAGGTCCCTAGTCTACATATGCCAAGACTGGTTCTTTGTACTTCCTTACATTCACTGATGATCTCTCAAGATTCGGACACATGTTCCTGTTGAAACATATGTCTAAACCTTTTGAGAAATTCAATAAATATAAGTTAGAAGTAGAGAACCAAATACAGGTATAAGTATTATGTCCTATGATGAGATCAGGGAGGAGAATACTTGTGCATGGAATTCTTGGACTATTCTAAAGGAGAATGAGATTCTCTCTCAGTGTTACTCCTCTGTATACACCACAGCACAACGGTATATCAGGGCGGAGCAATCACACCCTATATGATATGGTGCGCTCTATGATGAGTACTGCTGAGTTACCTATTTCCTTTTGGGGGTTATGCACTTGAGAAGCTGCATACCTATTGAATTAGGTTCGAATCAGATCACTGCCTACCACTCCATATGAGATATGGTATGGGAAGAGCCTATCTCTTAAGTAAGTTAAGATTTGGGGCTGTCCGGCCTATGTCAAAAGCAAAATCCGGACAAGATCGAAGCAAGGTCAGTTCTGTAGAACTGGAAGGAGTTCCAGCTATACAAACTACAGATGATGATTTGACAGAACCAAAGGATTCTATAGTCCCCGACGAACCTCAGCCTATCCGCCGATCTAGCAGGGTTCCTCATCCGCCTGAGAGATACTTCGGTTTCTCGATGACGGTAGGAGCGAGGATTGCATCATGAGATGATGACCCAACTAGTTTCGAGCAGGCCATCAAGAGTGGGGACTCTGTAAGAATGACTGGATGCTTAGCGATCTGAGATGGAATCCATGTACACCAACAAAGTATGGACTTTGGATGCTATATCTGAAGGGTTAAATCCCCATCAGGAGCAGGTATATCTTGAGAAGATTACTAGGTGCATATGGAAAAGTTGAGAATTTCAAAGCTAGACTTGTTAAAGGTTTTCGTCATCGACCAGGCGTGGATAATGATAAAACCTTTTTCCAGTGCCTGTGCTTAAGTCCATCCGGATCCTACTTGCCATTTCTACATACCGTGATTACGATATCTGGTGGTTGGGTGTCATGACTGCTTTTCTAAATATTGATTTAGAAGAGAACGTTTATAAGTACACAGCCAGAGGTCTTCGTAGACAGTGGGAGCAGCGGAAACGTGTGCAAGTTGTTTTATGTGATAAAACAGGCATCGCGGAGATGGAACATCTGTTTTGATGTGGTAGTCAAAGAGTTTGACTTCATCAAAATGGCAGATGAACCTTGTATATACAAAAAGGTAGTAGGGAGTATGGTGGTAGATCCTCGTAGATGTTAGTTATGTATATGCCTTAGAGGCCATTGTTGTACATATGATGTATATTATAATAGATGCTTGGTTATATATAGAGATGACTTTCTTGCTCGTCATGATAGTATGCTATTTGGTTTCACTTTATCTTAACATGTTGACTTGTATTGGTTTACTGTTTTACTCTCACATGTTGATAAAGCCCTTAGGATCTGTACTCGACTACTGGGACTATGATGAGATCATACTAGTGGGGCCACGGTAGTCGATGAGTACATCCTATAACTGTTCCTAGTCGAGGGTATATCGAGACAGGGCATCGATACACCAGAGTAGACTAGCGTATACGCATCTTGACCCATATGATGGGCGATGGATGATCCCATATCCATCGGTGTTTGACATCAGAGATAGTGTACGGGTGCTCAGTGGAGACTGGGTACACTGGACGGACTCGCCGAGAACTCCCAGATGGTGATATACCACACGTCAGATGGCAGTTCTCCGGTGACACTGGTACAGGGTAGTCTGTAGACCCGAGATCGTCATAGAGTCTTGTGTGATTCCCACTGTGCTTTGATTTCCACTTTACCACGTCCAAGAGGGCGTGCAAAACGGTGGCTTTTGGGTACAGTCCCGAATCACATGGAGGCAATGAGCGATAGGAGGGGATTCGTCTCTTCCGGTATAGGGAGTTGATGTTGTGCTGTGTTCGATTGGCTATAACTGGAAGTCCCTGGCCAGGGCTGATATAGAGATTTACTGGTAAGTGTTACTAGTAGTTTCTCGACTCGTTATGAGCCACACATCGACAAGACTTATCGGTTACTGGGGTCTGACGTATACCACCCCTAGACTTGATATGCGACATATCAGACGAACAGACCGGACTGTACGGGAGTGTTACTGGTTGGATTCACAGGAGAACGCACAGGCTAGCTTGTTGATCTTCTGATCGCTCAATTCCTGGGTGGCTGTTACGTTTAGCTGACTGCTTGCAGCTTGTGGGTGTTTGATATGATCATCACCTGTTACCGGCGTATTGACGATTCTTTTGAGTCCTACACAGAGGTTTCTTGGCTAAGGCGAAACAGAGTAGTGGCACATATATGATATGCGCAGGAACGAGAATAATGCGATATGGGATACCGTATTATATTCTCAGGATATTGAGATATGAACCGGGTCATCGGATCAAGTGTTGATTCGATGAATCGGTACATGATATATTAGTCGGTAATATTCGATATAGCCGGATCATCGATTCAAGTGTTGATTCGATGATTTAATGTATAATAATATATATGATATATTGTATTACATTATATAATTGTAATACCCCAGGTATTATCTGGTATACCCATATATACCAGATAAGCATGGGGACCCACTGTAGAACATGGGGAATCTTCGGAATACATTCCGAAAGAGGTCAGACCTGTACTATAATTGGAATGATACCCCTCTTCAATACAGAGGCGCCTTTTAAGTGAACTGGCACTACAAGAGTTTGAGAACTCCGTAGTTAAGCGTGCTCGGGCCAGGGAAGTCCTGGGATGGGTGACCTCCTGGGAAGTGGCCCCTGGTCGGGTCCGGTTCGCTCCGAAGGACAAAACCGTGCGGCTTCGGCCAGAGCGGACAATACTCTCTGTATTGGGGACGGGTCGTGACAGAATGGTATCAGAGCTGGTTCCTCAATAGTAGGTTTGTGGTTCGAGGACGAACCATTGTTCTAAGTGGGGGAGAATGTAATACCCCAGGTATTATCTGGTATACCCATATATACCAGATAAGCATGGGGACCCACTGTAGAACATGGGGAATCTTCGGAATACATTCCGAAAGAGGTCAGACCTGTACTATAATTGGAATGATACCCCTCTTCAATACAGAGGCGCCTTTTAAGTGAACTGGCACTACAAGAGTTTGAGAACTCCGTAGTTAAGCGTGCTCGGGCCAGGGAAGTCCTGGGATGGGTGACCTCCTGGGAAGTGGCCCCTGGTCGGGTCCGGTTCGCTCCGAAGGACAAAACCGTGCGGCTTCGGCCAGAGCGGACAATACTCTCTGTATTGGGGACGGGTCGTGACAATAATATTGGCTCGCTTTATTATTTCATTTTCTCGGTGGATGATACATTGATATATATGCGATATATGTTAATTGTATTATTTTCTATTGTTGCAAATATATAATATATATGTGATATATATTATTGTGACATGATATGATTAATTGTTAAACATGTTTAAGGATGATTAATTGAGGTTAAGGTTTGATTAGGGTTGGATGCTTCAAGTTCCTTCTAGAAGCTTTTTCTTTTGTCATTCTTAAGATCTTTATGGATGACACATTCTTTAACTCAACCAAACCCTAACTCTAGTTATTTCTCTACAAAATCCTAGCCACTCATCCTTGACCATGGTTAATAATCAATCATATAGTTTCTTTCTATTCATCACAAAAGGTTTAAGGTTTTTAGAATATATTTTCCATTATCATCTTCTTCCTTCTTGATAAGCTCTCTTGAAAATCCTAAAGTGATGATAAAATATGAGAAAATGATATAAAAAGAAAGCAAAAATACTACTCTCTCATCCTCATCTCATCTAGCCTATGGGATTAGTGTGTTCACTTCTTTTGAGTGAGAAAGCTTGAGTCGTAGCAACTTCAAGGTAGATCATCGGAGATTTGGAATACTTCGAGCTAGCATGGATCGTTCGAGTCGTGGAGCCTCTCATGAGTCCGGGAGATCGTGGATCGCGGCAAAGGGAGTTCTACTCGGAGCTTGTGAAGTGAAGGAGCGGACTACAAAGGTTGTAATCCCTCACACTTAGATAAAAGTTATCATCTTGCATGTTTAAACCTAATAATCTAGCAAAGATCCCGGCTTTGGGTTGTTCGGCACGTCTAAATTTTTATCCGGGCATGTTTGATGCCTTTTGAACCTTCACAAGAGTGCCTAGGAACCCTACAGTGGTATCAGAGCCAAGCTAGAGCATTAGGCGATGTGTTTACGAAATTAAAACTCCGATCGAACCCGTAACGACGCAAAAAGACCTCTCTCTGGAAATTTTTTAAATTTTGGGATTTTTCTGAATTAAAAATATGTAAAAAAATCAGCAGGGAATTCTAAGAATTACGATACAACCCGAGCCCCTAATTCGACTAAACGGCGGCGGAACCGCAGCTAAAGCAAGCCTTTAGCGGTGGTTCCGCGGCGGAACAGTGAGATCATGACACGTGGATTTTATGGTAATGTCCGTAGGTACTTGTTGATGTTTCTGGATATTTTTAACAGTGATTCCAGTATTGTTTAAAATTCTGGGGTTTATTTGGTAATAGTAGATTCGATCGGAATATTTAAGTTCGTATTTCATTCCGGATATTTAGAAATTGTTAAACTAGTTGAACGGATATCATTAACCGACTTTTTCCCTGCACGGCAAACTTTCAAGCATTGAATTTTTACTGGGTTTAAATCTTTCGGAAAATTGTACAAGTTAAGCGGTGGACCCTCTAGAAGACAACAAACCTTAACTCGATTATGTGACCGTCTTGAACTGCCTTTTGAACCTTCGGGTTTGGGACAGTACGGCGTGCCACATATGAGGCGTTGGCTTGACCCTTCTACGGCTGGATCACCGATACTGTGACATATTCTGGGATTATTTGAACTCCGCTCAAGAGTTAAGCACTTTGGGAAATTTTGGGTATTTGATTATCTGTTCGGAAAGTTTAATACTGTCTATTTATCTGGAATGTGATACAATATGTGGAATTCATAGAGTTAGGCATGAAATGCGGAATATGTGATATTTCGGATTTACGATGTCTAAAGTGATTGTGGATTCCAAATATTGTAGTTTTACACTTTCTTTTCTGTGACCGTAAGTGTAATATGTGATATCGCCGGTTTCGTTGCTATATGTCAACGACAATTGGGATGCGCATATTTACTTACGTTGATGATATGAGATATTATGTGTTGCTATGATATGTTATATTCGATCGTCGCGTTCTGAATAGCCGGGGGTTTTTATTTTCATTCATGTAAAATTCATTTGTAATGTAATATTCTTTTATTTGGGGCACTTCCAGGTTGCGGTTGCTGTCACCAGTGTATATTATTTACTTTTCCGCATTAGGTAGACCCAAGGAGGGGAGCACAAGTAACCGGGTTCTAGGGTCCAGTGGGAGGCCATCTCGAGGAGTCGAGACCGGGTCTCCTAACCCTAGAATTGGCAGTGTTACTTTCCACTCTCGTAGAGGTCTTGGGATGTGGGTTTGGCTATTCGTCGCGACCGTGGAATCTGTGTTTTATACAGGCTCATATTAAAAACACGGACGTCCTAGTATATCCAATATTTCATATATGTTCTTCTACTGCAATGTTCTGTGATGAGATCATATTACTGCCTGAGACGAATGCTTATACTATATATATGTGCTGATATATAAATATTACTGCTTTCGTTTCTTCTGTGATGCTTAGGAAGCATAAGCTGATGGGATTTTTATTAATGAGATTAATAAAAGAAAAGAAACCTAAAGATATTGTAGAATCAAAAACTTTATAAAAAGGGTAGATACAGTTTTGCTTTGCACAGTGATATATATGATATATCCTGCACCTTATTCGATGAGGAAAGGACCGAGATCCCTTCACCGGGAGTGACTCCTTTAGCAAAACTGGCAGATGCTACAAAACGCGGTTTGTCTTTTGAATGCTTTTAGAGTTTTGCTTTGCACAGCGATATATATGATATATCCTGCACCTTATTCGATGAGGAAAGAGCCGACGATCCCTTCACCGGGAGTGACCCCTTTAGCGAAACTAAGAAAAGCCTCAAAAACACTCCTTTTCAAAAACACTCGATTCTACGACGATATCAAGTTCATTACGCTCGGGGTTTTCTGAAAAACCTGCGTAACCCTCCGTCATTTTAGGAAAATAGAGTACTTAGTATTCGTGTTGCGTTTGTTGACCATAGTTAAGGCGCAGTGTACGGTAGCTAAGTGATGTTTTTCTATATAACACAAGATGTGATTAATTAGGACAGTCATATGACTTTGTTGACCATAGTTAAGGGTCATGTGGGTGGGTCTAAATTAATCAAGAAATGACGGGTAGAACTTGACTAGTGCTTATGATTTGTTGAGCATAGTTAAGGTCATAAGACACTAGGGGTAAAAATATTATCGGGAATTTCAAGCGTTGAAATTTGCAATGAGATTGCATACCTCCTATGAGATAGTTGGATCCCGATACCCACTGCGAGTAAGAGTTACTCCTGGGAGAGTTTTACACAGGACAATTAGTCATTCAAGTAGGTGTCTAGAAAAGTGTTAACGAGGTTACGCCTCTGGGAAAACGAGGTTTACTTTAATTAGGTCCGTGCGAAAGCACGGGGAACCTCCCTCAAAGTACCGACACTGATCTGGCTGAAAGATTGACGAAATTGTAAGGTGTAATTAATCCCGGCTAATCTTACCTTTTAGGGTTTTAAGGTAGATTTGATAAAAACAGTGGGAGACATCCTAATTAGATAAGATAATAACCAATCTAATCTTGCAAGAGCATACGCTAAAGTGTTTTCTTCTCTCTCTCTCCAGGTAGCGACCATGTCAGGCCATAATCAAGATAATAATATTGATGTATTGAATGAACCCGCTTATTATACTGAGCAGGGGAACGTTGGACCCGTTCTCTCTTGTAAGAGTCATAAGACTGAACAGGAAATAGAAGAATATCTGGATTCTCACGCCGCCCAAAAGAACATGCATGCTGATGCATCTTCTTCAGGTGTGTTAGTTATTGAGAACAGTTTCTCAGTTCACCCTACGTCCTGGGTATTAGATACCGGATCAGGATCCCACATATGTAAACAATTACATGGGCTACGTAAAGGTAGAGAACTGGGAAACAGTGATCATTCCGTTCAAGTAAGGAACGGTGCAAGCATTGTAGCCAAAGCTGTTGGCGAATATCACCTTGTATTACCAAGTCGTAATACACTGATTCTAAATGAGTGCTATTATATACCGAACATGATGTGCAACATTATATCAGTTTCTTTATTGAGTAAAGATAGATATAATTTTGTAGTACAGGATAATGTTATGAACATATTCCTAGATCAAAAGTTGATTGCATCAGGCTCGTTACATAATGGCATATTCATTCTAAATCAGAATACAGTCCTGAATATACAAAACACACAAGAGGAAAAGTTCAGATATGAACGAATCCTATTTGTGGCATTGTAGACTTGGTCATATCAATGCGACACGACTGGCTAAGTTACATAGAGATGGTTATTTGAATCCGTTCGAATTATCTTCTTATGATACTTGCCATTCATGTCTCAAAGGAAAAATGACCAAAGCTCCGTTTAGTGGACACGGAGAAAGAGTTACCGAACTCTTAGGACTGGTACATAGTGATGTATGTGGTCCCATGTCTACGCATGCCAGGAACGGTTCTTCCTACTTCATTACATTCACTGACGATCTCTCTAGATTCGGACATGTGTTCCTGATGAAACACAAGTCTGAAGCTTTTGAAAAATTCAGAGATTATAAGCACGAAGTAGAGAATCAAACGGGCAAAAGTATTAAGATTCTTCGATCTGATCGAGGAGGTGAATACTTAAGTAATGAGTTTCGGGATTATCTAAAAGAGAATGGGATTCTCTCTCAGCTTACTCCTCCTTATACACCACAGCACAACGGTGTATCGGAGCGGAGGAATCGCACCCTATTAGATATGGTGCGCTCTATGATGAGTACTGCTGAGTTACCTATCTCCTTTTAGGGTTATGCGCTGGAAACAGCCATATATCTATTGAATAGAGTACCAACTAAATCGGTGCCTACCACTCCATATGAGATATGGAATGGGAAGAGACCATCTCTTAAACGAGTTAAGATATGGGGTTGTCCGGCCTCTGTTAAAAAGCAAAATCCGGACAAACTCGAGGCAAGATCAGGTATATGTAAGTTTGTAGGATATCCAAAAGATTCTTATGTGTATATATTCTATCACGCTGAGGAACAAAAAGTGTTTGTTTCTCAATATGCCACCTTTTTAGAAAAGGAATTTCTTGCAAAAGAGATTAGTGGCTCTGAGGTAGAACTGGAAGAAGTTCCAGCAGAACAAACTACAACAGATGATTTAGTGGAACCAGAGGATTCAGTAGTACCCGACGAACCCTAGCCTCTCCGCCGATCTAGTAGGGTTTCTCATCCACCTGAGAGATACTACGGTTTTCTCATTGATGGTGGAAGCGAGGATTGCATCATGGATGATGATGACCCGACTAGTTTCGAGCAGGCCATCACGAGTAGTGACTCTGTGAAATGGCTGGATGCAATGCGATCTGAGATGGAATCCATGTACACCAACAAAGTATGGACTTTGGAAAATGCTCCTGAAGGGGTAAAACCTATTGGGAGCAAGTGGATCTTTAAAAAGAAATTTGGTGTAGATGGAAAAGTTGAGACTTTCAAAGCTAGACTTGTAGCAAAAGGTTTTCGTCAAAGACCAGGTGTGGACTATGACGAAACCTTTTCTCCAGTGGCTATGCTTAAGTCCATCCGGATCTTACTTGCCATTGCTGCATACCATGACTACGAAATCTGGCAAATGGATGTTAAGACCGCCTTTCTAAACGGTGATTTAGAAGAGTGCGTGTACATGACTCAGCCAGAGGGTTTCGTAGATAGTGGGAGCAGCGGAAAGGTGTGCAAGCTGCTTAAATCCATTTATGGGTTAAAGCAAGCATCGCGGAGTTGGAACATCTGTTTTGATGTTGTAGTCAAAGAGTTTGACTTCATCAAAAATATAGATGAACCTTGTATCTATAAGAAGGTAGCAGAGGGTAAGGTTTTCTTCCTCGTATTGTACGTGGATGACATACTCTTGATAGGAAATGATATTCCTATGCTGCAATCAGTCAAACTCTTCTTATCGCAGAGATTCTCAATGAAAGATCTAGGTGATGCCTCCTGCATATTGGGAATCATGATCTATAGAGATAGATCTAAACGGATACTGGGATTGTCCCAATCCAGGTACATTGACACCGTACTAAAGAGGTTTAGTATGGAAGAATCCAAGCATGGGAACCAACCCACGATCTCTGGACTCACTCTCTCCAAAGAGATGTCTCCCAAGACTGATTTGGAGAGAGCTCGCATGCAAGGGATACCCTATGCTTCGGCGGTAGGCTCTATCATGTATGCGATGCTATGTACTAGACCCGATGTAGCATACTCACTGAGTGTAGTGAGTCGGTATCAAGCAGATCCAGGAGAGAGTCATTGGACAGCTGTGAAGAACATTCTCAAGTACTTGCGAAGGACTAAGGAGATGTTCTTGGTGTATGGTAACGGAGAACTCCAGGTGGAGTCCTTTACCGATTCCAGCTTCCAAAGTGATAAGGACGACTCTAAGTCACATTCGGGTTTTGTCTTTACCCTCAATGGAGGGGCGGTATGTTGGAAGAGTTCCAAACAGGATACCGTTGCAGAATCGACGATGGAGGCTGAATACATCGCTGCCAACGATGCTGCCAAAGAGGCTGTCTGGATCAAGAAGTTCATTAGTGAACTTGGTGTGGTTCCATCCATTGAGCATCGAATACCTCTGTATTGTGATAACAATGGAGCTGTGGCTTTGGCCAAGGAACCCAGGTCCCATCAGAAGTCCAGACATATTCTGAGGCGGTATCACCTGATCAGGGAGATAGTTGATCGCCGGGAGATCGAGGTCAGGAGAGTAGATACGAAGGACAACACTGCGGATCCATTCACGAAGGCTATTCCCCAGATACAGATTGAGAGATTATTCGGGATGCTAGGTATGAGATACTACAGCAGCTGGCCTTAGTGCAAGTGGGAGATTGTTAGTTATGTATATGCCCTAGAGGCCATTGTTGTACATATGATGTATATTATAATGGATGCTTGGTTATATATAGAGATGACTTTCTTGCTCGTCATGATGGTATGCTATTTGGTTTCACTTTATCTTAACATGTTGACTTGTATTGGTTTACTGTTTTACTCTCACATGTTGATAAAGCCCTTAGGATCTGTACTCGACTACTGGGACTATGATGAGATCATACTAGTGGGGCCACGGTAGTCTATGAGTACATCCTATAACTGTTCCTAGTCGAGGGTATATCGAGACAGGGCATCGATACACCAGAGTAGACTAGCGTATACGCATCTTGACCCATATGATGGACGATGGATGATCCCATATCCATCGGTGTTTGACATCAGAGATGGTGTACGGGTGCTCAGTGGAGGCTGGGTACACTGGACGGACTCGCCGAGAACTCCCAGATGGTGATATACCACACGTCAGATGGCAGTTCTCCGGTGACACTGGTACAGGGTAGTCTGTAGACCCGAGATCGTCATAGAGTCTTGTGTGATTCCCACTGTACTTTGATTTCCACTTTACCACGTCCAAGAGGGCGTGCAAAACGGTGGCTTTTGGGTACAGTCCCGAATCACATGGAGGCAATGGCGATAGGAGGGGATTCGTCTCTCCCGGTATAGGGAGTTGATGTTGTGCTGTGTTCGATTGGCTATAACTGGAAGTCCCTGGCCAGGGCTGATATAGAGATTTACTGGTAAGTGTTACTAGTAGTTTCTCGACCCGTTATGAGCCACACATCGACACGACTTATCGGCTACTGGGGTCTGACGTATACCACCCCTAGACTTGATATGCGACATATCAGACGAACAGACCGGACTGTACGGGAGTGTTACTGGTTGGATTCACAGGAGAACGCACAGGCTAGCTTGTTGATCTTCTGATCGCTCAATACCTGGGTGGCTGTTACGTTTAGCTGACCGCTTGCAGCTTGTGGGTGTTTGATATGATCATCACCTGCTACCGGCGTATTGACGATTCTTTAGAGTCCTACACAGAGGTTTCTTGGCTCAGGCGAAACAGAGTAGTGGCACATATATGATATGCACAGGAACGAGAATAATGCGATATGGGATACCGTATTATATTCTCAGGATATTGAGATATGAACCGGGTCATCGGATCAAGTGTTGATTCGATGAATCGGTACATGATATATTAGTCGGTAATATTCGATATAGCCGGATCATCGATTCAAGTGTTGATTCGATGATTTAATGTATAATAATATATATGATATATTGTATTACATTATCTAATATTGGCTCGCTTTATTATTTCATTTTCTCAGTGGATGATACATTGATATATATGCGATATATGTTAATTGTATTATTTTCTATTGTTGCAAATATATAATATATATGTGATATATATTATTGTGACATGATATGATTAATTGTTAAACATGTTTAAGGATGATTAATTGAGGTTAAGGTTTGATTAGGGTTGGATGCTTCAAGTTCCTTCTAGAAGCTTTTTCTTTTGTCATTCTTAAGATCTTTATGGATGACACATTCTTTAACTCAACCAAACCCTAACTCTAGTTATTTCTCTACAAAATCCTAGCCACTCATCCTTGACCATGGTTAATAATCAATCATATAGTTTCTTTCTATTCATCACAAAAGGTTTAAGGTTTTTAGAATATATTTTCCATTATCATTTTCTTCCTTCTTGATAAGCTCTCTTGAAAATCCTAAAGTGATGATAAAATATGAGAAAATGATATAAAAAGAAAGCAAAAATACTACTCTCTCATCCTCATCTCATCTAGCCCATGGGATTAGTGTGTTCAATTCTTTTGAGTGAGAAAGCTTGAGTCGTAGCAACTTCAAGGTAGATCATCGGAGATTTGGAATACTTCGAGCTAGCATGGATCGTTCGAGTCGTGGAGCCTCTCATGAGTCCGGGAGATCGTGGATCGCGGCAAAGGGACTTCTACTCGGAGCTTGTGAAGTGAAGGAGCGGACTACAAAGGTTTTAATCCCTCACACTTAGATAAAAGTTATCATCTTGCATGTTTAAACCTAATAATCTAGCAAAGATCCCGGCTTTGGGTTGTTCGGCACGTCTAAATTTTTATCCGGGCATGTTTGATGCCTTTTGAACCTTCACAAGAGTGCCTAGGAACCCTACAGTAGAGTACGTGGATGACATACTCTTGATAGAAAAAGAGTCTCCTATACTACGCTCGGTCAATCTCCTCTTATCACATGGATTCTCCATATAGGATCAAAATGATACCTCCTAAATTCTGGGTTTTGGGTCTATGAGATAGATCTAATTGGATGTTAGGATTATCACTAAGTGTAGTAAGATGGTATCAATTGATCATGGGGAGAATCACTGGAAAGGTTCTGTAACCCTTCGAAAATCGTTTAGGCAGTTTTTCGGTAATCGGCTAATTTTTCGGCTTTTTCCGTAAAAAGTCAAAATTGATATTTTTCATTATAGACCTAATTATACCAAATTTAGATAACATATTACTATAATTTTGTCACTAAAATGTCACTTATAATTTTCTAGTTAAATAAAAAAAAATTCGTAATTAATTATTTTTTTTATTATTTTAAGCCTTTTTAAATACATTAAATTAGTGATAAATACAAATGTAATTAGGTAAATTTCATAATTAGGAGTATTTATAAGCTAAAATATGGTGTTAATAAAATTATATCATGGCTTGCAAACTTTTAGTTTTTTGGTGGGAAAATTATGAAAAAAATGATGAAAAAAGGATTTTTTTGGAAAAAGTTGATTTGAAAAGTATTTAATGATAACATGTGATGTTTTCTTGACCTAGAAACTTCTCCAAAATTCCCTCATCTCCTCTCCCTTGCTGCTGGCCGACCCCAATCCTGCAGCAAACCCCCTCTTCTCACTTCTTTTTCTCTCCATTTTCATGCTAAAATCCATTAAAAATCAACAAATTTCATTCACCCATTCAAAGCCAAACCCTAATCCATTCTCTCTTCAACCCAAATTAGTTCAAAAACTTGATGAAAGGAGGCTTTCTTGGTGACTTTATCATGCTAGGATTCAATTGGTGAGGTAAAAATTCTAAACTAGTTTGCTAACTAGTAGTTTATTTGTGCTAAAATCTAATTTTGAAGTATTAATTTAGTGTAAATCCTTGTTCAAGAAAAATCAAGAATGGGTTTTGATGTTGAGTTAGGGTTTGAAATATGGTTGTAAAAATTAAGTTAGGGTTTTGGTTATCTAATTGATTAGAATGGTTAATTGTGAAATGATACGCTCGCTAAATCGATAAATTTCGATGTTTGCATCGAATCGGTATTGAATTTGCTTACTAGATTTTTACGAAAATTAGAATGCGACCAAATTGCGTTATGTTAGCGATATAATTAGCTTCATATAGTACTATTAGAGTGCGCGAACGCGGGGTTTCGTCTAGTCGGGTTGTAGTTTAGTCGATTTTCCCGAAATGACGATTCTAGTTAAAGGTTAGCGATTTTCGTGCGTTTTTCCGCGCACCGAGTGCATGCTATGATTAATTCGAGAGCGTTGATAATTGTATGTTGTAACTTGCATTGTGTTAGGTTTTGTAATCTTATTCTTGATATTGTGCGAATATAGGATCGGTCGGGGAAACATCGGACACGGCGCGAAAAGGCAAGGCGGTGGCCGGAACGGATTAGCGGGGATTTCAGGTGAGTAGATGTATTCATCTATGGGGGAATCGTCTGGATGGCGCGATGCACCCCTCCTAGTTAGGATTACCCTACTTTTTGCAAGATTTATATTGTTAGCTATCTTATCTATTCATGTACACTGCATACCCTTATAGCGAACAGTATATTGGATTGCATGGACATTCATCTATATTTATGCGATATCACTTCGTAGGACACGAACACCATTACCATTGGCATCTGTTGCACGCGCACTATTCATGTGACACACACGCCTTTGGTAATTGCCATGCCACGTGCACTATAGAACCGGTTTAACTTAATAATGCCATTTGCATTCATACATGATATATGGAATTGCATAGCATGCAAATACCTCGCATTACCATCATATCTACATAGATTTCTAGCCAAAACTCACATCATATACATTGATATCATAGACATTTATCATATATAACATGTGGACATTATGATTTTCTTGAGGATTTCAGTTTTGCTGCGATTTCTGGATTTTTGGGGAAAACCGCAAGAATTTAACAAAAGCTTATATTTATCATTTTTTTTAAAACAAAGTTGCGGTTTTCTCATGATGTATGTGTCGTACACCATGAGTTTTCATGTTTTCTGTTGGAATTCGAGACCCGATTCGAGGAGTGGATGAACCGTCTCGGGTACATGGTGGGCCCGGTATGGTAACCCGGGGCAAGAAGATCGAGTTGTAGACAATGAGCCTGGCAGGGGAAGACTACCTACCGGTGATGTCTGGCGCGGCGGATATCCGGAGGATACCGACCGTTGTCGTGAGATTTATGATATGGGCCGATCCGGACTGACGGAGCCCGATATTGAGACAGATATGATTCCTATTTGGTGTCGATGCTTGACACGGGTTTTCAGATGATTTCTTGATGGTACTTAGCTATTATACAGATATTCATTTTCTAAAGTTAAGAATTCAATACCCTTAGCATTTAAAACACTTAAAGACTTAATAATGACATTGCATACATGTGCATGCATACTAGAGATATTATATCACATATGGACATGCATGTTGTGGTGAATTGCGTGTATTCTTACGATTGCCTTATTAGATGTTATATTTACTCTCGAGCTGGCAACTCACCCCCGTTGTGCCACAGTGTCTTGCAGGTCGGACCCGTCAGTCTTGTAGCGGCGGGCTATCTTATTATCAGCTCCTTTTGCGCATACTCGCGACATCGCCCGTAGGTGGGTTGCGAGCACACTTTATTTCTTTTGCTTTATCATTGTATCTAGTATTCTCCATCTACCACTTTATATTGTATATGCGACCTAGTGATGAGACTGAGAGACTTGTATATTTGTGGTTCTTTTGAGTCGAGCTCACTTGAGCCGGCGTTGTGTTTTCGGATACTTTGCGTTTCTTTCATGCTCTTTTCTTGATATTGCTATTATATTGCATGTGGTTGTGATCCGCCTTGGGCAAAGAGCTAGCTCCCGCTTGGGGATGCCATTTTTATGATTACAGGTTTATTATCTTGTTGTACCCATTTTGGGGGATAGAAAATACAGGGGAGACTCTGCCGAAATTTCCGGAAATTTATGATGTTTTTAAAAAGGGATTCTTTGCAACTTAATTGATTTAAAAACCGTTTTCATTTAAGGTTTTCCTTCACTCTCTTTGATTTTGGTTTAGATTTTTCTGGGCTTTGGCTGACTTAGGTTACGGTACGCCTTTAGACGTCTCGTAATCTAAGTGCCAGTCACGTTCCGTACGTTCGGGTCGTGACAAAGTTGGTATCAGAGCGTAGGTTTTACCTTTCTGAGTATAGGACGACCTTGGTAGATGGAGTAGGTGACTTAAGCAGAGTGGCGTAGCGTGGGTATGATCCGCGGCATACTTACGATACGGTACTCCGTCTAAGTGACCATAGGACATAATTGCTTGTATTTCCTTTCTTGATTCCTTGCATTCCTTGATTCAATTGCAATGTCCTTATCAGTCTTGTTTCTTATTCCAGCTTCGATGCCGCCAAAGACTACAAGAGCTCAGCGGGCTGCCGCTAGGGATGAGATTCGGGCGGGCCCGTCTGAGGCGAGGATCGAGCGGGATGATACACCTACCCCTCAGGGTCATACTGATCCGCTTTATCCTGACCGTATTGCCAGATTAGAGGCCGGCATGCAAGAGTTGCGGCAGATGATGGGATCTTTAGTTGAGTCCAGCCGGGCACAGAGATCCGAGGACGTTCCTTCCACCGCACAGACCATGATCGTACCTGCTGCACAGATGGTCACTCCTGCTGCTACTACGGAGACTATCCCTGTTTCACTACAGGAGTTCATGAGATTGATACCTCCAGCTTTTACCGGTACAGATGCGACAGAGGACCCACAGGCATTTCTTGATAGGATGGCTCGGATTTGCCGTTCGTTGAGGTGTTCTGATGATAGATTGGTGGAGTTTGCGAGTTTTCGTCTGGAGGGTCTTGCCCAGACATGGTATGACTCAGTAGAGAGAGGCCGAGCTGCAGGTCTGCCTTCTATGACCTGGGATGAGTTTACATCTACATTTCTTGCCCGTTTTCTTCCGGAGAGTGTCCGAGATGCTCGAGCCCGTAGTTTTGAGTCTTTGCGCAAGACTCCTGGGATGACAGTGTCGGAGTATGATATACAGTTTACCCAGTTGTCTCGATATGCTCCGTACCTAGTCAACACAGAAGAGAAGAGAATAAAGAGGTTTGTGCGAGGGCTTGATACACAGCTATTCCTTGCCATCGGCACCCAGCACTTTGATACATACGCAGTCGCAGCCTTACTTTTGGAGGAGCGTATTTCCGAGACTCCGGTCATTTCTGGGCCGAAGAGGATCCGTACTGATACGCCAGCTCAGCGGCAGATGGGCAGACATCGTGATAGATTATTTCCGGGAGATGGCGGAGGCAGAGGATTGAGACGAGGTCAGTTATTTGGTTCATATCCACAGACCCAGCAGTCGTCTCCAGGATGTTTTCGGTGATACCACCGTGTCAGAGACTGTACCATGGGACGTCAGGGAGCGGCGACAGTTCCGCATGTGACTTTACCACCCTCACCACCTTTTCAGAGAGCTTTACTTCCTACTCCTGATGATACTCCACGTCAGTCAGATGCTTCTAGAGGCCGTGGGCATGGCGGTCCAGTTCAGAGAGGACGAGGCGACAGAGGCAGAGGCCGAGGTAGAGGCAGAGGACAGCCAGCTATTAGTCGTGGATAGGCCCGAGTGTTCGCGTTGACTCCTCAGGATGCACAGGCATCCAATGTCGTCGTGACAGGTACTCTGCCAGTATGTTCTTTGTAGGGTTCCTAGGCACACCAAGGAGGTCTCACAAGGCATCAACCATGCCAATTTCAAATTTAACGGTGCCGAGAAACCCTAGACTACAGATCGTTGGCTAGATTTCTAGGCGACAAATGAAAGTAGTTAACATTTTAACTAAGGGAACGGAAATACAACCTTTGTAGATCCGGTGCTCCACCTCCATAGCTCCGTGATGATGTCTCCTCGCTGTCCAAAATGGATCCCGGGCTCTAGCGTCGGCTTCATCGGAGAAGAAGCGGGCTAGGTCATCGACGACGATGCCGAAGATGATCTACGTCGAGGCATCACTAGATCAAGCTCCAACTTCACCAAGTCAAGAAACTTGTGAAGAAAACACACTCTACTACTTGGCAAGAGGTAGAGGATGAGGAAATAGGAAGTGGGTAGACTTTAGAATTCGATTTCTCACTTGTTTTCATCAATCACCATTGATGAAGTAAGCTTCTTCATGGAAGAAGAATATTATGATAAGTTGTTTTCAAAATAAAAAGTAAATCAACACTTATCATAATAATAACCATGGTCAAGTGTAGAGAATAAATCATGGTTAGTGGGAATGGTTAGGGTTAAGCATGGAGACAAAATGGTCACTTGGTCAAAGCTTCATGAAGCTTCAACATCCATCCAAAGAAATCCACCATTTTGCATTATGCTTATCATTTTCCAAAATGAATAAATAAATAAATAAATAGATATGAAAATGAAAACCCTAATCATTACATAACCATGGTTTAAACTTTACACAAAACACAAGTTAGCATGCATCATCAAACATGATACATACAAGTGCACAAAAATATATCACATATACAATGTGCACAATCCAAGTGAGAAAATCCATTTAAAGTAAACCAATACTAGTTAATGCAAAGTAATATATCAAATATATAATTATACATTAAATCATTAAATCAACACTTGATTTAACGATCCGGTCATATCGCATATAACCGACTAGTATGCAATGTATCGGCTTATCGAATCAATCCTTGATTCGATAACTAGGTTATATCGCATACAACCATTCGATACATTCATCGCGAGAATAGAATACGGTATCACATACGCGCATTATTCTCGGTCCCGCACATATCTCATATGCTCTCCTATTTCGTTTCGCTTGAGCCAGGAAACCTCTGTGTAGGACTCTAAAGACTCGTCAATACGCCGGCAGCAGATGATGATCATATCAAACACCCACAAGCCGCAAGCGGTCTGCTAAACGTAACGGCCACCCAGGTATTGAGCGATCAGAAGATCGACGAGCAAGCCCGCTCACACTCCAGTGAATCCAACCAGTAACACTACCGTACAGTCCGGTCTGATCGTCTGATATGTCGCATATCTTGCCTAGGGGTGGTAAACGTCAGACCCCAATAGCTCGATAAGTCGTGTCGATATGAGGATCATAACGGGTCGAGAAACTACCGGTAACACTTACCAGCAATTCTCTGATCAGCCCTGGCCAGGGACATCCTGTTATAGCCAATCGAACACAGTGCAACATCAACTCCCTATACCGGGAGAGACGAATCCCCTCCTGTCGCTCATTGCCTCCATGTGATTCGGGACTGTACCCAAAAACCACCGTTTTGCACGCCCTCTTGGACGTGGTAAGATGGAAATCAAAGCACAGTGGGAACCACACAAGACTCTATGACGATCTCGGGTCAACAGACTACTCTGTACCAGTGTCACCTGAGAACTGCCATCTGATGTAAGGTATAATACCATCTGGGAGTTCTCGGCGAGTCCGTCTAGTGTACCCAGTCTCTACTGAGCACCCGTATATCATCTCTGATGTCAAACACCGATGGATATGGGATCATCCATCGCCCATCTGTATGGGTCGAGAAGGTACACGCTAGTCTACTCTGGTATATCGATGTCCCGTCTCGATACACCCACGACTAGGGACTTTGAAGGATGTACTTATGGACTACCATGTCCCCACTAGTATGATCCGCATCATAGTCCGGTAGTCAAGTACACATCCTAAGGGCTTTACCAACATGTAACAGAGAGACAATCAGTATACACGTTAAGGTAAAGATCAACCAGATAGCATACTATCATGTCGAGCAAGAAAGTCCTCCCTATATATGTCCCAGCATCCACTACAATATACATCCTATGTATAGTAATGGCCTCTAAGGCATACATATAACTAACAATCTCCCACTTGCACTAGGGCCATCTGTAGCAGTGGTTGTAGTATCTCATACTCAACCATCCCATAAAAGTCTCTCTCTGGGAATATGCCTTCGTGAGTGGATCCGCCGTGTTATCCTCTGAGTCTGCTCTCCTAACCTCGATCACCCTGGAGATCAACTATCTCCATGATCAGGTGATACTGCCTTAGAATATGTCTGGATCACTGATGGGACGGACGTTCCTTGGCATAAGCCACAACTCCATTGTCATACAATGGGAGGAACGCAGTTCATCTCATGAACCAATATACACCCAAACAGCCTCTTTGGTAGCATCTTAAGTAGCGATGTATCCTGCCTTTATCGTCTAGTATGTCACGGTATCTAGCTTGGAACTCTTCCAACATACCGTCCCTTTACTGAGGGTAAAGATAATGCCTGCGACTGACATTCAGTCGTCTTTATCACCCTGGAACCCTTCCATTGATTCTCCCCAGGATCAATTGATACGATCTCACTACATCTAGTGAGAATCCTAGCATCCAATTACATCTATCTCATAGATGAAAACTCAGGATTTAGGAGGTATCACTTAGATCCTATATGGAGAATCCTTGTGATAAGCGGAGATTGACCGAGCGTAGCATAGGAAACTACTTCCCTATCAAGAGTATGTCATCCACGTACTCTACGTGAATCGTCACCATACTCCCTACTACCTTTTTGTTTATACTAGGTTCATCTACCATTTTGATGATGTCAAACTCTTTGACTTCTTCATCAAAACAGATGTTCCAACTCCGCGATGCCTGCTTTATCCTATAAAGCATCTTGCACACGTTTCCGCTGCTCCCACTGTCTACGAGACCCTCTGGCTGTGTACTTATAGACACTCTCTTCCAAAACATCATTTTAGAAGAGCTTTCATGACACCCAACTACCAGATATCGTAGTCATGGTATGTAGCCGTGGCAAGCAGGATCTGGATGGACTTAAGCATAAGTACTGGAAAAGGTTTCATCATTATCCACGCCTGGTCGATGACGAAAACCTTTAACAAGTCTAGCTTTGAAAGTCTCAACTTTTCCATTTACACCAAGTAATCTTCTCACGATATACTTGCTCCTGATGGGGATTTAACCCTTCAGATATAGCAACCAAAGTCCATACTTTGTTGGTGTATAAGGATTCCATCTCAGATCGATAAACATCCAGCCATTCTTACAGAGTCTCACTCCTGATGGCCTGCTCGAAACTAGTTGGGTCATCATCTCATGATGTAATCCTCGCTCCAACTATCATAGAGAAACCGAAGTATCTCTCATGTGGATGAGGAACCCTGCTAGATCGGCGGAGAGGCTGAGGTTCGTTGGTATCTACTGAATCCTTTGGTTCTGTCAAATTATCAGCTGTAGTTTGCATAGCTGGAACCTTTCTAGTTCTACATTACAGACCTTGCCTCGAGCTTGTCCAGATTTTGCTTTTAGACATAGGCCGGACAACCCCAAATCTTAACTAACTTAAGAGATGGGCTCTTCCCTTATCATATCAAATATGAAGTGGTAGGCAACTGATATGATTCGAACCTTATTCAATAGGTATGCAGCTTCTCAAGTGCATAACTCCCAAAGGAAAAAGGTAACTCAGTAGTACTCATCATAGAGCACACCGTATCATATAGGGTGTATCTGCTCCGCCCCGATATACCATCGTGCTATGGTGTATACGGAGGAGTAATGCTGAGAGAGAATCTCATTCTCCTTTAGAATAGTCCAGGAATTCCATGCACAAGTATTCTCCTCCCTGATCTCATCATAGGACATAATACTTATACCCGTATTTTGGTTCTCTACTTCTAACTTATATTCTGTGAATATCTCAAAAGGTTCGGACTCATGTTTCAACAGGAACATAGGTCTGAATCTCGAAAGATCATCAGAGAACGTAATGAAGTATAAAGAACCAATCCTGGCATGTGTAGATAGGGGACCTTACATACATTAACATGTATCAATCCCAAGAGTTCACTAACTCTTTCTCTGTTTCCAATAAACAGAGTTGTGGTCATCTTATCTTTGTGACATGACTGGCAAGTTTCACAAGATGTAAATTCAAACTGATTTAAATAGGCATCTACATGTAACTTCAGCTAGTCGGGTCGCATTGATATGACCTAGTCTACAATGCCTCAAGAAGGATTCGTTCATTTCTGAACTCTTCCTCTTGTGTGTGTTCTGTATACTAAGAACTGTAGTTTGATTTAGAACATTAATGCTTTTAGATAACGTGCCTGAACCGATCAACTTTTGATATAGGAAATGTCCAAAACATTATCCAACAATACAAAATTTTATCGTTTCTTTACTAATAAAGAGATAAATATGATTTTGTATATCAGGTTCGGTATCTAATAACATTCGTTCAGAATCAATGTATTGGTAATACAGGGTGACAGTGACCGACAGACTTGGCTGCAACTCTTGCCCCGTTTTCTGCCTCATGAAACTTATCACCCGTTCTCAGTTTTTCTACCTTTTTGTAGCCCTATGTAACAGATTAAATATCTGGGATCCTTATCCGGTATCATATACCCAGGATGCGGAGGATACTGAGAAACGGTTCTTTGTAACGAACACACCCGAAGATGATGCATCAGCATGCACTCTCTTCGTTTGGGCGGCACGGGAAATCTGGTATTCCCCAATTTCCTGCTCTGTCTTATAACAATTATAAGTTGGAGCGGGACCAACGTTCCCCAGCTCAGTATAACAAGCGGGTTCGGTCAATTATCCGTATTATTATCTTGATTAAGGCGTGACATGGTCGCTACCAGGAGAGAGAGAGAAGAAACACTCAGCGTGCGCTCTTGCAAGAATAGATTGGTTATTATTTTATCTAATCAGGATGGCTCCCACTGCTTTTTATCAAATCTTCCTTCAAACCCTAAAAGGAAAGACTAGCCTGGATTAATTACACACTACAAGTTCGCCAATCTTTCAGCCAGGCTGGTATCGGTACTTTGAGGGAGGTCCCCCGTGCTTTCGCACGAACCTAATTAATGTAAACCTCGTTTTCCCAGAGGCGTAACCCCGTTGACACCTTTCTAGACACCTACTTGATCGGCTAATTGTAATGTGTAAAACTCTCCCAGGCGTAACAATTACTCGCAGCGGGTATCGGGATCCAACTATCTTATAGAAGGTATGCAATCTCATTGCAAATTTCAACACTTGAAATTCCCGATAATATTTTGCCCCCAGCACCCTATGACCTTGACGAAGGTCAACAAACCATAGGCTACTAGTCAAGTTCAACCCGTTATTTCTTGATCGAATTAAACCCACCCGCACGACCCTTGACGGAGGTCAACAAGGCCGCACTACTACCCTAATCCAATCTGCATCATATGCATAAGCAGATAAATACTAGTTAGCTACCGCACACTACGCCTTGACGGAGGTCAACAAACGTAGCACGAATACTAAGTAGGACTTATCTGAAATGTCGGAGGGCTACGCGAGGTTTTTCTGAAAACCTTTTGCGTAATGAACTTGATATCATTGTAGGATCGAATGAATTTTGAAATGGAGTGTTTTTGAGGCTTTTCTAGTTTTGCTAAAGGAGTCACTCCCGGTGAAGGGATCGTCGGTCCTTTCCTCGTCGAATGAGGTGCGGGATATATCATATATATCACTGTGCAAAGCAAAAACACTTAAAAGCAATCAAAAGATAAACCGAGGGTGTAGCATCTGCCAGTTATTGCTAAAGAAGTCACTCCCGGTGAAGGGATCTCGGTCCTTTCCTCATTGAATAAGGTGCAGGATATATCATATATACCGCTGTGCAAAGCAAGAACTGTAGCTACCTGTTTTATTTTGAAATTCGATTCTACAACATCTTAGGTTTCTTTTATTTCATTAATCACATTAATGAAGTCCCATCATTTAAGTACATAAACATCACAGATAAATACGACGTACACTAATGCCATCCGCATTCGCCTCGATGTCCCCTCGTGCACCGTTAGGTTAGGTAACTAATGACAGAGCGGGGCAGGGCTAGCGCGGGTGTAAAACATAAGTAACGGCTATATAATATATCATATATACTATATACTGTATCTATCACAGAACATCACATGATCACATCACAGATATCGCAGCAGAAGAATCATATGAAATATTGGATATACTAGGACGTCCGTGTTTTCAATACGAGCCAGTATAAAACACGAATTCCACGGTCGCGATGAATAGCCAAACCCATACCCCTAGACCCCTACGAGAGCGGCAAGCAACCCTACCAATTCTGGAGTTAGAAGACCCGGACTCGACTCCTCGAGTTGGTCTCCCACTGGACTCCAGAACCCGGTTACTTGTGCCCTCCTCCTTGGGTCTATCCTAGTGCGGAAAAGTAAATAATATACAAAATGTGACAACTTCCGCAACCTGGAAGTGCCCCAATTAAAAGAATATTACATACAAGTTTTTACATGAATGAAAATGAAAAACACTCATCTCACATAAAAAACCCCGGCTATTCAAACACGACGATCCAATATAACATATCCAGCAACACATAACATCACATGTCATCAACGTAAGTAAATATGCGCATCCCAATTTTCATTGACATATAGCAACGAAACCGGCGATATCACATATTACACTTACGGTCACAGAAAAGAAAGTGTAAAACTACAACAGTTGGAATCCGCAACCACCTCAGACATCGCATGCCTGACCAAATGAATTACTTAGACATCACATGCCTAACAATTATAAACCCCGCATTTTAGTCTCAAAATCGAAAACTCTTTTCAATATCAAGTCGGGCAATTCAACAAGATTCCCGACATCCTGATCGAATGCTCGTCGCAAACTTTAGTAGACGGCCGCACCCCCGACGCCGTCGACGAAGTGCACCAAGGCGGAACACCGCCACCGCGAGCACCCGAACGGATGCTTTCGGCGACGGGGTTCTCCTACAGTCACTTGGTCGGGGCTATGGGGTGAGGCTGTCTATTAAGTTTATCCGGCGAGTATCCGCGTACGCTACGTGATTGCGACGGACTTTTGATCACATCAAAATTCCGTGGCAACCGATCAAGTGAGACTAAAGTGCTATGTTTATAACATTCATTCAGTTTTCACATAACTTCTTGTGAATTCCAATTATTGTATCCCATTCCGGATAAATAGAAAATGCTAAACTTTTCGATCGACCAATCGAACACCCAAGTTTTCCCGATACAGCTCAACACATGAAATAAGTCTAACAACATTCAGTTCGTGCCTCAGTACCAACGGTCCAGCCGTAGAAGGGTCAAGCCAACGCCTCACATGTGGCACGCCGTACTACCCCAAACTCGAAGGTTCAAAGGGCAGTTCAAGACGGTCACATAATCGAGTTAAGGTTTTTTGTCTTCTAGAGGGTCCATCGTGTTACTTGCACTACTTAGAATGTCGTTAAACTACGGAAAAATCCAATGCTTGGAAATTTCCCGACAGGGGAAAAAATTGGGTATTTATATCCGGTCGAACTTTTTAACATATTCTAAAAATATATCCGGAAAGCCACATAGACAAAATCTGATACTCCGATCGAAACACCGAATCCCCAAAACAACCCCAGAAAATTCAACTCTTGAATAAATATTAAAAATTCCCAGAAAATCCAGCACCTGACAATAGGAATTACTGTGCATAAACCTAACAGTGATCTCATTCATTAGCCGCGGTTCCGCCGCACTGTAGCAGCTTCAATAGAAATATTTTGCATCGTAATTCTTATTTTTCCCTGCTGAATTTTTTTGCAATTTTTAATTTGGAAAAATCCACGTTTTCAGAAAAAGTCCAGAGAGCGTGGAAAAATGGGGTTTCGGGTTCGATCGGACTTCAAACTCCGTGTAGACTTCGCCTAAGGCTCTAGCTAGGCTCTGATACCACTGTAGGGTTCCTAGGCACACCAAGGAGGTCTCACAAGGCATCAACCATGCCAATTTCAAATTTAACGGTGCCGAGAAACCCTAGACTACGGATCGTTGGCAAGATTTCTAGGCGACAAATGAAAGTAGTTAATATTTTAACTAAGGGAACGGAAATACAACCTTTGTAGATCCGGTGCTCCACCTCCATAGCTCCGTGATGATGTCTCCTCGCTGTCCAAAACGGATCTCGGGCTCTAGCGTCGGCTTCATCGGAGAAGAAGCGGGCTAGGTCATCGACGACGATGCCGAAGATGATCTACGTCGAGGCATCACTAGATCAAGCTCCAACTTCACCAAGTCAAGAAACTTGTGAAGAAAACACACTCTACTACTTGGCAAAAGGTAGAGGATGAGGAAATAGAAAGTGGGTAGACTTTAGAATTCGATTTCTCACTTGTTTTCATCAATCACCATTGATGAAGTAAGCTTCTTCATGGAAGAAGAAGATGAAGAAGAAGAAGAATATTATGATAAGTTGTTTTCAAAATAAAAAGTAAATCAACACTTATCATAATAATAACCATGGTCAAGTGTAGAGAATAAATCATGGTTAGTGGGAATGGTTAGGGTTAAGCATGGAGACAAAATGGTCACTTGGTCAAAGCTTCATGAAGCTTCAACATCCATCCAAAGAAAGCCGCCATTTTGCATTATGCTTATCATTTTCCAAAATGAATAAACAAATAAATAAATAGATATGAAAATGAAAACCCTAATCATTACATAACCATGGTTTAAACTTTACACAAAACACAAGTTAGCATGCATCATCAAACATGATACATACAAGTGCACAAAAATATATCACATATACAATGTGCACAATCCAAGTGAGAAAATCCATTTAAAGTAAACCAATACTAGTTAATGCAAAGTAATATATCAAATATATAATTATACATTAAATCATTAAATCAACACTTGATTTAACGATCCGGTCATATCGCATATAACCGACTAGTATGCAATGTATCGGCTTATCGAATCAATCCTTGATTCGATAACTAGGTTATATCGCATACAACCATTCGATACATTCATCGCGAGAATAGAATACGGTATCACATACGCGCATTATTCTTGGTCCCGCTCATATCTCATATGCGCTCCTATTTCGTTTTGCTTGAGCCAGGAAACCTCTGTGTAGGACTCTAAAGACTCGTCAATACGCCGGCAGCAGATGATGATCATATTAAACACCCACAAGCCGCAAGCGGTCTGCTAAACGTAACGGCCACCCGGGTATTGAGCGATCAGAAGATCGACGAGCAAGCCCGCTCACACTCCAGTGAATCCAACCAGTAACACTACCGTACAGTCCAGTCTGATCGTCTGATATGTCGCATATCTTGCCTAGGGGTGGTAAACTTCAGATCCCAATAGCTCGATAAGTCGTGTCGATATGAGGCTCATAACGGGTCGAGAAACTACTGGTAAAACTTACCAGCAATTCTCTGATCAGCCCTGGCCAGGGACTTCCTGTTATAGCCAATCGAACACAGTGCAACATCAACTCTTTATACCGGGAGAGACGAATCCCCTCCTGTCGCTCATTGGCTCCATATGATTCGGGACTGTACCCAAAAACCACCGTTTTGCACGCCCTCTTGGACGTGGTAAGATGGAAATCAAAGCACAGTGGGAACCACACAAGACTCTATGACGATCTCGGGTCAACAGACTACTCTGTACCAGTGTCACCTGAGAACTGCCATCTGACGTAAGTTATAATACCATCTGGGAGTTCTCGGCGAGTCCGTCCAGTGTACCCAGTCTCTACTGAGCACCCGTATATCATCTCTGATGTCAAACACCGATGGATATGGGATCATCCATCGCCCATCTGTATGGGTCGAGAAGGTATATGCTAGTCTACTCTGGTATATCGATGCCCCGTCTCGATACACCCACGACTAGGGACTTTGAAGGATGTACTTATGGACTACCATGTCCCCACTAGTATGATCCGCATCATAGTCCAGGTAGTCAAGTACACATCCTAAGGGCTTTACCAACATGTAACAGAGAGACAATCAGTATACACGTTAAGGTAAAGATCAACCAGATAGCATACTATCATGTCGAGCAAGAAAGTCCTCCCTATATATGTCCCAGCATCCATTACAATATACATCCTATGTACAGTAATGGCCTCTAGGGCATACATATAACTAACATTCTTTTGTTGGACGGGTATTATTTGATCCAGGCTCCACACATTCCTATGTTTCCACGTATTTTGCACCGAGGTTGGGCCGGGAGTCTTCTCCGTTAGATCAGCCGCTTGTCGTTATTACCCCGGTAGGCGAGTCTTTTGTTGCCTGTTTTGTGTACCGTCGTGTTCCGTTCGTATCGGGGAGAGGGATTCTTCAGTTGATTTGATTCTCCTCGATATGCTAGACTTTGACGTTCTTCTTGGTATGGACTGGCTAACCACCTGTTATGCATCCGTGGACTGCCGTGAAAAGGCAGTCAGATTCAGTTTTCCTGGTGAGCCGGTTCTTATTATTCAGGGAGATCGTAGCGCTACCCTTCCCAGCATGATTTCTTCTCTTCGCGCTGGTCAGCTCTTGAGGAAAGGGTGTCAGGGATTCTTAGCTTATGTTTGTGATACTAGCTCCACAGATGTTCCATTGGACCAGGTCCCTGTTGTGAGAGAGTTTCCTGATGTGTTCCCTGACGAGCTTCCTGGTCTTCCACCAGAGCGCGAGATTGAGTTCTGTATTGACTTGATCCTCGGCACGGGGCCTATCTCTATACCGCCTTATCGGATGGCCCCGGCGGAGCTGAGAGAGCTAAAGGATCAGTTACAGGACTTGCTGGACAAAGGGCTTATCCGACCGAGTGTGTCACCTTGGGGTGCTCCCTTCTTGTTTGTTAAGAAGAAGGACGGAAGTATGCGCTTATGCATTGATTATCGTCAGCTGAACCGGTTACTGTGCGGAACAGGTATCCCCTACCCCGCATTGATGACTTATTTGATCAGCTCCAGGGTGCAAGGTTTTTCTCGAAGGTTGATTTACGATCAGGTTATCACCAGTTGCGGGTTCGGAAGGAGGATATTCCGAAGACCGCTTTCCGTACTCATTATGGTCATTATGAGTTCTTGGTGATGTCGTTCGGGCTCACCAATGCCCCGGCAGCTTTTATGGATTTGATGAACCGTGTATTCCGGCCGTATCTCGATCAGTTCATCATTGTGTTCATTGACGACATCTTGGTTTATTCTCGGAGCCGGGAGGAGCATGAGCAGCACTTACGTATCACATTGCAGACTTTGAGGGAGCATCAGCTGTTCGCCAAATTTTCCAAGTGCGCATTCTGGTTAGACAGTGTCGATTTCTTAGGTCATGTGGTGACGAGAGATGGTATTTGTGTGGACCCGAAGAAGATCGAGGCAGTTCAGCGTTGGCCTAGACCAGTATCAGTTACAGAGGTTCGCAGTTTCCTAGGTCTGGCCGGCTATTATCGACGTTTCGTCCAGGATTTCTCCCGCATTGCTGCACCTTTGACCGGGTTGACCCGGAAGGGGGTTCCTTTTGATTGGACCCAGGCATGTGTGGATAGCTTCCAGCAGTTGAAGACTCGTCTGACTACTGCACCAGTGTTAGCATTGCCTTCAGGATCAGGCGGGTTCGTGGTATATTGTGATGCTTCTAGAGTGGGGCTGGGATGTGTATTGATGCAGCACGACAGAGTTATCGCGTATGCTTCTCGGTAGCTGAGGAAACACGAGCAGAACTACCCCACCCATGATTTAGAGATGGCTGCAGTGGTATTTGCACTTAAGATCTGGAGACATTACCTATACGGTGAGTCGTGCCAGATATTCACTGACCACAAGAGTTTGAAGTATATTTTCCAGCAGCGAGATCTGAACCTGAGACAGCGCCGATGGATGGAGTTGGTGAAGGATTATGACTGCGAGATTTTATACCATCCGGGCAAGGCGAATGTGGTGGCAGATGCTTTGAGTAGGAGGCCCGGAGGTAGCTTATCTTGTTTGAGCACAGTACAGATGCAGTCGACGGCAGATTGGCAGGTTTTATGTGATAGCAGAGTGCAGTTCGAGTTTACTCCTACAGGGGGACAGCTAGCCCATTTCAGAACATGCCCACAACTACTTGACCGTATCCACGAGGCACAGTCCGGCAATGCCCGTACATTAGAGATCAGTGAGCAGATTCGACAGGGCAGAGTTTCTGAGTTCGTTCTTGATGATCAGGGGATACTTCGATTTGGGACTCGACTATGCGTGCCAGATTCAGAGGGACTGAGGCGCGAGATTCTCGAGGAGGCACATAGATCAGCATATAGTGTGCATCCAGGTTCCACCAAGATGTACCGTGATTTGAGAGAGGTTTACTGGTGGGACGGGATGAAGAAGGATATTACAGACTTTGTGTCGAGATGCCTGACTTGTCAGCAAGTCAAGGCCGAGCACCAGAGGCCAGCCGGCGAGTTACAGCCTTTGCCCATCCCTGAGTGGAAGTGGGAGCAGGTCTCCATGGATTTCATTGTCGGTCTACCCAGGACTAGTCGAGGGTACGACTCTATTTGGGTGATTATGGATCGACTGACGAAAGCGGCTCACTTTCTGCCAGTGAAGACCACTTTTGGATTTTCTCAGTACGCCCAGGTTTATATTGATGAGATAGTGCGACTGCATGGCGTTCCGACTTGCATCGTGTCCGACCGTGGCACCCAGTTTACCAGTCGATTGTGGCAAAAACTTCAGGAAGCATTGGGCACCCGTTTGAGCTTTAGTACAGCCTTCCATCCGCAGACTGACGGTCAGTCGGAGCGTACGATTCAGACTCTTGAGGACATGCTCAGAGCTTGTGTTTTAGATTTCGGTGGTAGCTAGGATCGTCATTTGCCTTTGATCGAGTTTTCCTACAATAATAGCTTCCAGGAGACGATTCAGATGGCACCTTTCGAGGCTTTATATGGGAGGAGATGTCGATCGCCTGTATGTTGGACAGAGCTCAGGGAGAGCGGTATTTTGGGGCCGCAGATTGTACAGGAGACGACCGAGAAGATACAGTTGATTCGGGACAGGATGAGAGCGGCACAGAGCAGGCAGAAATCATATGCTGACAAGCGTCGTCGCCGACTCGAGTTCACTGTTGGCGATCATGTTTTCCTGAAGGTCTCTCCGATGAAAGGTGTGATGAGATTTGGGCGGAAACGAAAGCTGAGTCCTAGATATGTTGGTCCTTTCGAGATCCTAGAGCGTGTTGGTCCAGTCGCTTATCGGTTAGCTCTTCCGCCTAGCTTCCCCGATGTTCACCCCGTATTCCATGTCTCGATGCTCCGCAAGTACCTTCATGATCCTTCCCAGGCGATTCAGCACCAGACGATCCAGTTAGAGCATGATCTTTCTTTCACCGAGCAGCCGGTGGTCATTTTGGATCGACAGGTGAAGAAATTGAGGTCGAAGGTCATACCGTCCGTCAAGGTCCTTTGGCGTGGCCCGAACAGCGAGGAGGTCACCTGGGAGATCGAGGTCGAGATGAGGAAGAGATATCCCCATCTTTTTGAAGGTACACGTAGTTAAATTCTAAATTCGGGGACCAAATTTCTTTAAGAGGGGAAGATTGTAACCCTTCGAAAATCGTTTAGGCAGTTTTTCGGTAATCGACTAATTTTTCGGCTTTTTCCATAAAAACTCAAAATTGATATTTTTCATTATAGACCTAATTATACCAAATTTAGATAAGATATTACTATAATTTTGTCACTAAAATGTCACTTATAATTTTCTAGTTAAATAAAAAAAAATCGTAATTAATTTTTTTTTTTTATTTTAAGCCTTTTTAAATACATTAAATTAGTGATAAATACAAATGTAATTAGGTAAATTTCATAATTAGGAGTATTTATAAGCTAAAATATGGTGTTAATAAAATTATATCATGGCTTGCAAACTTTAGTTTTTTGGTGGGAAAATTATGAAAAAAATGATGAAAAAAGGGGTTTTTTTGGAAAAAGTTGATTTGAAAAGCATTAAATGATAACATGTGATGTTTTCTTGACCTAGAAACTTCTCCAAAATTCCCTCATCTCCTCTCCCTTGCTGCTGGCCGACCCCAATCCTGCAGCAAACCCCCTCTTCTCACTTCTTTTTCTTTTCATTTTCATGCTAAAATCCATTAAAAATCAACAAATTTCATTCACCCATTCAAAGCCAAACCCTAATCCATTCTCTCTTCAACCCAAATTAGTTCAAAAACTTGATGAAAGGAGGCTTTCTTGGTGACTTGATCATGCTAGGATTCAATTGGTGAGGTAAAAATTCTAAACTAGTTTGCTAACTAGTAGTTTATTTGTGCTAAAATCTAATTTTGAAGTATTAATTTAGTGTAAATCCTTGTTCATGAAAAATCAAGAATGGGTTTTGATGTTGAGTTAGGGTTTGAAACATGGTTGTAAAAATTAAGTTAGGGTTTTGGTTATCTAATTGATTAGAATGGTTAATTGTGAAATGATACGCTCGCTAAATCGATAAATTTCGATGTTTGCATCGAATCGGTATTGAATTTGCTTACTAGATTTTTACGAAAATTAGAATGCGACCAAATTGCGTTATGTTAGCAATATAATTAGCTTCGTATAGGACTATTAGAGTGCGCGAACGTGGGGTTTCGTCTAGTCGGGTTGTAGTTTAGTCGATTTTCCCGAAATGACGATTCTAGTTAAAGGTTAGCGATTTTCGTGCGTTTTTCCGCGCACCGAGTGCATGCTATGATTAATTCGAGAGCGTTGATAATCGTATGTTGTGACTTGCATTGTGTTAGGTTTTGTAATCTTATGCTTGATATTGTGCAAATATAGGATCGGTCGGGGAAACATCGGACACGGCGCGAAAAGGCAAGGCGGTGGCCGGAACGGATTAGCGGGGATTTCAGGTGAGTAGATGTATTCATCTATGGGGGAATCGTCTGGATGGCGCAATGCTCCCCTCCTAGTTAGGATTACCCTACTTTTTGCAAGATTTATATTGTTAGCTATCTTATCCATTCATGTACACTGCATACCCTTATAGCGAACAGTATATTAGATTGCATGGACATTCATCTATATTTATGCGATATCACTTCGTAGGACACGGACACCATTACTATTGGCATCTGTTGCACGCGCACTATTCATGTGACACACACGCCTTTGGTAATTGCCATGCCACGTGCACTATAGAACAGGTTTAACTTAATAATGCCATTTGCATTCATACATGATATATGGAATTGCATAGCATGCAAATACCTCGCATTACCATCATATCTACATAGATTTCTATCCAAAACTCACATCATATACATTGATATCATAGACATTTATCATATAAAACATGTGGACATTATGATTTTCTTGAGGATTTCAGTTTTGCTGCGATTTCTGGATTTTTGGGGAAAACCGCAAGAATTTAACAAAAGCTTATATTTATCATTTTTTTTAAAACAAAGTTGCGGTTTTCTCGTGATGTATGTGTCGTCCACCATGAGTTTTCATGTTTTCTGTTGGATTTCGAGACCCGATTCGAGGAGTGGATGAACCGTTTCGGGTACATGGTGGGCCCGGTATGGTACCCCGGGGCAAGAAGATCGAGTTGTAGACGATGAGCCTGGTAGGGGAAGACTACCTACCGGTGATGTCTGGCGCGGCGGATATCCGGAGGATACCGACCGTTGTCGTGAGATTTATGATATGGGCCGATCCGGACTGACGGAGCCCGATATTGAGACAGATATGATTCCTATTTGGTGTCGATGCTTGATACGGGTTTTCAGATGATTTCTTGATGGTACTTAGCTATTATACAGATATTCATTTTCTAAAGTTAAGAATTCAATACCCTTAGCATTTAAAACGCTTAAAGACTTAATAATGACATTGCATACCTGTGCATGCATACTAGAGATATTATATCACATATGGACATGCATGTTGTGGTGCATTGCGTGCATTCTTACGATTGCCTTATTAGATGTTATATTTACTCATGAGCTGGCAACTCACCCCTGTTGTGCCACAGTGTCTTGCAGGTCGGACCCGTCAGTCTTGTAGCGGCGGGCTATCTTATTATCAGCTCCTTTTGCGCATACTCGCGACATCGCCCGTAGGTGGGTTGCGAGAACACATTATTTCTTTTGCTTTATCATTGTATCTAGTATTCTCCATCTACCATTTTATATTGTATATGCGACCTAGTGATGAGACTGAGAGACTTGTATATTTGTGGTTCTTTTGGGTCGAGCTCACTTGAGCCGGCGTTGTGTTTTCGGATACTTTGCGTTTCTTTCATGCACTTTTCTTGATATTGCTATTATATTGCATGTGGTTGTAATCCGCCTTAGGCGAAGAGCTAGCTCCCGCTTGGGGATGCCATTTTTATGATTACAGGTTTATTATCTTGTTGTACCCATTTTGGGGGATAGAAAATACAGGGGAGACTCTGCCGAAATTTCCGGAAATTTATGATGTTTTTAAAAAGGGATTCTTTGCAACTTAATTAATTAAAAAACCGTTTTCATTTAAGGTTTTCCTTCACTCTCTTTGATTTTGGTTTAGATTTTTCTGGGCTTTGGTTGACTTAGGTTACGGTACGCCTTTAGACGTCTCGTAATCTAAGTGCCAGTCATGTTCCGTACCTTCGGGTCGTGACAGGTTCCAGGGCGATAAGGACGACTGAATGTCAGTCGCAGGCATTGTCTTTACCCTCAGTGGAGGGACGGTATGTTGGAAAAGTTCCAAGCTAGATACCGTGGCAAACTAGACGATAAAGGCTGGTGACATCGCTATCAAAGATACTACCAAAGTGGCAGTTTGGGTGTATATTAGTTCATGAGATGAACTAGGGTTCCTACCATTGTGTGACAATGGAAATGTGGCTTCGGCCCAGGAACCCCGGTCCCATCAGTGACCCAGACATATTCTAAGGCAGCATCACTTGATCATGGAGATAGTTGATCTCCAGGGTGATCGAGGTTTAGAGAGTAGACTCAGAGGACAACACGGCGGATCCACTCACAAAGGCATTTTCCCATAGAGAGACTTATATGGGATAGTTGAGAATGAGATACTGCAGCCACTGCTATAGATGGCCCTAGTGCAAGTGGGAGATTGTTAGTTATATGTATGCCCTAGAGGCCATTACTGTACATGAGATGTATATTGTAGTGGATGCTGGGACATATATAGATAGGACTTTCTTGCTCGACATGATAGTAAGCTATCTGGTTGCTCTTTATCTTCACATGTATACTTGCAGTCTCTCTATTACATGTTGATAAAGCCCTTAGGATGTGTGCTCGACTTCCAGGACTATGATGTAGATCATACTAGTGGGGCCTGGGTAGTCTATGAGTACATCCTTCAATGTTCCTAGTCGTGGGAATATCGAGACGGGGCATCGATATTCCAGAGTAGACTAGCGTATATCTTCTCGACCCATATGATGGGCGATGGATGATCCCATATCCATTGGTGTTTGACATCAGAGATGGTATGCGGGTGCTCAGTGGTGACTGGGTACACTGAACGGACTAGCCGAGAACTCCCAGATGGTATTATACCTCATGTCAGATGGCAGTTCTCTGGTGACACTGGTACAACTTAGTCTGTTGACCCGAGATCGTCATAGAGTCTTGTGTGTCTCCCACTGTGCTTTGATTTCCACCCTACCACGGCTCTATTGAGTCATGCAAACAGGTGGTTTTTAGGGTACAGTCCCGATTCACATGGAGGCAATGAGCGATAGGAGGGGATTCTTCTCTCCCGGTATTGGGGGTTGATGTTGCGCTATGCTCGACTGGCCATAACTGGAAATCCCTGACCAGGGTTGCACTGATTTACTGGTAAGTGTTATCAGTAGTTTCATGCTTGTTATGGACCTTACATCGGCATGACTTATCAAGCTACTGGGGTCTGAAGTTTACCACCCCTAGGCGAGATATGCGACATATCAGACGAACAGTCCGGACTGTTCGTTAAGTTTTACTGGTTGGATTCACAGGAGTGTGAGCAGGCTTGCTCGTTGATCTTCTGATCGCTCAATACCCGGGTGGCCGTTACGTTTAGCAGACCGCTTGCGGCTTGTGGGTGTTTGATATGATCATCACCTACTGCCGGCGTATTGACGAGTCTTTAGAGTCCTACACAGGGGTTTCCTGGCTCAAGCGAAACGAAATAGGAGCGCATATGAGATATGTGCGGGACCGAGAATAATACCAGTATGTGATATTGTATTCTATTCTCGCGATTTGTATCATTATATGGTTATATGTGATATAGCCGGGTTACCGAATCAAATGTTGATTCGATATATTGATACACTTGATACTAGTCGGTTATATGCAATATGACCGGATCGTTAAATCAAGTGTTGATTTAATGATTTAATGTATAGTTATATATTTGATATATTACTTTACATTAACTAGTATTGGTTCACTTAAGATTGTCTTTCTCACTTGATGTGCACAAGTTGTATATGTGATATATTTTTGTGCACTAGTTTGTATCATGTTTGATGATACATGCAAACTTGGGTGTGTGTATGACTTACACCATGTTTAGGTTAATGGTTAGGGTTTTATTTATTTATTTATTTTGGTAACACTAAATGGTGGCTTTTTCTTTTGGCTTCAAGCTTCATGAAGCTTCTTAGCATCTTTGAAAAAGTCTAACCATTTTGTTTTGTTCTTTGACCTAACCATCAACCTAAACTCTAGTTTATTCTCTATAAAAGTTAACTCACCCATAGTTGCAAGATGATAGACTTCACTTGATTATTTTTTTTTATTATTGTTGATTATTCTTTCTTCTTCTTCTTCTTCTTCAAGAAGAAGAAAGCTTGCTTGAAATTTTTAAGTGAAGATTTAGAGTGAGAAATCCAAATCCAAAGTGAACCCACTTCCTATTTCTTCATCCTCTACCACTTGCCATGTTGTATAGGGTGTTCTCTTCACAAAGTTCTTGACCAAGTGAAGGAATAGCTCGAGTTTGAGTCTCCCCGACGTAGATCATCTTCAGCCTCGAAGTCAACGACCTAGCCCGCTCTTTTCTCCGATGAAACCAACGCTAGGGTTCGGGATCCCGATGATCGCAGTGAAGGGACGTCAACACGGAGCATTAGAAGTGAAGGACCGGATCTACAAAGCTTGTAATTCCTTTCACTTAGTAGTAAAGTAGTTTACTAGCTTCTAGTTTCGCCTTTACCTCTAGTTAACGATCTTGCATAGAGTTGTTAGGCACACAAAAATTTGATTTTGGCATGGTTGATGCATTGTGGAACCTCATGAGTGTGCCTAGTAACCCTACAGTCCCGTGGGGAATGAACGGGATATAGACTCACAGCCTATTACATCATTTTACCGTGGTCCCGTGGGGAATGAACGGGGCATAGACCAATAGGTTACGATGAGGATTACATTAATTGATTTCGAATAACTTTAGAGTAAATAACCTTATAGCACAGTTTAGACTATTCACTGCACTTCACCTGTTTATATCCTATTCACTGATCTATATTCATGTTACAGTTTACTTGCTACTGATGACTTGTTACTGTTCATACTTCATGCCTGCATATTTCATCACATCCTGCTTGCTTAGAATTATTGATATTTTGACGCACTGACGTCTGGGTTTTGCATGTCCCAGATCCCTTATCTTTATCGCAGGTTGTCCAGGAGTATTTTGATCAACAGGCCGAGCAGTGAGGACCTGTTATTAGTTTAGTTTAGTTTCCTTTCAGTATTTTCATTCTTGATGTGATCCCGCATTATAGGACGTACATTCCAGTTTATTATTGTATTGGATCTTTTTTCTTCCGCATTATTTTTATTCTTGACTCGTTATTCTGGCTCATGGACATGTATTAGATAATTGTTTATTATTTTACTGTTCTTGATATCTCTACAGCCGTAATGTGACTGTGGAGGGATATTTCATATCCACAGGTAGCATGGTTGGCTCTGTCACATGCATATCTTAGCGCACTCTGGGAAGTAGGGAATGATAGGGTTTGTTTGGTATCAAAGCCATAGGATTTAGGTTAATCGGGTTTGATTCTTTTGTAGTTGGGTATTGGACCCAATACAAGAATCGGAAAATCCGTAATTAGGAACATGTCCTGCCACATTGTTATCGTGATTCTTGAATCATATATTTCTCTTGATCCTTTTCCTTGACGATATGCAAACCACTTTGCATCTCGTCTTGAATCCTTTTGGTTTCTTATTGTTTCTTCCATCCTATTCCTTTGATTCTGATACTAGGATTTGGGCGACTTGAACGGAGTTATGTGATTATAACTATGAACTGCAGCATGGTTACAATGCGGTACTCTATTTAAGTAACTTGGAGTCTTAGTCTTGTTTCATTTCCTTGTTTCATGGTCTTTCTATTACCTTGGTTCTATCCGTTCTTACCAGTTTATGTTTTGCAGATTTCTTGGTGACCGATACCGGCAGTTATGAAGTTGTCTTGGAAATTGATGGTCTCACTTTCCACGCTCACATTGATTGTAGGGCAAAGAAAATGATTTTCCGGATTCCCGGACATCCGGAGTTTGTTTTGCTGGAGGTAGCAGTTCTATCGGGCTAGTCGAGTTTAGGGATAGGCTGACAAGCAATGTTCTTTCGTCAATGGAAGTTGATAGGGAGGAAGCGCCAGCTGTAGTTTGAGAGTTCATGGACGTGTTCGAGGACATCTCGGGTTTACCGCCAAAACGAGATGTGGAGTTCACGATCGATCTTGATCCTAGTGCAGCGCCAATCGCAAAGGCGTACTATTCGATGGCAACAGTGGAGTTGGAAGAAGTAAAGAAGCAGGTTACCGAATTGCTAGAGAAGGGTTGAATTCGCATCAGCAATTCACCTTTGGGAGCTCCAGTTCTTCTAGTAAAGAAGAAAGATGGCACAAGGAGGATGTGCATCGATTATCGAGAATTAAACCGGGTGACTATTAAGAACAAGTACCCGATCCCTCGCATTGGAGAATTGTTCAAGCAGCTTAGTGGCGCGAGGGTATTCTCGAAACTAGATTTACGGTCCGGATATCATCAGGTCCGAGTTAAATCAAAAGATATTTGCAAGACTGTGTTTCGAACTCGGTATGGACATGATAAGTATTATTGATGCCATTCAGAGTCACGAATGCACCGGCGATATTTATGGACTTGATGAACCGAATATTTTCACCGTTCTTGGACCAGTTTATAGTGGTGTTCATCGATGATATTCTGGTCAACTCGAGGAGCATTGAAGAGCATGCAGAACACTTGAAGATCGCACTGGAGACATTTATGCAAGAAAGATTATATGCAAAGATGAGCAAGTGCAAGTTTTGGTTTGAAGAAGTGAAATTTTTGGGGCACGTCATATCCGGAGATGGAATCGCCGTTGATCCCGAGAAGATTGCAGCAGTTCAAAACTGGCTGATTCCGAAGAACGTAGCAGAGATCAGAAGTTTTCTTGGACTTGCCGGCTATTACAGAAGGTTCGAAGAGAATTTTGCTCGTTTGGCTGAGCCTTTGACCAAGCTTATGCGCAAGGAAGTACCATTTGTGTGGACGGATAAGTGTGCGTCGGCTTTTGAGGTGTTGAAGCAGAGATTGATAACCGCTCCTATTTTGACCGTACCAGACAGTTCCGGAGGATTGGTGATTCACAGCGACGCATCTGGGAAAGGATTGGGATGTGTTTTGATGCAGCATGGGAAGGTTATAGCCTACGCTTCGAGACAGTTGAAGACCCATGAGAAGAATTACCCAACTCATGATTTGGAACTTGCAGCAGTGATTTTTGCTTTGAAGATTTGGAGACACTACTTACTGGGCGAAAGGGTCGAAGTATTCACCGATCACAAAAGCCTAAAGTATGTGTTCACACAGAAAGAGCTTAACATGAGGCAGCGTAGATGGTTGGAGCTGATGGCTGATTACGATCTTGATCTCAAATACCATCCGAGGAAAGTTAATGTAGTGCCGGATGCGCTTAGTCGGTTGCCAGCAATTCGGATGTTGACTGCACAGATGGAGCTTATAGAAGACTTTCGGAGATTCGAGTTGGAGATCGTGCTACCGCATTCTTCAGGACAGTTGATGCAGCTGCAAGTACAGTCGTTATTGATCGAGAGTATTAAAGCAGCGCAATCGAAGGACCCAAGATTGCAAAGGTTTCGAGAATAGGTTGAAGCTGGACTTCGAACGGACTTGTTAATTCATGAAGATGGTTCGTTGCGATATGGTAGCTGTTTGTGTGTGCCAAAAGGAGATATTTGTGAAGAAGTTATGAAGGAAGCACACAGTTCCGTGTATTCCGTACATCTAGGAGGCACGAAGATGTACCGTGATCTACGACAGCATTTCTGGTAGGAAGGCATGAAAAGGGAAATTGCTCGCTTTGTAGCAAAGTGCTTGGTATGTCATCAAGTTAAGGCTGAACATCAAAGGGTTGCTGGTTTATTGCAACCACTTCCGATTCCTCAATGGAAGTGGGAACATATAACCATGGATTTCGTGACAGCTTTACCGCGGAGTCCAAAAGGTAACAATGCAGTTTGGGTGATTGTTGATCGATTGACCAAGGCAGCTCACTTCATACCGTTTCGAGTTGGTCAGTCAACGGAAGCGTTAGCAGAACGGTATATGCAGGAGATTGTGAGATTGCATGGAGTACCTATGAGCATCGTGTCCGACCGTGACACCCGATTCTTATCGCACTTCTGGAGGAGTTTACAGGAAAGTTTGGGGACGCGATTGAAGTTTAGCAGAGCTTATCATCCTCAGACAGATGGACAGTCAGAGAGAACGATCCAAACTCTTGAAGATATGTTGAGAGCTTGCATGTTAGACTTCAAGGGTTCATGGGAGGATCATCTACACTTGGTGGAGTTTTCGTACAACAACAGTTTTCAGGCGACTATTCAGATGGATCCATTAGAAATACTGTATGGTCGCAAGTGTCGCACGCATGTTTGTTGTGACGATGTTGGAGAACAAAGATTGTTGGGACTGGATTTGATCGTGCAAACAGTGGAGAAAGTTAATACTATCTGGAATTATATGAAGGCAGCACAAGATCGGCAGAAGAGTTGGGCCGACACATCAAGAAGACCTCTAGAGTTCGCTGTTAGTGATCTGGTATTCTTGAAGATATCACCGACTAGGGGAGTGATTTGTTTTGGGAGTCGAGGCAAGATTAGTCCTCGATTCATAGGGCCTTTCGAGAGTTTGGAGCGTGTTGGAGTAGTGGCTTATCGTTTGGCCTTACTACAATCTTTGGCGAATGTTCATGACGTGTTTCATGTATCTCAACTCCGTAAGTATGTTCGAGATGAAACACACGTGTTGGATCATTCGGAGCTGACTGTAAGAGAGGATTTGACCTTTGAGGAACGACCGATGTCGATTGTTGATCGAAGAGAAAAGGTCCTTAAGAACAAGGTTATCCCTCCCGTACTTGTTTCATGGGCGAATCGCTCGCATGGAGAATCGACTTGGGAACGAGAAGACGAGATTCGACAGAAATTTCCAGATCTCTTCCTGTAGTTTCATGTTTGTTTATCTTTTCTTGTTCCTAGAATTTCGAGGACGAAATTATTTTTGTAGTTGGGTATAATGTAACACCCTAGTTCATTTATACCAGTTCTAAATCGAGTATTTCTTTATTTATGGTATTTTCCTGATTTATTGTGTTTTGGGTGAGAATAGTGTAATTGACATTTGTATTTTCATCCGACCCGACCTGCATGCTTGAAACCAGTCTTGATTCATGTTTATTATTTATCCTGACCTGTTACATGGACTCGTGCACTTTCATGTTAATTTATACTTCTTGAATACTGGCATTTTATCTGGCATTTGCATTTTTATAATATAACATTTTAAGTCACATAAAATATTTTAAAAATACATTGCATGGCCTGCATGATACCGCTAGCCCTGTGGTAGCATCCGCGCATCTTGTTCTCGTCCCGTTCAGTGAAACAGACTTGTTTGAATGGCTACGCGCACGTGCGTGCATCCGTTCTTGGGGGTATGCATTTTTTGTTATCCGGACATTCATTTTTTTATTTTAGTCGAAATGTATATTCTTCGTATTTTAAAACTGAATTTTAAACCCGACCCGGGCATTTTTTGGACTATGTTTGTATTTACCAGAATATCAAATTTTATTTATATAATATTAATTTTATAAATTGATACAAATTAAAATTTAGTTAACTAATAAAAGATTTTTTAAATTTAAATCTAAACTAATTTCCTAACAAACTAACAACCCATTTCTCTCTCTCTCCTCTGCATATATATATTTATATATTTTTTATATATTTAATTTTTTCTTTCTTTATTTAATACACAGCCTCTTCTTCTTACTTCTTCTTCTTCTTTCTTTTTCTTGATCTTGTTTCTTGATTCCGGTGATCACCACAGGAGCCGTGCTCGTCGCTGACGATTCGTGTGATCCAGTGAACGTACCTGACTTGCGTGATCACCCTCATGCATTGTTTGGAACCGTTCCGTGTATCGTGCGCGCGTCGCGACATTTCGCCGAAGAAGACATTCCGTACACATCCATTCTTATTCCGTCTGGGCAAGTTAATCTTGCTACATGCTATATAACTCATTACATACCTATTTAGATAAATATCACACCTGTATTTTAAATCAAGAATCCCATGTTTCATATTACAGCCTTTCGACGTTCCGTTTACATTTGTATAGTGCATTTCAGATATAGGGCATGTAAACCAATCTTAATTACATGCTACATTACTTTAGACGCATCTATTTTAACAAATGGAATACCTGTATTTAAAATCATGCACCCCATGTTTAATTTTATAACTTTTCGCTGTTCCGTTTGCATCCATTCATATCATTTTAGATCTAGGTCATGAAAACTTATCTTGTTACATACTATACTATCATATACTACATCAAATTGAATAGTTACATTTCATATTGCTTAGTTATATGTTCCGCACTTGTTAGTTTATCATTTTACGATTATGTGATACCCGTTTGCATCCATATCATTTAAAATATATATCGTCGTAATATTTCTTATTATTAAATTTAATTAGTTTATAATCTGCATTTTATAATGTTATACATTTGAAAATACTATAATTTACACATGAAACGTCGTTGAAAAGCGGATACGGCAAATCTGAAATTTACTGTACACCTTACCTTATAAAATTCATTATAAATCATAGAAAAATCAATAGTATACGTTCTTTAGTTCGTTACGAAGCTAACTCATAATACTATAACTCTATAAAATATTTACTTGCAAAATAAATTGTTTAAATAACGTAAAATGCAAATGAAAATATCTCTAAACTGCTGTCCAGGGAAATTCCAGCAGCAAACTTTCAATTTTGAATGTTCATAGCTTTTTGTAGGGACAACCTGAGATCCTTATACTTATAAAAATGAAAACCTTATTGAATTATCTTTGTTTTGGTATAAGACACGTCCCTTTTGAAGAACGTTTGTTATTTTTAAGCTATTTTACAAATCAGGGTGGCGCTGAATTTCTGAACGGAACTTTCTTATGCATGGTTAATCAATACCACTTTTATAGTTATTAATCGGTTTGAATATGTTATCCATGTTAATATTATTATATCAATATCTATTTAATAAATAATAGTGCTTGTGTTTTAATATTCAGCAAATTTTACCGATTTACAGTTTTATAGTATCCGTCTGTATCTGTACGGTTTATTACATATCTAGTTGCACGCCGAGACCATATTATTTCATGTTACTGTTGTATTATTGCACCATGCTTGATAATTGTGCATCCTACATAGTCATGATGTAACCCCTGACAAAATATTTGTGCATCCATGCTTTACCGTGCATCCGTACTTGCTACAGTTTTTGTATGAGCATCCGCTTGACACATGTGCACTACCTGTCATGACCTGATATACCACTGCTTGACTTGATACCTGATACACCACTACTTGACATGACTTGATACATGTACACTACCTGACATGACCTGATGTACCACAGCTTGACATGTTACCTGATCTTGTTACTATTGCCGACAATCTTGACCTGTTGTCCCTACGGACATTTCCTGTTGTCTATTTAGACAAACATGTACCTGCTTGATCCAGTGTTGGCATTAGCTCCAGATTTATCAATACCTGACTTACACACATAACCTTGGGGGTGTGGGGAAATCAAGAATGTATCCGAACGTAACTCAAAGGGCTATTACATCATTTTACCGTGGTCCCGTGGGGAATGAACGGGACATAGACTCACAGTCTATTACATCATTTTACCGTGGTCCCGTGGGGAATGAATGGGGCATAGACCAATGGGTTACGATGAGTATTACATTAATTGATTTCGAATAACTTTAGAGTAGATAAGCCTATAGCACAGTTTAGACTATTCACTGCACTTCACCTGTTTATATCCTATTCACAGTGTGGATTTCCCTTGATATGATCACATTACTTCCATATTGCATACATTGTAGTTCATGAATATATGCATTGAGATATTATTTTCATGAGATTTCTGGATTTGAGAACCGCTGTTATATTTCAAAGAAAGCTATAAATTGTTTTAAACGCGGTTTCTCTTGATGTGATTTTGGGATGTCCACCATGAGTTTTCTCGGTTATGAGCTTGGTTTTCGAGACCCGGTTCGAGGAGATGTGGGAACCGTCTGCGGGTACATGGTGGACCCGGTATGGTACCCCGGGGCAAGAATGATATCGTGGTGTAGCCGATGAGCCTGGCAGAGGGCATACTACCTACCGGTGATTGGTTGGACTCGGCGGTTGTCCGGAGGATACCGGCCGGAGTCATGAGATATGGGTCGATTCGGAATGACGAAACCCAGAAATATGGACCGATTCGGAATGACGAAGTCCAGAGAGAGAGATATATGGATTTACGTGTCGATGCTAGACACGGTGTTTTTCATGATATTTCGAGTGTCGGTGTTGGACACTCAGGTTTTTCCATGAGATTTACATATGAGAAGGGCCGGTCATAGTGACGGTGCCTGAGATATTGAGATTTACGTGTCGTTGTTGGACACTGGATTTATTTTACTGATAGTGATTATGGATGAGTATTATGTTTACCCCATACTCAGGTATTTATGATACATTCTTTACATATAGTCATTTACCAGATCATGATTTACTGCAGTTCATATTGACATATATACCTTATCATGACACATATGTAGAAATGGTTGTTTATCGTACATACATGTGATTACTTGTACGATGTTATTTACTTCTCACGAGTTGGCAACTCACCCCCGTTGTGCCACAGCATTTGTGCAGGTTTGATCTGCAATTTGGAAGCGGCAGGCTTCTTATTGCATCTTTTCCGTGGATACCGCTACTGTTGGGTCGAGACCCTTTCTTTCGGTATGTGGATTTGTGCGGTTATCCATTTATGTATCTTATTGTATCTAGTACTCTCCATCTACTATTCACCTGTATCGACTTAGAGACTGAGAGGTTCGGTATTTGTACCTTATGTGACTTTGGTTGTTGTGCTCGTATGAGCCGGATTTGATTCATATTATGTTATTTCTTCGCTATGGCGACATTTGTACACATGTTGTAGTTGTGTTTCATCTCTATGATTTGTATCATTCAGGATTGATTTTTACAAAGAAGATGCTGCCGAAATATACAAAGGAAAAATGAAATTTTAAGTTTTTCTACGATTTTTAAACTAAGATTCTAAATGTTTTAACTAATCTTTTAAACAAATGTTTTAAAGCTTTATCACTCTAATCTTTTCATGGTTTAGATTACTGGGTTTCGGCTTACTTGAGTTACGTTACGCCTTTAGACGTCACGTGATTTAAGTGCCGGTTACGTTCCTAATTTGGGTCGTGACAAAGTTGGTATCAGAGCGTTAGGTTTTACCTTTCGGAGTGTAGGATGACCTTTAGTATGATGGAGTAGGTAACATGAGTAGAGTGACGTAGCTTGGGTATGTTCCGCGGCATACTTACAATACGAACTCCGCTTAACTGACCTTAGGACATTTTTGCTTGTAATTATTTCTTTGATTCCTTGTATGCCTATGATTTGAATCCATATCCCTATCGAATCATGTATCCTTTTTGAGCTTTTATACCGCCAAAGACTACTAGGGCGCAAAGAGTTGCTGCTAGAGATGAGGTCAGAGCAGGCCCGTCTGAGACAAGGATTGACCTGGATGATATACCTAGTGTTCATGAGAAGAGTGATCCACCTTCTCCAGGACGTATTTCTAGGCTTGAAGCCAATGTTCAACACTTACGTATGATGATTGGATCTCTAGTCGAGGCCTTAACACTCAGTTATTTCTTTCTGTTGGAGCTCAACACTTCGATACGTATGCAGCCGCAGTAGACGCAGCTCCACTGGTAGAAGAGCGTGTTTCAGAGACTTCGATTGTTATAGGATCGAAGAGAATTCGTACCGGTATGCCAGCTCAGAAGCAGCTTGGTATACGCCGTGACAAATTCTTTCCAAGTGATGATGGTAGAAGAGTCTTTAGACAAGGTCAGTTGTTTGGCTCTTATCCACAGGGTCAGCAATCGACGTCTGGATGTTTTCGATGTGGGAGTCTACAACACCACATCAGGGATTGTCCTGCGAGGCACCAGAGCGATCCACCAGTTCAGCATGTTACTTCACCACCTCAGAGAGCTTTTTCCCTTCGACCGTTGTTGTTCCACACCAGACCCATGCTCAGAAAGGCCGTGGTCGTGGCGGTCCTATTCATAGAGGACGAGGTGGCAGAGGCGGAGGAAAGCCAGATGCTAGTAGAGGACAGGCCCGAGTTTTTGCATTGACTCCGCAGGATGCGCGAGCATCGAATGCCGTTGTGTCAGGTACACTTTTAGTGTGTTCTTTCCATGTGCGTGTATTATTCGAACAGGATCTACACACTCTTATGTGTCCACACACTTTGTACCGAGGTTAGGCTGAGACTCATCCTTGTTAAATGAGCCACTTGTCGTGATTACCCCTGTTGGAGGGTCTTTTGTTGCTCGACATGTGTTTCGGTCATGTAACGTTCATATTAGAGATAGAGTTTCGTTTGTCGACTTGATCCTTCTTGATATGTTGGACTTTGACGTTCTCCTCGGCATGGACTGATTAGCTACATGCTATGCGTCTGTGGACTGCCGTGAAAAAGCAGTTTGGTTCTGTTTTCCGGGAGAAACGGTTCTTGTTGTGCAGGGGGACCGTAGTGCCGCCCCTCACAATTTTATTTCTACCCTTTGCGCTAATCGGCTTTTGAGGAAAGGATATCACGGGTTTTTAGCTTTTATTCGTGATAAGGGAGCCACAGAAGAACCATTGAACTAGGTTCCTATAGTGAGAGAGTTTTCCGACGTTTTTTCCTGATGAGTTACCTAGGTTGCCGCCAGAGCGTGACATCGAGTTCTGCATCGATCTGATTTCCGGCACGGGGCCTATTTCTATACCTCCTTATCGGATGGCTCCGGCTGAGCTTAAAGAGCTTAAGGATCAACTGTAAGAGTTGCTGGACATGGGACTTGTTCATCCGAGTGTTTCACCTTGGGGAGCTCCCGTTCTTTTCATCAAAAAGAAAGACGGAAGTATGAGATGTGCATTGACTATCGTCAATTGAATCGAGTCACAGTGCGAAATAGGTATCCTTTACCTCGCATTGACGATTTATTTGATCAACTCCAGGGTGCAAGACATTTTTCCAAGATTGATTTGAGGTCGGGTTATCATCAATTGCGAGTCCGGAATGATGACATTCCGAAGACTGCTTTTCATACGCGCTACGGGCATTATGAGTTTTTGGTGATGTCGTTAGGACTTACCAATGCCCCAGCAGCGTTCATGGACATGATGAACCGAATTTTCAAGCCATTCCTTGACCAGTTCGTTATTGTGTTTATTGATGACATTCTGGTTTATTCTAGAAGTCATGAGGAGCATGAGCATCACTTGAGAATTGCTTTGCAGACATTGAGAGAACACCAGTTGTTTGCTAAGTTCTCAAAGTGTGTATTTTGGCTTGATAGTGTTGACTTTTTGGGTCATGTGGTTACGGGAGACGGTATCCGAGTGGATCCGAAGAAGATTGAAGCCGTACAACTTTGGCCTAGACCCGTATCGGTGACAGAGGTCCGTAGTTTCTTGGGATTAGCCGGTTATTACCGACGCTTTGTGCAGGATTTTTCAAGTATCGCTGCACCGAAGACCGGACTGACCCGGAAGGGGATTCCTTTTCTTTGGACCGAGGCTTGCGAGCAGAGTTTCCAGCTGTTGAAGACGCGGTTGACGACTGCACCAGTTTTATCTTTACCTTCTGGACCGGGTGGCTATGTCGTCTATTGTGATGCTTCTCGAGTGGGACTTGGTTGCGTGTTAATGCAACAGGATAAGGTTATCGCTTATGCTTCTCGTCAGTTGAAGAGGCACGAGCAGAACTATCCTACCCATGATCTTGAGATGGTCGCGGTGGTATTTGCTCTTAAGATTTGGAGACACTACTTGTACGGAGAGTCGTGCCAGATTTTCACGGATCACAAAAGCTTGAAGTACATCTTCCAGCAGTGGGATCTGAATTTGAGGCAGCGTCGTTGGATGGAGCTTGTAAAGGATTATGATTATGAAATTCTTTATCACCCGGGCAAGGCGAATGTAGTAGCTGATGCTTTGAGTCGTAGACCCGGAGGTAGCTTGTTCCATTTGAACGCAGTTCTGAGACAATCTTCTACAGATTGGCAGATCTTGTGTGATAGTAGAGTTCAATTCGAGTTCACTTCAGCCGGTGGACAGCTTGCTCATGTCCGTGCTCGTCCACTTCTGCTTGATCTTATCCGTGATGCACAATCCGACGATGATCGTTTGTCCGAGATCTTTGAACTTGTTCGACAAGGTAAAGGTTCAGAGTTTGTGATTGATGACCAGGGTGTGCTACGTTTTGGGACTCGTTTATGTGTACCAAATTCCAAAGAGCTGAGACGCGATATCTTAGAGCAGGAACATCAATCAGCTTACAGTGTTCACCCAGGTTCCACCAAGATGTATCGTGATTTGAGAGATGTCTACTGGTGGGAAGGGATGAAGAGAGATGTTTCGGACTTCGTTTCGAAGTGCCTGACTTGTCAGCAGGTCAAGGCTGAGCATTAAAGACCGGCAGGAGAATTGCAGCCTTTGCCTATTCCGGAGTGGAAATGGGAGCAAATCTCTATGGATTTCGTTGTTGGTCTACTCAGGACCAGTCGAAGGTATTATTCCATTTGGGTGATTGTTGATCGGTTGACGAAAGCGGCTCACTTCCTTCCAGTGAAGACCACTTTCGGATTTTTTTCAGTATGCTCAACTGTACATTGACGAGCTTGTGCGTTTGCACGGTGTTCCTAGATGCATTGTATCTGACACCAGCCGTCTTTGGCAGAAACTTCAGGAAGCCTTGGGTACTCGATTGAGTTTTAGCACCGCTTTCCATCCACAGACCGATGGTCAGTCAGAGCGGACTATTCAGACTCTCGAGGATATGCTTCGAGTATGCGTGCTTGATTTTGGTGACAGTTGGGATCGTCACTTGCCTTTAATTGAATTCTCCTACAATAACAGTTTTCAGGAGATGATTCAAATGGCACCTTTTGAGGCTTTATATGGTAGAAAGTGTCGATCACCAGTCTGTTGGATCTAACTCAGCGAGAGCACGATTTTGGGACCACAGCTAGTCGAAGAGATAACGGAGAAGATTCGGTTAATCCGAGATAGGATGAGAGCAACCCAGTGCAGACAGAAGTCTTATGCCGACCGTCGTCGTCGCAGACTTGAGTTTGCTGTAGGTGATCATGTATTCCTACGGATTTCTCCGATGAAAGGCGTGATGAGATTTGGTAAAAAAGGGAAGCTTAGTCCCAGATTTGTGGGTCCTTTTGAGATCCTTGAGCGAGTTGGTACCGTTGCCTATCGTTTGGCACTTCCACCCAGTTTTTCGGTTGTTCACCCCGTTTTTCATGTATCAATGCTTCGCTAGTACCTTCATGATCCTTCACACGTGATTCAGCCCCAGACCGTCCAACTGGAGCACGATCTTTCTTTCACCGAGCAGCCGGTAGTAATTTTGGATCGGCAGGTGAAGAAATTTCGGTCAAAAGTCTTACCGTCAGTGAAAGTTCTTTGGCGTGGCCCAAGTAGCGAAGAGGTTACATGGGAAGCTGAGGGCGAGATGCGGAAGAAATTCCCTCATCTTTTCGAAGGTATGCATATTAAGATTTTTAAATTCGGGGACCGAATTTCTTTAAGGGGGGAGATTGTGTCACGACCCGAAAGTACGGAACATGACCGGCACTTAAACTACGAACGTCTCAAGGCGTACGTATTCTAAGTAAGCCGAAAACCCAGAAATCCAAACCAAGAAGAGTAGTAGAGTGAAGGAAAACCAATTTAAAACAAGTCGTTTTAATAGCATAAGCCGAATTATGCGGTTTTTAAGAACATCAAAATTTACTGAAAATTTCGGCAGAGTCTCCTTTGTAAAAACTGGCTCCCAAACGGGATACAACATGAATAGTATACGAAATCAATAAAAAGGCATCCCCAAGCGGGAGCTAGCTCTTCGTCAATCGACGGTCACAACCACACAAGCAATATAATATACAACGCCAACGGCGAGGATCAAAACTCAAAAGGAACTCAAAACCACCAGAAATATAACGAGCGACTCTAAGGTCGAAAGAATAAACAACACTGGTCTCTAACTCAATAAATACATGTTTGGTTGATGGAATTTACTAGATACAACGGAATAGTATTATACAAGGTAATATGATGGGTACGATACAAGAAAAACCCACCTACTAGCGAGTCACCCGAATGAAACTGAGCCCGCAAAGCCGTAATGAAACCTGTACGGCAAACCTGCAAGAAACTGGGACACAACGGGGGTGAGTTGCCAACTCGTGAATAGAAAAACATCTACGCACAGAAATCGCATAAATAACACAACCTAGGTCAATGATCATAATATATCCTCAAATATATGTAAAACAGGCAGCCTATGACAATGTCTAGGGTAATATCTAACCCGAGTGTAATTTCATGTGCCAGTGCCAGTGTCTCAGGTAGCAATATATCATATGAGTGAGGTATGAATGCATGAAAACAGCATACATGTAAATGAAGAAACTGTTTTCATAAATTAGTGAGACTTGCTTTGTATTTTTTTCCAAATGAGGTATCATAACTGAAATCAACACCAACGGTGTCTAGCATCGACACAAAACATAAATCTCAATGTCTCAAAATCTCAATATCTAAATCACAATATCTAGGGCGCCGCCAGTCCAGACCGGCCCCTTCCATCCATCTCAAGACCACGACGGTATCCTCCGGATATCCGACGCGTCGGGTAATATCACCGGTAGGTAGTTTCCCCCTGCCAGGCTCATCGTCATCACCACGAGCTTCTTGCCCCGGGGTACCTTACCGGGTCCACCATGTACCCGAAACGGTTCCTCCACTCCTCGAACTCGGGTCTCACATGTCGCTCTCAGCACCGAGAAAACACATGGTGGACGCACTGAAATATCATATCCAGGGTAACCGGGTTTTTAAAACAATTACATATTCTCTTTTGAAATCTCCACGGTTCCCAAATCCAGAAATATCAAGGAAATCTGAGTCCAAAACCTCAATAGCACATAAACTAGTGAATAAGTGCATGAGAATCCATGCGTGCGGCATAACAATGAATAACAATATGCATGAAGTAGCAAGTAATAACTGAAATGTCTAATATGGCATATAAGGAAAGTACACTAATATCATGTCAAAACTACTAGCTAACAAGCTAAGTCAAGCAAATATATTCTCTAAAGTGTACGTGACATGGCAATTACCGATGAAGATGTGTGTGAGCCGGCAAGTAGGTGTACGTGGTACATACGCATCATCGGTAATGGTGCTGGTGTCCTAACAGCATGATATCAATAATGGAATATGCAGCACAATAAGTATGCGAGCCAGAGCGAACAGCAATAATGTGCGGGAGCTGAATACTAGACACAACGATAACTAATCTGTAATAATCTAATATAAGTCCTACGAATGGTGCCTTTTGAAATAATACGAATCATGGGGTTTTGAAAATAGGGGCTACGGTGTTTTTATGAAAAGATACGTCGTTTTTGAAATATCCGTAGATTCCCTTGAGCTGTCTTTAAAAATGCCCACGATTCGTTAGTTTTTGAAATAGGTAAGAAGTATAATCTAATCTAACAACTACACTAAACTATACGGCTGAACTAACAAGCTGAACTACAGGTAAGGAAACCGCCTATTATCTGAGTCGATACATATACCTACTTGTATATGTATAGTCGGTGATCCCGCCTCAATAATATCATATCCGATACCATATCTATAATCAGACATCCCAAGTCAAGAGTGCGGATCAAACATCAAAATATAGCTCGTACGTAAATCCGTCGTACGGCATCCCAAATCTGGGTACGGGTCAATATCACATTCATCAAACTATTCACCTGGTATCCTCTTTATCAAATATCATGATCGCGGTACTGATCTACGTCTAGTACCATACTGATACCGCCTACGTAAGCATGGACGTGTGTGAAACGCTACGTCAAGGACCCGCTACAACGTCATGTCGTATCTAAGATACGAACCCTGCTATATCACCGATCTCACGGCCTCGATCCAATCTCATCGACTCAGCTCAACCCCAAGTATCATCCTCAATCCGTATGTGAACACATAGTCCCATACCCATGTGAACACATAACTATAAAGAATCCCATGAGCACATATCAATAGGAATGTATGCAAGTATGTATGTGTGTATGTGTGTGTAACACTACCCTAGGGTTCGCAACAATAAAGTAATCCAACACACCAATATCCATTATAAGCAACGTTATTAATCCCAAACAACATATAATAAATGTTGGTGTGTATACGCATCCGTATACACCACCACGGATTGCGGGGGTGCTATACGCCATCCACCCGACTTCTCCCCGTAGATATAAATCTACTCACCTGAACCTCGCTCGCCGGTGCCGACGTCGCCACGCGCTTGCTTGTCGTCTCGAAGTCCACCTGGGGTACCTACATGTCATAACGCACCGTATCGCATAAAAACCCAATTCGAAATCGAAACGTCATAAGAAAACCAAATCGGCATGCGTATCACGCATAGGTCCAAACCTATCGCCTACGCATGCAAGAATAATCAAACCAACCCTCGATGTCGATGTACAAACGTCAAACCATCGAGAAAAATCCAATCACACTCATTTGCACAATTACAAGCACTAATTATAATATAAAATAGCTTAAAATTCCCAAAAACCTCAATTTCACTTAAAAAACTATTTTTCCGAAAACCTAGCAAGCAAAGTTTACCGTTTTAGTACAAAACTCGATATATAAACGAATCTAGCGGCCACAATATCCACTAAATATCATAACAAAGTCATATAAACCATTCCTATAATTTATTCTCATCAATTAGCATAATTTCCAAGATCCTAGTTTGCAAAAATATCATTTTTTTAACACCTTTTAAAGCTAAATTCACAATTCAACCATTAAGCTTAGTTTTGCATAACCTAAGATATTAAAGCACTCATTATAATATTAATGATGTCATGAAAAACAAATTGAAATTTTATCTCGCCAAAATATATATATTTTAAAAAATCTAGTTTGCAATTTATATAATTATTACAAATTTAAATTAACAAATTGCAAACTAGCAACTAAATTAGTTTTAGAATTCCATTAACATGATAATCTCCATATGAAAACAATAATCAAATGATAAAAACCTTCTTTAAACTTTTATCTCTCTCTCTCTCTCTCTCTCTCACACACATGTATATATTACAAAAACCTAGTTTGCATAAACATGTGATTTAGACAAATTCTCAAGTAACAAATTCTAAATTTAGCAACAAGATTTTCATTTTGCATGTCTTGAGTGTAAGAATACACATCATAACCATAAACAATTTATCAAAACCCTAGCATCCCATTCAACCCTTCTCTTTTTAATTTTCAACTTGAAAATTAAACCAATATAGATGCTTGATTAAGTTGATTACAACAACCTTTAATAAGGTAACACTTGGAGTAAGATTATACCTCAAAAATGTAGATCTATCTTGCAAAAATCTTAGCCTCCAACAATGGTTTCATGCTCCAAGATCCATGCTTGATTGATCCAAGAATGATGGATAGGGTTAAATGATGAATTTATGTGACTTTGTGATGATTTTTGAGGCAAAAATGAAGGATTTTGAAGTGAAAAGGAGGTGGGGAAAATTGGGTGCTGCTCAAGGGAGGGCTCGGCTGCAACTTGGGAGTGGGGAAAAGGGTATGATGTGCATGCAAAATTCCAAGAAAACCCCCTCCAAATACACAAGTCAACACCCCATGCCTTCATGTTTAATTCTTCCTTTATTCTATTCTTTTTTTCCCATCATCTTGAAACTTGAAGTGGAAAAGTTTTGGGGGCAGCTTGGGGCTGTTTCGGCCAGTAAAAAGAGAGAGGAAAGAGAGTGTGGTGGTGTGGGCAAGTGTGTGGAATTGTCAAAGTCAAACCAATACCCATACCTCATTTAACAATTTCCTTTCATTTCCCTTGTTTTCTTTTCTTTTCTTCTCAAAACATCAAGTGTGGAAAAGAGGGAGTGGGGTAGCTTGGGCTGCTGATTTGGGGAGAGGAGAGAGGGTGTGGGTGAGTGTGGGTGAGGAAAAATGATAAATGTTATACCCCAAACATCCATTTACGCTAAAAAAAAGCCTTTTTTCTTCAAAAATTTCTAAACCGTTTTGGCAAATGATTTCGTTCCAAAAACCACATGATAAATTTTTATTTAATGTTTTATGATGCACAAAATTTGTTTCAACTCATTCTAATTTGTAATTTTCCCTAATTAAATGTATTAGTGACGGCTTAAAATAATAATAAAATAATATTTTTTTCAGAAAATTTGAAATTTCACCAGCGGCTCAATAAACACCAAATAATAGCAATTACATAACTAGAATATGTATATTTAATTTTTATAATAAGATATTTCCATTTTGACTTTTTACAGAAAACCCCCTTATTTTACCGATTTTTCGAAATTTCACCGAAACGATTTTCAAAGCGTTACAATCTTCCCCCCTTAAAGAAATTCGGTCCCCGAATTTAAATTCAAACTCCCCCAAATACTAAAACATCTAAGAAAAACCATCAAGTCGTCGGGGCTCCGAAATTGTAACTACATAAAACAATTCGTAGCACAGCGCATGCGCTTGAAAAATGAGTATATAACTCAAATCAAAACTCCGTCAAGCATCCCGCAATCATCGGAGTCATGGAGAAGACATCAATGCCAAATCCAAATCAAAACCAATATGATATAACTCGAAACTATACATGTAAATATCGAATCTATATATGTAAGTATCTGAAGGAAATGCATGCCAAATCTCTTTAAGTCGCTGTGCACGCGTATAACACTGCACAGTGGCGGACGTCTATCATAAGGAAATAACTATATACATATATACCTTTGTTTGAAATGTACGTTCCGCCGTTTAGGAAACAATTTAGAAGGGTCTCCTTGTTTTAAACATTTCGTGTCATATCAGACACGTAGGTAAATACTGAGGCTATAGCTCGCTTTTTGGAAATCCCTTCAATAACTATCAATGCATGCCAAATATATTCAGGTACTGTCCTCTGACTAGTCCTGCTCAGTATGAAAACACATAGCAATATCATAAAAACGTACTACTCTATAAGAAATCAATCCCAAAATATGCACATGAATACTACGTGCGTCTGGTGCGCACGGAAATCAAAATCCATGAATGTGCCATACATGCGCACAGAAACAATATCTAAGTGCATCGGGTGTGCACGAAACATCTGTCGTAGGCAACATGTGTGCCTGACAGCAAAATCAGGTGCATCTGACATGCACGAAAAATCTCGATTTAGTGCATCTGGTGTGCACCAAAATCGCATTTCAAGACATGCGCTCAACATGCGCGAAAATCTAAATCTGGTGCATCCATCGTGCACGAAATCATGAAATCCAATATCAGACGCCGAACGTGCGCAAAATCAATCAGGTGCACAAAACAAATATCGAGTATCACAATCGAAATCGAAGTCCAGTGCATCTAAGTGCACAAAAGGCGTATCACTGCACTGCAAGCATATATAACCTATACAGAGTGCAGGAACCAAATCGTGTGCGTGCATATGCACAAAATCAACTCAAATGTCTAAAACCGTAAAATCACAAATATGTGAAACTAAAGCACGAAAACGATATCAAGTGCAACACTGTGCAAAGATCGTAATCCTCAATCATCAAAATTAAATCATACGAATAAATCACCCAAAACATCGGAATCAATAATGGCGGAATAGTACTACTCCAGCGCATCCTCTAAGAATCTCGGCCAACTGTCGCGGTCACTAGTGGGACGTCTCGTCGATGATCATGAACTCTGTCCTGCTGGTGTGCGTAACCATGACCACTCCTGGGTCAAGGTCTTCACTGTGAATTACCAATCTTTCGGTCCATCGGCTTATCGGCCCTGTCGGGTGTGCTAACGGGGATGATCCAGTTCTGGCACATCTCTTGTCATCTCCCGGTCAATCATCACGACCACTCGTAAGACAGCATATCACTGGCGTCGGCCTCTGGCTCTCTGAATGTACGTGACACATCTGATCCTGGGTGCAAGTATCATTGCAGCAGTGTCCTGGAAGGAATCCTGCTCACGGTCTCTTCCAACTGTCCGGAAGTCATTGTCCTTTCCTATATCTGCATCTTGCTCTGGAACGACTGTATACTCATCGCGACTCCTTCTGGAAGGTAAGTCCAAGTACCATGCCTCGGCATGCGCATCGCGTCTCTGATGTCGGCGGAGTGGAACGTCATCTCATCTAGATCTGGTACGAACCTTTTACTCCACTTTTTCTCTAATGTCGACTGCTTCGGACTCGTCCCGTCGTGGCTGCATGGACTGAGCTCCAACGGCTATCCTCGTATCTGGAATCTCCCAAGAAATGCATCTCACCACCTAGCATCCGAATTAAGTCGAACCATCCAATCGATTCGTCAAAACCTCATAATCCCCCAAGAGCTCAACATCTTGGGTACAGTTTAATGGTATCGAGTACATACCACAGCATCGGTGGTCCAGCCGTAGAAGGGCAAACCCAAGCCTCACTAATGGCGCCGTAGAACTGCCGCAAACCCGAAGGTTCAAAGGCTTTCACACGGTCATTAAGTCGAGTTAGGGTTTCATTCTTCTAGAGGGACCATAGAATTGCCTGCATGTCTTTCCGACTACTTTAAACTTGGAATAATAGGTTTCTGACATTCGATCGTCTCTGTCGACTCCCAACGTCTCCGCGTGAAGTCGTCTCTAGCTGGAATCAATCTATCTGATGACCTCTCATCGGGTAGGCGAACGAATCACATGTCTCAGTCATTCATCCGTGGGTGACTAGCGACCTTCTATCATTGGCTCAATCCTCTGGTGCTGATCTGTCTGTCCGAGTAATCTCATACAGTGATCGATCAACGCTCGTGGTGCGAAAACACAATCAAAAGACACCTCTCTGCAATCGTGTGTCGCCGGAATTTCACCCTGGTCAGTCCTCGTTCGTGACGAGCTTGTGCTGACTGCAACTCTAGCCGTAGCTCTCCCTGCCCGTGACCGTAGCAGCAAAACCAAACTGGTACCGATGAGGCTAGATCCGGAAGGAATATAATACTGAACAAGGAAATGTACATCCTAAGGTTTCATAAGTGGAGTGGCGTGTCGTAAATATGCCGCGGAACATACCAACGGTACGTCACTCTACTTTAGTTACCTATTCCATCAACCAAGGGTCATCCTACGCTCCGAAGGTAAAACCTAACGCTTTGATACCAACTTTGTCACGACCCGAAAGTACGGAACATGACCGGCACTTAAACTACGAACGTCTCAAGGCGTACGTATTCTAAGTAAGCCGAAAACCCAGAAATCCAAACCAAGAAGAGTAGTAGAGTGAAGGAAAACCAATTTAAAACAAGTCGTTTTAATAGCATAAGCCGAATTATGCGGTTTTTAAGAACATCAAAATTTACTGAAAATTTCGGCAGAGTCTCCTTTGTAAAAACTGGCTCCCAAACGGGATACAACATGAATAGTATACGAAATCAATAAAAAGGCATCCCCAAGCGGGAGCTAGCTCTTCGTCAATCGACGGTCACAACCACACAAGCAATATAATATACAACGCCAACGGCGAGGATCAAAACTCAAAAGGAACTCAAAACCACCAGAAATATAACGAGCGACTCTAAGGTCGAAAGAATAAACAACACTGGTCTCTAACTCAATAAATACATGTTTGGTTGATGGAATTTACTAGATACAACGGAATAGTATTATACAAGGTAATATGATGGGTACGATACAAGAAAAACCCACCTACTAGCGAGTCACCCGAATGAAACTGAGCCCGCAAAGCCGTAATGAAACCTGTACGGCAAACCTGCAAGAAACTGGGGCACAACGGGGGTGAGTTGCCAACTCGTGAATAGAAAAACATCTACGCACAGAAATCGCATAAATAACACAACCTAGGTCAGTGATCATAATATATCCTCAAATATATGTAAAACAGGCAGCCTATGACAATGTCTAGGGTAATATCTAACCCGAGTGTAATTTCATGTGCCAGTGCCAGTGTCTCAGGTAGCAATATATCATATGAGTGAGGTATGAATGCATGAAAACAGCATACATGTAAATGAAGAAACTGTTTTCATAAATTAGTGAGACTTGCTTTGTATTTTTTTTCCAAATGAGGTATCATAACTGAAATCAACACCAACGGTGTCTAGCATCGACACAAAACATAAATCTCAATATCTCAAAATCTCAATATCTAAATCACAATATCTAGGGCGCCGCCAGTCCAGACCGGCCCCTTCCATCCATCTCAAGACCACGACGGTATCCTCCGGATATCCGACGCGTCGGGTAATATCACCGGTAGGTAGTTTCCCCCTGCCAGGCTCATCGTCATCACCATGAGCTTCTTGCCCCGGGGTACCTTACCGGGTCCACCATGTACCCGAAACGGTTCCTCCACTTCTCGAACTCGGGTCTCACATGTCGCTCTCAGCACCGAGAAAACACATGGTGGACGCACTGAAATATCATATCCAGGGTAACCGGATTTTTAAAACAATTACATATTCTCTTTTGAAATCTCCACGGTTCCCAAATCCAGAAATATCAAGGAAATCCGAGTCCAAAACCTCAATAGCACATAAACTAGTGAATAAGTGCATGAGAATCCATGCGTGCGGCATAACAATGAATAACAATATGCATGAAGTAGCAAGTAATAACTGAAATGTCTAATATGGCATATAAGGAAAGTACACTAATATCATGTCAAAACTACTAGCTAACAAGCTAAGTCAAGCAAATATATTCTCTAAAGTGTACGTGACATGGCAATTACCGATGAAGATGTGTGTGAGCCGGCAAGTAGGTGTACGTGGTACATACGCATCATCGGTAATGGTGCTGGTGTCCTAACAGCATGATATCAATAATGGAATATGCAGCACAATAAGTATGCGAGGCAGAGCGAACAGCAATAATGTGCGGGAGCTGAATACTAGACACAACGATAACTAATCTGTAATAATCTAATATAAGTCCTACGAATGGTGCCTTTTGAAATAATACGAATCATGGGGTTTTGAAAATAGGGGCTATGGTGTTTTTATGAAAAGATACGTCGTTTTTGAAATATCCGTAGATTCCCTTGAGCTGTCTTTAAAAATGCCCACGATTCGTTAGTTTTTGAAATAGGTAAGAAGTATAATCTAATCTAACAACTACACTAAACTATACGGCTGAACTAACAAGCTGAACTACAGGTAAGGAAACCGCCTATTATCTGAGTCGATACATATACCTACCTGTATATGTATAGTCGGTGATCCCGCCTCAATAATATCATATCCGATACCATATCTATAATCAGACATCCCAAGTCAAGAGTGCGGATCAAACATCAAAATATAGCTCGTACGTAAATCCGTCGTACGGCATCCCAAATCTGGGTACGGGTCAATATCACATTCATCAAACTATTCACCTGGTATCCTCTTTATCAAATATCATGATCGGGGTACTGATCTACGTCTAGTACCATACTGATACCGCCTACGTAAGCATGGACGTGTGTGAAACGCTACGTCAAGGACCCGCTACAACGTCATGTCGTATCTAAGATACGAACCCTGCTATATCACCGATCTCACGGCCTCGATCCAATCTCATCGACTCAGCTCAACCCCAAGTATCATCCTCAATCCGTATGTGAACACATAGTCCCATACCCATGTGAACACATAACTATAAAGAATCCCATGAGCACATATCAATAGGAATGTATGCAAGTATGTATGTGTGTATGTGTGTGTAACACTACCCTAGGGTTCGCAACAATAAAGTAATCCAACACACCAATATCCATTATAAGCAACGTTATTAATCCCAAACAACATATAATAAATGTTGGTGTGTATACGCATCCGTATACACCACCACGGATTGCGGGGGTGCTATACGCCATCCACCCGACTTCTCCCCGTAGATATAAATCTACTCACCTGAACCTCGCTCGCCGGTGCCGACGTCGCCACGCGCTTGCTTGTCGTCTCGAAGTCCACCTGGGGTACCTACATATCATAACGCACCGTATCGCATAAAAACCCAATTCGAAATCGAAACGTCATAAGAAAACCAAATCGGCATGCGTATCACGCATAGGTCCAAACCTATCGCCTACGCATGCAAGAATAATCAAACCAACCCTCGATGTCGATGTACAAACGTCAAACCATCGAGAAAAATCCAATCACACTCATTTGCACAATTACAAGCACTAATTATAATATAAAATAGCTTAAAATTCCCAAAAACCTCAATTTCACTTAAAAAGCTATTTTTCCGAAAACCTAGCAAGCAAAGTTTACCGTTTTAGTACAAAACTCGATATATAAACGAATCTAGCGGCCACAATATCCACTAAATATCATAACAAAGTCATATAAACCATTCCTATAATTTATTCTCATCAATTAGCATAATTTCCAAGATCCTAGTTTGCAAAAATATCATTTTTTTTAACACCTTTTAAAGCTAAATTCACAATTCAACCATTAAGCTTAGTTTTGCATAACCTAAGATATTAAAGCACTCATTATAATATTAATGATGTCATGAAAAACAAATTGAAATTTTATCTCGCCAAAATATATATATTTTAAAAAATCTAGTTTGCAATTTATATAATTATTACAAATTTAAATTAACAAATTGCAAACTAGCAACTAAATTAGTTTTAGAATTCCATTAACATGATAATCTCCATATGAAAACAATAATCAAATGATAAAAACCTTCTTTAAACTTTTATCTCTCTCTCTCTCTCTCTCACACACACACATGTATATATTACAAAAACCTAGTTTGCATAAACATGTGATTTAGACAAATTCTCAAGTAACAAATTCTAAATTTAGCAACAAGATTTTCATTTTGCATGTCTTGAGTGTAAGAATACACATCATAACCATAAACAATTTATCAAAACCCTAGCATCCCATTCAACCCTTCTCTTTTTAATTTTCAACTTGAAAATTAAACCAATATAGATGCTTGATTAAGTTGATTACAACAACCTTTAATAAGGTAACACTTGGAGTAAGATTATACCTCAAAAATGTAGATCTATCTTGCAAAAATCTTAGCCTCCAACAATGGTTTCATGCTCCAAGATCCATGCTTGATTGATCCAAGAATGATGGATAGGGTTAAATGATGAATTTATGTGACTTTGTGATGATTTTTGAGGCAAAAATGAAGGATTTTGAAGTGAAAAGGAGGTGGGGAAAATTGGGTGCTGCTCAAGGGAGGGCTCGGCTGCAACTTGGGAGTGGGGAAAAGGGTATGATGTGCATGCAAAATTCCAAGAAAACCCCCTCCAAATACACAAGTCAACACCCCATGCCTTCATGTTTAATTCTTCCTTTATTCTATTCTTTTTTTCCCATCATCTTGAAACTTGAAGTGGAAAAGTTTTGGGGGCAGCTTGGGGCTGTTTCGGCCAGTAAAAAGAGAGAGGAAAGAGAGTGTGGTGGTGTGGGCAAGTGTGTGGAATTGTCAAAGTCAAACCAATACCCATACCTCATTTAACAATTTCCTTTCATTTCCCTTGTTTTCTTTTCTTTTCTTCTCAAAACATCAAGTGTGGAAAAGAGGGAGTGGGGGTAGCTTGGGCTGCTGATTTGGGGAGAGGAGAGAGGGTGTGGGTGAGTGTGGGTGAGGAAAAATGATAAATGTTATACCCCAAACATCCATTTACGCTTAAAAAAAGCCTTTTTTCTTCAAAAATTTCTAAACCGTTTTGGCAAATGATTTCGTTCCAAAAACCACATGATAAATTTTTATTTAATGTTTTATGATGCACAAAATTTGTTTCAACTCATTCTAATTTGTAATTTTCCCTAATTAAATGTATTAGTGACGGCTTAAAATAATAATAAAATAATATTTTTTTCAGAAAATTTGAAATTTCACCAGCGGCTCAATAAACACCAAAGAATAGCAATTACATAACTAGAATATGTATATTTAATTTTTATAATAAGATATTTCCATTTTGACTTTTTACAGAAAACCCCCTTATTTTACCGATTTTTCGAAATTTCACCGAAACGATTTTCAAAGCGTTACAGATTGTAACACTTTAGAATGCGTTTAGAATAATTAAACGAATGAATGCGGATTTTTAATAAAATTTAACCAAAACTGTTGTTATATATTTTATTTGAATTAATTAATATTTTATTAAATTATTTTGTGACATGCACACACTTGTGCATGTTAATCTAGGGTTTTGGAGATGTTAACCATGCTAGGTTAACCATGACATTTTACTTTTTACCATGCCATATTAACTTTTACTTAAAAAGTTTACCTTTAAGATAAGTTTTATTTACATTTTCATTAAAAATCAAAAATGTTTTATTTTAATTAAAGAGAAGGATTTTAAAATTTGTGGCATGGGAGGCATAATGAATATGCAAGGTTGTCATGGAATCAAGGCATGAGTGGCATGAGTGTAAAGGAATGGTAGGTATGGTGGAAACATGCATAAGTGTTATGAAGAATCATTAAAGAGAAGGATTTTGGCTATAAATACCCACCCTCATCCTTCACATTCTCTCATTCACAAACCTTCAAAAAAATCATGTTTATGTTGTTTTGGAGCATGGATGGATAGGAATTCAGTAATGTTTTGGTGAGGTATGATTTTAGTCTGTTTCGGTTTTAAAAAGATGACAGAAACTGGTTCGGAGTGCGGTTCTGGACTGCTGTCCAGAGCAGTTCTGGTTGTTGATTCTCGTTTTGCAATGTTTCAATCTTCTGTATGAAAATGTTATTATGCGGAACTATATATCATAGTGAAGATAAATCTGTTAGCTAACCAATGAAAGTGATTTCATTCATTTCTAATGTCGTTTACAATTTAAACTGTATTTTAAATCAACAGAACGTATAGCAGTCCCAAACAGGGACAGAACGTATACACCTATGTTTTTCAGTACATAACTTCCAGTACACAATGGATATTATTGATCCGTATGATGCGTTGGAAACCTAACTGAAAAACCTAAATTTTGTTCAACTATAGCGTCGCCTAATTTTGATCCCAACAGGGTGAAAACTGTGTTGTAAAATGGACATTCAGTTCAGAAACTGAAATTCCAGCAGCGAACACTTAAAATGAAACGACTGTATCTTGCGAACCCGAAATCCGATTGTACTGAAACAAATTTTGATGAACTGCCGACAGAGTGTACTTGTTACCGTATTTGTATAGTTTCACTAAATTTGGAGCTTATGATTCAGTTCTGTGGTTCGAGTCAGTTCTGCGCATCGCGTCGGTTCTGCGCGTGCGTGTTTTTTAGTCGTGTCGCTTCACACGTTTAGTCACCGAGCTATAACTAAATAGTTTGTGTGAACTAAATCGTTAGCTAGGTGTCCGTGTCCGTGTGTTATCCTTAGTTTACTGATATTGGTAAGTATTGGCTTTATTTGTGTGATATTAGGATCACAAGCAGGGACTTCAGACGAAGGACGGAAAGGAAAGGAGGTGATTGGATTCACCTAATTCAGGATTGTCTGGTGAGTAGATTTAACATCTACGGGGAAATCGCCTGTGTGGCGCTAAGCGCCAAAGGCTAGGATTCAAGTGAATTACTTTAAGTGATATGCCTATTGACCATACATAGATAAAAACATATATTGAACTAGTAATAATTAGTACATCATATTTCATGTTAAACATTGATATAATATTGATAGGACACTGCACCATTACAAACGGTTCATGTTGCACGAGCACTATATGTTACACACACACCGTTGGTAATTGCTATGTCACGCACACTATAGAAATGGCCTTAGATAAATATATTGAACCATATTCATGATTTGTAGTCAGATAGTTATTCTTGTATTAGTTCACATTATGATACTTACATTGATGTAGTAATATTTTTATATGATGTTTTATTCGATATCATGGATTTGAGAAATCACAAGATAATTTCTAAAAACTGGGATTCGTTTATAAAAGTGTGGATTTCCCTTGATATGATCACATTACTTCCATATTGCATACATTGTAGTTCATGAATATATGCATTGAGATATTGTTTTCATGAGATTTCTGGATTTGAGAACCGCTGTTATATTTCAAAGAAAGCTATAAATTGTTTTAAACGCGGTTTCTCTTGATGTGATTTTGGGATGTCCACCATGAGTTTTCTCGGTTATGAGCTTGGTTTTCGAGACCCGGTTCGAGGAGATGTGGGAACCGTCTGCGGGTACATGGTGGACCCGGTATGGTACCCCGGGGCAAGAATGATATCGTGGTGTAGCCGATGAGCCTGGCAGAGGGCATACTACCTACCGGTGATTGGTTGGACTCGGCGGTTGTCCGGAGGATACCGGCCGGAGTCATGAGATATGGGTCGATTCGGAATGACGAAACCCAGAGATATGGACCGATTCGGAATGACGAAGTCCAGAGAGAGAGATATATGGATTTACGTGTCGATGCTAGACACGGTGTTTTTCATGATATTTCGAGTGTCGGTGTTGGACACTCAGGTTTTTCCATGAGATTTACATATGAGAAGGGCCGGTCATAGTGACGGTGCCTGAGATATTGAGATTTACGTGTCGTTGTTGGACACTGGATTTATTTTACTGATAGTGATTATGGATGAGTATTATGTTTACCCCATACTCAGGTATTTATGATACATTCTTTACATATAGTCATTTACCAGATCATGATTTACTGCAGTTCATATTGACATATATACCTTATCATGACACATATGTAGAAATGGTTGTTTATCGTACATACATGTGATTACTTGTACGATGTTATTTACTTCTCACGAGTTGGCAACTCACCCCCGTTGTGCCACAGCATTTGTGCAGGTTTGATCTGCAATTTGGAAGCGGCAGGCTTCTTATTGCATCTTTTCCGTGGATACCGCTACTGTTGGGTCGAGACCCTTTCTTTCGGTATGTGGATTTGTGCGGTTATCCATTTATGTATCTTATTGTATCTAGTACTCTCCATCTACTATTCACCTGTATCGACTTAGAGACTGAGAGGTTCGGTATTTGTACCTTATGTGACTTTGGTTGTTGTGCTCGTATGAGCCGGATTTGATTCATATTATGTTATTTCTTCGCTATGGCGACATTTGTACACATGTTGTAGTTGTGTTTCATCTCTATGATTTGTATCATTCAGGATTGATTTTTACAAAGAAGATGCTGCCGAAATATACAAAGGAAAAATGAAATTTTAAGTTTTTCTACGATTTTTAAACTAAGATTCTAAATGTTTTAACTAATCTTTTAAACAAATGTTTTAAAGCTTTATCACTCTAATCTTTTCATGGTTTAGATTACTGGGTTTCGGCTTACTTGAGTTACGTTACGCCTTTAGACGTCACGTGATTTAAGTGCCGGTTACGTTCCTAATTTGGGTCGTGACAGACACTTTTCAAAATAAACCAATTTTTTAAATAACACACGCCCTGCCACTTGCACTAAACCCTCTTAATGCATGCTCGGCTGGACACGGGATCTAGTGCCCATCTTGTCCGTGTTTCGGCTATCGACTCCGAAGTTGGTGCTTCTTCATCTTCTTTTTCCCCTCCATAACGACATCTCCCAAAATGGACGAATCTCCATCGGGATTGAACGATACCACTCTGCCACCACCCGCAGGTGTGCAGAACCCATCGCGCATCTCTCTCTAAGAGAGATGCTATTCTATACGTGGTCCTCTTTCTACTTGTCTATCCATTCCACCAGCCAACGGGGATAATTTTGAAATTAAACCCCACTTCATCAACCTGTTACCCAAATTTCATGGGCTCGAGTCTGAAAACGCGTACGTTTTTATCACCAAATTCGAAAACGTATGCGCAATGATGGGTACATCACAACTTTCTATGGATGCTATGCGCTTGCGTCTTCTCCCTTTCACCTTGTGCGACTTAGCAGAAAAATGGCTTTATAACACTGCCGCACACTCTATTACCAATTGGGACGAATTCGTGATAGCATTCCTTAAGAAATTTTACCCCAATCATAAGACCGCTCGTGTTTGGAGCGAAATCAACCAGTTTACCCAGCTTCCCAATAAACCATTTTGGAAATGCTTTGAACGGTTCAAGGATCTGCTTGTCCAATGTCCTCATCACGGAATAAAGAGATGGGATTTGTGCCGAATTATATATGAGGGCATTAATCCAGCAACAAAGCAGATGCTTGAAACCATGTGTCAATGCAATTTCATGTCCAAAGACGATGGTGAAGCCTGGAAATACCTGGAAGATCTTGCTGAAAATACTTTGCAATGGGAAAGTGTTAGACCACCTTCATCTAGGGGAGGTATCCATCAGCTCGATGTTTCCATCGCAGTAAAAGCCGAAATGGAAGTGATACAAAAGAAACTCGACGTTGTAGAGAGCAAATTCTCATCAGTCTCCCTAAACCAGGTTACGCTTCCCAAAACCATATGTGGTTGTTGTTCCGACCCATCACATTTGACGGAAGAATGTCCTATGAATGCACCATTTCAAGGTCAAGAACACACCAATGCTACTTTTCAGCAGCGACCTAGAAACGATCCTTATTCTTCCACATACAATCAGGGGTGTTGGAATCATCCTAACTTTGCTTGGAACCAAAACCAAACTAAAAATCAAAACCAGTTCCAAAGCAATTACCAAAGACCTCCTCCACAGCAACAGCAACCACCACAACAGAGTCAGCACCCCTTTCAATCACAAAATTTCAAAATCCGGTCAACAATTTTGTACCTTCTAATAATTCTTTCCAAACGGCCGGTACCGATAACTCCTCTTCACTCGCACAAACTTTGGATTTGTTTATGAAACATTCCATCTAAATGTCGGCTGATATGAGGTCTTCTATTGATACCATAAAGAAAGACTCCGCCTCCCACGGTGAGAGTATTAAATAAATAGAAGCCCAAATTGCACGATTACACGCCGAAATGAGTGCTAGAGAGAAAGGGAAACTTCCGTCTCAACCCCTACCGAATCCTGACCACTCACAAAGTTATAATGTGAGTGTCGTTACCATGTTGAGATCGGGAAGAGTGCTAGATAACCAAGTGGGTGAACATGTTGATGACGTTCGTGATATTATTGATACCCCGGCTTCTCCTTCTTCCCCTAATTTTTCTAGTCTCCCACCTTCTTCCGAGCCTGTTCTCCGTGTTCCCTAAGACTCGTGTTGGAGATAGTGCCCTCAGAGTCAATTATTGGATCACAGGCACGTGATTGCAATGATTAAGGGAGGACCTATACCGGTAGGACAGTCTTACTCAAGATGATAGTATGCTATCCGGTTTATCTTTATCATCGTGTACTGCTTTAGGTGACCTTACAGGTCACTATTGCGCGTTGATAGAGCCCTTAGGATTCTTGCTTGACAGCCAGCAGTATGATGGCGATCATATATGTGGAAGCTGGGGTCTATAAGCACATCCTTAACAGGTCCCTAGTCGTGGGAGTTTCGAGACAGGGCATCGATACTCCAGAGTAGACTAGTGTATACAGTCGAGACACCGACGAGGGGCGGTGGATGGTCTCACAAGCCACTGGTGTCAGTTGGTTCACCTAAGATGTATACAGGTGCTTATTGGGTTATGAGTACACCGGACAGGACTCGCCGGGAACATTCTAGTTGGTCTTATACCTGACGTCAGATAGCAGTTCCCTGGTGACATGTGTACAGGTTAGTTCATCGACCTGAGATCGTCATTTGTCTCGTGTGAGTTCCCACTGTACTTTGATTACTACCCTACCACGCCTCAAAGGAGTCGTGCAAACAGGTTTTAGTTGGGTACAGTCCCGAGCCACATGGAGGCAGTGAGTGGATCTGCAGGGGTTCGTCTCTCCCGGTATTGGGGGTGAGGTCGCGCTGTGTCTAGGAGAGCCATTACACAAAGCCCTCGGCCGAGGCAGGAGATTTACTGTTAGGTATTCTAGTAGTATCTCAGGGTGTTCTGGGCTACACTCCGACATGACTTGTACCGCTTTTGGGGTCTGACTTTTACCAACCCCCTAGGCCCGCCATGCGATGCTCATAGATGAACGGACCGGACTGTACGGATATTGTCATTGACAGGCTCAGTAGGGTGTCAGGATGAGTTCGCTCATCGACGTCCCTTTTGGTCAATACCTGGTAGCCCGTTACGTATGGCTAATACCTCTGACGTGCTAGTGGTTAAATCCACAACCAAAGTATTGATGAGTCTTTAGAGTCCCCCACAGACCGTTTCTCAAGTTTCGGGCAAAACGCTGTAGAGGCCGTATGGAGATATGGCAGGGTTCGATCATATACGTGCGGTATTGCACGGATCATGATCGGACGGAGAATACTAGCGGGCTTTGGTTTAAGCCGGATCCTAGTATTGTACAGTGTAGATTTTGTCTCATTGCATTTGTATTCGGTCGGAATACAAATGCGGGTATGTATATACATTCGCGGGGTTTTCCTGTAATTTATTACGGGATCAGTTCTTTGGAGTTGCCAGTTTGCTTTCCGTTTCGGCCATTTTTCTTTTGTTCCTTCTTTGGCTGAAAATTGGTGGAGAGGGGGTTATTTGCAAGCATGCAAATATGTTTAGTGGAGGGTGTTATTTGCTAGTAGTAGTTTCATGATGGTTGTAGCTTGCATTGACTTCATTTGTTCATCATGACTTGATATGATTAGGTGTTGGAGTGGAGATTTGGTTGTGATCATTATTGTTCATGATTATCACTTTCTCTCTCTTGCATGATTATTCATCCAGTCCCTCCCTCTTGATTTTTTTGCTCTCTCTCATTCTCCAATCAAGGGGCCGGCCAATACAAGGAGAGAGGTTCATTTTTTTTGGTGTGGAAAATGGTTCATCTCATATTTTTTTTGCTTACACCAAAATTCCCAAGTTCATCTCCATTGTTCATTCCTCCATCATGGCAACTTCTCAACCCAAAAAGACAAACCATCCTACACTTCATCTACAGTATTCTTGGACACGTCGACTCGCCAACTTCGTGCCCGAGTTGCCTCGCTCCAGAGGTGGGAGCCCGTAAAAGAACCCGGCGATATGGTGCCCTTCCGACGAGGAGATGAAGACCGGAGACTCCGCGGGGAGATCGGGACGACGACGAGAAGACCGAAGGACACGGATCGCTCGGTATATCTCTCTACCCCTTCTCTTGTTAGCTAGAATTAGGTTAATTGCCCGATCCGGGTTTATAGTCCGAGGTGGCACCGGTTTCTGTTAAAGAAAAGTTTTTGTTTTTCGCATTTTGGCCTCGTTCAGACGGCCAGGGCGCCGCCGTGGCCTAACATGGTATCAGAGCAACGCCATTAACCTAGTCTAGCTTGCTCTAACATGTTTAGAACTCGATCGAACAAAAATCCCAAAACCGCGTTTTCAAATTTGACAGTTTCTGTCGATTCTATTCTGTGCTCAGAAATTTTTTCAGTGTGTTGCAGAATTACAGTCAGGGTTTTTTATGGAATCTGGGAAATTTTGGTGGAGTGATCTTCCTGTATAGCCGCGGAACAGCGGCCGTACCGCTGGTTTAGCTGCGGTCCCGCTGCAGGAAAGAAGAGTCACTGCACCAAAGTTCTTCTGTTGGTTCCTGAGTTGAAAATGGGGTTTTTGGTATATTCTTTTTGGGCCCAGATTTTCTTTGAGTGCTACAGTTGTGCTTGGGGCCCACTTCGGGAATTTTAGTCGATCGAAAATTTTAAACATGTTAGTTCACAGTATTTACATTATATCTGTGACCGTGAATATCATTTGATCGATAAATCCTGTCTAACTGCTATAGCCCTTTTAGACGGATTTGCGAACGTGACATTCACGTTGATGTTCTGTGTTGTGCTGTGATGTTGCGGATTTGTCGTGGTGGATAACCTGGATGCAATGGTAGTACTGTTTGGTTTTATATGTACATTTGATATTACGGGACGAGCGTCCGACATGTGGACTGTCGTCACTGCCTGTTTGTATATTATTCTTTTGGGGCACGACCGGGCTGAGGTCGATGTACCCGTTGTATATTTTACTTTCTGTACTAGGATTACCCTAAGGTGGGGTGCACGGATAGCCAGGTTCTAGAGGGCAACGGGCCCGCATCTCATGGCGTTGAGACGGAGGGGGCTTCACTCTAGAATTGGCGGGCTATTTGCCGCACTCGTAGGGGGTACAGGTTGACCCAAGGAGGGGTGCCAAGTTACCGGATTCCGTGAAGTGCTGGGTGGTCCATTCACGTTGTTGAAGGGGGCGCCTCGCTTCAGGTTTTGGCGGGTGACTTGCCGCGCCCGTAGGGGTCTAGGATTTCATTGCATAGGCTATCCACACGACCAAGGGAACGTCGGGTTTCAGTAGCGGCTCTATGAAACCCGGGGATCCCATATATCTGTATTTTTCTGTGATGCTTATTACATTTCTGTGATGTTGCATTTTATCACGCCTTGAGCGAATATTATATATTGATATATATACTAGTAGATGTTGTATATGTTTTGCACCCGCGCTAGTCCATTCCCCGCTCTGTCGTTAGTTAAGTAACCTAACGGGTGATGACGGGACCCAGTGGCGAATGCGGATGGCATATACGTACATCATTATTTTCGTTCTTTATTGGTGTGATCAAATGATGGGACTGCGTTGATTCGGATCAATGCAAGCTAAACAAACCTATTCTGATGTTGTTGGAATAATTTTTCAAAAAAGGCTGTTATTGCAAGGACGTTCTCTTTCATTTTGCACAGTGGTATTCGGTTATGAATATCCAGCATCTCAGTCGACGAGGCAAGGGCCGAGATCCCTTCACCGGGAGTGACCCCTTGGACAGAAGTTTGCGTCAGGGTAATAACTTCACTATAACTGATTACTTTTTCTTTGCATCATGGTATTCAGTTGGAATATCCTGCACCTCATTCTACGGGGAAAGAGCCGAGATCCCTTCACCGGGAGTGACCTCTTTAGCAAAGGTTTTCGCCACTATATTTTTATAAAAGTTTATCCTGTTCCTTCAACGATATCAAGTTCATTACGGTAAAAGGTTTTTCGCCAAAAACCATTCGTAGCCCTCCGTCATTTCAGATTAGCATTGCTTAGTATTCGCGCTACGTTTATCGTTGCTATTCGCCGAGGCGTAGTGTGCGGTAGCTCTGTAATGCTTTCTGTCGCATGGATATGTGGATTGGTTAGGACGGTCGTACGACTTTGTTGATTATTCGTCAAGGGTCGTGCGGGTGGGTTTAACGCAATCAAGATAATGACGGGTTGAACTTGACTAGGACCTTTTGATTTGTTGATTATTCGTCAAGGTCACTTGGGTCCTAGGGGTAAAAATCACATCAGGAGTTTCTAAAGAAACTGAAACTTGCCAGATATGCGCATACCTTCTAGAGTGTGGTGACGTGAGTGGATTCCGTCACGTTATCATGCGATGATAGTTGGATCCCGATTCCTACTGATGAGTTGGTTTACTCCTCAGGTGATCCCGACTAATTCTTCTTTCAGGTTTGGAGGAGAATTTGACGTAACAGTGGGAGGTTTCCTGATTAGATAAAGTGACAACCATTCTGATCTAGGTATGAGTGCATGCTGAGTGTTTCTTTTCTCTCTCTCTTTTGCAGCGACCATTGCCCGACCCTAGACTATGACTCAGTGACCAAGTTGACCGAACCTTCTTATAAGACTGGCTTTTGGATTGTCCGAGTTGCATACCTCATTGCCACTCCTACTTTTACCCTTTTCTCCAGGAAATCCCGTATTACTACGAACGTCCACTTCCATTGGATAAAACCATCGTATGGTTATATATGAACTCGAAAGAATTTATTCGAGGATGGTTTCCGGTTCTGGAGGAAACGAATAGGGCTATTCAGTTGTCTTTTCCTTTTACCTTCTCTCAGGTTGCGAGTACTCCTTGGTTTAGGAGATAGTACACCTATTACGCAAATTGGATAGTCTTCTTCCAAACCATAGGCAGGTGCCGACCGGTAGGGAATGAAGAAAACTAATTAGCCTAACGATGGTGTACAGAAGGTATTAAGTAAAGACAAATAAAGGGATTAGTAAGAGGGCAAAGTAAATTGCGACTGCTATTCACGACCAAACCAAGTATTTCTTCGCCAATCCTAAATCACCTTTGTATTTCTCCAGAACACTCCGTATCACTATGAAGATCCACAGTTTATTTGGATACTCCATCGTATGGTTATATACGAACTCGAAAGGAACTTGTTCCAGTTCGGGGATGAATTCTGGTTCAGGAGAAATAGGAATAAGGTTTATTCAGGTGTCTTTTATCGTTACCTTCTCTCGCGTTGCGAGTGCTCCTAGGATTAGGACAGTAAACCCATTATACTTATTGGATAGTCTTCTTCCAAACCATAGGCTGGTGCCGAACGGTAGGGAAGGAAGATAACAATTTAGCCTAAGAGGGTGTACAGAAGGTAATGACTAAAGACATATGAAGGGATGTGGAGAGATGGCATAGAAATATACGGTTACAGTTATGAATCTGGATAATGGAAGAGGCATTACTAGGAATACCAGGATACCCCTATGAAACATTTCAATGTTTCAGTTTCACTGTGTACTGTTAAAAGAAAACTGATTTCCCGATTAGTCCTTACTCCAGGGTATGTATTTACCAGGTATGATTATCACATCTGTATGGTTTTACAGATGATGAGTGGGAGTAAGTTATTGGGAATTAGGTGATCATCCTCACTATATCGGAATTCGTTGTAATTGGTGATATTTGAGGAAGTCGCCTGGGTTGTTTGTCGGACGGCAAATATATGGTTTTGAATATCCGCTGTTATGCACCAATTTCAAATTGATATATCTGTACGTCTATTTTTATAGAGTGAGATATACCTTTTTGAAATTATGTCCATGACATTTACCTATATCGGTGGATGGTTAGGTAAGGAGCATTAAACAGCGGTGTAATTCTTCTTAACCATAAGTACAGTTTTCAACCTACAACGCATAGGGAATGAGTTATTAGACTTAGGGACTTATACAGAGTATTGTATATTGTCCAGTGTCCATGAGGACAGAGGGGTTGGTCCTCGTACTATATTCGGTTTACTTGTGACTTCTCTAGCTCTTAGGCAAGTGTTTCGTAGAGACACAACGTCTATGTTTTGAGAAGTTATAAGTATATGAATAAGGTAGAGAACCAGGTGTTGCAAGTATCGGGATTCTTCAAGGTGATCGAAGATGTAGATACTTGTGTATGGTATTCAGTTAATAGTAATGATAAAGAGAACTTGCTTCTCTTTCAAGTAACTCATAAATTGGAAGCACTCCTAAGTTGAGTAATGCCGATTGGCCTCTATCCATTTAGTTGACATGCACTGGAGACAGCTGCATGATTTGAATCTGGTTCCAATTAAATCATCGCCTCTGTATCTATATTGGATATATAACAGTTCATATCTTAACATTGTTAAGGTACGGGGAGTTGCTCGGCTTATGCTTAAAACCAGACTCTGGATAACTCAAGGAACATTTCTATAATGGCTGTTTGTGGGTTGACCCGGGCTATGCAGAGGGTTGACTTTCTACCATCTGGAAGATCAATAGTGATATTGTTCTTGACTCACCACCGTTATGATAAAAATGGATTTTTTTTCAGAAAACAGTAGTAGGAGTATGGTAGAACTGGAAGTGATTCCAGAACCGCAGACGATTACTGAAAATTTGATAAGAACCTAAAGATTCAATTTGGTTTGACATTCCATTGGCCACTCCGCAGATACGGTGGGTAACCTCAGGCACCCGAGAGGTACTCCGGTAGCCTCAAGGACGGTGACAGGGAGGTTCTTGTTTACCCAGACTTGCCATTGCTGTTGTTCCAAGCCGCGAGACCCGGCAGGAGGATGAGTATAGCGTCGTTCTAAACTACCTTTAGAAGTGTACGTGTATATGACTCTGCCAGAGGGTTGTCGTAGTCAGTGGGAGCAGCGGAAGCATTGGTGGACAAGCGGCTTATGTCTATTTATAGACTAAAGCAAATGTAGCGGAGATAAATCATCTATTTCTGATGTCACAGTCATAGGTTTGACTTCATCAGAATAGGTGATGGATCTGTTAAGAATGTAGTAGGGTGTTATGTCCTGGTATTTGGATGACATACACAGAGTAAAAAGTGAAATACCTATACTACGATCGGTAATACTTTGGTTGTCACACAGTGGTTTCTCCACAAAGGATTTGGATATTATATCAGACATTTCTGGTTACTAGATCTATGGCTTTAGATCTAGATTTGGGTAGTTTCCCAATCTGGGTACTTAGACAGCATTCTAAAGGTGTTTTAGAATGGACGACTCCTGGCACGGTAGTATACCTGCAGGTGATGGAGTCACCCTCTCTAAAGGTGTCTAACAGACTAAAGGGGAGAGGGATGTGCATGATTGGCAGATCACTTGCTTAGGCAATTGAGTCAATCATGAGATGTCAAGTACCACACCAAATGTTGTTTTTGCAGTAGATGAAATAAGTTGATAATAATCCAATCCTGGAAAACCAATCGGAAGCAGTTTTAGAACATAAGTGGATGGTCTAGAGATATGATAACGACAGCCTAATTCGGGAGACGGTTATCATTCCAGGCTTCCAAGGTGACCTGGATGACAGAGTGGCTGTCAGAGTTATAGTTTTCCCTCTGACGAGGGGCAGTATTTTGGACAGGTGGTCCAGGCGGATACTGAGGGAGGCATGGCGCAGGATACTGATTAAGTTCAGTTGACGATACAGTCTAAGAAGTTTGGATTTGGAGTTCATTTATGAACTAGGTCCCATCAGACATCCAAACATATTTTAAGACAGGTATTGCTCATTTCGGGAGATGGGTTTCTCCGCAAACTTGAGATAAAGAGAGACATAGAAAGAAACATTAGGGCGGATCCACACACTGAGGCTATTCCTCGAACGCAATAGTTTCGCAAACGAGCTTTGTGAGACTGACTAATGAGGAGTTGGGTGTTCGGTATCACACGGGCTGTGAGTATGCGACATCGCAATAATTAGCCTTGAGTGCAAGTGGGAGATTGTTGGAGATAGTGCCCTCAGAGTCAATTATTGGATCACAGGCACGTGATTGCAATGATTAAGGGAGGACCTATACCGGTAGGACAGTCTTACTCAAGATGATAGTATGCTATCTGGTTTATCTTTATCATCATGTACTGCTTTAGGTGACCTTACAGGTCACTATTGCGCGTTGATAGAGCCCTTAGGATTCTTGCTTGACGGCCAGCAGTATGATGGCGATCATATACGTAGGAGATGGGGTCTATAAGCACATCCTTAATAGGTCCCTAGTCGTGGGAGTTTCGAGACAGGGCATCGATACTCCAGAGTAGACTAGTGTATACAGTCGAGACCCCGACGAGGGGCGGTGGTTGGTCTCACAAGCCACTGGTGTCAGTTGGTTCACCTAAGATGTATACAGGTGCTCATTGGGTTATGAGTACACCGGACAGGACTCGCCGGGAACATGCTAGTTGGTCTTATACCTGACGTCAGATAGCAATTCCCTGGTGACATGTGTACAGGTTAGTTCATCGACCTGAGATCGTCATTTATCTCATGTGAGTTCCCACTGTACTTTGATTACTACCCTACCACGGCTCAAAGGAGTCGTGCAAACAGGTTTTAGTTGGGTACAGTCCCGAGCCACATGGGGGCGGTGAGGGGATCTGCAGGGGTTCGTCTCTCCCGGTATTGGGGGTGAGGTCGCGCTGTGTCTAGGAGAGCCATTACACAAAGCCCTCGGCCGAGGCAGGAGATTTACTGGTAGGTATTCCAGTAGTATCTCAGGGTGTTCTGGGCTACACTCCGACACGACTTGTACCGCTTTTGGGGGTCTGACTTTTACCAACCCCCTAGGCCCGCCATGCGATGCTCATAGACGAACGGACCGGACTGTATGGATATTGTCATTGACAGGCTCAGTAGGATGTCAGGATGAGTTCGCTCATCGACGTCCCTTTTGGTCAATACCTGGTAGCCCGTTACGTATGGCTAATACCTCTGACGTGCTAGTGGTTAAATCCACAACCAAAGTATTGACGAGTCTTTAGAGTCCCCCACAGACCGTTTCTCAAGTTTCGGGCGAAACGCTGTAGAGGCCGTATGGAGATATGGCAGGGTTCGATCATATACGTGCGGTATTGCACAGATCATGATCGGACGGATAATACTAGCGGGCTTTGGTTTAAGCCGGATCCTAGTATTGTACAGTGTAGATTTTATCTCATTGCATTTGTATTCGGTCAGAATAAAAATTCGGGTATGTATATACAGTCGCGGGGTTTTCCTGTAATTTATTACGGGATCAGTTCTTTGGAGTTGCCAGTTTGCTTTCCGTTTCGGCCATTTTTCTTTTGTTCCTTCTTTGGCTGAAAATTGGTGGAGAGGGGGTTATTTGCAAGAATGCAAATATGTTTAGTGGAGGGTGTTATTTGCTAGTAGTAGTTTCATGATGGTTGTAGCTTGCATTGACTTCATTTGTTCATCATGACTTGATATGATTAGGTGTTGGAGTGGAGATTTGGTTGTGATCATTATTGTTCATGATTATCGCTTTCTCTCTCTTGCATGATTATTCATCCAGTCCCTCCCTCTTGATTTTTTTGCTCTCTCTCATTCTCCAATCAAGGGGCCGGCCAATACAAGGAGAGAGGTTCATTTTTTTTGGTGTGGAAAATGGTCCATCTCATATTTTTTTTGCTTACACCAAAATTCCCAAGTTCATCTCCATTGTTCATTCCTCCATCATGGCAACTTCTCAACCCCAAGAGACAAACCATCCTACACTTCATCTACAATATTCTTGGACACGTCGACTCGCCAACTTCGTGCCCAAGTTACCACGGTCCAGAGGTGGGAGCCCGTAAAAGAACCCGGCGATGTGGTGCCCTTCCGACAAGGAGATGAAGACCGGAGACTCCGCGGGGAGATCGGGACGACGACGAGAAGACCGAAGGACACGGATCACTCGGTATATCTCTCTACCCCTTCTCTTGTTAGCTAGAATTAGGTTAATGGCCCGATCCGGGTTTATAGTCCGCGGTGGCGCCGGTTTCTGTTAAAGAAAAGTTTTTGTTTTCAGCATTTTGGCCTCGTTCAGATGGCCGGGGCGCCGCCGTGGCCTAACAGCTCGAACCCTCACCCCACTTCCTCGAATCTATCTAAAACGATCCCCACTCCAATTTTGAGATCTATTCCATCCCCATAATCTTCTCCAATGTTGGACCCAACCCTTATTGATAAAGCACCTTATCAAACAGGTTAAGGGGCAACAGACCAAGTCCACAAATGGAGAAGATTGTGGAAATTTTTAAGCAAGTTAACATAAACATTGCTCTCCTAGATGCTATTCAACAAGTTCCCTCTTATGCGGAAATCCTAAAGGACTTGTGCACTAGGAAGAGAAAAGTTCAAATACCTAAAAAAGTTTTTCTTACGAGTAATGTGAGCACTGCTTTTACACAACAACTACCCAAGAAACGAAAAGACCCCGGAAGTCCTACAATTCTATTTCTATTGGGGGTAAAAATATCAATCGTGATCTACTCGATTTAGGTGCTAGTGTTAACTTGCTTCCGTATTCTGTATATGAGCAATTAGGGATCGGAGAGTTAAAACCGGCACACTGCACTCTTCAGATGGCCGATCGATCTATCACCCAACCTAGGGGTGAGCTAGAGGATGTGTTAATCAAAGTCGGGGAATTTATATTTCCTGTGGACTTTATCGTTATAGATACACAACCTGTAGCGAACCCACGAAACCAAATTCCGGTGATTTTAGGTCAACCTTTTCTTGCGAATTCTAACGCAATAATCAATTGTCGAAACGACTCTATGAACCTATCCTTCGGGAAGATATCAATTGAGCTTAACATTTACAAGTTGGGAAGTGAACCCTCCGAACCCTATGCTCATGTGTGTTCTGTCGAAATAATAGATTCCGACAGCAGCGAAATTGAAGAGCTTCACGATACTTATCTCGACTCCGCTATTACGTTATTGTCCGGGTCAACATCTAACGCTAAATGTGAATCATTTATGGAGTCCGAGTATCATCTCATTCTTTCCGATGAGATTATTATTCGGGATATCGATGAAAGCTTTGAAGAAATATTCGCTGAAGAACTCGCATTCTTAGAAGACATGGGCATTGTGATGAATCAACCCCAACCCAAAGAAGTTGAACTGCCACATCTTCTTCTTATCAAGAATGAGAATGCGAGTAATACATCATCATTGTTTCGTCTCTACAAACCGAGACGTACACCTTTTCCATTACACCTCTTATCTCCTCCCCACTTATTCACGTCAATAGGCGACATGTTCTTCCACCAACCTCGGTGCTTCATCGATAAAATTTTTGAATGGTTGGTGTTGACTTTTGGTCTTTGTAAGGCTTTACTTTGACCAATAATTTTAACCCCCCCCCCCAATAATTTTAAATGCTTAATACTATTTTACTCAAGTTTGGGGGAGGATATTTTGGCTCTTGAAAGAAAATTTTTGCAAAATTACGAGCCAAAAAAATAAGTATGGGGGAAAATTTCACTTTCATTATTTTTTGTCCCCTTTGATAAATTTTCCTCCCAAATCTACAGATTTTGGGATTTAAAAGATGACAATAGTGAGGACACTGCTGCAAACAGGTTTGGGGGAGGTTTGTGCTTATTTACGCGTTACTTTGCATTATACTATATAAGCACAAAAAAAATCTTGTGATAATAAAAGTTAGAAAGTGAAAATTTACATATGAAAGATAGGAATAGTTTAAGAAAAGTAAGAAGGTTAGATGTTTTCTTAAACGAAACTAGTAATAAGTAGTCATGAGCCGTTGTCTCAAGGGTTAGTAAGATGAAGGATTACTAAATCTGAGAATAAAAATAAGTCTGAAAAACAGTCCATATTCTTGAGGCCAAACATCTGAATGTTGATACCCTACTATACGCACTTACACACATCTTGAAACTTAGGATAGTAGAGGATATCTTGAAATGCTCTTGTCTAAAAACCTTAGTATGAAGGAAAATAAAAAAAAAGTATAAGTGGTGAAGAAAGAAAAAAAATGAACACTAGTTTTGTAATTGCTTAAGGCAGTATAAAAAAAATATAGCAAGTGTGCTTTATCACCTAGTGCCTTAGACCAACTGGTTTGGGAGCCACTGCTAAGCCTTAGGTGTTGCGAAACGAGGAATTACGCCTAAATGCGCGAGCACATTTTGTAATCGGTTGGTTAGTATCTCAAGAAGTATTAACGGTCGCATGAAGAATGTGTGAGCAATTTTATCGAAAATATTCACCAACTATAAAGTACTGTGGAAGATGGACAAGAGTATGATAGCTTGAATTGAATTCTCTAAGTGTAGAGATGTCTTTTACACACACGTAGGGGGTATATGATCAATGTTTGGAAAAAAGATGGGGAGGAAAACTAAAGGCGATGTTTTATTGAGAGATGATGTGATTTCTAACATCTTTTCACGACTATTAAGATAGGGCTCATGGCAACTGAAAAGCTAGTATAGTTGGAAACTCTTATTTTCAAGTTTTTTCTTTTATAATTCATATCTTTATATGTTAATTTCACCATCTTCCTTTTATTATAGGATTTTGTGAGTGTAATATACTGAAAAACCCTCAGGAGACAACACTCCTCCTACCAGGGACACCTAGAGGTTTAACGGTTTGTTGCACATGCTCAGTGCAATCGTGTTGCCTACGAAAGTGTGTTAGCTAGTTTTTATTTTCTTCTTTCTCCCTCTCTTGAATAACAAGTTTTCTCGGGACGATCAAAGTTAAGTTTGGAGGTATTTGTTCAGTCGAAAATATTGCACTTTTGATATAACATTTTCCTTACTTTTCTTGAATATTTAAAGGTGTTTATTATAAATATAGAACATATTTGGATTTATCTGCAAAATACTATTTACCATATGTTTATATATTATAATTAACATTATGAAGGAAAATATATGCATTTTATATTTATATAATATTTTGGTATTTGAAAATATGCATATCATTTCAAATATTCTAATCGCAATTCTTAAAAGATATAATATCATGCAAATGGTTAGAATAATATTTCAAAATATATGCATAATATTTTACTAATTAAAAGATGCATAGCATATCAAATATTCTTAATCATGTTTCTTAAAGATTTATTACCATATAAAGTGAATAGCATATTAAATATTCTTAATCAAGTTTCTTAAAGATTTATTAGCATATATAGTGATTAAGATACTCTCTCTAATTTAATAAATAGTACTAACATTATTCATATAGATATTGTGCAAGATTTAGCTCAGGTCAAGAGATCAAGATGTTAGGATCAAAAATCTGCCAAAATCATAAAATCAATACTGACAGGGACTCAGAATCCAGGCATGGAAATCACCATATTAGGAAATCACCATATTAGGCAATCACCATATTAGGTAACTTGGTATTCTGATTTGAGAGCTATATAAAGGACCGAGGGCTAAAGTTAAAACCCATCACCTTTACCACAAAGCAAATCACCGTCAAAGAACAAGTGATCCACAACAGGTCCACGATTCAACGTGATAGGGCGACGTGAAAATCGACGGAGTATCTACTTCCTACGGGGCAGAGATCGAGAGAAACTTCTTCCTCTTGTAATCTAAATTCGTAGGATTTGTATTTGTGAAGTTGATTAATAAAGGTAGATCATTTTGTTTAATTATTTATTTTTACTTTCTGCATTTTAATTATGATCTCATTCTCTATCCTTTCTTCTTCTTCTCAAAACATGCGTGAGTAATTCCTAACTTGCTAGGGTTCGTAGGATTAGGGTAGAACAATGGATGAGAAAATATTTTAACTTCTTTTAAGTCTTATGAAGTTTATAAACTTTAGCAAAAGAATCGTTAACATCCTAATCGGGCGCGCTACCAATTTATTTCTAGTCTCGACCGCGATTTGAGATTTGATTAACAATTTTTTTTATTAAGGGCTAGACATTAATAGAGATCAATGAAGGGACAAGGGTCAATAGTGGGGAAACTCTAGTTTCTTCCAAGAACCCTAATCCTCATTCATCACTATCAATCTAGTTTTAAATCTATCAATAGATAAAATGAGTTATCTTATTTAATCATTCATGACTACTAAATCTTAACGAACCCTACAAGCCTTTTTCTTATATAATTTGCATCAGTAATTAATATAGATCTTAAATAAACTATCCTCTTCTCTTCGTTTATTTTATTCAACACGTCTAAACTAAGATAAAAAGATTCCACGTTTCCCTGCGGACGACCCGTACTCATCTCGGCTAGCTACAAGCGACACCGTTATTGATTGCGGTTATTCTACAAACACGTTTTCACATCAATCAGATGTACATACATCATCATGTATCAATCCCAAGAGTTCACCAACTCTTTCTCTGGTTCCAATAAACAGAGCTATGGTCATCTTTTCTTTGTGACATGACTGGCATGTTTCACAAGATATAAATTCAAACTGATTTAAATACGCATCTTAATGTAACTTAGCTAGTCGGGTCTCATTAATATGACCTAGTCTACAATGCCTCAAGAAGGATTCGTTCATTTCTGAACTCTTCCTCTTGTGTGTGTTCTGTACGTTAAGAACTGTAGTTTAATTTAGAACGTATATGCCATTAGATAACGTGCTTGAACCGATTAACTCTTGATATAGGAAATGTTCAAAACATTATCCATCAAAATTATATCCTTCTTTACTAAATAAAGAAATTGATATGATGTTGTATATCAGGTTCGGTATCTAATAACATTCGTTCAGAATCAATGTATTTAGTAATACAGAGTGATAACTGCCAATAACTTGGCTGCAACAATTGCTTCATTTCCAACTCTTGAAATTTATCATCCATTTCTCAGTTCTCTACCTATCTGTAGCCCATGTAACAGATTACATATGCGGGATCTTGATCCGATATCTCATACCCAGAACGTAAAGGAAACTGAGAAACAGTTCTTGGTAATGAACACACCCGAAGAAGATGCATCAGCATGCACTTTCTTCGTTTGGGCGGCACGGGAATCCTGGTAATCCCCTATATACTGCTCGGTTTTATAACAATTATAAGTTGGAGCGGGACCAACGTTCCCTAGAGCAGCAGTATAACAAGCGGGTATGGTCAATACATCCGTATTATTATCTTGATTAAGGCGTCACATAGTCGCTACCTGGAGAGAGAGAGAGAGAGAGAGAAGAAAACACTCAGCATATGCTCTTGCAAGATTAGATTGGTTATTAATATATCTAATCAGGATGGCTCCCACTGTTTTAATCGGATCTTCCTTCAAACCCTAAAAGGTAAGACTAGCCGGGATTAATTACACCCTAAAAGTTCGCCAATCTTTCAGCCAGGCCAGTGCCGGTACTTTGAGGGAGGCACCCCGTGCTTTCGCACGGACCTAATTAAAATAAACCTCGCTTTCCCAGGGGCGTAACCCCATTGACACCTTTCTAGACACCTACTTGATCGGCTAGTTGTAATTTGTAAAACTCTTCCAAGAGTAACTCTTACTCGCAGTGGGTATCGGGATCCAACTGTAAGGTTATAAGGCACTCTAACATGCCCAATTTAAAATTTAGCTGTGCCGAACAACCCTAAACAAGATCTTTAAACTAGAGATTAGGTGAAAACAAAAAGAAAGTGAACAATTTTACTTCTAAGAGTTAGGGATTACAACCTTTGTAGTCCGTTCCTTCACTTCTAAAGCTCCGTGTTGACGTCCCTTCGCTGCGATCATCTAGATCCCGGACTTTAGCGATGGTTTCCTCAGAGAAAAGAACGGGCTAGCTCGTTAACTTCGAGGCCGAAGATGATCTACGTCGAGGAGACTCAAACTCAAGCTCCATCTTCACTAGGTCATGAACTTTGTGAAGAGAACACCCTAAACTAAATGGCAAGTAGTAGAGGATGATGAAATAAGAAGTGGGTTCACTTTGGATTTGGATTTCTCACTCAATTTCTTCATTTGAAAATTTCTAGCAAGCTTTTCTTCTTCTTGAAGAAGAAGAAGAAAGAAAGAAAAGAATAAGAATAATGAATTATCTAAAAAGAATAATCAAGTGAAGTCTATCATAATGCAACCATGGGTGAGTTTACCTTTGTAGAGACTAAACCATAGTTTGAGGTAATGGTTTGGTTAATGAAAATCTTATGCAAAACAAAATGAGTGGACTTTGTCAAAGATGCTTAAAAGCTTCATGAAGCTTCAAGCCAAGACAAAGAAAGCAACCATTTTGTTTTACCAAAATAAATAAAAACCCAAACCATTATCTTAAATATGGTGTAAGTCATACACACACCCAAGTTTGCATGTATCATCAATCATGATACAAACTAGTGCACAAATATATATCACATATACAACTTGTGCACATGGAGTGAGAAAATCAATCTTAAGTGAACCAATACTAGTTAATGTAAAGTAATATATCAAATATATAATTCTACATTAAATCATTAAATCAACACTTGATTTAATGATCCGGTCATATCTCATATAACCGACTAATATCTAGTGTATCAATTTATCGAATCAACACTTGATTCGGTAACCCGGCTATATCTCATATAACCGACCGATGATACAAATTGCGAGAATAGAATACAGTATCACATACTGGTATTATTCTCGGTCCTGCACATATCTCATATGCGCTCCTATTTCGTTTCTCTTGAGCCAGGAAACCTCTGTGTAGGACTCTAAAGACTCGTCAATACACCGGCAGTAGGTGGTGATCATATCAATCACCCACAAGCCGCAAGCGGTCTGCTAAACGTAACGGCCACCCGGGTATTGAGCGATCAGAAGATCAACGAACAAGCATACTCACACTCCTGCGAATCAAATCAGTAACACTTATCGCACAGTCCGGTCAGTTCGTCTGATATGTCGCATATCTCACCTAGGGGTGGTAAACGTCAGACCCCAGTAGCTTGATAAGTCATGCCGATATAAGGTCCATAACAAGCATGAAACTACTGATAACTTTTACCAGTAAATCACTACAACCCTGGCCAGGGATTTCCAGTTATGGCAAGTTGAGCATAGCGCAACCTCAACCCCCAATACCGGGAGAGACAAATCCCCTCCTATCGCTCATTGCCTCCATGTGAATCGGGACTGTACCCAAAAAACCACCTGTTTGCACGACTCAGTAGAGCCGTGGTAGGATGTAAATCAAAGCACAGTGGGAGACACACAAGACTCTATGACAATCTCGGGTCAACAGACTAAGCTGTACCAGTGTCACCAGAGAACTGCCATCTGACGTGAGGTATAATACCATCTAGGAGTTCTCGGCGAGTCCGTTCAATGTACCCAGTCTCCAATGAGCACCCGCATACCATTTCTGATGTCAAACACCAATGGATATGGGATCATCCATCGCCCATCACATGGGTCAAGAAGATATACGCTAGTCTACTCAGGAATATCGATGCCCCGTCTCGATATTCCCACGACTAGGAACATTGAAGGATGTACTCATAGACAACCCAGGCTCCACTAGTATGATCTGCATCATAGTCCTGCAAGTCGAGTACATATCCTAAGGGCTTTATCAACATGTAACAGAGAGACAGTAAGTATACATGTTAAGATAAAGTGCAATCAGATAGCGTACTATCATGTCGAGCAAGAAAGTCCTACCTATATATGTCCCAGCATCCACTACAATATACATCTCATGTACAGTAATGGCATCTAGGGCATACATATAACTAACAATCTCCCACTTGCACTAGGGCCATCTGTAGCAGTGGTTGCAGTATCTCATACTCAACCATCCCTTAATAGTCTCTCTCTGGGAAAAGGCCTTTGTGAGTGGATCCGCCGTGTTGTCCCTTGAGTCTACTCTCCTAACCTCGATCACCCTGGAGATCAACTATCTCCTTGATCAGGTGATGCTACCTCAGAATATGTCTGGGTCACTGATGGGACCGGGGTTCCTGAGCCAAAGCCACACTTTCATTGTTACACAATGGTAGGAACCTAGTTCATCTCATGAACTAATATACACCCAAACTTCCTCTTTGGTAGTATCTTTGATAGCGATGTCACCAGCCTTTATCGTCTAGTTTTCCATGATATCTAGCTTGGAACTCTTCCAACATACCGCCCCTCCACTGAGGGTAAAGATAATGCATGTGACTGGCATTCAGTCTTCCTTACCACCCTGGAAGCTATCCAGTGATTCTCCCCAGGATCGATTGATACCATCTCACTACACCTAGTAAGAATCCTAACATCCATTTAGATCTATCTCATAGATATAAAACCTAGGATTTAGGAGGTATTACTTTGATCCTATATGGAGAATCCATGTGATAAGAGGAGATTGACCGAGAGTAGCATAGGAAACTCCTTCCCTATCAAGAGTATGTCATCCACGTACAATACGAGGATCGCCACCATACTCCCTACTACCATTTTGTATATACAAGGTTCATCTACCATTTTGATGAAGTCAAACTCTTTGACTACCACATCAAAACAGACGTTCTAACTTTGTGATGCCTGCTTTAATCTGTAAAGCAACTTGCACACGTTTCCGCAGCTCCCACTGTTTACGAAGCCCTCTGGCTGTGTACTTATAGACGTTCTCTTCTAAATCAGTATTTAGAAAAATAGTCATGACACCCAATCACCAGATATTGCAGTTATGGTATGCAGCAATGGCAAGTAAGATCCGGATGGACTTAAGCATAGCCACTGGAAAAGGTTTCATCATTATCCACGCCTGGTCGATGACGAAAACCTTTAACAAGTCTAGCTTTGAAAGTCTGAACTTTTCCATCTACACCAAGTAATCTTCTCAAGATATACTTGCTCCTGATGGGGATTTAGCCCTTCAGATATAGCATCCAAAGTCCATACTTTGTTGGTGTACATGGATTCCATCTCAGATCGCTAATTATCCAGCCATTCTTACAGAGTCCCCACTCTTGATGGCCTGCTCGAAACTAGTTGGGTCATCATCTCATGATGCAATCCTCGCTCCCACTGTCATCGAGAAACCGAAGTGTCTCTCAGGCAGATGAGGAACCCTGCTAGATTGGCGGAGAGGCTGAGGTTCGTCGGCGACTATTGAATCCTTTGGTTCTATCAAATCATCAGCTGTAGTTTGTATAGCTGGAACTCCTTCCAGTTCTACAGAACTGACCTTACCTCGATCTTGTCCGGATTTTGCTTTTGACATAGGCTGGACAATCCCAAATCTTAACTTACTTAAGAGATGGGCTCTTCCCATACCATATCTTATATGGAGTGGTAGGCACTGATTTGATTGGAATCCAATTTAATAGGTATGCATCTTCACAAGGGCATAACCCCCAAAAGGAAATAGGTGACTCAGTAGTACTTATCATAGAGCGCACCATATCTTATAGGGTGTGATTGCTCCACCCCGATACACCGTTGTGCTGTGGTGTATACGGAAGAGTAATGCTAAGAGAGAATCACATTCTCCTTTAGAATAGTCCAGGATCTTTATGCCTAAGTATTCTCCTCCCTGATCACATCAAAGGACATAATACTTATACCTGTAATGGTTCTCTACTTCTGACTTATATTCTTTGAATTTCTCAAAAGCTTCAGACATAGGTTTCAACAGGAACACACATGTCCGAATCTTAGAAGATCATCAATGAATGTAATGAAGTACAAAGAACCAGTCCTATCATTTGTAGACAGGGGACTACATACATCATCATGTATCAATCCCAAGAGTTTATCAACTCTTTCTCTGTTTCAAGTAAACGGAGCTATGGTCATTTTATCTTTGTGACATGACTGGCAAGTTTCACAAGATGTAAATTCAAACTGATTTAAATATGCATCTTAATGTAACTTAGCTAGTCGGGTCGCATTGATATGACTTAGTCTACAATGCCTCAAGAAGAATTCGTTCATTTCTGAACTCTTCCTCTTATGTGTGTTCTATACGTAAGGAACTGTGGTTTGATTTAGAATGTATATGCTTTTAGATAACGTGCCAGAACGGATCAACTTTTGATATAGGAAATGTGCAAAACATTATCCGACAATACAAAATTATATCCTTCTTTAATAAATAAAGAGACTGATATGATGTTGTATATCAGGTTCGGTATCTAATAACATTCGTTCAGAATCAATGTATTCGGTAATACAGGGTGATAATTGCCAACACCTTGGCTGCAACAATTGCACTGTTTCCAACTCTTGAAAATTATCACCCGTTCTCAGTTCTCTACCTACCTATAGCCTATGTAACAGATTACATATTTGGGATCCTGATTCGGTATCTCATACCCAGGACGTAAAGGATACTGAGAAACAGTTCTTTGTAATAAACATACCCGAAGAAGATGCATCATCATGCACTTTCTTCGTTTGGGTGGCATGGGAATCCTGGTATTCCCCTATTTCCTGCTCGGTCTTATAATAATTATAAGTTGGAGCGGGACCAACGTTCCCCAGCTCAGTATAACAAGCGGGTTCGGTCAATACATCCATATTATTATCTTGATTAAGGCGTGATATGGTCGCTACCTGGAGAGAGAGAGAGAAGAAAACACTCTGCGTGCGCTCTTACAAGATTAGATTGGTTATATATTTTTATCTAATCAGGATGGCTCCCACTGTTTTTATCAAATCTTCCTTCAAACCTTAAAAGGAAAGACTAGCCGGGATTAATTACACTCTACAAGTTCGCCAATTTTTCATCCAGGCCAGTGCCGGTACTTTGAGGGAGGTTCCCCGTGCTTTCGTACGGACCTAATTAAAATAAACCTCGTTTTCCCAGGGGCGTAACCCCGTTGACACCTTTCTAGACACCTACTTGATTGGCTAATTGTAAAGTGCAAAACTCTCCCAGGAGTAACAATTACTCACAGTGGGTATCAGGATCCAACTATCATATAGAAGGTATGCAATCTCATTGCAAATTTCAACACTTGAAACTCCCGATAATGGTTTTTACCCCTAGCACCTATGACCTTGGCTTTGGTCAACAAATCATAAGCACTAGTCAAGTTCTACCCGTCATTTTGTGATTAATTAGACCCACCCACATGACCCTTGGCTAAGGTCAACAAAGTCACATGACTGTCCTAACTAATCGCATCATATGCTGTGTAGAAAGACATCACTTAGCTACCGTACACTGTGCCTTGACTATGGTCAACAAACACAACACGAATACTAAGTACTCTACTTCCTAAAATGACGAAGAGTTGCGGATGGTTCTTAAGAAAACCTTTAACGCTTTGAACTTGATCTCGTTGCAGAATCAAATGGTTTTAAATGGAGTGTTTTTTAGGCTTCTGCTAGTTTCGCTAAAGAGGTCACTCCCGGTGAAGGGATCTCGGCTCTTTCCTCGTCGAATGAGGTGCAGGATATTCACAATACCTCTATGCAAAGCAAAAACTAGAAAAGCAATCAAAAGAAAAACCGAAGGTTGTAGCATCTGCTAGTTATTGCTAAAGAGGTCACTCCCGGTGAAGGGATCTTGGCTCTTTCCTTATCGAATAAGGTGCTGGATGTTATACAAGGAACACCGCTATGCAAAACAACAACCAGAGCTACCTAATTTTTGAAATTCGATTCTACAACATCTTTTAGGTTTATTTTCTTTCATTAATCTCATTAATGAACGTCCCATCATTTAAATCCACCTAAACATCACAGATAAATACAACGTACGCTTATGCCATCCGCATTCGCCTCGATGTCCCGTCATGCACCGTTAGGTTAGGTAACTAACGGCATAGCGGAGCAGGGCTAGTGCGGGTGTAAAACATAAGCAACGTCTATATAATATATCATATATACTATATACAGTACTATCTGAACATATCACATGATCACATCACAGATAGCGCAGCAGAAAACAACATATGAAATATTGGATATACTACGATGTCCGTGTTTTATTTTGAGCCTGTATAAAACACGGATTCCACGGTCGTGATGAATAGCCAATCCCACACCCCTAGACCCCTACGAGAGCGGCAAGCAACCCTACCAATTCTAGAGTTAGGAGACCCGGACTCGACTCATCGAGATGGTCTCCCACTGGACCCTAGAACCCGGTTACTTGTGCTCCCCTCCTGGATCTATCCTAATGCGGAAAAGTAAATAATATACATCAACGGTGACATGTTCCTCAGCCCGGAAGTGCCCCAATAAAAGAATATTACATACAAGTTTTTTTACATGAATGAAAAAGAAAAACCCTCATCTCACATAAAACCCCCGGCTATTCAAACACGAAGATCCAATATAACATATCACAGCAACACATAACATAACATGTCATCAACGTAAGTAAATATGCGTATCCCAATTGTCGCTGACGTATAGCAACGAAACCTGGGATACCCTACATATTACACTTACGGTCGCAGAAAAGAAAGTGAAAAACTACAACAGTTGGAATCCGCAACCTCCTCAGACATCACATGCCTAACAATTATAAACCCCGCATTTTAGTCTTATTATCGAAAACTCTTTTCAATATCAAGTCAGGCAATTCAACAAGATTCCCGACATGCTGATCGAATGCTCGTCGCAAACTTTAGTAGACGGCCGCACCCCCGGATGCCGTCGACGAAGTGTACTAAGGCGGAACACCGCTGCCGCGAGCACCCGAACGGATGCTTTTGGCGACGGGGTTCTCCTCCAGTCACTTGGTCGGGGCTATGGGGTGTGGCTGTCTATTAAGTTTACCCGGCGAGTATCCGCGTATGCTACGTGATTGCGACGGACTTTTGATCACATCAAAATTCCGTGGTAACCGATAAAATGAGACTAAAGTGCTAGATTTACAACATTCAAATTAGTTATCTCATAACTACTTGTGGATTCCAAATATTGTATCACATTCCAGATAAATAGACAATATTAAACTTTCCGATCGAATAATCAAACACCTAAGATTTCCCAAATAGTTCTCAACACTTGAAATTAGTTTAAAAACATCCATCACATGCCACAGTAGCAATGGTCCAGCCGTAGAAGGGTCAAGCCAACGCCTCACATGTGGCAATGTCGTACTGCCACAAACCCTAAGGTTTAGAGGCGGTTCAGACGGTCACATAATCAAGTTAAAGTTTGTTGTCTTCCAGAGGGTCCAACGCGTTACTTTCACGACTTAGAATGTTCTTAAACTACGGAAAAAATCCAACGCTTGGAAATTTTCCGGTAGGGGAAAAAGTGAGTTATTGATATCCGTTCGAACTTTTTAACACGTTCTAAAATTACCCGGAAAAAATTAAACGAAGTTAAATTATCCGATCGAATCAACGAATACAAAAGATCTCCAAAAAACTCAACTCTTGAGTAGATTTAAAAATTCCCAGAAGCATCAAGAAATAGCTACGGATGTTACTGTAGAAAGCACTAACCCTAATTCCCCAGAACGGCCGCGAAACCGCCGCGCAAGCAGGGTATTGCCGCGGTTCCGCGGCGCTTTCAGAGAATTGGGATGTTGTATTTTACAGTTATCCTTAGAATTCCCTGCTGATTTTTTTGACTATTTTTAATGCAGAAAAAATCACATTTCTACAAAATTTCCAGAGAAGGGTAAAAGCAGGGGTTTCGGGGTTCGATCGGACTTTAAACTTCGTCTAGACTTCGCCTAAAGCTCTAGCTTGGCTCTGATACCACTGTAGGGTTACAAGGCACTCTAACATGCCCGATTTAAAATTTAACCGTGCCGAACAACCCTAAACAAGATCTTTAAACTAGAGATTAAGTGAAAACAAAAGGCAAGTGAACAATTTTACTTCTAAGAGTTAGGAATTACAACCTTTGTAGTCCGTTCCTTCACTTCTAAAGCTCCGTGTTGACGTCCCTTCGCTGCGATCATCTAGATCCCGGACTCTAGCGATGGTTTCCTCGGAGAAAAGAACGGGTTAGCTCGTTAACTTCGAGGCCGAAGATGATCTACGTCAAGGAGACTCAAACTCAAGCTCCATCTTCACTAGGTCATGAACTTTGTGAAGAGAACACCCTAAACTAAATGGCAAGTAGTAGAGGATGATGAAATAGGAAGTGGGTTCACTTTGGATTTGGATTTCTCACTCAATTTCTTCACTTGAAAATTTCTAGCAAGCTTATCTTCTTCTTGAAGAAGAAGAAGAAGAAGAAAGAAAAGAATAAGAATAATGAATTATCTAAAAAGAATAATTAAGTGAAGTCTATCATAATGCAACCATGGGTGAGTTTACCTTTGTAGAGACTAAACCATAGTTTGAGGTAATGGTTTGGTTAATGAAAATCTTATGCAAAACAAAATGAGTGGACTTTGTCAAAGATTCTTAAAAGCTTCATGAAGCTTCAAGCCAAGACAAAGAAAGCCACCATTTTGTTTTACCAAAATAAATAAAAACCCAAACCATTATCTTAAATATGGTGTAAGTCATACACACACCCAAGTTTGCATGTATCATCAATCATGATACAAACTAGTGCACAAATATATATCACATATACAACTTGTGCACATGGAGTGAGAAAATCAATCTTAAGTGAACCAATACTAGTTAATGTAAAGTAATATATCAAATATATAATTATACATTAAATCATTAAATCAACACTTGATTTAATGATCCGGTCATATCTCATATAACCGACTAATATCTAGTGTATCAATATATCGAATCAACACTTGATTCGGTAACCCGGCTATATCTCATATAACCGACCGATGATACAAATCGCGAGAATAGAATACAATATCACATATTGGTATTATTCTCGGTCCCGCACATATCTCATATGCGCTCCTATTTCGTTTCGCTTGAGCCAGGAAACCTCTGTGTAGGACTCTAAAGACTCGTCATTACACCGGCAGTAGGTGGTGATCATATCAATCACCCACAAGCCGCAAGCGATCTGCTAAACGTAACGGCCACCCGGGTATTGAGCGATCAGAAGATCAACGAGCAAGCCTGCTCACACTCCTGCGAATCAAATCAGTAACACTTATCGCACAGTCCGGTCAGTTCGTCTGATATGTCGCATATCTCGCCTAGGGGTGGTAAACGTCAGACCCCAGTAGCTTGATAAGTCATGCCGATGTAAGGTCCATAACAAGCATGAAACTACTGATAACTTTTACCAGTAAATCACAGCAAACCTGGCCAGGGATTTCCAGTTATGGCCAGTCGAGCATAGCGCAACATCAACCCCCAATACCGGGAGAGACGAATCCCATCCTATCGCTCATTGCCTCCATGTGAATCGGGATTGTACCCAAAAAACCAGCTGTTTGCACGACTCAGTAAAGCCGTGGTAGGGTGTAAATCAAAGCACAGTGGGAGACACACAAGACTCTATGACGATCTTGGGTCAACAGACTAAGCTGTACCAGTGTCACCAGAGAACGGCCATCTGGCGTGAGGTATAATACCATCTAGGAGTTCTCGGCGAGTCCGTTCAGTGTACCCAGTCTCCAATGAGCACCCGCATACCATCTCTGATGTCAAACACCAATGGATATGGGATCATCCATCGCCCATCACATGGGTCGAGAAGATATACGCTCGTCTACTCTGGAATATCGATGCCCCGTCTCAATATTCCCACGACTAGGAACATTGAAGGATGTACTCATGGACTACCCAGGCCCCACTAGTATGATCTGCATCATTGTCCTACAAGTCGAGTACACATCCTAAGGGCTTTATTAACATGTAACAGAGAGACAGTAAGTATACATGTTATGATAAAGTGCAACCAGATAGCGTACTATCATGTCGAGCAAGAAAGTCCTACCTATATATGTCCCAGCATCCACTACAATATACATCTCATGTACAGTAATGGCCTCTACGGCATACATATAACTAACACCAACTATCTCATTGAAGGTATGTAATCTCATTGCAAATTTCAACACTTGAAATTCCTGATAATATTTTACCCCTGGCGTCCTATGACCTTGACGCAAGCCAACAAACCATAGTCCGCTAGTCAAGTTCAACCCGTACATTTCCTGATTGAATTAAACCCACCCGCACGAACCTTGACGCAGGCTAACAAAGTCGCACGACTACCCTAACTCATTCGCATCATATGCTTTAGCAGATAAGCATAAATAGCTATCGCACACTACGCCTTGACGCAGGCCAACAAACGTAGTATGAATACTATGAAGTACTTATCTGAAATGACGGAGGGCTATGAAAGGTTTTTAAGAAAACCTTTTGCGTAATGAACTTGATATTGTTGTAGAATCAAATGATTTAAAATGGAGTGTTTTTAGGCCTATGCTAGTTTTGCTAAAGAGGTCACTCCCGGTGAAGGGATCTCGGCTCTTTCCTTATCGAATAAGGTGCAGGATATTTCACAAATACCACTATGCAAAGCAAGAACTAGAAAAGCAATCAAATGACGAACCGAGGGTTGTAGCATCTGCCAGTTATTGCTAAAGAGGTCACTCCCGGTGAAAGGATCTCGGCTCTTTCCTTATCGAATAAGGTGCTGGATATTCTATAAGGAATACAGCTATGCAAAACAACAACTAGAGCTACCTGTTTTTGAAAATTCGATTCCACAACATCTTTAGGTTTATTTTCTTTCATTAATTTCATTAATGAAGTCCCATCATTTTTAGTTACCTAAACATCACAGATAAATACAACGTACACTTATGCCATCCGCATTCGCCTCGATGTCCCCTCATGCACCGTTAGGTTAGGTAACTAACGGCAGAACGGGGCAGGGCTAGCGCGGGTGTAAAACATAAGCAACGTCTATATAATATATCACATATACTATATACAGTATCTATCTCAACATATACAGTGATCACATCACAGAATATCGCAGCAGAACACAACATATGAAATATTGGATATACTAGGAATTCCGGGTTTTAAATTAAGCCTGTATAAAACACGGATTCCACGGTCGTGATGAATAGCCAAACCCACATCCCTAGACCCCTATGAGAGCGGCAAGCAACCCTACCGATTCTGGAGTTAGGAGACCCGGTCTCGATGCCTCGAGATGGTCTCCCACTGGACTCTAGAACCCGGTTACTTGTGCTCCCCGCCTTGGGTCTATCCTAATGCGAAAAAGTAAATAATATACGATGGTGACATCATCCTCAACCCGGAAGTGCCCCAATAAAAGAATATTACATACAATGAATTTTACAAGAATGAAAAAGAAAAATCCTCATCTCACATAAAACCCCCGGCTATTCAAAACACGACGATCCAATATAACATATCACAGCAACACATAACATCACATGTCATCAATGTAAGTAAATATGCGTATCCCAATTGTCGTTGATGTATAGCAACGAAACCGGTGGTACACCATATATTACACTTACGGTCGCAGAAAAGAAAGTGAAAAACTACAACAGTTGGAGTCCGCAACTACATTAGACATCATAAACCCAATGCATCACATACTTTGGATTTCATGCCCAACCAGATGAATTCCTTAGACATCGCATGCCTAACAATTATAAACTCCGCATTTTAGTCTCGATCTCGAAAACACTTTTCAATATCAAGTCGGGCAATTCAATAAGATTCCCGACAACCTGATCGAATGCTTGTCGGAAACTTTAGTAGACGGCCGCACCCCCCGATGCCGTCGACGAAGTGTACTAAGGCGGAACACCGCGGCCTTGAGCACCCGAATGGATGCTTTTGGTGACGGGGTTCTCCTACAGTCACTTGGTCGGGGCTATGGGACATGGCTATCTAATAAGGTTACCCGGCGAGTATCCGCGTACGCTACGTGATTGCGACAGACTTTTGATCGTATCAAAATCCCATGGCAACCGATCAAATAAGACTAAACTGCTAGATTTATAAAATTCAAATTAGTTATCTCATAACTACTTTTGTGGATTTCAAATATTGTATCCCATCACATAATATCCGGACAACGTTAAACTTTTCGATCGATTCATCAAACTCCCACAATTTCCCGACAGCTCAACATTTGAGCACTGTTCAATAATACCCAGAATATGCCACAGTAGCTATGCACCAGCCGTAAAAGGGCAGACCCAAGCCTCACTCATGTCGCCACGGGACTACGGCAAACCCTAGGGTATGACCGCGGTTCCGCGATCCAAAAATTTGATTTAGGGTTCCATTCTTCTAGAGGGTTCACAGAATTACTTGCATGTTTTTCCGAATACGTTAAACTTGGAAAAATGGGTTTTTGACAATCGATCGAACTTTTAAACTTCGCCTAGACAATATGTGAATAACCCGAAATATTATTAAAACTACGAATACGAAACACTCCGAATTGTTTATAATGTAAGTTCACATCACATGCAAAATTAGTAAAAACAAACAACACCTGAAACACCAAAACCCAGTCACTGGAACACGGTGAAAATTTCAAGCAGAAACATTACAAAGTGGCCGGCCATGACCTTATTGTGCTCGGCCAAAATCCGAGAAAACCCCTTGAAATTTTCATGGTGTTCATGATATATCCCATATAACATTTTGTACTTGTTTTAAAAAAAAATTGACAACTTTTTAGAATCGACAGAAACTACATTTTCGCGTTTCAAGTTTCGGAGTATTTCGGTTTCGTAATCTTAACAAAATCCGTCTAAATTTCTAGCATGACTCTGATACCAATGCAGGATACCCTAGCACAACAGCAAGGTTTCGGGAGGCATCGTCCATGCCAAATTCAAAAATTTTCCATTCTAGCTAACCCTAACCCTAGAATTGTATACTAGAAATCGGATGGAATGAAATGCAAACACTTTACAACCAAAAGAGAACAAGGAATACAACCTTTGTAGACCGGTCCTTCACTTCATTAGCTCCGTGTAGTCGTCCCTTCACTGCGATCATGAACTTCCGAACTCTAGAGAGGCTCCCATGAAGAAACGAACATGCTTGCATCGAAGTATTCAAGGCCGAAGAAGATCTACGTCGAGGAGACACTAACCTAAGCTATCTCTTCACTAATTGTAGAATTAGTGGGGCAAACACCCTATACTAAATGGCAAGTAGTAAAGGATGATGAAGTAGGAATTTTGTTCACTTTAGAAATCATTTTCTCACATTATTTTCTCACTTATCTAAAAGCTAGCAAGCTTTTTTCAATGAAGAAGAAGATGAATAATGAGCAAGAGAGAATGAACTCATGAGAGAGTGAAGCAACCATTGGTGAGTTAAGTATCATATACTTAACCTTTGTAGAGACTTAACCAATGCTAGGTTAATTGGTAGGGTTAACAAATATCTTAGGTAAAACAAAACTTGAAGACTTAGTCAAAGATCTACAAGCATATACAAGCTTATGTGCCATGACAAAAGCAATTAGTTTTGTAATTACCAAAATAAATAAAACCCTAGCAATTAAACCATGCATGGTGTAAGTCATACACACATCTTTGTTGCATGTATCATCAAGTATGACACAAAATAATGTACGCTTATATATATATCACATATATACACATGCACAAAAATTAGTGAGAAAAGAAATCATAAGTGAGCTAATACTAATTAATGTAAATTAATATATCAAATATATAATTATATATTAGATTATCAAATCAACTCTTGATTTAATAATCCATCTATATCACATATAACCGACTAATATCATATGTAACAACTTATCGAATCAACACTTGATCCGATAACCCGGCTATATCGCATATAACCGACCAATGTCATAAATCGCAAGAATAGAATACGGTATCTCATATCGTATCAATCTCGGTTCCGCACATATCACATATGTGCTCCTACTCCATTTCGCTCAAGCCAGGAAACCTCTGTGTAGGACTCTAAAGACTCGTCAATACGCCGGCAGTAGGTGATGATCATATCAAACACCCACAAGCCGCAAGCGGTCTGCTAAACGTAATGGCCACCCGGGTATTGAGCGATCAGAAGATCAACAAGCAAGCCTGCTCATACTTCTGCGAATCCAATCAGTAATACTACCGTACAGTCCGGTCTCTTCGTCTGATATGCCGCATATCTCGTCTAGGGTGGTAATGTCAGACCCCAGTAACTCGATAAGTCGTGCCGATATGAGGCTCATAACGGGTCGAGAAGCTACTGATAACACTTACCAGTATATCTCTGAAGCAGCCCTTGCCAAGGACTTCCTGTTATAGCCAATCGAGCACATCGTAACATCAACCCCTAATACCGGGAGAGACGAAACCCCTCCTATCGCTCATTGCCTCCATGTGATTCGGGACTGTACCCAAAAGCCACCGTTTTGCACGTTCTCTTGAACGTGGTAAGGTGGAATTCAAAGCACAGTAGAAACCACACAAGACTTTATGACGATTTCGGGTCTACAGACTAACCTATACAAGTGTCACCAGAGAACTGCCATCTGACGTAAGGTATAATACCATCTGGGAGTTCTCAGCGAGTCCGTTCAGTGCACCCAGTCTCCACTGAGCACCCGTATACTATCTCTGATGTCAAAAACCAATGGATATGGGATCATCCATCGCCCATCTACATGGGTCGAGAAGCTATATGCTAGTCTACTCTGGTATATCGATGCCCTGTCTCGATACACCTACGACTAGAAACATTTGAAGAATGTACTTAGCGACTACACTGTCCCCACTAGTATGATCTACATCATAATCCTGGTAGTCAAGTACTCATTCTAAGGGCTTTATCAACATGTAACATAAAGACAATTGGTGTACATGTTAAGATAAAGAGCAACCAGATAGCATACTATCATATCGAGCAAGAAAGTCCTCCCTATATATGTCCAAGCATCCACTACAATATACATCGTATGTACGGTAATGGCCTCTAGGTCATATATATAACTAACAATAGCCGGGTTATCGGATCAAGTGTTGATTCGATAAGCTGTTACATTTGATATTAGTAGGTTGTATGTGATTTAGCCGGATTATTAAATCAAGTATTGATTTGATAATTTAATGTATCATTATATATTTGATATATTAATTTACATTAACTAATATTTGCTCACTAAGTATTTCTTTTCTCACAAATGTGCATATAGTATATATGTGATATATATTCATGTACATTTTATTGTGTCATGCTTGATGATACATGAAATATGGGTGTATGAGACTTACACTATAGTTAGCATAATCCTAGGGTTTTTATTTATCAAGGTAATTCAAAAATGGTGAATATTTGGCATGGCTACAAGCTTGTAGAAGCTTGTGGAAAATATTGACCAAGTCCACTCTTTTTGTTTCACTTGTAGATATTTATTAGCCCAACCATTATACTAACCATAGTCAAGTCTCTACATGAGTTAGTGTATGACACTAACTCACCCATGGTTCACATTCTCACCTCATGAGTTCATTCTCTCTTGATTTTTTCTTCATCTTCTTCTTCATTGAAAAAGCTTGCTAGCTTTTCTTCAAGTGAGAAAATAATGTGAGAAAAATAAAACTAAAGTGAGCCCACTTCCTACTTCATCATCCTCTACTATTTTTCATTTAGTTTAGGGTGTTTGCTTCACTAATCTATAATTAGTGAAGAGAAAGCATGAGCTTGAGTCTTCTCGATGTAGATCATCTTCGGCCTCGACGACATCAAGCAAGCTTGTTCCGTACATCTCGTGGAGCCTTTCTAGAGTCCGAGGAGTTCACTACTTGGAGCGAAGGGACTACTACACGGAGCATTTGAAGTGAAGGACCGGTCTACGAAGGTTGTATTCCTTCTTCTCTTTAGTTTGTAAAGAGTTTACAATCTAGAAAACCCTAAGTCTCTAGTTCGATCCTTGTTTAAGTTCTTTAGCTCTCTAGAAAATTTTGAAATGGAATGTTCGATGCCCTAGTAAACACCATGAGGGTGCTAAGGAACCCTACAATCCCCACGCCAATCCGCAGGACTATTAGGCAGTCTCATCCGCCTGAGAGATACTACGGTTCTCTCATAGACGAGGATCGAGAGGATTGCATCATTGACAATGATGAGCCAACTAGCTTCCAGTAAGCCATTCAGAGCAGTGACTCGGTAAAATGGATGGATGCAATACGGACCGAAATAGAGTTCATGTACACCAACAAAGTATGCACTTTGAACATTACTCCAGAAGAGGTAAAACCCGTAGGCTGCAAATGGATCTTCAAAAAGAAGATTGGTGTAGATGGATAGGTTGAAACCTATAAGGCTAGACTTGTCGCAAAAGGTTTTTTTATCAAAGACCTAGTTTGGACTATGATGAAACCTTTTCTCCAGTGACTATGCTCAAATCTATTCGAATCCTTCTTGCCATTGCTGCCTTCCAAGATTGTGAGATCTGGAAGATGGATGTAGAGACGACTTTTCTAAATGGTAATTTGGAAGAGTATGTCTATATGGATCAGCCAGAGGGTGTCAATCAGAGTGGGAACAGCGGGACAGTGTGCGAGTTGCTTAAGTCTATTTATGGACTAAAGCAGGCATCGCGGAATTAGAATATCTGTTTTTATTGAGACAGTCAAAGAATTCGACTTTATCAAAAATCAAGATGAACCATGCATTTTTAGTAAGATTGTAGCAAGAACTGTGGAATTCCTCGTTGAGTACGTTGGATGACATTCTCTTGATAGGAAATGACATTCCTATGCTACAATCAGTCAAAGGATTCTTGTCACAGAGGTTCTCCATGAAAAACCGGGGTGATACCAACTACATTCTGGGGATCCAGATCTATCGTGATAGATCAAAGAGGATGGTGGAACTTTTACAGTCAAGGTACAACAACACCATACTGAAAATATTTAGTATGGACGATTCTAAGCACGGTAGTCTATCGACTTGTCACAGAATCACCCTCTCCAAAGATATGTCTTCCAAGACTGATTTGGAAAGGGCTTGCACGTCGATTATACCCTACGCTTCTGCGGTAGGCTCTATAATGTATGTGATGTTGTATACCAGACCAGATGTAGCTTACGCACTGAGCGTGGTAAGCCGGTATCAGTCAAACCCAGGAGAGAAGCACTGGAAAGAAGTAAAGAACATTCTCAAGTACCTGAGAAGGACTAAGGAGATGTTCTTGGTGTATGGCGGAAAAGGACCTCCAGATCGTGGCATTTGCTAACTCCAGCTTCCATAGTGATAAGAATGACTCCAAGTCCATGTCAGGTTATGGCTTTACCCTTAGTGGAGGGGTGGTCGGTTGGAAGAGTTCCAAGCAGGACACCGTTGCAGACTCGACGATGGAAACAGAGTAGTTTGCTGCATGAGACGCCGCAAAAGAGGCAGTCTGGATATGGAATTTCTTAACTGAACTTCAGGTGGTTCCTTCTATTGTTGGTCCAATACTTTAGTATTGTGACAACAACGACGCTATAGCTTTAGGGAAGGAACCCAGGTCCCATCAGAGATCCAGACATATCTTGAGGCGGTACCACCTGATCAGGGAGATCGTTGATCCCCAGGGGATCAAGGTGAGGAGAGTAGATACGGAGAACAACACTGCAGATCCACTCACAGAGGCCATCCCTCAGACAGTGTTTGAAAGGCTATTCGAGATTTTCGGTCTGCGATATGCCAGTATATGGCCTTAGTGCAAGTGGGAGATTGTTAGTGATATATGCCCTAGATGCCATTATTGTATCATACTGGATTGTATATTACTTAATGGGAGTTTGGGATATATACGGATATAGTAACAGTCTTGTTCGAAATGGTAGTATGCTACCTGGTTTGTTTCTACCTCAATATGTGCGTGTGTTTTCATAGCATATCTCTTATACATATTGGTAGAGCCCTTAGGATCTTTGCTTGATTACCAGCGTTGTGATGGCAGTCACACTAGTGGGGGCTGGGTAGTCTATAAGCACATCTTATACAGGTCCCCAGTCATAGGATTAGACGGGGCATCGATACTCCACAGTAGACTAGTGTATACGCTTCTCATCCCAGCAAGGGAGATGGTCTGTCCCACAGCCATCAGTACATCGTACTGGAGATAGTATGAAGGCGCTCATTAGGTTATGAGTACACTGGACAGGACTCGTCGGGAACTGTTGGTAGGTATTATACCTGTCGTCGGGTAACAGTTAACAGCTTAGTCCGTCGACTTGACACTGCTACTTATGCCTCAAGTGTGTTCCCACTGTACTTTGATTACTACCCTACCACGGCTCAATGGAGTCGTGCAAACAGGTAGTAGTTGGGTGCAGTCCCGAAGCACTTAGAGGCAGTGGTGGTTAAATAGGATTCATCTCTCCCGTTATTGGGGGTTGATATCGGGCTGTGTTTGGAAGGCCATTACACAAAGTCCTTGGCCAAGGCAAGCGAGATTTACTGGTAGGTATTCCAGTAATTTCTCAGGGTGTATTGGGATACTCTCCAACACGACTTATTGCGCTATTAGGGGTCTGACGATTACTGCCCCCTAGGCCCGATATGCGATACTCTTAGACGAACAGACCGAACTATATAGAGATTGTCACATTCAGGCTCAGTAGGAGTTCGGATGGGTTTTCCTATTCGGCCTTCTTATCGACATCTACCTGGGGACCGTTACGTGCAGCTAGTACCGCTTGCGGTCTGTGGTTAAACCTACTTCCAGCTTAGTGTTTAGAGTCCCATACAGAGAGTTTCCCTGCACCGGGAAAAAGGTGTAGAGGCCGTATGGTTTTACGACAAAGCTTCGATCGCTTGCGTGCACTAGTGCGCGTATGATGTTCGAGCGGATAATACTAGTGGGCTTTGGTTTAAACCGGATCCTAGAATTATATTGATGGATCAATTTCGTCTCTTTGTATTCGTGTTTCTCAGAACACGAATGCGGGTATGTATATACGGATGAGAGGAGCACAGAAGGAGACACCTCATCAGGGTTTTGACCATTTACTTGATTAAAACAATTATAAAGTGGAGACATGGCTTTCATGTTCCTAGTATTTGTTATTTTTGTAAATGATAATTGAGACATGGCTACTAGTTTTGACTACTTGACTTTGTTTGACCTTTTGACTTGGCATGACCACTTGACTTGGCATGACCACTTGACTTGGGTTGACTATTTGACCTAGATATTTTTATGAGATATTTTGATGAGATATTTGTTAGTTTTATGTATGCCCTAGAGGCCAGTATTGTACAGATGATGTATATTATATTGGATGCTTGGACATATATAGAGATGACTTTCTTGCTCGATATGATAGTATGCTATCTGGTTGCTCTTTATCTTAACATGTATACTAGTCTCTTTAAACTGTCTTATAGTTACATGTTGGTAAAGCCCTTAGGATGTGTACTTGACTGCCTGGACTATGATGCAGATCATACTAGTAGGGACATGGTAGTCCATAAGTACATCCTTCAAGGTCCCTAGTCGAGGGTGTATCGAAACGGGGCATCGATATACCAGTGTAGACTAGCGTATATGCTTCTCGACCCATGAGATGGGCGACGGATGATCCCATATCCATTGGTGTTTGACATCAGAGATGGTATACGGGTGCTCAGTGGAGACTGGGTACACTGGACGGACTCGCCGAGAACTCCCAGATGGTATTATACCTCACGTCAGATGGCAGTTCTCAGGTGACACTTGTGCAGGTTAGTCTGTAGACCCGAGATCGTCATAGAGTCTTGTGTGATTCCCACTGTGCTTTGATCTCCACCTTACCACGTCCATGAGGGCGTGCAAAACGGTGGTTTTTGGGCACAGTCCCGAGTCACATGGAGGCAATGAGCGATAGGAGGGGTTTCGTCTCTCCCGGTATTGGGGGTTGATGTTGCGCTGTGCTCGATTGGCCGTAACAGGGAAGTCCCTGGCCAGGGCAGATCAGAGATTTGCTGGTAAGTGTTACCAGTAGTTTCTCAACCCGTTATGAGCCTCACATCAGCACGACTTTTCGGTTATTGGTGTCTGACGTTTACCACCCCTAGACTTGATATGTGATCAGTCGAAAATAATGTATTTTTAATACGGCAATTTCCCTATCATTTGCACTCATATAGAAGTGTTCGGCATTCAAATTTCACATATTAGCAAAACAGTCCTGAAATATCAGATTGCATGTGTTAGACTCTAAAACCGGCACTATAAAGGAAATTGACCGCATTTCATGGCATCGCATCATCCCTATATTGCGCAACACTTGTTTCGAGATCTGTGCAGGAGATTCCAGGGACCAAGCCAAAAATCATCAAAGAGCTGATCAAAATTGCGCCAACTCCAAGACCTGAGAACTGGTAGCAATACAGAAGGCCAAATTAAATTCAACACATCAAAACAAGGCCCAAATATTATAGAGGGAATTACCAGAAAAGATCAAAGCTCAAGGCTCATAAAGAGCCGCGGATCCGCGGCAGGAGCCTGCTTGTGCCGCGGATCCGCAGCGGTTTCAAGGCTTCAGCTCCCAAAATTTTGTGCAAAATTCATAACTCTGGGCCCACATTCCTTTTATATACTTCAATATCCAGAAAACCCTCGAAGCTTCTGCCAGATCAGCAAAAGATCATTAAGAAAAGCTAATCTTACTTAAGCTCCGAACAAACTATTTCTAGAAGCTCCTGTTAGTTATATGTATGCCCTAGAGGCCATTACTGTACATACGATGTATATTGTAGTGGATGCTTGGACATATATAGAGAGGACTTTCTTGCTCGACATGATAGTATGCTATCTGGTTGTACTTTATCTTAACATGTACTCTGATTGTCTCTATATTACATGTTGATAAAGCCCTTAGGATATGTACTCGACTACTGGGACTATGATGAGATCATACTAGTAGGGCCACGGTAGTCGACGAGTACATCCTATAATGTTCCTAGTCGAGGGTGTATCGAGACAGGGCATCGATGCACCAGAGTAGACTAGCGTATACGCATCTTGACCCATATGATGGACGATGGATGATCCCATATCCATCGGTGTTTGACATCAAGGATGGTGTACGGGTGCTCAGTGGAGACTGGGTACACTGGACGGACTCGCCGAGAACTCCCAGATGGTATTATACCATACGTCAGATAGCAGTTCTCCGGTGACACTGGTACAGAGTAGTCTGTTGACCCGAGATCGTCATAGAGTCTTGTGTGATTCCCACTGTGCTTTGATTTCCATCATACCACGTCCAAGAGGGCGTGCAAAAGGGTGGCTTTTGGGTACAGTCCCGAATCACATGGAGGCAATGAGCGATAGGAGGGGATTCATCTCTCCCGGTATAGGGAGTTGATGTTGTGCTGTGTTCGATTGGCTATAACCGGAAATCCCTGGCCAGGGTTGCTGAGATTTACTGGTAAGTGTTATCAGTAGTTTCTCGAACTGTTATAGACCTCATATCGACACGACTTATCGAGCTACTGGGGTCTGACGTTTACCACCCCTAGGCGAGATATGCAACATATCAGACGACGAGACCGGACTGTACGGGAGTGTTACTGTTTGGATTCACAGGAGAATGTACAGGCTTGCTTGTTGATCTTCTGAGTGCTCAATACCTGGGTAGCTGTTACGTTTAGCTGACCGCTTGCAGCTTGTGGGTGTTTGATATGATCATCACCTACTGCCGGCGTATTGACGATTCTTTAGAGTCCTACACAGAGGTTTCTTGACTCAGGAAAAACGGAGTAGGAGCACATATGTGATATGTGCGGGACCGAGGATAATGCGGTATGTGATATCATATTGTATTCTCGCAATATTTGATATCAGCCGGGTCATCGGATCAAGTGTTGATTCGATGAATCGGTACGGATAAATATTAGTCGGTTATATGCGATATAGCCGGATTGTCGGATCAAGTGTTGATTCGATAATTTAATGTATAATAATATATTTGATATATTAAATTGCATTAACTAATATTTGCTCACTAAAAGATTCTTTTTCTCACTCGGGTAATACATTGATATATATGCGATATATGTTAAATGTATTATTTTATTTTGTTACAATAAATATTGTATATGTGATATATAATATTGTAACATATTATAATTATTAATGCAACATGATTAGAGGAGTTTAAACATGATTAGGGTTTGGATTAGGGTTAAACCTTCTAGTTGATTCTAGAAGCTTTTACTTTGTCATGATAAAGATATTTGTGTTGATCTTTATCCATGACTCACACTTAACCCAACCCAAACCCTAACCCTAGTAAACACTCTACAATGGTTAAGTGAACCATGGTTGCATAAATGATTATGATAACATTTTTTCTATTCATCAAAAATGATTTATCATCTTCTTCCTCCTTCATTCTTCCATGGAAAAGCTTGCTTGTTTTTCAAAGGTGATGAATAAATATGAGAAAAAGATAAATAAATAGAGCAAAATTCCTACTTCATCATCCTCATCTTCCCTTGCCATTTAGATGAGGGTGTTCACATCATTTCATGAGTGTTAGCTTTTGTTAAAGAAACTTCAAGGTAGATCATCATAGTATCGAAGATCGGAAGCAAAACTTGCGTCTTTCTCTTCGTGGAACCTCTCGAGAGTCCGGATCCCGATGATCGCAGCGAAGGGACCACAACACAGAGCATTTGAAGTGAAGGTCCGGATCTACAAAGGTTGTAATCCCTCTCACTTAGTGTTAAAGTGTTTAGCATGTTGTTTTCGCCTAATCTCTAGTTTAAAGTTCCGTATTCGGGTTGTTCGGCACGGCTAAATTTTTATTCGGGCATGGTTGATGCCTCGTAGACCCTTGTGCGCGTGCCTAGCAACCCTACAGTGGTATCAGAGCCAAGCTAGAGCTTTAGGCGAAGTCTAGACGAAGTTTAAAGTCCGACCGAACCTGGAACCCCGACTCCAAAATGCTCTCTGGAAATTTTCTGAAAATTTGGATTTTTGTCAATTAAAAGTTTCTAAAAAATTCAGCAGGGTCTAATTAGAATTACTGTGAAATTCGAGGGGGTAATTCGTCAAAAGTGCGACGGAACCGCGGCAGAAGCCTGGCTTCTGCGGCGGTTCGGCGGCCACTTGATGACGTCACCCCTCCTATTTTGCACAGTAATTCCTATTACACAGTACTGAGTTCTCTGGAATGTTTTAATTTTTATTCTACAGTTGAGTTTTCTGGGGTTGTTTTGGGGATTCGATGTTTCGATCGGAATATTAGATTTTGTCTATGTGGCTTTCCGGATAAATTTAAGAAACTGTTAAAAAGTTCGAACGGATATCAATAACTCACTTTTTCCCCTGTCGGAAAATTTTTCAAAAGTTGGATTTTTCCTCGTGTTTAAGAACGTTCTAAGTCGTGCAAGTAACTCGGTGGACCCTCTAGAAGACAACAAACCTTAACTCGATTATGTGACCGTCTTGAACTGCTCTTTGAACCTTAGGGTTTGGGGCAGTACGGCGTGCCACATGTGAGGCGTTGGCTTGACCCTTCTACGGCTGGACCATTGCTACTGTGGCATGTAATGGATGTTTTTAAACTGTTTTCAAGTGTTGAGATATATTAGGGAAATCTTGGGTATTTGATGATTCGATCGGAAAGTTTAACTTTATCTATTTATCTGGAATGTGATACAATATTTGGAATCCACGGGTAGTTGTGAGATGACTAATTTGAATATTATAAACATAGCAGTTTAGTCTCAGAGGATCGGTTGCCACGGAATTTTGATGTGATCAAAAGTCCGTCGCAATCACGTAGCGTACGCGGATACTCGCCGGGTAAACTTAATAGACAGCCTCACTCCATAGCCCCGACCAAGTGACTGTAGGAGAACCCCGTCGCCGAAAGCATCCGTTCGGGTGCTCCCGGTAGCGGTGTTCCGCCTTGGTGCACTTCGTCGACGGTATCGGGGGTGCGGCCGTCTACTAAAGTTTGCGACGAGCATTCGATCAGGACGTCGGGAATCTTGTTGAATTGCCCGACTAGATATTGAAAAGAGTTTTCGATAAGGAGACTAAAATGCGGGGTTTATAATTGTTAGGCATGTGATGTCTAAGGAATTCATTTGGTTAGGCATGCGATGTCTAAAGAAGTTGCGGATTCCAACTGTTGTAGTTTTATACTTTCTTTTCTGTGACCGTAAGCGTAGTATGTGGTGTATCGCCAGCTTCGTTGCTATACATCAACGACAATCGGGATACGCATACTTGCTTACGTTGATGATATGAGATATTATGTGTTGCTGTGATATGTTGTATTGGATCGTCGCGTTTGAATAGCCGGGGGTTTTATGTGAGATGAGAGTTTTTCTTTTTCATTCATGTAAAATTCATTTGTATGTAATATTCTTTTATTGGGGCACTTCCAGGTAGCGGAAGATGTCACCGTTGTATATTATTTACTTTTCCGCATTAGGCAGACCCAAGGTAGGGAGCACAAGTAACCGGGTTCTAGGGTCCAGTGGGAGACCATCTCGAGGAGTCGAGACCGGGTCTCCTAACCCTAGAATTGGCAGTGTTACTTGCCGCTCTCGTAGGGGTCTAGGGATGTGGGTTTGGCTATTCATCGCGACTGTGGAATCCGTGTTTTATACTGGCTCGTATTGAAAACACGGACGTCCTAGTATATCCAATATTTCATATATGCTCTTCTGCTGCAATGTTCTGTGATGAGATCATATTACTGCCTGAGACGAATGTTTATATTATATATATGAGATATATGTTATATTGCAGATTTCGTTTCAAATGTGATGCTTACGAAGCATAATTAAAATGGGACTTCATTAATGAGATTAATGAAATAAAAGAAACCTAAGATGTTGTAGAAACTTGTTTATAAAAACTGGTAGCTACAGTTCTTGCTTTGCATAGCGGTGTTCCTTGTAGAACATCCAGCACCTTATTCGATAAGGAAAGGACCGAGATCCCTTCACCGGGAGTGACTCCTTTAGCAATAACTGGCAAATGCTACAAACTCGGTTTGTCTTTTGATTGCTTCTATAGTTTCAGCTTTGCACAGTGATATATATGATATATCCCGCACCTCATTCGACGAGGAAAGGACCGACGATCCCTTCACCGGGAGTGACTCCTTTAGCAAAACTAGAAAAGCCTCAAATACACTCCATTTAAAATCACTCGATTCTACGACGATATCAAGTTCATTACGCTCAGGGTTTTCTGAAAAACCTGCGTAGCCCTCCGTCATTTCAGATAGATATTATTTAGTATTCGTGCTATGTTTGTTGACTTAGTTAAGGCATAGTGTACGGTAGCTAAGTAATGTTTATCTGCTAAAACATGAGATGTGATTGGATTAGGGTATTCGTACGGCTTTGTTGACTTAGTTAAGGGTCGTACGGGTGGGTTTAATTCAATCGAGAAATGTACGGGTTGAACTTGACTTGCGATTTATGATTTGTTGACTTAGTTAAGGTCATAGATCGCTAGGGGCAAAATATTATTGGGAATTTCAAGTGTTGAAATTTGCAATGAGATTGCATACCTTCTATAAGATAGTTGGATCCCGATACCCGCTGCGAGTAAGAGTTACTCCTGGGAGAGTTTTACACATTACAATTAGCCGATCAAGTAGGTCTCTAGAAAGGTGTTAACGGGGTTACGCCTCTGGGGAAAATGAGGTTTACTTTAATTAGGTTCGTGCGAAAGCACGGGGGACCTCCCTCAAAGTACCGACACTGGCCTGGCTGAAAGATTGGCGAACTTGTAGCGTGTAATTAATCCCGGCTAGTCTTTCCTTTTAGGGTTTGAAGGAAGATTTGACTAAAACAGTGGGAGACATCCTGATTAGATATATTAGATAACCAATCTAATCTTGCAAGAGCATACGCTGAGTGTTTTCTTCTCTCTCTCTCCAGGTAGCGACGATATCACGCCTTAATCAAGATAATAAAACGGATATATTGACCGAACCCGCTTGTTATACTGAGCTGGGGAACGTTGGTCCCGCTCCAACTTATAATTGTTATAAGATAGAGCAGGAAATTGGGGAATACCAGATTTCCCGAGCCGCCCAAACGAAGAAAGTGCATGCTGATGCATCATCTTCGGGTGTGTTCATTACACAGAACTGTTTCTCAGTATCCTTTACGTCCTGGGTATGTGATACCGGATCAGGATCCCGCATATGTAATCTGTTACATGGGCTACAGACAGGTAGAGAACTGAGAACGGGTGATAAGTTTCATGAGACAGAAAATGGTGCAAGTGTTGCAGCCAAGTCTGTTGGTCACTATCACCCTGTATTACCAGAATACATTGATTCTGAATGAATGTTATTAGATACCGAACCTGATATACAAAATCATATCTGTCTCTTTATTAGTAAAGAAATGATAAAATTTTGTATTGTTGGATAATGTTTTGAACATTTCCTATATCAAGAGTTGATCGGTTCAGGCACGTTATCTAAAAGCATTGTCGTTCTAAATCAAACTACAGTTCTTAGTATACGGAACACACACAAGAGGAAGAGTTCAAAAATGAACGAATCCTTCTTGAGGTATTGTAGACTAGGTCATATCAATGCGACCCGACTAGCTAAGTTACATATAGATGCATATTTAAACTAGTTTGAATTTACATCTTGTGAAACTTGCCAGTCATGTCACAGAGATAAGATGACCATAGCTCTGTTCATTGGAAACAGAGAAAGAGTTAGTGAACTCTTGGGATTGATACATGCTGATGTATGAAAGTCCCCTGTCTACAAATGCCAGGACCGGTTCTTTGTACTTCATTACATTCTCTGATAATCTCTCAAGATTGATACATATGTTCCTGTTGAAACACAAGTCCGAACCTTTTGAGATATTCATGGAATATAAGTTAGAAGTAGAGAACCAAAATATGGGTATAAGTATTATGTCCTTTGATGAGATCAAGGAGGAGAATACTTGAGCACGGAATTCCTGGACTATTCTAAAGGAGAATGAGATTCTCACTCAGCATTACTCCTTCGAATACACCACAGCACGTCGGTATATCGGGGCGGAGCAAACTCACCCTATGTGATATGGTGTGCTCTATGATGAGTACTACTGAGTTTCCTATTTCCTTTAGGGAGTTATGCACTTGTGAAGTCGCATACCTATTGAATAGGGTTCAAATCAAATCAGTTGCCTACCACTTCATATGTGATATGGAAGGGGAAGAGCCTATATCTTAAGTTTGTTAAGATTTGGGGTTGTCCGGCCTATGTCTGATAGTAAAATCCGGACAAGCTCGAGGCAAGGTCTGTTATGTAGAACTGGAAGGGTTCCAGCTATACAAAATACAGCAGATGATTTGGTACAACCAAAGGATTCAGTAGATACCAACGAACCTCAGCCTCTCTGCCGATCTAGTAGGGTTCCTCACCCACCAGAGAGATACTTCGGTTTCTCTATGACAGTGGGAGCGGGGATTTCATCATGAGATGATGACCCAACTAGTTTCGAGCTGGCCATCAGGAGTGGGACTCTGTAAGAATGGCTGGATGCTTATCGATCTGAGATGGAATCCTTATACACCAACAAAGTATGGACTTTGTTTGCTTTATCTGAAGGGTTAAATCCCCATCAGGAGCTAGTATATCTTGAGAAGATTACTTGGTGTACATGGAAAAGTTGAGACTTTCAAAGCTATGCTTAAGTCCATTCAGATCCTACTTGCCACGGCTACATACCATGATTACGATATCTGGTGGTTGGGTGTCATGACTGCTTTTCTAAATGATGTTTTAGAAAAGAGCGTCTATAAGTACACAGCCAGAGGGCTTCGTAGACAGTGGGAGCAGCGGAAACGTGCGCAAGATGTTTTATATGATAAAACAGGCATCGCGGAGTTGGAACATCTGTTTTGATGTGGTAGTCAAAGAGTTTGACTTCATCAAAATGGTAGATGAACCTTGTATATACAGAAAGGTAGTAGAGAGTATGGTGGTGATCCTCGTAGAGTACGTGGATAACATACTCTTGATAGGGAAGGAGTTTCCTATGCTACGCTCGGTTAATCTCCGCTTATCACAAGGATCCGCCATATAGGATCAAAGTGATACCTCCTAAATCCTGGGTTTTGGATCTATGAGATAGATCTAATTGGATTTTAGGATACTCACTAGTTGTAGTGAAATGGTATCAATCGATCCTGGGGAGAATCACTGGAATGGTTCCAGGGTGATAAGGACGACTGAATGTCAGTCGCAGGCTTGTCTATACCCTCAGTGGAGGGACGGTATGTTGGAAGAGTTCCAAGCTAGATACCGTGATATACTAGACGATTAAAGGCAAGATACATCGTTACCAAGGATGCTACCAAAGAGGCAGTCTGGATATATATAAGTTCATAAGATGAACTTTGTTCCTACCATTGTGTGACAATAGAGTTGTGGCTTATGCCAAGGAACTACCGTCCCATCAGAAATCCAGATATAATTCTTAGGCAGTATCACCTGATCATGGAGATGGTTGATCTCCAGGGAGATCGAGGTTAGGAGAGTAGATACAGAGGACAACAGCGCGGATCCACTCACAAAGGCCTTTTTCCCAGTAGAGACTTTTATGGGATGGTTGAGTATGAGATACTTCAACCGCAGCTAATTGTTGGGTATGCGATACCATAACAGATGGCCCTAGTGCAAGTGGGAGATTGTTAGTTATATGTATTCCCTAGAGGCCATTACTGTACATACGATGTATATTTTAGTGGATGCTTGGACATATATAGAGAGGACTTTCTTGCTCGACATGATAGTATGCTATCTGGTTGTACTTTATCTTAACATGTACTCTGATTGTCTCTATATTACATGTTGATAAAGCCCTTAGGATATGTACTCGACTACTGGGACTATGATGAGATCATACTAGTGGGGCCACGGTAGTCGACGAGTACATCCTATAATGTTCCTAGTCGAGGGTGTATCGAGACAGGGCATCGATGCACCAGAGTAGACTAGCGTATACGCATCTTGACCCATATGATGGGCGATGGATGATCCCATATCTATCGGTGTTTGACATCAAGGATGGTGTACGGGTGCTCAGTGGAGACTGGGTACACTGGACGGACTCGCCGAGAACTCCCAGATGGTATTATACCATACGTCAGATGGCAGTTCTCCGGTGACACTGGTACAGAGTAGTCTGTTGACCCGAGATCGTCATAGAGTCTTGTGTGATTCCCACTGTGCTTTGATTTCCATCATACCACGTCCAAGAGGGCGTGCAAAAGGGTGGCTTTTGGGTACAGTCCCGAATCACATGGAGGCAATGAGCGATAGGAGGGGATTCGTCTCTCCCGGTATAGGGAGTTGATGTTGTGCTGTGTTCTATTGGCTATAACCGGAAATCCCTGGCCAGGGTTGCTGAGATTTACTGGTAAGTGTTATCAGTAGTTTCTCGAACTGTTATAGACCTCATATCGACACGACTTATCGAGCTACTGGGGTCTGACGTTTACCACCCCTAGGCGAGATATGCAACATATCAGACGACGAGACCGGACTGTACGGGAGTGTTACTGTTTGGATCCACAGGAGAATGTACAGGCTTGCTTGTTGATCTTCTGAGCGCTCAATACCTGGGTAGCTGTTACGTTTAGCTGACCGCTTGCAGCTTGTGGGTGTTTGATATGATCATCACCTACTGCCGGCGTATTGACGATTCTTTAGAGTCCTACAGAGAGGTTTCTTGACTCAGGCAAAACGGAGTAGGAGCACATATGTGATATGTGCGGGACCGAGGATAATGCGGTATGTGATATCGTATTGTATTCTCGCGATATTTGATATCAGCCGGGTCATCGGATCAAGTGTTGATTCGATGAATCGGTACGGATAAATATTAGTCGGTTATATGCGATATAGCCGGATTGTCGGATCAAGTGTTGATTCGATAATTTAATGTATAATAATATATTTGATATATTAAATTGCATTAACTAATATTTGCTCACTAAAAGATTCTTTTTCTCACTCGGGTAATACATTGATATATATGCGATATATGTTAAATGTATTATTTTATTTTGTTACAATAAATATTGTATATGTGATATATAATATTGTAACATATTATAATTATTAATGCAACATGATTAGAGGAGTTTAAACATGATTAGGGTTTGGATTAGGGTTAAACCTTCTAGTTGATTCTAGAAGCTTTTACTTTGTCATGATAAAGATATTTGTGTTGATCTTTATCCATGACTCACACTTAACCCAACCCAAACCCTAACCCTAGTAAACTCTCTACAATGGTTATGTCACGACCCGAAAGTACGGAACATGACCGGCACTTAGACTACGAACGTCTCAAGGAGTACGTATGCTAAGTAAGCCGAAACCCAGAAATCCAAACCAAGAGAAGTAGTAGAGAATAGGAAGAACCATATCAAATCAACCTGTATGCAACATAATATACAACGCCTAAAGGCGAGGATCACAACAGAAATGGAACTCAACCAGCAAGAAACTCAAGAAATATAACATGCCACACTATGGTCGAAAGAATAACATTACTGGTCTCTATCTCAAAAATACAAGTTTGGTTGATGGAACTTCTAGATACAACTGAAATATAATATACAAGGTATAATGATGGGTAAGATACAATAAACCCACCTACTAGCAAGTCACCCGAAAAGAAACCGTGCCCGCAAAGCCGTAATGAAATCCGTACGGCAACACCTGCAAGAAACTGGGGCACAACGGGGGTGAGTTGCCAACTCGTGAGTAGAAAAAGATCTACGAACAGAAAATCGCATGAATAACGCAACCTAGGTCATTGATCATAATATATCCTCAAATATATGAATAACATGCAGCCTATAACAATGGCTAGGGTAATATCTAACCCGAGTGTGATCTCATGTGCCCGTGTCAGTGCCTCAGGTAGCAATATATCATATGAATGAGGTATGAATGCATGAAAACAGAATACATGTAAATGAAGAAACTGTTTTCATAAATTAGTGAGATTTCCTTTGTATTTTAAAAATGAGGTATCATAAATGAAATCAGCATCAACAGTGTCTAGCATCGACACAAAACATAAATCTCAATGTCTCAAAACCTCGGGCTCCGGCCATCCGGACTGGCCTGTATCATCAAATCTCAGTACCTCAATATCTCGAAATCTCAATGTCTCAATCTCAATATCTAGGGCGCCGTCAGTCCAGACCGGCCCCTACCATCCATCTCAAGACCACGACGGTATCCTCCGGATATCCGACGCGTCGGGTAAAATCACCGGTAGGTAGTCTTCCCCTGCCAGGCTCATCGTCATCACCACGAGCTTCTTGCCCCGGGGTACCTTACCGGGTCCACCATGTACCCGAAACGGTTCATCCAACTCCTCGAATCGGGTCTCCAAATCTATCAGCAAACTCATGGTGGACGACTCATACATCATGGGAAAAACCGTGCTTTTTATTTAAAAAGAGAAAGAAGAAGTTTGTATATTTTTTGCGGTTTTCCCCAAATCCAGAAAATCTCATGGAAATCCAATCCAAAACCTCAATAGCACATAAAAAGTGAATATATGCATGAGAATCCATGAATGCGGCATAACAATGAATAACAGTATGCATGAGGTAGCAGGTAATAACTATAATGTCTAAACTAACATATAAGGCAAGTACACTAATATCATGTCTAAACTATTAGCTAACAGGCTATGTCAAGCAATAATATTTTCTAAGGTGTACGTGACATGGCAATTACCGATGAAGATGTGTGTGAGCCGGCAAGTAAGTGTACGTGGTACATACGCATCATCGGTAATGGTGCCGGTGTCCTAACCACAAGATATCAACAGTAGAATATGAAGCATAATATAAGCATGTGATGCGGAGCAAACAACAATAATAAGCGGGAGCTGAATACTAGACGCAACGATAATTAATCTGTTTTAACCTAATATAAGTCCTATAATGGTGCCTTTTGAAATAACACGAATCGTGGGGTTTTGAAAATAGGGGCTACGGTGTTTTTAAGAAAAGATACGTTTTTTGAAATATCCGTAGGATCCCTTAGGCTGTCTTTAAAAATACGCACGATTCGTAAGCTTTGAAATAGGTAGGAACCGAATCTAATCTAACAACTAACTAAACTAAAGGGCTACGCTATAAGCTAGACTACAGGTAAGGAAACCGCCTAACATCTGAGTCGATACATATACATACCTGTATATATATCAGTCGGTGATCCCGCCTCAATAATATCATATCCGATACCATATCTATAATCAGACATCCCAAGTCAAGAGTGCGGATCAATCATCAAGATATAGCTCGTACGTAAATCCGTCGTACGGCATCCCCAAATCTGGGTACGGGTCAATATCATATTCCTCACACTATTCCTCTGGTATCCTCTTTATCCAAGATCATAGTCTAGGGTACTGACCTATGTCTAGTACAATACTAATATCCTCAATATACTCATGATCTGACTACTGATCGACAATCTCATACAAACCGATATCGTCAGCACATATCATCATCAAGGGGTATACATCGCCCGATACGGCCTAATATCAATATCCTAGCATATTATGCCTCATATCACGATCACATGTCGACCATTTATTTATAACACTATTCACCCGTATCGCCGCCGCAAGATCCGCTATAACACCAGGACGTACCTTAAGTACGAATCCTGCCATATCACCGAGATCACAACCACAAACAAATCTCATCGACTCAGCTCAATCCCAAGTATCCTCCTCAAATCCGTATGTGAACACATAGTCCCATACCCATGTGAACATATAAATATATTCCCATACACGCACATATGAAATAAGGAATGTATGCAAGTATGTATATGTGTGTATGTGTAAGTGTAGTGCACCCACTACCTAAGGTTTCGTAACCATGCACTAATCCATCACCAATATCCATCTAAAATCATCAATAATAAATCCTAACAACATATCATAAATTGTTGGTGTGTATACGCATCCGTATACATCACCATGGACTGCGGGGGTGCTATACGCCATCCACCCGATTTCTCCCCGTAGATATAAATCTACTCACCTGGTCCTCGCTCGCCGGTGCCGACGTCGCCACGCGCTTGCTTGTCGTCTCGAAGTCCACATGGGGTACCTACATATCATAACGCACCATATCGCATTAAAATCCGACTCATGACCAAAACGACGCACGAAACCCACATAGGTCAAAACCTAAGGTTGCTTTCACAAATCGACCTAAAAACCCTCGACGTCGGCGTACAAACGCCAAACCATCGAGAAAGCTCCCAACACATTCATTTGTATAATTACAAGCACTAATTATAATATAAAATAGCTTAAAATTCACAAAACCCCCAATTTCACTTAAAAAGTCATTTTTCCGAAAATCTAGCAAGCACAAATCACCGTTTTAGTACAGAACTCGATGTATAAACGAATCTAGCGGCCAAAATATTCACTAAATATCTTAAATAAGTTATAAAAATAATTCCCATAATTTAATCTCATTAAATTTCATAAACTCCAAAATTCTAGTTTGCAAACATATCAATTTTTACACTTTTTAAAGTAAATTTCACAATTCATCCATTAAGCTTAGTTTTGCATATACAATAGTATTAAACCAAAATTTATAATGCTAATAATGTCATGAAACCTTAATCATATTTTAATTTAAACCATTTAATAAATTTCCAAAAACCTAGTTAGCAATTATATAATTATCACTTTTAAATTAACAAATATGCAAACTAGCAACTTAAATTGGATTTAGCATAACATTAATATGTCAATTATATCACATAAACTAAATCTCACAACACAAAATACCAATTTAAAATCAAACCCCTCTCTTGAATTTTAAATCATGCACCTAAAACTAATTAAAAACCTAATTAAACAATTAATTAAGCTAACCTAAGCAATTAACAACACATTAAGCAAAAAGGTTAGAATTTATACTCAAATAATTTGAAGAACCCACAAGCACACTTAGCCTCCCAAATTGAAATCTAAATCCCTAGATCCATGCTATGGTAGCCAAGGGAAAATGGGTAGGAGGTGGATTTTGATTTGGATTTTTGCTTGATTTTTTGTGGATTTTTCAAGCATTTTTGAAGAACTTTTTTAATGAGAAGGAGATGAAGAATGAAGGGCTGTTGGGGTTCAGATTTTGGCCAGAAAATGAGTAGGGGAGGAGAGAGAGGGAGGTGGAGAAAAATGGGGAGAAAGTCAAAGTCAATTCAAGGTCAAAAGTCTAACTAATTTATCCATTTTCTTTTCTTTTCTTTTCTTTCATTTCTTTTCCTTTGAAATTCAAGTGGGGAAAAAAATGGGGGCTGCTGAATTTAGCTAAGGGGAGAAGTGAATGGGGGTGTGTGGGTGTGGGTACGGGTGTGGGGTGATGAAAAATGATAAATACAATACCCCAAACATCCATTTACGCTAAAAAAAAAAGCCTTTTTTTCTTCAATAATTTCTAAATCGTTTTGGCAAATGATTTCGTTCCAAAAACCACATGATAAATTTTTATTTAATGTTTTATGATGCACAAAATTTGTTTCAACTCATTCCAATTTGTAATTTTCCCTAATTAAATGTATTAGTGACGGCTTAAAATAATAATAAAATAATATTTTTTTCAGAAAATTTGAAATTTCACCAGCGGCTCAATAAACACCAAATAATAGCAATTACATAGCTAGAATTTGTATATTTAATTTTTATGATAAGATATTTGTATTTTGACTTTTTACAGAAAACCCCCTCATTTTACCGATTTTCCGAAATTTCACCGAAACGATTTTCAAAACGCTACAGGTTAAGTGAACCATGGTTGCATAAATGATTATGATAACATTTTTTCTATTCATCAAAAATGATTTATCATCTTCTTCCTCCTTCATTCTTCCATGGAAAAGCTTGCTTGTTTTTCAAAGGTGATGAATAAATATGAGAAAAAGATAAATAAATAGAGCAAAATTCCTACTTCATCATCCTCATCTTCCCTTGCCATTTAGATGAGGGTGTTCACATCATTTCATGAGTATTAGCTTGTGTTAAAGAAACTTCAAGGTAGATCATCATAGTATCGAAAATCGGAAGCAAAGCTTGCGTCTTTCTCTTCGTGGAACCTCTCGAGAGTCCGGATCCCGATGATCGCAGCGAAGGGACCACAACACGGAGCATATGAAGTGAAGGACCGGATCTACAAAGGTTGTAATCCCTCTCACTTAGTGTTAAAGTGTTTAGCATGTTGTTTTCGCCTAATCTCTAGTTTAAAGTTCCGTATTCGGGTTGTTCGGCACGGCTAAATTTTTATTCGGGCATGGTTGATGCCTCGTAGACCCTTGTGCGCGTGCCTAGCAACCCTACAATGGTATCAGAGCCAAGCTAGAGCTTTAGGCGAAGTCTAGACGAAGTTTAAAGTCCGACCGAACCCGGAACCCCGACTCCAAAATGCTCTCTGGAAATTTTCTGAAAATTTGGATTTTTGTCAATTAAAAGTTTCTAAAAAATTCAGCAGGGTCTAATTAGAATTACTGTGAAATTCGAGGGGGTAATTCGTCAAAAGTACGGCGGAACCGCGGCAGAAGCCTGGCTTCTGCGGCGGTTCGGCGGCCACTTGATGACGTCACCCCTCCTATTTTGCACAGTAATTCCTATTACACAGTGCTGAGTTCTCTGGAATGTTTTAATTTTTATTCTACAGTTGAGTTTTCTGCGGTTGTTTTGGGGATTCGATGTTTCGATCGGAATATTAGATTTTGTCTATGTGGCTTTCCGGATAAATTTAAGAAACTGTTAAAAAGTTCGAACGGATATCAATAACTCACTTTTTCCCCTGTCGGAAAATTTTTCAAAAGTTGGATTTTTCCTCGTGTTTAAGAACGTTCTAAGTCGTGCAAGTAACTCGGTGGACCCTCTAGAAGACAACAAACCTTAACTCGATTATGTGACCGTCTTGAACTGCTCTTTGAACCTTAGGGTTTGGGGCAGTACGGCGTGCCACATGTGAGGCGTTGGCTTGACCCTTCTACGGCTGGACCATTACTACTGTGGCATGTAATGGATGTTTTTAAACTGTTTTCAAGTGTTGAGATATATTGGGGAAATCTTGGGTATTTGATGATTCGATCAGAAAGTTTAACTTTATCTATTTATCTGGAATGTGATACAATATTTGGAATCCACAGGTAGTTGTGAGATGACTAATTTGAATATTATAAACATAGCAGTTTAGTCTCAGAGGATCGGTTGCCACGGAATTTTGATGTGATCAAAAGTCCGTCGCAATCACGTAGCGTACGCGGATACTCGCCGGGTAAACTTAATAGACAGCCTCACTCCATAGCCCCGACCAAGTGACTGTAGGAGAACCCCGTCGCCGAAAGCATCCGTTCGGGTGCTCCCGGTAGCGGTGTTCCGCCTTGGTGCACTTCGTCGACGGTATCGGGGGTGCGGCCGTCTACTAAAGTTTGCGACGAGCATTCGATCAGGACGTCGGGAATCTTGTTGAATTGCCCGACTAGATATTGAAAAGAGTTTTCGATAAGGAGACTAAAATGCGGGGTTTATAATTGTTAGGCATGTGATGTCTAAGGAATTCATTTGGTTAGGCATGCGATGTCTAAAGAAGTTGCGGATTCCAACTGTTGTAGTTTTACACTTTCTTTTCTGTTACCGTAAGCGTAGTATGTGGTGTATCGCCAGCTTCGTTGCTATACATCAACGACAATCGGGATACGCATACTTGCTTACGTTGATGATATGAGATATTATGTGTTGTTGTGATATGTTGTATTGGATCGTCGCGTTTGAATAGCCGGGGGTTTTATGTGAGATGAGAGTTTTTCTTTTTCATTCATGTAAAATTCATTTGTATGTAATATTCTTTTATTGGGGCACTTCCAGGTAGCGGAAGATGTCACCGTTGTATATTATTTACTTTTCCGCATTAGGTAGACCCAAGGCGGGGAGCACAAGTAACCGGGTTCTAGGGTCCAGTGGGAGACCATCTCGAGGAGTCGAGACCGGGTCTCCTAACCCTAGAATTGGCAGTGTTACTTGCCGCTCTCGTAGGGGTCTAGGGATGTGGGTTTGGCTATTCATCGCGACTGTGGAATCCGTGTTTTATACTGGCTCGTATTGAAAACATGGACGTCCTAGTATATCCAATATTTCATATATGCTCTTCTGCTGCAATGTTCTGTGATGAGATCATATTACTGCCTGAGACGAATGTTTATATTATATATATGAGATATATGTTATATTGCAGATTTCGTTTCAAATGTGATGCTTACGAAGCATAATTAAAATGGGACTTCATTAATGAGATTAATGAAATAAAAGAAACCTAAGATGTTGTAGAAACTTGTTTATAAAAACTGGTAGCTACAGCTCTTGCTTTGCATAGCGGTGTTCCTTGTAGAACATCCAGCACCTTATTCGATAAGGAAAGGACCGAGATCCCTTCATCGGGAGTGACTCCTTTAGCAATAACTGGCAGATGCTACAAACTCGGTTTGTCTTTTGATTTCTTCTATAGTTTCAGCTTTGCACAGTGATATATATGATATATCCCGCACCTCATTCGACGAGGAAAGGACCGACGATCCCTTCACCGGGAGTGACTCCTTTAGCAAAACTAGAAAAGCCTCAAATACACTCCATTTAAAATCACTCGATTCTACGACGATATCAAGTTCATTACGCTCAGGGTTTTCTGAAAAACCTGCGTAGCCCTCCGTCATTTCAGATAGATATTATTTAGTATTCGTGCTATGTTTGTTGACTTAGTTAAGGCATAGTGTACGGTAGCTAAGTAATGTTTATCTGCTAAAACATGAGATGTGATTGGATTAGGGTATTCGTACGGCTTTGTTGACTTAGTTAAGGGTCGTACGGGTGGGTTTAATTCAATCGAGAAATGTACGGGTTGAACTTGACTTGCGATTTATGATTTGTTGACTTAGTTAAGGTCATAGATCGCTAGGGGCAAAATATTATTGGGAATTTCAAGTGTTGAAATTTGCAATGAGATTGCATACCTTCTGTAAGATAGTTAGATCCCGATACCCACTGCGAGTAAGAGTTACTCCTGGGAGAGTTTTACACATTACAATTAGCCGATCAAGTAGGTCTCTAGAAAGGTGTTAACGGGGTTACGCCTCTGGGAAAACGAGGTTTACTTTAATTAGGTTCGTGCGAAAGCACGGGGGACCTCCCTCAAAGTACCGACACTGGCCTGGCTGAAAGATTGGCGAACTTGTAGCGTGTAATTAATCCCGGCTAGTCTTTCCTTTTAGGGTTTGAAGGAAGATTTGACTAAAACAGTGGGAGACATCCTGATTAGATATATTAGATAACCAATCTAATCTTGCAAGAGCATACGCTGAGTGTTTTCTTCTCTCTCTCTCCAGGTAGCGACGATATCACGCCTTAATCAAGATAATAAAACGGATATATTGACCGAACCCGCTTGTTATACTGAGCTGGGGAACGTTGGTCCCGCTCCAACTTATAATTGTTATAAGATAGAGCAGGAAATTGGGGAATACCAGATTTCCCGAGCCGCCCAAACGAAGAAAGTGCATGCTGATGCATCATCTTCGGGTGTGTTCATTACACAGAACTGTTTCTCAGTATCCTTTACGTCCTGGGTATGTGATACCGGATCAGGATCCCGCATATGTAATCTGTTACATGGGCTACAGACAGGTAGAGAACTGAGAACGGGTGATAAGTTTCATGAGACAGAAAACGGTGCAAGTGTTGCAGCCAAGTCTGTTGGTCACTATCACCCTGTATTACCAGAATACATTGATTCTGAATGAATGTTATTAGATACCGAACCTGATATACAAAATCATATCTGTCTCTTTATTAGTAAAGAAATGATAAAATTTTGTATTGTTGGATAATGTTTTGAACATTTCCTATATCAAGAGTTGATCGGTTCAGGCACGTTATCTAAAAGCATTGTCGTTCTAAATCAAACTACAGTTCTTAGTATACGGAACACACACAAGAGGAAGAGTTCAAAAATGAACGAATCCTTCTTGAGGTATTGTAGACTAGGTCATATCAATGCGACCCGACTAGCTAAGTTACATATAGATGCATATTTAAACTAGTTTGAATTTACATCTTGTGAAACTTGCCAGTCATGTCACAGAGATAAGATGACCATAGCTCTGTTCATTGGAAACAGAGAAAGAGTTAGTGAACTCTTGGGATTGATACATGCTGATGTATGAAAGTCCCCTGTCTACAAATGCCAGGACCGGTTCTTTGTACTTCATTACATTCTCTGATAATCTCTCAAGATTGATACATATGTTCCTGTTGAAACACAAGTCCGAACCTTTTGAGATATTCATGGAATATAAGTTAGAAGTAGAGAACCAAAATATGGGTATAAGTATTATGTCCTTTGATGAGATCAAGGAGGAGAATACTTGAGCACGGAATTCCTGGACTATTCTAAAGGAGAATGAGATTCTCACTCAGCATTACTCCTTCGAATACACCACAGCACGTCGGTATATCGGGGCGGAGCAAACTCACCCTATGTGATATGGTGTGCTCTATGATGAGTACTACTGAGTTTCCTATTTCCTTTAGGGAGTTATGCACTTGTGAAGTCGCATACCTATTGAATAGGGTTCAAATCAAATCAGTTGCCTACCACTTCATATGTGATATGGAAGGGGAAGAGCCTATATCTTAAGTTTGTTAAGATTTGGGGTTGTCCGGCCTATGTCTGATAGTAAAATCCGGACAAGCTCGAGGCAAGGTCTGTTATGTAGAACTAGAAGGGTTCCAGCTATACAAAATACAGCAGATGATTTGGTACAACCAAAGGATTCAGTAGATACCAACGAACCTCAGCCTCTCTGCCGATCTAGTAGGGTTCCTCACCCACCAGAGAGATACTTCGGTTTCTCTATGACAGTGGGAGCGGGGATTTCATCATGAGATGATGACCCAACTAGTTTCGAGCTGGCCATCAAGAGTGGGACTCTGTAAGAATGGCTGGATGCTTATCGATCTGAGATGGAATCCTTATACACCAACAAAGTATGGACTTTGTTTGCTTTATCTGAAGGGTTAAATCCCCATCAGGAGCTAGTATATCTTGAGAAGATTACTTGGTGTACATGGAAAAGTTGAGACTTTCAAAGCTATGCTTAAGTCCATTCAGATCCTACTTGCCACGGCTACATACCATGATTACGATATCTGGTGGTTGGGTGTCATGACTGCTTTTCTAAATGATGTTTTAGAAAAGAGCGTCTATAAGTACACAGCCAGAGGGCTTCGTAGACAGTGGGAGCAGCGGAAACGTGCGCAAGATGTTTTATATGATAAAACAGGCATTGTGGAGTTGGAACATCTGTTTTGATGTGGTAGTCAAAGAGTTTGACTTCATCAAAATGGTAGATGAACCTTGTATATACAGAAAGGTAGTAGAGAGTATGGTGGTGATCCTCGTAGAGTACGTGGATAACATACTCTTGATAGGGAAGGAGTTTCCTATGCTACGCTCGGTTAATCTCCGCTTATCACAAGGATCCGCCATATAGGATCAAAGTGATACCTCCTAAATCCTGGGTTTTGGATCTATGAGATAGATCTAATTGGATTTTAGGATACTCACTAGTTGTAGTGAGATGGTATCAATCGATCCTGGGGAGAATCACTGGAATGGTTCCAGGGTGATAAGGACGACTGAATATCAGTCGCAGGCATGTCTATACCCTCAGTGGAGGGACGGTATGTTGGAAGAGTTCCAAGCTAGATACCGTGACATACTAGACGATTAAAGGCAAGATACATCGTTACCAAGGATGCTACCAAAGAGGCAGTCTGGATATATATAAGTTCATAAGATGAACTTTGTTCCTACCATTGTGTGACAATGGAGTTGTGGCTTATGCCAAGGAACTACCGTCCCATCAGAAATCCAGATATAATTCTTAGGTAGTATCACCTGATCATGGAGATGGTTGATCTCTAGGGAGATCGAGGTTAGGAGAGTAGATACAGAGGACAACAGCGCGGATCCACTCACAAAGGACTTTTTCCCAGTAGAGACTTTTATGGGATGGTTGAGTATGAGATACTTCAACCGCAGCTAATTGTTGGGTATGCGATACCATAACAGATGGCCCTAGTGCAAGTGGGAGATTGTTAGTTATATGTATGCCCTAAAGGCCATTACTGTACATACGATGTATATTGTAGTGGATGCTTGGACATATATAGAGAGGACTTTCTTGCTCGACATGATAGTATGCTATCTGGTTGTACTTTATCTTAACATGTACTCTGATTGTCTCTATATTACATGTTGATAAAACCCTTAGGATATGTACTCGACTACTGGGACTATGATGAGATCATACTAGTAGGGCCACGGTAGTCGACGAGTACATCCTATAATGTTCCTAGTCGAGGGTGTATCGAGACAGGGCATCGATGCACCAGAGTAGACTAGCGTATACGCATCTTGACCCATATGATGGGCGATGGATGATCCCATATCCATCGGTGTTTGACATCAAGGATGGTGTACGGGTGCTCAGTGGAGACTGGGTACACTGGACGGACTCGCCGAGAACTCCCAGATGGTATTATACCATACGTCAGATGGCAGTTCTCCGGTGACACTGGTACAGAGTAGTCTGTTGACCCGAGATCGTCATAGAGTCTTGTGTGATTCCCACTGTGCTTTGATTTCCATCATACCACGTCCAAGAGGGTGTGCAAAAGGGTGGCTTTTGGGTACAGTCCCGAATCACATGGAGGCAATGAGCGATAGGAGGGGATTCGTCTCTCCCGGTATAGGGAGTTGATGTTGTGCTGTGTTCGATTGGCTATAACCGGAAATCCCTGGCCAGGGTTGCTGAGATTTACTGGTTAGTGTTATCGGTAGTTTCTCGAACTGTTATAGACCTCATATCGACACGACTTATCGAGCTACTGGGGTCTGACGTTTACCACCCCTAGGCGAGATATGCAACATATCAGACGACGAGACCGGACTGTACGGGAGTGTTACTGTTTGGATCCACAGGAGAATGTACAGGCTTGCTTGTTGATCTTCTGAGTGCTCAATACCTGGGTAGCTGTTACGTTTAGCTGACCGCTTGCAGCTTGTGGGTGTTTGATATGATCATCACCTACTGCCGGCGTATTGACGATTCTTTAGAGTCCTACACAGAGGTTTCTTGACTCAGGCAAAACGGAGTAGGAGCACATATGTGATATGTGCGGGACCGAGGATAATGCGGTATGTGATATCGTATTGTATTCTCGCGATATTTGATATCAGCCGGGTCATCGGATCAAGTGTTGATTCGATGAATCGGTACGGATAAATATTAGTCGGTTATATGCGATATAGCCGGATTGTCGGATCAAGTGTTGATTCGATAATTTAATGTATAATAATATATTTGATATATTAAATTGCATTAACTAATATTTGCTCACTAAAAGATTCTTTTTCTCACTCGGGTAATACATTGATATATATGCGATATATGTTAAATGTATTATTTTATTTTGTTACAATAAATATTGTATATGTGATATATAATATTGTAACATATTATAATTATTAATGCAACATGATTAGAGGAGTTTAAACATGATTAGAGTTTGGATTAGGGTTAAACCTTCTAGTTGATTCTAGAAGCTTTTACTTTGTCATGATAAAGATATTTGTGTTGATCTTTATCCATGACTCACACTTAACCCAACCCAAACCCTAACCCTAGTAAACTCTCTACAATGGTTAAGTGAACCATGGTTGCATAAATGATTATGATAACATTTTTTCTATTCATCAAAAATGATTTATCATCTTCTTCCTCCTTCATTCTTCCATGGAAAAGCTTGCTTGTTTTTCAAAGGTGATGAATAAATATGAGAAAAAGATAAATAAATAGAGCAAAATTCCTACTTCATCATCCTCATCTTCCCTTGCCATTTAGATGAGGGTGTTCACATCATTTCATGAGTGTTAGCTTGTGTTAAAGAAACTTCAAGGTAGATCATCATAGTATCGAAGATCGGAAGCAAAGCTTGCGTCTTTCTCTTCGTGGAACCTCTCGAGAGTCCGGATCCCGATGATCGCAGCGAAGGGACCACAACACGGAGCATATGAAGTGAAGGACCGGATCTACAAAGGTTGTAATCCCTCTCACTTAGTGTTAAAGTGTTTAGCATGTTGTTTTCTCCTAATCTCTAGTTTAAAGTTCCGTATTCGGGTTGTTCGGCACGGCTAAATTTTTATTCGGGCATGGTTGATGCCTCGTAGACCCTTGTGCGCGTGCCTAGCAACCCTACAGCTCCCTCCTAACTAATCACATCTAGAAGCTTCCCCTCTAACTAACTTTTGGAGGGAAATTCAAATCTCCTCAACAAACTTTTGGAGGGAAACTTAAAATTCAAATCCTTGATCTAGGGTTTGGTTATCTATAAATAGGAACCTAGATCTAAGGGTTGAGGTTGTTAATCAATAATCTTCATTAGTTCCTTAATCTTTACCTCTTTCTTCATCTTCTTCCACAAGTCTAGTGACAAGGCTTGTGCGAAACCCTAACCCTAGTTCCACTCCAAATTCAAGATCTTGAGTACCAATCAAGCAAGAAGCCTTCAACCTTTTAGGAGCCGAGCAGATCTTCAATCGGGCAAGTGATCCAAGCCGATCCGCGACTCAAGGAGACGAGCGAAGCCAAATCGACGATCGAGTTCTTCCTCTTGTAGTTCTTGAGCGATTGTAATGAAATTGTTGATATAAATAAAAGGTGAAATTCTTTAATCTTGCTTTCTTTAAATTCTTGCATCATGATTCAATCTCAATTTGTAATTGTAGTTCTTGTTGTGATGTTTGAGTAAAACTCCGCTCGTCAAGGAGTCGAGACGATCAATAGAATGATGATGTAACAAATCTTAAAACGATTCTTGAGTCCTACGAGTTTTGTAAACCCTAGCAAGTTCAAGAATCGATGACCTAGTTTCGTTGCGATGCTTTCTTGATTGTGATCGCTCGAAATTAGGGATCTACGATCGTTTCTTGAATTTACTAGAGGCTAGAATATGAATGATATCGATGAAAGAACAATGAATGAGATGTAACCCTAGTTTCACTAGAAATCCCTAATTCTTGTCGATCATCATCGATCTAGTATCAATTCATCGAAGGATAAGAATACGTAATTGTAAGATTACATCACATCTATAGATCCGGTCGATTCCTACGAGCCTCATTTCGATTCTTGATATTTGGTTGGAAAAATCATCAAAATATCAATTCTTGATTCTATCTTTTTCTTGTTATTAGATCTATGTTTTTCTAATTCTTGAACTTCAATTTCAAATCATGAATTGTTTTGTTTTGTTTTCTTTAAAGTTTCGACTCATCTAATTCAAAAGACGAACGATTACACTTTCCCTGTGGACGATCCGCACTCACTAACAATCTACATCCGACACCGTAGTTGATTGCGGTCAAATTAATCTTTGATTGTGATTCTATTCATTTTCTAAAACGACACACAAAGAAATTCATTCAATCAAATGGCGCCGTTGCCGGGGATAGTGCGCTAATTGTTCGTATTTTGAAATTTGAGTTGAAAATTTTATTCCATCTAAATTTTGTGATCAAAATTCGTGCAAACACTAATACGTGTGTTGTGATTTGTGCGAGGAAATCTGGAATCATTGGAGCTGTGGAAAATTTTTTCAGAAACTACCAGAGAGCTGAGAAGTTCAATAGGAACAATACCAATTTTTTTTTGTGCAGAGATCTCCTTGGACCGCGGCGGATCCGCGGCGTTAGCCTTCTATTGCGGCGGAAGCGCGGCGATGGTGACTGTTCATTGAACCAAAATTGCTCAGTAACTCTCTGTACCTTCTTATCTCTTACCTCATCTACTCCAATTAACATTTTGTGCAGGTTTCTTTGCAAATAATCGCTGCGCCGCAAAAGCAAAATAAAATTTGTGCGTATTTTTTATTCTTTTGGTTGTTTGCATATTAATACGGAAATTAAGGGGCACGACCAAATCCAGATTAGGTGGGGAGTTCATTACCCTTCCTAAGCCCCGAAAATCGCAAAACTTGCATCCGCATTTACCCTAATTAACTAAAAATATCTAGAGATGACTCTAAGGACCGTCGCGCTCAATTAGGACAGAAGAAGGTCGTGGGTAATTCATTGCTTATCCGCGTTTTCTTGTGGTGCCTAAGGCGAATGTGTCTAAGGCTAGTGTTTTTTAATTAGGCCCACTACTTATGTAGTGGAGTACCTTCCCACTTACCTGGCACTTATCCGGCCACATGGGGACAAAGAGGCAGTGGAGGATTTATCCTGCGACTTGTCTTTTGGCAGTTAGGAGCGGTCTAGAGCCGGACCTAAGTGACCACTAGAATTAGGGTTTTGCTTGTTGCATTTTGGGATTTGCATCATATTTTCAAAATCCGTATCAATTTTCAAAACAAACACCGCATTCATATCATTTCCCCTAATTATAAATTCACGCTGCCACTTGTACTAACCCTTTTTAGTGCAAGATAGGCTGGACATGGGTTTCTAGTGCCCGTTAAGTCCGCGTTTCCCTCATCGACCCAAAAGTCAGTATTTCTACATTTACCCTCTCTTTTACCCACCACCACACCCACATCGATGGATCCACCTCCGTCGAACTTCTTTTCCACTACCTTGTCGCCGTCCGTTGGTGCGCAGAATCCACCTCGCATCTCTCTCCAAGAGAGGTACTATCCAACACGAAGCCCACTTTCCACCTGTCTTTCCATTCCACCAGCCAACGGGGAAAATTTTCAAATAAAACCCCAATACATCAACCTTCTACCAAAATTTCACGGTCTCGAGTCCGAAGACGCATACGTGTTTATCACGAAATTTGAAAATGTATGCGCAATGATGGGTACTTCACAGTTGTCTGTGGATGCTTTGCGTCTTCGTCTTCTTCCATTTACCTTGTGCGATTTAGCCGAGAAGTGGCTATATAACACTACCGCACATTCTATTTCAAATTGGGATGAATTCGTCAAAGCATTCCTTAAGAAATTCTACCCACATCAAAAGACAGCTCGAGTCCGTAGCGAAATCTATCAATTCACCCAGCTTCCAAATGAAACATTTTCAAAGTGTCTTGAACGTTTCAAGGATCTGTTAGTCCAATGTCCACATCACGGCATCCCGAGATGGGAACTGTGCCGAATCATTTATGAGGGCATTACTCCTTACACAAGACAGACCCTTGAATCCATGTGTCAAAGCAATTTTATGACCAAAGATGATGGGGAAGCCTGGAACTTTCTAGAAGATTTCGCTGAAAAATCTTTACAGCGGGGAGGGTGTGAGTCAATCGTCTAGGGATGGCAATGATATTTCCATAGGAGTTAGAGCTGACATTGCAGCTATCAATAAGAAACTCGAGAATATGGAAAACAAATTTTTAGCTGCCGCCCTAAGTCAAACGTCACTCTCCAAAACTGTATGTGGATGCTGTTCTGATCCGTCTCACTTGACGGAAGAATGTCCGTTTCAAGGTCATGAGCATACCAATGCCGCATTTCAAAGACCTAGAAACGATCCATCTTCCTCCACATATGATCAAGGTTGGAGGAATCACCCTAATTTTGCTTGGAACCAATCACAATTTCAAAACACGGTTCCTACCCAAAACAATTTCCAAAGGGTCCCTCCACCACAACAGCAACCACCACTTCAATTGAGTCAGCACCCCTTTCAATCACAAAACTTCCAAAATCCGGCCAACACTTTTGCACCGTCTAGTCCTTTGCAATTGACCAGTACAGATAATACCTCTGCACTAGCACAAACCTTGGATACTTTCATGAAACAATCCATCCAAGGGACGGCAAGTTTGCAATCTTCCGTCGAGAATGTAATGAAGATCATTATCTCTCAAAATGAGAACATCAAATCGATGGAAGAACAAATTGCACAACTAAAAGCCGAAATGAGTGCACGAGAGAAAGGGAAACTTCCAGCTCAACCTTTACCCAATCCTGGCTATTCACATCATGTGGATGCACTTACGTTGAGATCTGGAAGAGTGCTTGACCATCACGTTGGGGAAGAGATTGATGACACTGAAAAATCTACCAATGATACCCCGGCTGAGACCTTTCCTCACACACACGCTTCCAATTCTAACCCCAGTTCTTTTACCCCACCACCTTCTTCCGAGCCTATTCTTCGTTTCCCAAAAGGCTCGCCACTTCAGCCCACCTCTTTTACTCCTCCACGGACGATCCCCACTTCTATTCTGGGATCGGTTCTACACCCACTTCCTTCTCCTATGATGGACCCAGCGCTTATTGCTAAAGCACCTTATCCTAATCGGTTAAGGGCTAACACACCAAGTCCACATATGGAGAAGATTATGAACATTTTTAAGCAAGTAAACACCAACATCCCTCTCCTAGATGCCATCCAACAAGTTCCGTCCTATGCGAAAACTCTTAAGAACTTGTGCACTAGGAAGAGGAAGACTCAAGTGCCCAAGAAGATTTTCATGGAAAAAACAATAGACACGGCTTTCCCCCAACAACTACCGATGAAACGTAAGGATCTTGGATATCCTACTATTTCCGTTTCTATTGGGGAAAAACACATCAACCGTGCTCTACTAGGCCTTGGCGCTAGTGTTAACTTGCTTCCATATTCAGTTTATGAGCAACTAGGGATCGGAGAGTTGAAGCCAACCAATTGCACTCTCCAGATGGCTGACCGATCAATCACCAAACCTAGGGGTGAACTGGAGGATGTGTTAATAAAAATCGGGGAATTCATATTCCCTGTGGACTTTATTGTAATTGATACACAGCCTGTAGTGAACCCACGGAATCAAATTCCGGTGATTTTAGGTCGCCCCTTTTTGGCCACTTCCAATGTTATAATCAACTGTCGTAATGGTTCTATGACCCTATCTTTCGGGAATAGGTCAATAGAACTGAACATTTACAAGTTGGGAAGTGTACCCTCCGAACCTATTGCTCAGGTATGTTCTGTCGACTTAATGGATGTCGACAGCAGCGAATTTGATGATCCTCCTGATATTGATCTAGACTCTTTTCATACGTTATTGTTTGACCCAACTATGTATCATACACATACGGACTCTTCCAACGAGATGTCCGGGTCAACAATTAACACTGATTATGAACTGCTTTTAGAGTCTGAAGATCACCCCGTACTTTGTGATGACATTATTCATGGGGGTATGAATGGAACTTTTGAGGAAATCTTCGCTGATGAACTCGCATTTTTAAATGACACGGGTGTTGAGATGAATCATCTCCCAATCAATGAAATTGAACCTCCACCCTTTCTTTTGACTTGTACAAAGAATGCGAGTAATCCATCACATTCACTGCATCGTCTCTCCAAAATGAGACGCACACATATTCTATTCCACCACTTACCCTTTCCACACTTCTTCTTCCACCAACCAGAGCACTGCATTGATAAAATTTTTGAATGGTAGGTGTTGACATTTGGTCTTTGTAAAGCTTGGCATCGACCACTAATTTTTGACCCCCTCATATGATTTTCAAAGATTAACATTGCATAACTCAAGTTTGGGGGGTATATATTTTCTGGCTCCTAAAAAGAATTTTTACAAAATTTTGAGCCATAAATAAGTTTGGGGAAGGATCTTCACTTAAATATTTTGCCCCCACTAATAAATTCCTCCCAAGCTTACAGGTTTTTCGAGATTTAGCAGATGGCAACAGTGAGGACACTGTTGAAAACAAGTTTGGGGGAGGTTTGTGCTTATTTTCGCATCATTTGCATCATACTTTGCATAAGCACAAAACAATTTTTTTCGAAAACCTATAAAAATTTAAAAATTTTCAAAAAGATAAAAATATTTTTTGTACATAAATAAGATAATGAAAGTTTAGATAGTGAAAAATTACATCCATGAGATTAGAAAATTTTAAGAAAACCAAGAAAATTAGAAGTTTTCTTATACGAACTAGTAATAAGTAGTTATGAGCCGTTGTCCTAAGGGTTAGTAAGATGAAGGACGTCACTAATCTGAGGATAAAACTAAGTCTGAAAAATAGTTTCTATTCTGGAAGCCAAACATTTTGAACGTTGCTACCCTGCTATTCGCACTTACACACGTCTTAAAGCCTGGGATAGTAGAGGATACCTTGAAATGCTCTTGTCTTAAAGCCAAAAGTATGAAGGAAATAAAAAAAAATGAATAAAGAAAATATAAATTGGTGAGAAAAATGAACACTGGTTTTTGTTATCACCAAGGGCAATAAAAAATATATAGCGAGGGTGCTTCTTCACCCAGTGCCCTGAGGCCAACTGGTCTGGGAGTCACTTGAAAGGTTCCTAGGCACCCTATAGTGGTCTCACAAGGCATCGTACATGCCAATTTAAAAAATTTGGTGCCGAGAAACCCTAGACTACGGATCTTAAACTAGATGTTTAGGCGAAATGAAAACTTAGTTAACACTTTAACTAGAAGTGAGAAGCTACAACCTTTGTAGATCCGGATTTCCACTTGCTTAGCTCCACGTGGGTGTCCTCTCGCTGTCCGTCTCGAATCCTAGACTCGATCGTCGGCTTCATCGGGAAAACAAGCAAGCTAGGTCGTCGGCTTTGTGTCAAAGACGATCTACCTCGAGGCATCGCAAGTTCAAGCTCCGACTTCACAAACTTGTGAAACTTGTGAAGTAAACACCCAAAACAACTTGGCAAGAGGTAGAGGGTGAAGAAATAAGAGGTGGGTTCTCTTTAGAATTGGATTTCACTCACTTTTGCTCATGTTGCCATTGATGGCAACTAGTTTTCTCTCTTGAAGAAGAAGGAGAAAAAGAAGCTAAAATATGATAAGTGTTGTGAAAATAGAAAAATAAATCCAATACTTATCATATCTCAACCAAGGTTAAGTGTAGAGAAAAGACCATGGTTAATGAGAAGGGTTAGGGTTAAGCTAGAAAACAAAATGGTTTCTTTAGTCAAAGCTTCAAACCATTATGTTTTCATTTATCCATTTAAATAAATAAAGAATGGATAAATAAATGAGAGAATAAATCAAAACCCTAATTATCTTCTTAACCATGGTTTAATTCTTTACACCTAACCATGTGAGCAAGCATCATCAAACATGATACATATTTGTGCACAAAAAGTATATCACATATACAACTTGCACATCAAGTGAGAAAATCCGTATAAAGTGAACCAATACTAGTTAATGCAAAGTAATATATCAAATATATAATTATACATTAAATCATTAAATCAACATTTGATTCAATGATCCGGTCATGTCGCACATAACCGACTAGTATTCAATGTATCGATTTATCGAATCAATGATTCGATAGCTAGGTCATATCGAATATAACCAATCGAAACATATATCGCGAGAATGAAATGCGGTATCACATACCCGCATTATTCTCGGTCCTGCACATATCTCATATGCGCTCCTATTTCGTTTCGCTTGAGCCAGGAAACCTCTGTGTAGGACTCTAAAGACTCGTCAATAAGCCGGTAGCAGATGATGATCATATCAAGCACCCACAAGCCGCAAGCGGTCTGCTAAACGTAACGGCCATCCGGGTATTGAGCGATCAGAAGATCGATGAGCTAGCCCGCTCACACTCCTGTGAATCCAACCAGTAACACTTACCATACAGTCCGGTCTCTTCGTCTGATATGTCGCATATCAAGTCTAGGGGTGGTAAACGTCAGACCCCAATAACCCGATAAGTCGTGCCGATGTGAGGCTCATAACGGGTCGAGAAACTACTGGTAACACTTACCAGCAAATCTCTGATCAGCCCTGGCCAGGGACTTCCCTGTTACGGCCAATCGAGCACAGCGCAACATCAACCCCCAATACCAGGAGAGACGAAACCCCTCCTATCGCTCATTGCCTCCATGTGACTCGGGAATTTACCCAAAGACCACCGTTTTACACGCCCTCATGGACGTGGTAAGGTGGAGATCAAAGCACAGTGGGAATCACACAAGACTCTATGACGATCTCGGGTCTACAGACTAACCTGTACAAGTGTCACCTGAGAACTGCCATTTGACGTGAGGTATAATACCATCTGGGAGTTCTCGGCGAGTCCGTCCAGTGTACCCAGTCTCCACTGAGCACCCGTATACCATCTCTGATGTCAAACACCAATGGATATGGGATCATCCATCGCCCATCACATGGGTCGAGAAGCGTATACGCTAGTCTACTCTGGTATATCGATGCCCCGTCTCGATACACCCACGACTAGGGACTTTGAAGGATGTACTTATGGACTACCATGTCCCCACTAGTATGATCTGCATCATAGTCCAGGTAGTCAAGCACACATCCTAAGGGCTTTACCAACATGTAACTATAAGACAGTATAAAGAGACCAGTGTACATGTTAAGATAAAGAGTAACCAGATAGCATACTATCATATCGAGAAAGAAAGTCATCTCTATATATGTCCAAGCATCCAATATAATATACAACATCTGTACAATACTGGCATCTAGGGCATACATACAACTAACAATATCCCACTTGCACTAGGGCCAGTTGCTGTAGTATCGCATACCGAGCATCCCGAAGAGTCTCTCAAACTGTGTCTGGGGAATGGCCTTCGTGAGTGGATCCGCCGTTTTGTTCTTCGTGTCAACTCTCCTGACCTCGATCTCCCGGCGATCAACTATCTCCCGGATCAGGTGATACCGCCTCAGAATATGCCTGGATCGCTGATGGGACCTGGGTTCCTTGGCCAAAGCCACCGCTCCATTGTTATCACAATACAAAGGTATTGGATGCTCAATGGATGGAACCACTCCAAGTTCAGAAATGAACTTCTTGATCCAGACAGCTTATTTAGCAGCATCGTTGGCAGCGATGTATTCAGCCTCCATCGTCGAGTCTGCCACGGTTTCCTGCTTGGAACTCTTCCAGCTAACCGCCCCTCCGTAAAGGGTAAAGACAAAGCCCGACTGCGACTTAGAGTCGTCCTTATCACTCTGGAAGCTCGAATCGGTAAAGGACTCCACTTGGAGTTCTCCATTACCATACACCTGTAGGTGAGTGCTGCATGCTCCCACAACTCTTGTGGCGCGGCGGAAGCGATGAACAAAAATTTCTTAGCATGCAACACGCACTTAACCGAAGTTCTTGTCTAAACCACAACTAGTAAACCCCAACTAGAGATCTTATCTACTATGTTAGGGATTTTACCTTGGTGATACGGTCCTTCGGGTCTTCTCTTTGATGCAACTCCTTTGCTCCTTTCTCCTCTTTTGTGGACTCCTCGGCTCCTTTCGTCGCCGGAAGGGCACCACATCGCCTACGTCTTTTACGGGCTCCCACCTCAATACCGAGGCAACTCGGGCGCGAAGTTGGCTAGCCGACGCGTCCAAGATTTGATGTAGAATTGTATTGGATTAACTTGAAATCCTAAGCTTTTGATTCACATCTCATGTAAGGGTTAAAGCTAGGAAGAATGATCACCATCATTTTTCTTTCTCTCTTCTTATGAACTTGTTATGATACACTTATCATAATTTTGTTAAGGAATTGAATGCCTTGATTTCACATCTCATGTGAAGGTATTTATAAAAAGAAATGGAGGAGAGAATAATTTCATTTATAATTAAAAAGTTCAAGCATGATGGAAAAAGAAAGAAAAGAATTTAGCACTAACTAAAGCATGTATTATGAAAGAAGTATCATGCTTTAATAGTACATCCACTTCAACAAACATGTTATCATGCTTATACCTTTTAATTTACACCTCACTTATTTATTTCATTTATAATTAAAAAGTTCAAGCATGATGGAAAAAGAAAGAAAAGAATTTAGCACTAACTAAAGCATGTATTATGAAAGAAGTATCATGCTTTAATAGTACATCCACTTCAACAAACATGTTATCATGCTTATACCTTTTAATTTACACCTCACTTATTTATTTTCACAAAATAAATGATGTCATAATTATGTCATTATGAGGTGGCATCTTCTAGAAGGTATTTTTGTAACAATTACAAAAATACCCCTCCTCCGTATACCGTATACCGTATACTGTATACCCGTATCCGAATTCCGAAAAATACGAATACTATTAATCCAATAATATAATACCGGTATCCGTCCAGTATTATTCTTTCGATTATTATTCCTGTAACAATTACCGAACATAATCGAAAACCTGCCGCAACACTTTACGGCTGCCGTAACAACTTACGGTTTCTACATCTTTTCGCCCGAAAACTTGAGTAACAGAATGTGGGGGACTCTAAAGACTCGTCAACACCTTAGTTGTGGATTTAACCACTAACACGTTAGAGGTATAAGCCAATACATAACGGGCTACCAGGTATTGACTAAAAGGTGGCCGACGAGCAAACTCATCACAACCCTTACGAGCCTGTAAGCAACACTTACCGTACAGTCCGGTCTCTTCGTCTGATACGTCGCATATGTAGTCTAGGGGTGGTAAATGTCAGACCCCAGTAACTTTATAAGTCATGTTGATTTATGGCTCATAACGAGTCGAGGAACTACTGATAACACTTATCAGTAAACCTCGAGAACCCTGGCCAGGGATTTAGGTGTTATAGCCGATCAAACATAGCGCGACATCAACCCCCTATACCGGGAGAGACGAAACCCCTCCTATCGCTCACTGTCTCCATATGATTCGGGACTGTACCCAAAATCCACCTGTTTGCACGACTCAGTAGAGCCGTGGTAGGGAGGAAATCAAAGCACAGTGGGAACCACACAAGACTCTATGACGATCTCGGGTCTACAGACTAACCTGTACAAGTGTCACCAGAGAACTGCTATCTGACAATAGGTATATATACCATCTAGGAGTTCTCGGCGAGTCCGTTCAGTGTACCCAGTCTCCACTGAGCACCCGTACACCATCCTTGATGTCAAACACCGATGGATATGGGATCATCCATCGCCCATCATATGGGTCAAGATGCGTATACGCTAGTCTACTCTGGTGTATCGATGCCCTGTCTCGACACACCCTCGACTAGGAACAGTTATAGGATGTACTCATAGACTACTGTGGCCCCACTAGTATGATCTCATCATAGTCCCAGTAGTCGAGTACAAATCCTAAGGGCTTTATCAACATGTAACAAAAGAGACAATCGGAGTACATGTTTAGATAAAGTACAACCAGATAGCGTACTATCATGTCGAGCAAGAAAGTCTTCCCTATATATGTCCAAGCATCCACTACAATATACATCGTATGTACAGTAATGGCCTCTAGGGCACACATATAACTAACAACACCAAGAACATATCTCTAGTCCTTCGCAAGTACTTGAGAATGCTCTTCACAGCTGTCCAGTGACTCTCTCCAGGATCAGCTTGATACCTGCTCACTACACTTAGTGAGTATGCTACATCGGGTCTGGTACATAGCATCGCATACATGATAGAGCCTACTGCCGAAGCATAGGGTATCCCTTGCATGCGAGCTCTCTCCAAATCAGTCTTGGGAGACATCTCTTTAGAGAGAGTGACTCCAGAGATCGTGGGTAAGTTCCCACGCTTGGACTCTTCCATACTAAACCTCTTTAGTATGGTGTCAATGTACCTGGATTGGGACAATCCCACAATCCGTTTGGATCTATCTCTATAGATCCTGATTCCCAATATGCAGGAGGCATCACCAAGATCTTTCATTGAGAATCTTTGTGATAAGAAGAGCTTGACCGATTGCAGCATAGGAATATCATTTCCTATCAAGAGTATGTCGTCCACGTACAATACGAGGAAGACAATCTTACTCTCTGCCACCTTCCTGTAGATACAAGGTTCATCTGGATTTTTGACGAAATCAAACTCTTTGATAACGACGTCAAAGCAGATGTTCCAACTCCGCGATGCTTGCTTTAATCCATAAATGGATTTAAGCAGCTTGCATACCTTCCCGCTGCTCCCACTGTCTACGAAGCCCTCTGGCTGAGTCATGTACATGCACTCTTCTAAATCACCATTTATAAAGGCGGTCTTAACATCCATTTGCCAGATTTCGTAATCATGATATGCAGCGATGGCAAGCATGATCCGGATGGATTTAAGCATAGCCACTGGAGAAAAGGTCTCGCCATAGTCCACACCTGGTCTTTGACGAAAACCCTTTGCTACAAGTCTAGCTTTGAAAGTCTCTACTTTCCCATCTACACCAAGTTTCTTTTTGAAGATCCACTTGCTCCCAATGGGTTTTACCCCTTCAGGAGCAACGTCCAAAGTCCATACTTTGTTGGTGTACATGGATTCCATCTCGGACCGCATAGCATCCAGCCATTTCACTGAGTCCCTACTCGTGATGGCCTGCTCGAAGCTAGTTGGGTCATCATCCTCCATGATGCAATCCTCGCTTCCACCATCCATGAGAAAACCGTAGTATCTCTCAGGTTGGCGAGGAACCCTACTAGATCGGCGGAGAGGCTGAGGTTCATTGGGAGCTACTGAATCTTCTGGTTCCATTAAATCTTCAGTTACGGTTTGTGTATCTGGAACCTCTTCCAGCTCTACCACTTTGCCACTAATTTTTTTTTCAAGGAATTCCTTTTCTAAAAAGGTAGCATGTTGAGCAACATACACTTTTTGTTCCTCACTGTGGTAGAAAAAATACCCATAAGAATTCTTTGGATATCCCACAAACTTGCAGAGAACTGACCGTGCCTCGAGCTTGTCCGGATTTTGCCTTTTGACATAGGCCGGACAACCCCATATCTTAACTCGTTTAAAATATGGTCTCTTCCCACTCCATATCTCATATGGTATGGTAGGTACAGATTTAGATGGAACTTGATTCAATAGGTATGTTGCTGTTTCCAGCGCATAACCCCAGAAGGAAATAGGTAACTCAGCTGTGCTCATCATAGAGCGCACCATATCTAATAGGGTGCGGTTCCTCCGTTCAGATACACCGTTGTGCTGTGGTGTATATGGAGGAGTCAGCTGAGAGAGAATCCCATTCTCTTTTAGGAAGTCCAGGAATTCATTGCTCAAGTATTCACCTCCTCGATCAGATCGTAGGATTTTAATACTTTTTCCGGTTTGGTTCTCAACTTCTTGTTTATATTCCCTAAATTTCTCAAAAGCTTCTGATTTGTGTTTCATCAGGAACACATACCCGAACCTAAAGAGATCGTCAGTGAATGTAATGAAGTATGAAGAACCATCCCTGGCATGTGTAGACATGGGGCCGCATACATCACTATGTATAAGTCCCAAGAGTTCGGTAACTCTTTCTCCGTGTCCCGTAAACGGAGTTTTGGTCATCTTGCCTTTGAGACATGACTGGCAAGTGTCATAAGATGAAAATTCGAAAGGTTTCAAATATCCATCCTTATGCAACTTAGCCAGTCGTGTCACATTGATGTGACCCAGTCTACAATGCCACAAGAAGGATTCATTGAGTTCAGAACTCTTCCTCTTGTGTGTGTTTGTTATGCTCAGAACTGTTGATTGATTTAGAACATAAATGCCATTGCATAACGTGCCTGATCCAACCAACTTTTGGTTACGGAAAATGTTCATAACATTATCCTGTAATACAAAATTATATCCCTCTTTACTTAATAAAGAAACCGATATAATGTTGCATATCAGGTTCGGCATGTAATAGCATTCGTTCAGAACCAATGTATTACCAGTTGGTAATACAAGGTGATATTCCCCGACAGTCTTAGCTGCAACAATTGCACCATTTCCAACTCTAATGTCTTTATCACCTTCTCCAAGTTCTCTACCTTTCCTTAGCCCATGTAACTGATTACATATATGGGATCCCGACCCGGTATCCAATACACAGGACGTAGAGCAAATGGAGAAACAGTTCTCAGTAACGAACACACCCGAAGAAAATGCATCAACATGTACTTTCTTCATTCGGGTGGCATGGGAATCCTGGCATTCCCCTATATCCTGTTCATTCCTATAACTCTTATAAGAAAGAACGGAACCAACGTTCCCCAGCACAGTATAACATGCGGGTTCGGTCAATACATCCATATTATTATCTTCATTAGGGCATGAAATGGTCGCTACCTGGAGAGAGAGAGAAGAAAACACTTTAGCGTATGCTCGTGCAAGATCAGATTGGTTATTATCTTATCTAATCAGGATGGCTCCCACTGCTTTTTATCAAATCTTCCTCCAAACCCTAAAAGGAAAGACTAGCCGGGATTAATTACACACTACAGGTTCGCCAATCTTTCAGCCAGGCCAGTGTCGGTACTTTGAGGGAGGTCCCCCGTGCTTTCGCACGAACCTAATTAATGTAAACCTCATTTTCACAGAGGCGTAACCTCGTTAACACCTTTCTAGACACCTACTTGATCGGCTAATTGCAATGTGTAAAACTCTCCCAGGAGTAACTCTTACTCACAGTGGGTATCGGGATCCAACTATCTCATAGAAGGTATGCAATCTCATTGCAAATTTCAACACTTGAAATTCCCGATAATATTTTGCCCCGAACGATCTATGACCTTGACAAGGTCAACAAACCATAGACCGCAAGTCAAGTTCAACCCGTCATTTCTTGATTGAATCAAACCCACCCGCACGACCCTTGACAAGGTCAACAAGGCCGTACGACTACCCTAACCCAATCTGCATCATATGCATAAGCAGAAAAATACTGGTTAGCTACCGCACACTACGCCTTGACAAGGTCAACAAACGCAGCACGAATACTAAACAGGACTTATCTGAAATGACGGAGGGCTACGCTAGGTTTTTCTGAAAACCTATTGCGTAATGAACTTGATATCGTTGTAGAATCAAATGAAGTTTTGAAATGGAGTGATTTTGAGGCTTTTCTAGTTTTGCTAAAGGAGTCACTCCCGGCGAAGGGATCTCGGTCCTTTCCTCGTCGAATGAGGTGCTGGATATATTATATATATCGCTGTGCAAAGCAAAAAACCCAAAAGCAGTCAAAAGCAAACCGAATCTGTAGCATCTGCCAGTTATTGCTAAAGGAGTCACTCCCGGTGAAGGGATCTCGGTCCTTTCCTCATCGAATAAGGTGCGGGGTATATCATATATACCGCTGTGCAAAGCAAGAACTGTAGCTACCTGTTTTTATTTTAAAATTCGATTCCACAACATCTTAGGTTTCTTATCTTTCATTAATCACATTAATGAAGTCCCATCATTTAAATACCTAAACATCACAGATAGATATGACGTACACTTATGCCATCCGCATTCGCCTCGATGTCCCCTCGTGCACCGTTAGGTTAGGTAACTAACGACAGAGCAGGGCAGGGCTAGTGCGGGTGTAAAACATAAGTAACGTCTATATAATATATAATATATACTATATACTATATCCATCACAGAATCACATCACAGATACCGCAGCAGAATAAACATATGAAATATTGGATATACTAGGACGTCCGTGTTTTCAATACGAGCTAGTATAAAACACGGATTCCACGGTCGTAACGAATAGCCAATCCCACACCCCTAGACCCCTACGAGAGCGGCAAGCAACTCTGCCAATTCTAGGGTTAGGAGACCCGGACTCGACTCCTCGAGTTGGTCTCCCACTGGACCCCAGAACCCGGTTACTTGTGCTCCCCTCCTTGGGTCTATCCTAATGCGGAAAAGTAAATAATATACAAAGGGTGACAACTTCCGCTACCTGGAAGTGCCCCAAATAAAAGAATATTACATACAAGTTTTTACATGAATGAAAATGAAAAACACTCATCTCACATAAAACCCCCGGCTATTCGAACACGACGATCCAATATAACATATCCAGCAACACATAACATCACATGCCATCAATGTAAGTAAGTATGCATATCCCAATTGTCGTTGACGTATAGCAACAAAACCGGCGATATGATCATACTACACTTACGGTCACAGAAAAGAAAGTATAAAACTACAACAATTGGAATCCGCAACTTCTTTAGACATCACATGCCTAATCAAATGAAATACTTAGACATCACATGCCTAACAGATATAAATCCCGCATTTTAGTCTCATTATCGAAAACTCTTTTCAATATCAAGTGAAACTAAACTGCTGGATTTATAACATTCATTCAGTTATCACATAACTGTTTGTGAATTCCAATTATTGTATCACATTCCAGATAAACAGAAAATGTTAAACTTTCCGATCGAACAATCGAACACCCAAGTTTTCCCGATACAATCCAACACATGAAATAAGTCTAACAACATTCAGTTCGTGCCTCAGTACCAACGGTCCAGCCGTAGGAGGGTCAAGCCAACGCCTCACATGTGGCACGCCGTACTGCCCCAAACCCGAAGGTTCAAAGGGCAGTTCAAGACGGTCACATAATCGAGTTAAGGTTTGTTGTCTTCTAGAGGGTCCATCGCATTACTTGCAGTACTTAGAACGTCGTTACACTACGGAAAAATCCAACACTTGGAAATTTCCCGACAGGGGAAAAATTGGGTATTTATATCCGGTCGAACTTTTTAACATATTCTGAAAATTATCCGGAAATACACAAAAGACGAAATTTGATAATCCGATCGAAATACCGAATCCCCAAAGCAACCCCAGAAAATTCAACTCTTGAATAATTATTAAAAATACCCAGAGAACTCAGCACAGTTAAATAGGAGTTACTGTGAAAATGGGTATTGCTGACGTCATCAAGTGGCGGCGGAACCGCCGCACGAGCCATGCTCGTGCCGCGGTTCCGCGGCTGTTTAAACTCCAAACAGTGTCGTATTTGCACAGTAATTCTTACAATTTCCTGCTGATATTTCTACATATTTTTAATACTGAAAAATCCCTGTTTTTAGAAAAAGTACAGAGAGCGATTTTGATATGGGTTTTCGGGTTCGTTCAGACTTCAAACTCCGTCGGGACTTCGCCTATGGCTCTAGCTAGGCTCTGATACCAGTGAAAGGTTCCTAGGCACCCTATAGTGGTCTCACAAGGCATCGTACATGCCAATTTAAAAAATTTGGTGCCGAGAAAGACTACGGATCTTAGACTAGATGTTTAGGCGAAATGAAAACTTAGTTAACACTTTAACTAGAAGTGAGAAGCTACAACCTTTGTAGATCCGGATTTCCACTTGCTTAGCTCCACGTGGGTGTCCTCTCGCTGTCCGTCTCGAATCCTAGACTCGATCGTCGGCTTCATCGGGAAAACGAGCAAGCTAGGTCGTCGGCTTTGTGTCAAAGACGATCTACCTCGAGGCATCGCAAGTTCAAGATCCGACTTCACAAACTTGTGAAACTTGTGAAGTAAACACCCAAAACAACTTGGCAAGAGGTAGAGGGTGAAGAAATAGGAGGTGGGTTCTCTTTAGAATTGGATTTCACTCACTTTTGCTCATGTTGCCATTGATGGCAACTAGTTTTCTCTCTTGAAGAAGAAGGAGAAGAAGAAGCTAAAATATGATAAGTGTTGTGAAAATAGAAAAATAAATCCAATACTTATCATATCTCAACCAAGGTTAAGTGTAGAGAAAAGACCATGGTTAATGAGAAGGGTTAGGGTTAAGCTAGAAAACAAAATGGTTTCTTTAGTCAAAGCTTCATGAAGCTTCAACAAGCTTCATGACAAAAGAAACCATTATGTTTTCATTTATCCATTTAAATAAATAAAGAATGGATAAATAAATGAGAGAATAAATCAAAACCCTAATTATCTTCTTAACCATGGTTTAATTCTTTACACCTAACCATGTGAGCAAGCATCATCAAACATGATACATATTTGTGCACAAAAAGTATATCACATATACAACTTGCACATCAAGTGAGAAAATCCGTATAAAGTGAACCAATACTAGTTAATGCAAAGTAATATATCAAATATATAATTATACATTAAATCATTAAATCAACATTTGATTCAATGATCCGGTCATGTCGCACATAACCGACTAGTATTCAATGTATCGATTTATCGAATCAATGATTCGATAACTAGGTCATATCGAATATAACCAATCGAAACATATATCGCGAGAATGAAATGCGGTATCACATACCCGCATTATTCTCGGTCCTGCACATATCTCATATGCGCTCCTATTTCGTTTCGCTTGAGCCAGGAAACCTCTGTGTAGGACTCTAAAGACTCGTCAATACGCCGGTAGCAGATGATGATCATATCAAGCACCCACAAGCCGCAAGCGGTCTGCTAAACGTAACGGCCATCCGGGTATTGAGCGATCAGAAGATCGACGAGCTAGCCCGCTCACATTCCTGTGAATCCAACCAGTAACACTTACCATACAGTCCGGTCTCTTCGTCTGATATGTCGCATATCAAGTCTAGGGGTGTTAAACGTCAGACCCCAATAACCCGATAAGTCGTGCCGATGTGAGGCTCATAACGGGTCGAGAAACTACTGGTAACACTTACCAGCAAATCTCTGATCAGCCCTGGCCAGGGACTTCCTTGTTACGGCCAATCGAGCACAGCGCAACATCAACCCCCAATACCGGGAGAGACGAAACCCCTCCTATCGCTCATTGCCTCCATGTGACTCGGGACTGTACCCAAAGACCACCGTTTTACATGCCCTCATGGACGTGGTAAGGTGGAGATCAAAGCACAGTGGGAATCACACAAGACTCTATGACGATCTCGGGTCTACAGACTAACCTGTACAAGTGTCACCTGAGAACTGCCATCTGACGTGAGGTATAATACCATCTGGGAGTTCTCGGCGAGTCCGTCCAGTGTACCCAGTCTCCACTGAGCACCCGTATACCATCTCTGATGTCAAACACCAATGGATATGGGATCATCCATCGCCCATCACATGGGTCGAGAAGCGTATACGCTAGTCTACTCTGGTATATCGATGCCCCGTCTCGATACACCCACGACTAGGGACTTTGAAGGATGTACTTATGGACTACCATGTCCCCACTAGTATGATCTGCATCATAGTCCAGGTAGTCAAGCACACATCCTAAGGGCTTTACCAACATGTAACTATAAGACAGTATAAAGAGACCAGTGTACATGTTAAGATAAAGAGTAACCAGATAGCATACTATCATATCGAGCAAGAAAGTCATCTCTATATATGTCCAAGCATCCAATATAATATACAACATCTGTACAATACTGGCCTCTAGGGCATACATACAACTAACATCACTGCTGTGCCTGAGGTGGTGCAAGACGAGGAAAATACACCAAGTAAGCAAGCACAGGAGTAATCGGTCGGTTAGTACCTCAAGAAGTATTAACGGTCGCATGAAAGAGTGTGAGCAATCTCATCTAAATATTCATTAATTAAAAAGTACTGAGGCTGATGGGCAAGAGTATGATAGCTTGAATTGAATTCTCCGGGTGTAGGGATGTCCTTTACACACACGCAGGGTTATATGATCGATGTTTGGAAAACAGATAGGAATGAAGAATAAGACGATGTTTTATCAAGGGAGGACGTGATTTCTAACATCTTTTCATGACAATTAAGATAGGGCTCATGACAACCGAAAAGCTAGCTTAGTTGGAAACCCTAATTTTCAAGGCTTTTCTTTTACAATTCTTGTCTTTAAATGTAATATTCATGATCTTCCTTTTATTATTGGATTTTGTGGGTGCAATCCGCTGAAAACCCTCAGGAGACAACACTCCTCCTACTAGGGACACCTAGAGGTTTAAAGGCTTGTTGCACGTGCTCAGTGCAATCGTGTTGCCTACGAAAGTGTGCTAGTTAGTTTTTCTCTTTCTTTATTTTCTCCTTCTCTTTTTAATAAAACAGTTCGCTCGAGACGATCGAAATTAAGTTTGGGGGAATTTGATCAGTCGAAAATAATGTATTTTTAACACGGCAATTTCCCTATCATTTGCACTCATATAGAAGTGTTCGGCATTCATATTTCACATATTAGCAAAACGGTCCTGAAATATCAAATTGCATGTGTTAGACTCTAAAACCGGCACTATAAAGGAAATTGACCGCATTTCATGGCATCGCATCATCCCTATATTGCGCAACACTTGTTTCGAGATTTGTGCAGGAGATTTCAGGGACCAAGCCAAAAATCATCAAAGAACTGATCAAAATTGCGCCAACTCCAAGACCTGAGAACTGGTAGCAATACAGAAGGCCAAATTAAATTCAACACATCAAAACAAGGCCCAAATATTATAGAGGGAATTACCAGAAAAGATCAAAGCCCAAGGCCCATAATGAGCCGCGGATCCGCGGCAGGAGCCTGCTTGCGCCGCGGATCCGCGGCAGTTTCAAGGCTTCAGCTCCCAAAATTTTGTGCAAAATTCATAACTCTGGGCCCACATTCCTTTTATATCCTTCAATATCCAGAAAACCCTCGAAGCTTCTGCCAGATCAGCAAAAGATCATTAAGCAAAGCTAATCTTACTTAAGCTCCTAACAAACTATTTCTAGAAGCTCCCTCCTAACTAATCACATCTAGAAGCTTCCCCTCTAACTAACTTTTGGAGGGAAATTCAAATCTCCTCAACAAACTTTTGGAGGGAAACTTAAAATTCAAATCCTAGATCTAGGGTTTGGTTATCTATAAATAGGAACCTAGATCTAAGGGTTGAGGTTGTTAATTAATAATCTTCATTAGTTCCTTAATCTTTACCTCTTTCTTCATCTTCTTCAACAAGTCTAGTGACAAGGCTTGTGCGAAACCCTAACCCTAATTCCACTCCAAATTCAAGATCTTGAGTACCAATCAAGCAAGAAGCCTTCAACCTTTTAGGAGCCGAGCCGATCTTCAATCGGGCAAGTGATCTAAGCCGATCCGCGACTCAAGGAGATGAGCGAAGCCAAATCGACGATCGAGTTCTTCCTCTTGTAGTTCTTGAGCGATTGTAATGAAATTGTTGATATAAATAAAAGGTGAAATTATTTAATCTTGCTTTCTTTAAATTCTTGCATCATGATTCGATCTCAATTTGTAATTGTAGTTCTTGTTGTAATGTTTGAGTAAAACTCCGCTCGTCAAGGAGTCGAGACGATCAATAGAATGATGATGTAACAAATCTTAAAATGATTCTTGAGTTCTACGAGTTTTGTAAACCCTAGCAAGTTCAAGAATCGATGACCTAGTTTCGTTGCGATGCTTTCTTGATTGTGATCGCTCGAAATTAGGGATCTACGATCGTTTCTTGAATTTACTAGAGGCTAGAATATGAATGATATCGATGAAAGAACAAGGGATGAGATGAAACCCTAGTTTCACTAGAAATCCCTAATTCTTGTCGATCATCATCGATCTAGTATCAATTCATCAAAGGATAAGAATACGTAATTGTAAGATTACATCACATCTATAGATCCGATCGATTCCTACGAGCCTCATTTCGATTCTTGATATTTGGTTGGAAAAATCATCAAAATATCAATTCTTGATTCTATCTTTTTCTTGTTATTAGATCTATGTTTTTCTAATTCTTGAACTTCAATTTCAAATCATGAATTGTTTTGTTTTGTTTTCTTTAAAGTTTCGACTCATCTAATTCAAAAGACGAACGATTACACTTTCCCTGTGGACGATCCGCACTCACTAACAATCTACATCCGACACCGTAGTTGATTGCGGTCAAAATAATCTTTGATTGTGATTCTATTCATTTTCTAAAACGACACACAAAGAAATTCATTCAATCAATATGCGAGATATCAGACTGTCACGACCCGCAGGGTACGGAACGTGACTGGCACTTAAGTTTACGAAACGTCTCAAGACGTTCGTAAAATAACTAAGCCAAAGCCCAGAAACCAAAACCAAATAAGCAAAAGAGTGAAAGAAAACCAATCAATTGAAAGCGAGTTATCAAATAAGTCATATCAAACCTTTTTTTTTAAACAATATCAATTTTTTCGAAAATTTCGGCAGAGTCTCCTTTGTAAATACTGGCCCCCAAAATGGGTACAACAAGAATATATATAAATCCAACAAATAAGGCATCCCCAAGCGGGAGCTAGCACTTCGCCACAAGGCGGTCACAAATCCCACGCAATGTAAAACAACAACATACGAAATAATCATAAAGAAGCATGAGAAAAACAGCATGTCGACTCAAGTGAGCTCGACCCCAAAATACAGCTTAAAAAGTCCACAAATCTCACAGTCTCATCTCTAGGTCAATATACAACAATACTGGTAGATACAGTAGATTGAGTACACTAGATACAAAGAATATACAAGGTGGTACAAAAATAATGATATAACCCACCTAAGAGCAAACCCTCGAGTCCAGGCAAAAGAAACAAGAGCGCCCGCTGCTACTGTACTGACGGAGCGGACCTGCAAAAGGCTATGGCACAACGGGGGTGAGTTGCCAACTCGTGAGTAATAAATAACATCTACACAGGCTATCGTATGCATGCACGCAAGCATCCTAGCATCTAAATACGGGTAAGGCAGGACATAATGGCAAGTATGTATGCGATATGAATATACTAGCAGGTATGAATGCAATGCGAATCAACTCGTGATCTGAATGTGTAAGTATAAGAAATCATGTTTTTCCCTTTAAGAATCTCTTTTGAAATACCAGCACAATACCAATAAAATCAACCAGAACCTGTATCCAGCAACGACACCTCAAAACTATCACAAATCTCATATATCCATGTCATAGTATCTCTGGCCTCAGCCATCCGGCTGACCCAGCTCAATATCAAAATCTCATCATCTCGCGGCCACGGTCGGTATCCTCTGGATATCCGCCGTGCCAAACAGTCACCGGTAGGTAATCCATCCCCTGCCAGGCTCAACGTCAACACCACATTCATCTTGCCCCGGGGTACCATACCGGGCCCACCATGTACCCGAGACGGTTCATCCAACTCCTCGAAACGGGTCTCGAAAACCACAGCAAACTCATGGTGGACGACACTACATCACTAGAAAACCGCAATTTACATATTTTAAAAATATAATAAGTTTAGAAATTTTGCGGCTTTCCCCCGAAATCCAGAAATATCATAAAATCTCAAGAAACCCTCATAAGTGCATGTGTCAATGATAATGAATGCATACGGTAACAATAATCAAGTTGCAATGTGTGATTAATAGACTAGGCATGAACAAATGATATGATGAGGTACATGCACATGAATAGCAATGCTACGATTTCATTTTAAGGAATTAAAGGCAATAGTACAAGTTTAAGTATCAATTATAGTAAAAGGTTTCAATTTAAAGGTTATCTAGTGTGGTGGCATGGCAATTACCAGGGTGTGTGTGTAAGCATGAATAGTGCTCGTGCTGCATATAAAAACCCTGGCAATGGTGCAGGTGTCCTATAAAATGGGTTCGCATATGTATGTCAAATAAGGTATGGATGTAGTTACTAATATCACTAAAATCTTAACTACTTAAACTATCGGGAGACTTGCGCCATCCAAACGATAGTCCCCCGTAGATATTAAATCTACTCACTGAAATCCTCAGCTAGCTACGTCCGATCACCGCTTTCCCTTTCGTGCCGCGTCCAAAGCCTCCGCGACCGAACCTGGAATTTACATCAATACAAGACATAAGGTTACATATCATGAAACGACGCAAGTCCCGAACGAGAATATCTACGTTCACAAGCTAGGCACAACGTGCACAAGGTGCGCGGAACACGCGAAAATCGCAAAAACTGCAAAAATCGCCGATTTGGTCGCCCGGCAAAACTAAAACCCGATTACTCAAAAATCCGCCCTCACGCATCCTAAATGTCATAGGATAAGCCAACAATATAATCTAGATATCGCAATTAATTCATCATAATATTTTATAACACAACTAGTAAGCTAGAATTTGCAATTTGGTGCAAACATCGACAATTTGCGACAAAGTGCACACATTATCACAAAAATATCCAAATTAAACCATTAGAAAGCCACTACAATTAAATTAACCCCTTTACCATGCATCAAAACCCACATTCCATACACAAACCTTTCCTTGATTTTGGTAATTAGCAATCTTAATGAAAATTTCATACAAGTTTAACATAGATTAGCCTAATATGAAGCCACTTAAGCAAAGTCACCTTAAAGATTGGTTTAGTAATTAACTAGATTAATTAAAAAGATTTAATTAACTAAAACATGGTTTCAAGAAACCCTAGTTAACTCAACTATTAACTTTTAAAAAAACTAGATTAGTATTAACACTAAACAACTAGATTAAAGAATTCTAACCAAACAACTTAAAAGAGTAGAAATTATACCTCAAATTTTTATAGATCTAGCAAGAAGAATTTGCCTCAATGATGGCCTCATAGCACCATGATTCCAAGCAAGAGAGGTTAAAGAGAAAGGGGATGTAGAATGGGGTTATTTTGTGAGGTTTAAATTGGAAATTTTGGAGCAACTTGATGAATTTTTGAACAAGATGAAAAGAAAAATGATGAAGAGGGGAGGGGCTGCAGATTTCGGCCAGAGGAGGGAGAGGGGAGTGGTGTGGGTGTATGGAAAAAGTCATGGTCAACCCCCCCTCAAAGTCAATGCACCATACCTTCAACATACAATATTTTAAACATACACATTCAACTCAATTCATCCCTAACAAAAGAATTTTAAAACAAAAGAGAGGGGGAATTTTTTGCAGTTTGGGACAGCCAAGGAGATGTGAGGATGTGTGTGTGAGAGTGCACAAAATTTTTTTTTGCAAAAAGACCCCCTACAAGTCCAAAGTTGCAAGTTTAAGCTTAAATTCAATAAATTTCGTTTTCTATAATAAAAATTAGTTAAAAATAAAAATAAAATACTAAAAATTTATGTTCCAACTAGATTTTAATTAACATGATTTTAAAGCTTAAATTTAGCCCATTTAAATTCGTATTTATCGCTAATTTAATGTATTTTCTTACCGGCTTAAAATAATATTAAAAAATTGAAAAATTAGGGGGAAAATTTAAACGACCAGAATTTCATAATTAACTCATTTGCTACTAAAAACTAGCAATTATCTATCCAAATTAGGTATAATTAGTCCTAAACTGCAAAATAACAAAAATGACTGTTTTCGGAAAAATACCGAATTTTCACCGATTTTCAGGAAAACACCAAAACGACTTTTCAAGGCGTTACAATCTTCCCCCCTTAAAGAAATTCGGCCCCCGAATTTAAAAATATAACTACGCGTACCTTCAAAGAGATCGGGATATTTCTTCCTCATCTCGTCCTCGGTCTCCCAGGTAACCTCCTCGCTGCTCTGGCTACGTCAAAGGACCTTGACGGTTGGTATAATCTTCGATCTCCACTTCTTCACCTGCCGATCCAGGATGGCCACCGGCTGCTCTGCAAACGAAAGGTCGCGCTCTAGCTGGACTGTCGGGTGCTGAATCGCATGCGAAAGGTCGTGAAAGTACTTGCGGAGCATCGAAACATGGAAGACGGGGTGAACATCGGGAAAGCTGGATGGAAGGGCCAAACGATATGCAACAGCGCCGACACGCTCGAGGATCTCGAAAGGACCTACAAATCTAGGGCTAAGCTTCCCCTTTCGCCCAAAACGCATCACGCCCTTCATCGGAGAGACCCTCAGAAAAACATGGTCGCCAACTGCGAACTCTAATCTGCGACGGTGCCTGTCTGCATACGATTTCTTCCTGCTCTGAGCCGCTCTCATCCGGTCTCGGATCAACTGTATCTTTGTTGTCGTCTCCTCAACAAGCTGCGGCCCTAAAATGCTGCTCTCGCTGAGCTCTGTCCAACAGACGGGCGATCTGCATCTCCTCCCATACAATGCCTCGAAAGGTGCCATCTGAATAGTATCCTAAAAGCTGTTGTTGTAGGAGAACTCCACTAACGGTAAATGACGATCCCAGCTACAGCCGAAGTCTAAAATGCACGCTCTGAGCATGTCCTCGAGAGTCTGAATGGTCCGCTCTGACTGTCCGTCGGTCTGCGGATGAAACGCTGTGCTGAAGCTCAAATGAGTGCCCAAAGCCTCCTCAAGTCTCTGCCAAAGTCGGCTGGTGAACTGGGTGCCTCGATATGACACGATACAAGTCGGTACGCCATGCAACCGCACGATCTCGTCGATGTAAAGCTGGGCATACTGAGCGAAGCTGAAAGTCGTCTTCACTGGCAGGAAGTGAGCCGCTTTCGTCAATCGATCTACGATCACCCAGATGGAGTCATACCCTCGACTGGTCCTGGGTAGACCTACAACGAAATCCATCGAAATCTGCTCCCATTTCCACTCCGGAATGGGTAACGGCTGTAGCTCTCCTGCGGGCCTGTGGTGCTCGGCCTTGACTTGCTGACAAGTCAGGCATCTCGATACAAACTCCGCAATGTCCCTCTTCATTCCGTCCCACCAGTAGGTCTCTCTCATATCGCGGTACATCTTGGTGGAACCGGGGTGGACACTATACACTGATCGGTGTGCCTCCTCAAGAATGTCGCGCCACAATCCATCAGCATCTGGTACGCACAGTCTAGATCCATATCGTAAAATCCCCTGATCATCAATCACGAACTCGGAAAATCTACCCTGTCCCATCTATGCCATGATCTCTGAGCAACGGTTGTCTCTGCGCTGTGCCTCATATATACGGTCAAGCAACTGTGGGCGTGCACGAACATGCGCGAGCTGTCCCCCTGTCTGAGTGAACTCGAACTCAACTCGGCTGTCTCATAAAATCTGCCAATCTGCTGACGACTGCCTCTGCACTGCGCGCAAATAGGATAGACTACCCCCTGGCCTCCTGCTCAAAGCATCTGCCACCACATTCGCCTTGCCTGGGTGATATAGGATCTCGCAGTCGTAGTCTTTCACCAACTCCATCCAACGACGCTGTCTAAGGTTCAGGTCTCGCTGCTGAAATATGTATTTTAAGCTCTTGTGGTCTATGAATATTTGGCACGACTCGCCATATAGGTAATGTCGCCATATCTTCAGTGCAAAGACCACTGCAGCCATCTCCAAATCGTGAGTGAGATAGTTCTGTTCATGCTTCTTCAACTGCCGAGAAGCATAAGCGATCACCCGGCCATGCTGCATCAATACGCATCCTAATCCCACTCGCGAAGCATCACAGTAGACCACAAATCCGCCTGATCCCGAAGGCAAAGATAATACCGGCGCCGTAGTCAAACAAGTCCGTAGCTGCTGAAAACTGTGCTCGCACTCCTCCGTCCAAACGAAAGGAACTCCCTTCCGGGTCAAACCGGTCAAAGGTGCAACTATACGGGAGAAGTCCTGAACAAAACGCCTGTAGTAGCCCGCCAGGCCTAGAAAACTACGGATCTCAGTAACCGATGTAGGTCGGGGCCACTGCTGAACAGCCTCAATCTTCTTCGGGTCCACACAAATGCCGTCTCTCGTAACTACGTGACCCAAGAATCCGACGCTGTCCAGCCAGAATGCACACTTGGAGAACTTTGCGAACAGCTGGTGCTCCCTCAGAGTCTGTAACGTAATCTGCAAGTGCTGCTCGTGCTCCTCTCTGCTCCGGGAGTACACCAAGATATCGTCGATAAACACGATGATGAACAAGTCAAGATACGGCCTGAATGTACGGTTCATCAAATCCATGAATGCTGCTGGGGCGTTGGTGAGTCCGAACGACATCACCAAAAACTCATGGTGGCCATAGCGCGTGCGGAAAGCTGTCCTCGGTATATCCTCCTGTCGAACTCGCAGTTGATGGTATCCTGATCGCAAGTCGATCCTCGAAAAATACCCCGCACCCTGAAGCTGGTCGAACAAATCATCAATGTGTGGCAACGGATATCTGTTCCGCACGGTAGCCTTGTTCAGCTGGCGGTAGTCGATACATAAGCGCAAACTTCCATCCTTCTTCTTGACAAACAGGACCGGAGCACCCCACGGAGAAACACTAGGTCGAATAAGCCCCTTCTCAAACAATTCCTGCAACTGATCCTTCTGCTCTCGAAGCTCTGCCGGGGCCATCCGATAAGGCGGTATAGAAATAGGCCCTGAGCCGGGAATCAAATCGATGCGGAACTCAACGTCGCGCTCAGGTGGTAGCCCAGGTAGCTCATCAGGGAAAACATCAGGAAACTCACAAACAACCGGGACCCGGTCCAACGGAACCTCTGCAGCTCGAGTATCACAAATATACGCTAAGAATCCTTGACATCCCTTCAGCAAGAGCTGACCAGCACGAAGAGACGAAATCAAGCTGGGAAGGGTGACGCTGCGGTCTCCCTGAATAACAAGGACTGGCTCTCCCGGAAAGCTAAATCTGACTGCTTTCTCACGGCAGTCCAATGAAGCATAACATGTGGCTAGCCAATCCATGCCCAGAAGCATATCAAAGTCCAACATATCGAGGAGAATCAAATCAACCGATGAATCCCTCTTCCCGATACGAACGGAACATAATAGAAACACAAAACGAGTGACAAACGACTCGCCTACCGGGGTAATAACAATAAGCGGCTGATCTAACGACGATGACTCATGGCCCAACATCGGTGCAAAGTGTGTAGATACGTACGAATGTGTGGAACCTGGGTCAAATAATACCCGTGCGTCGAAAGAGCAAACTGGCAAGGTACCTGTCACAACGGCATTGAATGCCTGCGCATCCTGCTGTGTCAAAGCAAAAACTCGGGCCTGTCCTCCACCGATAGCGGGCTGACCTCGACCTCTGCCTCTGCCTCCTCGTCCTCTCTGAACAGGACCGCCACGTCCACCACCTCTGTGTGCACCTAACTGGCGTGGAGCATCGCCTGTGGTAGGAAGTAGGGCTCTCTGAGGAGGGGGTGGTGATGGTGGTATGGTCACATGCGGAACTGTCGCTGCTCCCTGTCGTCTCGTCGGACAGTCTCTGACAAGATGGTGTGGACTCCCGCACCCAAAACACCCTGGCGACGGCTGCTGTCCCTGGGGATAGGAACCATATAACTGTCCCCGTCCAAATCCTCTGCCAGGCCTATCTCTCGAAAAGAATCTGGCGCGCTGCCTCTGAGACGGTACATCGGTGCGAATCCTCTTCGGCCCAGAAACGGCCGAAGTCTATGATATGCGTGCCTCCATCCATAATGTCGTATCCATAGCAGCTGAATAAGTGTCGTAGTTCTGGGCGCCAATGGCAAGATATAGCTGGGCATCAAGTCCCTGTACGAACCTCTTCACCATCTTCTCTTCGGTATCCACCAAATACGGAGCATATCGGGATAACTGCGTAAACTGGATGTCATACTCAGACACCGTCATCCCAGGTGTCTTGACTAAGGCCTCGAAACTGCGAGCTCTGGCGTCACGAACGCTCTCTGGGAGGAAACGAGCTAGAAAGACTGCTGTAAACTCGTCCCAAGTCATAGACGGTAGACCTGCAGCTCGACCTCTCAAGACTGACTCCCACCATGTCTGCGCGAGACCCTCTAGTCAGAAACTCGCAAGCTCTACCCATCGATCATCCGAACATCTCAGCGAACGGCAGATCCTGGCTAAACTGTCAAGGAACGTCTGTGGGTCCTCCGCTGCCTCGGTGCCGGTGAATACTGGAGGTCTCAGCCTCATGAAATCCTGTAGTGAAACCGGGATGGTCACGGTGGTAGTAGTAGGAGCAGGTATCATGGTCGTCTGTGATGTAGTAGGTACGTCATCCGGCCTCGGTGTACGACTGGCTGCAACTAGGGACCCTACCATCTGACGTAGCTCATGCATACTCCCCATCATCCGTCGCAACTCCTCCATACCAGTCTCAAGCCTACCCATACGGCCTGGGGAAGGTGGATCGGTCTGTCCCTGAGGCGTAGGTATACCACCCTGCTCGGTCCTCGTCTCGGACGAGCCTGCTCGGATCTCATCTCGGGCGGCAGCCCTCTGCGCTCTCATAGCCTTCGGTGGCATAGTGGCTGTTCTGAGAACAGGATGATAAGAACAGTGCAATAGAATCATAGGATACACGGAATTGAAGAAGGAATTTCAAGCAAATATATCCTAAAGTCACCAAGACGGAGTACCGTATCGCAAGTATGCCGCGGACATACGCACGCTACGTTACCCTGCTTAAGTCACTTACTCCATCTACCAAGGGTCATCCTACACTCAAAAAGGTAAAACCTATCGCTCTGATACCAACTTTGTCACGACCCGCAGGGTACGGAACGTGACTGGCACTTAAGTTTACGAAACGTCTCAAGACGTTCGTAAAATAAGTAAGCCAAAACCCAGAAACCAAAACCAAATAAGCAAAAGAGTGAAAGAAAACCAATCAATTGAAAGCGAGTTATCAAATAAGTCATATCAAACCTTTTTTTTTAAACAATATCAATTTTTTCGAAAATTTCGGCAGAGTCTCCTTTGTAAATACTGGCCCCCAAAATGGGTACAACAAGAATATATATAAATCCAACAAATAAGGCATCCCCAAGCGGGAGCAGCTCTTCGCCACAAGGCGGTCATAAATCCCACGCAATGTAAAACAACAACATACGAAATAATCATAAAGAAGCATGAGAAAAACAGCATGTCGACTCAAGTGAGCTCGACCCCAAAATACAGCTTAAAAAGTCCACAAATCTCACAGTCTCATCTCTAGGTCAATATACAACAATACTGGTAGATACAGTAGATGGAGTACACTAGATACAAAGAATATACAAGGTGGTACAAAAATAATGATATAACCCACCTAAGAGCAAAACCTCGAGTCCAGGCAAAAGAAACAAGAGCGCCCGCCGCTACTGTACTGACGGAGCGGACCTGCAAAAGGCTATGGCACAACGGGGGTGAGTTGCCAACTCGTGAGTAATAAATAACATCTATACAGGCTATCGTATGCATGCACGCAAGCATCCTAGCATCTAAATACAGGTAAGGCAGGACATAATGGCAAGTATGTATGCGATATGAATATACTAGCAGGTATGAATGCAATGCGAATCAACTCGTGATCTGAATGTGTAAGTATAAGAAATCATGTTTTTCCCTTTAAGAATCTCTTTTGAAATACCAGCACAATACCAATAAAATCAACCAGAACCTGTATCCAGCAACGACACCTCAAAACTATCACAAATCTCATATATCTATGTTATAGTATCTCTGGCCTCAGCCATCCGGCTGACCCAGCTCAATATCAAAATCTCATCATCTCGCGGCCACGGTCGGTATCCTCTGGATATCCGCCGTGCCAAACAGTCACCGGTAGGTAATCCATCCCCTGCCAGGCTCAACGTCAACACCACATTCATCTTGCCTCGGGGTACCATACCGGGCCCACCATGTACCCGAGACGGTTCATCCAACTCCTCGAAACGGGTCTCGAAAACCACAGCAAACTCATGGTGGACGACACTACATCACTAGAAAACCGCAATTTACATATTTTAAAAATATAATAAGTTTAGAAATTTTGCGGCTTTCCCCCGAAATCCAGAAATATCATAAAATCTCAAGAAACCCTCATAAGTGCATGTGTCAATGATAATGAATGCATATGGTAACAATAATCAAGTTGCAATGTGTGATTAATAGACTAGGCATAAACAAATGATATGATGAGGTACATGCACATGAATAGTAATGCTACGATTTCATTTTAAGGAATTAAAGGCAATAGTACAAGTTTAAGTATCAATTATAGTAAAAGGTTTCAATTTAAAGGTTATCTAGTGTGGTGGCATGGCAATTACCAGGGTGTGTGTGTAAGCATGAATAGTGCTCGTGCTGCATATAAAAACCTTGGCAATGGTGCATGTGTCCTATAAAATGGGTTCGCATATGTATGTCAAATAAGGTATGGATGTAGTTACTAATATCACTAAAATCTTAACTACTTAAACTATCGGGAGACTTGCGCCATCCAAACGATAGTCCCCCGTAGATATTAAATCTACTCACTGAAATCCTCAGCTAGCTACGTCCGATCACCGCTTTCCCTTTTCGTGCCGCGTCCAAAGCCTCCGCGACCGAACCTGGAATTTACATCAATACAAGACATAAGGTTACATATCATGAAACGACGCAAGTCCCGAACGAGAATATCTACGTTCACAAGCTAGGCACAACGTGCACAAGGTGCGCGGAACACGCGAAAATCGCAAAAACTGCAAAAATCGCCGATTTGGTCGCCCGGAAAAACTAAAACCCGATTACTCAAAAATCCGCCCTCACGCATCCTAAATGTCATAGGATAAGCCAACAATATAATCTAGATATCGCAATTAATTCATCATAATATTTTATAACACAACTAGTAAGCTAGAATTTGCAATTTGGTGCAAACATCGACAATTTGCGACAAAGTGCACACATTATCACAAAAATATCCAAATTAAACCATTAGAAAGCCACTACAATTAAATTAACCCCTTTACCATGCATCAAAACCCACATTCCATACACAAACCTTTCCTTGATTTTGGTAATTAGCAATCTTAATGAAAATTTCATACAAGTTTAACATAGATTAGCCTAATATGAAGCCACTTAAGCAAAGTCACCTTAAAGATTGATTTAGTAATTAACTAGATTAATTAAAAAGATTTAATTAACTAAAACATGGTTTCAAGAAACCCTAGTTAACTCAACTATTAACTTTTAAAAAAACTAGATTAGTATTAACACTAAACAACTAGATTAAAGAATTCTAACCAAACAACTTAAAAGAGTAGAAATTATACCTCAAATTTTTATAGATCTAGCAAGAAGAATTTGCCTCAATGATGGCCTCATAGCACCATGATTCCAAGAAAGAGAGGTTAAAGAGAAAGGGGATGAAGAATGGGGTTATTTTGTGAGGTTTAAATTGGAAATTTTGGAGCAACTTGATGAATTTTTGAACAAGATGAAAAGAAAAATGATGAAGAGGGGAGGGGCTGCAGATTTCGGCCAGAGGAGGGAGAGGGGAGTGGTGTGGGTGTATGGAAAAAGTCATGGTCAACCCCCCCTTAAAGTCAATGCACCATACCTTCAACATACAATATTTTAAACATACACATTCAACTCAATTCATCCCTAACAAAAGAATTTTAAAACAAAAGAGAGGGGGAATTTTCTGCAGTTTGGGACAGCCAAGGAGATGTGAGGATGTGTGTGTGAGAGTGCACAAAATTTTTTTTTGCAAAAAGACCCCCTACAAGTCCAAAGTTGCAAGTTTAAGCTTAAATTCAATAAATTTCGTTTTCTATAATAAAAATTAGTTAAAAATCAAAATAAAATACTAAAAATTTATGTTACAACTAGATTTTAATTAACATGATTTTAAAGCTCAAATTTAGCCCATTTAAATTCGTATTTATCGCTAATTTAATGTATTTTCTTACCGGCTTAAAATAATATTAAAAAATTGAAAAATTAGGGGAAATATTTAAACGACCAGAATTTCATAATTAACTCATTTGCTACTAAAAACTAGCAATTATCTATCCAAATTAGGTATAATTAGTCCTAAACTGCAAAATAACAAAAAGGACGGTTTTCGGAAAAATACCGAATTTTCACCGATTTTCAGGAAAACACCAAAACGACTTTTCAAGGCGTTACACAGACGAACAGACCGGACTGTACGGTAAGTGTTACTGGTTGGATTCACAGGAGTGTGAGCGGGCTAGCTCGTCGATCTTCTGATCGCTCAATACCCGGATGGCCGTTACGTTTAGCAGACCGCTTGCGGCTTGTGGGTACTTGATATGATCATCATCTGCTGCCGGCGTATTGACGAGTCTTTAGAGTCCTACACAGAGGTTTCCTGGCTCAAGCGAAACGAAATAGGAGCGCATATGAGATATGTGCAGGACCGAGAATAATGCGTGTATGTGATACCGTATTCTATTCTCACGATGTATGTATCGATTGGTTATATGCGATATAACCTAGATATCGAATCAAGGATTGATTCGATAAGCCGATACAGAGGATACTAGTCGGTTATATGCGATATGACCGGATCATTGAATCAAGTGTTGATTTAATAATTTAATGTATAATTATATATTTGATATATTACTTTGCATTAACTAGTATTGGTTCACTTTAAAAGGTTTTTCTCACTTGAAGTTCACAAGTTGTATATGTGATATACTTTTGTGCACTTGATTGTATCATGTTTGATGATGCATGCTCACTTGTGTTTGTGTAAAGAATTATACAATGGTTAAGTTAATGATTAGGGTTTTGTATATTTGATTTACTTATTTATTTATTTATTTATTTTCATTTATATTTGGAAAAGAAATGAAATGGTGGCTCATTTTGGACTTTCTTTTGAAGCTTCATGAAGCTTTGAATGGTTTGACCATTTTGTCTCTTTTCTTAACCCTAACCATTCACTTGAACCATAGTTGATTCTCTACACAAGTTATCTTGACCATGGTTGCTATATGATAAGTATAATCTATTTGTGTTTGATTGATTATTCTTATCATAATCATCTTCATCTTCTTCTTCTTCTTGACATGAAGAAAAGCTTGCTACCAACAATGGCAACTTGAGCAAAAGTGTGAGAAATCCAATTCTAAAGTGAACCCACCTCCTATTTCTTCACTCTCTAGCTCTTGCCAGGTAGTATAGGGTGTTTTCTTCACAAGTTTCACAACTTGGTGAAGTTGGAGCTTGATCTTGTATAACCTCGACGTAGATCATCTTCGGCATCGTAGCTGACGACTAGTCCGCTCATTTTCTCCGATGAAGCCGATGCAAGAGTCCGGGATTCGAGATGGACAACGAGGGGACGACTACGTGGAGCTAAGGAAGTGGATAACCGGATCTACAAAGGTTGTAGCTTCTTATCTTTAGTTAAGTTGTTAACTAGTTCAATGTTTCGCCTAAAATTCTAGTTAACGATCTGTATTAGAGTTTCTCGGCACTTGTAAAATTTGAAATTGGCATGGTTGATGCCTTGTGAGACCTCTTGAGAGTGCCTAGGAACCCTACAGTGGTATCAGAGCTACTAGGCATTAGATGTCGACCTATGAGGGGTTCTCACTGTGTGACAGTGTGGCGAAGCATAGGCTCTTACCCCCAAGGTGTCCCGAGACCGGAAGGTGTTCCGGCGGGTTGTAGTCCTCGCGAGGGGGCATGCGTAAAAAGTAGCTGCTGAGGGACCCGTTGGTGCCACGGTGACCCCATTGGATGGGGTGGCTGCCTGACCAACAGTGGTATCAGAGCTACTAGGCATTGGATGTCGACCTATGGGGGGTTCTCACTGTGTGACAGTATGGCGAATCATAGGCTCTTACCTCCAGGGTGTCCCGAGACCGGAAGGTGTTCCGGCGGGTTGTAGTCCTCACGAGGGGGCATGCGTAAAAAGTAGCGGCTGAGGGACCCGTTGGTGCCATGGCGACCCCATTGGATGGGGTGGCTGCCTGACCTACAGTGGTATCAGAGCCTAGCTAGAGCCTTAGGCGATGCTTAGACGATGTTTGAAACCCGATCGAACCCGAAACTCTAATTTTTCACGCTCTCTGGACTTTTTCTAAAAACTGGGTCTTTTCCAGATTAAAAATGCTTAAAAAATTCAGCAGGGAATTCTAAGAATTACGGTGCAAAATTTACCTCATGATGCCTCTATAGCGCGGCGGAACCGCGGCAGAAGCCTGGCTTCTGCGGCGGTTCTGCGGCCACTTGATAGGATTTGCCTCCAAACTTTACACAGTAATTGCTATTTAATGATGCTGAGTTTTATGGGAATTTTTAATTTGACTCAAGAGTTGAGTGTTCTGGGGTTGCATTGGGAATCGTAGATTCGATCGGATTATCAAGCTTTGTCTATGTGTTTTTCTGGATAATTTTGGAATATGTTAAAAAGTTCGACCGGATGTAAATACCCAATCTTTCCCCTGCCCGAAAATTTCCAAGTGTTGGATTTTTCTGTGGTTTAAGGACGTTCTGAGTAGTGCAAGTAACGCGATGGTCCCTCTAGAAGACAACAAACCTTAACTCGATTATGTGACCGTCTTGAACTGCCCTTTGAACCTTCGGGTTTGGGGCAGTACGGCGTACCACATGTGAGGCGTTGGCTTGACCCTTCTACGGCTGGACCGTTGGTACTGAGGCATGAAGTGAATGTCTTTGAACCTATTTCATGTGTTGAACGGTTTCGGGAAAACTTGGGTGTTCGAATGTTCGATCGGAAAGTTTAATATATTCTATTTATCCGGAATGTGATACAATAATTGGAATTCACAAACAGTTATGAGATAACTGAATGAATGTTATAAATCTAGCGGTTTAGTCTCACAAGATATTGAAAAGAGTTTTCGATAATGAGACTAAAATGCGGGGTTTATAATTGTTAGGCATGTGATGTCTAAGTATTTCATTTGATTAGGCATGAGATGTCTAAAGAGGTTGCGGATTCCAACTGTTGTAGTTTTACACTTTCCTTTCTGTGACCGTAAGTGTAGTATGTTAATATCGCCGGTTTCGTTGCTATACGTCAACGACAATTGGGGTATGCATACTTACTTACGTTGATGACATGTGATGTTATATGTTGCTGGATACGTTATATTGGATCGTCGTGTTCGAATAGCCGGGGGTTTTTATGTGAGATGAGTGTTTTTCATTTTCATTCATGTAAAAACTTGTATGTAATATTCTTTTATTGGGACACTTCCAGGTAGCGGAAGATGTCACCGTTGATGTATATTATTTACTTTTCCGCATTAGGATAGACCCAAGGTGGGGAGCACAAGTAACCGGGTTCTAGGGTCCAGTGGGAGACCATCTCGAGAAGTCGAGTCCGGGTCTCCTAACCCTAGAATTGGTAGGGTTGCTTGCTGCTCTCGTAGGGGTCTAGGGGTGTGGGAATGGCTATTCATCACGACCGTGGAATCCGTATTTTATACTGGCTCGTATTGAAAACACGGACGTCCTAGTATATCCAATATTTCATATGATATTTTCTGCTGCGATATCTGTGATGTGATCATTTGATATGTTCTGATGGATACAGTATATAGTATATATGATATATTATATAGACGTTACTTATGTTTTGCACCCGCACTAGCCCTGCCCTGCTCTGTCGTTAGTTACCTAACCTAACGGTGCACGAGGGGACATCGAGGCGAATGCGGATGGCATAAGTGTACGTCGTATTTATCTGTGATGTTTAGGTGACTTAAATGATGGGACTTCATTAATGTGATTAATGAAAGAAAAGAAACCTAAAAGATGTTGTAGAATCAAATTTTAAACAAAAAGGGTAGCTACAGTTTTGCTTTGCATAGCGGTATATATGATATACCCTGCACCTTATTCGATGAGGAAAGGACCGAGATCCCTTCACCGGGAGTGACTCCTTTAGCAAAAACTGGCAGATGCTACACACTCGGTTTGCTTTTGATTGCTTTTGAAGTTTTGCTTTGCACAGTGATATATATGATATATCCCGCACCTCATTCAACGAGGAAAGGGCCGACGATCCCTTCACCGGGAGTGACCCCTTTAGCAAAACTAGAAAAGCTTTAAGAACACTCCATTTTCAAAATTCACACGATTCTACAACGATGTCAAGTTCATTACGCTCATGGTTTTCAGAAAAACCTGACGTAGCCCTCCGTCATTTCAGATAAGTTACATATAGTATTCGTGCTACATTTGTTGGCTTTCGTCAAGGTGTAGTGTGCAGTAGCTATGTGCTGCTTATCTGCTGCATATGATGAGACTGGATTAGGGTAGTCGTACGGCTTTGTTGGCTTTCGTCAAGGGTCGTGCGGGTGGGTTTAATTCAGTCAAGAAATGTACGGGTTGAACTTGACTAGCGGGTTGTGGTTTGTTGGCTTTCGTCAAGGTCATAGCACGTTAGGGGCAAAAGAATTATCGGGAATTTCAAGTGTTGAAATTTGCAATGAGATTGCATACCTTCTATGAGATAGTTGGATCCCGATACCCACTGCGAGTAAGAGTTACTCCTGGGAGAGTTTTGCATATTATAATTAGCCGATCAAGTAGGTGTCTAGAAAGGTGTCAACGAGGTTACGCCTCTGGGAAAACGAGGTTTACTTTAATTAGGTCCGTGCGAAAGCACGGGGAACCTCCCTCAAAGTACCGACACTTGCCTGGCTGAAAGATTGGCGAAGTTGTAGGGTGTAATTAATCCCGGCTAGTCTTTCCTTTTAGGGTTTGAAGGAAGATTTGATAAAAACCAGTGGGAGCCATCCTGATTAGATAAGATAAAAACCAATCTGATCTTGCACGAGCATACGCTAAAGTGTTTTCTTCTCTCTCTCTCCAGGTAGCGGCCATGTCATGCCCTAATAAAGATAATAATATGGATGTATTGACCAAACCCGCATGTTATACTGTGCTGGGGAACATTGGTTCCGTTCTTTCTTATAAGAGTTATAGGAATGATCAGGACTTAGGGGAATACCTGGATTCCCATGCCACCCGTATGAAGAAAGTACATGATGATGCATTTTCTTCGGGTGTGTTCGTTACAGAGAACTGTTTCTCCATTTGCTCTACGTCCTGGGTATTAGATACCGGGTCAGGATCCCATATATGTAATCAGTTACATGGGCTTAGGAAAGGTAGAGAACTTGGAGAAGGTGATAAAGACATTAGAGTTGGAAATGGTGCAATTGTTGCAGCTAAGACTGTCGGGGAATATCACCTTGTATTACCAACTGGTAATACATTGGTTCTGAACGAATGCTATTACAGGCCGAACCTGATATGCAACATTATATCGGTTTCTTTGTTGAGTAAAGAGGGATATAATTTTGTATTACAGGACAATGTTATGAACATTTTCCGTAACCAAAAGTTGGTTGGATCAGGCACGTTATGCAATGGCATTTATGTTCTAAATCAATCAACAGTTCTGAGCATAACAAACACACACAAGAGGAAGAGTTCAGAACTGAACGAATCCTTCTTGTGGCATTGTAGACTCGGTCACATCAATGCGACACGACTGGCTAAGTTGCATAAGGATGGATATTTGAAACCATTCAAATTTTCATCTTATGACACTTGCCAGTCATGTCTCAAAGGTAAGATGACCAAAACTCCGTTTACGGGACACAGAGAAAGAGTTACTGAACTCTTGGGACTAATACATAGTGATGTATGCGGTCCCATGTCTATACATGCCAGGGATGGTTCTTCGTACTTCATTACATTCACTGACGATCTCTCAAGATACGGACATGTGTATTTGATAAGACACAAGTCTGAAGCTTTTGAGAAATTTACAGAATATAAACAAGAAGTCGAGAACCAAACCAGAAAAAGTATTAAAATCCTTCGATCTGATCGAGGAGGTGAATACTTGAGCAATGAATTCCTGGACTTCCTAAAAGAGAATGGGATTCTCTCTCAGCTGACTCCTCCATATACACCACAGCACAACGGTGTATCAGAACGGAGGAACCGCACCCTATTAGATATGGTGCGCTCTATGATGAGCACAACTGAGTTACCTATTTCCTTCTGGGGGTATGCGCTTAAGACAGCCATACATCTATTGAATATGGTCCCCACCAAATCTGTGCCTACCACTCCATATGAGATATGGAAAGGAAAGAGACCATGTCTTAACTATGTTAAGATATGGGGTTGTCCAGCCTATGTCAAACGACAAAATCCGGACAAACTCGAGGCACGATCTGTTCTATGCAAATTTGTAGGATATCCCAAGAATTCACAAGGGTATATCTTCTACCACTTTGAGGAACAAAGAGTGTTTGTTTCTCGGCATGCCACCTTTTTAGAAAAGGAATTTCTTGAAAAAGAGATTAGTGGTCATGAGGTAGAACTGGAAGAGGTTCCAGCTACAAAAGCTACAACAGAAGATCTGGTTGAACCAGAGGATTCCGTAGTTCCCAATGAACCCCAGCCACTCCGCCGATCTAGTAGGGTTCCTCGCCAACCTGAGAGATACTACTGTTTTCTCATGGATGGTGGGAGCGAGGATTGCATCATGGAGGATGATGACCCAACTAGCTTCGAGCAGGCCATCACGAGTAGGGACTCAGTGAAATGGCTGGATGCTATGCGGTCCGAGATGGAATCCATGTACACCAACAAAGTATGGACTTTGGAAGTTGCTCCTGAAGGGGTAAAACCCATTGGGAGCAAATGGATCTTCAAGAAAAAACTTGGTGCAGATGGGAAAGTGGAGACTTTCAAAGCTAGACTTGTTGCGAAAGGTTTTCGTCAAAGACCAGGTGTGGACTATGACGAAACCTTTTCTCCAGTGGCTATGCTTAAATCCAACCGGATCATGCTTGCCATCGCTGCATATCATGATTACGAAATCTGGCAAATGGATGTTAAGACCGCCTTTCTAAACGGTGATTTAGAAGAGTGCGTGTACATGACTCAGCCAGAGCGCTTCGTAGACAGTGGGAGCAGCGGGAAGGTGTGCAAGCTGCTTAAATCTATTTATGGATTAAAGCAAGCGTCGCGGAGTTGGAACATCTGCTTTGACGTCGTTATCAAAGAGTTTGATTTCGTCAAAAACCCAGATGAACCTTGTATCTACAAGAAGGTAGCAGAGAGTAAGGTTGTCTTCCTCATATTGTACGTGGACGACATACTCTTGATAGGAAATGATATTCCTATGCTGCAATCGGTCAAGCTCTTCTTATCACAAAGATTCTCAATGAAAGATCTTGGTGATGCCTCCTGCATATTGGGAATTAGGATCTATAGAGATAGATCCAAACGGATATTGGGATTGTCCCAATCCAGGTACATTGACACCATACTAAAGAGGTTTAGTATGGAAGAATCCAAGCGTGGGAACTTGCCCACGATCTCTGGAGTCACTCTCTCCAAAGAGATGTCTCCCAAGACTGATTTGGAGAGAGCTCGCATGCAAGGGATACCCTATGCTTCGGCTGTAGGCTCTATCATGTACGCGATGCTATGTACCAGACCCGATGTTGCATACTCACTAAGTGTAGTGAGCAGGTATCAAGCTGATCCTGGAGAGAGTCACTGGACAGCTGTGAAGAGCATTCTCAAGTACTTGCGAAGGACTAAAGAGATGCTCTTGGTGTATGGTAACGGAGAACTCCAAGTGGAATCCTTTACCGATTCGAGCTTCCAGAGTGATAAGGACGACTCTAAGTCGCAGTCGGGATTTGTCTTTACCCTTTACGGAGGGGCGGTTAGCTGGAAGAGTTTCAAGAAGGAAACCGTGGCAGACTCGATGATGGAGGCTGAATACATCGCTGCCAACGATGCTGCCAAAGAGGCTGTCTGGATCAAGAAGTTCATTACTCAACTTGGAGTGGTTCCATCCATTGAGCATCCAATACCTTTGTATTGCGATAACAATGGAGCGATGGCTTTGACCAAGGAACCCAGGTCCCATCAGCGATCTAGGCATATTCTGAGGCGGTATCACCTGATCCGGGAGATAGTTGATCGCCGGGAGATCGAGGTCAGGAGGGTTGACACGAAGAACAACACGGCGGATCCACTCACGAAGGCCATTCCCCAGATACAGTTTGAGAGACTCTTCGGGATGCTCGGTATGCGATACTACAGCAGCTGGCCCTAGTGCAAGTGGGAGATTGTTAGTTGTATGTATGCCCTAGAGGCCAGTATTGTACAGATGATGTATATTATATTGGATGCTTGGACATATATAGAGATGACTTTCTTGCTCGATATGATAGTATGCTATCTGGTTGCTCTTTATCTTAACATGTATACTAGTCTCTTTAAACTGTCTTATAGTTACATGTTGGTAAAGCCCTTAGGATGTGTACTTGACTGCCTGGACTATGATGCAGATCATACTAGTGGGGACATGGTAGTCCATAAGTACATCCTTCAAGGTCCCTAGTCGAGGGTGTATCGAGACGGGGCATCGATATACCCGTGTAGACTAGCGTATACGCTTCTCGACCCATGAGATGGGCGATGGATGATCCTATATCCATTGGTGTTTGACATCAGAGATGGTATACGGGTGCTCAGTGGAGACTGGGTACACTGGACGGACTCGCCGAGAACTCCCAGATGGTATTATACCTCACGTCAGATGGCAGTTCTCAGGTGACACTTGTGCAGGTTAGTCTGTAGACCCGAGATCGTCATAGAGTCTTATGTGATTCCCACTGTGCTTTGATCTCCACCTTACCACGTCCATGAGGGCATGCAAAACGGTGGTTTTTGGGCACAGTCCCGAGTCACATGGAGGCAATGAGCGATAGGAGGGGTTTCGTCTCTCCCGGTATTGGGGGTTGATGTTGCGCTGTGCTCGATTGGCCGTAACAGGGAAGTCCCTGGCCAGGGCTGATCAGAGATTTGCTGGTAAGTGTTACCAGTAGTTTCTCGACCCGTTATGAGCCTCACATCGGCATGACTTATCGGTTATTGGGGTCTGACGTTTACCACCCCTAGACTTGATATGCGACATATCAGACGAACAAACCGGACTGTACGGTAAGTGTTACTGGTTGGATTCACAGGAGTGTGAGCGGGCTAGCTCGTCGATCTTCTGATCGCTCAATACCCGGATGGCCGTTACGTTTAGCAGACCACTTGCGGCTTGTGGGTGCTTGATATGATCATCATCTGCTGCCGGCGTATTGACGAGTCTTTAGAGTCCTACACAGAGGTTTCCTGGCTCAAGCGAAACGAAATAGGAGCGCATATGAGATATGTGCAGGACCGAGAATAAAGCGTGTATGTGATACCGTATTCTATTCTCGCGATATATGTATCGATTGGTTATATGCGATATAACCTAGATATCGAATCAAGGATTGATTCGATAAGCCGATACATAGGATACTAGTCGGTTATATGCGATATGACCGGATCATTGAATCAAGTGTTGATTTAATAATTTAATGTATAATTATATATTTGATATATTACTTTGCATTAACTAGTATTGGTTCACTTTAAAAGGTTTTTCTCACTTGAAGTTCACAAGTTGTATATGTGATATACTTTTGTGCACTTGATTGTATCATGTTTGATGATGCATGCTCACTTGTGTTTGTGTAAAGAATTATACCATGGTTAAGTTAATGATTAAGGTTTTGTTTATTTGATTTACTTATTTATTTATTTATTTATTTTCATTTATATTTGGAAAAGAAATGAAATGGTGGCTCATTTTGGACTTTCTTTTGAAGCTTCATGAAGCTTTGAATGGTTTGACCATTTTGTCTCTTTTCTTAACCCTAACCATTCACTTGAACCATAGTTGATTCTCTACACAAGTTATCTTGACCATAGTTGCTATATGATAAGTATAATCTATTTGTGTTTGATTGATTATTCTTATCATAATCATCTTCATCTTCTTCTTCTTCTTGACATGAAGAAAAGCTTGCTACCAACAATGGTAACTTGAGCAAAAGTGTGAGAAATCCAATTCTAAAGTGAACCCGCCTCCTATTTCTTCACCCTCTAGCTCTTGCCAGGTAGTATAGGGTGTTTTCTTCACAAGTTTCACAACTTGGTGAAGTTGGAGCTTGATCTTGTGTAACCTCGACGTAGATCATCTTCGGCATCGTAGCCGACGACTAGTCCGCTCATTTTCTCCGATGAAGCCGATGCAAGAGTCCGGGATTTGAGATGGACAGCGAGGGGACGACTACGTGGAGCTAAGGAAGTGGATAACCGGGTCTACAAAGGTTGCAGCTTCTTATCTTTAGTTAAGTTGTTAACTAGTTCAATGTTTCGCCTAAAATTCTAGTTAACGATCCGTATTAGAGTTTCTCGGCACTTGTAAAATTTGAAATTGGCATGGTTGAGGCCTTGTGAGACCTCTTGAGAGTGCCTAGGAACCCTACAATATTTTGATGCCATGATAGTGGTCATGTCAAGGTAGCCATCTCATTTTTCATTGATCATTATCATTTATCAAAATACTTTCTCTTTCCTCAAGTGAGCTCTCATGCTAGCTCTCTTCTTCTTCCTCACTACAAAACCCTTAAGGTCTCATGAGTTGAGTAAATTAGGCTTTCAAGAGACAAATAAATCCATCTTCATACTCTACATCATCTAGGCCATCAAGTTTAGCAAGCTTGTTGCTCTAGTTACCTCGGTTTTGAGGTGGAGCTTGGACTATAGACTCTCGGGTGGATCTTCTTTGACTCGAGGAGGCCGTCGAGATTGCTACGATCCGGATCGATCCTTGGAGCCTACGATGACGAGGAGGACAGCGGAGAAGACCCGAAGGACTTGTATCATGAGGTATAACATTCTTTCCGAGTAGTTAAATCTCATGTTGTTTGCTAGTTAGGGTTTATGAACGATCCTTGGTTCTAGTCAGTGTTGCGAAGCTCGTAAAAATTATTTTTTGCAAATTCCGCCTCCCCGCGATCACGTAGGGTGCGCGACATCGACTTACAGTTTATCTTAGCCATATAATTAAATTTATCAACTACTCGGATGTTTATTAAGCGGGAGGGTTCGGGTTGGTTACGGGCCGGTACGGGTTACGGGGTGCGTGCGGATGAGGGTGCGGGTTCGGGCAGGCTATAACAAATCTAAAACCCGTCCTATTCAAATGCGGGTAGGTACAGGTTTTGAACCCGTCACCTTCGGACTGGTTTAGAGCGGTCATTTTACCCATCTAAAGCGGATGGATTCGGACGGGTAACGGGTCCAAACCGACCCGGTGAACACCCGTATGTGATACATATATATCAAGTATTATGTTGGGGATGTTATATGGAAATAGCTTTAGTTTTGGGGTCGGCCCAGGACCATGTGGACCCACAGCTTTCCACAACCACATCGTCCCCCATCTCCACCGCTGAACCCTTTTCTGAACTAAAATCCAACAACAAAAATTATCCAATCGAATTTAATCAAATATCACTCGTAGTCTCAACAATGGCTTCCACTATCTCTTTGTCCCCTTTTTTCTCATCCTTGGTTCCTCCTCCATCTCACAAGCGCCAAAATTCTCTCCCTTTTGGGCTCCTTCATCTCTCTTCCAAATTCTCAGCTGGGCTCCCCAGTTCTCTCTTTCTGAATCATGGCTTCTTCAGATCTTCGAGCTCTGTGCTGAGAAATGAGAGAAGGGCTGGTGGTGCTAATGTCTATGCGACTGCTGCCACTGAGAAGAGTCTCTATGATTTCACTGTCAAGGTATCATGAGATTCGCATTTTGAATTTTGGTTGGTCCACAGAGCTGCATGATTGAAAGTTTTGAATCAGATTATACTTATGAAATAAATAAAATGCATGGTATTTATCTGAAAGCGATGAAATTCTATGGTATTTTCGTGTAATATAGCCTGTTTTTCTCTTATGGGATTTCTTTATCATGTCAATCCATGCTTTGTGTATCTGTGAGTTTTTTCCTTGGTAGAAGGTTTGATTCTTATTGCTGGCAGTTGTAGAGAGCAAAATCCTTGTAGATGGTGTGCATTATGATCTTAAGCTGCTTGTTATTTCTTTTGGAGAAGGAAATATTATTTTAGGACATAGAGAAAGAAAAGCCCCTTCTTTTAAAAAGTTTTTCGCCTTGTGTGTGTGTGTGTGTGTGTGTGTGTTGGGGGTTATAAATATATGAATATTCTAGTTTTGAATATATCTCGAAAATAAAGATGGGAAGTCCTTACTATATTACAAAACAAAGATGATAGAACACACAAAATACTTATGAAACATGATCCGAACACAAACATCTGAAGGCTATAAGGCCATTTACGTCAGACCCGACAAGACCAAAATACATATTTACTTGTTGTTTACAATGATTGAAATCAATATATGCCTCCCTCGAACTTGAGAAGCGAAGAAAACCTGGGGTTTGCTGGCTTCCGCCAGCGTTCGTTGGAACAGGGCATTGAAAAAGTTACAAGGACCATATAAATATTTAGTTTTGTGAAGCTAAATAATGGCTTTTCTAGAAGTATAGAACTTAAATTTAGCATTTTCTCAATATGAATGAATTATTTGAAGAGTAATTTGAATCTGTGATCTTTACTTTGGATCTCCGAATGGAGCAAAACATATTTATATGTCGATAGCAATGCTCCTGATTTAAAGTATCGCTTCTTAAAAGTTCTGATCTAGGGTTATTTTTCTCCTGAAGTACATTTCGAAGCCATCGATTTTGGGGTCTTGTTTCTAATTTTTTTATACAATATGAAGATTTTGGCATAGGAAAAGAGAATTGGATGAGAAAGATAGGAAGGAGAAGATGGAAAAGGCTCAATATGATTTGAGAAACAAAAGGGTAGGCATGTCATTTGAGATTTGAGAGTGAGATTTCAGTCCAAATATATATAGTGTGATTCTTGAGTCATTCAAGATGTGATTTCAACCAACCGAAACATAATAATTGTTTTTGAAATCCCCCTCCTCCCCCAAAAAAAACCCCTTAATGACACAGTTTCTGTACTCTTCCAGTAACCCTTAACTTAAATAACCCAAAAATTTACAGTTCATGTTTTTAATTGCATCGCTACTATCACAACATTAAAGGTTTTATGTTGATCAATTTACATATACAGATTAGCTAGAAGAGTAGATCTCTCTTCCAAATGTGCATGCACTTTCTAGATATGTAGAAAACCATTAGCTCTTGCTCCTAAAAGCCATCTATTTGGGTTTATTGACACATCAAATTATTTCCAATGGATCATTTATTTTGGTAGAATGTTTTCCTGTATATTCTGATAATGCCATCAGGTGTATGTTGTTAGAAACATTCTTAAAGGTTATTTTGAAGAAAATAAGCGGACAATTTGTGTTATGATGTGAAAATAATTTGGTGCAGGATATTGATGGTAAGGATGTCCCTCTTAGCAAATTCAAGGGGAAGGTTCTTCTAATTGTCAATGTTGCTTCAAGATGGTATAATATTCCTTATTTTTTAACTATTGCAATTAACTTTGGTATCTTTATTTTATGAAGTAGTTGTAGGTTGATTAGTTTTGGTGATCATGTATTATGCCTAATCGAGCAACTTGAGTTTTGAATGACAGTGGATTGACGACGTCAAATTACTCAGAACTCTCCCATATATATGAGAAATACAAGACACAAGGTAATTTCGTACTGTTTCCAAAATATTTTGATATCCCCGTTCCTTTTTTTTAATCCCATTCTCTTGTTTTACTTCGTTCTTTTGATATCTTCATCGGGTGTACTGAGTAGGCATTCTCTAAGATGTTAAAAAATTGTCTACTTTGGCCCTTACAGTTAACTTGTGTATTAAGTGAATTGTGAGCTGGGTACATTATTAGTTATGAAAAATGTCCCAACAAAGACCGGGTTTATGGGTTTTTCTTTTTTCTTCCTTTTTTTTGGGGGGGGGGGGGAGGGGGGGGAGGGGGAGGGTGGGAGGTGTTCAAAATTCATCATTGATGTTCCACTGAATGAGGACCTGCTAGGCTTTGGAATTAGGATCACCGAAGTTTTGTTTATTAGTGGAGGTATAAGTTATGCATACCCTCGTTTCCAAGACTTTTACTGAAAACTAGGTTGCACGGACACTTCTATCGGGTTGCTGTATCCGTGTCCGACACGTATCGGATACCGACACTTGCACGACACGGACGCGTTGTATATACGTCATATACGTATAATATGTGCTCTATGCTTGTCATATACGTATAAACATATTTTTAGTATGTTATTAGCATATATCATGTTAAGACTTGTTAATTTTTTCTTGTTTAATGTTGTCATAATGTTTTATATCTTATTTATCCGTATAAAAAAACATATATAGCCGTCCCCATATCCTATATTTTGAGATTTTTCCGTGTTGCCGTATCGCATCGTGTCGTGTCCGTATCCCCGTATCCGTGCCCATGTAACCTTGCCTGAAAAGCTAGATATGAACAAACTCAACTGGTGCAGGATTAAAAGAAAAAGAGTTTGTATTGGATTTTAGATAATTATTTTCATTTTAAGTTTACAAATATGTTCTGCTTTTAAAAGTTTAGATAATTGAAGTATTCGAACTCCAAAAGCAAAGTCAAACTGGTCTAGTTAAGATCTTAGAGTTAGATAGTTTTGGAGAAAACTCTTGTTATCTTAGCTACAAAGCTAAACATGGCTCAAGGGTGTTCTTAGTAATGATCCGACTCAGTGATTTTCCATGAAAATACTATTTTTCATTGCAAGTTTCGCCATGTAATGCAATATCACTATCTGTATAAGCTGATATAAATAGAACGCCTAACACATTTTTTTTATAAATGGATGCCACGGTAGTGTCTTCTTAAAGTGATATGTGACATTGCTTTTGCTTAATGAAATAATTGCTAGGATTATAGTATAAATGTGTATATATCTACTCTACTTTCTTATACACAATATACATTATTAGCATAAGAACTATATTTAAATTCATGCAGAAGATTTTTAGGAAGCATTCTAACATTGAGGTTTGAGCCTTCTTGCTTCTTTTTTTATCCTAGAGATTATTCTTCCTTGCCTGTCTTTCCCCTTTAATTCTCATTGAAGTAGTTCTTTGTATTTTTCTTTGTTTCTCTTTTTATCAGAAAACTCCTTGATTTATTTGTAAATCATCTATATATTTCTGGTCTCATTCGTGCTAAAATATATGAAGGGAAAATGTTGAACAAATATAGGTAAGAATGGTTATTTGAAGGGGAAAAGTTCAATAATAATAACTATATAAAATTTCAAAATAAAAAAAAAAACTATCATGTAGAATCTCTATATGATTATATCACAAGAAAATGAAGGTGGGTTAGATGAAGAATATCTATGTAGGTATGTAGTATGATATTGCTTTATCCTTTTGCAAAATTTGGATCAATAATTGACTTTCCTAAGACTTTGTTCATTTGTTTTGATATGATGAGTGAGTTCTTATCAGGAATTTTCCTTTCTTGGTTCATCTATTTGTGTGATAATATATTATTAACTGAAACTCCAGATTGGATAAACTGGAAATTTTAGTCTTTGGTTTCCAGGTCGGTTTGATATTCATAAACAAATTCAGTTAGAAAAATTCTGAACCAGAACTGTAGTACAAATATATAAAAATATATATAACTATATAAATGTGTAAATAGGTACATAAATAACAGTATATGCCTTATTATTACCATTTGAAGCAATTGGAAGAAGCAACTTTCTCATGTGTATTGGTATTAGGTTAAATATGCCCTTGTTCTCAGCAAGGTTTGTTTGGGCTTGACCTAAGGAGTCCTTTATTGAATTTGGAAGTGAGCTAAGATGTAGTTTACTGGTGTTGGCTTCAGCTTGTGTCGTTGAGGCTGTTTCAGGCTATCATTATCTGGTGTAAGATGGCTTGCCAAAGTGTGAGAAACTATCCTTAATTTTTACATGGAGAAGATTTGGTTGGAGAGAAGGAATAGAACAGAGATGGAACAAGAAAATGGTGAACTAGGAGAAAAGAGAACTACATGAGAGATTTTACAGTTTTCTTGGTTGTTTATCACTTGAACTTTACTAGACGCAATCAAAGAAAAACATGCTTATGAATTTCCCTTCGAGTGTGGTTTTGTTACACGGGTAATCTCAAGAAAAGGATATATCTTTAAAATTTCATGTATTTTACTGATATTTCTTTCATTCACTTTCTCCCAAACATTTATCAAATTTTGTTGCCCTCTCAGGTGGTTTTCACAACGTAAACTTAAACATGCTATTTTTCAAGCCGTATACACACCTTCTCTTACTTGCTGTGTGAAATTTTGAATGGTTCGCTATGCCCTCTAGGCTGCCTCTAATAGCATCACCAAATACATGCTGATAAGTCCATCATCATGCATAAGTACTGGCAATGATAACCACATCTCAAAAATTGTTTGTACCCATTTGAACAAAGATTTGTCGTAATTTCTTTTCCCTTTGTTCATAAATGAAGGGACCTTGTCAAAATTTGGCAAGTACAAGCAGAATTGCTGAAATTTTGTTCCCTATGATCGTTTGCGAGGATATAAATACTATATTTGGTTGAATATTTCATTGTAGAAAGTGACAGATGGATGATTGTTGCGTTGGATATTCTTTTTTAAATTAAAAAAAAAGAGTCAACAACAACAACAAGCCTTTATGCCAAAATTTTGATGTCGTCTATATGAATCTATTTCTTCCATTTTAGATTCAAAATTAACATATCATTCTTAATTGTCTTTATCCATATTCATTTAGATCTATTCCTACCCCAACCTCCGTCATTAACTGCAATTTTGTCAGATTAGCGCATTTATTTGCCTTTGTATTATATGTCCAACTCAACTCAATTGTTTCTCTCATCTTATCCTCTATGGAAGTTATCTCCAACTTGTTATGAATGCACTCATTTCTTATCCTATTTTTTAGTATATTATCTTTCATCCATCTAAACATTCTTATTTCATTCACCCACTTTTTTGGATTTATTATTTCTTAGTTGTGCAACATTCAGATCCATGAAGAAGTTTTGGTCTTATAGCCGTCTTATATAACCTTTCAATTTCAAGGGAACCGTATGATTACATAGCACTTCTTGATTTGCACCTTCTCGTTTTGGAACCGTAAACTATATCTTCAATCTCTCCATCATGATTAATTGCGGATCCTAGATGATGAAAATGGTTATTTCTAGATATTTCTTTGTTATCAATTTGCTCTTTACACCGATCTCTGTGTACTATCTTGCTGAACTTTATATTCCATATATTCTGATTTTGTTCTGCTAATTTTAAAATCTTTAGATTTTGGGACTATACACCGATCTCTGTGTACTATCTTGCTGAACTTACATTCCATATATTCTGATTTTGTTCTTCTTTAGATTTTGGGACTATTTTTACTTTGGAAATTATCCTTTCCTTAGATTCATATACTAAAACAATACAATCAGTGAACAATAACACTGTGGAATGTCATCCGGAATATGTCTAGTATTCATCCATAACTAATGCAAAGAGTTAAGGAGCTAATTTCGATCTTTGGTGTAAACCTATGGTGATAGGAAACAAATGTCACTTCTTCAGTTGCCCTCACTCAGGTATTTGCTTCATCATACCTATTTTTATGACTAACATGCTTATGAGACACATTGACCTATAATAAGCCTTTTTGAAATCAATAAAAATCAGACATAGATCTCTCTTTATGTTTCTCTATCAACCACCTTAATTAATAAATCACCTTCATGGTAGGCCTTCCAGACCTGAAACCAAATTGATTTTCAGACATAGATGTTCCTTTCTTAATCTATGTTCAACTACTCTCTGCCATAGTTTCATTGTATATCTTATAAAATTAATTTCACGATATTTTGAACAATTTTGTATATCTTGTTTATTTTTATAAATACATATAAAGGTGTTTATCCTCGATTCATCTGACATTTTCTTCATATCTGTTTTTTTTATATATTCAAGAAAGTAGGGACGATTATATATTTTATTTATTAGTGTATACGGGCTTTTGATATAAGTAGGTTTCAACAATAAGACTCGAGCCATGTTGAGTTTTGGCCCATCTAATATCTTATACCCATGTACCTATTATAGCTTTTCTAATGTGGGACTATTTTAGTCTCACATCTCAACACTCCCCTTCACATGCAGCCATCACTTTTTTTGCTGTGGTTGCCACGTGGAAAGTGCAACGCTAGTAGAGCTAGGTCTCTCAGAGGCACTTTTTTGGTGCTTGTAGCCTGCTTCTCTTAGAGGCACTTTTTTTGTGTGTGTAGCCTGTTTCTCTCAAAAGTATTGTTGAGGTTTTTGGATAGGCATTTTTTTTGGTTCTTGTAGACTGATTCTCTCAGAGGTATTGTCGATGTTTTTTGGGATCGAGTCATTGATTCTGACACCATATTATATATATATATATATATATATATATATATATATATAAGAATGAGGGGGGACGATTATATATTGTTATTTATATGAGTGTACATGAGCTTTTGATATAAGTGGGCCCCAACAATAAGCTTCAAGCCTTGTTGAGGTTTTGCCTATCTTATATCTTATGCCCATGTATCTCTCATAGTTTTTTCAACGTGGGACTATTTTAGTCTCTCACATCTCAACAATATCAATAATCATACTATATAACTTAACCACACAAATCCTGAAACTCCTAAACACTTCCGGACTTCGATTGGAATATCATCGAGTCCTATTTCTTTTTCCTTTTGCATCTTTTTAAAGCATACTTATTATGCCTGATCTTATAATACTACGATGTTTTTATTGTTACCTAAATCGTTTGTTTCTACTTTAAGTTTGACATAATTATTTTTCATTAAACAATTTATGGACATAACTTCTCTGTCTTTCTTTAATTTAATTGTCCTTGATTAACACTCTTTCATCTTTACTCTTGATGCACTTAACATTATTTAGGTCTCTAATCTTCTTTTTTCTCATCCTAGAAGTTTATATATAACTTTTTCAATCTTTTGTTTCTAACTTTGTATATAACATTTTAGATTTAGTTTCCACTAATTGTTTAGTTTCTTTGTTTGCTGATTTATATTTTTTTGATTTTTTTTCATTTTTGCCACTTTTTATAGGATTCTCTTTTCACTTTTATTACCTTTTGAACCTCGTCATTCTACCATCATCTTTCTGACTTTGCTACCTTTAGCTTGGTATTTTTAGCTAATTCTTTAATGTAACTTTTCGTATTTTCCCACATAATGTTAGTTTCATTTTCAGAATTTTAATTACCTTGTTATTGTTCTTTGTTAAATAAAATAAAATTCTCATTTTTTAAATTTTACTATTTAGTTTTCATCTCTCATCTTTTTTGGCATTTCTCTTCCATCTTCTAATGCAAATATTTAATACCATCAATTTATGCCGTGTTGTCAAACTCTTGAAATGACTTTGCAATCTTTACATGTTAATTTACCAGTTCTTCTAGTAAGGAAAAAAAAACTATTGGATTATTGTTTCATCTACTTTTCACATACATCAAATGCTTCTCTATTTCTAAAAAATATATTTGCTATTACAATCATATGACACTGCAAAATCCAATAGTGTATCACCCTTATCGTTCTTCACTCCATAACCATAAGTTCCATGCACACTCTCATCCCATTAACATCCTTAGTCACATGTCAATTTAAGTTTTCTCCTCTAAATAACTTTTCATTTCTCGTGATTTCCTGAATTAAGTTATCCATTTGCTTCCAAAATTATCTTTTATTCTTCTATGCTATAATATTAATTAATTCTTCTCTTTATACAAGTTTTGTTAATATTATTCTATCTTCAATTTTCATACACCAACTACATTATGTTTTAGTGTTTTATCTACTAGTATACATATACCTTTTTGCTCCTAGCTTTACCTGTTTAACATAATTTATATAATATATTTTCTATCTCAAGATTTTTTGCCCGTACAGTTAGTTTCTTGCAAACAAACTATATTAATTTTTCTTTAAGTCATTATATCTACTAAATCAAATATTCTAAGTGTTCCTATATCCTATTCATCTAACTTAATCCTACTCTCATGATTCTTTCCTTTTCCTAATTTATTATCTCCTATCCTATCCTATCCTTAGCCAACTCCGTAGTCTACCCTTGCTTTCTTGACATTGAATCAGGATAGTGTCAATGCAACACGTCGCTTCAAGAGGACGTCTTAGGAAACCACCATTATTTATCATTGCACCGGGATGGTAGCGAAGCAATGTGTGGCGGCGGGGACGCTGAATTTTTTTAGGATTCATTACATAGATATCCAACTATGTTTTATGCTCGATGTTGGCTTCCTATGACAACCCACTTATTTTGGCTTAGGATAGTCGGTGAAAAAAACAAGACATTTAAGCATAGCACTGGTGGAGTTATGATACACATTTAAAGCACCATGTCTAGGATTTGGTGTGATAGTATTTTGACCACAAATCTTTATAGACAATACTTTCGGAAGAAATATCAACTTTCAACGTTCATTCTCTTTCTCAAAATCTCCTTCTCTTCAAAACTGTCTCCTAATTATTTGGGTGGAACTTACTATTCGCTCTCCATTGTTCGTGCTTAGTCGTACTTTAGTAGAGAAGGGAAGTGTACCGCTAAGGAGCGGAAAGCCTTGGCTACCTGCACAAGGACAACTTATGCGTCTCAAGGGTTTGATAAGTGGATATTAGTTATAACATATTGTAGACATTTTGGATACCGTTCGGTGACATAAATTAATAAACAAAATGTTATGCTTGATGTTGTGAGTAATGTGGTTATATAAGTTGCTCCATTTTGTAATAAGCGTTGTGTAAAGAGCGCGAATGTTATGGTAGCTATTGCGTTATATTGACCTAGAAGATTGTTTAGTAATTTTCGGTTACAGTGAATTATTTTTGCACAAGCGATGCACGTGCGATATAAGCGGTTGTCTATAAAAATAAATGCAAAATCTACACCATTGATTTCTATATGTTAGCATGATCTCAAACTTGGAATCACTTATCGAACATTCCAACATGCAAAAATATTTCTTATTGTTATAAATGTCACATCTTGTTGTGTATTTCTTATGAATATTATTCGAATATGGTCCAGCACATTTTCGAATAGGTTTGTCAATGACCAGAATATTCAAATTGTAAAAGATTTATTTTCTTATTTGATGATTAGAAATAATTTTTTTTTAATATCTTTATTGTCATCTCAAATTGAGATTTCATGGAAGAACCCTAATTCTTTTTAAACATATGTTATAATATAGTAAATATGAATTTGATATATATATATATATATATATATATATACACACACACACACACTAAAAGGATGAGGAGGTATTTAGGTTTTTAGTTTTTTCGTTTTTCATTGTTTTCTCAAGTTTAGATTTGTCATTGCTAAGTGGGCACCTTTATTATTTGGATCAGAGAGTGCATAAAATTCATTAGGAGCGAGTCTCATTTTTAAAAATTTTCCTAAAAAAAAGGAAAGAAGAAATTGACACATGAAGCCCTTGAGTTTGGTTACAATAGTTGAGATAATCAACCATTTTAATGTAACTAAGAGTCCTAAGACATGAATAATGTTAAGAAACATAAGTATCGGAGAAGGAGCGGAAAAATAATGGAGAGACTGCATTGTGGAAAATAGAAGAGAAACAATTGTTTATTGATAAAAGAGAAAACTACAATGATCTAAGAGGTGATCAACTCATTATAATAAACTCTTAGGGTTTAATACTTGATCATCAAGCAACCCTAACTTGATTCCTAAGTAAATCATAATCTAATCTAAATCTTACCAATCTCTCAAATATATCAAATCATATCTCTCACAAATATATATTTTATTCTTAACACTCCCCCCTCAAGCTGAAAGGCACATATGATGTGCTTTCAGCCTGTTACAAAACTAATTTCTAACTCTAAAAAATAACATTTGTAACTTCAGCGAATCTTCTTGCGTCTTCTGTGTTGTCTTGAAAATTTGACTTTCGTGCTGTATTGAAATCTTTTTTTAGTAATTCATCTTGGAAACTTGTAATTTGATTTGAGTTGAGATAATCTTCTATGAAAAGTTTTGAATAAAAACCGGTGGTTTTCATGAACTGTCATTAATAGCTTCTTCAAACACTTTCATAAGTGTGTCATATCGCACAACACTTTCGTGATATGTCGTTAATAACTCTTTCAAACAACTAGTTTAATGACTTAGAGGTCGACTCATACAAGTTTAATGATTTTGATGTCAATATACCAGTTTAACGACTTAGAGGTCAATATACAAATTTAATGACTTAGAGATCAATACCGCACAACAAGTTTAGTGACTTTGAGATCAATATACCCGTTTAATGACTTAGAGGTCAATAAACAAGGAGCGTCAACTAACAAGTTTTACAAACAACTTCAACAACTTACAACAAACAAATAAACTATTTCAATGAAGAGTTTCAACGAGTAAATTCAACGAACTAACAAACTTCGTTTTCATCTTCAACTTCAAGATCAATGAGTACTTTACCCATGTACGAACCAACAAATTTCGTCAACTTCAAATCTCAACTTCATTTTCAACTTCAACATTAATGGGTACTTTACCCATATACTTTATATCTATCCCGCATGTGGATCTTTGAAAGAAGGTCCACGTGGAAAAAGTCATTCTTTACAGATTATCACAATGAGCAATCTGCACGAAAGGAAAAAAAATATGGATTGACATGCATAATTTCCAACAACTTCAAACTTTTAACTTCACCAACGAAAGTATTTTTTAAGAGGGAAAAGGATTTTACCTCAAGGTGGCTTGAAATCTAGGGTTTCGAGAAAAGATTCCGTGATCGATGGGATCATTGGTGGTTGAATCAGTTTCGATGGTGAACTTGTTCTTTTGCCCCGCTGTCTTGTTCTCGGCCGAGACATTTAGGATACCATTGGCATCAATAGAATCATCTTCCAAATCCATGACATCCATTTTCTCCCTGATGAACTGAAGAGCTAGCGGCTTCGGTGCACAGGGCGGCCAGATCAGCCATGACATATCCATGCGTATCTCTCGCGATTCTTTCCAAACCGACATCGTCAGATAGCTTCATGTTCTTGGTGTGGATGCGGAGCACCTCAAGGCGTCCAACTTCGTCGGGCACTCCGATGTCTATCTCTCTGTCGAACCTCCCAAAGGTCTCCCACTTTGTCGCCGTCGCCGGTTGAGCTTACTGTTACTACTGCTTCTTTTCAATTTGATGCACATTATTACTATTACTGCTATGACCATTGCTCATTGAGTTCTTGACCTTGATCATATCCAAAGTCTCCACATGTTTCTGGACTCTCCTCTCCTGCATTCGTCTCTGAAGCTTTACATCTCCATCTGCAACCACTGCATCCAACTTCAAGAGCTGATTCATCAGCAGCTCGATCAAGTTCAACACATCGCTCTCTCCGGCCATTTTTGACATGATCTCCGGGCCATTGATACAGAAGAAAAACGCACCAGTATCGTTCGTGATAGCCCTGGCTATCAAAGTCTTCCCAGAACCGGGAGGGCCATAGAGAAGGATGCCCTTTGGTTGCTTTACGCCGATACATTTAAATGGTTGAGGATGTATGATAGGAAGCTCAACAAGCTTTCTGATCTGCGCCATCTGCCTACGGACTCCACCGACATCGTCGTAGCCGACTTCGTCCAGTCGATCTTCTTCCTCCCTTTTCAGAGGTTCACTGTCACAGAAGATCTCCGTGTCGGGAGTGACGATGCAATACTCGGCCGGATCAGTTTTCTCAGCGTGGATCTTGATGCAGCGCCTGGTGAGGGTGTTCATCCCGATGAGGACGATGGAGTTGCCGTGGAGGCCACCGTGGATGCGCTGCAGATGATTGGAGCGCACATTGTCGGTGACGGTGATGAGCACCTGGCTGTACTCGTCGAGGATCCTGCACAGCCTCTTGTCGTACTCCTTGTCAAATTTTGATCGCTATTGCCACCGCTCGGATGGAGCTCGAGATCGATCGATGATTTTTTTTCTTTGCGGTGACTTGGAGATGGTGGGGACTTGGAGCAGACTTGGCGACTTGGAGCAGCAGCGATGATGATGGCGGCTTGATGATCGACTTGGCAATGATGATGGCGGCGATGATGATATATATCGCCTTGGCAACGTGGAATCAAATCAGATATGATGGTGGTGGTGGCCATGAGGGGCAGCGGCGGTGGCTAGGTGTTAGGGTTAGGTTTAGGCTCTGATACCATGTTAAAAAACATAAGTATCGGAGGAGGAGCAGAAAATAATGGAAAGACTACATTGTGAAAAATAGAAAAGAAACAATTGTTTATTGATAAAAGAGAAAATTACAATTATCTAAGAGGAGATCAACTCTACCTTTCTATTTATAATAAATTCTTAGGGTTTAATACTTAACCATCAAGCAACTCTAACTTGATTTCTAAGTAAATCATAATCTACTCTAATCTAAATCTTACCAATCTCTCAAACATATCAAATCATCTCTCTCATAAATATATATCTTATTCTTAACAAATACAAATTCATCTTTATTTTGAATATCCATGATCCACTTACAAGAACTGTTTCCTAATTATGTCAATGCAACTTTGAGCTCCATAGCTGCATGCACTTTGATGGAAGATGCTTGGTGCCTTGGTAACAATGATTCTTTCTTGTACCGGATTTATCGCAATGCTGCATTTAAAAATAAAATATGTGCAATTAATGTGGTTTCGGGTGCAAACTTGTGCATGTTCTTATAGACTTGATTCTTACTGTACGATAAAACTATAGCCTGCAACTAAACAATTTTATTACGTAGGATTTGAGATCTTGGCTTTCCCATGCAATCAGTTTGGAGGACAAGAGCCTGGATCAAATACAGATATAAAACAGTTTGCTTGTACGAGGTTCAAAGCTGAATTTCCAATATTCGATAAGGTACTCATCCTAAACCTTAAGAAAAGATCTATTTTGGCCATTCTTACCAATGTAATTAGGTTTTAGCGAAGACAAATCTCTAATGTCAGTCTAGGGCAAGAAATGAATTTTAGCCATTTTCCAGCCAAATGTTCATGAAAATGTTCCCCTTTACAAGCAAATAAACCCATTAAAACTTGAGGGAAGAGGAAACTCTATATCTCCTCTATAGAGAAAAGCAAGAAACTTTGGAGATCCATTCTCGTATCAGTGACAACAATGAGGAGTCAAAGTTGGGTTATTTTATCAGCTAGGGTTTGATATAGTAAACCTGAACCCTTTATGTTGTTATAAAGGATCTATATTATTGTGTCTGAAGAGTCAGGAAAACTGATCATGGTTAACTATCGGACTCCTTTTTTTTATGGTTTTCAGTAACCACCCAAAAAGTTAACAAACCCATAAAACCCCTTATAGGGTTACATAACTTTTTAATGAAACAGACGCGGCTATTTTCTGTCATTCAAATAAAGGATACTTACCATACATTCCAAAATAATAAACATCTACACTTGTTTTGGGACTAATAAAATTTGTAAGCTTCACCTTAAAATTTTGGATATAAGATACACTATTGCTTATTTAAGAAAACAGTCAATAATGCATATGATACTTGTTATTATTAATATGCATATTTTCATTGAATGTGAAATGTGTTGGATTTTCAGTTCTTTGCTTTTATATGTTCCTTAGATATGAACATACTAACGTATCACAAATCTATATATTTCTTCTTCTTGACCTTTTCCACTAGATAAGAGAATTTGGAATATGACATCTGAATGGATGCCATTAGCAATCCCCTCATATATTCATAGTTATCTGGTAGGATTTTGGCACTAATTACAAGAAGGTTGACACAATTGCTTGTAGAACTTTGTCAAATTTTCATGGACCTCAATTTTTCAGAAAGTGCTTATATGTCGACGATGACGATGATCTATGATATTAGGTATTAGGGTTTAGAAGAGAAAATATTAGGGGAATTTTTTTTGGATGATTATAGGCATCTTTCCAACCCTCTTTATATAGATATGACCATTTACACATTCACCCTTCTCTAATTAAATTTAACATATTCTAACACTCTCACTCAAGTTGGAGGGCACACATTGTATATACCTAGCTTGTCACAAATAAAGTTGACGTCCGATTTCGATTTTTTCTAAAGGCTTAGTGAAAATATATGCTAATTGATTGGTAAATTTTACATAGTATCTGTTGATTGTCCCAACTTCTATCTTTTCATGAACGTATTGACGGTCGACCTTAATGTGTTTAACCCTCTCATGAAAGATCCGGTTTAAAACAATATAAATAGTAGCTTTGTCAATGTTTTAAAAGGCGGCCGCCTAGGCGTGTAAAAGAGTTGCATCACACTGCATTAGACCGCGTAGTCGGGAATTTTGGTTACGCTTGTATTTTTGTGGGCATACACTTTATTTTTTAATTAGAGTGTAATATATAATAAATTGGAGTTGTTTTAGTACTATTAAATACCGAGGGCCACCATGAGGGCCTTCCACCATAGATTTCAAGAGCCACCACTGATTTCGAGGGCCATGAGATTGAGGGCTAACGACCGCCGTTGGCTTCGAAGTTCTCCAAGTCTATCTCGAACCAAGATCTCCATTTCATGCTGATCGTCAACTTCGAATTCATTTTCGATTTCAAGCTTCAACCATGCCAACACCTCCTTCGAGTTTCGACTGTTCTTTTGAGCGCCGAGTCTTTGACAACAATGGGTTTTTTCCTTTTCTTTTTTTTGCCTTTTTTGGACTTAAATTAGATAGATTTAGCTTAGACAATTAATTAATTTTTTTTGGATGTTTGAAAAATTGACAGAATTTACTTCATTGCCAGCTTATATTTAATTGTTAACATATTTTAGTGCTTATTTAGTCTGCATCTACAAGTGAAAAAGAAACCAAAGTAGTTAACAATCAAATTAGAATCAATGTTTAATAAATAAGCTTAAGAAAATACAAAAATAACTCAAAATACATATAAATTGGTATCAATGAGGCATGGGCGGCCGCCTAAGCGCCCAGGCCCTTTGGCCGCACCGATTTTTTTGCCCCCTTTTAATCACCGAGCTTTGTTGTCACAATATAATTACATATAGACGGTGGGATTGAAATCAAGTTCTTCAAGTGAGAAGCTATTCCATACCAACTCAAAAGTGGTATTTTTCATAGCTCTATATTTCGGTCGTGCTGCTTGCTCTTCCAGAACAACAAATTTCCACCAATGAATATACAATATCCTGTAGTCGATTTTTTATTAGATCTTGCCCGGTCAACATCAGTATATCCCGTGACTCGAGAGTGTCCACAATATGGATATAATAAACCTTTGATTGGAGCACTATTCAAGTATTATAAATAGTCATAGGATCCGCTATAATCTGGCTAACCATACTTATTGGATATTGCTTATGGGGCTGACAGTAAAATAATTTAGTTTGCCAACCAATCTTCGATATCTACGGGATCTTTCAACCGATCACCTTATCATAAAAGTAGTTTGGTTTTTGGATTCAAAGAAATCTCTGTAACTTACATCTCGACGTCCTAACCTTAGATAGTATGTTAATTATAATTTTCGTTGAAAAATATAGATGTCCTTTTTATAGCGAGCAACTTCAATGCCTAATAAATATCAAAGACTACCAAAGTCGTTAGTCTGAGACTGTGTTTGGAGGTAGAGCTTTGACTCTTTAAATGCCGGTGCTATCATCACTAATAATCACAATATCATCAACATAAAAAAATACATAAATCAAGATTGGATTAATAGAAGACAGAGTAATCATATATACAACAATTAAGGCGAAAAGAAATAACCATTTATGTTAATCTTCGAAACCATGCTCGAGGAGATTGCTTCAAGCCATACAATGATTTTCTAAGACGATAAATTAAGCTAGACTCTTGAGCAACAAAACAAGCTGGTCATTCCATATAAACCGTCTCGGTTAAGTTTTCATGGAGAAATGTATTTTTAACATCTAGTTAATATAAAAGACCAATGGTGAGTAACTGCTGGGGACAAAAGCAAGTGAACCGATATCATCTTAGTAACCAGAGAGAATCTTCTGATAATTAATCCCATAGGTCTGCGAATATTTTTCAGCTATCAAATGAGCTTTGAGACTTGTGAGAGAATTATCAGGATTAGTTTCACTGCATAAACCCATTTACACCTACAAGCTTCTTCCTAATAGAAAGGGGGACCAATTTTCATGTTTAATTGTGCTCAAGAGCTAACATCTCTTTCATAGCTGTTTTCCATCCTATGTGAGACAATGCCTAGGACAATGACTTACAGAAATGATGAAAAACAATTGAGAAGATAGATACTCAGAAAGAATAAGACAAATGTGTAAAGATTACATACTTAACAATGGAAAGAGAAGTGCAACTTATAGTTTCTTTTCTCAAAGCGATAGAAACATGAAGATCAAGCTACTGTGGATTTTGAGATGGCGGGACAACTAGAACAGGACCCTAGACCCTACAGTACACACACGTTGTCTAGCATAACCTTATTCACTAAGTCCTTTTGAAAAGGATAATCGGAAGAAGAAATATCACCAGATTCAGTAGAAAGTGTATCTACGACAATGGAAGGTACATATATAGGAGCCGCTGTAGGTATATCAGAAGATGACTCTACAATGATCTACATATAGAGAACATCAGAAGAAAAACTCACTCAATGTAGGAATAATGCGGGACTCAAAAAGGTAAGGTGACAACTCATTAAAAGTTTGTCGCAACTTTAGACTATAACATTGATATGCTTTCCCGGCAGGTGAGTATCTAAGAAAGTTACATCAAAGAGCGTTAGAATCTTTAAAGTCCCTAATCTTGATTCTTTAGTTCAGTGATCATGAATAAAAACTCATGCCAAAACACACGTGGGAGTAAAGGAAAAGCAGACCTTGAAGAAAATAAAATTGCATGTGGACCTGACCATTTAATGCAAGAAGTCATATAATAATCAAGAGATCATACAATAATCAAGTGACATGCAGTAAGAAGTGCATCCCTAATAAGAATTAGGAACTTGCATCTGAATAAGCAAGGTACGACTAATCTTTAAAAGACATCTATATTTATTTTCAACCAGCCAATTGTTAATGTGTAAGGATATAAAGATTTATTATCAATGCCAAATTGTTAAATGTACTACCTGAAGGGTGAACAAAAAGCTCTCTGGCAATTTTTAGTTTTAGCATAAAATGCTTAGAACATAAAAGAAGATTTCATTACGAGATTTCTTTGAGTACAACCATATCATGTGAGAAGTCATCAGTAAAAGTCACAAAATAACAAAATCCATGTACAAACACAGCTGGACAAGACCCTATACATCAGAATGTACTAAAGTAAGAGGCTCATTAACTTTAATAGACGCGAGACAAGCAGCTCGAAGGATGATTACTTATCTTACAAGACTCATAATCTTGAAGAACCAAAAGAGGGAACAATTCTCTTCAAGGTATGCAAAGATGGATGGTGGTTATAGCAGGACATGCATTAAGGCGTGGATGCTCATTCAAATAGTACAATCCATTAGACTCGGTTCCCGTACCACTCGTCATTTTCGTATCAAAACCCTGCATGATGCAACACCAAGATAAAAAGAGATTACAATTCAAAGTTTGAGTCAATTAACAAAAACTAAACTAAATTGAAAATGAGGGAAATAAAAAGCCGATAATGGAGCCAAGTTTCTTGTGAGAGTAATTGAACTAACCCCTTCTATTACAGAGGTGGATCCGTCGGTTATAATCACTTGGCTCTATGAAAGTGTATAGTGGTAAGAAGAAAGAATGTATGACTTCCCTGTCATATGATTTGTAGTGCTTGAGTCGATAACCTAAGGGTCTGAAGCAAATGTAGAAAAAAGACCAACTATATGATTACCCTTTATGATAGTGGCGGTATGAGATGTGAACAACAAGGATGCTAGAGCTATATGATGTAAGGAGACGAAACCTTGATATCTGGTCCTCCGTCAAAGAAACATCAGAGGATGTTTGTATTCTGGATGCTGTTGATGTTTATGTTGGACTAGAAAGTGCTGAAGCAATATATGCTGTACAAGATGGCTGAGGTAGCTTCAAAATATAACTTGTATATAACCTTCCTATCTGCAATAATCATAGAAGCATTTCTTTTCTCGGGATCTACCACCACCTTTACCTTGAGTGGTTCCATATCGGCCTCCAAGGCTTACTGAGGGCTGATAAGACTGTGAATGATCCGAACTAAGGACATCACTCTCCGGTATCTCCTTTCTTCAGGGTAAGTGGAGTATGGAATATTTTCATCAGGGAATGTTAGGTAGAAGAAAAGGGAAATGGTATCTTAGAAGATGTGGTCGTGCAGTCAAACTCTGATCTTAATCTTTTAAGAGTAACAATCACAAGGCCTCATGTCGTTTCTTCATTTTGACAATATCCCCAGTTATAGAAACATCTACAATTCAACTATTTTCTAAAAATCTGAGTAATAAAACGTGTGCCTTGCTGAAACTTGTACAAGGTCTGTAGTAGATCATAAACACGAGGCAAATTCTTTTCCCCAGAGTAGAGATCCTCATCCTATCACACAACTCTTTTACAGTCTTCAGATTAATCACAAACTCTATCACTATCCTCTTTGTATAACTCAATATCAGATGACAAAGTTAGGCGTCGTCCCTTTTACATTCAAGAATCAGTAGGAGGTGGCTTAGTGAAATGAGCACCTTTGCCTTTTCCATCAAAATACATTTCAACAATCCTCTTCCAACTATGAAGGATTTTGCATATGACTTAAAATCATCCATCTTCGTGGAAACCATCTCTATGGACACAATAGGCATGTTATCAATCTTCACAATTCACTAATATAATCATCGCAAACTACTTGTACTCAATGATCTATCTTCCCAAAAATCCGATCAACAATCACACAATACAAAAAGAAGGGATAGCTCAAGATCTACATTGATCTTTCAAATCTAATTGTAAATTAAATAACTCCAATCTTCCTACAACATAATAATTGACTCAAAAGTAGCGTTCGACAACTCAATCACCACGATAGTATAAACTGTAGCATAAATGTCAATATAACACCATCTTGATTTATATTTATCATTTGTGGGATTAGATCTAATAGAGAGAGTTCAATAGATCATATATAGATCAAGAATTAATTTGAGGAGGGTGAAGTCAGAGGATCTGTAGGCGAGTGATGATTAGATATGATCGATTGGCAACGTGCTAATGGCATAAAGGGGATCGAAAGCGGGTGAGGCGACCTTGAAGTGATCGATGTCTTTAGAGGGCTAAAGCGAGGCGATGAAAGGATGAGGTGATCTTAGAGGCGATCAATTGGTTGAAGGCGATGGGTTCGAGATGATTCGAAGGCGGGCTGAGGGAATGGCTTTGCAGGAGATTGATGACTTTGAGATAGATCGTAGATGGGATGTTGAGGGGATGAAGGAGATGGGGTTAGCGGCGGCGGAGGCGGAGGCGGCTGTAAAGAGGTAATGAAGTGATAGGACGGCTTGGGAAAATGGGAAAGCTTTGATATCATGATATTATGTATTAGGGTTTAAACAAGAGAGAATATTAGGAGAAAATGATTTAGGATGGTTAGAAATCTCTCTTCAACTCCTTTATATAGATACGATCATTTTACATATTCACCCTTCTTTACTTATTAACATATCTTAACAATTTCTGAAAACATTTTGCATTATGAAAGAATTCATGAATCAAGAACCAAATTGAAATTGAAAGTGAAGCCGGGCTGTGAAAACCTAGCCACATTATGGTCCATCTAATAAGGATAAGTCGAATTCGCACACTTCCCCACCCAACATAATTATGGCGTGAGATCATATATTGAGGTGCTCCTCATCGATTGTTAGAACAACACAATCCGAGCGGAGAATTACTTTGTGTTGGAAAATAACAAATACGTTCTATGATAGGCTTATATGACATGAATAAATAAGGGCAAAATGTAATTTTGCCTTTGCCCTTGGTGGTTATTATCTAGTCATTTTATATATGGTGTAATGAGAGAGTAAAAGCATCTTTTTTGGGTTCTACTCTTCTTTAGAGAAAAATAAAATTCTTAGATTAATGTTTTCTCGGGAGACGAACTAAGGAATGGACATGATGCTTTCATCATACTTAATCGAGTGTGGACTAGTTTGAGATTTTCGAAGAAGATAAAGAGCAATATATTCAGACAACGATTAAGGTATGTATACATCTCGAATTTATGTTCTGCTTGCGTTACGTCTTAATGAATTTATTTCTTTGTTTGTTGGGTATCAGAGCATCTAAGGTTAAGATTTGAGATGTTTAGAACACCTTACCATAAATATTGATGTTCTACTGTTTATAAGTTTACAGATTTATTTGTGTTTTTCATGTTTTTTTTCCTAACGTCGAATCAAATTTTTTCTTTCTAAAATCTGAACGTGTATGTAACTATGTATGGTTCTTTGTCCATGAATTTATCTTCATTGGATAGACATCGGAATTACGTTTCGACCGATATGGAAATCGTATTTTTCGGTGGAGAAACGAATTTATTATGTTTGTTTGAAGTGTGATCAATAATTTTTTGTTTCTTAAAAAAGGTAAAGTTTGAAATATAAGTGGGACGGTTTTTGTTTGAATATTGTGCAGAGCGGGCATCACACTCACGAGCCGCACATGTGGCAACTGCCACTGTAGCGCGGCATGTGCTGACTTGGGTGGTTACATGAGTTGACTCGGTGGACCCGATCTGAATTGACTCGGTTCATCCGAGTTGACTAGGTTGGCCGGATTGACACATCGATCGGGTTTGATCATTGACCTCAGCTGACCGTTACCTTCGAAATTTGATTTCCTATGCAACTAAATTGGTTTTAATCCTAGATGTTGCAAGTTATAATTAACATAATGTTATTATGATTTATGATATAAGTTAGTTGACATGATGCATTGAGCATTTTTTATTATTTATGACTTGTTTGTTTATTAGATTAAGAGTTAATGTAACCAGTGTATCATCCGAGTTTAGGATTATTCGCCGTTCCTTCGGATGTACCAATGGTCTATCCTTCTATAACTTGGTACACGGAATATCGTATGATCAAAGGAGATTCTATTTTGAATCACACAGAGGGAATAAGAAACATATTGTCAATCATCTTTCGTATTCAAGAGTTTAAGCATTATTAGCCTCATTTAATTAATCAAAAAAATAAAGTTTAAGATGAGCATATATAATTATCTACCAACCAACAAATTCCCACTCAAATGTAATTAAAAAACAATCAATATCAGAGCATGTGATATATCGTTATAAAGAACAATATCCATAAAAAGTTAAAGTCATATCGTTACATAAATGAAAAAGCTAATCCTCAAACTAGACTAATGCGAATGAAAGAAAAAAACATTACTCATAAGAAGGAATGAATATCTAAAGACATTCTGAAAACGACAACACATGATTCTAATATCAACTATCATGTTTATTAGCATTCCTCAAATTAGAATGACACGCTAATCTTATTGGTCCATCATTGCCTAAACTCTACAGCAACATGGTCCTGAGAGGGCACCCTTTCCATCAAACTGGCAACATTTTTGAATCCATAGTTTTTCTTGTAGTGTAATTTTCTGATGTACTTGAATGCTCGCCACTCTCTAATACAATCAGGACGGAGAGAGCGAAGAAACTCCGTAGCTTCCTGCTCCAAAGTCGGCATGGCGCCATCAATAAAAAGAGAATCGAGCATGTTTCTCATTCCCTCCGTGTGATTCAATATATAATCTCCTTGTTCCGTGTACCAAGTTATAGGAGGATAGACCATTGGTATATTCTAAGGAACAACAAATAATTCCAAACTGGGATGATACAGAGGTTCGATTAAGTCTTAATCTAAAAAACAACCAAATCATAAATTAAAAAAATGCTCAAAACATCATGTTAATTAACAACTTGCATAATACACCATAATAACATGGTAATATGTTCATTTTGGCATACTACATCTAAATCACCCATAAATTTGAATTTTAGATATTCATATATAATCAAAAGATTAAAACCAACTTAGTTGCATAGGAAATCAAATTTCGAGAATATAAAAAGGGGCTGAAAACGACTTTAAAATGAGTTAAAACGTGAAAACAATATGCTGGCCGGTTCTGACCAGTTCGGTTCAGAAGGGTTTGGTCCGTTCTGGTCAACATATAAATGGTCAACCCCGGTCAACAAGTCAATCCGGCCAACCTAGTCGGATCGGGTCAATCGAGTCAACTTAGGTAACCACCCTAGTCAAGACGTGTAAGGCACATGCTGTGCAAGAGGGATATTTGACACGTGCACGGCTCTTGAGTGCACTAAGGCTGTGTGCCAAGGTTTAAGAACTCAGTTTCGTTCTCTCATAATTTTATTAGTTTCATTGGGTTTCGGCTGGTTTCGCTAATCTCGGTTCGGGTTTCAGTTTCGACGGTAATACAACGTACACAAGTGTAAATATATTAAATACTTAAATATATGGTTCTATATTACAAGACAATGATCCCACTGTTTAAACATCCAGCCCTGATGCAAAATATATTGAAAAGTGTACTTAGATAAGTATTAATATAGGGTTTGGGTTCACTTTTTTACGGTTTTCTAACAACGAAGGCCTACAACGATCACAATGACAGTAAAAATATTATAAAAAAAATAAGATTTTAAAGGTTTCAGCCGAAACGATATTGTATGGTTGGTTTCGTATTGGTTTCGGGTTTCGTATCGGTATCCACAGAAACCGATACGAAACAACCACGTATCGGTGGTTTAGGCCGAAATCTCGAACCTTGGTGCCACCTCCCACTCCGTACGGTATTCGAAAAAAAATCATCCCATTTATGTTTTATACATTTCCTTTCTTAAAATCAAAAAATTATTGATCAAACCTCAAAAGCCATAATAAATTCATTTCTCCACCGAAAAATACGATTTTTATATCGATCGAAACGTAATTCCGAGAGTTATCCAATGATCTTAAATTCATGGATTGAGAACCATATATAGACATCCAGATTTCAGAAAGAAAAAAATCGGTCCAACATTAGAAAAATCGTGAAAATAAAGAAATCTGTAAACTCATAAACAACAGAACATTCATATTTGTGGCAAGATAGTTTAAACATCTCAAATCTTAATCTGAGATGCTCTAATACTAATGAAGGAATAAAGTCTTTAAGACATAACGCAAGTGGAACATAAATCCAGGATTTGTTACATACCTTGGTCATTGTCCGAATCTACTTTTTTTTTTATCTTCTCTGAAAATCTTAAGCCGGTCCACGCTCAGTGCCATGTTCACCGCGTGATTTGCCTTCCGAGAATACTCTTAATCTAATAATTTTGTCTATCAAATTCTCTTGGAAAAAGATAAGAAATGAACAAAAAAAGACGTTTTTACTTTCTCATTACATTCTATATATAATGAGTAGAATAATAACCATAAAGCCCTTGGTTATTTATTCATATGCATAAGCCCATTATAGATAGGAGGTATTTGTCATTTTTCAACACTTCCCTTGTTATCCAAGATCATTTTTCAAGAGAAATAAGGCGGCTAGCTATAGGCTAGCGATATGCTTAACACATGTGAGTTTAGTTCATCTCCTTGCTTTCTATGCATTCAGTTTGGGTGAGAATGAAAAAGGCTTTTTTTTCCATCAAAAGAAGAGAATGAAATAGGTTTTTTCATCAAAAAAAGAGAATGAAATAGGTGTTATTCCTAATTAGTATTAACTACTACTAATAAGATGATATTCATATACAACTTCGTAATTAGATAGGACGTGACCTTTTGCAAGACGTTAAGAAGAGTACCAGGTTGGTTTCTAAACATCATCCTAGTTTCCAAGAATTCTCCCAAAACAAAATAACATGTTTTGGAACCATGACTTTGATCCAAGCCAACGACGCAGCTCTGCTTATTGGGAGTTTCAGAAAATGGGTTACCATAAACCGGATCAAAATGAAATTATCAAAATGATATTTGTTTAGGTTATGTCTTTTAGTTGTATACGGTACTTTATATTCGTATTTCTTTGGGGATAACGAGTAGTACTCCTATCTTTTGATGTATTTTCTATTTATTCATTAATAAAAGAAACATGGGCCGGCTGGGGTCCACCTGAAAGTTCCAGCGAAAAAAGAAAAAGAATACGAGGCCTAGATCTCACCCCTACTTCCCATAAACTTGCAGTGTTAGTGAAATTGTTTTAGCTGCTTTTGTTTGTCGCAGGTTGATGTTAATGGACCAAACACGGCCCCTATATATCAATATCTCAAGTCAAGTGCTGGAGGATTCTTAGGTGATCTTATCAAGTGGAATTTTGAGAAGTTCTTGGTAGACAAGAATGGTAAGGTTGTGGAAAGGTACCCGCCCACCACTTCGCCTTTCCAGATTGAGGTATGTTGTAGTGTTATATAACGTCGACAAGTTAAAATGGATATCAGGACAACAATTCTATGTTCTCACCATATAATTTTCCTTCTGTTCTTCTGTATTGCAGAAGGATATCCAAAAGCTTCTAGCAGCATGATACCTTGATTTTACTGAGCGAGATATATATATTCCAATAGTCCATGACATTCAATGTATTGTAAAATATGAACCTGTCAACTTATTATAAACCATAGAACCCCGTTATATGTGTATACGATTGGATTGGATTGTAACGGTTTTCGGTAAAAGATCAGTAAAAGCATGGTTTGGATTTCATAACTATATTATTGGAATGTTAATTGTTCCTAAAACTACTATTATTTTGAAGACAATCATTTTTCTTCTATATGATATGCCATGATTTTGATTAGTTAAAATGAAACCACTGTTTGCACCTTGGTTTTATAAAAGAGAATAATGGAGGAAAGATGCCATAGGAGGGAATTTCCTTTTTTGGCGTCGAAAAATACAATCTCCATCGTGTTTTCCGACGATCGGCACCCATCATCTTCATCGTTATCATCTAAGGTATGGGTACACCAAATTTCATGTGATTCTACAACTTTTTCACCGTTGAATTAGTGGGTTCAAAATTAACGGTTTATCGACAATAGAACTTTTTACATTGCTAAATCAACGGTGAAAATATTGTAGAATCACATGAAATTTGGCATACCCACATCTTAGATGATAACGATGATCTTAGATGATAACGATGAAGATGATGGGTGCCGATCGTCGGAAAACACGATGGGGATTGTATTTTTTCGACGCCATAGGAGGAAATTCCCTCATATGGCCTCTTTCCTCCATTATTCTCTTTATAAAATTAGGGTTTCACTATCAATTTTAGATATTTATGGATGCAGAAGATATCTATAAGCAGCAAGAGCGCATGGTTCTTGATGGAACTCTGGATCTTCTTCAGATGTTATCTTCCGTTGATCTGCTGCGAGTGCTGATGGATGGCTGGGATTGAGTTGGAGGGTTGACTCCTGGAGCGTGTGGATCTCAATGGGTTTGGTGTGGTTGAGGCCGAGCTACCTGCAAAGAAGCCCCGGAGTGGTTGTGCCATCGAGGACCCTCCGACGATCAAGTTAGACGGGATATTTTGCCAGAGTAACGGCTTAGTGGAGTAAAAATGGCTTACCTCGATCGTCTGAGAGAGGGGTTTATATAGCGGCAGCAATGGGCAGGCGGACACGAGATTCACGTCGACCGTTACGCCCCTGGCGTCACGCCCGCGTGATAGGCAGGATCCCGCATTAATGATGAGACATACTCGTTAATGGGGGATCATGATGGCGTGGGACGCGGGATCATGGGCGGCGGATATCTTGTGCATGGCGAGATTCACGGAGCCGTGGCGGAGGCGCCTGGGTTGGTCGGTGAGACCGAGGAAGATGAGCTCGGCGGGAGGCTCGGGCACGAGCGGGAGGCCGAGGCATCTTGGTTCTGTGATAGCTCGGGGGCGAGCCGGGGGTGGTCTGGAAGGCCACCGAAGGTCAGGAGACTCCTCGGGCCTACGGCCCGAGGTGTGACCCCAACTGTGGTTCTTGATCCTTTCTTGTAGGTTCTGGGACACGTCATCTGCAACGTGTCAGCATCTGGAGAGTCACCGACATCGAGCCTCATCATTAGCCCCCCTTTCCCGTCTCGACCCGTTCCTGGATCGGGTCGGGAGTGGTCTGACTGATCACCCGGGGTGAGCTCTCACTCGAAGATATCGTCGGCGCTCATTCCCGGGCCAAGAGTAGTATTTTCTTGATAATGTCAGCGGATCAGGGGAGAGATCTCGCATTAAGGGGGAAGCGCCGGATCGTGTTTACGTTCGTCGAAACGACAAGCCATGTGTCTGGCGCTGGTTGGCTGGCGAGACGTGTCGCAGACGTTCCCGCGCTCGAAGGGACGCGCCCAATGTGAGTGCGATAGGTGGAACGTTGTCGGCCGTTGGTTGCGAAACATTGTTTTGGCAGGAGGCGATCTGAGCCGTAGGATGCGTACGCCGGTAGCTATAAGTAGAGGTGGGATCCCCATCAGGGTCCATACCTCTCCATAATTTCCTCGTCCCTGGTCGTGTTAGCTCGGCGATCTTCTCCTTAGGTCGGATTCCTTGCGTTTGATCTCCCGAGGACACCTCTCTTTGATCATGTTAGATGTCTTCTTCCCGGGCTGTATATACTTGAAGTATTGTTGCCCCGTCTTCCACGTTGGGCCATAGCAAGAACTCGAAGAGGATGCTCCTCTTATTGTTGGTCGAGTAGGATGAAGTCAGCTTACTCAAGGCATCGGCTTGGGCGTTGTGGACGCGCGACTCATCGAGGTTCTCCCCGGCCCTGAGGCCTGAGCTTCCTCGTCTCCTTTTCTTTTTGCGCTAAAATTTTGTAAGCCTCCGGGCGTTTTTGTAAGGTTTGGGAGCCCATAATACCTTTGTAAAGACTTCCGACTTTTTATGAATAAAAAAATCTTTTTGCAGTTTCTTTGCGTGCTCATTTTCCTTTTGTTTGTGGTAAACATTTGTATTTGCACGGTACCGCTTTCATGTTAGGTCGGTTTTCGTCTAGCGATCACACGTCGAGTTGAATTCGACCATTTGCCAAGTGTGCAAAGACCGGTGAAAGGACGGTATCTCCGTGGCCCCGAAGTCGAGGTGGAGATCGCTTGGTAAGACGTGTAGGGAGTTGAGCAGGGTAGCTGCTTGGCGGCCTCTAGATGAGGTCTTCGGATTCTTGGCGTCGTGGGGTAAGACATTACCAGTCAAGGATGGACCGAGCAGGGTAGCTACTCGGTGGCCTCTTGGCGAGGGCTTTGATCCCTGGCGTCGCTGGGTAGGGATCTACCAGCCAAGGATAATCGAGCAGGGTCGCTGCCCGGTTCCCTCTTGGGGAGGGCTTTGATCCTTAGCGCGGGATGGCATATAGAGGCCTGCTAAGGATGGACCGAGCATGGAGGGTAGCTGCTCGGTTGCCTCTTGGTGAGGGCTTTGATCCCTAGTGCGGGAGGGCATTGGGAGACCTGCTAAGGATTGATCGAGCAGGGCTGCTGTCCGGTGGCCTCTTGGTGAGGGCTTTGATCCTTGGCGTTGTGGGGTAAGGAATTACCAGCCAAGGATGGATCGAGCAGGGTAGCTGCTCGTTGGCCTCTTGGTGAGGGCTTTGATCCTTGGTGTCGTGGGGTAAGAAATTACCAGCGAAGGATGGACCGAGCAGGGTAGCTGCTCGGTTGATTCGTGAGGTTCCTTCCGACCTTCCATGGGCTGAACATCGGGGAGATGGACCGTCGCGTGGGACACGTGTTATGAACGCGTGGGGGGAGGCGAAGCGTAAGAGCAGCGTCGTTCCGATTCGCCAAGAAAGGCGAGATGTCCGCCGCATGGCGGTGCAGTAGTGGGAGAAACGAGCGACTGTTGGACTCTTGGGGGCGCCGTGGGGATATAAAAAGGAGGGCATGTTGATCACTCCTTTCTTCATCCCCAAAACGCAAGAATGGACACTTTACCTTTCACCATCCCTGATATCATCTCTTTCGAGGACGTGTACCTGTACGACCAGTATTGCACCGAGGATACGGTGCAGGTAGTTATAGGCCGCATTGAGGATTGTTTTGGCCGACTGCTTCCCCGGCGCTCACCCCTGCTCCAGCTGTTGATGTACTCAATCTGGAGGGTGTCGCCGGGGCTGCACAACCCTTTGTCCGAGCAGCTGAAGGACGAGGTTGTTGGTAAGCTGAGGTCTTTGTGCCGCTTCGGCCTGATCTCGACGGGTTGTCGGGATCGCTCGGTGGCACTCATCCTCGAGTGCTACCAACTGAGGTATCATGCCGACGTTCGCGAACGGCATCAGAGGCAGAGGTCCGAGGAGGCGAGGGCTTGGCTGGCGGAAATATTCTCGGAGTACCACGAGCAATGTTTTCTGCACCCCTTCTCCCGCTACTGTAATTTTTTTCTTTTTTTCAATGTACGGCTGAGGAGCCTACAATACCTTTTTGAATCAATAAAATTCTTCTTTTCTGCAATGCTCTTCCGTGTCCTTGTTGTTTAAATAAAAAGAACTTAGAAGAATTTACATTGCTTCGTTGAAGAACCCAAGTAGTGGACTGCTAAGGATGGACCGAGCAGGGTAGCTGCTCGGTGGATCCGGAGGTTCAGCCCGACCTTTCCTGGCTCGTGAACATTGGGAGGGGCGACCGTCGCAGGCGGCACATGCCAGGAATGCTTGGGGGGAGGCGTAACGTTTCGGGGAGCCGCGTCACTTTTGCCATGTGGCGACGCGGTATTGGATTAATCTCGGCGGATCCCAGGATTCGTGCGCGAATCTGGGCCCCTAAGGATTCTGTTTGGGGTTATAAATAGAGAAGGAGATGGTAACCCTTTCGGCATCGTTTTCTTTTGAGATGACTGGGCGCATGTATTCGATCGAAGAGATTATCACCTTCGACGACGTCTCCTTGTACGACCAATCCTTAACCGAGGATAGGTACCGGGGAGTGGTTCAGCGCCTCGAGGATCACGTTGGCCGGCTTCTCCCTCGGAGGTTGTCCCTGCTTCAGTTGCTGTTGTACGCAATTTGGAGGAGGTCTCCGGGGTTGGACAATCCTTTCTCCGAGGAGTTGCTGGACGAGGCGCTCGACAAGGTGCGCTCGATCTTCCTGCTCGGCCTTATCTCGAAAGCCAGGCACGATCGATCCTTGGCCCTCATTCTGGAGTGCTTCAAAATGAGGTAAATCGTGAGCCAAGGCTCAGAGGGCGGAGCTTCGGGTGCTTCTGTGGCGTCCCGGGTTCGCGTGCAGCATCGGCAGGAGTGGGCTGCAGAGGCTAGGGCTCGGCTAGCGGAAATCCACTCTGAGTATCACCGGGAGTACTTCCACGATCCCGTTCCACCTCTGCTGTAACTTTTTCCTTTTTCTGTAAGGATGAGGAGTCCGCAATACCTTTTGAATGAATACATTCTTTTTTGCAATGTTTTAGTGTTCCCTTCTTATTATTTAAGTAGAAAGAACTTTAGAAAGGTTTACATTGTCTTTGTGAAAGAAGAAATACACACTCGTAGATATTCTTTTCAGTGGTACAGTTTGAGCTTCTCAGCGTTGTAAGGCCGTGGAAACTTGTGCCCATCCGCGTCTTGCAAACGGTAGGCTCCGCCGGGCAGGACCTCGGAGACGAGGAAAGGACCGTCCCATTTTGGGGAAAACTTATGCAGCTTGCCTTGTTCGACGAACTCGTTCCGCCTTAGGACTAAATCTCCGGTCTTGAAGAAGCGACGCTTGACTCACGCATTGTAGTAGCGGGCGGTTTGCTGTTGATAGGCGGCAGCTCTGATCTGAGCCCGATCTTGTTTCTCTAACAAGATGTCCAGGTTAGTTCGGAGGGCTGAGGTGTTCGCTTCGTCGTCGAAGTGCTCAACCCGGTGACTGGGGAGACCGATCTCCGTTGGGACCATTGCCTCGGTTCCGTAGCAGAGGCTGAAAGGGGTCTCCCCGGTGGGGGTTTTCTTCGACATGCGCAGGGCCCATAAGACCCGGGGTAATTCCTCGACCCAACTGCCTTGGCGTCCTTCTAGGCATGTCCGAAGACCTCGGAGGATGTCCCGATTAGCAACCTCGGCTTGCCCGTTGCATTGGGGATGTGCGACCATGGCAAATTTCATGAGGATATGATATTCGCTGCAAAATTCCTTAACTCTTTCGTTTTCGAAATTTGTTCCATGGTCGGTGATGATGCACCTAGGGATGCCGATCCGGAGTATCACGTTGTTCTGTAGGAACTTGATAATCGTGGTGGCGTCCGGTTTCCTGATGGGAATGACCTCGATCCACTTCGTGAAGGAGTCCACCGCGACGAGGACATACTTATGCCCGCCCGTACCGGTAGGGAATTGGCCTATCATGTCCATTCCCCACTGGGCAAACAGCCACGGGGAGGTTAGGGCGGTAAGCTCGGTAGCAGGAAGGCGTGGTATGCTTCCGTGGAGTTGGCAGCTCTTGCATCTCTTGACTAGCTTCTGAGCGTCCTGATGAATGGTCGTCCAGTAGTGCCCCTGGAGCAATGCTTTTTGGATTAAGGTGCGGGCCCCTTAGTGCGCGCCGCTGACCCTTTCGTGGATCTCACGGAGGACGTAGTCGGCTTCGTGGGGGTCGATGCACCGGAATAGGGGCTGAGTGAAGGACTTCTTGTAGAGGTTCCCATTGCTCCAGACGAAATGGCGAGCTTTGGCTCGGAGACGGCGGGCTTCTCCCCGATTTTCTGGGAGCGTACCTTCCCTCAGGAATTTCACGAGGGGCTTTCTCCAGTCCCGGTCTTCTTCCCGGGCTGTTTACACTTGAAGTATTGTTGCCCCGTCTTCTACGTTGGGCCGTGGCAAGACCTCGAAGAGGATGCTCCTATTGTTGTTGGCCGAGTAGGATGAAGCCAGCTTACTCAAAACGTCGGATTGGGCGTTGAGCTGTCTGGGGATCTGCTCTACCTGGACTTCATCGAATTCCTTCCGTAGTTTTCTTACTTCGGCCAGATACTTCACCATCAGAGGCTCTCGTGACTTGAATCGGCCGGTCACTTGGCCAACGACTAGGGCGGAGTCGCTGTGGATCCGAATCGTTTTCAGCCCTAGTCCGGAGGCTATGTGCAGTCTGGCCAGCAAGGCCTCGTATTCCGCCGCGTTGTTTGAGGCCTTGAACCCGAGCTTCAGAGAATACTCCATTTCTGCCTCGTTCGGGCCCTGAATGATGAGGCCGCTACCACAGCCTTCCTCGGTCGAGGACCCGTCGACGTAAAGGATCCAATCAGGGAATGAGTCGGGCTTCCCATCGACCGAGGGTTGAGCTGCGGGGGCCGACGTTGACTCTGGCTCATTGCTGGGGATGGTGCACTCGACGATAAAATCGACCAAGGCTTGTGCTTTGATGGCCTGCCTCGGGCTGTATTTTATGTCGAACTGGGACAACTCCCACCTCCACTTCTCCAAGCGGCCAGAGGACTCGGGTGAGGCGAGGATAGCCCCCAAAGGGCGCTCGGTAAGAACGAGGATGGTGTGCGTCTGGAAATAGTGTCGTAGCTTCCTTGAGGCCACGATGAGTGTCAAGACGATCTTCTCTATGGCCGGGTACCTCGTTTCTGCGTCTTTGAAGACATGGATCACATAGTATACCGGTTTCTGGACTCCGTCGACCTTTCGGACGAGCACTGCGCCCGCTTCTCGGTCGGATACCGCCAGATATAGCGATAGCTCGTTCTCTTCAACTGGTCGGGTGAGCAGCGGTGGAGTCGCAAGGTGCCTCTTTAATTGGTCAAAGGCGGTCTGTCACTCCTCCGACCACTCGAACCTTGGAATTTTCCTTAGAGCCTTGAAGAACGGGAGGCACTTCTCCCCAAACCTCGACATGAAACGACTCAGAGCGGCTACCCGCCCTGTCAGCCGCATGATTTCGACGTTAGTCTTGGGCGCGACCATGTTGAGGATGGCGTTGATTTTCTCCGGGTTAGCTTCGATCCAGCGGTGAGTGGCCATGAAACCGAGGAACTTTCCCCCGGTGACCCCGAATGCGCACTTGGCGGGGTTCGGTTTCATCTTGAACTTGCGGAAGACGTCGAAGGCCTCGCCCAGATCCTTGGCGTGGTCGACCGATGCACCGACTTGACGAGCATGTCGTCGGCATAATGTAACACTTTGATTTTCCCGTTTGTTTGGTGTTGGTGATAATTAGAAGTCGTGCATGTCTTTATGTTTGTGTGTGCGTAGGATTTATAGTTGTTATTGGTAGTGTGTGCGCATTTTGGGATAGGTCTTGTGCTTGTGTACACTTTGCATACTTAGACTTTTCTTGCAACTTGTTAACCCTTCATATGCATGGTTGCAAACTCTTTTCCCACCAATTAATCTTTTCTAAAACCCTTTATATAATTCAAAGTCCAAATAAAACAAGGAAGCATGGAGGGTAGGTAAAGGGTGGACTTTCTTGACCATTTCCCTCTCTTCTCTCTCTCTCTTCCTCATTCTGAATTTCCTGCAACTCCCCAGCAGAAAACCCTCCCCATTCTTCATCATTTCTTTCCCTTTTCTTTACCCTTGATTCCCAAACCAAACCCTACCCAAAACAATACTTTTTCCTTCATTAAACCATGAAAACTTGAGGTTTTTGAGGTGTTCTTGGGCAAACCTGCACAACTGAGGGAAAAGCTGAAAACTTTGGTGTCTCTAAGGTCAATTTAAGGTATAAATCTTAATCCTAGCACCCAATTTCCATAACTTGCATGTTTAGTTTAGAAATATCACTTTTTGTGCCATTTTAGTGCTTTTGGAGGGGGTTTAGTGTATCATGTTAAAACTTATGTTGTAGTGGCTTGATTAGCTTATTAACAAGTTATTAGTGAGTGATTAGACCTAGGTTTGTTTCAGATTTCATCAAAATACCATAAAGTTCCATTTTGTGCAAAATGTGTGTTTTGAACTGATTTTAGACACTGTAAGAATCTGCTGCTATCCGAGACTTTTCAGAACAAATCTAGTGATTGATTTAGCATGTATGTATGGTATGAAGTGCGCCGACCAAACCTGGGGACCCAATTCCCAAGTCTGGCCGCCAAAAATGGCATTCTGGCCGCAAATTGCGGCCAGACTGGGGAGGTTTGGGTTGGGGTTTGGGGGTGTGGGTCTCTGCTTATATGTAGGTTATTTTGGTATATATATATTTTCAATATCTTTCCTGTATCAAAATCTGGGGTAGAATACCTATTTTCCCGTATTTTCAACCTTTCGCGACACGCGTGTTACGTGTGTGTGGGTTTTGGGTTTCTGCGTATCGCGACGCGTCGGAGTGATTTCAGACGCGTAACCACACGTTTTAGCGTATCGCGCACACGCGCGCTTGGTTCGCGACACGAGTTACTTGTTGGGTTTTAATGTCGCGTTTGTGTGATTTCGAGCTTACATATGATATATTGGGTAATTCTAGGTTCGCAGGTGAGTACGGCGGACGCAGTGAAGAAAGGGAAGCAGGTTGTTGGCTACACCTAGCGAGAGACTACGGTGAGTAGATTTCACATCTACGGGGATATCGCCCGCATGGCGTTCTACGTCAGGGCAGATAGGACCTTATAGTGTTCCATATATATATTGCATGTTCATGGTTACTAGCTAGTGCATTGCATACCTTCTACACACTTATATCACATCGGATCATAGCATTGTAGTTCATCTATTTGTGACATGACCATATATTCATACTTGATGCCTATATCACATCGGATCATAGCATTGTAGTTCATCTATTTGTGACATGACCATATATTCATACTTGATGCCTATATCACATCGGATCATAGCATTGTAGTTCATCTATTTGTGACATGACCATATATTCATACCTGCTACACATATCACATCGGATCATCATACTTTAGTTTAGTATATATGACATGAATTGATATTCATACCTGCTACACATATCACATCGGATCATCATACTTTAGTTTAGTATATATGACATGAATTGATATTCATACCTGCTACACATATCACATCGGATCATCATACTTTAGTTTAGTATATATGACATGAATTGATATTCATACCTGCTACACATATCACATCGGATCATCATACTGTAGTTTATTATATATGACATGACTTGATATTCATACCTGCTACACATATCACATCGGATCATCATACTGTAGTTTATTATATATGACATGACTTGATGTTCATACCTGCTACACATATCACATCGGATCATTGCATTGTAGCACATTACATGTGACATGATTTGATATTCATACCTGATGCATATGTCACATCGGATTATTGTCTTGTAACATATCTATATGTAACTTGACCGGATATTTACATTTGACGCACATATCATATCGGATCATTGACTTGTATTTGTTTGGATTATATGTGATTTCTGGATTTGGGAACCGTGGCTATTTCAAATATGTAATCATTTTAAAACCCGGTTCCCTTGATATGATATTTCAGTGTGTCCACCATGTGTTTTCTCGGTGCTAGAGTGATATATGGAAACCCGAATCGAGGAGGCGGTTGAGGCCGATTACGGGTACATGGTGGACCCGGTATGGTACCCCGGGGCGAGAACGGTTTCGCTGTGCAGTAGACGGTGAGCCTGGCAGAGGGACCACTACCTACCGGTGATTGGTTGGACCTGACAGTTATCCGGAGTATACTGATCAGAGTCTATAGATGGATGTGGGTAACCCGGACTGACGGGGCCCGATGGATGAGGATTTGCGTGTCGATGCTGGACACGAGTATTTATGATATTTGGGTGCCGATGTTGGGCACTCGGGACTCTCAGAGGTGTACAGGATTCGAGGGCCGATGAGGGTGCCGGCGCCTGAGCTATTTGGGGGATCTGGGTGCATTGATGGACACCGATATACATTTATCCCACGTTGACATTCCGTGTAGATACTATATTTCCCCATGCTCAGCATTTGTTATTTGTACCTCATCCTGTAGTTACATTACCTGATAGAGCATTTGTACCTCATCCAGTAGATGCATTACCTGATAGAGCATTTGTACCTCACCAGTAGATGCATTACCTGATAGAGCACCTACATGATTATTGCACAGACCGCCTATCACCTTTTGATATCACCTGTTGGCATATGTTAGAGTAGCGTAGTATGTGCATGCTCGCGATTACCTTTATATGTTATCTCTATTCACGAGTTGGCAACTCACCCCCGTTGTGCCACAGTGTTTGCAGGTTGCCCTTCGGAGTAGTCGCGGCAGGCTGCGGTTGCATCTTTTGACACAGATACCCCTATAGTTGGTGTACTAGCTCTTTTGCTGATAGGTGGGTTTTGTGTGGTATCTGTTTATCTTTCTGTTTGTACATTGTTGTATCTAGTATTCTCCATCTACCATGTATGTATTTGACTTAGAGACAGTGTGAGGACGATGTTGTACCTTATTTGTGTTCTGGTGTCGTGCTCGTTGTGAGCCGACTTTTCTTATACAGTTTTTATGCTATCTGTGATGTTCCCACTTGTGGATCTTGAGCTTCGCTACGGCGTCGTATATTGTTATCTTGGGATTGTTTACTTAGATTTCTTATCATGTTAGTTGGTGTTTTCATTTAATTCTTATTACACTCTATACTTTCACTGGTTTGTTTTCTGGGTTTCCGGTTCCCTTAGTCACGTTACGCCTGTAGACGTTACGTGGTTAAGTGCCGGTCACGGGCCAAACTTTGGGTCGTGACAAAGTTGGTATCAGAGCGTAGGTTTTACCTCTCGGAGTGTAGGATGACCCTGGTATGATGGAGTAGGTAGCTGCGGCAGGGTAGCGTAGCGTGTGTATGTTCCGCGGCATACTCACGACACGGTACACCGCCTACGCGACCTTAGGACTTGTTTATATAAATTTCCTTCTTGAGTATATACATTCTCGTGATTCGATTTCCGTATCCTTATCGAATCCTATTGTTCCTTTCAGCCAATATGCCGCCAAAGACTACGAGGGCTCAGAGAGCGGCCGCGAGGGCCGAGATTCGAGTTGACTCGTCCGAGACGAGGACTGATCCGGGCAGTGCACCCGTTGTACCTGAGCAGACTGTTCCTCCTTTGACAGATCAGATCGCCACGCTAGGGGCTGGTGTGCAGGAGATGCGCCAGACGGTGGGATCTAGCATGCAGGAGATGCGTGACATGATAGGATCGCTAGTTGAGACGCTTCAAGCACAGCGACCAGAGGTAGCTCCACCTGTTCCAGCGACCGCGATGGTACCTACCACACAGCCAGTTGCCCCTGCAGTCACAGAGGTGATTACGGTATCGCTGTCAGACTTCATGAGGCTAAAGCCTCCGGCTTTCACAGGCACCGACACAGCCGAGGACCCCCAGTCCTTCCTTGATAAGATGGCCCGTATATGTCGTTCACTTAGATGCGCGGATGCGAGATGGGTCGAGTTAGCGAGCTTTCGCCTAGAGGGTCTTGCACAGAAGTGGTGTGATTCAGTTGAGAAGGGCAGAGCAGCGGGTCTTCCTCCTATGACCTGGACCGAGTTTGTAGCGCTATTCCTTGCCCGTTTTCTTCCTCAGAGTGTTAGGGATGCCCGAGCACGCAGATTTGAGTCCTTGCGCCAGACACCAGGGATGTCAGTAGCAGAGTACGACGTGCTGTTCACAGAGCTAGCTATCTATGCCCCGTACCTAGTGGCTACTGAGGAGTTGCGAGTTAAGAGATTTGTCCGAGGTTTGCTTACACCATTATTCCTTGCTATCAGCGCGCAGCATTACGAGACTTACTCAGCAGCAGTTGATGCGGCATTATTAGTAGAGGAGCGCCTTGCTGAGACTTCGGCAGTTCCAGGGCCGAAGAGAGTTCGTGCAGATACGTCAGTGCAGAGACGGCCATTCCAGCGTCGTGACAGGCACCTTGCAGGTGGCAGAGATTCGAGACGAGGCCGATTGTTTAGCTCCTATCCCCAGGAGGGCCAGAGACCGTTATCAGGATGTTACCGTTGCGGGAGTTCTTATCATCGTGTGCGAGACTGTCCCGAGGTACCCCGGAGTGGGGCGGCAGCACCGCGTGTTACATTACCACCTTCACCACCCCAGACGGCGTTGCCGATAGTACCTGCTGTTACTCCGCATCAGACGCATGCACGGAGAGGTCGTGGTCGTGGAGGATTTATTCATAGAGGACGAGGTGGCCGAGGTAGAGGACAGCCAGCGACCGGCAGGGGACAGTCAGTTGCAGGAGGAGGACAGGCACGGGTTTTTGCTTTGACGCATCAGGACGCGCAGGCGTCCAATGCGGTAGTCTCAGGTATCCTTTCTGTATGTTCGGTTGATGCACACGTGTTGTTTGATCCCGGATCCACGCACTCGTACGTATCCACACACTTTGTGCCGAGTTTGGGTAGAGAGTCCGGTTTGCTTGGCCAGCCGCTTGTTGTGACTACTCCTGTGGGAGAGTCGTTTGTTGCTAGGCACGTGTTCCGATCCTGTTCCGTCCGTATTGGCGAGAGAGGGTTGCCGGTCGACTTGATCCTTCTTGAGATGTTGGACTTCGACGTTCTGTTGGGCATGGATTGGTTAGCCACGTGCTATGCTTCTGTTGACTGCCGCGAGAAGACAGTTCGATTTTGTTTTCCCGGCGAGCCGGTTGTTGTTGTGTTGGGGGACCGTAGTGCTACCCCTCACTGTGTGATTTCTTCTGTTCGCGCTGGACAGCTTTTGTGGAAGGGATGTCAGGGGTTTCTCGCATATGTTTGCGATACTAGAGCTACAGAGGTTCCTCTGGATCAGGTTCCGGTGGTTAGCGAGTTCCCTGATGTGTTCCCTGACGAGCTTCCTGGGCTACCGCCCGAGCGTGATATTTCTTTCTGCATTGATTTGGTTCCTGGCACGGGGCCTATTTCAGTACCGCCTTATCGGATGGCCCCGGCGGAACTTAGGGAGTTGAAGGGTCAGTTGCAGGACTTGCTGGATAAGGGACTTATTCGACCCAGTGTTTCTCCTTGGGGTGCTCCAGTCTTGTTCGTCAAGAAGAAGGACGGCAGCATGCGTTTGTGTATTGACTACCGCCAGCTGAACAAGGTGACAGTGCGAAATCGATATCCTTTGCCACGCATCGACGATTTGTTCGACCAGCTTCAGGGGGCAGGATACTTTTCGAGGATCGATTTGCGATCAGGCTACCATCAGCTGCGCGTACGACAGGAGGACATTCCTAGGACGGCTTTCCGCACACGTTACGGCCACTATGAGTTTTTGGTGATGTCGTTCGGACTCACCAACGCGCCAGCAGCATTCATGGACATGATGAACCGTATTTTCCGGCCGTATCTTGACATGTTCATTATAGTGTTTATTGACGATATCTTGGTGTATTCTCGGAGTAGAGAGGAGCACGAGCAGCACCTGCGGATTTCACTGCAGACCTTGAGGGAGCATCAGCTTTTCGCCAAATTCTCCAAGTGTGCCTTCTGGCTAGACAGCGTAGACTTCTTGGGCCACGTGATTACACGAGATGGTATATGTGTCGACCCGAGAAAGATAGAGGCAGTTCGGAGTTGGCCTAGACCCACGTCAGTGATGAAGGTTCGTAGCTTTCTAGGGCTGGCAGGTTATTACAGGCGATTTGTGCAGGACTTCTCTCGCATTGCTACACCGTTGACCGGGTTGACCCGGAAGGGAGTTCACTTCGATTGAACGGAGGAGTGTGAGCACAGTTTCCAGCGGTTACGGGCTCTACTGACCACGACACCAGTACTATCTTTGCCTTCAGGATCAGGCGGATTTGCGGTCTACTGCGATGCTTCACGAGTGGGACTGGGATGCGTTTTGATGCAGCACGACAGGGTGATTGCGTATGCTTCACGGCAACTAAAGAAACATGAACAGAATTACCCTACTCATGATCTGGAGATGGCTGCGGTGGTCTTTGCACTCAAGATCTGGCGACATTATCTGTATGGAGAGTCGTGCCAGATATTCACCGACCACAAGAGCTTAAAATATATATTTCAGCAGCGAGACCTGAACCTTAGACAGCGCCGATGGATGGAGTTAGTGAAGGACTACGATTGTGAGATCTTATATCATCCGGGCAAGGCGAATGTAGTAGCAGATGCGTTGAGCAGGAGGCCCGGGGGTAGTCTATCTTGTGTGAGCGCAGTGCAGAGGCAGTCGTCGGCAGATTGGCATATCTTATGCGACAGCCGGGTACAGTTTGAGTTTACGCCGATCGGGGGACAGATGGCGCATGTTCGTGCACGCCCACAGTTGCTTGACCGTATATACGAGGCACAACACAGTGATGACCGCTGTTCAGAGATCAGGACACAGATGGGACAGGGCAGATTTTCCGAGTTCGTGATCGACGATCAGGGGACACTACGATTTGGGGCTAGACTGTGCGTACCGGATGCTGAGGGATTGCGGCGCGAGATTCTTGAGGATGCACATCGATCGGTATATAGTGTTCATCCCGGTTCCACCAAGATGTACCACGATCTGAGAGATATTTACTGGTGGGACGGTATGAAGAGGGATATTGCAGATTTTGTGTCGAGATGCCTGACTTGTCAGCAAGTCAAGGCTGAGCACCAGAGGCCCGCGGGAGAGCTACAGCCATTACCCATTCCGGAGTGGAAATGGGAACAGATATCTATGGACTTCATTGTGGGTCTACCCAGGACTAGTCGAGGGTATGACTCCATCTGGGTGATCGTGGATCGTTTGACGAAAGCGGCTCACTTCCTACCGGTGAAGACGACTTTCGGATTTACTCAGTATGCCCAGGTTTACATTGATCAGATTGTGCGACTGCACGGAGTTCCGACATGCATCGTGTCCGATAGAGGCACCCAGTTTACCAGCCGACTATGGCAGAGGCTTCAGGAGGCTCTGGGCACTCGCTTGAGTTTCAGCACAGCATTCCATCCGCAGACCGACGGACAGTCAGAGCGGACTATTCAGACTCTCGAGGACATGCTCAGAGCATGCGTTTTAGACTTCGGAGGTAGCTGGGATCATCATTTGCCCTTAGTAGAGTTCTCCTACAACAACAGCTACCAGGAGACCATTCCGATGGCACCGTTTGAGGCTCTTTATGGGAGGAAATGCAGGTCGCCTACTTGTTGGACAAAACTCAGTGAGAGCAGTATTTTTGGGCCACAGATCGTTGAGGAAACGACAGCGAAGATCCAGTTGATTCGCGATAGGATGAGAGCAGCCCAGAGTAGGCAGAAATCTTATGCGGACCGTCGTCGACGCAGACTTGAGTTTTCTGTTGGTGATCATGTTTTCTTGAGGGTCTCCCCAATGAAGGGCGTGATGAGGTTTGGAAGGAAGGGGAAGCTTAGTCCCAGATACGTAGGCCCCTTCGAGATCCTTGAGCGTATTGGTACAGTTGCGTATCGATTAGCCCTTCCGCCCAGTTTTCCAGACGTGCACCCCGTATTTCACGTTTCGATGCTCCGCCGATATCTTCATGATCCTTCGCATGCGGTTCAGCACCCGACGATCCAGCTTGAGCGCGATCTTTCCTATGCAGAGCAGCCAGTGATGATCTTGGATCGACAAGTGAAGAAATTGAGGTCGAAGGAGATACCGTCCGTCAAGGTACTTTGGCGTGGACAGAGCAGGGAGGAGGTCACTTGGGAGACCGAGAGCGAGATGAGGAAGAGGTATCCCCATCTTTTTGAAGGTGCGTATGTGTTAGATTTTAAATTCGGGGACCGAATTTCTTTAAGGGGGGTAGATTGTAACACTTTGATTTTCCCGTTTGTTTGGTGTTGGTGATAATTAGAAGTCGTGCATGTCTTTATGTTTGTGTGTGCGTAGGATTTATAGTTGTTATTGGTAGTGTGTGTGCATTTTGGGATAGGTCTTGTGCTTGTGTACACTTTGCATACTTAGACTTTTCTTGCAACTTGTTAACCCTTCATATGCATGGTTGCAAACTCTTTTCCCACCAATTAATCTTTTCTAAAACCCTTTATATAATTCAAAGTCCAAATAAAACAAGGAAGCATGGAGGGTAGGTAAAGGGTGGACTTTCTTGACCATTTCCCTCTCTTCTCTCTCTCTCTTCCTCATTCTGAATTTCCTGCAACTCCCCAGCAGAAAACCCTCCCCATTCTTCATCATTTCTTTCCCTTTTCTTTACCCTTGATTCCCAAACCAAACCCTACCCAAAACAATACTTTTTCCTTCATTAAACCATGAAAACTTGAGGTTTTTGAGGTGTTCTTGGGCAAACCTGCACAACTGAGGGAAAAGCTGAAAACTTTGGTGTCTCTAAGGTCAATTTAAGGTATAAATCTTAATCCTAGCACCCAATTTCCATAACTTGCATGTTTAGTTTAGAAATATCACTTTTTGTGCCATTTTAGTGCTTTTGGAGGGGGTTTAGTGTATCATGTTAAAACTTATGTTGTAGTGGCTTGATTAGCTTATTAACAAGTTATTAGTGAGTGATTAGACCTAGGTTTGTTTCAGATTTCATCAAAATACCATAAAGTTCCATTTTGTGCAAAATGTGTGTTTTGAACTGATTTTAGACACTGTAAGAATCTGCTGCTATCCGAGACTTTTCAGAACAAATCTAGTGATTGATTTAGCATGTATGTATGGTATGAAGTGCGCCGACCAAACCTGGGGACCCAATTCCCAAGTCTGGCCGCCAAAAATGGCATTCTGGCCACAAATTGCGGCCAGACTGGGGAGGTTTGGGTTGGGGTTTGGGGGTGTGGGTCTCTGCTTATATGTAGGTTATTTTGGTATATATATATTTTCAATATCTTTCCTGTATCAAAATCTGGGGTAGAATACCTATTTTCCCGTATTTTCAACCTTTCGCGACACGCGTGTTACGTGTGTGTGGGTTTTGGGTTTCTGCGTATCGCGACGCGTCGGAGTGATTTCAGACGCGTAACCACACGTTTTAGCGTATCGCGCACACGCGCGCTTGGTTCGCGACACGAGTTACTTGTTGGGTTTTAATGTCGCGTTTGTGTGATTTCGAGCTTACATATGATATATTGGGTAATTCTAGGTTCGCAGGTGAGTACGGCGGACGCAGTGAAGAAAGGGAAGCAGGTTGTTGGCTACACCTAGCGAGAGACTACGGTGAGTAGATTTCACATCTACGGGGATATCGCCCGCATGGCGTTCTACGTCAGGGCAGATAGGACCTTATAGTGTTCCATATATATATTGCATGTTCATGGTTACTAGCTAGTGCATTGCATACCTTCTACACACTTATATCACATCGGATCATAGCATTGTAGTTCATCTATTTGTGACATGACCATATATTCATACTTGATGCCTATATCACATCGGATCATAGCATTGTAGTTCATCTATTTGTGACATGACCATATATTCATACTTGATGCCTATATCACATCGGATCATAGCATTGTAGTTCATCTATTTGTGACATGACCATATATTCATACCTGCTACACATATCACATCGGATCATCATACTTTAGTTTAGTATATATGACATGAATTGATATTCATACCTGCTACACATATCACATCGGATCATCATACTTTAGTTTAGTATATATGACATGAATTGATATTCATACCTGCTACACATATCACATCGGATCATCATACTTTAGTTTAGTATATATGACATGAATTGATATTCATACCTGCTACACATATCACATCGGATCATCATACTGTAGTTTATTATATATGACATGACTTGATATTCATACCTGCTACACATATCACATCGGATCATCATACTGTAGTTTATTATATATGACATGACTTGATGTTCATACCTGCTACACATATCACATCGGATCATTGCATTGTAGCACATTACATGTGACATGATTTGATATTCATACCTGATGCATATGTCACATCGGATTATTGTCTTGTAACATATCTATATGTAACTTGACCGGATATTTACATTTGACGCACATATCATATCGGATCATTGACTTGTATTTGTTTGGATTATATGTGATTTCTGGATTTGGGAACCGTGGCTATTTCAAATATGTAATCATTTTAAAACCCGGTTCCCTTGATATGATATTTCAGTGTGTCCACCATGTGTTTTCTCGGTGCTAGAGTGATATATGGAAACCCGAATCGAGGAGGCGGTTGAGGCCGATTACGGGTACATGGTGGACCCGGTATGGTACCCCGGGGCGAGAACGGTTTCGCTGTGCAGTAGACGGTGAGCCTGGCAGAGGGACCACTACCTACCGGTGATTGGTTGGACCTGACAGTTATCCGGAGTATACTGATCAGAGTCTATAGATGGATGTGGGTAACCCGGACTGACGGGGCCCGATGGATGAGGATTTGCGTGTCGATGCTGGACACGAGTATTTATGATATTTGGGTGCCGATGTTGGGCACTCGGGACTCTCAGAGGTGTACAGGATTCGAGGGCCGATGAGGGTGCCGGCGCCTGAGCTATTTGGGGGATCTGGGTGCATTGATGGACACCGATATACATTTATCCCACGTTGACATTCCGTGTAGATACTATATTTCCCCATGCTCAGCATTTGTTATTTGTACCTCATCCTGTAGTTACATTACCTGATAGAGCATTTGTACCTCATCCAGTAGATGCATTACCTGATAGAGCATTTGTACCTCACCAGTAGATGCATTACCTGATAGAGCACCTACATGATTATTGCACAGACCGCCTATCACCTTTTGATATCACCTGTTGGCATATGTTAGAGTAGCGTAGTATGTGCATGCTCGCGATTACCTTTATATGTTATCTCTATTCACGAGTTGGCAACTCACCCCCGTTGTGCCACAGTGTTTGCAGGTTGCCCTTCGGAGTAGTCGCGGCAGGCTGCGGTTGCATCTTTTGACACAGATACCCCTATAGTTGGTGTACTAGCTCTTTTGCTGATAGGTGGGTTTTGTGTGGTATCTGTTTATCTTTCTGTTTGTACATTGTTGTATCTAGTATTCTCCATCTACCATGTATGTATTTGACTTAGAGACAGTGTGAGGACGATGTTGTACCTTATTTGTGTTCTGTTGTCGTGCTCGTTGTGAGCCGACTTTTCTTATACAGTTTTTATGCTATCTGTGATGTTCCCACTTGTGGATCTTGAGCTTCGCTACGGCGTCGTATATTGTTATCTTGGGATTGTTTACTTAGATTTCTTATCATGTTAGTTGGTGTTTTCATTTAATTCTTATTACACTCTATACTTTCACTGGTTTGTTTTCTGGGTTTCCGGTTCCCTTAGTCACGTTACGCCTGTAGACGTTACGTGGTTAAGTGCCGGTCACGGGCCAAACTTTGGGTCGTGACACATAAACTTCCATGTTCCTGCCGATCTGCGGTTTGAACATGCGATTGACCAAGCGTTGGTACGTAGCTCCGGCGTTTTTGAAGCCGAAAGGCAATACCTTGTAGCAGTATACCCCCCGGTCCGTTGTGAATGCGGTGAGATTCTCGTCTGCCGGATTCATACGGATCTGATTGTAGCCGGAAAAAGCATCCATGAAGCTAAGTAGCTCATGGCCCGCCGAGCTGATCTATTCGAGTGAGGGGATAGTTGTCTTTCGGGCACGCCTTGTTGAGGTCGGTGAAGTCGACGCACATGCACTATTTTCCTCTTGACTTTTTGACCATGACCACGTTTGCCAACCATTCGGAGTAGGGCACGTTCTGAATGAAGTTGGCGGCAAGGAGCCTGTCCACCTCGTCCTCGATCGTCTTCTGTTTGATCAGGGCGAAGCTTCGCTTTTTCTGCCTGACGGGTCGGGCCGTAGGATCTACCCCGAGCTTGTGAGATATGATTTTAGGGTCGATCCCAAGCATGTCAGCAGGTGCCCAGGCGAACACGTCAGAGTTGTTTCTGAGAAAATGAACCAGGTCGTCTCACTGAGTACCTGTCAGAAGCGACCCGATCTGAACGGTTCGTTCGTCATCCCCTTCTACGAGAGGGACCTCTGTCAGTGGCTCCACCGGGGTCCATCGGACTTCTTTTTGCTCGTCTCGAGTGTCCAGAGAACCCCTGATGTCACCCTTGCCCTCAACATCGTTGTTTGGCCCCTCAGACGAAGATGTCGCGGTGAAGCAAACCTTTGCAGTCCGTTGGTCTCCGTAGGCCCGACCTATACCGCCTTGGTTGAGCGGGGATTTCATCGCCAGGTGGAAGGTCGATATCTGGGCCCTGAGGGAGTTCAGTGTAGGGCGGCCGAGGAGGATGTTGTAGGCCGACGGGATTCTCGCTACGATGAGTTCCACAGGCACGATGCGCGTTCGGCCGACCTTTCCGATGTTAAATTGGAGAGTGATTACCCCTTTCGCCGGGATGGAGTGCTTGGTGAACCCTGATAAGACGTGGGTGGTCGGCCTTAGGTCCGACGGGGTGAGTCCCATACGCAGGAAGCAGTCATAAAATAGAATGTCTGCCGAGCTTCCGGAGTCGACCAGTATCCTCTGCACCTCATAGCGGTGGACCCGAGCTGTGATCACCAGCGGGTCGTTGTCGGGAAGGGATATACCGTGGAGGTCCTCGTCGTTAAAAATGATCGGCTCGGCTGCCATGACCTTCTTCCTTGGATGGCTGTCAGTCCCCTCGATCGGTGAAGTGTGCCGAACCTCGTCGGTATTTGCCGTACCCCCTGCCGATATGGCCATGATTTGGCTGATGGTCAATTCGCCGGGAGGGGGACGTTGTTCTTGCTCACGGTCAGCCTTCTGTTTGTCCCGCAAGTACGTTGCTAGGTGGCCCGAGCGGATTATCTCCTCGATGTAGTCTCGGAGCTGCTTGCAATTCTCCGTGGAGTGGCCCTGTGACCTATGGAAGCCGCAGTAGGGGCCCCGGATGTGCTCTGCCGCCCTGTTCGAGACTGGGAGGAGCTTGAAGAACCTCTTTCCCTTAGCCTCCTCCAGCAGTACCGTTTGAGAGACGTTGAGCAGGGTGTACTCTTGAAACTCCGGGGAGTAGGGCTTCGGCCGCTCAATCGTCTTTTTCTCTTCCCGCCCCTTTTTCTTGTCATCAATTTGTTCTGTCGGGGGCAGATTGGCATTCACCTCAGATTCAAGCTGGATCTCACGTTCGGTCCAGGCCTTCACCTCGGCCATGGTCTTAGGTTGCGCTAATGCAAAGGAGCGTAACCACTCCTTGTGCCTAAGACCCGACCTAAGTGCTGTAATGACCGTCTTGTCCCGGTGTTCTGGGACTTCGAGGAGGGCGTTGTAGAAGCGGGTGACGTACCCTTTGAAGGTTTCTTTGTCTCCGCTCTTTATTGTGAAGAGATGGTCGACGGTCCGCTTCTGCCGTTTGTTCCCGACGAAGTGGCTGAGGAATTAGGTGGCTAGCTCATCGAAGGTTGAGATTGAGCGTGGCGCGAGTCCTCGGAACCAGTCTTGTCCGGAGCGGATGAGAGTGGCCGGGAAAGCGCGGCATTGGGCGGCGTCGGAACAGTCCTGGAAACTCATCCCGGCTATGAACGCGTCCAAATGGTCCTTCGGGTCGGACTTCCCGTCGAAGAGTGAGACCTTCGGGGCTTGTTCCGGGAGGAGACATGGATGGCGAGCAGCTCTTCGGTGAAGGGCTTCGTGAGCGAATCGGCAGCGTATTTAGCCCCGTCGCTCGAATGACGACCTTCCCGATGCATACCTTCGATCTTCTTTTCGAGGGCGTCGAGTCAGCCGTGGTATCCCGATAAGTCGGCATACTCTGATTTTTGGCCTCTGCTGCCGGAGACCTCTGCGTGGCCACGGCCTCGATTCCGTTCGATGACGTTCCTCAGGTCTCCTGGCGAGGTCGTTTTATGCTGCCGTGGCGAGTCCCGTGCGCGCGACCTCGTCGAAGGAGGGGGTGTCGGTCATGCCTGTGCCCAGGCGAGCTGACCGACACCTCCTCGGGAGGGACAGGGACGCGATGGGGCTCGGGGCGAGGCGCTCTGGCGTAAGACCTCGGAGTTAAACTGTGCGGCGCCCACCGGGTCATTGAATATGTCGGTCCGGGGGATCTGCGACCGCCGGAGACAGCGAGGCGGTGATCGGTTGTGGCAACGCGGGCAGAGTCTTCTCTCCCTTTGTAGGGGTCCCGGTCCAGCGGAGGGGGAGCGGCGACCCGGAGAGCCTGCCCAGCCGTTTGGACACGGACGGGTGCATCCACGACGGACATGAGTCGATCTATCCGAGCGGATAGGACGTGAATGGCGTTCGGTGGAGGAGGGGATTCTCCCTTGCCTCCACTGTGGGGAGGCCGACGGCTGGTGCTTGGATCGTCGCGGTGACCGCTTGCCATGTAGTTGAGATCGGAAGATGAACTTTTGGTTGAGTGGAACTAGTTTCCCACAGACGGCGCCATCTGATGGAACTTTGGATCTCCATCAGATGTTATCTTCCGTTGATCTGCTGCGAGCGCTGATGGACGGCTGGGATTGAGTTGGAGGGTTGACTCCTGGAGCGTGTGGATCTCAATGGGTTTGGTGTGGTTGAGGCCGAGCTACCTGCAAAGAAGTCCCGGGGTGGTTGTGCCACCGAGGACCCTCCGACGATCAAGTTAGACGAGGTATTTTGCCAGAGTAACGGCCTAGTGGAGTAAAAATGGCTTAGCTCGATCGTCTGAGAGAGGGGTTTATATAGCGGCAGCAATGGGCAGGAGGGCGCGAGATTCACGCCGGCCGTTACGCCCCTGGCGTCACGTCCGCGTGATTGGCGGGATCCCGCATTAATGACGAGACAGGATCGTTAATGGGGGATCGTGATGGCGTGGGACGCGGGATCATGGGCGGCGGATATCTCGTGCATGGCGAGATTCGCGGAGCCGTGGCGGAGGCGTCTGTGATCAGCGCTGTAGGTCGGTCGGTGAGATCGAGGAAGATGAGCTCGGCGGAAGGCTCGGGCACGAGCGGGAGGCCGAGGCATCTTGGTTCTGATGAGGGCGGAGAGGAGGATTAGGCGGTGGAGAGCAAGGAAACTCATGGATTTCGTTGTTTGATGGAAATTGAGAAATTTAATATGAGAAGCTTTTTGGAAGCCAGTGTTTTGTAGGGGTTAATAAAGGTAGTTTTGGATTTAACATATTGACTTCTGATTGACCATATCTCACAGAACATTAACGGTGATTAATTCCAAGAGTGCAAACCATTGCCTTTTAAATGTTAGGGGTGGGGTATTTCATGCCATATCTGCCGAAAAATTAGGGGTATTTCTTGCAATTTAGCCTAATTCATCTAGCAAAGCCTTCTTTATTTAAAACAATAAGAAGGGATCAGCTATAGCTGTTTTCAGTTTCTGACATAAGAAGGGGAAATATAGTCTGCAGACATAAGATGCAAAACAATTTAAATTTTGAATGATAATTACAACATCCCTAATGACAGCAAAATGGCTCAGCTAGAGGAATTGATTATGTTTAAACTGTGATAATTACAACATCCCATTTGAGTCGAAGGTCTTCATTGCCAGCCAGAGGAATTAATGTTCTTTAAACTCGCTAGAGGAATCCATTATGTTTTTTAAACTCACATTCGGATTAGAACTTGGTGGCTCTTTCGTCAAGAAGTCGTGGGTATATAACTTCAGCAACAGGGGAAAGCTGCAACCCACTACAGTGATCAAAATGGCAAGCCATTTGCACTTCTTTTCCATCACCAGATACATGCCGGCCGAGAAGGAAATCAACGTGGCGTAGAGCGCGATATCTAACAGCACGATACTATAGAATATTGTGGAGTAATTAAAGATATGTGTTTTCAATCACACTGATGATACTCATAAGTGGGAATTCCCCAGATCACGACACGTAGCAGATGACATATCATCCACGTACACCCGCTAGATTCTTAGAGGCTACGAAGCTGGAATAAGTATGATGCATTGAGGACATTCCTCGACACCTCGCCTCCGAGATTGTACCCAACCTTTTAGAAGACTTTTCCGGAGTACGTCCCACCTTCAGCTGACCGCCAGCCAATAGCTCGTCTTCGAGCTATCTTATAACCGAGACTCTTCAACTCACTTGCTTGTTTCCGAGCTATCCTATATTTGAGATTCTTCAGCGTAGCATGAAGCCCGAGCGTTCCTGTAACGGTTCCGCGTATCTCGCCACGACGAGATCTCCGCCGCTCTACGTCCCGCATTCTACGCTTGCGTATCTTGCCATTAATTGGTGTATCCCGCCATCAACGCGAATGTGACGCAGGGGTATAATGGACGGCGAGAATCTTGCATCGGCTCGCTCCATGCGACCGCTATATAAACTCCTCTTCTAGACGGCTAAGTAACTTAAATTGAATCCAATACATACGCTACTACTCTGCCCATCTATTCTTCGGTACTTACTTGATCGTTGGAGGATCCTCCGGTGGTTTTCCATCCTGAGACTTCCTTTGCAGGTAGCTCGGCATCAACAACAACCTATTGAGATTCACACGCTCAATCTTCTACAACAAATCTCAGCCGTTCAGCCCCGCTGGCCACAAGATCGATGGAGGACAACATCTGAGGGAGATTCCGACCTCTATCAGTTGACGCCGTCTGTGGGAAATCTTTTCCACCCAAAAAAGTTGATCTTCTGCTTTCGATTCGATGGCCAGCGATCATCGTAATGAAGATCCCAGCACAACGTCATCGAAACCTTATCTGCACGGATCGACAGACTCACGGCGATGGTGTAGCGTCTTGAAAAGTCGTTTTGGTGTTTTCTTGAAATTCGGTGAAAATTCGGTATTTTTCCGAAAACCGTCTTTCTCGATATTTTGCAGTTTAGGGCTAATTATACCTTAAATGGATAGGTAATTACTTGTTTTTAGTAGCTAATGAGTTAATTATGAAATTTTGGTCATTTAAAAATTTTTCCCTATTTTTCATTTTTTTAATATTATTTTAAGCCGGTAAGAAAATACATTAAATAAGCGATAAATACAAATTTTTCCGGGCTAATTTTAATCTCTAAAATTATGATAATTATATTCTAGTGATAACATGAATTTTTAGTAATTTATTTTGATTTTTTTCAAATTTTTATGAATTTAAACGAATTTATTGAATTTTGGGCTAAAACTTGCAATTTTTGAGTTGTAGGGGGCCTTTTTGCATAAAATTTCTTTTGCAAAACCCCTCTCTCATTTCCCTCAGCCCTAGGACAGCCCAACCATGACCAAGTCCAGAAAATTCTGATCTCTTTTCTTTAGTTGTTTCTTGAGTTGATTTAAGGGGTTTTTTTTGGGTTTATTTTAATTTAATTGAATAAAGTATGATACATTGACTTGGAGACTTGACCCATGACCTTCCCCACTTGCCCACACCCTCCCCCATCCCTCTTCTGGTCGAAAATTCCAGCAGCCCTCCCCCTTCACCTTCCTCTTTTCATTTCCTCCAAAATTTCATCAAAATTGCTACAAAAATCCATTTAAATCCACAAATTTGTTTACAAAACCAAAACAAATCCTTGTGCTACCTCTTCTCAAGCCTATTATAGTTGAAAACATGTGGAAAGGAGGCATTTTTGGAGCAAATTCTCTTGCTTGATCCATTGATCAAGAGGTATAATTCTCATCAAGTTGCTTTCTTTTGCTAAAAATTCCTTTAATTGTATGGTTAGTGTTAAAAGTTAGCTTATTTCTAATCTAGTTTAAAAGAAGTAGTTTGTCTAAACTAGGGTTTTGAACCATGGTGGTTAATTAAGTTGTTTATAGTTAAGTTAGTTGTTAATGAACTAACCTATATAGTTATCTTGTTGATATAGTTTCCAATTATGCTAATTTGGTTAAATCTAGAAGTGTGAAATTGCTTTTTAGGATTTTCAAGAAAAGGATTTTGTATGGAAATGGTATTTGAAACATGATTAGTGAGTTGATTAAGTTTTAGAAAGCATTATTTAGTTAATTGAACCTAAATTGTTATCTAGTGTTTTGCTAACCTAACCTAAGAGGTTAATTTCCTTAAGTGGGCTTTTGTAGTGTTAAATTAAGTTTTTCAAGTGTGGATTTTGATTTGCAATTGCTATTTTTAAAAATCAAGAAAGGGTTTGGTTGTGGAATATAGGTTTTGGAGCATGGTTAATGTGTTGTAATTAGTGTGTGTGGATTGCTTGTAGTGTGCTTGGGTGAGTATGCTAGATTGTAGTCGTTTTGTCGCAAATCGGCGACGTTGCACCGATTTTTTGGTATGTATATGCTTACTAGATTTTTATATAAATTATGTGATGGACTATTTTTGATATCTTGATGATTGTAATGGCTTGTCCTACGACTTTTAGGATGCGTGAGTGCGGTTTTTGGGTAGTCGGGTTTTAGTTTTGCCGGGTGACCCAAATCGGCGTTTTTTGGCAGTTTTTGCGATTTTCGCGTGTGTTCCGCGCATTTTGTGCACGTTGTACCTAGCTAGCGAACTTTAGTAGTTTCGTTGGGGGTTTTGCGTCGTTCTTGAATGTGTAACCTTATATTTGGTATTGATGTAAATTCCAGGTTCGGTCGCGGAAACTTCAGACGCGGCGCGAAAGGGAAAGGCGGTGATTGGATACAGCTAGCCAGGGATTCCGGTGAGTAGATTTAACATCTACGGGGGACGATCGTTTGGATGGCGCAAGTCGTCCGATAGATTTAGTAAACTGGAAATAGTAAATTGGATAATCACTTGTGACATTAGAATAATAATACTGGCATGATAATTGCTGCAATTAGATCAATAGGTTATACCCATATACGCAAACTCAATTGTAGGACACATGCACCATTACCAGGTCTTTATATGCAGCACGAGCACTATTCATGTTTACACACACACCCTGGTAATTGCCATGCCACCACACTAGATAACTTTTAAATTGAAACCTTTTACTAATTGATACTTAAACTGGTACTATTGCCTTTAATTCCTTAAAAATGAAACCGTAGTATTGCTAATTCATGTGCATGTACTTCATCATATTAATTGTTCATGCTTAATATATTAATCACACATCGCAACTTGATTATTGATATCATACGCATTCATTATCATTGATATATGCACTTATGTGGATTTCTGGAGATTTTATGATATTGCTGGATTTCGGGGGAAAGCCGCAAAATTTCTAAACTTATTATATTTTTAAAATATGTAAAATTGCGGTTTTCTAGTGATGTAAGTGTCGTCCACCATGAGTTTGCTGTGGATTTGGAAATCCGTGTCGAGGAGTGGAGGAACCGGCACGGGTACATGGTGGGCCCGGTAAGGTACCCCGGGGCAAGAGGAATGTGGTGATGACGTTGAGCCTGGCAGGGGACGGATTACCTACCGGTGACTGTTTGGGATGGCGGATATCCAGAGGATACCGACCGTGGCCGCTGGATGATGAGATATTGATATTTGAGATGGGTCAGCCGGACGGCTGAGGCCAGAGATACATTTATGAGATTTGAGACAGCTTTTTGGGTGTCGTTGCTGGACACCGATTTTCGTCGATTCATTGACATTATGCTGGTATTCTAAAAGAGTTTCAAAAACAAAAAGAGATAAAATATTTCTTATATATATACCTATTGAGACCTCAGATATTCATGTTGCATACATATTAGTACACTGATGTTATATACACACCTGCTAGTGCATCCAGTCTTACCTGTATTATAGATGCTAGGATGCTTGTGTGCATGCATACGATAGCCTTTGTAGATGTTATTTATTACTCACGAGTTGGCAACTCACCCCCGTTGTGCCACAGTCTTTTGCAGGTCCGCTCCGTCAGTTCAGTAGCGGCGGGCGCACTTGTCTTTTGCCTCTTTTGCCTGAGCTCGAGATTTGCTCATAGGTGGGTTATGTTATTTTTTGTACCACCTTGTATATTCTTGTATCTAGTGTACTCCATCTACTGTTTCTACCAGATTATTGTATATTGACCTAGAGATGAGACTGTGAGGTTTGTGGATTTTATGCTGTATTTTGGGGTCGAGCTCACTTGAGCCGACATGCTACTTTTCTCATACTTCCTTATGCTTTATTATGCTTGTTGTCATTTACATTGCGTGGGATTTGTGACCGCCTTATGGCGAAGAGCTAGCTCCCGCTTGGGGATGCCTTATTTGTTGGTTTTACATATATTTTTGTTGTACCCATTTTGGGGGCCAGTATTTACAAAGGAGACTCTGCCGAAATTTTCGGGAAAAATTGGTATTGTTTTTAAAAAGGTGTTTTACATGACTTATTTGATAACTCGCTTTCAATTGATTGGGTTTTCTTCACTCTTTTGCTTCATTGGTTTTGTTTTCTGGGCTTTGGCTTACTTATTTTACGGACGCCTTTAGACGTTTCGTAAACTTAAGTGCCAGTCACGTTCCGTACCCTGCGGGTCGTGACAAAGTTGGTATCAGAGTTATAGGTTTTACCTTTGTGAGTGTAGGATGACCCTTGGTAGATGGAGTAAGTGACTTAAGCAGGGTAACGTAGCGTGCGTATGTCCGCGGCATACTTACGATACGGTACTCCGCCTAAGTGACTTTAGGGTATACTTGCTTGAAAATTCCTTCTTCAATTCAGTGTATCCTATGATCCTATTGTACTGTCCCTACTATCCGTTTTCCTATAACAGCCACTATGCCGCCGAAGGCTATGAGGGCACAGAGGGCTGCCGCCAGAGACGAGATTCGAGCTGGCTCGTCCGAGACTAGGACTGAGCAGGGTGGTATGCCTACGCCGCAGGGACAGACCGATCCACCTTCCCCAGGCCGTATGGATAGGCTCGAGACCGGTATGGAGGAGTTGCGACAGATGATGGGAGGCATGCAGGAGCTGCGTCAGATGGTAGGATCCCTAGTTGCAGCCAGTCGTACACCGAGGCCGGATGACGTACCTACTACATCCCAGACGACCATGATACCTGCTCCTACTACTACCACCGTGACCATCCCGGTTTCACTACAGGATTTCATGAGACTGAGACCTCCAGTATTCACCGGCACCGAGACAGTGGAGGACCCACAGACGTTCCTTGACAGTTTAGCCAGGATCTGCCGTTCGCTGAGATGTTCGGATGATCGATGGGTAGAGCTTGCGAGTTTCCGACTAGAGGGTCTCGCGCAGACATGGTGGGAGTCAGTCTTGAGAGGTCGAGCTGCAGATCTACCGCCTATGACTTGGACCGAGTTTACAGCGGTCTTTCTAGCCCGTTTCCTTCCAGAGAGCGTTCGTGACGCCAGAGCTCGCAGCTTCGAGGCCTTAGTCAAGACACCTGGGATGACGGTATCTGAGTATGATATCCAGTTTACACAGTTATCCCGATATGCTCAGTATTTGGTGGATACCGAAGAGAAGATGGTGAAGAGGTTCGTACAGGGACTTGATGCCCAGCTATATCTTGCCATTGGCGCCCAGCATTACGACACTTATTCAGCTGCTATGGATACGGCATTGCGGATGGAGGCACGCATATCATGGACTTCGGCCGTTTCTGGGCCGAAGAGGATGCGCACCGATGTACCGCCTCAGAGGCAGCGCGCCAGATTCTTTCCGAGAGATAGGCCTGGCAGAGGATTTGGGCGGGGACAGTTATATGGTTCTTATCCCCAGGGGCAGCAGCCGTCGCCTGGATGTTTTGGGTGCGGGAGTCTGCACCATCTTGTCAGAGACTGCCCGGTGAGACGACAGGGAGCAGCGACAGTTCCGCATGTGACCCTACCACCATCACCACCCCCTCCTCAGAGAGCCCTACTTCCTACCCCAGGCGATGCTCCACGCCAGTTAGGTGCACCGAGAGGCCGTGGACGCGGCGGTCCTATTCAGAGAGGACGAGGAGGCAGAGGCCGAGGTCGAGGTCAGCCCGCTATCGGTGGAGGACAGGCCCGAGTTTTTGCTTTGACACCGCAGGATGCGCAGGCATCCAATGCCGTCGTGACAGGTACTTTGCCAGTTTGTTCTTTCGACGCACGGGTATTATTCGACCCAGGTTCCACACATTCGTACCTATCTACACACTTTGCACCGATGTTGGGCCGTGAGTCATCGTCGTTAGATCAGCCGCTTGTTGTTGTTACTCCGGTAGGCGAGTCGTTTGTCGCTCGGTTTGTATTTCGTTTGTGTTCCGTTCGTATCGGGGAGAGGGATTCATCAGTTGATTTGATACTCCTCGATATGTTGGACTTTGATGTGCTTCTGGGCATAGATTGGCTAGCCACTTGTTATGCTTCGGTGGACTGCCGTGAGAAGGCAGTCAGATTTAGCTTTCCGGGAGAGCCAGTCCTTGTTATTCAGGGAGACCGCAGTGTCGCCCTTCCCAGCTTAATTTCTTCTCTTCGCGCTGGTCAGCTCTTGCGGAAGGGATGTCAGGGATTCTTAGCGTCTATTTGTGATACTCGAGCTGCAGATGTTCCATTGGACCGGGTCCCGGTAGTTTGTGAGTTCCCTGATGTTTTCCCTGATGAGCTACCGGGGCTACCTCCTGAGCGCGATGTTGAGTTCTGCATTGATTTGATTCCCGGTTCGGGGCCTATTTCTATACCGCCTTATCGGATGGCCCCGGCAGAGCTTCGAGAGCTGAAGGATCAGTTGCAGGATTTGATGGACAAGGGGCTTATTCGACCGAGTGTTTCTCCGTGGGGTGCTCCGGTCCTGTTTGTCAAGAAGAAGGATGGAAGTTTGCGCTTATGTATCGACTACCGCCAGCTGAACAAAGTTACCGTTCGGAACAGATATCCGTTGCCGCGCATTGATGATTTGTTCGACCAGCTTCAGGGTGCGGGGTATTTTTCGAGGATCGACTTGCGATCAGGATACCATCAGCTGCGAGTTCGACAGGAGGATATACCGAGGACAGCTTTCCGTACACGCTATGGCCACTACAAGTTTTTGGTGATGTCGTTCGGACTCACCAACGCCCCAGCAGCATTTATGGATTTGATGAACCGTACATTCAGGCCGTATCTTGACTTGTTCATCATCGTGTTTATCGACGATATCTTGGTGTACTCCCGGAGCAGAGAGGAGCACGAGCAGCACTTGCGGATTACGTTACAGACTCTGAGGGAGCACCAGCTGTTCGCGAAGTTCTCCAAGTGTGCTTTCTGGCTGGACAGCGTCGGATTCTTGGGTCACGTGGTTACGAGAGACGGCATTTGTGTAGACCCGAAGAAGATTGAGGCTGTTCAGCAGTGGCCCCGACCTACATCGGTTACTGAGATCCGTAGTTTTCTAGGCTTGGCGGGCTACTACAGGCGTTTTGTTCAGGACTTCTCCCGTATAGCTGCACCGTTGACCGGTTTGACCCGGAAGGGAGTTCCTTTCGTCTGGACGGAGGAGTGCGAGCGCAGTTTTCAGCAGCTGCGGACATGTTTGACTACGGCGCCGGTATTATCTTTACCTTCGGGATCAGGCGGATTTGTTGTCTACTGTGATGCTTCGCGAGTGGGATTAGGATGCGTTTTGATGCAGCATGGCCGGGTGATCGCTTATGCTTCTCGGCAGTTGAAGAAGCATGAACAGAACTACCCCACTCATGATTTGGAGATGGCTGCAGTGGTCTTTGCACTGAAGATTTGGCGACATTATCTTTACGGCGAGTCATGTCAGATATTCACCGATCACAAGAGCTTAAAGTACATATTTCAGCAGCGAGACCTGAACCTCAGACAGCGTCGTTGGATGGAGTTGGTGAAAGACTACGACTGCGAGATCTTATATCACCCCGGCAAGGCGAATGTGGTGGCAGATGCGTTGAGTAGGAGGCCCGGGGGTAGTCTATCCTTTTTGCGCGCAGTGCAGAGGCAGTCGTCAGCAGATTGGCAGATGTTATGCGACAGCCGAGTTGAGTTCGAGTTCACTCAGACAGGGGGACAGCTCGCGCATGTTCGTGCACGCCCACAGTTGCTTGACCGTATATATGAGGCACAGCGCAGTGACGACCGTTGCTCAGAGATCATGGCACAGATGGGACAGGGCAGATTTTCCGAGTTCATGGTTGACGATCAGGGGATTTTACGATATGGATCTAGACTGTGCGTACCAGATGCTGATGGATTGCGGCGTGACATTCTTGAGGAGGCACACCGATCAGTGTATAGTGTCCACCCCGGTTCCACCAAGATGTACCATGATATGAGAGAGACCTACTGGTGGGACGGGATGAAGAGGGACATTGCGGAGTTCGTTTCGAGATGCCTGACTTGTCAGCAAGTCAAGGCCGAGCACCAGAGGCCCGCAGGAGAGCTACAGCCGTTACCCATTCCAGAGTGGAAATGGGAGCAGATTTCGATGGATTTCGTTGTGGGTCTACCCAGGACCAGTCGAGGGTACGACTCCATCTGGGTGATCGTGGATAGATTGACGAAAGCGGCTCACTTCCTTCCAGTGAAGACGACTTTCAGCTTCGCTCAGTATGCTCAGCTCTATATTGACGAAATCGTGCGACTACATGGCGTACCGACTTGTATCGTGTCAGATCGAGGCACTCAGTTCACCAGCCGACTTTGGCAGAGACTTCAGGAGGCTTTGGGCACTCGTTTGAGCTTCAGCACAGCGTTTCATCCGCAGACAGACGGACAGTCAGAACGGACCATTCAGACTCTCGAGGACATGCTCAGAGCATGCGTTTTAGACTTTGGTGGTAGCTGGGATCGTCATTTACCTCTAGTGGAGTTCTCCTACAACAACAGCTTCCAGAATACTATTCAGATGGCACCTTTCGAGGCATTGTATGGGAGGAGATGCAGATCGCCCGTTTATTGGACAGAGCTCAGCGAGAGTAGCATTTTGGGGCCGCAGCTTGTTGAGGAGACGACATCGAAGATCCAGTTGATCCGAGACCGGATGAGAGCGGCTCAGGGCAGGCAGAAATCGTATGTAGACAGGCGCCGTCGCAGATTAGAGTTCGCAGTTGGCGACCATGTTTTTCTGAAGGTCTCCCCGATGAAGGGCGTGATGCGTTTTGGGCGAAAGGGGAAGCTTAGCCCTAGATTCGTAGGTCCCTTCGAGATCCTCGAGCGTGTTGGCGCTGTTGCATATCGTTTGGCTCTTCCTCCCAGCTTTCCCGATGTTCACCCCGTCTTCCATGTTTCGATGCTCCGCAAGTACCTTCACGACCCTTCGCATGCGATTCAGCACCCGACAGTCCAGCTAGAGCGCGACCTTTCTTTTGCAGAGCAGCCGGTGGCCATCTTGGATCGGCAGGTGAAGAAGTTGAGGTCGAAGGTTATACCAACCGTCAAGGTCCTTTGGCGTAGCCCAAGCAGCGAGGAGGTTACCTGGGAGACCGAGGGCGAGATGAGGAAGAAATATCCCCATCTCTTTGAAGGTACGCGTAGCTATATTTTTAAATTCGGGGACCGAATTTCTTTAAGGGGGGAAGATTGTAGCGTCTTGAAAAGTCGTTTTGGTGTTTTCTTGAAATTCGGTGAAAATTCGGTATTTTTCCGAAAACCGTCTTTCTCGATATTTTGCAGTTTAGGGCTAATTATACCTTAAATGGATAGGTAATTACTTGTTTATAGTAGCTAATGAGTTAATTATGAAATTTTGGTCATTTAAAATTTTTCCCTATTTTTCATTTTTTTAATATTATTTTAAGCCGGTAAGAAAATACATTAAATAAGCGATAAATACAAATTTTTCCGGGCTAATTTTAATCTCTAAAATTATGATAATTATATTCTAGTGATAACATGAATTTTTAGTAATTTATTTTGATTTTTTTCAAATTTTTATGAATTTAAACGAATTTATTGAATTTTGGGCTAAAACTTGCAATTTTTGAGTTGTAGGGGGCCTTTTTGCATAAAATTTCTTTTGCAAAACCCCTCTCTCATTTCCCTCAGCCCTAGGACAGCCCAACCATGACCAAGTCCAGAAAATTCTGATCTCTTTTCTTTAGTTGTTTCTTGAGTTGATTTAAGGGTTTTTTTTTGGGTTTATTTTAATTTAATTGAATAAAGTATGATACATTGACTTGGAGACTTGACCCATGACCTTCCCCACTTGCCCACACCCTCCCCCATCCCTCTTCTGGTCGAAAATTCCAGCAGCCCTCCCCCTTCACCTTCCTCTTTTCATTTCCTCCAAAATTTCATCAAAATTGCTACAAAAATCCATTTAAATCCACAAATTTGTTTACAAAACCAAAACAAATCCTTGTGCTACCTCTTCTCAAGCCTATTATAGTTGAAAACATGTGGAAAGGAGGCATTTTTGGAGCAAATTCTCTTGCTTGATCCATTGATCAAGAGGTATAATTCTCATCAAGTTGCTTTCTTTTGCTAAAAATTCCTTTAATTGTATGGTTAGTGTTAAAAGTTAGCTTATTTCTAATCTAGTTTAAAAGAAGTAGTTTGTCTAAACTAGGGTTTTGAACCATGGTGGTTAATTAAGTTGTTTATAGTTAAGTTAGTTGTTAATGAACTAACCTATATAGTTATCTTGTTGATATAGTTTCCAATTATGCTAATTTGGTTAAATTTAGAAGTGTGAAATTGCTTTTTAGGATTTTCAAGAAAATGATTTTGTATGGAAATGGTATTTGAAACATGATTAGTGAGTTGATTAAGTTTTAGAAAGCATTATTTAGTTAATTGAACCTAAATTGTTATCTAGTGTTTTGCTAACCTAACCTAAGAGGTTAATTTCCTTAAGTGGGCTTTTGTAGTGTTAAATTAAGTTTTTCAAGTGTGGATTTTGATTTGCAATTGCTATTTTTAAAAATCAAGAAAGGGTTTGGTTGTGGAATATAGGTTTTGGAGCATGGTTAATGTGTTGTAATTAGTGTGTGTGGATTGCTTGTAGTGTGCTTGGGTGAGTATGCTAGATTGTAGTCGTTTTGTCGCAAATCGGCGACGTTGCACCGATTTTTTGGTATGTATATGCTTACTAGATTTTTATATAAATTATGTGATGGACTATTTTTGATATCTTGATGATTGTAATGGCTTGTCCTACGACTTTTAGGATGCGTGAGTGCGGTTTTTGGGTAGTCGGGTTTTAGTTTTGCCGGGTGACCCAAATCGGCGTTTTTTGGCAGTTTTTGCGATTTTCGCGTGTGTTCCGCGCACTTTGTGCACGTTGTACCTAGCTAGCGAACTTTAGTAGTTTCGTTGGGGGTTTTGCGTCGTTCTTGAATGTGTAACCTTATATTTGGTATTGATGTAAATTCCAGGTTCGGTCGCGGAAACTTCAGACGCGGCGCGAAAGGGAAAGGCGGTGATTGGATACAGCTAGCCATGGATTCCGGTGAGTAGATTTAACATCTACGGGGGACGATCGTTTGGATGGCGCAAGTCGCCCGATAGATTTAGTAAACTGGAAATAGTAAATTGGATAATCACTTGTGACATTAGAATAATAATACTGGCATGATAATTGCTGCAATTAGATCAATAGGTTATACCCATATACGCAAACTCAATTGTAGGACACATGCACCATTACCAGGTCTTTATATGCAGCACGAGCACTATTCATGTTTACACACACACCCTGGTAATTGCCATGCCACCACACTAGATAACTTTTAAATTGAAACCTTTTACTAATTGATACTTAAACTGGTACTATTGCCTTTAATTCCTTAAAAATGAAACCGTAGTATTGCTAATTCATGTGCATGTACTTCATCATATTAATTGTTCATGCTTAATATATTAATCACACATCGCAACTTGATTATTGATATCATACGCATTCATTATCATTGATATATGCACTTATGTGGATTTCTGGAGATTTTATGATATTGCTGGATTTCGGGGGAAAGCCGCAAAATTTCTAAACTTATTATATTTTTAAAATATGTAAAATTGCGGTTTTCTAGTGATGTAAGTGTCGTCCACCATGAGTTTGCTGTGGATTTGGAAATCCGTGTCGAGGAGTGGAGGAACCGGCACGGGTACATGGTGGGCCCGGTAAGGTACCCCGGGGCAAGAGGAATGTGGTGATGACGTTGAGCCTGGCAGGGGACGGATTACCTACCGGTGACTGTTTGGGATGGCGGATATCCAGAGGATACCGACCGTGGCCGCTGGATGATGAGATATTGATATTTGAGATGGGTCAGCCGGACGGCTGAGGCCAGAGATACATTTATGAGATTTGAGACAGCTTTTTGGGTGTCGTTGCTGGACACCGATTTTCGTCGATTCATTGACATTATGCTGGTATTCTAAAAGAGTTTCAAAAACAAAAAGAGATAAAATATTTCTTATATATATACCTATTGAGACCTCAGATATTCATGTTGCATACATATTAGTACACTGATGTTATATACACACCTGCTAGTGCATCCAGTCTTACCTGTATTATAGATGCTAGGATGCTTGTGTGCATGCATACGATAGCCTTTGTAGATGTTATTTATTACTCACGAGTTGGCAACTCACCCCCGTTGTGCCACAGTCTTTTGCAGGTCCGCTCCGTCAGTTCAGTAGCGGCGGGCGCACTTGTCTTTTGCCTCTTTTGCCTGAGCTCGAGATTTGCTCATAGGTGGGTTATGTTATTTTTTGTACCACCTTGTATATTCTTGTATCTAGTGTACTCCATCTACTGTTTCTACCAGATTATTGTATATTGACCTAGAGATGAGACTGTGAGGTTTGTGGATTTTATGCTGTATTTTGGGGTCGAGCTCACTTGAGCCGACATGCTACTTTTCTCATACTTCCTTATGCTTTATTATGCTTGTTGTCATTTACATTGCGTGGGATTTGTGACCGCCTTATGGCGAAGAGCTAGCTCCCGCTTGGGGATGCCTTATTTGTTGGTTTTACATATATTTTTGTTGTACCCATTTTGGGGGCCAGTATTTACAAAGGAGACTCTGCCGAAATTTTCGGGAAAAATTGGTATTGTTTTTAAAAAGGTGTTTTACATGACTTATTTGATAACTCGCTTTCAATTGATTGGGTTTTCTTCACTCTTTTGCTTCATTGGTTTTGTTTTCTGGGCTTTGGCTTACTTATTTTACGGACGCCTTTAGACGTTTCGTAAACTTAAGTGCCAGTCACGTTCCGTACCCTGCGGGTCGTGACAGATGGTGGACGCGCTCGCTCATGTCCAAACGACCGGCCACGCCTGCCAAACCGCCGCCCCTGCTCCCCGGAACGATGGAGTGCATGTGGCGGCAGAGGGCACATTCAAGTCCTCGGCCTTACTCGTGCCAATCTCGACGTCACGGAACACTGGCATGCCGATTCCGGCAGTCATGACCCCATACGAGGAATGATTCCATGACTCGTTGGGCGTCGTACAGTCCAACACCGAGGTCTCGGGACCAACCAGATTATCACTTTAACACTCGTCGCACTCTCCCTCCCTCCAAAGAGACGTCGGTCAGGTCGCCTGATTCCAAGAAAGACTGACGACACCATACTCATCGAGGCCACACACATGGCGTACAACGGGGCGAACCATGAAGGGTTCACCCCGAGGATCTGAGGAACGTGATAGAGCAAAGTCGAAATCGCTCCATCGCGCAAGCCCGAAGCAGAGACAACAGTCACTTCGACTGTGGAGAATTCTTGGGGTACCAACAGTGAATCGAAGTCCTCGAAAAGAAGATTGAGGACATGCGGCTCGCCACCCATTCGTCCGGAGGATCGGCAAAATACTCCACGGATTCTCTCACGAGGCCCTTCACAGAGCAGTTAATAAGTGAGCGGGTCTCGTCTCGAAACAAACAGCTTAAGATGGCCCTCTTCAATGGGAAGTTCGACCTAAAGGACCACTTGGACGCTGCGTTCATCGGTCTTCCGAAAGGAGAGGAGTGGCCGGTGCCCACCAAGTGGCATAGGGCAGATTGCCCGAGGCCAAGCAGTCCAACGACCCAGAGGCGGGGGTCGTGTCCCGGTGGGAGCCGATCTAGCGTGTCGACGCCTTGCTTTTCGAGCAGGCCTTAAGCTGGGCGGGACTCAGCCCCGCAAGATTCATAGGTAAGTTAGGTCTTAGCCGATCAATTTAGACTTGGTATATTTTTCTACTTTGGAATCTCCCTTAGATGTTGTCCTCCGTCGATCTTGCGGTCAGCGGGGCTGAACGACTAAAATTTGTTGTGGAAGATTGAGCGTGTGGATCTCAATTGGTTGTTGTTGAAGCTGAGTTACCTGCAAAGGAAGTCCCTGTTAGTGTTTATGCCCTAGAAGGCCATTACTGTATCATACTAGCTTGTATATTACTTAATGGAAGCTTGGGATATTCACATGTATATAACAGTCTTGCTAAACATGGTAGTATGCTACTTGGTTTTTCTATCTTAATATGTGAGTGTACGTATTGATAGAGCTCTTAGGATCTTGCTTGTCTACCAGCGTTGTGATGGCAGTCACACTAGTGGGGGCTGGGTAGTCTACAAGCACATCCTTTTTCCGGTCCCTGGTCGTTGGATTATCGAGACAGAGCATCGATACTCCGGAGTAGACTGGTGTGTACGCTTCTCATCCCAGTTGGGGAGATGGTCTGTCCCACAGCCGTCAGTACGTCGTACTGGAGATAGTATACAGGTGCTCGTTAGGTTACGGGTACACCGGACAGGACTCACAGGGAACTGTTGGTTGGTTTGATACCAGTCGTCAGTGAACAGTTCCCAGGTGACATGAGTACAGCGTAGTCCGCAGACTTGACACTGCTACTTCGCCTCGAGTGTGTCCCACTGTTCTTAGATTGCTACCCTACCACGGCTCAAAGGAGTCGTGCAAACAGGTAGCAGTTGGGTGCAGTCCCGAGCACTTGGAGGCAGTGGCGGTTAGACAGGATTCGTCCCTCCCGGTATTGGGAGTAGATATCGTGCTGTGTCAGAGAGCCATTACGCAAAGTCCCTGGCCAGGGCAAGCGAGATTTACTGGTAGGTTCCAGTAGTTTCTCAGGGTGTAATGGGCTTCCCTCCGACACGACTTATACCGCTATTAGGGGACTGACGCTTGCCGCCCCCTAGGCCCGATATGCGATAGTCTTGGACGAACGGACCGGACTGTATGGAGATTGTCACATCAGACTCAGTAGGTGTTCGGATGGGTTTTCTCATCGGCCTTCTTATCGACAACTACCTGGGGACCGTTACGTACAGCTAGTGCCGCTTGCGGTCTGTGGTTAAACCCACTGCCAGCGTAGTAGTCGAGTCTCTAGAGTCCCACACAGAGAGTTTCCTACTCCAGGCGAAACGATATAGAGGTTGCATGGTTTTGCGACAAAGGGTTCGGACGCATACATGCGTTTACGCACGTACGACTTTCGGACAGTTTTTACCAGTCGGCTTTGGTTTAAGCCAGTTACTGGTATCCGGTTATTGGATTTTTACAGTCTAAAGTTTTTCCGTATTTTTGCGGATTGGAGGGGCGTTCTCGTAATTGTACGAGAAGCTTCTAGAAGATGTGACTAAGGAGGTTACTTTGGATGAGATTGTGAGTCATGAGGTGATTCATCATTATCATTAATTGCACCATAAATGATAATGACACATGCTTAATGAATCACCATTAGATATTTGTGAAGCATGCTTATTCATCACTCATTTTCTTTTGTTGATAAATGAGAATGCTTCATAATATATTATGATACACTCTCTCTCTTCTCATTATCTTATCTCACATTCTCTCTCCTCAAGCTCTCATCTTCAAACCCTAATCCTTACACCTCATGAGTTGAGATCAAAGGATTAGTTAGACTAAACAATCCATAACCATCACTCTATTTCATCTTTCATCTTTGATTAGCAATCAAAGTTGATTAGTTACCTCAAGTTAGAGGTTTAGCTTGGAGTTTTGCTCTCGGGTGGATCGTCTACTACCTAGAGAAGGCCGAGGAGAACAAGGAGATCGTAAAGACGAAGGACTAGTTTTCATTAGGTATAATCCCTTAACACTATAGTTTAGTATAGCTATGTGTTCGGTTATTATTTGTTTAGCTTCGATTTAAGCGGTTAGTCGATGTTCGTTCTTTAAACTTGATCGTTTTTGAAAATTCCGCCTCCCCATAAGTACTGGGATGTACTACATCGACTTACAGTGGTATCAGAGCCTCGCTAAACAATAAATAACTTAATTGCAAATTTGTACGAATTTTGATCGGAAAAACGAAGCCGAAAAACCCTAAATCTGTTCAGTTTCTGTCGAAGTTAAAATGAAGTCCTAAAATTTTTCAGGTGTGTTCAGAGAGCTTGACATGACCACAGGAGAACACCCAAGAAATTCGAGCCCATGACTCGGCTAAAGAGCCGCGGAAGGGCGGCGGATCCTACCGATCCGCCGCGCTTCCGCGGCCGAGTTGCCGAGTCATGGACTCATCTTTCTTGTGTGGGTCCTCTGTGATATTTGGGGTTTTCTGGAATATTTAATATTTGCTCAGGTTACTGTTTAACAGAGCAGATTTTGGAGCAATATTGATGTTGTTTATTCGATCGAATTGTACAGTATTTGCATATTGGATTATATCTGTGATTGTTTAATGTGTTCGTAAACCTCCCCTAACTGCTAGTATGTCGGTTGGCAGGGGGTTGCACATTTCTGAAATGGTTATATCTGTTTGTGCATATAAACTGTATTGGACTGTTGTGGTGTATAGCCGGGGTTAGCAATGGGTTATTGTTTAATTCATTTGTTGTAAATGTAATTTGTTGTAATATTATTTTCGCGGGGCACTTCCAGGTTGCGGTTGTAGCCACCGTTGTATTATTTCATTTCACTGTTTTTGCTCCTAGGACTGACCCAAGGTGGGGTACACAGACTGCCGGGTGGGTAGTTTGCCGTACCCGTAGGGGTCGAGGGTGGGGTAACGGCTATTCATCACAACTGTGTAATCTGTCTTTTCTTGCAGGCTCAAAAGAAATACAGATTGCTTGCAAATCCAATATTGTTTATCTATGTTCTGGAATGAATATCATTGCGTCAGACGAATGTAAAATATCTATATATATTGTAGCTATTTAGACGTCACTTATGTTTTACACCCGCGCTAGCCCAGCCCCCGCTCTGTCGTTAGTTAAGTAACCTAACGGGTGATGACGGGACCCCGTGGCGAATGCGGATGGCATAAGAGGACGTTGTATTTTCGTTGTTTTCTGCAATGATAGGTTAATGATGGGACGCATTATCTATAATGCAAAGTAAAACAAACCAAAGTTTAAATCGTTGGAACAATTTAAAAGAAACCACTCGGTTATTTTTAAAACAGATATTTTTAAATGCGGAGTCTTAACCACTCCTTTTAAAAGCTATCAGGTTCCTTCGGTTATATCAAGTTCACTACGTTCACGGTTTCGCCAAAACCATTCGTAGCCCTCCGTCATTTCATCTGGGTATTCAGTAGTATTCAAGCTATGTATTTTGACCTAACGCCAAGGCATAGTGTTTGGTAGCTGCTGGATATTCATTTGTTGCATAGATAGATGAGTTAGTTTGGGACAGTCGTATTATCATTTTGGCCGAACGTCAAGGATATATACGGATGGGTTCAAATTGACAAGATAATGATGGGTAGAACTTGACATGTGACTTATGACATTTTGACCTAACGCCAAGGTCATAAGAGCATGGGGCAAAAACTTATATCGGGAATTTATAAAGAAACTGAAATTTGCAAAGAGATGCATACCATTTGGAGTTTGATGAATGTTGGTAGGATTCCTTCAACATTATCATACGATGATATTTGGATCCCGATCCTACTGTGAGTATATGCTACTTATCAGGATATTCGTCGCTTAACGATCAATGCTATAAACCTAGTAGGTGTCCAGAAAAGTGTCAGTGGGGTTACGCCCCCAGAGAAAAGAGGTTATATAATTAAGGAACTTCGCGAAAGCGTTGGAAAACCTCCCTCGAAGTATCGACACCGGCCTGGCTGAACGGTTAAGCAAGAATTGTACGGTGAGAATAGTCTTGGCTAATTCTTCTTTTATGGTTTGAGGAAGGATTTGAGAAACAGTGGGAGCCATCCAGTTTAGATAAACTAAAAACCATTCTAAACTTGCAAGAGCATCATGCTAAAGAGTTTTCTTCTCTCTCTCCTAATTGCAGCGACCCTGAAAATGACTGGACTTAAGTTACTTTTAGAGAAAAATATACTGACAGGGCCAAACTATAAAGATTGGCTGCGGAATGTCAAGATGGCTTTGACCTATGACAAACTGGGGTACGTCCTCACCGCTACAGCACCTGCTGTCCTTGGTCCCAAATCCAGCAATGCGGATAAGGAAATCCGCAAAACCTGGGATTTAGATTGCGCGAGAGCCAAGTGCATCGTGCTTGCCTCGATGAACAATGAACATCAGAGGAGGCACGAGGATATGTCCCTAGATGGCATATTTCTCCATACAAAGGAACTTTATGGAGAGCAATCTCGTATAGCAAGATACGAGACCTCTAAGAAATTGTTTCGAGCGAGATTGGCTGTCGGGTCATCGGTAGGTGAACATGTCCTACAGATGATTGGCTACATAGAAGAGCTCGCAGACCTTGGGACGACTTTGGATAATGAGCTCTATACAGACCTTGTTCTCCAGTCCCTTCCTCCCACCTACGCCCAGTTTATCCTCAACTTCAATCTTCAAGGAAAAGAAGTTGAACTTGCGGAACTCCTGAACATGTTAAGGAGTGCAGAGGGCACCTTGCAGAAGGCAAGGGAAACACCCGCTATGTTTGTTGGCGGTGCATCTTCTTCCGGGTCCAAGGCTAGGGCCAAAGGAAGGAAGAAGAAGGCCACACCCAGACCTAGAGGAGGTGTTAGTAAGGTGGGAAAGAAGGGAAAGAAAAAGTTTACAGCACCGGTAGTTGGCCTGGATGAGTGCTTCCATTGTCACAGGAAAGGGCACTGGAAGAAGGATTGCAAGGCGTGGAACACCAAGAACCAGGAACCGAAGCAAGCTGTGGCTTCGACTTCAGGTGTGTTTGTAATTGAGAATTGTCTGTCAATCAACTCTACTTCCTGGGTATTGAATACCGGATCAGGATCTCATATTTGCAATTCATTGCAGGCACTGAGAAACCGTAGAGTGCTGAAGGAAGGTGATATGATCCTCAGGGTTGCTAACGGAGCTAGCGTGGGAGCTGCGTCCGTCGGGGATTATCACCTAGGATTGACGAGTGGACACATTTTGGTTTTACATAACTGTTATTTTGTACCCAGCTTAACGTGTAATATCATATCAGTTTCCTTGTTATCAAATAAAGGTTATGATTTCACGTTTGTAAGAGATGTTTTCAACATCCACCTTAATCATGGTTTGATTGGGTCCGGTACTCTAAATAACGGCATATATGTGTTAAACCAACTCCAAATTTTCAATGTCCAGAACACACTAAAAAGAAAGTCTCCAGATTTAAATAAAGCTTTCTTATGGCATTGTAGACTGGGTCACATCAATGAGAGAAGGTTGACTAAGTTGCATAGAGAAGGATATTTGGACACGTTCGAATATCAAACCTATGACACTTGTCAATCTTGTCTCAAAGGAAAGATGACAAAGACTCCATTTACTGGACAAGGAGTAAGAGCGAGCGAGCTCTTAGGACTCATACACAGTGATGTATGTGGTCCAATGTCTACACATGCGAGAGGTGGTTATTCCTACTTCATTACTTTTACAGATGATTTCTCTAGGTATGGATATGTTTTCTTAATGAAGCATAAATCAGAGGCCTTTGAGAAATTCCTGGAATTCAAGAGTGAAGCGGAAAACCAAACTGGCAAAAGTATTAAGACACTAAGATCTGATCGAGGTGGAGAATACTTAAGTGCCGAGTTCCTAGGTTACTTAAAAGAGAAAGGAATTCTCTCTCAGCTTACTCCTCCATACACTCCACAGCACAACGGTGTATCGGAGAGACGGAATCGAACCCTATTGGATATGGTACGATCCATGATGAGTAATACTGAGTTACCGCGATCTTTCTGGGGTTATGCGCTAGAATCAGCGGCATATCTTTTGAACCAGGTTCCAACCAAGACTGTGCCTACCACACCATATCAGATGTGGAGTGGGAAGAAACCCTGTCTAAAACATTTTAGGACATGGGGGTGTCCAGCTTTTGTAAAAAAGCAGCATGTGGACAAGCTCGAGGCACGCTCAGTACTGTGTAAGCTTGTGGGATATCCAAAGAACTCCAAGGGATATTATTTCTATTACGCAGAGGAACAAAAGGTTTTTGTTTCTCGTCATGCCCACTTCTTAGAAACTGAATTTTTAGAAAATCAGAAGAGTGGGAGCGAAATAGAACTGGAAGAAATTCCAGAACCACAAGCTGCTACTGAAAGTTTGGTAGAACCAGAGGTTCAAGAAGAACAGAACATTCCCGCACCCCTCCGCAGGAGTAGTAGGCCGTCTCATCCGCCTGAGAGATACTACGGTTTTCTCATAGACGGAGATGGAGAGGATTGCATCATAGAAGATGATGAACCTACTGACTTCCAGCAGGCCATCCAGAGCGGCGACTCGGTACGATGGCTAGATGCAATGTGGACCGAAATGGAGTCCATGTACACCAACAAAGTATGGACTTTGGACTTTGCTCCAGATGGGGTAAAACCCATAGGATGCAAATGGATCTTCAAGAAAAAGATTGGTGTAGATGGACAGGTGGAAACCTATAAGGCTAGACTTGTTGCAAAGGGTTTTCGTCAAAGACCTGGTTTGGACTATGACGAAACTTTTTCTCCAGTGGCTATGCTCAAATCCATTCGGGTCCTTCTTGCTATTGCTGCCTTCCATGATTATGAAATCTGGCAGATGGATGTAAAGACGGCTTTTCTGAATGGAAATTTAGAAGAGAGCGTCTATATGGATCAGCCAGAGGGTTTCAATCAGAGTGGGAGCAGCGGGAAAGTATGCAAGCTGCTTAAGTCTATTTATGGACTAAAGCAGGCATCGCGGAGTTGGAACATCTGTTTTGATGAGACAGTCAAAGAATATGACTTTATCAAAAATCCAGATGAACCGTGCATATATAGTAAAGTTGTGGCCAGAAGTGTCGTATTCCTCGTCCTGTACGTGGATGACATTCTATTGATAGGAAATGACATTCCTATGCTACAATCTGTCAAAGGATTCTTGTCACACAGGTTCTCCATGAAAGACCTGGGTGATGCCTCTTACATTCTGGGGATCCGGATCTATCGTGATAGATCCAAGAGGATGTTGGGACTTTCGCAGTCCAGGTATATCGACACTATACTGAAAAGATTCAGTATGGAAGATTCTAAGCGCGGTAATCTACCGGCTTGTCACGGAATCACCCTCTCCAAAGAGATGTCTCCCAAGACTGATTTGGAAAGGGAACGCATGTCTATTATACCCTACGCTTCTGCGGTAGGCTCTATAATGTATGCGATGTTGTGTACCAGACCAGATGTAGATTACGCACTAAGCGTGGTAAGCCGGTATCAGTCAGACCCAGGGGAGAAACACTGGATAGCAGTAAAGAACATTCTCAAGTACCTGAGGAGGACTAAGGAGATGTTCTTGGTTTACGGCGGAAAAGACCTCAGGTTGGAGGCCTTTGCTGATTCCGGCTTCCAGAGTGATAAGGACGATTCCAAGTCCATGTCGGGTTATGTCTTTACCCTCAATGGAGGGGCGGTGTGCTGGAAGAGCTCCAAGCAGGACACCGTTGCTGACTCGACGATGGAAGCGGAGTATATAGCTGCTTGCGATGCCGCAAAAGAAGCAGTCTGGATGAAGAAGTTCCTAACAGAACTTCAGGTTGTTCCTACCATAGTTGTTCCAATACCTCTGTATTGCGACAACAACGGAGCTATAGCTTTAGCGAAGGAACCAAGGTCCCATCAGAAGTCCAGACACATCTTGAGGCGGTATCACCTGATCAGGGAGATCATTGATCGTCAGGAGATCGAGGTTCGGAGAGTTGCTTCAGAAGAGAACATTGCTGATCCATTCACGAAGGCCCTTCCTCAGATTCAGTTCGAGAGGCTACTCGAGATCATTGGTCTACGATATGCCAGTACATGGCCCTAGTGCAAGTGGGAGATTGTTAGTGTTTATGCCGTAGAAGGCCATTACTGTATCATACTAGCTTGTATATTACTTAATGGAAGCTTGGGATATTCACATGTATATAACAGTCTTGCTAAACATGGTAGTATGCTACTTGGTTTTTCTATCTTAATATGTGAGTGTACGTATTGATAGAGCTCTTAGGATCTTGCTTGTCTACCAGCGTTGTGATGGCAGTCACACTAGTGGGGGCTGGGTAGTCTACAAGCACATCCTTTTTCCGGTCCCTGGTCGTTGGATTATCAAGACAGAGCATCGATACTCCGGAGTAGACTGGTGTGTACGCTTCTCATCCCAGTTGGGGAGATGGTCTGTCCCACAGCCGTCAGTACGTCGTACTGGAGATAGTATACAGGTGCTCGTTAGGTTACGGGTACACCGGACAGGACTCACAGGGAACTGTTGGTTGGTTTGATACCAGTCGTCAGTGAACAGTTCCCAGGTGACATGAGTACAGCGTAGTCCGCAGACTTGACACTGCTACTTCGCCTCGAGTGTGTCCCACTGTTCTTAGATTGCTATCCTACCACGGCTCAAAGGAGTCGTGCAAACAGGTAGCAGTTGGGTGCAGTCCCGAGCACTTGGAGGCAGTGGCGGTTAGACAGGATTCGTCCCTCCCGGTATTGGGAGTAGATATCGTGCTGTGTCAGAGAGCCATTACGCAAAGTCCCTGGCCAAGGCAAGCGAGATTTACTGGTAGGTTCCAGTAGTTTCTCAGGGTGTAATGGGCTTCCCTCCGACACGACTTATACCGCTATTAGGGGACTGACGCTTGCCGCCCCCCTAGGCCCGATATGCGATAGTCTTGGACGAACGGACCGGACTGTATGGAGATTGTCACATCAGACTCAGTAGGAGTTCGGATGGGTTTTCTCATCGGCCTTCTTATCGACAACTACCTGGGGACCGTTACGTACAGCTAGTGCCGCTTGCGGTCTGTGGTTAAACCTACTGCCAGCGTAGTAGTCGAGTCTCTAGAGTCCCACACAGAGAGTTTCCTACTCCAGGCGAAACGATATAGAGGTTGCATGGTTTTGCGACAAAGGGTTCGGACGCATACGTGCGTTTACGCACGTACGACTTTCGGACAGTTTTTACCAGTCGGCTTTGGTTTAAGCCAGTTACTGGTATCCGGTTATTGGATTTTTACAGTCTAAAGTTTTTCCGTATTTTTGCGGATTGGAGGGGCGTTCTCGTAATTGTACGAGAAGCTTCTAGAAGATGTGACTAAGGAGGTTACTTTGGATGAGATTGTGAGTCATGAGGTGATTCATCATTATCATTAATTGCACCATAAATGATAATGACACATGCTTAATGAATCACCATTAGATATTTGTGAAGCATGCTTATTCATCACTCATTTTCTTTTGTTGATAAATGAGAATGCTTCATAATATATTATGATACACTCTCTCTCTTCTCATTATCTTATCTCACATTCTCTCTCCTCAAGCTCTCATCTTCAAACCCTAATCCTTACACCTCATGAATTGAGATCAAAGGATTAGTTAGACTAAACAATCCATAACCATCACTCTATTTCATCTTTCATCTTTGATTAGCAATCAAAGTTGATTAGTTACCTCAAGTTAGAGGTTTAGCTTGGAGTTTTGCTCTCGGGTGGATCGTCTACTACCTAGAGAAGGCCGAGGAGAACAAGGAGATCGTAAAGACGAAGGACTAGTTTTCATTAGGTATAATCCCTTAACACTATAGTTTAGTATAGCTATGTGTTCGGTTATTATTTGTTTAGCTTCGATTTAAGCGGTTAGTCGATGTTCGTTCTTTAAACTTGATCGTTTTTGAAAATTCCGCCTCCCCATAAGTACTGGGGTGTACTACATCGACTTACAGTCCCGGGGTGAGAAACCACTGTAAGACCTACCGACGATCAAGTAAGTACCGAGGAATAGATAGAAAGAGTAGCGGCATATTGGATTCAATTCGAGTTACCTGAGTCGTCTGGAAGAGGGGTTTATATAGCGGTCGCATGGAGCGAGCCGATACGAGATTCTCGCCGTCTGTTACGCCTCTGCGTCACGTTCACGTTGATGGCGGGATACGCCCATTAATGGCGAGATACGCTAGCGTAGGATGCAGGACGTGGAGTGGCGGAGATCTCGACATGGCGAGATACACGGAGCCGTTACGGGGGTGCTCGGGCTCCATGCTCCCGGCCAAATAAGGACGCTGAGGGATTTCAAATATAGGATAGTTCGGAGACGAGCAAGTGAGCCGAGGAGTCTCAGCTATAGGATAGCTCAGAGATGAGCTATTGGATGGCGGTTAGCTGAAGAGAGAACGTACTCTGGGGAGGTCTTTTAAAAGGTCGGGTGCAATCTCGGAGGCGAGACGCCGAAGAATGTCCTCAATGTATCATACTTATTCTAGCTCCGTAGCCCTTAGGAATCTAGCGGGCTTACGTGAATGACACATCATCTGCTATGTGTCGTGATGTGGGGAATTCCCACTTTTGAGCATCATCATTAGCCACCCACTCTCGTTCCGACCCATTTATAGGTCGGGTCGAGAGTGGTCTGCTCGGCTTTCTCTGCTCAGCTGGGTGCCGAGGATTCTTCGTGGTGGATTGTCCGGTAATGGCATGGCATTTGGCGGTTGCATTTCTTCGATCCCAGAGTCCACATGGCGTCTCACCGTGTGCCATAATTTTCACGCGTATTCCCGATGACATCAGCGGATCACTGAAAGGGCGGCGCCATAATGGAGGCGTCACTTCGTCTGTTCGGACCGTCGATCTCATGCCATATGGGCATATTTGGAAGGCGGATTGTGAGACGTCGCTTTCGCCGATTGGATCCGCGTGTGTAACATTTCAGAAAATATAAAATATTATTTTTGGAATTTAATATTAAAAAAATATATTTCCCGAAAACTGCCCGATTTGCGAAATTGGGGTTTTCGAAAAAGGTTATAAATATATACTAATAATTGTGAAATAAACAGAAATTAAAATAATTTATTCATTTAAAAATATATTTAAAGGATTTGGTATTTTTAAAATTTATTATATGCAGTTTGGATAAAAACCCGATCAGTGCACTACTAATCGCGCTTAAGCCAAATCCGTGTTTTTACAGTTTTCATGGTTAGTGCACCATGACATGTTTCATTTGGTTACATGTTCATTTGTGTTATTTTATGTTATGGTTTTATTGTGGTGAGAAAAGAAATGAAAGGGAAAATGTGTTATGATGACTTGAGGAGAGAGAGAGAGGGGACAACATGATGAGAGGTAAGCATGCTTGAGGGGGGAGAGAGAGAGAGAGAGAGAGAGAGAGAGAGGGGTAAGGCTCCACCCCCACCTCATCTTTCATTCTTCATTTCATTTCATTTCTTCAACTCCCTCATCCTTCTTCCTCTCCTTCTTCCTCCACCCCACTACCCATGGGAATCATCTCCAAAACCTAATCAAAACCCATGGCTCTCTTCATAAAAAATGATCACCTCCTTCTCCTCTACACATTGGACCAAGAAAAGTGGGATTTTGACAACATTGAAGAGCTAAGGTTTTGCTTGGCTACACCCATGAGGTATAAATTCTTCCATTTAGCTTAGTTTGAGATTTCTTGTATTCTAGATTAGTTTAAAAGGTGTTTCGTTAGGGTAAGTGGTATTTAGAAAATTCAAGAGAAGGGTTTGAGGATTTTGGGGGAATTAGTGATGTATGGTAGTTGTATAAGACTCTAGGGATCAAATTCTAGACCTGGAACTGAGTTTTGAACAGAGAATACAAACTTTAGAATTGATCCATGTCGGTTTTGTGAGTATATAGGGTGTGCAGGGAAATCTGGAGCAACCCGGGGAATTTCTGAGACAGGCAAACAACTCCAGGGATCAAATTAGAGTACTAGGAGACCACCTTGACGAGACGAAGCCCAGAGGAGCCTAGGAGGCTGAGGAAGCCGGATTTTGTGGGTAGGTGGCCGGCCACTTGGTGGCATGTGGTGTCGGGGTTGGTCCAGTAGCTCATATACATCATATACAACACCCTAGACTTGTTTGTGCAACTCTTTTTGGCCTGAGTCAAAATCTGGGAACACATTAGTGTGATTTTTGGATATGTTTTCCGTATTTTGAATGATGAGTTTTGATATTTGGATTTGTTTTTGGTTGTTGAATGTTTGTACATCAACGACTAGGGGTAATTTGTTGGTTTTGCATACGTGGGTTATAGGTTCTAACCTATAGGCGATCCGTATGCCGTTTTGGTTTCCGGACTTGATGTTAATAGCGATTGCGATTGTTTATTTTGTAGGTACGCTCGCATGGATTCCGAGGCGACGAAGCATGGCATCATCAACTTCGGCAAGCGAAGACCAGGGTAAGTAGATCTATATCTACGGGGGATGTCGGGTGGATGGTGTATAGCACCCCCGCACACTTTGATGGAAACCGATTTATTTATATAGATTATGGTTAATGAAACCTTCAATAGAAAACTATAGATAGAGTAAAAAGGTAGTTAGAGAACCATATTAGAAACTAAGGATAGTTAGAAGTATTTTGATACGACTAATATGTGATGACAGGATTTGAGGATGATATTTGATGATATTGTCGTTTAGGGTACTATAGGACTAGATAGTCGACGTAGATGTGTCATCCGAACCATACCTATTTCCAATCTGAAGAATCGTATGCATCTTTTAAACAGATACCTTGAGCGACGTTACGGATTTTCAAATGATATCTTTTCCTTAAGAACACTGTAGCCCTACTTTCAAAACTACGATTCGCATATTTCAAAAAACCATTTGTATGGTTCGTATGTGTATGTTAGAATAGATACTTATGCTTATAGTAAAAGTAGAATGTATATGTAAACTTGACTCTATGCGAGATATAAGTATGATAAAAAGAGAATATGATTTAATATGTGATATGATGATATGTTAGTATACGGATGTGAGTCGATTGAGATGATTGATACCTTGCCGGTCCCCTGATATGAGATTGTTATGGATGTGACCTGAGACATAGGTACATAAATATATATAGAATGTCGTGAATCATGTGTGATATGTCGTACGAGACGTTAGGTCCGTACCCCTCATTGTCGCAAAGGTTGATAGGATCCCTGATAGCTTAATGCCGCCGTACGATGATTTTCCGTACGTGATGAGTTTGACTTGAGGTTTGATCCATACCCTTGACTAGAGGATGCCGTACGATGGATTATACCGTACGTAATGTTGTGTGGCTAGATACCGATTGATAGATTCACCGACTCGGTCATGTTAGATACGTATACCCGTCAACAATTGCATATGATTCCTTATGCTGCATTCATATTATTCTCATTACATTGCTTATACCTGTGCTAGTATATCTGCACCATTATTGATGATGCGTATGTTACACACAGATTTGCCGGCTCATACACTTCGTCATCGATAATTGCCTTGTCACTACACAGTATGGTTGCTGCATCATGACATATATATTGTACACCATACTTGCGCACATACACATTGTATACCATACTTGCGTGCATACATATTGTACACCATACTTGCGCACATACATATTGTACTCGTGCACATACATATTGTACACCATACTTGCGCACATACATATTGTACACCATACTTGCATACATACATTTTGTACACCATGCTTGCGGACATACACTACGTCCGTACTTGCGTATATACACATATGCACTTTTATACGATATTGCATTCGATTTTGGAGATTTGGGAACCGCATGATTTATTTTAAAACTGGATTCATTTAAAAGAGCGGTTTTCTCTCGATAGGTGCATATTACTGTTCTATGTTGTATAATATACGGATATGCTTACATTCTGTTATATGTCGTATACATCATGCTTTACGCTTGTACGTATTGAGATATGCCGTTTTCATGAGATTTCTGGATTTAAGAACCGTGACTATTTCAAAAAAAAGCATGTACTGTTTTAAAAACCCGGTTTCTCTTGATATGATATTTCAGTGCGTCCACCATGTGTTTTCTCGGTTCTGAGAGTGGCATTTGAAACCCGATTCGAGGAGCGGTAGGCACCGTCTGCGGGTACATGGTGGACCCGGTGAGGTACCCAGGGGAAAGAAGACTCGTATTGTTAGACGGTGGGCCTGGCAGGGGAGCACTACTCATCGGTGATAGTATTTGGGCTCGGCGGATATCCGGAGGATACCGACCGGAGTCGAGAGATGATATGGGCCGATCCGGACTGACGGAGCCCGAGGGCCGATCCGGACTGACGGAGCCCGAGATATGAGGATTTACGTGTCGATGCTGGACTCGGGTTTCATGATATTTCGAGTGTCGATGCTGAACACTCAGGTTCCATGATTTTGATGTGTCGCGAGGGACACACGTTGATTTATATTCTCATACTTTCATGCATATGCTTTTATGATATTTACATGCATGATGATGTTGTGTCAGTGGTTGACACGTGGACGAGATCCACATGCATACATACATTGATTATATGGTTGGACGAGATCCACATGCATACATACATTGATTATATGGTTGGACGAGATCCACACGCATACAGACATTGGTTATATTGTTGGATTATATCCGCATACATGTAGGTATTGATTACATTGTTGGCACATATGATGACCCGGTCACCCTAAATATCATAGTATTACCTTTATGATATAGTTGACCTAGGAGTCGTTGTTTATTCGATTTCTACTTGTAGATGTTTTTCTATTCATGAGTTAGCAACTCACCCCCGTTGTGCCACAGTTCTTGCAGGTCGACCGCACGGATCAGTAGCGGCATCGCTGGTACACAGTTGCTTTTGTAAGTCCACGTTACCCGTCCCGGTTCTTTCGGGCTTGCGGAAATGGTGAAAAACGATTTTTTTCGGTGGAGGTAACATGGACTCTAAAAACGGATCTTTGCTAAACAAACTATCTAACAACCTAACTAAGAGTTTAACTACTATGTTATGGGTTATACCTTAACTTGAACTCCTTCTCTTCGACTCCTTGTGGTGGTCGGATCGGCCTCACCTCGTCGTCTCCTTGTGCCGAAGATGGATCCACCCGAAAGCTTCTACCTTTGGCTCCAACCTCAATCTAGAGGAAACTAGAATACTTGGCTTGCTAGAACTTGTACACTAGGATGAGTAGAGAAGTGTTTTGGGTTTTATCTCCAAGGCAAATGGTTCTCAACACATGAGAGATTTTTTGCCTTGAGCTAGAGGAAGAGGGAGAGCAAGAGGAAGATGAGAGCTTTGATGAGAGAGAATGAGAATGATAGAATGAGCAAGACTTTTTCCACCCATGCTCTCATAACACAAAATAATCATAATAATAATAGTAATTGAGTATTTTTGTGATGGTTCTTATCATATCAAATGGCAATATCATTTCATGCATTAAATGCAATTTGTGAACAAAGCAAGCAAGCAAAGGTCAATGCCATGAAATGATAGCCATTGTCATGATGATAGTCAACAAGTCCAACCTAGTCAACCGGTCAACAAAGTCAACCGGTCAACAAAGTCAACCTTTCAACCCAACCATGGCACAATAATACTTAATTAATATTATTATTAATCATATTTCTAATTCTCATCAGGGTTTAGCAAAAGTCAACAGTCAACAACCCTAATGAGAATCCTCTGCCTCTGTCTCCGTCAACCATGCATACACACCCGCATCCGCGTTCCAAGGAACACGAATACAAACGAGATAAAACCAATCCCAAAACGTATACTAGGATCTGGTTTAAACCAAAGCCCGCTAGTAATAACTGCCCGGACACTAAACGTGCACAAGTGCATGGATGTGACCGAACCCTGTCGCAAAACCTTGCGACCTCTACTCTTTTGCCTAAGGGCGAATAGCTCTCTGTGTGGGACTCTAAAGACTCGACACTACGCTGGCAGTGGGTTTAACCACAGACCGCAAGCGGCACTAGCTGTGTGTAACGGCCCTCAGGTAGATGCCGATAAGAAGACTGACGAGGTGAAACCCATCTGAACTTCTACTGAGCCTGAATGTGACCGTCTCCGTACAGTCCGGTCTGTTCGTCTGATAATATCGCATGGTGGGCCTAGGGGGGTGGTAAACGTCAGTGCCCTAATAGCGGTACAAGTCGTGTCGGAGTGTAGCCCAGAACACCCTGAGATAACACTGGAAACCCACCAGTATATCTCGCTTTCCCTGGCCAAGGACTTTGTGTAATGGCTCTCCTAGACACAGCGCGATATCAACTCCCAATACCGGAAGAGACGAATCCTGTCTAACCGTTACTGCCTCCAAGTGCTTCGGGACTGCACCCAACTACTACATGTTTGCACGACTCCTTTGAGCCGTGGTAGGGTAGTAATCAAAGTACAGTGGGAACACACTCGAGGCGAAGTGACATTGTCAAGTCAGGGGACTAAGCTGTACTCATGTCACCTGGGAACTGATAACTGACGATAGGTATAGTACCAACCAACAGTTCCCGACGAGTCCTGTCCAGTCTACTCGTAACCTAACGAGCACCGGCATACTAACTCAAGTACGGCGTACTGACGGCTGTGGGACAGACCGTCTCCCCTGCTGGGATGAGAACTGCATACGCTAGTCTACTCCGGAGTATCGATGCCCCGTCTCGATAGTCCTACGACTAGGGACCTGTATAAGGATGTGCTTATGGATTACCCAGCCCCCACGAGTGTGACTGCCATCACAACGTTGGTAATCAAGCAAAGATCCTAAGGGCTCCGCTAATGTGTATAGGTGATATACTAAAAGAAACACATATACACATTAAAGAAGAAACAAACCAAGAAGCATACTACCATTTTGAGCAAGATTATCTATACAACTGTGAATATCCCAAGCTTCCATTAAGTAATATACAAACTAGTATGATATAGTAATGGCCTCTAGGGCATATACACTAACAGCTTTCGGGTGATTGCTTTGGTAGATGGGAAATTTGTATCGTACCCACTCTTGTATTTGTTAATGTATATGCCCTAGGGGCCATTATTGTATCATACTAGTTTGTATATTACTTAATGGAAGTTTGGGATATTCACAGTTATATAACAGTCTTGCTAAACATGGTAGTATGCTACTTGGTTTTATCTATCTTAATATGTGAGTATACGTATTGATAGAGCTCTTAGAATCTTGCTTGACTACCAGCGTTGTGATGGCAGTCACACTAGTGGGGGCTGGGTAGTCTACAAGCACATCCTTTTTCAGGTCCCTAGTCGTAGGATTATCGAGACAGGGCATCGATACTCCGGAGTAGACTAGTGTGTACGCTTCTTATCCCAGTTGGGGAGATGGTCTGTCCCACAGCCGTCAGTACGTCGTACTGGAAATAGTATGCAGGTGCTCGTTAGGTTACGGGTACACCGGACAGGACTCACGGGGAACTGTTAGTTGGTATTATACCCATCGTCAGTTAACAGTTCCCAAGTGACATGAGTACAGCATAGTCCGCAGAATTGACACTGCTACTTCGCCTTGAGTGTGTCCCACTGTTCTTAGATTGTTACCCTACCACGGCTCAAAGGAGTCGTGCAAACAGGTAGCAGTTGGGTGCAGTCCCGAGCACTTGGAGGCCGTGGCGGTTAGACAGGATTCGTCTCTCCCGGTATTAGGAGTTGATATCGCGCTGTGTCAGAGAGCCATTACGTAAAGTCCCTGGCCAGGGCAAGCGAGATTTACTGGTAGGTTCCAGTTGTTTCTCAGGGTGTAATGGGCTACGCTCCGACACGACTTATACCGCTATTAGGAGATTGACGCTTGCCGCCCCCTAGGCCCGATATGCGATAGTCTTAGACGAACAGACCGGACTGTACGGAGATTGTCACATCAGACTCAGTAGGAGTTCGGATGGGTTTTCTCATCGGCCTTCTTATCGACATCTACCTGGGGACCGTTACGTACAGCTAGTGCCGCTTGCGGTCTGTGGTTAAACCCACTGCCAGCGTAGTAGTCGAGTCTTTAGAGTCCCACACAGAGAGTTTCCCTACTCCAGGCGAAACGATATAGAGGTCGTATGGTTTTACGACAAGGGTTTGGACGCATACGTGTGTTTACGCACGTACGACATCCGGACAGTTTTTACTACCCGGCTTTGGTTTAAGCCAGTTTCTAGTATCCGGTTATTGGATTTATACAGTCTAAAGTTTTTCCGTGTTTTCACGGATAGGAGGGGCGTTCTCGTAATTTCGCGAGAAGCTTCTAGAAGGATGGTGACTTGAGGGTTAAGGTGGTATTTGCATTTATTGTGTTAATGACTCATTTGTGTGATTCATCCATGGAGTTAATGCATCATTTATTGATCTAATGACTCATGAGATGAATCACTCAAGTGAATGAATGAAGCATGGTTGTTAAATGATTTAATTGATTTATTTCATAAAACATTATGCTTCATATATATTCAAATGAGTTCATTTTCTCTTCTCATTCTCTTTCTCACCTTCTCTCTCCTCAAACTCTCTCTCTTCAAACCCTAATCCTCCCCTCTCATGTGTTGAGACCAAGGATTAGTAAAGACTATTTAATCCATAACACTTCTCTATATCACCTAGGTTACTTAGATTAGCACTTTAAGAAACCTAGTTATCTCAAGTTAGAGGTGAAGCTTGGAGTATAGCTCTTGGGTGGATCATCTATTACGTGGAGGAGGCCGAGAAGGACGTGGATAAAGAAAAGGAGAAGGACACGGTTCATTAGGTATAATCACTTATCATAGTAGTTCATAACTTCTATGTTTCTTTTTAGTTATAGTTTAGCAAAGATTCTCGGTTAGTCGATGTTTATGCAAAGAACAAGACCGTTTTTCATTATTCCTCCTCCCCGCAAGTCGTGGGGTGTTGTACATCGACTTACAGTGGTATCAGAGCCTCGCTAAACAATAATTAACTCATTAGCAAAGTCGTTACAATTTCGAACGCAAAACGAACCGGAAAAAACAACAATATCACATAGTTCTGTCGATTTTAAAATGAGGTCCAAAATTTTTTCAGGGACCTGCAGAATAACAAGCAGAGAATTATAAGGTTACTGGAGAAAAATGGGTTCATGAATCGGCCAAACGACCGCGGAACTGCGGCCGATCCCACCGATCCACCGCGGATCCGCGGCCGAGTTGAAGCCGATTCAACCCAGTTTGCTCCAGTAACTCTTCTGTGATATTTTTGTGTTTTCTGGAATGTTTATTTTTCTACTCAAGTCTCAGGTGCACAGAGAAGTTTTGGAGTAGAATCTAAAGTGTTTGCACGATCGAAATCTTACGATGTTTGCTAATTTGATTATATTTGTGATTGTATAATGTGTTCGTAAACCTTTCCTAACTGCTAGTATGTCGGTTGGCAGGGGGTTGCACATTTCTGTAATGGTTTTTACTGTTTGTGGTTGTGAATTGTATTGGACTGTTGTGATGATTAGCCGGGGTTTGTGATAGGTTGTTATATTCATTCGTTCAAAGAAACTACCGGGTACTTTGAAGTGTTTAGTGGCCTACTCACGTTGTTAAGGGAGACCGCTTCACTTCGGGTATTTGGCGGGTAGTTTGCCGTACCCGTAGGGGTTTAGGGTGGGGTAATGGCTATTCATCACAACTGTGTAATCCGTATTTTGTTGCAGGCTCTAAACAAACGCGGATTGCTTGCAAATCCAATAATGTTCATATAAGATCTGGAATGCCTATTATTGCGTCTGACGAATGTACAATATCTATATATGATAGCTATTTAGACGTCACTTATATTTTACACCCGCGCTAGCCCAGCCCCCGCTCTGCCGTTAGTTAAGTAACCTAACGGGTGATGACGGGACCTAGTGGCGAATGCGGATGGCATAAGAGGACGTTGTATTTTCGTTGTTTTCTGCAATGATAGGTTAATGATGGGACGCATTATTATTAATGCAAAGAAAATAATCCAAAAGTTGAATCGTTGGAACAATTTAAAAGAAACCACTCGGTTATTTTAAAACAGATGATATTTTTAAATAGCAGAGCTTTAACCACTCCTTTTAAAAGCTATCAGGTTCCTTCGGTCATATCAAGTTCACTACGTTCACGGTTTCGCCAAAACCATTCGTAGCCCTCCGTCATTTCATTTGGGTATTCAGTAGTATTCAAGCTATGTATTTTGACCAACGCCAAGGCATAGTGTTTGGTAGCTGCTGGGTATTCATTTGTTGCATAGATAGATGAGTTAGTTTGGGACAGTCGTATTATCATTTTGGCCGAACGTCAAGGATATGTACGGATGGGTTCAAATTAACAAGATAATGATGGGTAGAACTTGACATGTGACTTATGACATTTTGACCAACGCCAAGGTCATAAGAGCATGGGGCAAAAATATATATCGGGAATTTCTAAAGAATCCGAAATTTGCAAAGAGATGCATACCATTTGGAGTTTGATGAATGTTGGTAGGATTCCTTCAACATTATCATACGATGATATTTGGATCCCGATCCTACTGTGAGTATATGCTACTCATCAGGAGATTCGTCACTTAACGATCAATGCTATAAACCAAGTAGGTGTCAAGAAAGGTGTCAGCGAGGTTACGCCCCCAGAGAAAAGAGGTTATTTAATTAAGGAACTTCGTGAAAGCGTTGGAAAACCTCCCTCGAAGTACCGACACCAGTCTGGCTGAACGGTTAAGCAAGTATTGTACAGTGAGAATAGTCCTGGATAATTCTTCTTTTATGGTTTGAGGAAGGATTCGAGAAACAGTGGGAGACATCCAGTTTAGATAAATTAAAAACCACTCTAAACTTGCAAGAGCATCAAGCTAAAGTGTTTCTTCTCTCTCTCCTACTTGCAGCGACCCTGAAAATGACTGGACTTAAGTTACTTTTAGAGAAAAATATACTGACAGGGCCAAACTATAAAGATTGGCTGCGGAATGTCAAAATGGCTTTGACCTATGACAAATTAGGGTAACGTCCTGACCGCTAAGGCACCTGCAGTCCCAGGTCCCAAATCCAGTAATGCGGATAAGGAAATCCGCAAAACCTGGGAGTATGATTGCGCGAAGGCCAAGAGCATCGTGCTTGCGTCGATGAACAATGAACATCAGAAGAGGCACAAGGATATGGATCTTGATGCCATATTTCTCCATACAAAGGAACTTTATGGAGAGAAATCTCGTATAGCAAGATACGAGACCTCTAAGAACTTGTTTCGAGCGAGGTTGGCCGTCGGATCATCGGTAGGAGAACATGTCCTAAAGATGATTGGCTATATAGAAGAGCTCGCAGACCTTGGGACGACTTTGGATAATGAGCTCTATACAGACCTTATTCTCCAGTCCCTTCCTTCCACCTACGCCCAGTTTATTCTGAACTTCAACATTCAAAGAAAAGAAGTTGAACTTCAGGAACTCCTTAACATGTTGAGGAGTGCAGAGGGCACCTTGCCGAAGGCAAGGGAAACACCCGCTATGTTTGTTAGCGGTTCTTCTTCTTCCGGGTCCAAGGCTAGGGCCAAAGGAAGGAAGAAGAAGGCCGCCACCAAACCTAGAGGAGGTGTAAGTAAGGTGAGAGCGAAGGGAAAGAAAAAGTTTGCGGTACCAGTAGTGGCCCAGGATGAGTGTTTTCATTGTCATAGGAAAGGGCACTGGAAGAAAGATTGCAAGGCGTGGAACGCCAAGAACCAGGAACCGAAGTAAGCTGTGGCTTCGACTTCAGGTGTGTTTGTAATTGAGAATTGTCTGTCAATCAACTCTACTTCCTGGGTATTGGATACCGGATCAGGATCTCATATATGCAATTCATTGCAGGCACTGAGAAACCGTAGAGTGCTGAAGGATGGTGATATGACCTTGATGGTTGCTAACGGAGCTAGCGTGGGAGCTGTGTCCGTAGGGGATTATCACCTGGGATTGACGAGTGGACATATTTTGGTTTTACATAACTGTTTTTGTGTACCCAGCTTAACGTGTAATATCATATCTGTTTCCTTGTTATCAAATAAAGGTTATGATTTCACGTTTGTAAGTGATGTTGTTAACATCCACCTTAATCATAGTTTGATTGGGTCTGGTACACTGGATAACGGTATATATGTGTTAAACCAACTCCAAATTTTCAATGTCCAGAACACACTAAAAAGAAAGTCTCCAGATTTAAATAAAGCTTTCTTATGGCATTGTAGACTGGGTCACATCAATGAGAGAAGGTTGACTAAGTTACATAGAGAAGGATATTTGGATTCGTTCGAATATCAAACTTATGCCACTTGTCAATCTTGTCTCAAAGGAAAGATGACAAAGACTCCATTTCCTGGACATGGAGTAAGAGCGAGCGAGCTCTTAGGACTCATACACAGCGATGTATGTGGTCCAATGTCTACACTTGTCAATCTGATGAAACATAATCCGAGGCTTTTGAGAAATTCCAAGAGTTTAAGAATGAAGTAGAAAACCAAACCGGCAAAAGTATCAAGACACTAAGATCTGATCGAGGTGGTGAATACTTGAGTGCCGAGATCCTAGGTTACCTAAAAGAGAAAGGAATTCTCTCTCAGCTTACTCCTCCATACACTCCACAGCATAACGGTGTATCGGAGAGACGGAATCGAACCCTATTGGATATGGTACGTTCCATGATGAGTAATGCTGAGTTACCGCGATCTTTCTGGGGTTATGCGCTAGAATCAGTGGCATATCTTTTGAACATAGTTCCTACCAAGACTGTGTCTACCACCCCATATCAGATGTGGAGTGGGAAGAAACCCTATCTTCAGTATCTAAAGATATGGGGATGTCCAGCTTTTGTTAAAAAGCAGCATGTGGACAAGCTCGAGGCACGATCAGTACAGTGTAAATTTGTGGGATATCCAAAGAACTCCAAGGGGTATCTATTCTATTACGCAGAGGAACAAAAGTTTTTGTTTCTCGTAATGCCCATTTTCTAGAATATCAGCTTTTAGAAAAGGAAATAAGTAGGAGCGAAATAGAACTCGAAGAAATTCCAAAACCACAAACTACTACTGAAAGTTTGGTAGAACCAGTAGTTAAAGAAGAACAGGACATTCCCGCACCCCTCCGCTGGAGTAGTAGGCCGTCTCATCCGCCTGAGAGATACTACGGTTTTCTAATAGACGGGGATAGAGAGGATTGCATCATAGATGATGATGAACCTACTAGCTTCCAGCAGGCCATCCAGAGCAGCGACTCGGTATGATGGCTAGATGCAATGCGGACCGAAATGGAGTCCATGTGCACTAACAAAGTATGGACTTTGGACTTTGCTCCAGATGGGGTAAAACCCATAGGATGCAAATGGATCTTCAAGAAAAAGATTGGTGTAGATGGACAGGTGGAAACCTATAAGGCTAGACTTGTTGCAAAGGGTTTTCATCAAAGACCTGGTTTGGACTATGACGAAACTTTTTCTCCAGTGGCTATGCTCAAATCCATTCGGGTCCTTCTTGCTATTGCTGCCTTCCATGATTATGAAATCTGGCAGATGGACGTAAAGACGGTTTTTCTGAATGGAAATTTAGAAGAGTGCTTCTATATGGATCAGCCAGAGGGTTTCAATCAGAGTAGGAGCAGCGGGAAAGTATGCAAGCTGCTTAAGTCCATTTATGGACTGAAGCAGGCATCGCGGAGTTGGAACATCTGTTTTGATGAAACGGTCAAAGAATATGACTTTATCAAAAATCCAGATGAACCATGCATATATAGTAAAGTTGTAGCATGAACTGTTGTATTCCTCATCTTGTACGTGGATGACATTCTATTGATAGGAAATGACATTCCTATGCTACAATCTGTCAAAGGATTCTTGTCACACTGGTTCTCCATGAAAGACCTGGGTGATGCCTCTTACATTCTGGGGATCCGGATCTATCGTGTTAGATCGAAGAGGATGTTGGGACTTTCGCAGTCCAGGTATATCAACACTATACTGAAAAGATTCAGTATGGAAGATTCTAAGCGCGGTAATCTACCGGCTTGTCATGGAATCACCCTATCCAAAGAGATGTCTCCCAAGACTGATTTGGAAAGGGAACACATGTCTATTATACCCTACGCTTATACTGTAGGCTCTATAATGTATGCGATGTTGTGCACCAGACCAGATGTAGCTTACGCACTAAGCGTGGTAAGCCGGTATCAGCCAGACCCAGGGGAGAAGCACTGGATAGCAGTAAAGAACATTCTCAAGTACTTGAGGAGGACTAAGGATATGTTCTTGGTTTACGGCGGAAAATACCTCAAGATGGAGGCCTTTGCTGATTCCGGCTTCCAGAGTAATAAGGACGATTCCAAGTCCTTGTGAGGTTATGTCTTTACCCTCCATGGAGGGGCGGTGTGCTGGAAGAGTTCCAAGCAGGACACCGTTGCTGACTCGACGATGGAAGCGGAGTATATTGCTGCTTGCGATGCCGCAAAAGAAGTGGTCTGGATGAAGAAGTTTCTAACAGAACTTTAGGTGGTTCCTACCATCGTTGATCCAATACCTCTGTATTGCGACAACAACGGAGCTATAACTTTAGCGAAGGAACCAAGGTCCCATCAGAAGTCCATACACATCTTAAGGCGGTATCACCTGATCAGGGAGATCATTGATCATCGGGAGATCGAGGTCCATAGAGTTGCTACTGAAGAGAACATTGCTGATCCATTCACGAAGGCCCTACCACAGATTCAATTCGAGAGGCTACTCCTGTAAGTCCACGTTGCTCACCCCGGTTCTTACGGGGAGGCGGAAACGGTAAAAAACGAATTTTTAGTGCAAAGGCAACATGGACTAAAAGAATGATCTTTGCTAAACTACAAACTAGCAAGCAACTTGAGGTTCTATCTACTATGCCGTAGAGATTATACCTCACGATACCGGTCCTTCGGGTCTCCATTCCGCTGTCCGGCTTGTCCATCCACGCTCCGAGAGTCGATCCGGATCTTGATCACCTCTGCGGACTTCTTGAGTCGAAGACGATCCACCCGAGAGATGTACTCCGAGCTCCACCTCGAGCCGAGGCAACTAGGTGTAACCCTTCGAAAATCGTTTAGGCAGTTTTTCGGTAATCGGCTAATTTTTCGGCTTTTTCCGTAAAAAGTCAAAATAGGTATTTTTCATTGTAGAACTAATTATACAAAATTTAGATAAGATATTACTATAATTTTGTCACTAAAATGTCACTTATAATTTTCTAGTTAAATAATTTTTTTTTCATAATTAATTATTATATTTTGTTATTTTAAGCCTTTTTAAATACATTAAATTAGTGATAAATACAAATTTAATTAGGTAAATTTCATAATTAGGAGTCTTTATAAGCTAAAATAGGGTGTTAATAAAATTATATCATGACTTGCAAACTTTTGGTTTTAGGGTTGGAAATTTAATGGAAAAATGACGTAAAAAGGGTTTTTTTTGTAAAAAGTTGATGTGAAATGCATTAAATGAGATGTGAGGGATCTTTTTGACCTAGAAAATTCTCCAAAAACCCCACACCCTCCTCCTCTTCACCTCTGGCCGAAAATAGCAGCAGCTCCCCCCTCTTTTCACCTCAATTCTTGCTTCAAAAATCATGAAAAATCATGAAAAATCCATAAAAATTCACCATTTTCTTCTTCAATTCAAAGCTAAACCCTAATCCACTCTCTTTTCAACCCAAATTAGTTCAAAAACTTGATGAAAGGAGGCTTCTTGGTTACTTGATCAGCTAGGGTTCCACTTGTGAGGTAAAATCCTAAACTAGTTGCTAACTTGTAGTTTAAATATGCTAGAATTGAAATTTGAAGTATTAGTTTAGTAGTAAATGTTTGTTTAGGAAAATCAAGAGAAGGTTTTGATTTTAAATTAGGGTTTGTAGCATGGTGGTTGGATTTAAGTTAGGGTTTGGTTATCTAATTGATTGGAGTGGTTAATTGTGTACTGTTATGCTCGCTAAATCGGCAAAATTGCGATGTTTGTATCGAATCGGTAAGCAATTTGCTTACTAGATTTTTACAAAAATTAGAATGCGATTAAATTGCGTTATGTTAGCGATATAATTAGCTTCGTATAGGACTATTAGAGTGCGCGAACGCGGGGTTTCGTCTAGTCGGGTTGTATTTTTGTTGATTTCCCCGAAATGACGATTCTAGTTAAAGATTAGCGATTTTCGTGCGTTTTCCCGCGCACCGAGTGTATGCTATGTTTAATTCGAGAGCGTCGATAATTGTATATTGTGACTTGCATCGTTTTAGGTTTTGTAATCTTATGCATGGTGTTGTACAAATATAGGATCGGTCGGGGAAACATCGGACACGGCACGTAAAGGCAAGGCGGTGGTCGGATCGGATTAGCGGGGATTTCAGGTGAGTAGATGTATTCATCTATGGGGGAATCGTCTGGATGACGCGATGCGCCCCCTAGTTAGGATTACTCTATTTCTTGCAAGACTTGTATTGCTAGATAGCTTAGCCCTTTATTGCATTGCATACCCTCACAGCTAACCGTATACTAAATTGCATGGACATTCATATAACATTCATATACACATATGCGATAACACTTCGTAGGGCATGAACACCATTACCATTGGCATCTGTTGCACGCGCACTATTCATGTGACACACACGCCTTTGGTAACTGCCATGCCACGTGCACTATAGAACCTGGTTAACTTAGTATCGCCATTGCATTCATACTATATATATGAAATTGCATAGCTTGCATATACCATTATCATCATATTTACATAGATTTCTAGCCAAAATTCACATCGTATACATTGATATCATAGACATTTATCATATATAACATGTGAACATTATGATTTTCTTGAGGATTTCAGTATTGCTGCGATTTCTGGATTTTTGGGGAAAACCGCAAGAATTTAACAAAAGCTTATATTTATCATTTTTTTTTAAAAACAAAGTTGCGGTTTTCTCGTGATGCATGTGTCGTCCACCATGAGTTTTCATGTTTTCTGTTGGATTTCGAGACCCGATTCGAGGAGTGGATGAACCGTCTCGGGTACATGGTGGGCCCGGTATGGTACCCCGGGGCAAGAAGATCGAGTTATAGACGATGAGCCTGGCAGGGGAAGACTACCTACCGGTGATGTCTGGCGCGGCGGATATCCGGAGGATACCGACCGTTGTCGTGAGATTTGATGACATGGGCCGATCCGGACTGACGGAGCCCGATATTTGAGACATTGATACAGTGAGATATTGAGACAGATATGATTTCATATTTAGTGTTGATGCTTGACACGGGTTTTCAGATGATTTCTTGATGGTATTTAGCTAATATACAGATGTTCATTTTCTAAAGTTAAGAATGCAGTACCCTTAGCATTTAAAACACTTAAAGAGTTAGTAATGACATTGCATACGCGTGCATGTATACTAGAGCTATTATATCTGAAAGGTTCCTAGGCACCCTAATGAGGTTATACAAGGCATCGAACATGCCAATTTCAAATTTTAACGGTGCCTACAAATCTTACAACGGACCGTCGGCTAGAAAACTAGGCGAAAATTAATCTAGTTAACACTTAACTAATGGGATATCGGAAATACAACCTTTGTAAATCCGGTGCTCCACCTCCATAGCTCCGCAACGAAGTCTTCTCCGCTGTCCAAAAGGAATCCGGGCTCTAGAGTCGGCTTCGTCGGAGAAAAAGCGAGCTAGGTCGTCGATGTCCATGCCGAAGATGATCTACGTCGAGGCATCGCTAAATCAAGCTCCACCTTTACCTTGCCATGAAAACTTGTGAAGGAAACACACTCTACTACTTGGCAAGAGGTAGAGGATGAAGAAATAGGAAGTGGGTAGACTTTAGAATTGGATTTCTCACTCATTTCATCAAGTTGCCATTGATGGTCAAGCTTTTCTTCACTTGAAGGAAGAAGAATAAGAAGCTAAATTATTATGATAAGAATAATAGAATTGAAAAGAAAAATCAATCCTTATCATATAATGAACCATGGTTAGATGTAGAGAGTTAACTAAGGTTTAAGTGAGTGGTAAAGGTTAAGCATGAGACAAAATGGTCATTAAGTCAAAGTCTTCATGAAGGTTCATGAATGAACAAAAGAAAGCAACCATTTTCCTCATTTTGCCTTTTCTTTTTCCAAAAAGATAAATGAATAAAATGAAATCAAAAACCCTAATCACCCACTTAACTATAGTTTAATTCTTAACACTTAACCATAATGCATGTATCATCAAACATGATACAATATAGTGCACAAAATCATATCGCATATGTAATGCGCACATCCGAGTGAGAAAATCCATTATAAAGTGAACCGATACTAGTTAATACAAAGTAATATATCAAATATATAATTATGCATTAAATCATTAAATCAACACTTGATTTAACGATCCGGTCATATCGCATATAACCGACTAGTATCATTAGTAACAACTTATCGAATCAACACTTGATCCGATAACCCGGCTATATTGCATATAACCGATCAATGTCACATCGCGAGAATCGAATACAGTATCACATACCGTATTATTCTCGGTCCCGCACATATCTCATATGCGCTCCTATTTCGTTTCGCTTGAGCCAGGAAACCTCTGTGTAGGACTCTAAAGACTCGTCAATACGCCGGTAGCAGATGATGATCATATCAAACACCCACAAGCCGCAAGCGGTCTGCTAAACGTAACGGCCACCCGGGTATTGAGCGTGTAAGTCCATATTGCGACCCCCGGTACTTACGGGGAGGCGGAAACGGTATAAAAAAACAAATTTTTATCGCAAGAGGCAACATGGACTAAACAAGGTCGGGATCGTGTCTAAACTAAACTAGCATACAAGCTAAAGAGTTTTAGCTACTCGGATGAAGGTTATACCTAAACTTGAACTCCTTCTTCTTCAAACCTTGTAGAGGTTGATGGTCCTTGCCTTGTAGCCTTCTTCCGTCGAAGATGGATCCACCTCGAAGGTTCTACCTTTGGGCTCTTCCTCGATCTTTGAGTGAACTAGGGTTTCCGGCTTGCTAAACCTTGATCCTAGAATGAGTAGAGAGTAACTAGGGGTTGTTTTTCTTTTCAAGGTGATGGATTCTCAACACATGAGAAGGGGTCACCTTGAGCTTGAGGAAGAAGAAGATGAAGAGAGGAGAGAGAAGCTAAATGAGATAATGAGCTAGGTTTTTCTTTCTAGCAACCATAATGCCAAAAGAAAAGAATTATCTAAATAATAATAATTCAAAATAAGAATAGTTGATGGTAATTTAGAATGACCACTATCATGCTTCTTTAAATGAAGTGTAAGCATGAATCAAGGAGGATCTTTCAAAGCATGATGGTGGTCAATGGTCAACAAGTCAACCAAGGTCAATAAGTCAACAAAAATCAACCATAACATAATTCTCATTTAATTACTATTATTAATAGATAATTCATAAATCCATTAGGGTTTGGAAAAAGATAACTGTCAACTGTGCATACGCACCCGTTCCGAAACCCTAATGAAAAATCTCATCCTCCGCCTCAAGCAACTGTGCATACACATCTGCATTCTCGTTCCGAGAAGCAAGAATACCGAGATATAAAAGCAACCCCCAAAACATATACCAGTATCTGGCTCTAACCAGAGCCTGCCAGTATAATCCGTCCGGACTCCAAACGTGCACAAGTGCGCGGATGAGAACGAACCCTGTCGCAAAAACATGCGACCTCTACTCTGTTTTGCCCAGAGGCGAATACCCTCTGTGTGGGACTCTAAAGACTCGGCACTACGCTGGCAGTGGGTTTAACCACAGACCGCAAGCGGCACTAGCTGTGCGTAACGGTCCCCAGGTAGATACCGACAAGAAGGCTGACGAGGTGAAACCCCATCTGTACTCCTACTGAGTCTGAATGTGACAGTCTCCGTACAGTCCGGTCTGTTCGTCTGATACATCGCATGTCGGGCCTAGGGGGCGGTAAAACGTCAGTCCCCCAATAGCGGTACAAGTCGTGTCGGAGTGAAGCCCAAAACACCCTGAGATAACACTGGAACCTACCAGTATATCTCGCTTGCCCTGGCCAGGGACTACTCGTGTAATGGCTCTCCTAGACACAGCGCGATGTCAACCCCCAATACCGGGAGAGACAAATCCTGTCTAACCGGCACTGCCTCCAAGTGCTTCGGGACTGCACCCAACCATCACCTGTTTGCACGACTCCTTTGAGCCGTGGTAGGGTAGTGATCAAAGTGCAGTGGGAACACACTTGAGGCGAAGTGCCAGTGTCAAGTCAGCGGACTAAGCTGTACTCATGTCACCTGGGAACTGATGACTGACGATAGGTATAATACCAACCTGTCAGTTCCCGACGAGTCCTGTCCAGTGTACTCGTAACCTAACGAGCACCCGTATACTATCTCTAGTACGACGTACTGATGGCTGTGGGACAGACCATCTCCCACACTGGGATGAGAAGCGCATACGCTAGTCTACTCCGGAGTATCGATGCCCTGTCTCGATAGTCCTGCGACTAGGGACCTGTATAAGGATGTGCTTATAGATTACCCAGCCCCCACTAGTGTGACTGCCATCACAACGCTGGTAATCAAGCAAAGATCCTAAGGGCTCCACTAATGCGTATAAGTGATATACTGAAATAAACACAAGTACACATAGAAGTAGAAACAAACCAAGTAGCATACTACTATATTGAGCAAGATTGTTTATACAAGGTGAATATCCCAAGCTTCCATTAAGTAATATACAAACTAGTATGATACAGTAATGGCCTCTAGGGCATATACACTAACAATCTCCCACTTGCACTAAGGCCATGTACTGGCGTATCGAAGACCTATCATCTCGATCAGCCGCTCGAACTGAGTCTGGGGTAGGGCCTTGGTGAATGGATCTGCAGTGTTCTCTTCTGAAGCAACCCTCCGAACCTCGATCTCCTTGCGATCCACGATCTCCCTGATCAGGTGATACCGCCTCAAGATGTGCCTGGATCTCTGATGGGACCTGGGTTCCTTCGCTAAAGCTATAACCCCATTGTTGTCGCAATACAGAGGTATTGGGTCAACAATGGAGGGAACCACCTGAAGTTCTTTTAAGAACTTCCTTATCCAGACAGCTTCTTTTGCGGCATCAGATGCAGCAATGTATTCCGCTTCCATAGTCGAGTCTGCAACGGTTTCCTGTTTGGAGCTCTTCCAACATACCGCCCCTCCATTGAGGGTGAAGACAAAACCCGACATGGACTTGGAATCATCCTTGTCACTCTGGAAGCTGGAGTCAGCAAAGTCCTCGATCTGGAGGTCTTTTCCGCCATACACCAAGAACATCTCCTTAGTCCTTCTCAGGTACTTGAGAATGTTCTTTACCGCTATCCAGTGTTTCTCCCCAGGGTTTGACTGATACCGGCTTACCACACTCAGTGCATAAGCTACATCCGGTCTGGTACACAACATCGCATACATTATAGAGCCTACCACAGAAGCGTAGGGTATAATAGACATGCGATCCCTCTCCAAATCAGTCTTGGGAGACATCTCTTTAGAGAGGGTGATCCCGTGACAAGCCGGTAGGTTACCGCGCTTGGAATCTTCCATACTGAATCTCTTCACTATGGTGTCGATGTACCTGGACTGAGAAAGTCCTAATATCCTCTTGGATCTATCACGATGGATCCGGATCCCCAGGATGTATGAGGCATCACCCAGGTCTTTCATGGAGAACCTGTGTGACAAGAACCCCTTGACAGATTGTAGCATAGGAATGTCATTTCCTATTAAGAGAATGTCATCCACGTATAAAACGAGGAATACTGCAGTTCTCGCTACAAATCTACTATAGATGCATGGTTCATCTGGATTTTTGATAAAGTCAAATTCCTTGACCGTCTCATCAAAACAGATGTTCCAACTCCGCGATGCCTGCTTTAGTCCAAAGATGGACTTAAGCAACTTGCACACCTTTCCGCTGCTCCCACTCTGAATGAAACCCTCTGGCTGATCCATATAGACACACTCCTCTAAATTTCCATTTAGAAAAGCGGTTTTTACGTCCATCTGCCAAATCTCATAATCGTGGAAGGCAGCAATGGCAAGAAGGATCCGAATGGATTTCAGCATAGCCACTGGAGAAAAGGTTTCGTCATAGTCCAAGCCAGGTCTTTGACAGAAACCCTTTGCTACAAGTCTAGCTTTATAGGTCTCAACATGTCCATCTACACCAATCTTCCTTTTGAAGATCCACTTGCATCCTACGGGTTTTACCCCGTCTGGAGCAATGTCCAACGTCCATACTTTGTTGGTGTACATGGACTCCATTTCGGTCCGCATTGCATCCAGCCATTTTACCGAGTCAACGCTCTGAACGGCCTGCTGGAAGCTAGTAGGCTCATCATAATCTATGATGCAATCCTCTCGATCCCCGTCTATGAGAAAACCGTAGTATCTCTCGGGCGGATGAGACTGCCTACTACTCCTGCGGAGCGGCGTAGGAATGTCCTGTTCTTTTGAACTTACTGGCTCTTCCAAGCTCTCAGTAATAGTTTGTGGTTCTGGAATTTCTTCCAGTTCTATTGCGTTCCCACTTATCTGGGTTTCCAAAAACTCAGTTTCCAAGAAGCGGGCATGTTGAGAAACAAGAACTTTTTGTTCCTCTGCGGAATAGAACAGATACCCCCTGGAGTTCTTTGGGTATCCCACAAACTTACACTGTACTGAATGTGCCTCGAGCTTGTCCGCATGCTGCTTTTTTTACAAAAGCTGGACATCCCCATATCTTAAGGTACTTAAGACAGGGTTTCTTCCCACTCCACATCTGATATGGAGTGGTAGGCACAGTCTTGGTGGGAGCCTTGTTTAAGAGATATGCAGCTGCTTCTAGTGCATAACCCCAGAAAGATCGCGGTAACTCAGCCTTACTCATCATGGAACGAACCATATCCAATAGGGTTCGATTCCTCCTTTCCGATACACCGTTATGTTGCGGAGTGTATGGAGGAGTACGCTGAGAGAGAATTCCATTCTCTTTTAAATAGTCCAGGAACTCGGCACTCAAGTATTCTCCACCTCGATCCGATCTTAGAATCTTAATACTTTTGCCTGTTTGTTTTTCAACTTCATTCTTGTAATCCCGAAATTTCTCAAAGGCCTCGGATTTGTGCTTCATTAAGAAGACATGTCCATACCTAGAGAAATCGTCTGTGAAAGTAATGAAGTATGAATAACCGCTTCGCGCATGTGTAGACATTGGACCACACACGTCACTGTGTATGAGTCCCAAGAGCTCGCTCGCTCTTACTCCGTGTCCAGTGAACGGAGTCTTTGTCATCTTTCCCATGAGACAAGATTCATAAGTGGCATAAGACTGATACTCGAACGGATCCAAGTATCCTTCTTTATGTAACTTAGTCAACCGTGTCTCATTGATGTGACCTAGTCTACAATGCCATAAGAAAGCCTGATTAATATCTGGAGACTTTCTTTTGTGTGTATTCTGGACATTGAAAATCTGTGGTTGGTTCAATACGTATATACCATTGCTCAGTGTACCTGACCCAATCAGAACTTGATTAAGGTGAATGTTTACAACATTACTTACAAACGCAAATTCATAACCTTCTTTAGAAACCAAAGATACAGAAATGATATTACAAGTTGCGTTGGGTACAAAAAAACAATTACGCAAAACCAAAACATGCCCATCTGACATTCCCAGGTGATAGTCCCCCACGGCTTTAGCATCCATGCTAGCTCCGTTTGCAACTCTGAGGGTCATGTCACCTTCCTTCAAAAACCTACGATTTCTCAACGCCTGCAATGAATTACAGATATGAGATCCTGATCCGGTATCCAATACCCAGGAAGTAGAGTTTATAGAAAGACAGTTTTCAATAACATACACACCTGAAGCTGAAGCCGCAACCTGCTTCAGTTCCTGTGTCTTGGCCTTCCAAGCCCTGCAATCTTTCTTCCAGTGTCCACTCTTATGACAATAGAAGCATTCTTCTTTACCCACAAGCTTCCCCGCAATCTTTGTTGCCAATTCTTTTCCCTTCGTACCCACTTTACTAACACCGCCTCTTGGTTTGGCGGGGGCTTTCCTCCTCTTTCCCTTGGCTTTCGCCTTGGACCTAGAGGAAGAAGATCCTCCTACAAACAAAGCGGGTGTTTCCCTACCCTTCTGTAGGGTGCCCTCTGCGCTCCTCAGCATGTTGAGGAGTTCTGAAAGTTCAACTTCCTTTTCTTGCAAGTTGAAATTCAGTATGAACTGGGCGTAAGTGGATGGAAGGGACTGGAGAATTATATCCGTATAGAGTTCACTGTCCAACGTGGTCCCAAGTTCCGCGAGCTCCTCAGTGTAGCCAATCATCTTAAGCACGTGGTCCGCTACCGATGATCCGACGGCCAATTTTGTCGAAAACAACTTCTTCGACACTTCGTATCTTGCGATACGAGACTGCTCTCCATACAGTTCTTTTGTATGAAGAAATATGGATTCCAAATCCATATTCTCGTGCCTCCTCTGATGATCGTTGTCCATCGAGGCAAGTACGAGGCACCTGGCCTTCGCGCTGTCAATCTCCCAAGTCTTACGGATTTCCTTATCCGCGACGCTGGAGGTGGGACCTGGGACGGGGGGAGCTTTGGTGGTAAGAAGATACCCCAGCTTGTCGTAAGTGATTGCCAACTTGACATTCCTGAGCCAATCTTTGTAGTTTGGCCCTGTCAATATGTTTTTATCTAGAAGTAACTTAAGTCCAGTCATTTCGATTTTGGTCGCTGCAGGGGGGAGAGAAGGAACACTTTAGCACGATGCTCTTGCAAGTTTAGAATGGTTTTTAAATTTGTCTAAACAGGATGGCTCCCACTGTCTCTCGAATCCCTCCTCAAACCACAAAGGAAGAATTAGCCGGGATCAATCCCACCGTGCAATACTTGCTTAACCGTTCAGCCAGGCCAGTGTCGGTACTTCGAGGGAGGTTTTCCAACGCTTTCGCGAAGTTCCTTAATTAAATAACCTCTTTTCCCTGGGGGCGTAGCCCCGCTAACACCTTTCTAGGCACCTACTAGGTTTATAGCATTTATCGTCTAGTGAGAAATTTCCCGAGGAGTAGCATATACTCACAGTAGGATCGGGATCCAAATATCATCGTGTGACGAAACTGAAGGAATCCTACCAGAATCACCACACTCCAAATGGTATGCAAATCTAGCAAGTTTCAGTACTTATGAAACTCCCGATGTGGATTTTTGCCCCATGCTCTTATGACCTTGACGAAGGTCAACAAATCATAAGTCACATGTCAAGTTCTGCCCGTCATTATCCAGGTTAATTTGAGCCCACCCGTATATACCCTTGACGAAGGTCAACAAGGCAACACGACTGTCCCAAACCAACGCATCTATCTATGCTACATATGAACACCCAACAGCTACCAAACTCTATGCCTTGACGAAGGTCAACAAACATAGCTTGAATACTATTGAATATTCATACGAAACGACGGAGGGCTACGAATGGTTTTGGCGAAACCGTTAACGTAGTGAACTTGATATAATCGATGGAACGAGATAGCTTTTATAAGGAGTGGCTCAAACTCCGCATTTAAAAGTTAGTTTTGAAAAGAACCGAGTGGTTTTTCGAAAGTGTTCCAACGATTTTAACTTGGTTTATTATCTTGCATTAGTTCTTTTAATGCGTGATATTCTTGCATTAGTACTTTTAATGCGTCCCATCATTTAAATCCTACCATTGCAGAAAACAACCAAAATATGACGTACGCTTATGCCATTCGCATTCGCCACGGGGTCCCGTCATCACTCGTTAGGTTACTTAACTAACGACAGAGCGGGGGCTGGGCTAGCGCGGCTGTAAAACATAAGCAACGCCTAAATAGAAAGCAATGATAGACATTACAGATCACAGATGAATACATTGGATATACTAGCAATCCGCAATCCTTTCGAGCCTGAAACGAAAAGCGGATAACACGGTCGCGGTGAATAGCCAATACCCCACCCAAGACCCCTACGGGTGCGGCAAACTACCTGCCAAGTACCCGGCAGTTTGTGCACCCCTCCATGGGTCTATCCTAGGAGCAAAAACAGTAAAAAGAATTATACAATGACGGCTACAACCCCGACCCGGTTGTGCGGCCAAACAAATAATAATTATTACATCAATTTACATTTACAATGAATGAAAGAAAAACAAAAGCTCATCTCACATCCAACCCCGGCTATTCACCCGCGACAGTCCAACACATTCATATACACATTCCAATATCATACACAGATCATGTATAACCCCGACTAATCGTCTTATAGCGATTAGCCGACGTTCAATACATGCAAGCATCACAGATATAACCATCATAGTCAAAGTGCAGTGAAGTTCGGAAAAAATACGGAATTATAGGACCCCAAAAGCAAATTTCAGTTCTGGAAAATCTGGGCACATATAATATATCTTAAAAATCACAAAATCCCACCATAAGAACACTGCACGAAAAACAATGCAGAGAGGAAAACAAACGGCGACGGTTCCGCGGCACATGCCTACCTCGTGCCGCGGAACCGCGGCGGTTTGAACGAATTAGGGCATCGTTTTTCTTGGGTGTTCTCACAAAACCCTGAGACGAATTTACTAGTATAACGTTTTTCATTTTGAGTCAAAAAAAATTCAACAGAAACTCAGGTTTTGTAATTTTCCGGTTTTGTGACTTTTTCGGTTCCGAACTTCGTTACACTTCACTACCAAGCTAGTTTAAGTTTAGTTAGGCTCTGATACCACTGTAAGTCCATATTGCGACCCCGGTACTTACGGGGAGGCGGAAACGGTATAAAAAAACAAATTTTTATCGCAAGAGGCAACATGGACTAAACAAGGTCGGGATCGTGTCTAAACTAAACTAGCATACAAGCTAAAGAGTTTTAGCTACTCGGATGAAGGTTATACCTAAACTTGAACTCCTTCTTCTTCAAACCTTGTAGAGGTTGATGGTCCTTGCCTTGTAGCCTTCTTCCGTCGAAGATGGATCCACCTCGAAGGTTCTACCTTTGGGCTCTTCCTCGATCTTTGAGTGAACTAGGGTTTCCGGCTTGCTAAACCTTGATCCTAGAATGAGTAGAGAGTAACTAGGGGTTGTTTTTCTTTTCAAGGTGATGGATTCTCAACACATGAGAAGGGGTCACCTTGAGCTTGAGGAAGAAGAAGATGAAGAGAGGAGAGAGAAGCTAAATGAGATAATGAGCTAGGTTTTTCTTTCTAGCAACCATAATGCCAAAAGAAAAGAATTATCTAAATAATAATAATTCAAAATAAGAATAGTTGATGGTAATTTAGAATGACCACTATCATGCTTCTTTAAATGAAGTGTAAGCATGAATTAAGGAGGATCTTTCAAAGCATGATGGTGGTCAATGGTCAACAAGTCAACCAAGGTCAATAAGTCAACAAAAATCAACCATAACATAATTCTCATTTAATTACTATTATTAATAGATAATTCATAAATCCATTAGGGTTTGGAAAAAGATAACTGTCAACTGTGCATACGCACCCGTTCCGAAACCCTAATGAAAAATCTCATCCTCCGCCTCAAGCAACTGTGCATACACACCTGCATTCTCGTTCCGAGAAACAAGAATACCGAGATATAAAAGCAACCCCCAAAACATATACCAGTATCTGGCTCAAACCAGAGCCTGCCAGTATAATCCGTCCGGACTCCAAACGTGCACAAGTGCGCGGATGAGAACGAACCCTGTCGCAAAACCATGCGACCTCTACTCTGTTTTGCCCAGAGGCGAATACCCTCTGTGTGGGACTCTAAAGACTCGGCACTACGCTGGCAGTGGGTTTAACCACAGACCGCAAGCGGCACTAGCTGTGCGTAACGGTCCCCAGGTAGATGCCGACAAGAAGGCTGACGAGGTGAAACCCCATCTGTACTCCTATTGAGTCTGAATGTGACAGTCTCCGTACAGTCCGGTCTGTTCGTCTGATACATCGCATGTCGGGCCTAGGGGGCGGTAAAACGTCAGTCCCCCAATAGCGGTACAAGTCGTGTCGGAGTGAAGCCCAAAACACCCTGAGATAACACTGGAACCTACCAGTATATCTCGCTTGCCCTGGCCAGGGACTACTCGTGTAATGGCTCTCCTAGACACAGCGCGATGTCAACCCCCAATACCGGGAGAGACGAATCCTGTCTAACCGGCACTGCCTCCAAGTGCTTCGGGACTGCACCCAACCATCACCTGTTTGCACGACTCCTTTGAGCCGTGGTAGGGTAGTGATCAAAGTGCAGTGGGAACACACTTGAGGCGAAGTGCCAGTGTCAAGTCAGCGGACTAAGCTGTACTCATGTCACCTGGGAACTGATGACTGACGATAGGTATAATACCAACCTGTCAGTTCCCGACGAGTCCTGTCCAGTGTACTCGTAACCTAACGAGCACCCGTATACTATCTCTAGTACGACGTACTGATGGCTGTGGGACAGACCATCTCCCACACTGGGATGAGAAGCGCATACGCTAGTCTACTCCGGAGTATCGATGCCCTGTCTCGATAGTCCTGCGACTAGGGACCTGTATAAGGATGTGCTTATAGATTACCCAGCCCCCACTAGTGTGACTGCCATCACAACGCTGGTAATCAAGCAAAGATCCTAAGGGCTCCACTAATGCGTATAAGTGATATACTGAAATAAACACAAGTACACATAGAAGTAGAAACAAACCAAGTAGCATACTACTATATTGAGCAAGATTGTTTATACAAGGTGAATATCCCAAGCTTCCATTAAGTAATATACAAACTAGTATGATACAGTAATGGCCTCTAGGGCATATACACTAACAGAGCGATCTGAAGATCGACGAGCAAGCCCGCTCACACTCCAATGAATCCAACCAGTAACACTACCGTACAGTCCGGTCTGATCGTCTGATATGTCGCATATCTTGCCTAGGGGTGGTAAACGTCAGACCCCAATAGCTCGATAAGTCGTGTCGATATGAGGTCTATAACAATTCGAGAAACTACTGGTAACACTTACTAGTAAATCTCAGCAACCCTGGCCAGGGATTTCCTGTTATAGCCAATCGAACACAGCGCAACATCAACTCCCTATACCGGGAGAGACGAATCCCCTCCTATCGCTCATTGCCTCCATGTGACTCGGGACTGTACCCAAAAACCACCGTTTTGCACGCCCTCTTGGACGTGGTAAGATGGAAATCAAAGCACAGTGGGTACCACACAAGACTCTATGACGATCTCGGGTCAACAGACTACTCTGTACCAGTGTCACCAGAGAACTGCCATCTGACGTGAGGTATAATACCATCTGGGAGTTCTCAGCGAGTCCGTCCAGTGTACCCAGTCTCTACTGAGCACCCGTATATCATCTCCGATGTCAAACACCAATGGATATGGGATCATCCATCGCCCATCTGTATGGGTCGAGAAGGTATACGCTAGTCTACTCTGGTATATCGATGCCCCATCTCGATACACCCACGACTAGGGACTTGAAGGATGTACTTATGGACTACCATGTCCCCACTAGTATGATCCACATCATAGTCCAGGTAGTCAAGTACACATCCTAAGGGCTTTACCAACATGTAACAGAGAGACAATCTGTGTACACGTTAAGGTAAAGAGCAACCAGATAGCATACTATCATGTCGAGCAAGAAAGTCCTCCCTATATATGTCCCAGCATCCACTACAATATACATCCAATGTACAGTAATGGCCTCTAGGGCATACATATAACTAACAATCTCCCACTTGCACTAGGGCCATCTGTAGCAGTGGTTGAATTATCTCATACTCAACCATCCCATAAAAGTCTCTCTCTGGTAATAGGCCTTCGTGAGTGGATCCGCCGTGTTGTCCTCTTAGTCGGCTCTCCTAACCTTGATTACCATGGAGATCAACCATCTCCACGATCAGGCAATACTGCCATAGAATAAGTCTGGATCACTGATGGGACAGGCGTTCCTTGGCATAAGCCACAACTCCATTGTCTCACAATGGTCGGAACGTAGTTCATCTCATGAACCATTATACATCCAAACAACCTCTTTGGTAGCATCTTAAGTAGCGATGTATCCTGCCTTTATCGTCTAGTATGTCACGGTATCTAGCTTGGAACTCTTCCAACATACCGTCCCTTTACTGAGTGTAAAGACAATGCCTGCGACTGACACTCAGTCGTCTTTATCACCCTGGAACCCTTGCAGTGATTCTCCCCAGGACCAATTGATACCATCTCACTACAACTAGTGAGTATACTAACATCCAAATAACATCTATCTCATAGATGAAAACTCAGGATGGAAGAGGTATCACATTGATCCTATCTGGAGAATCCTTGTGATAAGCGGAGATTGACCGAGCGTAGCATAGGAAACTACTTCCCTATCATGAGTATGTCATCCACGTACTCTACGAGGATCACCACCATACTCCCTACTACCTTTTTGTTTATACAAGGTTCATCTACCATTATGATGATGTCAACTTCTTTGACTAATCCATCAAAACAGATGTTCCAACTCCGCGATGCCTGCTTTATCATATAAAGCATCTTACACACGTTTCCGCTGCTCCCACTGTCTACGAAGCCCTCTGGCTGTGTACTTATAGACGCACTATTCTAAAACATCATTTAGAAAAGCAGTCATGGCACCCAACCACCAGATATCGTAGTCATGGTATGCAGCCGTGGCAAGTAGGATCTGGATGGACTTAAGCATAGCTACTCGAAAAAGGTTTCATCATAATCCAAACCTGGTAAATGATGCAAACTTTTAACAAGTCTAGCTTTGAAAGTCTTAACTTTTCCATTTACACCAAGTAATCTTCTCAAGATATACTTGCTCCTAATCGGGATTTAACCCTTCAGATATAGCAACTAAAGTCCATACTTTGTTGGTGTATAAGGATTCCATCTCAGATCACTCAGCATCCAGCCATTCTTACAGAGTCACACTCCTGATGGCCAGCTCGAAACTAGTTGGGTCATCATCTCATGATGCAATCTTCGCTCCCACTGTCATAGAGAAACAGAAGTATCTCTCAGGTGGGTGAGGAACCCTACTAGATCGGCGGAGAGGCTGAGGTTCGTTGGTTTCTACTGAATCCTTTGGCTCTATCAAATCATCTGCTGCAGTTTGTATAGCTGGAACATTTCCAGTTCTACATAACAGACCTTGCCTCGAGCTTGTCCGGATATTGCTTTTAGACATAGACCGGTCAACCCCAAATCTTAACTAACTTAAGATATGGGCTCTTCCCCTTCCATATCATATATGAAGTGGTAGGCAATTGATTTGATTGGAACCCTATTCAATAGGTATGTAACTTCATAAGTGCATAACTCCCAAAAGGAAATAGGTAACTCAGTATTACTCATCATAGAGCACACCATATCAAATAGGGTGTGATTGCTCCGCCCCGATATACCATCGTGCTATGGTGTATACAGAGGAGTAATGCTGAGAGAGAATCTCATTCTCCTTTAGAATAGTCCAGGATTTTCGTGCCCAAGTATTCTCCTCCTTGATCTCATCATAGGACATAATACTTATACCCGTATTTTGGTTCTCTACTTCTAACTTATATTCTGTGAATATCTGAAAAGGTTCGGACTTGTGTTTCAACAGGAACATAGGTCTGAAACTCGAAAGATCATCAGAGAACGTAATGAAGTATAAAGAACTAGTCCTGGCATGTGTAGACAGGGGACCTACATACATCAACATGTATCATCCCAAGAGTTTACTAACTCTTTCTCTGTTTCCTGTAAACGGAGCTATGGTCATCTTATCTCTGTGACATGACTGGCGAGTTTCACAAGATGTAAATTCAAACTGATTTAAATATGCATCTTTATGTAACTCAGGCAAGTCAGGTCACATTGATCTGACCTAGTCTACAATACCTCAAGAAGGATTCGTTCATTTCTGAACTATTCCTCTTGTGTGTGTTCTGTATACAAAGAACTGTAGTTTGATTTAGAACATCAATGCTTTTAGATAACGTGCCTGAACCGATCAACTTTTGATATAGGAAATGTTCAAAACATTATCCAACAATACAAAATATTATCGTTTCTTTACTAATAAAGAGACAGATATGATTTTGTATATCAGGTTCGGTATCTAACAACATACGTTCAGAATCAATGTATTACAATACAGGGTGACAGTGACCAACAGACTTGGCTGCAACACTTGCCCTGTTTTCTGCCTCATGAAACTTATCACCCGTTCTCAGTTTTTCTACCCTTTTGTAGCCCTATGTAACAGATTACATATCTGGGATCCTGATCCGGTATCATATACCATGGATGCGGAGGATACTGAGAAACAGTTCTGTGTAATGAACACACCCGAAGATAATACATCAGCATGCACTCTCTTCGTTTGGGCGGCACGGGAAATCTGGTATTCCCCAAATTCCTGCTCTGTCTTATAACAATTATAAGTTGGAGCGGGACCAACGTTCACCAGCTCAGTATAACAAGCGGGTTCGGTCAATAATCCGTATTATTATCTTGATTAAGGCGTGATATGGTCGCTACCAGGAGAGAGAGAGAAGAAAACACTCAGCGTGCGCTCTTGCAAGAATAGATTGGTTATTATTTTATCTAATCAGGATGGCTCCCACTGCTTTTTATCAAATCTTCCTTCAAACCCTAAAAGGAAAGACTAGCCGGGATTAATTACACACTACAAGTTCGCCAATCTTTCAGCCAGGCCAGTGTCGGTACTTTGAGGGAGGTCCCCCGTGCTTTCGCACGAACCTAATTAATGTAAACCTCGTTTTCCCAGAGGCGTAACCCCGTTGACACCTTTCTAGACACCTACTTGATCGGCTAATTGTAATGTATAAAACTCTCCCAGGAGTAACAATTACTCACAGCGGGTATCGGGATCCAACTATCTCATAGAAGGTATGCAATCTCATTGCAAATTTCAACACTTGAAATTCCCGATAATATTTTGCCCCTAGCACCCTATGACCTTGACGGAGGCCAACAAACCATAGGTTACTAGTCAAGTTCAACCCGCCATTTCTTGATCGAATCAAACCCACCCGCACGACCCTTGACGGAGGCCAACAAGGTCGCACGACTACCCTAACTCAATCTGCATCATATGCATAAGCAGATAAATACAGGTTAGCTACCGCACACTGCGCCTTGACGGAGGCCAACAGACACAGCACGAATACTAAACCACAGTTATCTGAAATGACGGAGGGCTACGACAGGTTTTTCTGAAAACCTATTGCGTAATGAACTTGATATCGTTGTAGGATCGAATGAATTTTGAAATGGAGTGCTTTTGAGGCTTTTCTTGTTTTGCTAAAGGAGTCACTCCCGGTGAAGGGATCGTCGGTCCTTTCCTCGTCGAATGAGGTGCGGGATATATCATATATATCGCTGTGCAAAGCAAAAATACTTAAAAGCAATCAAAAGACAAACCGAGTGTGTAGCATCTGCCAGTTATTGCTAAAGGAGTCACTCCCGGTGAAGGGATCTCGGTCCTTTCCTTATCGAATAAGGTGCAGGATATATCATATATACCGCTGTGCAAAGCAAGAACTGTAGCTACCTGTTTTATTTTGAAATTCGATTCTACAACATCTTAGGTTTCTTTTATTTCATTAATCATATTAATGAAGTCCCATCATTTAAGTACCTAAACATCACAGATAAATACGACGTATACTTATGCCATCCGCATTCGTCTCGATGTCCCCTCGTGCACCGTTAGGTTAGGTAACTAACGGCAGAGCAGGGCAGGACTAGCGCGGGTGTAAAACATAAGTAACGTCTATATAATATATCATATATACTATATACTGTATTTATCACAGAACATCACATGATCACATCACAGATATCGCAGCAGAAGAATCATATGAAATATTGGATATACTAGGACGTCCGTGTTTTCAATACGAGCCAGTATAAAACACGGATTCCACGGTCGTGATGAATAGCTAAACCCACACCCCTAGACCCCTACGAGAGCGGCAAGCAACCCTACCAATTCTAGAGTTAGGAGACCCGGACTCGACTCCTCGAGTTGGTCTCCCACTGGACTCCAGAACCCGGTTACTTGTGCCCTCCTCCTTGGGTCTATCCTAGTGCGGAAAAGTAAATAATATACAAAAGGTGACTACTTCCGCAACCTGGAAGTGCCCCAATAAAAGAATATTACATACAAGTTTTTACATGAATGAAAATGAAAAACCCTCATCTCACATAAAAACCCCCGGCTATTCAAACACGACGATCCAATATAACATATCCAGCAACACATAACATCACATGTCATCAACGTAAGTAAATATGCGCATCCCAATTGTCGTTGACATATAGCAACGAAACCAGCGATATCACATATTACACTTACGGTCACTGAAAAGAAAGTGTAAAACTACAACAGTTGGAATCCGCAATCTCTTTAGACATCGCATGCCTGATCAAATGAATTACTTAGACATCGCATGCCTAACAATTATAAACCCCGCATTTTAGTCTCTTTATCGAAAACACTTTTCAATATCGGGTCGGGCAATTCAACAGGATTCCCGACATCCTGATCGAATGCTCGTCGCAAACATCAGTAGGCGGCCGCACCCCCGACGCCGTCGACCAAGTGCACCAAGGCGGAACACCGCTACCGTGAGCACCCGAACGGATGCTTTCGGCGACGGGGTTCTCCTACAGTCACCTGGTCGGGGCTATAGAGTGAGGCTGTCTATTAAGTTTACCCGGCGAGTATCCGCGTACGCTACGTGATTGCGATGGACTTTTGATCACATCAAAATTCCGTGGCAACCGATCAAGTGAGACTAAATTGCTAGATTTACAACATTCATTCAGTTATCTCATAACTTATTGTGAATTCCAATTATTGTATCCCATTCCAGATAAACAGAAAATGTTAAACTTTCCGATCGAACAATCGAACACCCAACTTTTCCCGATACAGATCAACACATGAAATAAGTCTAACAACATTCAGTTCGTGCCTCAGTACCGACGGTCCAGCCGTAGAAGGGTCAAGCCAACGCCTCACATGTGGCACGCCGTACTGCCTCAAACCCGAAGGTTCAAAGGGCAGTTCAAGACGGTCACATAATCGAGTTAAGGTTTGTTGTCTTCTAGAGGGTCCATCGCGTTACTTGCACTACTTAGAACATCGTTAAACTACGGAAAAATCCAACACTTGGAAATTTCCCGACAGGGGAAAAATTGGGTATTTATATCCGGTCGAACTTTTTAACATAATCAAAAAATTATCCGGAAAGCCAAATAGACAAAATTTGATACCCCGATCGAAACACCGAATCCCCAAAACAACTCCAGAAAATTCAACTCTTGAAAAAATATCAAAAATACCTAGGAAAACCAGAACAGCATATTGTGAATTACTGTACAAATTTGGACGCCACAAACGACAAAACGGCCGCGGTTCCGCCGCACGAGCCAGGCTCGTGCCGCGGAAACGCGGCGTATTTATGGAATCAGGCGCACGAATTTTGCAGTATCCCTTATAATTTCCTGCTGATTTTACTGAATATTTTTAATATGGAAAAATCCCAATTTCTGGAAAAAGGACAGAGAGCATTTTGGGTTTGGGTTTTCGGGTTCGTTCGGGTTTCAAAATCCGTCTAGACTTCGCCTAAGGCTCTAGCTAGGCTCTGATACCAGTGAAAGGTTCCTAGGCATCCTAATGAGGTTATACAAGGCATCGAACATGCCAATTTCAAATTTTAACGGTGCGTACAAACCCTATAACGGACCGTCGACTAGAAAACTAGGCGAAAATTAATCTAGTTAACACTTAACTAATGGGATATCGGAAATACAACCTTTTTAGATCCGGTGCTCCACCTCCATAGCTCCGCAACGAAGTCGTCTCCGCTGTCCAAAAGGAATCCGGGCTCTAGAGTCGGCTTCGTCGGAGAAAAAGCGAGCTAGGTCGTCGATGTCCATGCCGAAGATGATCTACGTCGAGGCATCGCTAAATCAAGCTCCATCTTCACCTTGCCATGAAAACTTGTGAAGGAAACACACTCTACTACTTGGCAAGAGGTAGAGGATGAAGAAATAGGAAGTGGGTAGACTTTAGAATTGGATTTCTCACTCATTTCATCAAGTTGCCATTGATGGTCAAGCTTTTCTTCACTTGAAGGAAGAAGAAGAAGAAGCTAAATTATTATGATAAGAATAATAGAATTGAAAAGAAAAATCAATCCTTATCATATAATGAACAATGGTTAGATGTAGAGAGTTAACTAAGGTTTAAGTGAGTGGTAAAGGTTAAGCATGAGACAAAATGGTCATTAAGTCAAAGTCTTCATGAAGGTTCATGAATGAACAAAAGAAAGCAACCATTTTCCTCATTTTGCCTTTTCTTTTTCCAAAAAGATAAATGAATAAAATGAAATCAAAAACCCTAATCACCCACTTAACTATAGTTTAATTCTTAACACTTAACCATAATGCATGTATCATCAAACATGATACAATATAGTGCACAAAATCATATCGCATATGTAATGCGCACATCCGAGTGAGAAAATCCATTATAAAGTGAACCGATACTAGTTAATGCAAAGTAATATATCAAATATATAATTATGCATTAAATCATTAAATCAACACTTGATTTAACGATCCGGTCATATCGCATATAACCGACTAGTATCATTAGTAACAACTTATCGAATCAACACTTGATCCGATAACCCGGCTATATCGCATATAACCGATCAATGTCACATCGCGAGAATCGAATACAGTATCACATACCGTATTATTCTCGGTCCCGCACATATCTCATATGCGCTCCTATTTCGTTTCGCTTAAGCCAGGAAACCTCTGTGTAGGACTCTAAAGACTCGTCAATACGCCGGTAGCAGATGATGATCATATCAAACACCCACAAGCCGCAAGCGGTCTGCTAAACGTAATGGCCACCCGGGTATTGAGCGATCTGAAGATCGACGACCAAGCCCGCTCACACTCCAGTGAATCCAACCAGTAACACTACCGTACAGTCCGGTCTGATCGTCTGATATGTCGCATATCTTGCCTAGGGGTGGTAAACGTCAGACCCCAATAGCTTGATAAGTCGTGTCGATATGAAGTCTATAACAATTCGAGAAACTACTGGTAACACTTACTAGTAAATCTCAGCAACCCTGGCCAGGGATTTCCTGTTATAGCCAATCGAACACAGCGCAACATCAACTCCCTATACCGGGAGAGACGAATCCCCCCTATCGCTCATTGCCTCCATGTGACTCGGGACTGTACCCAAAAACCACCGTTTTGCACGCCCTCTTGGACGTGGTAAGATGGAAATCAAAGCACAGTGGGAACCACACAAGACTCTATGACGATCTCGGGTCAACAGACTACTCTGTACCAGTGTCACCAGAGAACTGCCATCTGACGTGAGGTATAATACCATCTGGGAGTTCTCGGCGAGTCCGTCCAGTGTACCCAGTCTCTACTGAGCACCCGTATATCATCTCCGATGTCAAACACCAATGGATATGGGATCATCCATCGCCCATTTGTATGGGTCGAGAAGGTATACGCTAGTCTACTCTGGTATATCGATGCCCCATCTCGATACACCCACGACTAGGGACTTTGAAAGATGTACTTATGGACTACCATGTCCCCACTAGTATGATCAGCATCATAGTCCAGGTAGTCAAGTACACATCCTAAGGGCTTTACCAACATGTAACAGAGAGACAATCTGTGTACACGTTAAGGTAAAGAGCAACCAGATAGCATACTATCATGTCGAGCAAGAAAGTCCTCCCTATATATGTCCCAGCATCCACTACAATATACATCCAATGTACAGTAATGGCCTCTAGGGCATACATATAACTAACAATATCACATATGGACATGCATGTTGTGGTGCATTGCGTGCATTCTTACGATTGCCTTATTAGATGTTATATTAACTCACGGGCTGGCAACTCACCCCCGTTGTGCCACAGTGTCTTGCAGGTCGGACCCGTCACCCTTGTAGCGGCGGGCTATCTTATCATCAGCTCCTTTTGCTCAGACTCCGACATCGCCCGTAGGTGGGTTGCGAGCATATTTTATTTCTTTTGCTCTATCATTGTATCTAGTATTCTCCATCTACCACTTTATATTGTATATGTGACCTAGTGGTGAGACTGAGAGGTTGTATATTTGTGGTTTCTTTTGGGTCGAGCTCACTTGAGCCGGCGATGTGTTTTCTGATATTTTGCGTTTCTTTTATGCTCTTTTCTTGATATGGTTATTATATTGCATGTGGTTGTGATCCGCCTTGGGCGAAGAGCTAGCTCCCGCTTGGGGATGCCATTTTATGATTACAGGTTTATTATCTTGTTGTACCTATTTTGGGGGATAGAAAATACATGGGAGACTCTGCCAAAATTTTCAGAAATTTATGATGTTTTTAAGAAGGGATTCTTTGCAACTTAATTGATTTGAAAATCGTTTTCATTAAAGGTTTTCCTTCACTCTTTTGATTTTGGTTTAGATTCTTCTGGGCTTTGGCTGACTTAGGTTACGGTACGCCTTTAGACGTCTCGTAATCTAAGTGCCAGTCGCGTTCCGTACTTTCGGGTCGTGACACTAGGGCAACAAGATCGCTAGTCTTGATGTCCTAGGATGTGTAGAAGAGATATATGGAAGTGTTTGTCTATTTGGATCCTTTTTCTCTCAACACATGAGATCAAAGGAATAATCAAGAGGAGGAAGAAGAAGGAGAACAACCATGGAGCTCTCTCATTTCTTTTCAAGAGAGAGAAAGAGAAATGAGAAATGAATTATTGTGTAGAGAGAATGAACCATGGTTGCAATAATACACCACTATCATCATTACTAATCTTTTCAAGATTAAGTTGATGGCATCAATTGACTTGACCATTATCATAACCCAAAGAATAAAAAAGAAAAAGAAAACCAAAGAAAACTCTAGACCTCTCATGAAGGTCCAAGTCAACTTTGGTCAAATGGTCAACAAAGTCAAGTATGGTCAAATGGTCAAAACAATTAGCCATCACTTAATAATCACTAAAAATATTAGTAAATAATGTCCCCGGCTCATAATGGTTTTACCAAACGAACTGCTAAAACCCTAATAAGTCCGCCTCATTTTGGTTTCGACCGAATCAACTGTCAAAACCCTAATGAGGCACCACCTTCCTCTTCGCTCCTCACAACTGTGCATACACACCCGTATCCGCATTCCGTAGAATGCGAATGCACAGAAGATAAAACAAATCCATCCGTGCAATACTAGGATCCGGCTTAAACCAAAGCCCACTAGTATTGCTTGCCCGAACAGCATACGCACACAAGTGCACGTAAGTGATCGTAGCCCTGCCGAAAAACCATACGGCCTCTACACATATCGCTCAGTGCAGGGAAACTCTCTATGTGGGACTCTAAAGACTCGACACTACGCTGGCAGTGGGTTTAACCATAGACCGCAAGCGGCACAAGCTGTACGTAACGGTCTCCAGGTAGATGTCGATAAGAAGGCCGATGAGGTAAACCCATCCGAACTCCTACTGAGCCTGTATGTGACAATCTCCGTACAGTCCGGTCTGTTCGTCTAAGAGTATCGTATGGCGGGCCTAGGGGGGCGGTAAACGTCAGTCCCCTAGCGGTACAAGTCGTGTCGGAGTGTAGCCCAGAACACCCTGAGATAACACTAGAACCTACCAGTATATCTCGCTTGCCCTGGCCAGGGACTTTGTGTAATGGCTCTCCTAGACACAGCGCGATATCAACCCCCAATACCGGGAGAGACGAATCATGTCTAACCGTCACTGCCTCTAAGTGCTTCGGGACTGCACCCAACTACTACCTGTTTGCACGACTCCTTTGAGCCGTGGTAGGGTAGTAATCAAAGAACAGTGGGAATACACTCGAGGCGAAGTGACAGTGTCAAGTCAACGGACTAAGCTGTACTCATGTCACCTGGGAACTGATAACTGACGATAGGTATAATACCAACCAACAGTTCCCTGCGAGTCCTGCCCAGTGTACTCGTAACCTAACGAGCACCCGCATACTATCTCCAGTACGACGTACTGATGGCTGTGGGACAGACCATCTCCCCTGCTGGGATGAGAAGCGCATACGCTAGTCTACTCCGGAGTATCGATGCCCTGTCTCGATAGTCCTGCGACTAGGGACCTGTTTAAGGATGTGCTTATAGATTACCCTGCCCCCACAAGTGTGACTGCCATCACAACGCTGGTAATCAAGAAAAGATCCTAAGGGCTCCACTAATATGTATATATAAGCGATATGCTAAAAGAAACACATGCACATGTTGAAGTAGAGACAAACCAAGTAGCATACTACCATTTTGAGCAAGATTGTCTATACAACTGTGAATATCCCAAGCTTCCATTAAGTAATATACAAGCTAGTATGATACAGTAATGGCCTCTAGGGCATATACACTAACAATCTCCCACTTGCACTAAGGCCATGTACTGGCGTATCGAAGGCCTATCATCTCGATCAGCTGCTCAAACTGAGTCTGGGGTAGGGCCTTCGTGAGTGGATCTGCAGTGTTATCCTCCGAATTTACTCTCTTCACCTCGATCTCCCGGCGACCTGCGATCTCCCTGATCAGGTGGTACTACCTCAAAATGTGCCTGGACTTCTGATGGGACCTGGGTTCCTTCGCTAAAGCTATAGCTCCGTTGTTGTCACAATACAGCGGTATTGGATCAACAATGGTAGGAACCACCTGAAGCTCCGTGAGAAACTTCTTCATCCAGACAGCTTCCTTTGCGGCATCGCAAGCAGCTATGTACTCCGCTTCCATAGTTGAGTCAGCAACGGTTTCCTGCTTGGAACTCTTCCAGCAAACCGCCCCTCCATTGAGGGTAAAGACATAACCCGACATGGACTTGGAGTCATCCTTGTCACTCTGGAAGCTGGAGTCAGCAAAGGCCTCGATCTGGAGGTCTTTTCCGCCATACACCAAGAACATCTCCTTAGTCCTTCTCAGGTACTTGAGAATGTTTTTTACTGCTATCCAGTGTTTCTTCCCTGGGTCCGACTGATACCGGCTTACAACGCTCAATGCGTATGCTACATCTGGTCTGGTACATAACATCGCATACATTATAGAGCCTACCGCAGATGCGTAGGGTATAGATGACATGCGAGCCCTTTCGAAATCAGTCTTGGGAGACATCTCTTTGGAGAGGGTGATTCCGTGACAAGCCGGTAGATTACCGCGCTTGGAATCTTCCATACTGAATCGTTTCAGTATGGTGTCGATGTACCCGGACTGTGAAAGTCCCAACATCCTCTTAGATCTATCACGATAGATATGGATCCCCAGAATGTAGTTGGCATCGCCCAGGTCCTTCATGGAGAACCTCTGTGACAAGAATCCTTTGACTGACTGTAGCATAGGAATATCATTTCCTATTAGGAGAATGTCATCCACGTACAAGACGAGGAATACCACAGTTCTCCCTACAATCTTCCTGTAAATGCATGGTTCATCTGGGTTTTTGATAAAGTCGAATTCTTTGACAGTATCATCAAAGCAGATGTTCCAACTCCGCGATGCCTGCTTCAGTCCATAAATGGACTTGAGCAACTTGCACACTTTACCGCTGCTCCCACTCTGATTGAATCCCTCCGGCTGATCTATATAGACGCATTCTTCTAAATTTCCATTTAGGAAAGCCATCTTTACGTCCATCTGCCAGATCTCATAATCGTGGAAGGCAGCAATGGTAAGAAGGATTCGAATGGATTTGAGCATAGCCACTGGAGAAAAGGTCTCGTCATAGTCCAAACCAGGTCGTTGACGAAAACCCTTTGCTACAAGTATATCTTTATAGGTTTCAACCTGCCCATCTACACCAATCTTCTTTCTGAAGATCCATTTGCAGCCTACGGGGTTTACCCCTTCTAGAGCAAAGTCCAAAGTCCAAACTTTGTTGGTGTACATGGACTCCATCTCGGTCCGCATTGCATCCGGCCATTTTACCGAGTCACCGCTCTGAATGGCTTGCTGGAAGCTAGTAGGCTCACCATAGTCTATGGTGCAATCCTCACTATTCCCGTCTATGAGAAAACCGTAGTATCTTTCGGGCGAATGAGACTGCCTACTACTCTTGCGGAGTGGCGCTGGGATGTCCGGTTCTCCTGAACCTTCTGGTTCTTCCAAGTTTTCAGTAATAGCTTGTGGTTCTGGAATTTCTTCCAGTTCTACTACGCTCCCACTATCTCCTTTTTCTAAAAACTGATGTTCCAGAAAATGGGCATGACGAGAAACAAAAACCTTTTGTTCCTCTGCGTAATAGAAAAAATACCCCCTGGAGTTCTTTGGGTATCCCACAAACTTACACAGTACTGAGCGTGCCTCGAGTTTGTCCGCATGCTGCTTTTTTACAAAAGCTGGACATCCCCATATCTTCAGATATTGAAGATGGGGTTTCTTCCCACACCACATCTTATATGGTGTGGTAGGCACAGTCTTGGAGGGAACCTTGTTCAAAAGATATGCAGCTGATTCTAGTGCATAACCCCAGAAAGATCGCGGTAACTCAGCCTTACTCATCATGGAACGAACCATATCCAATATGGTTCGATTCCTCTTTTCCGATACACCGTTGTGTTGTCGTGTGTATGGAGGAGTAAGCTGAGAGAGAATTCTATTCTCTTTTAAGTAGCCCAGAAACTCGACACTCAAGTATTCACCACCTCGATCAGATCTTAGTGTCTTGATACTTTTGCCTGTTTTTTTTCAACTTTATTCTTGTATTCCCGAAATTTCTCAAAGGCCTCGGATTTATGCTTCATCAAGAAGACATGTCCATACCAAGAGAAATCATCTGTAAAAGTAATGAAGTATGAATAACCACTTCGCGCATGTGTAGACATTGGACCGCACACATCACCGTGTATGAGTCCCAAGAGCTCGCTCGCTCTTACTCCGTGTCCAGTGAGCGGAGTCTTTGTCATCTTTCCCATGAGACAAGATTCATAAGTGGCATAAGACTGGTACTCGAACGGATCCAAGTATCCTTCTTTATGTAACTTTGTCAACCGTGTCTCATTAATGTGACCCAGTCTACAATGCCATAAGAAAGCATGATTTATTTCCGGAGACTTTCTTTTAAGTGTGTTCTGGACACTGAAAATCTGAGCTTGATTTAATACGTATATCCCGTTTTTTTAATGTACCTGACCCAATCAGAACTTGATTTAGGTGGATGTTGACCACATCGCTTACAAAAGTAAAATCATATCCTTCCTTAGAAACTAAGGATACAGATATGATATTACAAGTCGCACCTGGTACATAAAAACAGTCACGCAGAATCAATATCTGCCCAGTTGTCAGTCCAAGATGATACTCCCCTACGGATTCAGCGTACATGCTCATTCCGTTAGCAACCCTGAGAGTCATATCACCTATCCTGATAACCCTACGGTTCCTCAGAGCCTATAATGAATTACAGATGTGAGATCCTGATCCGGTATCCAATACCCAGGAGGTAGGGTTAACTGACATATAGTTCTCTATTACAAAACATCCGAAGCCGAAGCCACAACATGCTTCGAATTCTGGCTACTGGCTATGCTAGCCCTGCAATCCTTCTGCCAATGTTCATTCCTGTACCAATAGGAACATTCCTCTTTTACTGCATCCAGTCCCGAAACTTCTGCCCTTTCCTTTTACTTCCCTGGTTTCTTTCAGGGTAGAAGGTAGAGACTGTAGAATCAAGTCAGCATCTGACCTGTTCTTCAACGTGGTCTTCAGGTCCGTAAGCTCAAAATAGCTGGTCTCTGTAAGGACGTTGCCCCCTACAGATGACCCGATAGCCAACCTCGCTGGAAGCAATTCGTTCGAGGTCTCACATCTTGCGATACGAGATTGCTCTCAATATAAATCTTTGTTATGAAGGAAGATAGAAACTAAGTCCATCTTCTCGTGCTGCCTCTGGTATGCACCATCAACTGAGGCTAACACGAGGCACTTGGCTTTCGCACGGTCTTTTTCCAATGTCTTACGGATATGAATATCCGTGACAGGGGAAACTGGACCTGAGACGGCAGGGGTTGGATCAGTCAAGAGGTGTCCCAGCTTGTCATGGGCAATGGACATCTGGACAGACCTTTGCCAGTCATAACAGTCAGATTCAGTCATTTTATTATCTAGATGTAACCTATGTCTGGTCATTGGGTCGCTGCAATTAAGAGAGAGAGAATAAAACACTTTAGCATAATGCTCTTGCAAGTTTAGATTGGTTTTTAATTTATCTAAACAGGATGGCTCCCACTGTCTCTCGAATCCCTCCTCAAACCATAAAGGAAGAATTAGTCGGGATCAATCTCACCATACAATTCTTGCTTAACCGTTCAGCCAGGCCAGTGTCGGTACTTCGAGAGAGGTTTTCCAACGCTTTCGCGAAGTTCCTTAATTAAGTAACCTTTTTTCCATGTGGGCGTAGCCCCGCTAACACCTTTCTAGACACCTACTTGGTTTATAGCATTGATTGATAAGCGAGAAAGTTCCCGAGGAGTAGCATATACTCACAGTAGGATCGGGATCCAAATATCATCACGTGATAAAACTGAAGGAATCCTACTAGAATCATCACACTCCAAATGGTATGCAGCACTAGCAAGTTTCAGTTTCTTTAGAAACTCACGATATGAATTTTTGCCCCATGCTCTTATGACCTTGACGAAGGCCAACATATCATAAGTCACATGTCAAGTTCTACCCGTCATTATCCAGGTTAATTTGAACCCACCTGTACATACCCTTGACGAAGGCCAAAATAGTAGTACGACCATCCCAAACCAACACATCTATCTATGCTACAGATAAATATTCAGCAGCTACCAATCACTATGCCTTGGCGAAGGTCAAAATACATAGCTTGAATACTACTGACTATTTAACTGAAATGACGGAGGGCTACGAATGGTTTTGGCGAAACCGTGAACATAGTGAACTTGATATAATCGAAGGAACCTAGATAGCTTTTAAAAGGAGTGGTTTAAGCTCCGCGTTTAAAAGTTGTTTTTGAAAAGAAACCGAGTGGTTTTGAAATAGTTCCAACGCCTTTTACTTGGTTTATTTTCTTGCATTAATTCCAATGCGTCCCATCATTTAAACCTACCATTGCAGAAAAAAAACGAAAATATGACGTACGCTTATGCCATCCGCATTCGCCACGGGGTCCCGTCATCACCCGTTAGGTTACTTAACTAACGACAGAGCGGGGGCTGGACTAGCGCGGATGCAAAACATAAGCAACGCCTAAATAGATATCATATATAGATATATACATTCGTCAGATGCAATGATAGCCATTCCAGATCACAGATGAACACTTTGGATATACTAGGAATCCGCGTTTCGTTTGAGCCTGCAACGAAAGACGGATTACACGGTCGCGATGAATAGCCAAACCCCACCCTAGACCCCTACGGGTGCGGCAAACTACCCGCCAAGTACCCTAAGCGAAGCAACCTCCCTCAACACCGTGAGTAGGACACTCGGCACTTCGAGATACCCGGTAGTTTGTGCACCCCACCTTGGGTCTATCCTAGGAGCAAAAAACAGTAAAAAGAAATTATACAATGGCGGCTACAAGCTCATCCCGGATGTGCGGCCAAACAAATAATATTACATCAATTTACAAATATTACATGAATGAAAGAAAAAGAAACTCTCATCTCACATCCACCCGGCTATTCATCCGCGACAATCCAACGAGTTCATATACACATACCATCAACATTACAGATCACAGATATGTATAACCCCCACTAATCGACGTATAGCGATTAGCAGACGTTCAATACATATATCACATCACAGATAATATCCATTAGCCAAAGTCTACGGAATTTCGATCAAAATACGAATTTATAACCACCCCAAATACAAATTTGTTTTCTGGAAATTCTGGGCAGAAATAAAATATACTAAAAATCCCAAAACCTCCAACTAAGTACACTGCAGCAAAAACGGTCCACGGCCGAGTCAACTCGGCCGCGGATCCACGGCAAGAAGCATGTTCTTGCCGCGGAACCGCGGCGCTTTGATCGAGTCACTGGATCGTTTTTGTTCTGTGTCTTTAGAAAACCCTGAGCCGATTTTTCATATATGTTAAATTATTTTTTGAACAGATCTGAAAATCGGCAGAAAGTTGATTTTTACGGACGTGTTTCGCGATTTTTTTTCGATCGAAATTCTAAATACTTTGCTAATAAGCTAGTTTGTGTTTAACCTGGCTCTGATACCACTGTAAGTCCACGTTGCTCACCCCGGTTCTTACGGGGAGGCGGAAACGGTAAAAAACGAATTTTTAGTGCAAAGGCAACATGGACTAAAAGAAGGATCTTTGCTAAACTACAAACTAGCAAACAACTTGAAGTTCTATCTACTATGCCGTAGAGATTATACCTCACGATACCGGTCCGTCGGGTCTCCATTCTGCTGTCCGGCTTGTCCATCCACGCTCCGAGAGTCGATCCGAATCTTGATCACCTCCGCGGCCTTCTTGAGTCGAAGACGATCCACCCGAGAGATGTACTCCGAGCTCCACCTCGAGCCGAGGCAACTAGGGAAACAAGATTGCTAGTCTTGATGTCCTAGGATGTGTAGAAGAGATAGATGGAAGTGTTTGTCTATTTGGATCCTTTTTCTCTCAACACATGAGATCAAAGGAATAATCAAGAGGAGGAAGAAGAAGGAGAACAACCATGGAGCTCTCTCATTTCTTTTCAAGAGAGAGAAAGAGAAATGAGAAATGAATTATTGTGTAGAGAGAATGAACCATGGTTGCAATAATACACCACTATCATCATTACTAATCGTTTCAAGATTAAGTTGATGGCATCAATTGACTTGACCATTATCATAACCCAAAGAATAAAAGAGAAAAAGAAAACCAAAGAAAACTCTAGACCTCTCATGAAGGTCCAAGTCAACTTTGGTCAAATGGTCAACAAAGTCAAGTATGGTCAAATGGTCAAAGAAATTAGCTATCACTTAATAATCACTAAAAAGATTAGTAAATAATGTCCCCGGCTCATAATGGTTTTGACCAAACGAACTGCCAAAACCCTAATGAGTCCGCCTCATTTTGGTTTCGACCGAATCAACTGTCAAAACCCTAATGAGGCACCACCTTCCTCTTCGCTCCTCACAACTGTGCATACACACCCGCATCCGCATTCCGTAGAATGCGAATGCACAGAAGACAAAACAAATCCGTCCGTGCAATACTAGGATCCGGCTTAAACCAAAGCCCACTAGTATTGCCTGTCCGAACAGCATACGCACACAAGTGCACGTAAGTGATCGTAGCCCTGCCGAAAAGCCATACGGCCTCTACACACATCGCTCAGTGCAGGGAAATTCTCTATGTGGGACTCTAAAGACTCGACACTACGCTGGCAGTGGGTTTAACCACAGACCGCAAGCGGCGCTAGCTGTACGTAACGGTCCCCAGGTAGATGTCGTTAAGAAGGCCGATGAGGTAAACCCATCCGAACTCCTACTGAGCTTGTATGTGACAATCTCCGTACAGTCCGGTCTGTTCATCTAAGAGTATCGCATGGCGGGCCTATGGGGGCGGTAAACGTCAGTCCCATAATAGCGGTACAAGTCGTGTCGGAGTGTAGCGCAGAACACCCTGAGATAACACTGGAAACCTACCAGTATATCTCGCTTGTGTTAGTTATATGTATGCCCTAGAGGCCATTACTGTACATACGATGTATATTGTAGTGGATGCTAGGACATATATAGGGAGGACATTCTTGCTCGACATGATAGTATGCTATCTGGTTGTACTTTATCTTAACATGTACTCTGATTGTCTCTATATTACATGTTGATAAAGCCCTTAGGATATGTACTCGACTACTGGGACTATGATGAGATCATACTAGTGGGGCCACGGTAGTCGACGAGTATATCCTATAACTGTTCCTAGTCGAGGGTGTATCGAGACAGGGCATCGATGCACCAGAGTAGACTAGCGTATACGCATCTTGACCCATATGATGGGCGATGGATGATCCCATATCCATCGGTGTTTGACATCAAGGATGGTGTACGGGTGCTCAGTGGAGACTGGGTACACTGGACGGACTCGCCGAGAACTCCCAGATGGTATTATACCATACGTCAGATGGCAGTTCTCCGGTGACACTGGTACAGAGTAGTCTGTTGACCCGAGATCGTCATAGAGTCTTGTGTGGTTCCCACTGTGCTTTGATTTCCATCATACCACGTCCAAGAGGGCGTGCAAAAAGGTGGCTTTTGGGTACAGTCCCGAATCACATGGAGGCAATGAGCGATAGGAGGGGATTCGTCTCTCCCGGTATAGGGAGTTGATGTTGTGCTGTGTTCGATTGTCTATAACCGGAAATCCCTGGCCAGGGTTGCTGAGATTTACTGGTAAGTGTTATCAGTAGTTTCTCGAACTGTTATAGACCTCATATCGACACGACTTATCGAGCTACTGGGGTCTGACGTTTACCACCCCTAGGCGAGATATGCAACATATCAGACGACGAGACCGGACTATACGGGAGTGTTACTGTTTGGATTCGCAGGAGAAGTTACAGGCTTGCTTGTTGATCTTCTGAGCGCTCAATACCTGGGTAGCTGTTACGTTTAGCTGACCGCTTGCAGCTTGTGGGTGTTTGATATGATCATCACCTACTGCCGGCGTATTGACGATTCTTTAGAGTCCTACACAGAGGTTTCTTGACTCAGGCAAAATGGAGTAGGAGCACATATGTGATATGTGCGGGACCGAGGATAATGCGATATGTGATACCGTATTCTATTCTCGCGATATTTGATATCAGCCGGGTCATCGGATCAAGTGTTGATTCGATGAATCGGTACGGATAAATATTAGTCGGTTATATGCGATATAGCCGGATTGTCGGATCAAGTGTTGATTCGATAATTTAATGTATAATAATATATTTGATATATTAAATTAGATTAACTAATATTTGCTCACTAAAAGATTCTTTTTCTCACTCGGGTAATACTTTGATATATATGCGATATATGTTAAATGTATTATTTTATTTTGTTACAATAAATATTGTATATGTGATATATAATATTGTAACATATTATAATTATTAATGCAACATGATTAGAGGAGTTTAAACATGATTAGGTTTTGGATTAGGGTTAAACCTTCTAGTTGATTCTAGAAGCTTTACTTTGTCATGATAAAGATATTTGTGTTGATCTTTATCCATGACTCACCCTTTGACCTAACCCAAACCCTAACCCTAGTAAACTCTCTACAATGGTTAAGTGAACCATGGTTGCATAAATAATTATGATAACTTTTATTATTCATCACAATGATATTGTTCATCTTCTTCATTCATTCTTTTCATGGAAAAGCTTGCTTGTTTTTCCAAAGGTGATGAATTATTGTGAGAAAAAGATAAATAAATAGAGCAAAATTCCTACTTCATCATCCTCATCTTCCCTTGCCATTTAGATGAGGGTGTTCACATCATTTCATGAGTGTTAGCTTGTGTTAAAGAAACTTCGAGGTAGATCATCTTAGTATCGAAGATCGGAAGCAAAGGTTGCGTCTTTCTCTTCGTGGAACCTCTCGAGAGTCCGGATCCCGATGATCGCAGCGAAGGGACCACAACACGGAGCATATGAAGTGAAGGACCGGATCTACAAAGGTTGTAATCCCTTTCACTCAGTGTTAAAGTGTTTAGCATGCTTGTTTTCGCCTAATCTCTAGTTTAAAGTTCCGTATTCGGGTTGTTCGGCACGGCTAAATTTTTATTCGGGCATGGTTGATGCCTCGTAGACCCTTGTGCGCGTGCCTAGCAACCCTACAGTGGTATCAGAGCCAAGCTAGAGCTTTAGGCGAAGTCTAGACGACGTTTGAAATCCGAACGAACCCGAAACCCCATTTTAGCCATGCTCTCTGTCCAATTTTCAAAAACTGGGATTTTTCAGTATTAAAAATATCCAGAAAATCAAGCAGGGTTTTTAATGAAATACTGTGAAAAACGGAGACCTAACTCCGTCATAACGGCGCGGAACTGCGGCACAAGCCCACGTGGCGCAGCGGTTCCGCGGCGACACTGTAGACTCGTTGACTTCTCTTTGCACAGTAATATTTATAATTAACCCCTTTGTTTTCTGGGTAATTTTAATGTATATTCTACAGAAGAGTTTTCTGGAGTTGTTTTTGGGGATTCGGTGTTTTGATCGGAGTATTAGATTTTGTCTATGTGGATTTCCGGATAATTTTTAGAAACTGTTAAAAAGTTCGAACGGATATCAATAACTCAATTTTTCCCCTGTCGGAAATTTTTTCAAAACTTGGATTTTTCCTCGTGTTTAAGAATGTTCTAAGTTGTGCAAGTAACTCGATTGACCCTCTAGAAGACAACAAACCTTAACTCGATTATGTGACCGTCTTGAACTGCTCTTTGAACCTTAGGGTTTGGGGCAGTACGGCGTGCCACATGTGAGGCGTTGGCTTGACCCTTCTACGGCTGGACCATTGGTACTGTGGCATGTGATGGACGTTTTTAAACTGATTTCAAGTGTTGAGATATATTGGGGAAATCTTGGGTACTTGACAATTCGATCGGAAAGTTTAACTTTTTCTATTTATCTGGAATGTGATACAATAATTGGAATCCACAGGTAGTTATGAGATAACTAATTTGAATATTATAAACATAGCAGTTTAGTCTCAGATGAACGGTTGCCACGGAATTTTGATGTGATCAAAAGTCCGTCGCAATCACGTAGGGTGCGCGAATACTCGCCGGGTAAACTTAATAGCCAGCCTCACTCCATAGCCCCGACCAAGTGACTGTAGGAGAACCCCGTCGCCGAAAGCATCCGTTCGGGTGCTCCCGGTAGCGGTGTTCCGCCTTGGTGCACTTAGTCGACGGCATCTGGGGGTGCGGCCGTCTACTAAAGTTTGCGACGAGCATTCGATCAGGACGTCGGGAATCTTGTTGAATTGCCCGACTTGATATTGAAAAGAGTTTTCGATAATGAGACTAAAATGCGGGGTTTATAATTGTTAGGCATGTGATGTCTATGGAATTCATTTGGTTAGGCATGCGATGTCTAAGGAGGTTGCGGATTCCAACTGTTGTAGTTTTACACTTTCTTTTCTGTGACCGTAAGCGTAGTATGTGGTGTATCGCCGGCTTCGTTGCTATACATCAACGACAATCGGGATACGCATACTTGCTTACGTTGATGATATGAGATATTATGTGTTGCTGTGATATGTTGTATTGGATCGTCGCGTTTGAATAGCCGGGGGTTTTATGTGAGATGAGAGTTTTTCCTTTTTCATTCATGTAAAATTCATTTGTATGTAATATTCTTTTATTGGGGCACTTCCAGGTAGCGGAAGATGTCACCGTTGTATATTATTTACTTTTCCGCATTAGGTAGACCCAAGGCGGAGAGCACAAGTAACCGGGTTCTAGGGTCCAGTGCGAGACCATCTCGAGGAGTCGAGACCGGGTCTCCTAACCCTAGAATTGGCAGTGTTACTTGCCGCTCTCGTAGGGGTCTAGGGATGTGGGTTTGGCTATTCATCGCGACCGTGGAATCCGTGTTTTATACAGGCTCGTATTGAAAACACGGACGTCCTAGTATATCCAATATTTCATATATGTTCTTCTGCTGCAATGTTCTGTGATGAGATCATATTACTGCCTGAAACGAATGTTTATATTATATATGAGATATATGTTATATTGCAGATTTCGTTTCAAAAAGAGATGCTTGTGAAGCATATTAAAATGGGACTTCATTAATGAGATTAATGAAATAAACGAAACCTAAGATGTTGTAGAAACTTGTTTATAAAAACTGGTAGCTACAGTTCTTGCTTTGCATAGCGGTGTTCCTTATAGAACATCCAGCACCTTATTCGATAAGGAAAGGACCGAGATCCCTTCACCGGGAGTGACTCCTTTAGCAATAACTGGCAGATGCTACAAACTCGGTCTGTCTTTTGATTGCTTCTATAGTTCTTGCTTTGCACAGCGGTATATATGATATATCCTGCACCTAATTCGATGAGGAAAGGGCCGACGATCCCTTCACCGGGAGTGACCCCTTTAGCAAAACTAGAAAAGCCTAAAAAACACTCCATTTAAAATCACTCGATTCTACAACGATATCAAGTTCATTACGCAATAGGTTTTCTGAAAAACCTATCGTAGCCCTCCGTCATTTCAGATAAGTCCTACTTAGTATTCGTGCTACGTTTGTTGGCCTCCGTCAAAGCGTAGTGTGCGGTAGCTGACTAGTATTTATCTGCTTATGCATATGATGCAGATTGGATTAGGGTAGTCGTGCGGCCTTGTTGACCTCCGTCAAGGGTCGTGCGGGTGGGTTTAATTCAATCAGGAAATGACGGGTTGAACTTGACTAGTAGCCTATGGTTTGTTGACCTCCGTCAAGGTCATAGGATGCTAGGGGTAAAATATTATTGGGAATTTCAAGTGTTGAAATTTGCAATGAGATTGCATACCTTCTATAAGATAGTTGGATCCTGATACCCGCTGCGAGTAAGAGTTACTCCTGGGAGAGTTTTACACATTACAATTAGCCGATCAAGTAGGTGTCTAGAAAGGTGTTAATGGGGTTACGCCTCTGGGAAACCGAGGTTTACTTTAATTAGGTTCGTGCGAAAGCACGGGGGACCTCCCTCAAAGTACCGACACTGGCCTGGCTGAAAGATTGGCGAACTTGTAGCGTGTAATTAATCCCGGCTAGTCTTTCCTTTTAGGGTTTGAAGGAAGATTTGACTAAAACAGTGGGAGACATCCTGATTAGATATATTAGATAACCAATCTAATCTTGCAAGAGCATACGCTGAGTGTTTTCTTCTCTCTCTCTCCAGATAGCGACCATATCACGCCTTAATCAAGATAATAAAACGGATATATTGACCGAACCCGCTTGTTATACTGAGCTGGGGAACGTTGGTCCCGCTCCAACTTATAATAGTTATAAGACAGAGCAGGAAATTGGGGAATACCAGATTTCCCGTGCCACCCAAACGAAGAAAGTGCATGCTGATGCATCTCTTTCGGGTGTGTTCGTTACAGAGAACTGCTTCTCAGTATCCTTTACGTCCTGGGTATGTGATACCGGATCAGGATCCCGCATATGTAATCTGTTACATGGGCTACAGATAGGTAAAGAACTGAGAACGGGTGATAAGTTTCATGAGACAGAAAACGGTGCAAGTGTTGCAGCCAAGTCTGTTGGTCACTGTCACCCTGTATTACCGGAATACATTGATTCTGAACAAATGTTATTAGATACCGAACCTGATATACAAAATCATATCAGTCTCTTTATTAGTAAAGAAAGGATATAATTTTGTACTGTTGGATAATGTTTTGAACATTTCCTATATCAAGAATTGATCGGTTCAGGCACGTTATCTAAAAACATTGACGTTCTAAATCAAACCACAGTTCTTAATATACAGAACACACATAAGAGGAAGAGTTCAGAAATGAACGAATCCTTCTTGGGGTATTGTAGACTAGGTCATATCAATGCGACCCGACTGGCTGAAGTTACATAAAGATGCATATTTAAATTAGTTTGAATTTACATCTTGTGAAACTTTCCAGTCATGTCACAAAGATAAGATGACCACAGCTCTGTTTATTGGAAACAGAGAAAGAGTTAGTGAACTTTTGGGATTGATACATGCTGATGTATGAAAGTCCCCTGTCTACACATGCCAAGACCGGTTCTTTTTACTTCATTACATTCTCTGATAATCTCTCAAGATTCAGACATATGTTCCTGTTGAAACACAAGTCCGAACCTTTTGAGATATTCACAGAATATAAATTAGAAGTAGAGAACCAAAATACGGGTAAAAGTATTATGTCCTTTGATGAGATCAAGGAGGAGAATACTTGAGCACGGAATTCCTGGACTGTTCTAAAGGAGAATGAGATTCTCTCTCAGCATTACTCCTCCGTATACACCATAGCACGATGGTATATCGGGGCGGAGCAATAGCACCCTATGTGATATGGTGTGCTCTATGATGAGTACTACTGAGTTTCCTATTTCCTTTTGGGAGTTATGCACTTGTGAAGCTGCATACCTATTGAATGTGGATTCAATAGTTTCCAACGAACCTCATCCTCTCCGCCGATCTAGTAGGGTTCCACACCCACCTGAGAGATACTTTAGTTTCTCTGTGACAGTGGGAGCGAGGATTGCATCATGAGATGATGACCCAACTAGTTTCGAGCTGGCCATCAGGAGTGGGACTCCGTAAGAATGGCTGGATGCTTATCGATCTGAGATGGAATCCTTATACACCAACAAAGTATGGACTTTGGTTGCTTTATCTGAAGGGTTAAATCCCCATCAGGAGCAAGTATATCTTGAGAAGATTACTTGGTGTACATGGAAAAGTTGAGACTTTCAAAGCTAGACTTGTTAAAGGTTTGCATCATAGACCAGGTATGGATTATGTTGAAACCTTTTCTAAAGTATCTATGCTTAAGTCCATCCAGATCCTACTTTCCACGGCTACATACCATGACTACGATATCTGGTGGTTGGGTGTCATGACTTCTTTTTTAAATGATGTTTTAGAAGAGAGTGTCTATAAGTACACAGCCAGAGGGCTTCGTAGACAGTGGGAGCAGCGGAAACGTGTGCAAGATGTTTTATATGATAAAACAGGCATCGCGGAGTTGGAACATCTGTTTTGATGTGGTAGTCAAAGAGTTTGACTTCATCAAAATGGTAGATGAACCTTGTATATACAAAAAGGGTAGTAGAGAGTATGGTGGTGATCCTCGTAGAGTACGTGGATGACATACTCTTGATAGGGAAGGAGTTTCCTATGCTACGATCGGTCAATCTCCGCTTATCACAAGGATTCTCCATATAGGATCAAAGTGATACCTACTAAATCCTAGGTTTTGGATCTATGAGATAGATCTAATTGGATGTTAGGATACTCACTTGTTGTAGTGAGATGGTATCAATCGATCCTGGGGAGAATCACTGGAAAGGTTCCAGACTGATAAGGACGACTGAATGTCAATCGCAGGCATTGTCTATACCCTCAGTGGAGGGACGGTATGTTGGAAGAGTTCCAAACTAGATACCGTGACATACTAGACGATTAAAGGCAAGATACATCGTTACCAAGGATACTACCAAAGAAGCAGTCTGGATATATATAAGTTCATGAGATGAACTTCGTTCCTGCCATTGTGTGACAATGGAGTTGTGGCTTTAGCCAAGGAACTACCGTCCCATCAGAAATCCAGATATAATTCTTAGGCAGTATCACCTGATCATGGAGATGGTTGATCTCCAGGGAGATCGAGGTTAGGAGAGTAGACACAGAGGACGACAGCGCGGATCCACTCACAAAGGCCTTTTTCCCAGTAGAGTCTCTTACGGGATGGTTGAGTATGAGATACTTCAACCGCAGCTAATTATTGGGTTTGCGATACCATAACAGATGGCCCTAATGCAAGTGGGAGATTGTTAGTTATATGTATGCCCTAGAGGCCATTACTGTACATACGATGTATATTGTAGTGGATGCTAGGACATATATAGGGAGGACATTCTTGCTCGACATGATAGTATGCTATCTGGTTGTACTTTATCTTAACATGTACTCTGATTGTCTCTATATTACATGTTGATAAAGCCCTTAGGATATGTACTCGACTACTGGGACTATGATGAGATCATACTAGTGGGGCCACGGTAGTCGACGAGTACATCCTATAACTGTTCCTAGTCGAGGGTGTATCAAGACAGGGCATCGATGCACCAGAGTAGACTAGCGTATACGCATCTTGACCCATATGATGGGCGATGGATGATCCCATATCCATCGGTGTTTGACATCAAGGATGGTGTACGGGTGCTCAGTGGAGACTGGGTACACTGGACGGACTCGCCGAGAACTCCCAGATGGTATTATACCATACGTCAGATGGCAGTTCTCCGGTGACACTGGTACAGAGTAGTCTGTTGACCTGAGATCGTCATAGAGTCTTGTGTGGTTCCCACTGTGCTTTGATTTCCATCATACCACGTCCAAGAGGGCGTGCAAAAAGGTGGCTTTTGGGTACAGTCCCGAATCACATGGAGGCAATGAGCGATAGGAGGGGATTCGTCTCTCCCGGTATAGGGAGTTGATGTTGTGCTGTGTTCGATTGTCTATAACCGGAAATCCCTGGCCAGGGTTGCTGAGATTTACTGGTAAGTGTTATCAGTAGTTTCTCGAACTGTTATAGACCTCATATCGACACGACTTATCGAGCTACTGGGGTCTGACGTTTACCACACCTAGGCGAGATATGCAACATATCAGACGACGAGACCGGACTATACGGGAGTGTTACTGTTTGGATTCGCAGGAGAAGTTATAGGCTTGCTTGTTGATCTTCTGAGCGCTCAATACCTGGGTAGCTGTTACGTTTAGCTGACCGCTTGCAGCTTGTGGGTGTTTGATATGATCATCACCTACTGCCGGCGTATTGACGATTCTTTAGAGTCCTACACAGAGGTTTCTTGACTCAGGCAAAATGGAGTAGGAGCATATATGTGATATGTGCGGGACCGAGGATAATGCGATATGTGATACCGTATTCTATTCTCGCGATATTTGATATCAGCCGGGTCATCGGATCAAGTGTTGATTCGATGAATCGGTGCTGATAAATATTAGTCGGTTATATGCGATATAGCCGGATTGTCGGATCAAGTGTTGATTCGATAATTTAATGTATAATAATATATTTGATATATTAAATTACATTAACTAATATTTGCTCACTAAAAGATTCTTTTTCTCACTCGGGTAATACTTTGATATATATGCGATATATGTTAAATGTATTATTTTATTTTGTTACAATAAATATTGTATATGTGATATATAATATTGTAACATATTATAATTATTAATGCAACATGATTAGAGGAGTTTAAACATGATTAGGTTTTGGATTAGGGTTAAACCTTCTAGTTGATTCTAGAAGCTTTACTTTGTCATGATAAAGATATTTGTGTTGATCTTTATCCATGACTCACCCTTTGACCTAACCCAAATCCTAACCCTAGTAAACTCTCTACAATGGTTAAGTGAACCATGGTTGCATAAATAATTATGATAACTTTTATTATTCATCACAATGATATTGTTCATCTTCTTCATTCATTCTTTTCATGGAAAAGCTTGCTTGTTTTTCCAAAGGTGATGAATTATTGTGAGAAAAAGATAAATAAATTGAGCAAAATTCCTACTTCATCATCCTCATCTTCCCTTGCCATTTAGATGAGGGTGTTCACATCATTTCATGAGTGTTAGCTTGTGTTAAAGAAACTTCGAGGTAGATCATCTTAGTATCGAAGATCGGAAGCAAAGGTTGCGTCTTTCTCTTCATGGAACCTCTCGAGAGTCCGGATCCCGATGATCGCAGCGAAGGGACCACAACACGGAGCATATGAAGTGAAGGACCGGATCTACAAAGGTTGTAATCCCTTTCACTTAGTGTTAAAGTGTTTAGCATGCTTGTTTTCGCCTAATCTCTAGTTTAAAGTTCCGTATTCGGGTTGTTCGGCACGGCTAAATTTTAATTCGGGCATGGTTGATGCCTCGTAGACCCTTGTGTGCGTGCCTAGCAACCCTACAGCTTGCCTTGGCCAGGGACTTTGTGTAATGGCTCTCCTAGACACAGCGCGATATCAACCCCCAATACCGGGAGAGACGAATCCTGTCTAACCGTCACTGTCTCCAAGTGCTTCGGGACTGCACCCAACTACTACCTGTTTGCACGACTCCTTTGAGCCGTGGTAGGGTAGTAATCAAAGAACAATGGGAAAACACTCGAGGCGAAGTGACAGTGTCAAGTTAACGGACTAAGCTGTACTTATGTTACCTGGGAACTGATAACTGACGATAGGTATAATACCAACCAACAGTTCCCTGTGAGTCCTGCCCAGTGTACTCGTAACCTAACGAGCACCCGCATACTATCTCCAGTACGACGTACTGATGGCTGTGGGACAGACCATCTCCCCTGCTGGGATGAGAAGCGCATACGCTAGTCTACTCCGGAGTATCGATGCCCTGTCTCGATAGTCCTGCGACTAGGGACTTGTATAAGGATGTGCTTATAGATTACCCAGCCCCCAAAAGTGTGACTGCCATCACAACGCTGGTAATCAAGCAAAGATCCTAAGGGCTCTACTAATATGTATATATAAGCGGTATGCTAAAAGAAACACATACACATATTGAAGTAGATACAAACCAAGTAGCATACTACCATTTTGAGCAAGATTGTCTATACAACTGTGAATATTCCAAGCTTCCATTAAGTAATATACAAGCTAGTATGATACAGTAATGGCCTCTAGGGCATATACACTAACAACTCGAGATCATCGGTCTTCGATATGCCAGTACATGGCCCTAGTGCAAGTGGGAGATTGTTAGTGTATATGCCCTAGGGGCCATTATTGTATCATACCAGTTTGTATATTACTTAATAGAAGCTTGGGATATTCACAGTTATATAACAGTCTTGCTAAACATGGTAGTATGCTACTTGGTTTTATCTATCTTAATATGTGAGTATACGTATTGACAGAGCTCTTAGGATCTTGCTTGACTACCAGCGTTGTGATGGCAGTCACACTAATGGGGGCTGGGTAGTCTACAAGCACATCCTTTTTTAGGTCCATGGTCGTAGGATTATCGAGACAGGGCATCAATATTCCGGAGTAGACTAGTGTGCACGCTTCTCATCCCAGTTGGGGAGATGGTCTGTCCTACAGCCGTCAGTACGTCGTACTGGAGATAGTATGCAGGTGCTCGTTAGGTTACGGGTACACCGGACAGGACTCACGGGGAACTGTTAGTTGTTATTATACCCATCGTCAGTTAACAGTTCCCAGGTGACATGAGTACAGCATAGTCCGCAGACTTGACACTGTTACTTCACCTCGAGTGTGTCCCACTGTTCTTAGATTGCTACCCTACCACGGCTCAAAGGAGTCGTGCAAACATGTAGCAGTTGGGTGCAGTCCCGAGCACTTGGAGGCAGTGGCGGTTAGAAAGGATTCATCTCTCCCGGTATTGGGAGTTGATATCGCGCTGTGTCAGAGAGCCATTACGCAAAGTCCCTGGCCAGGGCAAGCGAGATTTACTGGTAGGTTCCAGTTGTTTCTCAGGGTGTAATGGGCTACGCTCCGACACGACTTATACTGCTATTAGGGGACTGACGCTTGCCGCCCTCTAGGCCCGATATGCGATAGTCTTAGACGAACAGACCGGACTGTACGGAGATTGTCACATCAGACTCAAAAGGAGTTCAGATGGGTTTCCTCATCGGCCTTCTTATCGACATCTACCTGGGGACCGTTACGTACAGCTAGTGCCGCTTGCGGTCTGTGGTTAAACCCACTGCCAGCGTAGTAGTCGAGTCTTTAGAGTCCCACACAGAGAGTTTCCCTACTCCAGGCGAAACGATATAGAGGTCGTATGGTTTTACGACAAGGGTTCGGACGCATACGTGTGTTTACGCACGTACGACATCCGGACAGTTTTTACTAGCCGGCTTTGGTTTAAGCCAGTTTCTAGTATCCGGTTATTGGATTTATACAGTCTAAAGTTTTTCCGTGTTTTCACGGATAGAAGGGCGTTCTCGTAATTTCGCGAGAAGCTTTTAGAAGGATGGTGACTTGAGGGTTAAGGTGGCATTTGCATTTATTGTGTTAATGACTCATTTGTGTGATTCATCCATGGAGTTAATGCATCATTTATTGATCTAATGACTCATGAGATGAATCACTCAAGTGAATGAATGAAGCATGGTTGTTAAATGATTTAATTGATTTATTTCATAAAACATTATGCTTCATATATATTCAAATTAGTTCATTTTCTCTTCTCATTCTCTTGCTCACCTTCTCTCCCCTCAAGCTCTCTCTCTTCAAACCCTAATCCTCCCCTCTCATGTGTTGAGACTAAGGATTAGTAAAGACTATTTAATCCATAACACTTCTCTATATCACCTAGGTTACTTAGATTAGCACTTTAAGAAACCTAGTTACCTCAAGTTAGAGGTGAAGCTTGGAGTATAGCTCTCAGGTGGATCATCTATTATGTGGAGGAGGCCGAGAAGGACGTGGATAGCGAAAAGGAGAAGGACACGGTTCATTAGGTATAATCACTTATCATAGTAGGTCATAACTTCTATGTTTCTTGTTAGTTATAGTTTAGCAAAGATTCTCGGTTAGTCGATGTTTATGCAAAGAACAAGACCGTTTTTCATTATTCCGCCTCCCCGCAAGTCGTGGGGTGTTGTACATCGACTTACAGTATTTATATTTCATATTGTATCTAGTCAACTCCATCAATCAAAATTAGTATTTGTATAAGTAATGAGACTTAGTGAGATTGTGGTTGCGAGACTTAAAGCGAGGGGTTTTCCGCTACTTGTGGTTTTGATGTCTTGCTTATTTCCTTATCTTTTGTGGTGAACTTTGCCGCTGGACGTCGTATACTTACATATATCGTCTTGCGTGGTTGTGATCCGCCGGTTGGCGAAGAGCTAGCTCCTGCTTGGGGATGCCATTATTCTTGTTATGTATTTGTGGTTTTGGATCAAAATATACAAAGGAGGTGCTGTCCAATTTTTTTTAAAGACGAAACATGTTTTCAAACTATAAATTCCACTTGCATTTTCATGTTCCTTTTCTATGCATTTTAAGAAAACTTGATTTCATTATACCTTTATTTCAAAACTTCACCTCCTTTATTTTCTTAAAAATGTTTAGATTTCTGGATTTCAGCTTACTTGAATTACGTTACGCCTTTATACGTTGCGTGATTTAAGTGCTGGTCATGAGGTAATATTTCGGGTCGTGACAAAGTTGGTATCAAAGCGCTAGGTTTAACCTTGGTTCGAGTCTATGTTTGACTATGCGGAGTCTAGGGCGAGTATGTATTTCGGAACCTAGGCTTGACCTTACGGAACTTAGACTTGAACGGGGGGGGGGGGGTATTAGACCCGAACTTTCGTTTCATAGGCTGACCCTGATTGATGGAGTAGGTAGCTTGAGTAGAGTGACGTACCGTACGTATGTTCCGCGGCATATTTACGATACGATACTCCACTTAAGAAACCTTAGGATGTACATATTTTTGAGACTTATGATTCTCTTCATACCCATGATTATACATCCATTTGAGATCCTTGATTCTCTTCATTTCCATGATCATACTCTCATTGATGTTGTTTCTTCTTATGATCATGTATCCATTCTGGATCTGTCGTTTCCTTTCATGCCTTTGATATGTTTTTACCGATACTCGATTGAGGTTCCGATCACCATGGTTTGAGCGCAGTTTGAGCTGCTGCTAGTATTGCGGTCATGGCGATCTCGTCGTGGACGAGGACTGACCATTGTGTTTTCTGGTGACATGGGAATGTCTCGATGTAGTGTTTTGTTGTGACCTCTTGTTGAGGCGAGTGTTTGGCGTTGCACTGGATGATCGGGCCCTTGCTAGAACTACCAGTTGAGAGTGGACTGTTTAGGTACAGCCTACCTCAGGGATTGTGATGTCATCTACCGTGTGGATAGATGACCCAGCTGTTGCTGAGATTGATAGGATGTCGCCTCCAGACTTTAAAAGCTGAGATCGCTGGAGCTTCCAGGAAGAGATGTGACAGATGATAGCTAGTCTATCCCGAGTTGAGAGACGAAGGTGATTCGTCAGATTGATGCGCCGACGCAGGCCCAGTTGAGTTGAAGAATTTCAGTATGGAGAGTCTTACTCAGATCTAGAGCAGACCGATCCAGAGATGACCGTTGATGTATCGTCTTTCCTGGAGGATGAGGCATTGTTTAGCATGCGGACGAAGGGTATTCGCATGTTGCCTAGGCGAAGTTAAAAAGTTCGAACGAATGTCAGAAAACCAGTAAGCGTCGTCCGGATATCATGTGATAAGAGACCAGTAAGCTGACCAGTTTCGGATAGAGGACCTCACCCAGATGCGTTGTGAGTTGATCGAGGACGGACGAGTGTTGAGTATTCCTCTGATGGTTGGGACGAGTTCCCGAGGACGTGTTCGGCCATATATCTTCTACAGAGTGATGAAGATACCGAGTTCGTGCGAGGGACTCCGGATTGACTGTAGCCGAGGACCATTGCTGTACGCAGATAGCATGACGTGATGTCAAAGTGGACAATGATACAGACGAGTGGAACCAGAGATTCATGCGAGATGCTGACGAGCTGTTGCTACTCCCCGTCGAGATTGGAGATCTGATATTCATACAGAGGCGTGAGGTATGACCAGTTCCCGAGGAAATATGTGCGGAAAATGCATATGTCCAGAAAACGAGAAAAGATTATGTAAGAGTACCAGCCTCCGTACAGTTCGGCATGGGTGAGATTGGAAGAGACCTTGAGCGGATTCCTTCCAGGACACTGCTGTAATAAGATTTGCATCGAGGATCAGTTGCATCATGAGTATTCAGAGGACCAGAGGCCGACGCCAGTAACGTGCTGCTTTACGAGTGGTCGTGATGATTGGCCGAGAGATGACCAAAGAAGTGCTAGAGCGGAATCGTTCCCGTTAGCACACCTGACCGGGACGACGAGCCGATAGATTGAGAGATTGGTAAATCCACAGAGAAATGAAGACCCAAAGACAGAAGACACCAGACCGTGAGCAGGAGGCAAGCGAATATCCTTGTTCTGTCGGTTTTAGGCGCACTGATTTATTTTTCGACATTGTAGGAGGTGTACCTCAATGTCATTTGTTGCGATTTGCGTTTGTGATCCGAGTATCACGCTTATATTGCTTGGATTTGAGTTTTGATGATTGAGTCTCATGATATTGGTTTTCGTGCACCATGGTTGCACCTGCTGGGTATTTACATTTTTGGGCATAGTTATTGCGTTGGATATATATATATTTTATACACCGTTGTGTTGATTTGCGATTTGTGCATACTTATTTTGGTTGATGTCGATTTTGTACCTTCGTAGCATGTGTTTATGATTTCGTGGATTTCATACGGATGATGTGATTTTTGCACTTGGTATAGCTCACATGTGCTTGTAGTGCATTGATACGGATTTGTGCTCGTAGTTGCACAGGTTTTTGATTTATACACCTTGGTACACTCGGTGTCGTTCTTATACGCATTTGAGTTATTAATGTGATTTTCGTGCATTTGTTGCACCGTACTTGTATTTCGCGCATTTGATGCACTAGATTTGAGATTTTAATGCACAATAGATGCACCAGATATTGTTGTCGTGCACACCCGTTGCAGTGGACAGATGCTTTTGTGCGTACCCGTTGCACTTAGTTTTGCTTTGTGCGTATAGTGGCACCTGTGTTTGGATTTGATTTCCGTGCGCACCAGAAGCATGTGATTATTGGATACGCCTTTTGAGCACTTTGTTTTCATGTTGGGCACTATATTGTATAGTAGCCAAACATGACTGATCTGAGGACAGTACCTGAGTACTTTGCATGCATTAAAAGATTACCAAGTGGGTTTTCAAAAGGAGCTATAGTCTCGCTATTTCCTACGTGTCCGTGAGCGACACGAACGTTTATAAAGGAAAACCTTGTTGGAATATTTCAAAAAGGACGGATCGTATATTTGAGCAAAATATATATGAAACTATATTTACTATTTTACAAATGAGCGTCCGTCACTTATGCCGGGAGTTACGCATCACACGGCGATTCAGAAAGAATTTTGCATCTATTTTATTCAGTTTTTGGAGATTTTTCAAGTGTGCGTACTATATATGTATTATAGTATTTGACTAGCATATATTGGATTTCAATAGTGGATTTCGAGATCTGTATCTCCATTATAACTCCGAGGATAAGCGTGCAAATCCGATGATCTGCGTGACGCTTGATGGAGTTCGGATTTTGAGTTTTGTATTCGTTTTCAGGCGCACGCGATGCGCTGTGTTATTTCTGCATTTTCCATGATTTCGGAGCCCCGTTGATTTGAGTTGGCTATTGAAATGTTTTAGAATTTGGGGGTTTAAATTTAAATTCGGGGACCGAATTTCCTTAAGGTGGGAAGATTGTAACATTTCAGAAAATATAAAATATTATTTTTGGAATTTAATATTAAAATAATATATTTCTCGAAAACTGCCCGATTTGCGAAATTGAGGTTTTCGAAAAAGGGTATAAATATATACCAATAATTGTGAAATAAACGGAAATTAAAATGATTTATTCATTTAAAAATATATTTAAAGGATTTGGCATTTAAAAAATTTATTATATGCAGTTTGGATAAAAACCCGATTGGTGCACTACTAATCGCGCTTAAACCAAATCCGTGTTTTTACAGTTTTCATGGTTAGTGCACCATGACATGTTTCATTTGGTTACATGTTCATTTGTGTTGTTTTATGTTATGATTTTATTGAGGTGAGAAAAGAAATGAAGGGGAAAAGGTGTTATGATGACTTGAGGAGAGAGAGAGGGGACATCATGATGAGAGATAAGCATGCTTGAGGAGGGAGGGAGAGAGAGAGAGAGAGAGAGAGAGAGAGAGGTAAGGCTCCACCCCCACCTCATCTTTCATTCTTCATTTCATTTCATTTCTTCAACTCGATCATCCTTCTTTATCTCCTTCTTCCTCCATTCCACTACCCATGGGAATCATCTCCAAAACCTAATCAAAACCCATGGCTCTCCTCACAAAAAATGATCACCTCCTTCTCCTCTACACATTGGACCAAGAAAAGTGGGATTTTGACAACATTGAAGAGCTAGGGTTTTGCTTGGCTACACCCATGAGGTATAAATTCTTCCATTTAGCTTAGTTTGAGATTTCTTGTATTCTAGATTAGTTTAGAAGGTGTTTGGTTAGGGTATGTGGTATTTAGAAAATTCAAGAGAAAGTTTGAGGATTTTGGGGGAATTAGTGATGTATGGTGGCTGTATAAAATCCTAGGGATCAAATTCTAGACCTGGAACTGAGTTTAGAACAGAGAATACAAACTGTAGAATTGATCCATGTCGGTTTTGTGAGTATATAGGGTGTGCAGGGAAATCTGGAGCAACCCGTGGAATTTCTGAGACAAGCAAACAACTCCAGAGACCAAATTAGAGTACTAGGAGACCACCTTGACGAGACAAAGCCCATAGGAGCCTAGGGGGCCGAGGAGGCCGGATTTTGTGGGTAGGTGGCCGGCCACTTGGTGGCATGTGGTGTCGGGGTTGGTCCAGTAGCTCATATACATCATATATAACACCATAGACTTGTTTGTGCAACTCCTTTTGGCCTGAGTCAAAATCTGGGAACACATTAGTGTGATTTTTGGATATGTTTTCCGTATTTTGAATGATGAGTTTTGATATTTGGATTTGTTTTTGGTTGTTGAATGTTTGTACATCAACGACTAGGGGTAATTTGTTGGTTTTGCATACGTGGGCTATAGGTTCTAACCTATAGGCAATCCGTGTGCCGTTTTGGTTTCGGTACTTGATATTAATAGCGATTTCGATTGTTTATTTTGTAGGTACCCTCGCGTGGATTCCGAGACGATGGAGCATGGCGTCATCAACTTTGGCAAGCGAAGACCACGGTGAGTAGATATATATCTACGGGGGAAGTCGGGTGGATGGCATATAGCACCCCCGCACACTTTGATGGAAACCGATTTATTTATATAGATTATGGTTAATGAAACCTTTAATAGAAAACTATAGATAGAGTAAAAAGGTAGTTAGAGAACCATATTAGAAACTAAGGATAGTTAGAAGTGTTTTGATAGGATTAATATGTGATGACGGGATTTGAGGATGATATTTGATGATATTGTCGTTTAGGGTACTATAGGACTAGATAGTCGATGTAGATGTGTCATCCGAACCATACCTATTTCCAAACCGAAGAATCGTATGCATCTTTTAAATAGATATCTTGAGCGACGTTACGGATTTTCAAATGATATCTTTTCCTTTAAAATACCGTAGCCCTACTTTCAAAACTACGATTCACATCTTTCAAAATACCATCTATATTGTTCGGATGTGTATGTTAGATTAGATACTTATGCTTATATTAAAAGTAGAATGTATATGTAAACTTGATTCTATGCGAGATATAAGTATGATAAAAAGAGAATATTATTTAATATGTGATATGATGATATGTTAGTATACGGATGTGAGTCGATTGAGATGATTGATACCTTGCTGGTCCCCTGATATGAGACTGTTATGGATGTGACCTGGGACATAGGTACATAGATATATATAGAATGTTGTGAAGCGTGAGTGATAGCCGTACGAGACGTTAGGTCCGTACCCTCCACGTCTTATAGGTCGATAGGATCCCTGATAGCTTAATGCCGCCGCACGATGATTTTCCGTACGTGTTGAGTTTGACTTGAGGTTTGATCCATACCCTTGACTAGAGGATGTCGTACGATGGATTATACCGTACGTAATGTTGTGTGGCTAGATGCCGATTGATAGATTCACCGACTCGGTCATGTTAGATACGTATACCCGTCAGCATTTGCATATGATTTACCTTATGCTGCCTTCATATTATTCTCATTGCATTGCTTATACCTTGCTAGTACACCTACACCATTATCGATGATGCGTATGTTACACTACACAGATTTGCCGGCTCACACACATCGTCATCGATAATTACCATGTCACTACACAGTAGGGTTGCTGCATCATGACATACATATTGTACACCATACTTGCGCACATACATATTGTACACCATACTTGCGTACATACATATTGTACACCGTACTTGCGCACAAACATATTGTACACCATACTTGCGCACATACATATTGTACACCATACTTTTGCACATACATATTGTACACCATACTTGAACATATACATATTGTACACCATACTTGCGCACATACATATGTACACCATACTTACGCACCTATATATTGTACACCATACTTGCGCACATACATATTGTACACCATATTTGCGCACATACATATTGTACACCATACTTGCGTACATACATATTGTACACTATTCTTGCGGACATACACATTTGTATGTCCATACTTGCGTATATACACATATGCACCTTTATACGATATTGCATTCGATTTTGGAGAACCGCATGATTTATTTTAAAACTAGATTCATTTAAAAGAGCGGTTTTCCCTCGATAGGTGCATATTACTGTTCCATGTTGCATGATATACGGATATGCTTACATTTTGTTATATGTCGCATACATCATGCTTTACGCTTTTACGCATTGAGATATATTGTTTTCATGAGATTTCTGGATTTGAGAACCGTGGCTATTTCAAAAGAAAGCATGTACTGTTTAAAAAACCCGGTTTCTCTTAATATGATATTTCAGTGCGTCCACCATGTGTTTTCTCGGTTCTGGGATTAGCATGTGAAACCCGATTCGAGGAGCGGTAGGCACCGTCTGCGGGTACATGGTGGACCCGGTGAGGTACCCTGGGGCAAGAAGACTCGTATGGTTAGACGGTGAGCCTGGCAGGGGTGCACTACCTATCGGTGATGGTATTTGGGCTTGGCGGATATCCGGAGGATACCGACCGGAGTCGAGAGATGATATGGGCCGATCCGGACTAACGGAGCCCGAGGGCTGATCCGAACTGACGGAGCCCGAGATATGAGGATTTACGTATCGATGTTGGACACGGGTTTCATGATGTTTCGAGTGTCGTGCTGGACACTCAGGTTCCATAATTTTGATGTGTCGCGAGGGACACACGTTGATTTATATCCTCATACTTTCATGCATATGCTTTTATGATATTTACATGCATGATGATGTTGTGTCAGTGGTTGACACGTGGACGAGATCCACATACATACATACACTGATTATATGGTTGGACGAGATCCACATGAGATCCACATGCATACATACATTGATTATATGGTTGGACGAGATCCACATGCATACAGACATTGGTTATATTGTTGGATTATATCCGCATACATGTAGGTATTGATTACATTGTTGGCACATATGATGACCCGGTCACCCTAGATATCATAGTATTACCTTTATGATATAGTTGACCTAGGAGTCGTTGTTTATTCGATTTCTACTTGTACTTATTTTTCTATTCACGAGTTGATAACTCACCCCCGTTGTGCCACAGTTCTTGCAGGTCGACCGCATGGATCAGTAGCGGCATCGCTGGCACACAGTTGCTTTCGGGTGATTGCTTTGGTAGGTGGGACATTTGTATCGTACCCACTCTTGTATTTATATTTCATATTGTATCTAGTTAACTCCATCAATCAAAATTAGTATTTGTATAAGTAATGATACTTAGTGAGATTGTGGTTGCGAGACTTAGAGCGAGGGGTTTTCCGCTACTTGTGGTTTTGATATCTTGCTTATTTTCTTATCTTTTGTGGTGAACTTCGCCGCTGGGCGTTGTATACTTACATATACTGTCTTGCGTGGTTGTGATCCGCCGGTTGGCGAAGAGCTAGCTCCTGCTTGGGGATGCCATTATTCTTGTTATGTATTTGTGGGTTTGGATCAAAATATATAAAGGAGGTGCTGCCCAATTTTTTTAAAGACGAAACATGTTTTCAAACTAATAAATTCCACTTGCATTTTCATGTTCCTTTTCTATGTATTTTAAGAAAACTTGATTTCATTATACCTTTATTTCAAAACTTCACCTCCTTTATTTTCTTAAAAAGGTTTAGATTTCTGGGTTTCAGCTTACTTGAATTACATTACGCCTTTTGACGTTGCGTGATTTAGGTGATGTTCACGAGCTAATATTTCGGGTCTTGACAGTGTGAGTGAGGAAGCGCCCAATGGTCGGCTACCGCGTGGCGCCATATGGATCGTCAGGTGCGACACTTTGTTTTGGCGGGAGCGGATCTCGGTTGCCAGATGGCCTTTACCGAGTGTATAAATATGGGAGGCCTATCGTTAGGAAACACCTTTGCTTCGCCCGCCTTTTATCGTCTGTGGAGTGCTCGGTGCTCCCGCTTTTAGGTCAGATTCCCAGTCCAAATCCTTCTCTAGCTTCGTTTCTCTTGAATCATGTCAGATGTCTTCCCCAGATCCTATAGTAGATGTTGTTAGGGTAGAGTCAGGCGGTGAGGCTTCATCCTCTGAAGCCGAGTCTAGTAGGTCATCTTCATCTTCCTCGGCTTCTGATTGCCGAGAAAGTTCTTCCTCCACATCAGGTTCACCCCCAAAGGGTGGTGATTCCCTTACTCTTCGTTGTCGGGGGGCCAAAAAGGCCCCCAAGGTGCGTATCGAGAATACTCATGACATTGCCTCGATGCTGAATAGGTCAGACGAGCTTTCCGATATCCTGGCTCGCTTCCATATTCCCTTTGGTTACTCGCTACTGTTAGTGTATATGCCCTAGGGTCCATTATTGTATCATACTAGTTTGTATATTACTTAATGTAAGCTTGGGATATTCACATGTATATAACAGTCTTGCTAAAAATAGTAGTATGCTACTTGGTTTTTCTATCTTAATATGTGAGTATACGTATTGATAGAGCTCTTAGGATCTTGCTTGACTACCAACGTTGTGATGGCAGTCACACTAGTGGGGGCTGGGTAGTCTACAAGCACATCCTTATTCAGGTCCCTAGTCGTTGGATTATCGAGACAGGGCATCGATACTCCGGAGTAGACTAGTGTGTATGCATCTCATCCCAGTTGGGGAGATGGTCTGTCCCACAGCCGTCAGTACGTCGTACTGGAGATAGTATGCAGGTGCTCGTTAGGTTACGGGTACACCGGACAGGACTCACGGGGAACTGTTAGTTGGTATTATACCCATCGTCAGTTAACAGTTCCCAGGTGACATGAGTACAACATAGTCCGCAGAATTGACACCGCTACTTCGCCTCGAGTGTGTCCCACTGTTCTTAGATTGCTACCCTACCACGGATCAAAGGAGTCGTGCAAACAGGTAGCAGTTGGGTGCAGTCCCGAGCACTTGGAGGCAGTGGCGGTTAGACAGGATTCGTCTCTCCCGGTATTGGGAGTTGATATCGTGCTGTGTCAGAGAGACATTACGCAAAGTCCCTGGCCAGGGAAAGCGAGATTTACTGGTAGGTTCCAGTTGTTTTCTCAGGGTGTAATGGGCTACGCTCCGACACGACTTATACCGCTATTAGGGGACTGACGCTTGCCGCCCCTAGGCCCGATATGCGATAGTCTTAGATGAACAGACCGGACTGTACGGAGATTGTCACATCAGACTCAGTAGGAGTTCGGATGGGTTTCCTCATCGGCCTTCTTAACGACATCTACCTGGGGACCGTTACGTACAGCTAGTACCACCTGCGGTCTGTGGTTAAACCCACTACCAGCGTAGTAGTCGAGTCTTACAGTCCCACACAGAGAGTTTCCCTACTCCAGGCGAAACGATATAGAGATCGTATGGTTTTACGACAAGGGTTCGGACGCATACGTGTGTTTACGCACATACGGCATCCGGACAGTTTTTACTAGCCGGCTTTGGTTTAAGCCAGTTTCTAGTATCCGGTTATTGGATTTATACAGTCTAAAGTTTTTCCGTGTTTTCACGGATAGGAGGGGCGTTCTCATAATTTCGCGAGAAGTTTCTAGAAGATGGTGACTTGAGGGTTAAGGTGGCATATGCATTAAATGAGATTAGTGACTCATTTGTGTGATTCATCCATGTCATTAATGCATCATAAATGCTTAATGACTCATGGAGATGAATCACCCATTTGTATTTATGAAGCATGGTTGCTAAATCCTTTATTTTCTTTTATGGATAAATAATAATGCTTCATATATATTATGATAGATTATTATCTCATTCTCATTCTCTTGCTCACTTTCTTTCTCCTCAAGCTCTCTCTCTTCAAACCCTAATCCTCTCCTCTTATGTGTTGAGACCAAGGATTAGATTAGACTACTTAATCCTTAACCATTCTCTATATCGTCTAGGTTACATAGATTAGCACTTTAAGAAACCTAGTTACCTCAAGTTAGAGGTGAAGCTTGAAGTAAAGCTCTCGGGTGGATCATCTACTACATAGAGAAGGCCGGAGAGGACGTGGAGAACGAAAAAACGAAGGACACGGTTCATTAGGTATAATCATTTTTCATAGTAGTTGTTAACTTCTATGATTCTTGTTAGTTATAGTTTAGCAAAGATTCTCGGTTAGTCGATGTTTACGCCTAAAACAAGATCGTTTTTCATTATTCCGCCTCCCCGCAAGTCGTGGGGTGTTGTACATCGACTTACAGTGGTATCAGAGCCTCGCTAAACAATAATTAACTCATTAGCAAAGTCGCATGAATTTCGAACGCGAAACGAACCGAAAAAGACATCGATATCACCATGTTTCTGTCGATTTTAAAACAGGCTCTAAAAATTTTTCAGGGAGCTGCAGAATAACAAGCAGAGATATATAAGATCACTGGAGAAAAATGGGTTCCTGAATCGGCCATACAGCCGCGGAACCGCGGCCGATCCCACCGATCCGCCGTGGATCCGCGGCCGAGTTGGGGCCGATTCAACCCAGTTTGCTCTAGTAACTCTTCTGTGATATTTTTGTATTTTCTGGGATGTTTATTTTTCTGCTCAAGTCTCAGGTGCACAGAGAAGTTTTGGAGTAGAATCTAAAGTGTTTGCACGATCGAAATCTTGCGATGTTTGCTAATTTGATTATATCTGTGATTGTATAATGTGTTCGTAAACCTCCCCTAACTGCTAGTATGTCGGTTGGCAGGGGGTTGCACATTTCTGTAATGGTTTTTACTGTTTGTGGTTGTGAACTGTATTGGACTGTTGTGATGATTAGCCGGGGTTTGAGATGGGTTGTTATATTCATTCATTCAATGTAATTGTAATATGTTGTAATATTATTTTGCGGGGCACATCCAGGTTGCGGTTGTAGCCACCGTTGTATTATTTCATTTTACTGTTTTTGCTCTTAGGATAGACCCAAGGTGGGGTGCACAAACTACCGGGTACTTTGAAGTGTTTAGTGGCCTACTCACTTTGTTGAGGGAGACCACTTCACTTCAGGTATTTGGCGTGTAGTTTTCCATACCCGTAGGGGTCTAGGGTGGGGTAATGGCTATTCATCACAACTTTGTAATTCGTCTTTTGTTGCAGGCTCTAAACAAACATGGATTGCTTGCAAATCCAATAATATTTATATGAGATCTGGAATGCCTATTATTGCGTCAGATGAATGTACAATATCTATATATGATAGCTATTTAGATGTCACTTATGTTTTACACCCGCGCTAGCCCAGCCCCCGCTCTGCCTTTAGTTAAGTAACATAACGGGTGATGACGGGACCCAGTGGCGAATGCGGATGGCATAAGACTTTCGTTGTTTTCTGCAATGATAGGTTAATGATGGGACACATTATTTATAATGCAAAGAAAATAAACCAAAAGATGAATCGTTGGAACAATTTAAAAGAAACCACTTGGTTATTTTAAAACAGATGATATTTTTAATTTGCGGAGCTTTAACCACTCCTTTTAAAAGCTATCAGGTTCCTTCGGTCATATCAAGTTCACTACGTTCACGGTTTCACCAAAACCATTCGTAGCCCTCCGTCATTTCATTTGGATATTCAGTAGTATTCAAGCTATGTATTTTGACCTAACGCCAAGGCATAGAGTTTGGTAGCTGCTGGGTATTCATTTGTCTCATAGATAGATGAGTTAGTTTAGGACAGTCGTATTATCATTTTGGCCGAACGCCAAGGATATGTACGGATGGGTTCAAATTAACAAGATAATGATGGGTAGAACTTGACATGTGACTTATGACATTTTGACGTAACGCCAAGGTCATAAGAGCATGGGGCAAAAATATATATCGGGAATTTCTAAAGAAACTGAAATTTGCAAAGAGATGCATACCATTTGGAGTCTGATGAATGTTGGTAGAATTCCTTCAACATTATCATACGATGATATTTGGATCCCGATCCTACTGTGAGTATATGCTACTCATCAGGAGATTCGTCACTTAACGATCAATGCTATAAACCAAGTAGGTGTCAAGAAAGGTGTCAGAGGGGTTACGCCCCCAGAGAAAAGAGGTTATTTAATTAAGGAACTTCGCGAAAGCGTTGGAAAACAGTGGGAGCCATCCAGCCTGGCTGAACGGTTAAGCAAGTATTGTACAGTAAGAATAGTCCTGGCTAATTCTTCTTTTATGGTTTAAGGAAGGATTCGAGAAACAGTGGGAGCCATCCAGTTTAGATAAATTAAAAATCACTCTAAACTTGCAAGAGCATCATGCTAAAGAGTTTTCTTCTCTCTCCCCTAATTACAGCGACCCTGAAAATGACTGGACTTAAGTTACTTTTAGAGAAAAATATACTGACAGGGCCAAACTATAAAGATTGGCCGCGGAATGTCAAAATGGCTTTGACCTATGACAAATTGGGGTACGTCCTCACCGCTAAGGCACCTGCTGTCACGACCCGAAAGTACAGAACGTGACCGGCACTTAGATTACGAAGCGTCTAGAGGCGCCACGTGACCTAAGTAAGCCGAAGCCCAGAAATCTAAACCATAAAAGAAGAAAAAGAAGAAAAGAAAAGAAAACAAGTATAAAAACATCAACAAATTTTACCAAAAATTTTGGCAGAGTCTCCTCTGTAAAAACTGGCCCCCAAACGGGTACAACAAGTATAATATGAATAAACAATAAAAAGCATCCCCAACGGGAGCTAGCATCAACGCCAACAGGCGGAAACAACCACAACATGAACAATAATATACAACGCCAAAAGGCGAGGCTCAAAACTCAAAGAAAACAAAACCACCAAATCAGAATAATACATGCGCGACTCTAAGGTCAAAATAAAAGACTGGTCCAATAAACTTATCAAGTAATACAAGTATGGTTGATGGAGCTTACTAGATACAAATGAAAGAATAAAAGTACAATGGTGGTTCGGATACAAGTGAACCAACCTACCGTGCAAATCACCCTGAAAGAATAGATGTGCCAGCAAGCTGCCAGGGAAACCTGTACATCCAACCTGTAATAAAATTTGGCACAACGGGGGTGAGTTTCCAACTCGTGAGTAGAAGACATCTACAAAAAGAAATCGAATGCACGACGCTATCCTAGGTCATAATAATACACTACTAAGTCCCAATCATCTAGTAATAGCAGGGTAATACTACGTGTAAGTGCAGATACTCCGTGCTCGTGTCAGTGCCTCATATAGTACCATGTCATATGAATGAAATGCATGCACCATGAATGTAAAGTAACAAATCCTGAAATCCAGATATATATGTATAAGAAATCTTTAGCTGTTATCATAGTAGAATGTGTATAAGAATCTGAAATCTCAACAATGAAATCCATGGAAATCCGTGTCAAGCATCGACACAACACAGGTAATCTCAAGTCTCAATATCTCGGGCTCCGTCAATCCGGATCGGCCCATATCATCAAATCTCACGACAACGGTCGGTATCCTCCGGATATCCGCCGCGCCAGACATCACCGGTAAGTAGTCTTCCCCTGCCAGGCTCATCGTCTACAACTCGATCTTCTTGCCCCGGGGTACCATACCGGGCCCACCATGTACCCGAGACGGTTCATCCACTCCTCGAATCGGGTCTCGAAATCCAACAGAAAACATGAAATACTCATGGTGGACGACTCATACATCACGAGAAAACCGCATCTTATTTAAAAAAGAGAAGAGGAGAGAGAGAGAAGTTTTTATATATTTTTGCGGTTTTCCCCAAAAATCCAGAAATCTCATAGAGATCCAAATCTTAAAATCATGAGTAAGTATATGATAAGTGTCGGCATATGCCCATACTACTGTGCGATAACATGAAATATGAATGCATGAATGTCTAAGTAATAAATATCATGTCTTATACTAATGTCAGAGAATAATCACAATATTATATCTGTCTAGTTGCTAACTGATTCTATCCATAAAAGACAATATGATCTAAAGTGTACGTGACATAGCAATTACCGATGATGATGTGTGTGAGCCGGCAAATAAGTGTGCGTGGAATATGCGCATCATCGGTAATAATGCTGGTGTCCTAACAGGTAAAGTTTATACTGATTATAGCAACATATGTAAGAACACGCGACATTATGATTACAATGTGAAAGTAAAGACGGATGTGTGTTATCCACTCATTTGATATACAATTATCACTACCACTATATGGCTCAAACTTAACCTAGTGTTCATCTAACCCTCCTAAGGAAAACTAAACCTAAGAACTGGTCAATAGAAGTACACCTAACGCCTGAGTCCATATCTCTAATAGTCGGCGATCCTGCCTCAATAGCATCACGTACGTAGTACGGCTTCCTCGAATCAAGAGTGCGGATCAATCATCATATTATGCCTCGTACGGTAAAATCCATCGTACGACATCCCGATATCAGGGTACGGCAAGTATCTCCTAGGTGTCTCATCATTCGTATAATGTCGTCATCAACACATCTCATGATCAAGGTGCTAAATTGTAACCGCCTACATCAATTATATATCATTGCCATCATAATATGCATCATTCGTTTATCCTCAGAAATATCATGTCATATGTATCATATTGTGATTAAGTCATACTGATATCATATCGTCCTCAAGTCACACTTCTATGACATCGACATCAGGTCACACCTATATGATGTCGTAATCAAGTCATACATATCCCATATCGTGATCAATCACAAGTTACAGTCCGGGTACTATTTTAGAGTCCCATGTACCTCAATATCATCACCACCCATTATAATTTAAGTATACATGTTCATTATCTCATTCTGTAATGATCCACTAACACTTAATACGACTGTATAGCCAAGAATCACGGCATCAAGCCTAGTTACACTGTTTCATCATACCCCGGATATCATATCACATCAATGTATCCCATATACTGTTGTATATATATGTATACCTATACCTCGTCCTATATATATATACACATCCACGTATACACCATGTCGTGTTTCAGTGTGTGCGTGTGTGTGTTTCTACCTGAAACCTACAAACCTCTTCCAAGGTATACATCCTCTGATATGATATTCCTAAATCAGTATAGTCCAGCCTAGGGTCATTACTAGGGTCCTACGCATTAAGAATCTAGGGTCACATCTGGTTTCCTAATGACAATAAGTACTATTCCTATTCTACGTTGTGGGGGTGCTAAACGCCATCCACCCGACTTCCCTCCGTAGATATGCATCTACTCAGCTGGTCCATGTCTGCCGAAGACAGTGTCGCCATCCTCCTCTTCATCGCCCGCAGTCCACGTGAGGGGTACCTAAACGCAAACATATAAATAGCATCGTAAACTGAATCACATACAAAAGTCAAAACGACGCAATGAACCGGCATAGGTTAAAACCTATGTCCCGTCCACGCAAAAGAACCAAATATCGCTCGATATCGGCATACAAACTCCGATGGATCGAGATAAACATCAACAAATAACTCTTAGTTTTAAAACACATTACTTATATTATAAAACATGATTAAATCCATCGAAACCCTAAAATCCATCAAACCGTCCAATTTCGTAAAACCCGAAAATGCCAATTTACCGTTTTTCATCAAAACTTGACATTTAAATGAAACCAATGGTTATAAAACTCATCAAATAGCTTAACTAGACTATACAACCCCTTACTATATTTTTATTACACATATTTGCATTAATTTGAAATTTCTAGTTTGCAACCATTAGAAATTTTCAACCTCTTTCAAGCAAAATTCACAATTCCACAACAAAACATGATTTTGCATGAATTAATGTATTAAACTATAATTCATGATGATAATGATATGATGAAACCATAATTATATTTTTAATCTCATTTATTTAGGAATTTCCCAAAATCTAGTTTACAAAAATAGCATTTTATTAGTATTTTTCCAATTATCACAAGAAACTAGTGATCAAACTAAGTTTTTCATTCCTTTAATATGCTAATATTCTCCTTAAAACTATCATCTAATGATAACAACCTTAATAAGAATTTTATTTTACCCACAAACACATTTTAGAAAAATCTAGTTAGCTAAATAGCTTAATTGAAACAATTGAATACACAAATTATTATATAATAACCATGCAAGATTTTTCCACTTCTAAAAATGGTAGACTAGTTATTATAACCTTATTTAATTAATAAAAATCACAACTTGATTTTTCAAACCCTAACTTGAATTTTAAAAGTAGTAAATAGAATTAATATATTAAATCTAATTATGCTTAAATGAACATCTAATAACAATAAATCAAAAGAAGGAAATTTATACCTCCAAAATATGAAACCCAAACATGAAATAAGCCTCCAAAATGCATGCTTTCCATCTCCAAAATCCATGCTAAATAGGTCAAAGGAAAATGGTAGAGGTTGAATGTTGATTTTTGAGATTTATTTTTGGAATTTTTGATGAATTTTGATGAATTTTAATGCAAAAATGATGGGGGAAAAATTTTGGGGCTACCCATGGAGGGGAGGCCGGCCATGGAGAGGGAGGAGGGTGGAGAGAGAGAAAAAATGTGTGGTATTGTGTAGTAAGTTCATAAATAATGCATTTTTTCACTTAAACCCTTTATTATCTAACTTTTTCAATTTAACCCTTTTCCTAGAAATTTCTAGAACCATGGAGAGATTTTGGAAAAGATTTTGCATATTACACACTTGATTCTAATATACCATGGCTCATTTTTACAAATTAAAACCATTCAAATTTGTAATTTACACTAATTTAGTGTAAAAATAAAGCTTATGTTAATATTTAAAATATTTAATTTAGGAAAAATATTTAATTGAACTAAAAATTTATAAGTGGCTAAATAAACACCATTTACTAGTAATAACATAATTAAAATAGATATTTTTAAATTTATAGTGAAAAATAATTACGGTTTAGTTTTACGAAAAATACATTTTACTTTACCGAAAATCCTAAAATTCACTTAAACAAATTTTATTTATTTAATTATTTTTAAAATGTTACAGTCTTCCCCCCTTTAAGAAATTCGGTCCCCGAATTTAAATTAAAACTCCCCCTCCAAATACTAAAACATTTAGCAAAACACTCAAATCGTCGGGGCTCCGAAATCATCAACACATAACAAAAATCAACTCCGTCAAGCATAACACAATCATCGGAGTTATGGCGAGAATAAAATATCATAACCCAATATGAAAACCATTATAATATACATCAATCTATAACTTATATATAGTGTGCATCATAGTGAAACCGTACAAATATCCGGATAAGGAAATATGCAAACCCCTTTTTTGAAAATTGCCGTGTGATGCACGTGTCACGGCATAAGTAGCGGACGTTTATTTAAAAAAAAATAACTATATATATATATCTTTTATTTAAGATACACGTCCCGCCTGGTTACTAAATCAAATAATAATGATTATGAAAATATACTGCTCAAACTGAAATCAATCCCAATCACATCAATAAAATATCATGTGCGTCCGGTGCGCACTGAAATCGAAACCAAATACAGATACCATGAATACACACAAAAACAAAATAAGTGCAACAGGTGTGCACCAAAACATCTGTCAAGTGCAACGGGCGTGCACGACTCATTATCTGGTGCATCTAATCTGCACAAAACCCCGATTTAGTGCATCTGGTGTGCACAAAATCGCATCAAGTACGCCAAGTATGCGCAAGAATCCTAATCAGGTGCACATGGTGCACAGAAACATACATCAATTATCGAAATCGAAATCACAGTACAAATGCATGAAAACTAGGTCGAAACATATATCAAAATCATGTGTAACCCATATGCACGAAATCAAATCAAAAATCTCAAAATATATAAAACCAAATCAAGTGTACTGGATGTATACTAAACAATATCAATACAACAGATATATAAAACACAAATAGAATATAATGAAGGTACACATAAGAAATACCAATCGTAGAACAAAATCCTCAAAATATCAAAATCCAATAACAGAAATATGAAATTCAAATCACCAAATCACAATCGTAAACACTATCGTCAATGTGCGCCTCTTTCCTCGGATGTCGGCTGCTACAAACTCGTCTCTTCGTAGCTGTGCTGACTGCGCTACTAACGGCAATACTCATATTTAGAGTCTCCCACGTAGTCGATCCCTTCACCTGATATCCGGACTATATTAAACTTTTCGATCGACCCATCAAAATCCCATAATTCCCCGAGAGCTCAACACTCAAGTACAGTTTAAAAATATCTGGTACATACCCCAGCATCGATGATCCAGCCGTAGAAGGGCAAACCCAAGGCTCACTAATGGCACCGTGGAACTGCCGTAAACCCTAAGGTTCAAGGGCGTTCTCGTGGTCATTATGTCGAGTTAGGCTTTCATTCTTCTAGAAGGTCCATCGAAATACCTGCATGTTCTTCCGAATACCTTAAACTTGGGAAAATGGTTTTCTGATAATCGTTCGAACCGTTTAACTTCATCCGGACGGAATGTGAATACCCTTCGTCCACACGCTAAGCAATGCTTCAATCCTCAAGAATAACCAATACTCTAATGGTTATCGCATTCGAGCCGCAGCTCCCTCTGCCCGTGCGCCCATGGTAACAGAACCACCCTCCGACATCGACGAAGATAGATCAAAGGAACGAATGAAATACGGTGCAAACAAATGTACATCCTAAGGTTCCTTAAGCAGAGTAGCGTATCGTAAGTATGCCGCGGACCATACCCACGGTACGTTACTCTACCTAAATCGCCTACTCCATCAACCAAGGGTCACCTAGACTTATACCGGGTTAAACCTAGCGCTCTGATGCCAACTTTGTCACGACCCGAAAGTACGGAACGTGACCGGCACTTAGATTACGAAGCGTCTAGAGGCGCCACGTGACCTAAGTAAGCCGAAGCCCAGAAATCTAAACCATAAAAGAAGAAAAAGAAGAAAAGAAAAGAAAACAAGTATAAAAACATCAGCAAATTTTACCAAAAATTTCGGCAGAGTCTCCTCTGTAAAAACTGGCCCCCAAACGGGTACAACAAGTATAATATGAATAAACAATAAAAAGCATCCCCAACGGGAGCTAGCATCAACGCCAACAGGCGGAAACAACCACAACATGAACAATAATATACAACGCCAAAAGGCGAGGCTCAAAACTCAAAGAAAACAAAACCACCAAATCAGAATAATACATGCGCGACTCTAAGGTCAAAATAAAAGACTGGTCCAATAAACTTATCAAGTAATACAAGTATGGTTGATGGAGCTTACTAGATACAAATGAAAGAATAAAAGTACAATGGTGGTTCGGATACAAGTGAACCAACCTACCGTGCAAATCACCCTGAAAGAATAGATGTGCCAGCAAGCTGCCAGGGAAACCTGTACATCGAACCTGTAATAAAATTTGGCACAACGGGGGTGAGTTTCCAACTCGTGAGTAGAAGACATCTACAAAAAGAAATCGAATGCACGACGCTATCCTAGGTCATAATAATACACTACTAAGTCCCAATCATCTAGTAATAGCAGGGTAATACTACGTGTAAGTGCAGATACTCCGTGCTCGTGTCAGTGCCTCATATAGTACCATGTCATATGAATGAAATGCATGCACCATGAATGTAAAGTAACAAATCCTGAAGTCCAGATATATATGTATAAGAAATCTTTAGCTGTTATCATAGTAGAATGTGTATAAGAATCTGAAATCTCAACAATGAAATCCATGGAAATCCGTGTCAAGCATCGACACAACACAGGTAATCTCAAGTCTCAATATCTCGGGCTCCGTCAATCCGGATCGGCCCATATCATCAAATCTCACGACAACGGTCGGTATCCTCCGGATATCCGCCGCGCCAGACATCACCGGTAAGTAGTCTTCCCCTGCCAGGCTCATCGTCTACAACTCGATCTTCTTGCCCCGGGGTACCATACCGGGCCCACCATGTACCCGAGACGGTTCATCCACTCCTCGAATCGGGTCTCGAAATCCAACAGAAAACATGAAATACTCATGGTGGACGACTCATACATCACGAGAAAACCGCATCTTATTTAAAAAAGAGAAGAGGAGAGAGAGAGAAGTTTTTATATATTTTTGCGGTTTTCCCCAAAAATCCAGAAATCTCATAGAGATCCAAATCTTAAAATCATGAGTAAGTATATGATAAGTGTCGGCATATGCCCATACTACTGTGCGATAACATGAAATATGAATGCATGAATGTCTAAGTAATAAATATCATGTCTTATACTAATGTCAGAGAATAATCACAATATTATATCTGTCTAGTTGCTAACTGATTCTATCCATAAAAGACAATATGATCTAAAGTGTACGTGACATAGCAATTACCGATGATGATGTGTGTGAGCCGGCAAATAAGTGTGCGTGGAATATGCGCATCATCGGTAATAATGCTGGTGTCCTAACAGGTAAAGTTTATACTGATTATAGCAACATATGTAAGAACACGCGACATTATGATTACAATGTGAAAGTAAAGACGAATGTGTGTTATCCACTCATTTGATATACAATTATCACTACCACTATATGGCTCAAACTTAACCTAGTGTTCATCTAACCCTCCTAAGGAAAACTAAACCTAAGAACTGGTCAATAGAAGTACACCTAACGCCTGAGTCCATATCTCTAATAGTCGGCGATCCTGCCTCAATAGCGTCACGTACGTAGTACGGCTTCCTCGAATCAAGAGTGCGGATCAATCATCATATTATGCCTCGTACGGTAAAATCCATCGTACGACATCCCGATATCAGGGTACGGCAAGTATCTCCTAGGTGTCTCATCATTCGTATAATGTCTTCATCAACACATCTCATGATCAAGGTGCTAAACTGTAACCGCCTACATCAATTATATATCATTGCCATCATAATATGCATCATTAGTTTATCCTCAGAAATATCATGTCATATGTATCATATTGTGATTAAGTCATACTGATATCATATCGTCCTCAAGTCACACCTCTATGACATCGACATCAGGTCACACCTATATGATGTCGTAATCAAGTCATACATATCCCATATCGTGATCAATCACAAGTTACAGTCCGGGTACTATTTTAGAGTCCCATGTACCTCAATATCATCACCACCCATTATAATTTAAGTATACATGTTCATTATCTCATTCTGTAATGATCCACTAACACTTAATACGACTGTATAGCCAAGAATCACGGCATCAAGCCCAGTTACACTGTTTCATCATACCCCGGATATCATATCACATCAATGTATCCCATATACATGTTGTATATATATGTATACCTATACCTCGTCCTATATATATATACACATCCACGTATACACCATGTCGTGTTTCAGTGTGTGCGTGTGTGTGTTTCTACCTGAAACCTACGAACCTCTTCCAAGGTATACATCCTCTGATATGGTATTCCTAAATCAGTATAGTCCAGCCTAGGGTCATTACTAGGGTCCTACGCATTAAGAATCTAGGGTCACATCTGGTGTCCTAATGACAATAAGTACTATTCCTTTTCTACGTTGTGGGGGTGCTAAACGCCATCCACCCGACTTCCCCCCGTAGATATGCATCTACTCACCTGGTCCATGTCTGCCGAAGACGGTGTCGCCATCCTCCTCTTCATCGCCCGCAGTCCACGTGAGGGGTACCTAAACGCAAACATATAAATAGCATCGTAAACTGAATCACATACAAAAGTCAAAACGACGCAATGAACCGGCATAGGTTAAAACCTATGTCCCGTCCACGCAAAAGAACCAAATATCGCTCGATATCGGCGTACAAACTCCGATGGATCGAGATAAACATCAACAAATAACTCGTAGTTTTAAAACACATTACTTATATTATAAAACATGATTAAATCCATCGAAACCCTAAAATCCATCAAACCGTCCAATTTCGTAAAACCCGTAAATGCCAATTTACCGTTTTTCATCAAAACTTGACATTTAAATGAAACCAATGGCTATAAAACTCATCAAATAGCTTAACTAGACTATACAACCCCTTACTATATTTTTATTACACATATTTGCATTAATTTGAAATTTCTAGTTTGCAACCATTAGAAATTTTCAACCTCTTTCAAGCAAAATTCACAATTCCACAACAAAACATGATTTTGCATGAATTAATGTATTAAACTATAATTCATGATGATAATGATATGATGAAACCATAATTATATTTTTAATCTCATTTATTTAGGAATTTCCCAAAATCTAGTTTACAAAAATAGCATTTTATTAGTATTTTTCCAATTATCACAAGAAACTAGTGATCAAACTAAGTTTTTCATTCCTTTAATATGCTAATATTCTCCTTAAAACTATCATCTAATGATAACAACCTTAATAAGAATTTTATTTTACCCACAAACACATTTTAGAAAAATCTAGTTAGCTAAATAGCTTAATTGAAACAATTGAATACACAAATTATTATATAATAACCATGCAAGATTTTTCCACTTCTAAAAATGGTAGACTAGTTATTATAACCTTATTTAATTAATAAAAATCACAACTTGATTTTTCAAACCCTAACTTGAATTTTAAAAGTTGTAAATAGAATTAATATATTAAATCTAATTATGCTTAAATGAACATCTAATAACAATAAATCAAAAGAAGGAAATTTATACCTCCAAAATATGAAACCCAAACATGAAATAAGCCTCCAAAATGCATGCTTTCCATCTCCAAAATCCATGCTAAATAGGTCAAAGGAAAATGGTAGAGGTTGAATGTTGATTTTTGAGATTTATTTTTGGAATTTTTGATGAATTTTGATGAATTTTAATGCAAAAATGATGGGGGGAAAATTTTGGGGCTACCCATGGAGGGGAGGCCGGCCATGGAGAGGGAGGAGGGTGGAGAGAGAGAAAAAATGTGTGGTATTGTGTAGAAAGTTCATAAATAATGCATTTTTTCACTTAAACCCTTTATTATCTAACTTTTTCAATTTAACCCTTTTCCTAGAAATTTCTAGAACCATGGAGAGATTTTGGAAAAGATTTTTCATATTACACACTTGATTCTAATATACCATGGCTCATTTTTACAAATTAAAACCATTCAAATTTGTAATTTACACTAATTTAGTGTAAAAATAAAGCTTATGTTAATATTTAAAATATTTAATTTAGGAAAAATATTTAATTGAACTAAAAATTTATAAGTGGCTAAATAAACACCATTTACTAGTAATAACATAATTAAAATAGATATTTTTAAATTTATAGTGAAAAATAATTACGGTTTAGTTTTACGAAAAATACATTTTACTTTACCGAAAATCCTAAAATTCACCTAAACAAATTTTATTTATTTAATTATTTTTAAAATGTTACACCTGCAGTCCCAGGTCCCAAATCCAGTAATGCGGATAAGGAAATCCGCAAAACCTGGGAGTATGATTGTGCAAAGGCCAAGTGCATCGTGCTTGCCTCGATGAACAATGAACATCAGAGGCGGTACGAGGATATGGATCTTGATGCCATATTTCTCCATACAAAGGAACTTTATGGAGAGCAATCTCGTATAGCAAGATACGAGACCTCTAAGAACTTGTTTCGAGCGAGGTTGGCTATCGGATCATCGGTAGGAGAACATGTCCTAAAGATGATTGGCTACATAGAAGAGCTCGCAGACCTTGGGACGACTTTGGATAATGAGCTCTATACAGAACTTATTCTCCAGTCCCTTCCTTCCACCTACGCCCAGTTTATTCTGAACTTCAACATTCAAAGAAAAGAAGTTGAACTTCCGGAACTCCTTAACATGTTGAGGAGTGCAGAGGGCACCTTGCAGAAGGCAAGGGAAACACCCGCTATGTTTGTTAGCGGTGCTTCTTCTTCCGGGTCCAAGGCTAGGGCCAAAGGAAGGAAAAAGAAGGCTGCCATCAAACCTAGAGGAGGTGTAAGTAAGGTGGGAGCGAAGGGAAAGAAAAAGTTTGCGATACCGGTAGTGGCCCAGGATGAGTGTTTCCATTGTCATAGGAAAAGGCACTGGAAGAAAGATTGCAAGGTGTGGAATGCCAAGAACCAGGAACCGAAGCAAGCTGTGGCTTCGACTTCAGGTGTGTTTGTAATTGAGAATTGTCTGTCAATCAACTTTACTTCCTGGGTATTGGATACAGGATCAGGATCTCATATTTGCAATTCATTGCAGGCACTGAGAAACCGTAGAGTGCTGAAGGATGGGGATATGACCCTGATGGTTGCTAACGGAGCTAGCGTGGGAGCTGTGTCCGTAGGGGATTATCACCTGGGATTGACGAGTGGACACATTTTGGTTTTACATAACTGTTTTTGTGTACCCAGCTTAACGTGTAATATCATATCTGTTTCCTTGTTATCAAATAAAGGTTATGATTTCACGTTTGTAAGTGATGTTGTTAACATCCACCTTAATCATAGTTTGATTGGGTCCGGTACACTGGATAACGGTATATATGTGTTAAACCAACTCCAAATTTTCAATGTCCAGAACACACTAAAAATAAAGTCTCCAGATTTAAATAAAGCTTTCTTGTGGCATTGTAGACTGGGTCACATCAATAAGAGAAGGTTGACTAAGTTACATAGAGAAGGATATTTGGACTCGTTCGAATATCAAACTTATGCCACTTGTCAATCTTGTCTCAAAGGAAAGATGACAAAGAATCCATTTACTGGACATGGAGTAAGAGCGAGCGAGCTCTTAGGACTCATACACAGCGATGTATGTGGTCCAATGTCTACACATGCAAGAGGTGGTTTTTCCTATTTCATTACTTTCACGGATGATTACTCAAGGTACGGATTCATTTATCTGATGAAACATAAATCCAAGGCTTTTGAGAAATTCCTAGAGTTTAAGAATGAAGTAGAAAACCAAACCGGCAAAAGTATCAAGACACTAAGATCTGATCGAGGTGGTGAATACTTGAGTGCCGAGATCCTAGGTTACCTAAAAGAGAAAGGAATTCTCTCTCAGCTTACTCCTCCATACACTCCACAGCATAACGGTGTATCAGAGTGATGGAATCGAACCCTATTGGATATGGTACGTTCCATGATGAGTAATGCTGAGTTACCGCGATCTTTCTGGGGTTATGCGCTAGAATCAGCGACATATCTTTTGAACATAGTTCCTACCAAGACTGTGCCTACCACACCATATCAGATGTGGAGTGGGAAGAAACCCTATCTTTAGTATCTGAAAATTTGGGGATGTCCAGCTTTTGTTAAAAAGCAGCATGTAGACAAGCTCGAGGCACGATCAGTAAAGTGTAAGTTTGTGGGATATCCAAAGAACTCCAGGGGGTATCTATTCTATTACGCAGAGGAACAAAAGGTATTTGTTTCTCGTAATGCCCATTTTCTAGAACATCAGTTTTTAGAAAAGGAAACAAGTGGGAGTGAAATAGAACTGGAAGAAATTCCAGAACCACAAACTAATACTGAAAGTTTGGTAGAACAAGTAGTTCAAGAAGAACAGGACATTCCCGCACCCCTTCGCAGGAGTAGTAGGCTGTCTTATCCGCCTGAGAGATACTACGGTTTTCTCATAGATGGGAATAGAGAGGATTGCATCATCGATGATGATGAACCTACTAGCTTCCAGCAGGCCATCCAGAGCGGCGACTCGGTACGATGGCTAGATGCAATGCGGACCGAAATGGAGTCCATGTACACCAACAAAGTATGGACTTTGGACTTTGCTCCAGATGGGGTAAAACCCATAGGATGCAAATGGATCTTCAAGAAAAAGATTGGTGTAGATGGACAGGTGGAAACCTATAAGGCTAAACTTGTTGCAAAGGGTTTTCGTCAAAGACCTGGTTTGGACTATGACGAAACTTTTTCTCCAGTGGCTATGCTCAAATCCATTCGGGTCCTTCTTGCTATTGCTGCCTTCCATGATTATGAAATCTGGCAGATGGACGTAAAGACGACTTTTCTGAATGGAAATTTAGAAGGGTGCGTCTATATGGATCAGCCAGAGGGTTTCAATCAGAGTGGGAGCAGCGGGAATGTATGCAAGTTGCTTAAATCCATTTATGGATTAAAGCAGGCATCGCGGAGTTGGAACATCTGTTTTGATGAAACGGTCAAAGAATATGACTTTATCAAAAATCCAGATGAACCATGTATATATAGTAAAGTTGTAGCAAGAACTGTCGTATTCCTCTTCTTGTACGTGGATGACATTCTATTGATAGGAAATGACATTCGTAAGCTACAATCTGTCAAAGGATTCTTGTCACACAGGTTCTCCATGAAAGACCTGGGTGATGCCTCTTACATCCTGGGGATCCGGATCTATCGTGATAGATCCAAGAGGATGTTGGGACTTTCGCAGTCCAGGTATATCGACACTGTACTGAAAAGATTCAGTATGGAAGATTCTAAAAGCGGTAATCTACCGGCTTGTCACGGAATCACCCTATCCAAAGAGATATCTCCCAAGACTGATTTGGAAAGGGAACGCATGTCTATTATACCCTACGCTTCTGCGGTAGGCTCTATAATGTATGCGATGTTGTGCACCAGACCAGATGTAGCTTACGCACTGAGCGTGGTATGCCGGTATCAGTCAGACCCAGGGGAGAAGCACTGGATAGCAGTAAAGAACATTCTCAAGTACCTGAGGAAGACTAAGGAGATGTTCTTGGTTTACGGTGGAAAAGACCTCAGGATGGAGGCCTTTGCTGATTCCGGCTTCTAGAGTGATAAGGACGATTCCAAGTCTATGTCAGGTTATGTCTTTACCCTCAATGGAGGGGCGTTGTGCTGGAAGTGTTAGTTATATGTATGCCCTAGAGGCCATTACTGTACATTGGATGTATATTGTAGTGGATGCTGGGACATATATAGGTAGGACTTTCTTGCTCGACATGATAGTACGCTATCTGGTTGCTCTTTATCTTAACATGTATACTTTCTGTCTTTCTGATTACAAGTTGATAAAGCCCTTAGGATGTGTACTCGACTTTTAGGATTGTGATGAAGATCATACTAGTGGGGCCTGGGTAGTCAATGAGTACATCCTTCATTGTTCCTAGTCGTGGGAATATCGAGACGGGACATCGATATTCCAGAGTAGACTAGCGTATATCTTCTCGACCCATGTGATGGGCGATGGATGATCCCATATCCATTGGTGTTTGACATCGGAGATGGTATGCGGGTGCTCAGTGGAGACTGGGTACACTGAACGGACTCGCCGAGAACTCCCAGATGGTATTATACCTCACGTCAGATGGCAGTTCTCTGGTGACACTGGTACAGCTTAGTCTGTTGACCCGAGATCGTCATAGAGTCTTGTGTGTCTCCCACTGTGCTTTGATTTCCACCCTACGACGGCTCTACTGAGTCGTGCAAACAGATGGTTTTTGGGTACAGTGCCGATTCACATGGAGGCAATAAGCGATAGGAGGGGATTCGTCTCTCCCGGTATTGGGGGTGGATGTTGCGCTATGCTCGACTGGCCATAACAGGAAATCCCTGGCCAAGGTTGCAGTGATATACTGGTAAGAGTTATCAGTAGTTTCACGAATGTTATGGACCTTACGTCGGCATGACTTATCAAGCTACTGGGGTTTGACGTTTACCACCCCTAGGCGAGATATGCGGCATATCAGACGAACAGACCGGACTATACTGTAAGTGTTACTGGTTGGATTCACAGGAGTGTGAGCGGGCTTGCTCGTCGATCTTCTGATCGCTCAATACCCGGGTGGCCGTTACGTTTAGCAGACCGCTTGCGGCTTGTGGGTGCTTGATATGATCATCATCTGCTGCCGGCGTATTGACGAGTCTTTAGAGTCCTACATAGAGATTTCCTGGCTCAAGCGAAACAAATAGGAGCGCATATGAGATATGTGCGGGACCGAGAATAACGCGTGTATGTGATACCGTATTCTATTCTCGCGATGAATGTATCGATTGGTTGTATGCGATATAACCTAGTTATCGATTCAAGGATTGATTCGATAAGCCGATACATTGGATATTAGTCGGTTATATGCGATATGACCGGATCGTTAAATCAAGTATTGATTTAATGATTTAATGCATAATTATATATTTGATATATTACTTTGCATTAACTAGTATTTGTTCACTTTAAAAAGGATTTTCTCACTTCATATGCACATTGTATATGTGATATATTTTTGTGCACTTGTTTGTATCATGTTTGATGATACTTGCTCACTAGGGTTTGTGTAAAGATTAAACCATGGTTATATGAATGGTTAGGGTTTTGTTTATTTACTTAGTTATTTATTTATTTATTCATTTTGGAAAATAAAAGGAATGGTGTCTTATTTTGTTGTTTTGTTGAAACTTCTTGAAGGGTTGAAAGCTTGACCATTCTTGTTCTTTTCCTTAACCTAACCATTCAACATAACCCTAGTTCACTCTCTACACTTGACCATGGTTGGTATATGATAAGTATTCATATCATTTTCTTTTTTAGAAAATACTTATCATATTTCTTTCTTCTTCTTCATCATCTTCAACAAGAAGAAAACCTTGCCTTCATCAATGGCAACTTGTGAAAATGAGTGAGAAATCCAATTCCAAAGTGAACCCACCTCCTATTTCTTCATCCTCTACCTCTTGCCAAGTAGTATAGGGTGTTTTCTTCACAAGTTTCATGACTTGGTGAAGTTGGAGCTTGATCTTGTGTTGCCTCGATGTAGATCATCTTCGGCATCGAAGCCGACGACCTAGCCCGCCCATTTCTCCGATGAAGCCGATGCTAGAGTCCGGGATCCGATATGGACAGCGAGGGGACGTCATCATGGAGCCTAGGAGGTGGAGGACCGGATCTACAAAGGTTGTAGACTCTTTTCTTTAAGTTAAAGTTGTTTACTTGCATCGCATCACCTATACATCTAGTTAACGATCCGTATTAGGGTTTCTCGGCACCTGGAAAAATTTGAATTGGGCATGTTTGATCTGTTGTGAGACTTCATTAGTGTGCCTAGGAATCCTACAGTGGTATCAGAGCCTAGCTAGAGCCTTAGACGATGCGTAGACGGAGTTAGAAGTCCGATCGAACCGAAACCCTAACACAAATTTGCTCTCTGGACTTTTTTCAAAAACTGGGTTTTTTCCAGATTAAAAATGCTTAAAAAATTCAGCAGGAAATTATAAGAATTACGGTGCAAAAATTACCTAATGATGTCTTTAAAGCACGGCGGAACCGCGGCATTAGCATGCTAATGCGGCGGTTCCACGCCCATTTAGTCTCTTCAGTCAACCATTTTTGCACAGTAACTTCTTTATTTAAATGCTGAGTTTTATGGGAATTTTTAATATTAACTCAAGAGTTGAGTTTTTTGGGTTGTATTGGGAGTTCGTAAATTCGATCGGATTATCAAATTTTGTCTATGTGTTTTTCCAGATAATTTTAGAATATGTTAAAAAGTTCGACCGGATATAAATACCCATTTTTTCCCCTGCCGGGAAATTTCCAATTGTTGGATATTTCCGTAGTTTAATGACGTTCTAAATAGTGCAAGTAACGCGATGGTCCCTCTAGAAGACAACAAAGTTTAACTCGATTATGTGACCGTCTTGAACTGCCCTTTGAACCTTAGGGTTTGGGGCAGTACGGCGTGCCACATGTGAGGCGTTGGCTTGACCCTTCTACGGCTGGACCGTTGGTACTGAGGCACGAACCGAATGTTTTTAGACTTATTTCATGTGTTGAGCTGTATCGGGAAAACTTGGGTGTTCGATTGTTCGATCGGAAAATTTAACATTTTCTATCTTATCCGGAATGTGATACAATAATTGGAATTCACAAGCAGTTATGAGATAACTGAATGAATGTTATAAATCTAGCGGTTTAGTCTCACTTGATCGGTTGCCACGGAATTTTGATGCGATCAAAAGTCCGTTGCAATCACGTAGCGTACGCGGATACTCGCCGGATAAACTTAATAGACAGCTACACCCCATAGCTCCGACCAAGTGACTGTAGGAGAACCCCGTCGCCGAAAGCATCCGTTTGGGTGCTCGCGGTAGCGGTGTTCCGCCTTGGTGCACTTCGTCGACGGTATCGGGGGTGCAGTCGCCTACTAAAGTTTGCGACGAGCATTCGATCAGAATGTCGGGAATCCTGTTGAATTGCCCGACATGTTATTGAAAAGTGTTTTCGATAATGAGACTAAAATTCGGGGTTTATAATTGTTAGGCATGCGATGTCTAAGTATTTCATTTGATTAGGCATGCGATGTCTGAAGAGGTTGTGGATTCCAACTGTTGTAGTTTTACACTTTCTTTTCTGTGACCGTAAGTGTAATATGTGATATCGCCGGTTTCGTTGCTATATGTCAACGACAATTGGGATGCGCATATTTACTTACGTTGATGACATGTGATGTTATGTGTTGCTGGATATGTTATATTGGATCGTCATGTTTGAATAGCCGGGTTTTTTTTATGTGAGATGAGTGCTTTTCATTTTCATTCATGTAAAAAAATTGTATGTAATATTCTTTTATTGGGGCACTTCCAGGTTGCGGATGTTGTCACCATTTGTATATTATTTACTTTTCCGCATTAGGATAGACCCAAGGAGGGGAGCACAAGTAACCGGGTTCTGGGGTCCAGTGGGAGACCAACTCGAGGAGTCGAGTCCGGGTCGCCTAATCCTAGAATTGGTAGGGTTGCTTGCCGCTCTCGTAGGGGTCTAGGGGTGTGGGATTGGCTATTCATCACGACCGTGCAATCCGTGTTTTATACTGGCTCGTATTGAAAACACGGACGTCCTAGTATATCCAATATTTCATATGATATTTTCTGCTGCGTTATCTGTGATGTGATCATGTGATTTGTTCAGATAGATATTATATATAGTATATATGATATATTATATAGACGTTGCTTATGTTTTACACCCGCACTAGCCCTGCCTCGCTCTGGCGTTAGTTACCTAACCTAACGGTGCAGACGGAACATCGAGGCGAATGCGGATGGCATAAGCGTACGTTATATTTATCTGTGATGTTTAGGTGGACTTAAATGATGGGATATTCATTAATGAGATTAATGAAAGAAAATAAACCTAAAAGATGTTTTGGAATCGAATTTCAAAATAAAACAGGTAGCTACAGTTCTTGCTTTGCATCGCGGTGTTCATTATAGAACATCCTGCACCTTATTCGATAAGGAAAGGACCGAGATCCCTTCACCGGGAGTGACTCCTTTAGCAATAACTGGCAGATGCTACAACTCTCGGTTTGCCTTTTGATTGCTTCTATAGTTTCTGCTTTGCACAGTGATATATATGATATATCCCGCACCTCATTCGACGAGGAAAGGGCCGACGATCCCTTCACCGGGAGTGACCCCTTTAGCAAAACTAGAAAAGCCTCAAAAACATTCCATTTAAAAACCATTTGATTCCGCAACGAGATCAAATTCAAAGCGTTAAAGGTTTTCAGAAAAAACCATTCGCAACCCTCCGTCATTTTAGGAAGTAGAGTACTTAGTGTTCGTGCTGTGTTTGTTGACCTTAGTTAAGGCACAGTGTACGGTAGCTAAGTGATGTCTTCCTACACCGCATATGATGCGATTAGTTAGGACAGTCGCGTGACTTTGTTGACCTTAGTTAAGGGTCATGTTGGTGGGTCTAATTAATCACGAAATGACGGGTAGAACTTGACTAGTACTTATGATTTGTTGACCATAGTTAAGGTCATAAGTGCTAGGGGTAAAAATCTTTATCGGGAGTTTCAAGTATTGAAATTTGCAATGAGATTGCATACCTTCTATGTGATAGTTGGATCCCGATACCTACTGCGAGTAATTGTTACTCCTGGGAGAGTTTTGCACTTTGCAATTAGCCGATCAAGTAGGAGTCTAGAAAGGTGTCAACGGGGTTACGCCTCTGGGAAAACGAGGTTTACTGTAATTAGGTCCGTGTGAAAGCACGGGGAACCTCCCTCAAAGAACCGACACTGGCCTGGCTGAAAGATTGGCGAACTTGTAGAGTGTAATTAATCCCGGCTAGTCCTTCCTTTTAAGGTTTGAAGGAAGATTTGATAAAAACAGTGGGAGCCATCCTTATTAGATAAAATATATAACCAATCTAATCTTGCAAGAGCGCACGCAGAGTGTTTTCCTCTCTCTCTCTCCAGGTAGCGACCATATCACGCCTTAATCAAGATAATAATATAGATGTATTGACCGAACCCGCTTGTTATACTGAGCTGGGAAACGTTGGTCCCGATCCAACTTATAATTGTTATAAGACAGAGCAGGGAATAGGGGAATACCAGAATTCCTATGCCGCCCAAACGAAGAAAGTGCATATGATGCATCTCCTTCGGGTGTGTTCATTACAAAGGACTGTTTCTCAGTATCCATTGCATCCTGGGTATTTGATACTGGATCAGGATCCCAGATATGTAATCTGTTACATAGGGCTACAAAAAGGTAGAAAAACTGAGAACGGATGGTAAGTTTCATGAGACAGAAACCGGGGCAAGTGTTGCAGCCAAGTCTGTTGGTCACTGTCACCCTGTATTACCAATACATTGATTCTGAACAAATGCTATTAGATACCGAACCTGATATACAAAATCATATCAGTCTCTTTATTAGTAAAGAAATGATAAAATATTGCTGGATAATGTTTTGAACATTTCTTATATCAAAAGTTGATCGGTTCAGGCACGTTATCTAAAAGCATTGACGTTCTAAATCAAACTACAGTTCCTAGTATACAGAACACACACAAGAGGAAGAGTTCAGAAATGAACGAATCCTTCTTAAGGCATTGTAGACTAGGTCACATCAATGCGACCCGACTGGCTGAAGTTACATTTTAGATACATATTTAAATCAGTTTGAATTTACATCTTGTGAAACTTGGCAGTCATGTCACAAAGATTAGATGACCATAGCCCTGTTTATTGGAAACAGAGAAAGAGTTAATGAACTCTTGGGACTGATACATGATGATGTATGTAAGGTCTCCTGTCTACACATGCCAAGACTGGTTCTTTGTATTTCATTACATTCTCTGATAATCTCTTAAGATTCAGACATATGTTCTTGTTGAAACATGAGTCCGAACCTTTTGAGATATTCACAGAATATAAGCTAGAAGTAGGGAATCAATACGGGTATAAGTATTATGTCCTATGATAAGATCAGGGAGGAGAATACTTGTGCATGGCATTCCTGGACTATTCTAAAAGGAGAATATGATTCTCTCTCAGTATTACTCCTCTGAATACACCACAGCACAACGGTGTATCAGGGCTGAGCATTAGCACCCTATATGATATGGTGTGCTCTATGATGAGTATCACTGAGTTACCTGTTTCCTTTTAGGGAGTTGTGCACTTGAGAAGTTGCATACCTATTGAATTAGGTTCGAATCAAATCAGTGCCTACCACTCCAAATAAGATATGGTGTGGGAAGAGCCTATCTCTTAAGTGAGTTAAGATTTGGGATTGTCCGGACTATGTTAAAAGCAAAATCCGGACAAGATCGAGGCAAGGTCAGTTCTGTAGAACTGGAAAGGTTCCAGCTATACAAAACTGCAGCTGATGATTTGACAGAACCAATGGATTCAATAGTTCCCGACGAACCTCAGCCTCTCCGCCGATCTAGTAGGGTTCCTCATCCGCCAGAGAGATATTTCGGTTTCTCAATGACAGTGGGAGCGAGGAATGCATCATGAGATGATGACCCAACTAGTTTTGAGCAGGCCATCAAGAGTAGGGACTCTGTAAGAATGGCTGGATGCTTAGCGATCTGAGATGGAATCCATATACACCAACAAAGTATGGACTTTGGTTGCGATATCTGAAGGGTTAAATCCCCATCAGGAGCAAGTATATCTTGAGAAGATTACTTGGTGTAGATGGAAAAGTTGAGACTTTCAAAGCTAGACTTGTTAAAGGTTTACGTCATCGACCAGGCATGGATAATGATGAAACCTCTTCCAGGGACTATGCTTAAGTCCATCCAGATCCTACTTGCCATTGCTACATACCATGACTACGATATCTGGTGGTTGGGTGCCATGACTACTTTTCTAAATAATGATTTAGAAGAGAACGTCTATAAGAACACAGCCAGAGGGCTTCGTAAACAGTGGGAGCAGCGAAATCGTATGCAAGTTGCTTTACATAATGAAGCAGGCATCACGGAGATGGAACGTCTGTTTTGATGTAGTATTTGACTTCATAAAAAATAGTAGATGAACCTTGTATATACAAAACGGTAGTAGAGAGTAAGGTAGTCATCCTCGTATTGTACGTGGACAACATACTCTTGATAGGAAAAGAGTTTCCTATACTACGATCGGTCGATCTCCTCTTATCACAAGGATTCTCCAATAAGATCAAAGTGATACCTCCTAAATCCTGGGTTTTGGATCTATGAGATAGATCTAAATAGATGTTAGGATTCTCACTAGCTATAGTGAGATAGTATCAGTTGATTCTAGGGAGAATCACTGGAAAAGTTCCAGGGTGATAAGGACGACTGAATGTCAGTAGCAGGCATTGTCTTTACCCTCAGTAAAGGGACGGTATGTTGGAAGAGTTCCAAGCTAGATACCGTGGCAAACTAGACGATAAAGGCTGGTAACATCGCTATTTAAGATACTACCAAAGAGGCAGTATTGGGTGTATATTGGTTCATGAGATGAACTAGGTTCCTACCATTGTATGACAATGGAAGTGTGGCTTTGGCCCAGGAACCCCGATCCCATCAGTGACCCAGACATATTCTGAGGCAGCATCACCTGATCATGGAGATAGTTGATCTCCAGGGTGATCGAGGTAAGGAGAGTAGACTCAGAGGACAACACAGCGGATCCACTCACGAAGGCCTTTTCCCAAAGAAAGACTTTTATGGGATGGTTGAGTATGTGATACTGCAACCACTGCTACAGATGGCCCTAGTGCAAGTAGGAGATTGTTAGTTATATGTATGCCCTAGAGGCCATTACTGTACATTGGATGTATATTGTAGCGGATGCTGGGACATATATAGGTAGGACTTTCTTGCTCGACATGATAGTACGCTATCTGGTTGCTCTTTATCTTAACATGTATACTTTCTGTCTCTCTGATTACAAGTTGATAAAGCCCTTAGGATGTGTACTCGACTTCCAGGACTGTGATGAAGATCATACTAGTGGGGCCTGGGTAGTCAATGAGTACATCCTTCATTGTTCCTAGTCGTGAGAATATCGAGACGGGGCATCGATATTCTAGAGTAGACTAGCGTATATCTTCTCGACCCATGTGATGGGCGATGGATGATCCCATATCCATTGGTGTTTGACATCGGAGATGGTATGCGGGTGCTCAGTGGAGACTGGGTACACTGAACGGACTCGCCGAGAACTCCCAGATGGTATTATACCTCACGCCAGATGGCAGTTCTCTGGTGACACTGGTACAGCTTAGTCTGTTGACCCGAGATCGTCATAGAGTCTTGTGTGTCTCCCACTGTGCTTTGATTTCCACCCTACCACGGCTCTACTGAGTCGTACAAACAGGTGGTTTTTGGGTACAGTCTCGATTCACATGGAGGCAATGAGTGATAGGAGGGGATTCGTCTCTCCCGGTATTGGGGGTGGATGTTGCGCTATGCTCGACTGGCCATAACAGGAAATCCCTGGCCAGGGTTGTAGGGATATACTGGTAAGAGTTATCAGTAGTTTCATGAATGTTATGGACCTTACATCGGCATGACTTATCAAGCTACTGGGGTCTGAAGTTTACCACCCCTAGGCGAGATATGCGGCATATCAGACGAACAGACCGGACTATACGGTAAGTGTTACTGGTTGGATTCACAGGAGTGTGAGCGGGCTTGCTCGTCGATCTTCTGATCATTCAATACCCGGGTGGCCGTTACGTTTAGCAGACCGCTTGCGGCTTGTGGGTACTTGATATGATCATCATCTGCTGCCGGCGTATTGACGAGTCTTTAGAGTCCTACACAGAGATTTCCTGGCTCAAGCGAAACGAAATAGGAGCGCATATGAGATATGTGCGGGACCGAGAATAATGCGTGTATGTGATACCGTATTCTATTCTCGCGATGAATGTATCGATTGGTTGTAAGCGATATAACCTAGTTATCGATTCAAGGATTGATTCGATAAGCCGATACATTGGATATTAGTCGGTTATATGCGATATGACCGGATCGTTAAATCAAGTATTGATTTAATGATTTAATGCATAATTATATATTTGATATATTACTTTGCATTAACTAGTATTTGTTCACTTTAAAAAGGATTTTCTCACTTCATATGCACATTGTATATGTGATATATTTTTGTGCACTTGTTTGTATCATGTTTGATGATACTTGCTCACTAGGGTTTGTGTAAAGATTAAACCATGGTTATATGAATGGTTAGGGTTTTGTTTATTTACTTAGTTATTTATTTATTTATTCATTTTGGAAAATAAAAGGAATGGTGGCTTATTTTGTTGTTTTGTTGAAACTTCTTGAAGGGTTGAAAGCTTGACCATTCTTGTTCTTTTCCTTAACCTAACCATTCAACATAACCCTAGTTCACTCTCTACACTTGACCATGGTTGGTATATGATAAGTATTCATATCATTTTCTTTTTTAGAAAATACTTATCATATTTCTTTCTTTTTCTTCTTCATCTTCAACAAGAAGAAAACCTTGCCTTCATCAATGGAAACTTATGAAAATGAGTGAGAAATCCAATTCCAAAGTGAACCCACCTCCTATTTCTTCATCCTCTACCTCTTGCCAAGTAGTATAGGGTGTTTTCTTCACAAGTTTCATGACTTGGTGAAGTTGGAGCTTGATCTTGTGTTGCCTCGACGTAGATCATCTTCGGCATCGAAGCCGACGACCTAGCCCGCCCATTTCTCCGATGAAGCCGATGCTAGAGTCCGGGATCCGATATGGACAGCGAGGGGACGTCATCATGGAGCCTAGGAGGTGGAGGACCGGATCTACAAAGGTTGTAGACTCTTTCCTTTAAGTTAAAGTTGTTTACTTGCATCGCATCACATATACATTTAGTTAACGATCCGTATTAGGGTTTCTCGGCACCTGGAAAATTTGAATTGGGCATGTTTGATCTGTTGTGAGACTTCATTAGTGTGCCTAGGAACCCTACAGGAAGAGCTCCAAGCAGGACACCGTTGCTGACTCGACGATGGAAGCGCAGTATATTGCTGCTTGCGATGCCGCAAAAGAAGCGGTCTAGATGAAGAAGTTCCTAACAGAATTTCCGGTGGTTCTTACCATTGTTGATCCAATACCTCTGTATTGCGACAACAACGGAGCTATAGCTTTAGCGAAGGAACCAAGGTCCCATCATAAGTCCAGACACATCTTAAGGTGGTATCACCTGATCAGGGATTTCATTGATCGTCGGGAGTTCGAGGTTCGGAGAGTTCCTACTGAAGAGAACATTGCTGATCCATTCACAAAGGCCCTACCTCAGATTCAGTTTGAGAGGCTACTCGAGATCATCGATCTTCGATATGCCAGTACATGGCCCTAGTGCAAGCGGGAGATTATTAGTGTATATGCCCTAGGGGCCATTATTGTATCATACTAGTTTGTATATTACTTAATGGAAGCTTGGGATATTCACATGTATATAACAGTCTTGCTAAAAATAGTAGTATGCTATTTGGTTTTTCTATCTTAATATGTGAGTATACGTATTGATAGAGCTCTTAGGATCTTGCTTGACTTCCAGCATTGTGATGGCAGTCACACTAGTGGGGGCTGGGTAGTCTACAAGCACATCCTTATTCAGGTCCCTAGTCGTTGGATTATCGAGACAGGGCATCGATACTACGGAGTAGACTAGTGTGTAAGCTTCTCATCCCAGTTGGGGAGATGGTCTGTCCCACAGCCGTCAGTACGTCGTACTGGAGATAGTATGCAGGTGCTCGTTAGGTTACGGGTACACCGGACAGGACTCACGGGGAACTGTTAGTAGGTATTATACCCATCGTCAGTTAACAGTTCCCAGGTGACATGAGTACAGCATAGTCCGCAGACTTGACACTGCTACTTCGCCTCGAGTGTGTCCCACTGTTCTTAGATTTCTACCCTACCACGGCTCAAAGGAATCGTGCAAACAGGTAGCAGTTGGGTGCAGTCCCGAGCACTTGGAGGCAGTAGCGGTTAGACATGATTCGTCTCTCCCGGTATTGGGAGTTGATATCGCGCTATGTCAGAGAGCCATTACGCAAAGTCCCTGGCCAGGGCAAGCGAGATTTACTGGTAGGTTCCAGTTGTTTTCTCAGGGTGTAATGGGCTACGCTCCGACACGACTTATACTGCTATTAGGGGAATGACGCTTGCCGCCCCCTAGGCCCGATATGCGATAGTTTTAGACGAACAGACCGGACTGTACGGAGATTGTCACATCAGACTCAGTAGGAGTTCGGATGGGTTTCCTCATCGGCCTTCTTATCGACATCTACCTGGGGACCGTTACGTACAGCTAGTGCCGCTTGCGGTCTGTGGTTAAACCCACTGCCAGTGTAGTAGTCGAGTCTCTAGAGTCCCACACAGAGAGTTTCCCTACTCCAGGTGAAACGATATAGAGATCGTATGGTTTTACGACAAGGGTTCGGACGCATACGTGTGTTTACGCACGTACGACATCCGGACAGTTTTTACTAGCCGGCTTTTGTTTAAGCCAGTTTCTAGTACCCGGTTATTGGATTTATACAGTCTAAAGTTTTTCCGTGTTTTCACGAATAGGAGGGGCGTTCTCGTAATTTCGCGAGAAGCTTCTAGAAGATGGTGACTTGAGGGTTAAGGTGGCATATGCATTAAATGAGATTAGTGACTCATTTGTGTGATTCATCCATGTCATTAATGCATCATAAATGCTTAATGACTCATGGAGATGAATCACCCATTTGTATTTATGAAGCATGGTTGTTAAATCCTTTATTTTATTTTATGGATAAATAATAATGCTTCATATATATTATGATAGATCATTATCTCATTCTCATTCTCTTGCTCACTTTCTCTCTCCTCAAGCTCTCTCTCTTCAAACCCTAATCCTCCCCTCTCATGTGTTGAGACCAAGGATTAGATTAGACTACTTAATCCTTAACCATTCTCTATATCATCTAGGTTACTTAGATTAGCACTTTAAGAAACCTAGTTACCTCAAGTTAGAGGTGAAGCTTGAAGTAAAGCTCTCGGGTGGATCATCTACTACATAGAGAAGGCCGGAGAGGACGTGGAGAACGAAAAGACGAAGGACACGGTTCATTAGGTATAATCACTTTTCATAGTAGTTGTTAACTTCTATAATTCTTGTTAGTTATAGTTTAGCAAAGATTCTCGGTTAGTCGATGTTTACGCCTAAAACAAGATCGTTTTTCATTATTCCGCCTCCCCGCAAGTCGTGGGGTGTTGTACATCGACTTACAGCTACGTTTGGCCAGTGAGGGTGAACGGGAAGACTAGGTACAGGATAATGAGATTGCCCTGTACTTGGAAGCGTTTCGACCAGGGATGCATTTGCCCTTTTCACCCGAGATTTATGCCATCCTTTATTGCTTCCAACTCGCCCCGGGCTATCTAGCACCGAATTCATGGAGGATTCTCCTCGGATTCCTGGTCCGGCTAAAAATTGATCGGATCCTCTTTAGCCTAGGTCTTCTTCTGCCCTTCCTATGCTATAATAATCACCCGAGTACTTGTAAGGATGAGCCGAGTTGGGTTTATTTCTTCTTTAAAAAGCATAATGGTAAGCCGGCCGGGTCTGGGATAGTGGTTGTCCCTTCTTCTATCCATGAGTGGAAGGACAAGTTCGTCTTAGTCGGTCCTCCGAAGGGAGAGGAGTGGCTGGTGCCCACCAAGTAGCATAGGCAGATTGCTCGAAGGCTAAGCAGTCCAACGCTTCGGAGGCGGGGGTCGTGTCCCGGTGGGAGCCGATCTAGCTGTAAGCCCGCGGGGGCGCCCCGGCCGTCGATCCGACGCCGGAAACGCGGAAAACAAAAACTTTGCGAACTTTGCAACCGGCACCACCGCGGACTTTCCACCCCGGATCGGGCCATTAACCTGGCTAGCTAGCAAAAAGGAAAAGAGTAGAGATGCAATACCAAGCGATCCGTGTCCTTCGGTCTTCGTCTCCACTCCGATCTCGTGCGGAATATCCGTCACCTCCTCGCTCGTCGGAAAGGGCACCACGTAGCCGTAATCTTTTACGGGCTCCCGCCTCTTGACCGAGGCAACTCGGGCGCGAAGTTGGCTAGCCGACGCGTCCAAGGCTTGCTATAGAATAGTGTAGTATACTTGTCTCTTTGGGGTTTTGTGAAGTAGCCATGGATGTGGACGTGGAGGAAACAACTAAGGAAAATGGTCTTGGGAATTTTGGTAGCAATTATAATGAGATGAACATTTTCTCCAACCAAAAATAAAAAATCCCCTCTCTCTAATGGCCGGCCCCTCTTTTCTCAAGAATGAGATTGGAGAGAGAAAAAGAATTAATCAAATAAGAAAAGGAAAAGATAATTCAAGAAGAAGGTCACTCTCATTTCTTATCTAAATCCTTTCAAAAACTAATCAATCCTTTTTCTCATTAATGCATAAGAAGAGAAAGAAAAGGAATCTCATGATGCTAGTCTCATCATATAGCCACATATGCAAGAAAGCCCTCCACTTAATGTTAATTGCAAACTTGCAATTAACACCCTCCATCAAGAAAGTCCGACCGAGAAGGAATGAAGGAAAACCGGCCGGAACGGAATGCGAACTGGTAACTTCAGAAAACTGATCCAGTAATAAAATACGGGAAAACCCCACTACTGCAAATACATGCCCGCATTTGTATTCCTACTGAACACAAATGCAAAGAGACAAAACTACACTATCAAATACTAGAATCCGGCTTAAGCCAAAGCCGGCTAGTAAAATCTGTCCGATCACGATCCGTGCAATACCGCACGTATCTGATCGAACCCTGCCATATCTCCATACGGCCTCTACAGCGTTTCACCCGAAACCTGAGTAACTGAGTGTGGTGGACTCTAAAGACTCGTCAATACCTTGGCTGTGGATTTCACCACTAGCACGTCAGAGGTATAAGCCAATACGTGACGGGCCACCAGGTATTGACCAAAAGGGACGTCGATGAGCGAACTCATCCTGACACCCCACTGAGCCTGTCAGTGACAATATCCGTACAGTCCGGTCCGTTCGTCTATGAGCATCGCATGGCGGGCCTAGGGGGTTGGTAAAAGTCAGACCCCCAAAAGCGGTACAAGTCGTGTCGGAGTGTAGCCCAGAACACCCTGAGATACTACTGGAATACCTACCAGCAAATCTCCTGCCTCGGCCGAGGGCTTTGTGTAATGGCTCTCCTAGACACAGCGCGACCTCACCCCCAATACCGGGAGAGACGAACCCCTGCAGATCCGCTCACTGCCTCCATGTGGCTCGGGACTGTACCCAACTAAAACCTGTTTGCACGACTCCTTTGAGCCGTGGTAGGGTAGTAATCAAAGCAAAGTGGGAACTCACACGAGACAAATGACGATCCCAGGTCGATGAACTAACCTGTACACATGTCACCAGGGAACTGCTATCTGACGTCTGGTATAAAACCCAACTAGCAGGTTCCCGGCGAGTCCTGTCCGGTGTACTCATAACCCAATGAGCACCTGTATACATCTTAGGTGAACCAACTGACACCAGTGGCTTGTAAGACCGGCCACCGCCCCTCGTCGGGGTCTCGACTGTATACACTAGTCTACTCTGGAGAATCGATGCCCTGTCTCGAAACTCCCACGACTAGGGACCATTTAAGGATGTGCTTATAGACTACCAGCTCCCACGTATATGATCGCCCTCATACTGCCGGTAGTCAAGCAAGAATCCTAGGGGCTCTATCAACGTGTAATAGTGACTCGTACGGTCACCTAAAGCAGTACACGATGATAAAGATAAACCAGATAGCATACTATCATCTCGAGTAAGACTGTCCTACTGGGACAGGTCCTCCCCTCAATCATTGCAATCACGTGCCTGTGATCCAATAATTGACTCTGAGGGCACTATCTCCAACAATCTCCCACTTGCACTCAAGGCTAATTATTGCGATGTCGCATACTCACAGCCCGTGTGATACCGAACACACAACTCCTCTACTAGTCAGTTTCACAAAGCTCGTTTGCGAAACTATTGCGTTCGAGGAATAGCCTCAGTGAGTGGATCCGCTCTGGTGTTTCTTCCTATGTCTCTCTCTATCTCAAGTTCGCGGAGAAAGCCATCTCCCGAAATGAGCAATACCTGTCTTAGAATGTCTGGATGTCTGATGGGACCTAGCTCATAAGTGAACTCCAAATCCAAACTTCTTAGACTGTATCGTCAACTGAACTTAATCAGTATCCTGCGCCATGCCTTCCCTCAGTATCCACCTGGACCATCTGTCCAAAATACCCCCTTTCGTCAGAAGGAAAACTATAGCTCTGACAGCCACTCTGCCATCCAGGTCACCTTGGAAGCTTGGAATGATAACCGTCTCCTAAAGGAGGCTGCCGTTATCATATCCTAGAACATTAACTTATGTTCTAAAACTGCTTCCGACTGTTTCCCCAGGATTGGATCAATATCAACTTATTGCATCTACTGCAAGAACAATATCTGGTGTGGTACTTGATATCTCATGATTGACTCAATTGCCTAAGCAAGTGATCTGCCAATCACGCATATCCCTCTCCCCTTTAGTCTGTAAGACACCTTTAGAGAGGGTGACTCCATTACCTGCAGGTACACCACCATGCCAGGAGTCGTCCATTCTAAATACTCATAGAATGCTGTCAAGGTACCCAGATTGGGAAACCACCCAAATCTAGATCTAAAACCATAGATCTAGTTACCAGAATGTCTGATGTAAGATCCAAGTCCTATGAGGAGAAACTACTGTGTGACGACCATAGTATAACCGATCGTAGTATAGGAATATCACTTCCTATTCTGTGTATGTCATCAAATACCAGGACATCACATGCTGCTACCTTCTTAACAGATCCATCCCTTATTCTGATGAAGTCAAACCCATGACTGTCATGTCAGAAATAGATGATCTATCTCCGCTACATCTGCTTTAGTCTATAAATAGACATAAGCCTGATGTCCACCAATGCTTCCGCTGCTCCCACTGACTACGACAACCCTCTGACAGAGTCATATACACGTACGCTTCTAAAACCAGTTTAGAACGACGCTATACTCATCCTCCTGCCGGGTCTCATAGTCTGGAACAACAGCAATGGCAAGTCTGGGTAAACAAGAACCTCTCTGCCACCGTCCTTGAGTATACCGAAGTACCTCTCGGGTGCCTGAGGTTACCCACCTTATCTGCGCAGTGGCCAATGGAATGTCAAACCAGATTGAATCTTTAGGTTCATATCAAATCTTCAGTAATTGTTTGCGGTTCTGGAATCACTTCCAGTTCTACCATACTCCCACTACTGTTTTTCTGAAAAAATCCATTTTTAATAAAACTGTGGCGAGTCAAGAACAATATTACTATTGATCTTCCAGATGGTAGAAAGTCAACCCTCGTCATAGCCTGGGTCAACCCACAAACTGCCATTACAGAAACGTGCCTATGAGTTATCCAGAGTCTGGTTTTAAGCATAAGCCGGACAACTCCCCGTACCTTAACATCGTTAAGATATGAACTGTTCTATATCCAATATAGAACCAGAGGCACTGATTTAATTGAACCAGATTCAAATCATGCAGCTGTCTCCAGTGCATGTAAACTAAATGGAAGGAGGCCGAATAGCGTTACTCAACTTAGGAATGCTTCCAGTTATGAGTAACCCGAAAGAGAAGTAAGTTCTCTTAACCATTACTATCAACTGAATACCATACACAAGTATCTACATCTTCGATCATCTTGAAGAATCCCGATACTTGCAACACCTGGTTCTCTACTTTATTCAAATACCTATAACTTCTCAAAATTCGGACCCTGTGTTTCCATGAAACACTTGTCTAAAAACTAGAGAAGTCATAAGTAAAATGAATATAGTACGAGGACCAACCCCTTTGTCCTAGTGGACACTGGACAATATACAATACTCTGTATAGGTCCCTTGAGTCTAGTGACTCAATCACTGTGTGTCGTAGGTTGAAAACTGTACTTTTGGTTAAGAAGAATCACACCGTTGTTCAATGCTCCTTACCTAACCATCCACTGGTATAGATAAATGTCATAGACATAATTTCAAAAAGGTATGTCTCACTCTATAAAAATAGACGTACAGATATATCAATTTGAAATTGGTGCACAACAACGGATATTCAAAACCAAATATTTGCCGACCGGCAAACAACCCAGGTGGCTTCCTCAAATATCACCAATTCCAACGAATCCCGATATAATGAGGATGGTCACCTAATTCCCAATAACTCACTCCCACTCATCATCTGTAAAACCATACAGATGTGAGAATCATACCTGGTAAATACATACCCTGGAGCAAGTGTCTAATTGGGAAATCAGTTTTCTTTTAACAGTACACAGTGAACCTGAAACATTGAAATGTTTCGACGGGGTTTCCTGGTATTCCTAGTAATGTCTCTTCCATTGTCCAGATTCACAACTATAACCGTATAATTCTTTGCCACCTCTCCAAATCCCTTTTTATGTCTTTAGTCATTACCTTCTGTACACCCCTTTGGGCCAAATGGTTTTCTTCATTCCCTACCGTTCGACACCAGCCTATGGTTTGGAAGAAGACTATCCAATAAGCATAAAGGGTGTACTGTCCTAATCCTAGGAGCACTCGCAACGCGAGAGAAGGCGAAGATAAAAGACACCTGAATGTACTTTATTCCTATTTCTCCTGAACCAGGATCCATCCCCGAACTGGAACAAGTTCCTTTCGAGTTCGTATATAACCATACGATGGATTATCCAATAAACTGGGATCTTCGTAGTGATATTGAGTGTCCAGGAGAAATACAAAGGTGATTTAGGATTGGCGAAGAAATACTTGGTTTGGTCGTGAATAGCAGTCGCAATTTACTTTGCCATCTTACTAATCCCTTGCTTTGTCTGAACTTAATATCTTCTGTACACCGTTTAGGCTAATTGGCTTTCTTCATTCCCTACCGGTCGTCACCAGCCTATGGTTTGGAAGAAGACTATCCAATTTGCGTAATAGGTGTACTACTCCTAAACCAAGGAGTACTCGCAACCTGAGAGAAGGTGAAAAGAAAAGACAACTGAATAGTCCTATCCGTTTTCTCCAGAACCAGAAACCATCCTCGAAGTCCTTCGAGTTCGTATATAACCATACGATGGTTTTGTCCAATGGAAGTGGACGTTCGTAGTAATATGGGGTGTCCCGGAGAAAAGGGTAAAAGTAGGAGTGGCAAAGAGGTTTGCAACTATGACAATCCAAAAACCAGTGTTAAGTAGGTTCGGTCAACTAGGTCACTGAGTCATAGTCTAGGGTCGGGTCAATGGTCGCTACCAAAGAGAGAGAGAAAAGAAACACTCAGCGTGCACTCTAACCTAGATCAGAATGGTCATCACTTTATTTAATCTGGAAACCTCCCACTGTAACTCAAATTCTTCTCCAAACCTGAAAGAAGAATTAGCCGGTATCACCCGAGGAGTAAACCAACTCATCAGTGGGAATCGGGATCCAACTATCATCGCATGATAACGTGACGGAATCCGCTCACGCTATCACACTCCAGAAGGTATGCACTTATCTGGCAAGTTTCAGTTCTTTTGAAACTCCCGATGTGATTTCTGCCCCATGCTCTTATGACCTTGGCGTGAGGTCAAAATATCATAAGTCACATGTCAAGTTCTACCCATCATTTTCCTGGTTAATTTGAATCCACCCGTACATACCCTTGACGTAGGCCAAAATAGTAGTACGACTGTCCCAAACCAACGCATCTATCTATGCAGCAGATAAATACCCGGCAGCTACCAAACACTATGCGTTGGCGTGAGGTCAAAATACATAGCTTGAATACTACCGAATATTTAACTGAAATGATGGAGGGCTACGAATGGTTTCTGGCGAAAACCTTTAACGTAATGAACTTGATATCGTTGAAGGAACTGATAGCTTTTAAAAATTTAGTTACGAAAACCTTTGCTAAAGAGGTCACTCCCGGTGAAGGGATCTCGGCTCTTTCCCCGTAGAATGAGGTGCAGGATATTCCAACTGAATACCACGGTGCAAAGCAAAAGTAATCGGCTATAGTGAAGTTAATGCCCTGACGCAAACTTTTGTCCAAGGGGTCACTCCCGGTGAAGGGATCTCGGCCCTTGCCTCGTCGACTGAGGAGCAGGATATTCCAACTGAATACCACTGTGCAAAACAAAAGAGAACGCCCTTGCAATAACAGCTTTTTTGAAAAATGTTCCAACAACATCAGAATAGGTTTGTTTATCTTGCATTGATCCGAATCAATGCAGTCCCATCAATTGATCACACCACAAAGAACGAAAATATACTGACGTACGTATACGCCATCCGCATTCGCCACTGGGTCCCGTCATCACCCGTTAGGTTAGCTAACTAACGACAGAGCGGGGACTGGACTAGCGCGGATGAAAAACATATACAACATCTACTAATATATACACAATATATAATTTTCGCTCAAGGCGTGATAAAAAGTGCAGCAACATAGAAATATATAGCAACACAGATCAATACAGATATCTGGGATCCCCGGGTTTCACAGAGCCGCTGCTGAAACCCGACGTTCCCCTGGTCGTGTGGATAGCCTGTGCGATGAAAACCTAGACCCCTACGGGCGCGGCAAGTTACCCGCCAAAACCTGAAGCGAGGCAGCCCCCTTCAACAACGTGAATGGACCACCCAGCACTTCACGGAATCCGGTAACTTGGGCACCCCTCTTGGGTCAACCTGTACCCCCTACGAGTGCGGCGAATAGCCCGCCAATTCTAGAGTGAAGCCCCCTCCGTCTCAAAGCCATGAGATGCGGGCTCGTTGCCCTCCAGAACCCGGCTACCCGTGCACCCTCACGGGGTAATCCTAGTACAGAAAGTAAAATATACATACAACGGGTACATCGACCGCAACCTGGTCGTGCCCCAAAATAATAATACAATCAGGCAGTGACGGCAGTCCACATGTCGGACGCTCGCCCTGCAAAATCAAATGTACATATAAAACAGAACTGTACTAACATTGCAACCAGGCTATCCCCCATGACCGATCCGCAACAACACAGTACAATCACAGAACATCAACGTGAATGTCACGTTCGCAAATCCGTCTAACCGGGCTATAGCAGTTAGACAGGATTTACCGATCAAGTGACATTCACGGTCGCAGATATAAAGTAAATACTGTGAACTGGCATGTTTAAAATATCCGATCGAACAAATTTATCAAAGTGGGCCCCAAGGAGTACTGTAGCACTTACAAAAAAACTGGGCCCAAAACAAATATCCCAAAACCCCTATTTCTAAATCAAAAGCCTACTGGGAAATTTTGGTTCAACGATTCCCTTTCACCACCACGGAACCGCGGCCAAACCAGGGGTTTGGCCGTGTTTCCGCGCTCTATGTAGGGAATCACTGAACCGTATTTTCCCAGAATTCTTAGAATTTCTTGTACATGCCTCTGCAACAACCTGAAAAATTTTAGGAGCTCAAAAAATTTCAATAGAGAACACATGTGCACAAAAATACGGTTTTTGGGGATTTTGTTCGATCGGGTTCTAAACGCTCTAGAGCAAGCTAGGCAAGGTTATTGGCGTGGCTCTGATACCATTGTAAGCCCGCGGGGCGCCCCGGCCGTCGATCCGACGCCGGAAACGTGGAAAACAAAAACTTTGCGAACTTTGCAACCGGCACCACCGCAGACTTTCCACCCCGGATCGGGCCATTAACCTGGCTAGCTAGCAAAAAGGAAAAGAGTAGAGATGCAATACCAAGCGATCCGTGTCCTTCGGTCTTCGTCTCCACTCCGATCTCCTGTGGAATATCCGTCACCTCCTCGCTCGTCGGAAAGGGCACCACGTAGCCGGAATCTTTTACGGGCTCCCGCCTCTTGACCGAGGCAACTCGGGCGCGAAGTTGGCTAGCCGACACGTCCAAGGCTTGCTATAGAATAGTGTAGTATACTTGTCTCTTTGGGGTTTTGTGAAGTAGCCATGGATGTGGAGGTGGAGGAAACAACTAAGGAAAATGGTCTTGGGAATTTTGGTAGCAAGTATAATGAGATGAACATTTTCTCCAACCAAAAATAAAAAGTCCCCTCTCTCTAATGGCCGGCCCCTCTTTTCTCAAGAATGAGATTGGAGAGAGAAAAGGAATTAATCAAATAAGAAAAGGAAAAGATAATTCAAGAAGAAGGTCACTCTCATTTCTTATCTAAATCCTTTCAAAAACTAATCAATCCCTTTTCTCATTAATGCATAAGAAGAGAAAGAAAAGGAATCTCATGATGCTAGTCTCATCATATAGCCACATATGCAAGAAAGCCCTCCACTTAATGTTAATTGCAAACTTGCAATTAACACCCTCCATCAAGAAAGTCCGACCGAGAAGGAATGAAGGAAAACCGGCCGAAACGGAATGGGAACTGGCAACTTCAGAAAACTGATCCCGTAATAAAATACGGGAAAACCCCACTACTGCAAATACATGCCCGCATTTGTATTCCTACTGAACACAAATGCAAAGAGACAAAACTACACTATCAAATACTAGAATCCGGCTTAAGCCAAAGCCGGCTAGTAAAATCTGTCCGATCACGATCCGTGCAATACCGCACGTATCTGATCGAACCCTGCCATATCTCCATACGGCCTCTACAGTGTTTCGCCCGAAACCTGAGTAACTGAGTGTGGTGGACTCTAAAGACTCGTCAATACCTTGGCTGTGGATTTAACCACTAGCACGTCAGAGGTATAAGCCAATACGTGACGGGCCACCAGGTATTGACCAAAAGGGACGTCGATGAGCGAATTCATCCTGACACCCCACTGAGCCTGTCAGTGACAATATCCGTACAGTCCGGTCCGTTCGTCTATGAGCATCGCATGGCGGGCCTAGGGGGTTGGTAAAAGTCAGACCCCCAAAAGCGGTACAAGTCGTGTCGGAGTGTAGCCCAGAACACCCTGAGATACTACTGGAATACCTACCAGCAAATCTCCTGCCTCGGCCGAGGGATTTGTGTAATGGCTCTCCTAGACACAGCGCGACCTCACCCCCAATACCGGGAGAGACGAACCCCTGCAGATCCGCTCACTGCCTCCATGTGGCTCGGGACTGTACCCAACTAAAACCTGTTTGCACGACTCCTTTGAGCCGTGGTAGGGTAGTAATCAAAGCACAGTGGGAACTCACACGAGACAAATGACGATCCCAGGTCGATGAACTAACCTGTACACATGTCACCAGGGAACTGCTATCTGACGTCTGGTATAAAACCCAACTAGCAGGTTCCCGGCGAGTCCTGTCCGGTGTACTCATAACCCAATGAGCACCTGTATACATCTTAGGTGAACCAACTGACACCAGTGGCTTGTGAGACCGGCCACCGCCCCTCGTCGGGGTCTCGACTATATACACTAGTCTACTCTGGAGAATCGATGCCCTGTCTCGAAACTCCCACGACTAGGGACCATTTAAGGATGTGCTTATAGACTACCAGCTCCCACGTATATGATCGCCCTCATACTGCCGGTAGTCAAGCAAGAATCCTAGGGGCTCTATCAACGTGTAATAGTGACTCGTACGGTCACCTAAAGCAGTACACGATGATAAAGATAAACCAGATAGCATACTATCATCTCGAGTAAGACTGTCCTACTGGGACAGGTCCTCCCCTCAATCATTGCAATCACGTGCCTGTGATCCAATAATTGACTCTGAGGGCACTATCTCCAACACTAGCGTGCCAACGCCTTGCTTTCCGAGCAGGTCTTGAGCTGGGCGGGACTTAGTCCTGCAAGATTCATAAGTAAGTTAGGTTTTAGCCGATCAATTTAGACTTGGTATATTTTGCTGCTTTTGTTGCTAACCCCTTTTGTTTCCTTTCGCAGAGCTCATGGATCGATCAAAGATGATGATCACCCTGGCCGCCAAGGTGCAGGGAAGGAAGGGCGGCAGCAGTAGCTCGTCCAAGCATACGCTGAGTGCGGAGCCTCGTCAAGGTCTTTCTGCAAGGGTCGCCATCGCTTCGTCTGTCCCGAAGGAGCGTAGGAGTGGAGGGCAAAAACATGCTCGGGAACAGACTTCCTGGGTGAGACCGGAGGCGTCTTCCTCCACCGAGTCTCCGACCAAGAGACTAAAGAAGGTTGTCTCTCGGCCGCTTCTGACTAGGTTACACATGCAGGAGGGTGACTTTTGCATCGAGGTGTCGTCCGGGCTTTCTATGGCCGACAGCCTGTTGGCGGACATGGAGAAAGCGGTGGGGACTAAGATACCCCAGGACACTATGAAGGCCCAGGTTGTAGCGATAGCTCAAGAGGCCATCCGGGTTAGTGATCTTTCTGCTAATTTCTAAGTGAATTTTTCCCTGTTCAGTCCCTGATGAATATTGTTCGCCCCTTTTTCTATAGGTCCTTCAACACTGTGCCCTCCTATCCGCCATGGAGGCCGAGGAAGTTGCCCCGACAATGAAAAAGGCCTGGGAGACAACCTCATGTGATGAAGAACTCCTTAACAAGTTGAAGGAGGTCGAGGATAATGCTGCCTCCCTCGAGTCGAGGCTGATCTCGGAGGACGTAAAGGATACGAGGCTGAAAGAGTCTCACCGGGCTCTGACCGAGTCTAACCGGGCGCTCTAGTGTAACACCTTAGGATTTCAATTAATGTTAATTAAGCGATAATGCGGGTTTTCTGTAAAAAGTTTACCAATTCGGTTTCCTTACATTTTATAACATTTAATTAATAATTTATTATTATTTGTTATGGCTTGCACACACTTGTGCATGTTAATGTGAGGGTGTGTTTGTGTTAATCTAGTTTAGTAACCATGACAACTTAACCAAATCCTAATCTTTGCTTTGCTTTAACCCTAACCCTCTAGATATTTGTAGAGAGATATTTGTTGTGTTTTGTTTGGGAGGAGGTGGCATGGTGATTCATGGGATAAGCTTGCTAGCATTAATGGTTGCTTTAATGATACTTGATACACTTACCCTCTCACCCTACACTCACCTCTCTCTCTTTATCTCTCATTCTCTCTCACTTCATCTCTTTCTCATTTATTTTCATCTCCTCATAGCTCTCAAATGAACTTTTATCATTTCCTTCACAAAACCTTGCTAAAGTTCATCAAATCTCACCCAAATCCCTTTTCAAGACTTGTTTTGCCTCTAGGATCCATTGGAGCTTAGAAAGCTAGGATCTTTGAGCTTGTGGGAGTAGGTAATGATCTCTATCTGTTAGGTAGGTGCTTTTTATGTTGTGTAGCCTTGTAGTTTTAGTTTAGAACGCTTTAAGTTTAGTTTCGTGTATATATCGTATTTTTAGTGTCATTATATGATATCTGTGATCTGTTGTGACCCAGTGTGTGTAATAGAAAATCTAGCAATGTAGTTATGTTGTACCGGTGACCTTAAGCCTACACCTGAAGCACGAACCCCTGGAGCTCAGATTTGGCCGGCGACAAGAAGGAAAATTCCGGCGACCTCGGTTTTTGTGTGGAGTTAGGGTTTGGGTTTTTCAGGGTAGCTTTCTGCAGTTGTTTAAAAGTGTTTGGTCTTGCTTGATTTTTAGGTTTTGACTATATACAAAATCTGGGATCACTTTGCTAGTTTCTTGTGTTACGATTACGTGTGTTACGTTATCCGACACGACACGTGTACTTTGTGTAGCTTTTTCTCTTGGGTTGGTTTCGTAGTGTCGCTACGCACGTTAGCAACTAAACGAACACTTGAGAGTATGTTTGGAGTTGATGCGTCGGTCAAACGTAGTTTGTACGTGTTATTGGTCTATTGCTAATGTACACTTGTTATTGTTGTTTTATGATCTTAGGGACACAGGCGAGGATTTCGGGCGCTGCGAAGAAGGGAAAGCGGGTGGTTGGCTTTACTTAGCCCAAGATCATCTGTAAGTAGATTTAACATCTATAGGGGAATTGCCCGCATGGCGTTATGCGTCTGGGCTAGGTATGATATGACATTAGCCGCATGTTTATTTGCATATATAGAGATTGTGCATGAACTCATTTCATATCATTACTTGTTGTGCTTAGACTTGTATCCATTGGACACTGCACTATTATTCACGATTCATGTCGCACGAGCACTGATTGTATGCTACACACACCGTCGATAAATGCCATGACACGCACAACACACATACCTATATGATATTGTATGGTTAGTGACATTTAGATATTTATTCATGTCCTTTGCGCATATGACATATAGCATACCTGTATACCTACATGCTTACACATATGCCTTACTATACCTACATGCTAGCTACACATATACCTACATGGTAAGGTACCATTAGTGACAGGTATATACACATATGAGATATAGCTACATGTACATCTTGCATACATACTTACATGTACACCAATATACCTTGTTATAGTTACATGTTCACCATTATATGCTCATATTACTGTTTATGTTGCGTATATTATATTTCATGGATTTTCGCATTGAGATATGGATTTCCTATGATGTTTTCTGGATTTGAGGACCGTGGTAGTTCATGAAATTATGCATTATTTGAAAGACCCGGTTTCTCTTGATATGATATTTCAGTGTGTCCACCATGAGATTTCTCGATTCTGAGATTTGTGATATATACCTGATGCGAGGAGTGGAGTGGGCCGTGTGCGGGTACATGGTGGGGGCCCGGAGGTACCCCGTGGCAAGATTGTCGCAGATGATGGCGATGAGCTCGAGGCAGGGGAGTACTACCTTACCGGTGACATATTGGACTCGGCGGTGATCGCGGAGATACCGACCGGAGTCATGTACGTATGGATATGTGGAATTTCGAGTGTCGAAGCTAGGCATTCGGGTTTCGGTAGTGTATGATACGTACCTATCAGGGCCAGTCGTGGTGATGACGCCTGATAGATCAGTTTTTATGTGTCGATGCTGGGCACTAGTTTTCATGATGTTTTCGAGTGTCGATGTTTGACACTCCGGTTCCGTGAGACTTACAGGATATGAGGGCCGATATTATGGTCGCTATGAGGTCCGATATTATGGTCGATATGAGGGCCGATATTATGGTCCCTATGAGGACCGATATTATGGTCGATATGAGGGCCGATTTTATGGTTGATATGATGGCCGATATGAGGGCCGTTCTGAGGGCCGATTTGAGGAATTTGGGATTTAGGTTGTCTTGATGGACACTGGTCCTGCCACGATGAGGATTCCGTGAGGATTATATGTTTTATCCCATACTCCGCATTTATTTTATATGCATTACTTCATGTATTAATATTACCTGATAGCGCACCTTTCATGACTGTTGCATATACATATTGCCATATTATTGCTTCATGTATTAGTTGTACCTGATAGAGCACCTTTCATGATTGTTGCATACATATGGCCATTTATTGCTATCAACTTTCATGTGATAGACCATCGCAGTACGTGCATACTTGCGATTACCTGCATATGTTATTTACTATTCACGAGTTGACAACTCACCGCCGTTGTGCCACAAGGTTGCAGGTTTTCCCTCAGAGCAGTCAGAGGCAGGGCTTTCTTCTTCATCACATTGTATCATCTTTTGCTGCGGATACCGCTACGGCTGATTGGGTACAGTTTTTCTATAGGTGGGTTTTGCGGTTATTCGATGTTTCTTATTGTATATTCGTTGTATCCAGTACTCTCCATCTACCATTTTCATGTATTGACTTAGAGACGAGTTGTGGGGACGATATTGCATATTATTTATGACTTGGAGATTTTCATGCTGTTCACTTTATATCGTCTTTTTCTTTGCTACGGCGTCGTATATTTATTGTGGTGGTTGTTATTCGCCTTTGGACATGGATTTTCTCTCGTTTGGGGATGCTTTACTTATATTTTTTGTTGTACCCTTTTGGGGGCTTGTTTTACAAAGGAGGTGCTGCCAAATTTTTAAAGGAAGTAAATTTGTACTTTAAAGAAATTTGATTGAGATTTCAAAAGTTTTAACAATGTTATTATCACTTACTATTTTTGATGGTTTAGATTGCTGGGTTTTCGGCTTACTTGAATTACGTTACGCCTGGAGACGTTACGTAGTTTAAGGGCCGCCACGTGCCAAATTTCAGGTCGTGACAAAGTTGGTATCAGAGTGCTAGGTTTTATCTTTCGGAGTATAGGATGACCTTGGTATGATGGAGCAGGTAGCTTAAGCAGAGTAATGTAGCTTGTGGATGTCCGCGGCATACTTACGACACGGTACTCCGCCTAAGTGACCTAAGTACTAATCTCTTGAAATTCCTTCCTTGATGATACATATCCTTGTGATTCGATTTTCATGTTCTTATTGAATCCTATTTCCATTTATTAGCCTTATGCCGCCGATGACTGCGAGGGCACAGATAGAGGCAGCGAGATCTGAGGTCAGAGTTGACTCTTATGGGATGAGGACTGAACGGGACGGTACACTCGTTGCACAGGAGTAGTTTGATCCGTCTTCGATAGATCGTATTGCTAGGCTTGAAGCAGATATGCAGGACTTGCGCCAGATGATGAGGTCGTTGGTTGAGGCCAGTCGAGCGCAGCGACAGGAGGTTGTCACCCCTGTTACCCAGTTATTCCTTGCTATCAGCACACAGCATTGTGTCATGTTTACAGCAGTAGTGGATGCAGCCCTATTAGCTGAGGAGCGTCTTTCTGAGACTTTGGGAGTTCCAGAACCGAGGAGGGCTCGTACAGGTGTATCAGCCCAGGGATAGAGGGTAAGTCGCCGCGACAGATTTCGTTTGCGTCGTGGGAGTAGCAGAGGCTTAGGACGAGGACAGTCGTTTAGCTCTTATCCCCAGGAGGATCAGCAGCCATCGTATGGATGTTTCCGGTGTGGGAGTTTCCATCACCTCTTCAGAGATTTACCTTAGTACGCCAGAGGAGGGCGGTAGTACCATATGTTACATTACCACCTTCACCTCAGAGAGAGTCGTCTTTTGCGCTTGTGGTTGATCCGCGTCAGACTTATGTTCAGAGAGGTCGTGGTCGTGGAATGTACAGGATGGCAGAGGAGGTTGACTGCCTGTTGCAGGTAGAGGACCGGCACGAGCTTTTGTTTCGACTCATCGGGATGCACGGGCGTCCAATGCAGAGTTTTCAGGTAATATTTTCGTATGTTCTTCTCATGCGCATGTTTGTTGTGTAATTCGGGATCCATGCACTTGTTGTTCTACATACTTCGTGCCGTGGTTGGGCTGAGAGTCGTGTTTGCTAGATCAGCTGTTTGTTGTGTTTTCTTTTGTCAGCGATTCTTTTGTTGCGCGACACGTGTTTCAGTCATGTGCCAATCGGATAGGAGATAGAGATTCGTCCGTCGATTTGGTCCTTCTAGAGATGTTGGACTTTGACGTTCTCCTGGGCACGGACTGGTTAGCTACGTGCTATGCGTCTGTGGGCTTCCGTGAAAAACAGTCTGGTTTTGTTTTCTCGGCGAGTCAGTTCTTGTTGTGCAGGGGGGACAGTGCTGCCGCCCCTCGCAGCTTGATTTTAGCCTTTTTCGCTAGTCGGCTTTTGAGGAGAAGATGTCGAGGATTCTTGGTTTTCATTCGTGATACCGGAGCCACAGTGGGTTCATTGGACCGGGTTCCTATTGGGCGAGATTTTCCAACGTTGTTCCAAATGAGCCGGCGGAGCTTAGGGAGCTTAAGGATCTGCTGCAGAGTTGCTAGATAGGGGGACTTGTGAGTCCGAGTGTTTCGCTTTGGGGAGCTTCTATTCTGTTCATCAAGAAGAAGGACGACAGTTTGAGGTTGTGTATTGATTTTCGTCAATTGAATCGAGTTACGGTGCGGATTAGGCATCCTTTACCTCGCATTGACGATTTCTTTGATCAGCTCCAGGGTGCGAGACATTTTCTAAGTTAGATTTGGGACCAGGTCATCATTAGTTGCGGGTTCGGAGTGATGACAGTCCGAAGACTGCTTTTATGCGTGCTACGGGCTTTATGAGTTTTGGTGGTGTCGTTGGACTCACCAATGCTTTAGCAGCATTCGTGGATGTGATGAACCGGATTTTTTTTTCCAGGTCGTTCCTTGATCAGCTTATTTTTGTGTTATTGATGATATTCTGGTCTATTCCAAGAGTCGTGAGGAACACGAGCAACACTTAAGGATTTGCTTTGCAGACATTGGGAGAGCGCCAGCTGTTTGCTAAATTCTCGGAGTGTTCCTTCAGGCTTGATTGTGTTGACTTCCTAGGTCATGGGGTTACGGGAGACGGTATTCGTATGGACCCGAGGGAGATGTGACCGTATAGCTTTGGCCCAGACCTGTTCAGTGACAGAGGTCCGCATCTTTTTGGGCTTAGCCGGTTTTTACCGCCGTTTCGTGCAGGATTTCGTGAGTATCACTGCACCGTTGACCGTACTGACAAGAAAGGGAGTTCCTTTTCTTTAGACTGAGGCATGCGTGCTGAATTTTCAGTGGTTGAAGACTTGGTAGACGACTGCGCCAGTTCTATCTTTGCTTTCTGGATCGGGCAACTTTGTCGTTTATTGTGATGTTTCACGAGTGGAGCTCGATTGTGTACTGATGTAGCATGATAGAGTTATCGTTTATGCTTCCCAACAGTTGGAGGAAGTACAAGCAGGATTATCCCACTCATGATCTGGAGATGGCCGCGGTGGTCGTACATTGAAGATTTGGAGACACTACTTGTACGGAGAGTCGTGTCAGATTTTCACGGACCACTGGAGCTTAATCTTCCTGCAGAGGGATCTGAGTTGAGACAGCACCGTTGGATGGAGATTGTGAAGGATTATGATTGTGAGATCCTTTATTTACCCATGGCGAGGCGATTGTGGTAGCTGATGCTTGAGTCGTAGGCCTGGGGGTAGCTTGTTCCGGTTGTGCGCAGTTCTGAGACAGTCTTCTGCAGATTTACAGTTCTTGTGCGACAGATGAGTACAGTTTAAGTTCGCCTTTTCTAAGGGACAGCTTGCTCATGTCCACGCCCGTCCACTTTTACTTAATCATTGTCGTTAGGCACAGCCCGCCGATGCTCGTATGTTTGAGATTCTGAGCATGTTCGGCAAGGTAAAGATTCGGAGTTCTTGATTTATGACCAGGGTGTGCTATGTTAGGGACTCGTTGGCGTGTACCCGATACTGATGGGCAGAGACGCGAGGTCTTAGAGTAGGCACATCAGTCAGCTTTCAGTGTTCATCCAAGTGCCACCGAGATGTAACGTGACTTGAGAGTTGGTTACTGGTGGGCAGGGGTGAAGAGTGAAGTTTTGGATTTCGTTTTGAGGTGCTTGGGTTGTCAGTGAGCTAAGGTTGAGCATTTGAGGCCGGCTGGAGAGTTGCAACCTTTTTACCGTTCCAGAGTGGGAATGGGAGAAGATCTCCATGAATTTCGTTGTGGGCTTACCCAGGTCTAGTCGAGGGTATGACTCCATTCGGGTGATTGTTGTCCGGTTATGCTTAGTTTGCTCAGTTGTTCTTTATTAAGTTCGTGCGTTTGCACGGAGTTCCTTCATGCATTGTATCTAATAGAGGCATCTAGTTCGCTAGCCGTCGTTGGCAGAAGCTTCAGGATGCCTTGGGTACTGGTTGAGCTTTAGCTCCGATTTCCATCCGTAGGCCGATGATCAGATAGAGCAGACTATATAGACTCTGGAGGATATGCTTGTGCGTACGTACTAAGCGTTTGTTGGTTGGGATCGTCACTTGTCATTGATGGAGTTCTCCTACGATAATGGTTATCAGGAGACGTTTCAAATGGCAACTTTTAGGCCTTGTGTGGTAGGTTGTGTCGATCACCAGTCTGTTTTACTGACTCTGCGAGAGCAGGATTTTTGGACCCCAGTTAGTCTAGAGACTTCGGAGATGATCCAGTGATTCAGGTCAGGATGAGAGCAGCCCAGTGCAGACAGAAGTCTTATGTCGACCGTAGTGGTCGCAAACTTGAGTTCGCAGTGGGAGATCATGTATTCCTATGGATTTTCCGATGAATGGCGTGTTGAGTTTTTGGAAGCTTAGTCCCAGGTTGTAGGTCCTTTTGAGTTCCTTTAGTGAGTTAGTACCGTTGCCTATAATTTGGCACTTCCGCCCAAATTTTTGAGTATTCACCCCGTATTCCTTGTGTCGATACTTTGCAAATACCTTCATGACCTTTCTCACATGATTCAGCATCTGACCATTTAGCTTTGGCGCGATCTTTTCGTTCACCGGCAGCCGATAGTGTTAGTGGATCGGCAGGTGGAGAAACTTCGGTCAAGGGTCTTTCCATCTGTGGAGGTTTCTTTGGCGTAACCGTCTAGTGAGGAAGATCACTTGGGAGGCTGCGAGTGAGATTTGGGAGTTTTGCACTCATCTCTTTGAAGGAATGCTTAGTGAGAAATTTAAATTCGGGGACGAATTTTCTATAAGGGGGGGGGGAGATTGTAACACTTTAGGATTTCGATTAGAGTTAATTAAGCGATAATGCGGGTTTTCTGTAAAAAGTTTACCAATTCGGTTTTCTCACATTTTATAACATTTAATTAATAATTTATTATTATTTGTTATGGCTTGCACACACTTGTGCATGTTAATGTGAGGGTGTGTTTGTGTTAATCTAGTTTAGCAACCATGACAACTTAACCAAATCCTAATCCTTGCTTTGCTTTAACCCTAACCCTCTAGATATTTGTGGAGAGATATTTGTTGTGTTTTGTTTGGGAGGAGGTGGCATGGTGACTCATGGGATAAATCTTGCTAGCATTAATGGTTGCTTTAATGATGCTTGGTGCACTTACCCTCTTACCCTACACTCACCTCTCTCTCTTTATCTCTCATTCACTCTCACTTCATCTCTTTCTCATTTATTTTCATCTCCTCATAGCTCCCAACTGAACTTTTATTATTTCCTTCACAAAACCTTGCTAAAGTTCATCAAATCTCACCCAAATCCCTTTTCAAGACTTGTTTTGCCTCTATGATCCATTGGAGCTTGGAAAGTTAGGATCTTTGAGCTTGTGGGAGTAGGTAATGATCTCTATCTGTTAGGTAGGTGCTTTTTATGTTGTGTAGCCTTATAGTTTCAGTTTAGAACGCTTTAAGTTTAGTTTCGTGTATATATCGTAATTTTAGTGTAATTATATGATATCTGTGATCTGCTGTGACCCAGTGTGTGTACTAGAAAATCTAGCAATGTAGTTGTGTTGTACTAGTGACCTTAAGCCTACACCTGAAGCATGAACCCTTGGAGCTCGGATTTGGCCGGCGACAAGAAGGAAAATTCCGGCGACCTCGGTTTTTGTGTGGAGTTAGGGTTTGGGTTTTTCAGGGTAGCTGTCTGCAGTTGTTTAAAAGTGTTTGGTCTTGCTTGATTTTTAGGTTTTGACTATATACAAAATCTGGGATCACTTTACTAGTTTCTAATGTTACGATTACGTGTGTTACGTTATCCGACACGGCACGTGTACTTTGTGTAGCTTTTGCTCTTGGGTTGGTTTCGTAGTGTCGCTACGCACGTTAGCCACTAAACGAACACTTGAGAATATGTTTGGAGTTGATGCGTCGGTCAAACGTAGTTTGTACGTGTTATTGGTCGATTGCTAATGTACACTTGTTATTGTTGCTTTATGATCTTAGGGACACAGGCGAGGACTTCGGGCGCTGCGAATAAGGGAAAGCGAGTGGTTGGCTTTACTTAGCCCAAGATCATCTGTGAGTAGATTTAACATCTACAGGGGAATCGCCCGCATGGAGTTATGTAACATTTCAGAAAATATAAAATATTATTATTCTAATTTAATATTAAAATAATATATTTCCCGGAAACTGCCCGATTTGCGAAATTGGGGTTTTCGAAAAAGGGTATAAATATATACTAATAATTGTGAAATAATTGGAAATTAAAATGATTTATTCATTTAAAAATATATTTAAGGGATTTGGCATTTTAAAAATTTGTTATATGCAGTTTAAATAAAAACCCGATTAGTGCACTGCTAATCGCGATTAAGCCAAATCCGTGTTTCTATAGTTTTCATGGTTAGTGCACCATGACATGTTTCATTTGGTTACATGTTCTTTTGTGTTGTGTTATTTTATGGTTTTATTATGGTGAGAAAGGAATAAGAAAAGAGACAATGATTGAGGAGAGAGAGAGAGGGGACATAATGATGAGATGAGACCATGCTAGGAGAGAGAATGGGAGTGGGAAAGAGAGAGAGAGGGAGAGTGCTGCCTTAATATCCTTTCCCCCACCATTTTCATCTCCTTCTTCATCCTCCTCAAGCTCCCTCCCCTCCACCTACAACCCCAAAAATCACCTCTAAAACCTTGTCAAAACCCTATACCCCTTTCACAAAAAATGATCACCTCCTCACCCTCATCGTAATGGGCCAAGCAAAGTGGGATTTTGACAAAATTGGGACTTCTACGGTTCGCTTAAGTGACATCCATGAGGTATAATCATTTCCATTTAGTTAGTTTTAGTTTTCTTATGTTTTAGATAGTTTAGAAGTTGAATTGGGTTGGTTGTTGTGAAGATAGAAATCTCTAGAGAAGGGTTTAGGTGATTGTGGGAAATTAGTGAACTCTAGTGGCTGTTGAAAGACCTGGAATTTAGTATAGAAACCAAAATACGTATTTAGGATTTTGTTCATGTCGGTTTTGTGAGTATGTAGGGTGTGCAGGGAAATCTGGAGCAACCCGGGGAATTACTGAGGAAAGCAAACAACTCCAGGGACCAAATTGGAGTACTAGGAGACCACCTTGACGAGACGAAGCCCATAGGAGCCTAGGGGGCCGAGGAGGCCGGATTTTGTGGGTAGGTGGCCGGCCACTTAGTGGAAGTTGGTGTCGGGGTTGGTCCAGTAGCTCATTTACACCATGTACAGCACCCTAGACTTGTTTGTGCACCTTCTTTTGGCCTGAGTCAAAATCTGGAAGCACTTTGGTGTGATTTTGGCTATGTTTTCCGTATTTTGAAATTTTTAGTTTTGATATATGGATTTGTATTTGGTTGTTGGATGTTTGTACATCAACAACAAGGGTTGTTTGGTTGGTTTTGTACGCGTAAGCTATAGGTTCTAACCTACGAGCAATGCGCGTGCCGTTTGGATTTCAGAACTTGATTTTAATAGCATTGCGATATGTGTTGTTATTGTAGGTAACTTCGCATGGATTTCGATACGACGGAGCATGGCGTCATCAACTTCGGCAAGAGAAGACTACGGTGAGTAGATCTATATCTACGGGGGAAGTCGCGTGGATGGTGTATAGCACCCCCGCACATTTTGATGGAAACCGATTTATATCTAGATTATGGTTAAGGAAACCTTTAATAGAATACTATAGATAGAGTTAAAAAGGTAGTTAGAGAACCATATTAGAAACTAAGGATAGTTAGAAGTGATATGATACGACTAGTATGTGATGACGGAATTTGAGGATGATATTTGATGATATTGCCGTTTAGGGTACTATAAGACTAGATAGCCGACGTAGATGCGTCATCCGAACCATACTTATTTCTAAACTGAAGAATCGTATGCATCTTTTAAACAGATATCTTGAGGGACGTTACGGATTTCCAAATGATATCTTTTCCTTAAAAACACCGTATCCCCTACTTTTGAAACAATGATTCGCGTCTTTTAATTGCTGATTATATGGTTCGGGTGTGTATGTTAGATTAGATACGTATGCTTATAGTAAAGGTAGAATGTATTTGTAAAATTGACTTGATGTGAGATATAATTATGATAAAAAGACAATACGATTTAATATGTGATATGATGATATATTGGTATACGGATGTGAGTCGATTGAGATGATTGATAACTTTCCGGTCCCCTGATATGAGTTTGTTATGGATGTGACCTAGGACATAGGTATATAGATAAATTATGTATGTTGTGAAGCGTGAGTGATAGCCATACAAGACGTTAGGTCCGTACCCTCCACGTCTTATAGGTCGATAGGATCCCTGATAGCTTAATGCCGCCGCACGATGATTTTCCGTACGTGATGAGTTTGACTTGAGATTTGATCCATACCCTTGACTAGAGGATGTCGTATGATGGAGTATACCGTACGGGATGTTGTGAGGCTGGATGTCGATTGATAGATTCACCCACTCGATCATGTTAGATATGTATACCTTATAGCTTTTAGTTGACGATTTACCTTATGATGCATTCATGTTATTCGCATTGCATTACCTATACCTGTGCTAGTACACTTACACCATTATCGATGATGTGTATGTTACACGTACACAGATTTGCCGGATCACACACTTCATCATCGATAATTGCCATGTCACTACACAGTAGGGTTGCTGCATTATGATATACATATTGTACACTCATACATGCGTATATACCCACTTGTACATCCATATTGGCATATATACATATTGTACACTCATACAAACGTATATACCATTTGTACATCCATATTGGCGCATATACATATTGTACACTCATACATGCGTATATACCACTTGTACATCCATATTGGCGCATATACATATTGTACACTCATACTTGCGTATATACCCACTTCTACATCCATATTGGCGCACCTACATATTGTACATCCATGCTTGCGTATATACCACTTGTACATCCATATTGGTGCAGATACATTTTGTACACCCATATTTGCGTACATACATATTATACACCCATACATGCGGACATACACATTTATACGTCCATACTTGCGTACATACATATTGTACACCCATACATGCGGACATATACATTTGTACGTCCATACTTGCGTACATACACATATGTACCTTTATACGATATTGCGTTCGATTTTGGAGATTTGGGAACCACATGTTATATTTTAAAAACTGGATCCATTTAAAAGATCGGTTTTCCCTTAATATGTCATATCACTGTTCCGTGTTGCATGATATTCGGATATGCTTACATTTCTGTTATATATCGCATACATCATGCTTTATGATTACACGTATTGAGATATGTTGTTTTCATGAGATTTCTGGATTTGAGAACCGTGGCTATTTCAAAAGAAAGCATGTACTGTTTTAAAAACCCGGTTTCTCTTGATATGATATTTCAGTGCGTCCACCATGCGTTTTCTCGGTTCTGAGACGTATAACATGTGAAACCCGATTCGAGGAGCGGTAGGCACCGTCTGTGGGTACATGGTGGACCCGGTGTGGTACCCCGGGGCAAGAAGACTTGTATTGTTAGACGGTGAGCCTGGCAAGAGTGCATTACCTACCGGTGATAGTATTGGGACCCGTCGGTTATCCGGAAGATACCGACCGGAGTCATGAGGTGGATATGAGGGCCGACCAGAGTAGGCGGCGCCTGAGACGAGATATTTGAGGGCCGATCTGAGGATGCGGCGCTTGAGATATGAGGATTTACGTGTCGATACTGGACATGGGTTTTCATGATGTTTCGAGTGTCGATGATGGACACTCAGGTTCCATGATTTGATGTGTTGCGAGGGGCACACGTTGATTTATATCCTCATACTTTCATGCATATGCTTTTTATGATATTTACATACATTGATTATATGGGTGGACGAGATCCACATGCATACATATATTGATTATATGGGTGGACGAGATCCACATGCATACATACACTGATTATATTGTTGGATGATATCCACATACATATAGACCATGGGTTTATTATTGGCACATATGTAGATACGGTCATCCTAGATATCATAGTATTACCTTCATGATATAGTTGACCTAGGAGTCGTTGTTTATTCGATTTCTACTTGTTGATGTTTTTCTACTCACGAGTTGGCAACTCACCCCCGTTGTGCTACAGTTCTTGCAGGTTGACCGCACGGATCTGTAGCGGCATCGCTGGCACATAGCTTCATTTGGGTGTTTTGCATTGGTAGGTGGGGCATTTGTATCGTACCCACTCTTGTATTTATAATTCATATTGTATCTAGTCAACTCCATCAATCAAAATTAGTATTTGAAGTAATGAGACTTAGTGTGATTTGTGGTTGCGAGACTTAGAGTGAGGGTATTTCCGCTACTTGTGGTTTTGAGGTCTTGCTTATTTATTTATCTTTGGTGGTGAACTTCGCCGTTGGGCGTTGTATACTTACATATACTGTCTTGCATGGTTGTGATCCGCCGTTTGGCGAAGAGCTAGCTCCCTCTTGGGGATGCCATTATTCTTGTTATGTATTTGTGGTTTTGGATCAAAATATACAAATGAGGTGCTGCCCAAATTTTTAAAAGACGAAACACGTTTTCAAACTAGTAAATTTCACTTGCATTTTTATGTTCCTTTTTTTATGCATTAAGAAAACTTGATTTCATTATACCTTTATTGCAAAACTTCACCTCCTTTATTTTCTTAAAAAGGTTTAGATTTCTGGGTTTCAGCTTACTTGAATTACGTTACGCCTTTAGATGTTGCGTGACTTAAGTGCTGGTCATGAGCTAATATTTTGGGTCCTGACAAAGTTGGTATCAGAGCGTTAGGTTTAACCTTGGTTCGAGTCTAGGTTTGACTATGCGGAGTCTAGGGCGTGTACCTATTTCGGAACCTAGGCTTGACCTTACGGAACTTAGACTTGAACGGGGGAGGGGGGGTATTAGACCCGAACTTTCGTTTCATAGGCTGACCCTGATTGATGGAGTAGGTAACTTGAGTAGAGTGACGTATTGTACGTATGTTCCGCGGCATATTTACGATACGATACTCCACTTAAGAAATCTTAGGATGTACATATTTTGAGATCTGTGATTCTCTTCGTACCCATGATTATACATCTATTTGAGATCCTTGATTCTATTCGTTTCCATGATCATACTCTCATTGATGTTGTTCCTTCTTATGATCATGTATCCATTCTGGATCTGTCGTTTTCTTTCATGCCTTTGATCTGTTTTCTTCGTTACAAGATTGAGGTTCCTGTCACCATGTTTGAGCACAGATTGAGCTGCTGCGAGTGTTGCGGTCAGGGAGAGCTCGTCTAGAACGAGGGTTGATGTCGGGACCCAGTTCTTGCTCACGGAGCAAAGTGCCACACGGAACAAGGTGCCACGCCAAGTGTCATGTTAAGTGGGTGGGAGCCACCTCTTGAATCCATGGGGGCCACCTCTTGAGTCCGTGGTACCCACTGTAGAACAATAGGGACTCTTTGGAACACATTCCGAAAGAGGGCAGTTCTGTACTATAAATGGAATGATACCTCTCATCAATACAGAGGTGCCTTTTAAGTGAACCGGCATTACAAGAGCTTGAGAACTCAGTAGTTAAGCGTGCTCGAGCCAGGGAAGTTCTGGGATGGGTGACCTCCTAGGAAGTGGCCTCTGGCCGGGTTCGGTTCGCCCCGAAGGACAAAACCGTGCGGCTTCGGCCAGAGCGGACAATACTCTCTGCATTGGGGGTGGGGCGTGACAGAATGGTATCAGAGCTGGTTCCTCAATAGTAGGTCTATGGTTCGAGGACGAACCATTGTTCAAAGGTGGGGAGAATGTCGGGACCCGGTTCTTGCTCACGGAGCAAAGTGCCACATGGAACAAAGTGCCATGCCAAATGTCATGTTAAGTGGGTGGGGGCCACCTCTTGAATCCGTGGGGGCCATCTCTTGAGTCCGTGGGACCCACTGTAGAACAATGGGGACTCTTCGGAACACATTCCGAAAGAGGGCAGATCTGTACTATAAATGGAATGATATCGCTCTTCAATACAGAGGTGCCTTTTAAGTGAACCGGCACTACAGGAGCTTGAGAACTTCGTAGTTAAGCGTGCTCAAGCTAGGGAAGTTCTGGGATGGGTGACCTCCTGGGAAGTGGCCCCTGGCCGGGTCCGGTTTGCCCCGAAGGACAAAACCGTGCGGCTTCGGCCAGAGCGGACAATACTCTTTGCATTGGGGGTGGGGCATGACAGAATGGTATGAGAGCTGGTTTCTCAATAGTAGGTCTGTGGTTCGAGGACGAACCATTGTTCAAAGGTGGGGAGAATGTCAGGACCCGGTTCTTGCTCACGGAGCAAAGTGCCACACGGAACAAAGTACCACGCCAAGTGTCATGTTAAGTGGGTGGGAGCCACCTCTTGAGTCCGTGGGGCCACCTCTTGAGTCCGTGGGACCCACTGTAGAAGAATGAGGACTCTTCGGAACACATTCCGAAAGAGGGTAGATCTGTACTATAAATGGAATGATACCGCTCTTCAATACAGAGGCACCTTTTAAGTGAACCGGTACTACAGGAGCTTGAGAACTCCGTAGTTAAGCGTGCTCGAGCCAGGGAAGTTTTGGGATGGGTTACCTCCTGGGAAGTGGCCCCTGGCCGGGTCCAGTTCGCCCCGAAGGACAAAACCGGGCGGCTTCGGCCAGAGCGGACAATACTCTCTGCACTGGGGGTGGGGCGTGACAGCTAACCATTGTGTTTTCTGGTGACATGGGAACGTCTCGATGTAGTGTTTGTATTGTGACCTCTCGTTTGAGACGAGGGTTCGGTTTTGCACCGTATGACCGGGCTATTGATAGAGACTGCCAGTTGTGAGAGGACTGTTGATGTACAACATACCTTCGAGATCGTGATGTCGTCTATCGTGCAGACAGATGACCCAGCTGTTGCTGAGATTGATAGGATGTCGCCTCCAGACTTTACGAGCTGAGATCGCTGGAGCTTCCAGGCAAAGATGCGACAGATGATAGCCAGTCTACCCCGATTTGAGAGACGAAGGTGATTCGTCAGATTGATGCGCCGACGCAGGCACAGTTGAGTTGAAGATTTCCAGTGTGGAGAGTCTTACTCAGGTTTAGAGATGACCGATCCAGAGATGACCGTGATGCACCGTTTTTCCTGGACGATTGGGGCATTCTTTCGCGTGCGGACGAAGGGTATTCACATGTCGTCTAGGCGGAGTTGAAAAGTCGAACGAATGTCAGAAACCCATTTTTCCAAGTTTAAAGTATTCGAAGGAACACGCAAGTAATTCGGTGGACCCTCTAGAAGAATGAAACCATAAATCGACATGATGACCATGGAATCGATTTTGAACCTTAGGGTTTGCGGCAGTTTAGCGGTGCCATCAGTGAGCCTTGGGTTTGCCCTTTTACGGTTGGTCCATAGGTAATGTGGCATGTACCGGATATTATTAGACTGTGCTCAGGTGTTGAGCTTTCGGGAAATTATGGGACTTTGATAAATCGATCGAAACGTTTATCATCGTCTGGATAACATGTGATGAGAGATCAGCAAGCTGACCGGCTTCGGATAGAGGACCTCACCCAGATGCGTTGTGAGTTGATAGAGAACGGAAGAGTATTGAGTATTCCTCCGATGGTTGGGACGAGTTCTCGAGGACGTGTTCGGCCAGATATCTTCTACAGAGTGATGAAGATACACAGTACGCGATTTCGAGTCCATGTGAGAGATTCTATATTTACTGTAGCCGAGAACATAGCAGTACGCAGACAACAAGACACGACGTCGAAGCGGACGATGATAAAGACGGGTGGAGCCAGAGGTTCATGCGAGATGTCAACGAGCTATTTCTACTCCCCATTGAGATTAGAGATCTGATATGTATACAGTGGCGTGAGATACAACCAGTTCCCGAGGATATGCAGTGCTGAGAACGCAGATGTCCAGAAAACGAGAAAAGATTATGCAAGAGTACCAGCCTCCGTGCAGTTCGGCATAGGCGAGATCGGAAGAGACCCTGAGCAGGTGCCTTCTTGGACACTACTGCGATGAGAGTTGCACCGAGGATCAGATGTGTCACGTGTACTCAGAGGGCCAGAGACCGACGCCAGTAACGTGCTGCTTTACGAGTGGTTGTGATGATTGGCCGAGAGATGACCAGAGAAGTGCCAGAGCGGAATCGTTCCCGTTAGCACACCTGACCGGGCCGATGAGCCGATGGATTGCGAGATTGGTAAACCATAGAAAAAATGAGTACCCAGAGACGGAAGACGCCAGACCGTCAGCAGGAGGCAAGCGGATGTTCTTGATCTGCCAGTTTTGGGCACACCGACATTTTTCGACATTGTAGGAGGTGTACCTCGATGTCATTTATTGCGACTTGCATTTGTGATCCGAGTATTACGCTTATATCGCTTGGATTTGAGTTTTGATGATTGAGTTTCATGATATCGTTTTCGTGCACCATGGCTGCAACTACTGGGTATTTACATTTTTGCGCATAGTTATCGCACTTGATATATATTTTATACACCGTTGTGTTGATTGCGATTTGTGCATATCCATTGCATTTGATGTTGATTTTGTACCTTCGTAGCATGTGTTTATGATTTTGTGGATTTCATACAGATGATGTGATTTTTGCACTCGGTATAGCTCACATGTGCTTGCAGTGCATTGATACGGATATTGTGCACATAGTTGCACACGTTTTTGATTTATACACCTTGGTGCACTCGGTGTCGTTTTTATACGCATTTGAGTTATTAATGTGATTTTCATGCCTTGGTTGCACCGTACTTGTGTTTCGCGCATTTGATGCACCAGATTTGAGATTTTCGTGCACAATAGATGCACCAGATATTGTTGACGTGCACACCCGTTGCATTAGACAGATGTTTTCGTGCACACCTGTTGCACTTAGTTTTTTTTGTGCATATGGTGGCACCTATATTAAGATTTGATTTCCGTACGCACCGGACGTACGAGATTGTTGGATACGTCTTTTGAGGCTGATTTTGCTTTTGAGCACTTTGTTTTCATGATCGGCACTATATTGTGTAGTAGCCAAACATGACTGATCTGAGGACAGTACCTGAGTACTTTGTATGGATTAAAAGTTTAACAAGAGGTTTTCAAAAAGGAGCTATAGTCTCGCTATTTTCTACGTATCCGTGAGCGACACGAACGTTTATAAAGGAAAATCTTGTTGGAATATTTCAAAAAGGACGGAACGTATATTTGAGCAAAACATATATGAAACTATATTTACTATTTTACAAATGAGCGTCCGTCACTTATGCCGTGAGTTACGCATCACACAGTGATTCGGAAAGGATTTTGCAAGTATTTTATTCAAATTTTGGGGTTTTTTCTTCAAGGATGCGTACTATACACATATTATAGTATTTGACTAGTGTACATTGGATTTTAATAGTGGATTTCGAGATCTGTATCTCCATTGTAACCCCGAGGATATGCATGCAAATCAGATGATTTGCGTGACACTTGACGGAGTTCGATTTGAGTCTTGTATTCTTTTTCAAGCGCACGCGATGCGCTGTAGTATTTCTGCATCTTCCATAATTTCGGAGCCCCGTTGATTTGAATTGAGTATTGAAATGTTTTAGTATTTGGGGGTTTAAATTTAAATTCGGGGACCGAATTTATTTAAGGGGGGAAGATTGTAACATTTCAGAAAATATAAAATATTATTTTTGGAATTTAATATTAAAATAAAATATTTCCCGGAAACTGCCCGATTTGCGAAATTGGAGTTTTCGAAAAAGAGTATAAATATATACCAATAATTGTGAAATAATTGGAAATTAAAATGATTTATTCATTTAAAAATATATTTAAGGGATTTGGCATTTTTAAAATTTATTATATGCAGTTTAAATAAAAACACGATTAGTGCACTGCTAATCGTGATTAAGCCAAATCCGTGTTTCTACAGTTTTCATGGTTAGTGCGCCATGACATGTTTCATTTGGTTACATATTCATTTGTGTTATGTTGTGTTATGCTTTTATTATGGTGAGAAAGGAATAAGAAAAGAGACAATGATTGAGCAGAGAGAGAGGGGGGGACATAATGATAAGATGAGACTATGTTAGGAGAGAGAATGAGAGTGAGAAAGAGAGCGAGAGAGAGGGAGAGTGCTGCCTCATTATCCTTTCCCCCACCATTTTCATCTCCTTCTTCATCCTCCTTCTTCATCCTCCTCAAGCTCCCTTCCCTCCACCCACAACCCCAAAAATCACCTCCATAACCTTGTCAAAACCCTATACCCCTTTCACAAAAAATGATCACCTCCTCACCCTCATCGCAATGGGCCAAGCAAAGTAGGATTTGACAAAATTGGGACTTCTAGGGTTTGCTTAAGTGACATCCATGAGGTATAATCATTTCCATTTAGTTAGTTTTAGTTTTCTTATGTTCTAGATAGTTTAGAAGTTGAATTAGGTTGGTGGTTGTGAAGATAGAAATCTCTAGAGAAGTGTTTAGGTGATTGTGGGAAATTAGTGAACTCTAGTGGCTGTTGAAAGACCTAGAATTTAGTATAGAAACCAAAATACAGATTTAGGATTTTGTTCATGTCGGTTTTGTGAGTATATAGGGTGTGCAGGGAAATCTGGAGCAACCCGGGGAATTATTGAGGAAAGCAAACAACTCCAAGGACCAAATTAGAGTACTAGGAGACCACCTTGACGAGATGAAGCCCAGAGGAGCCTAGGGGGCTAAGGAGGCCGGATTTTGTGGGTAGGTGGCCGGCCACCTAGTGGAAGTTGGTGTCGGGGTTAGTCCAGTAGCTCATTTACACCATGTACAGCACCCTAGACTTGTTTGTGCACCTTCTTTTGGCCTGAGTCAAAATCTGGAAGCACTTTGGTGTGATTTTGGCTATGTTTTCTGCATTGTGAAATGTTTAGTTTTGATATATGGATTTGTATTTGGTTGTTGGATGTTTTTACATCAACAACAAGGGTTGTTTGGTTGGTTTTGTACGCGTAAGCTATAAGTTCTAACCTATGAGCAATGCGCGTGCCATTTGGATTTCAGAACTTGATTTTAATAGCGTTGCGATATGTGTTGTTATTGTAGGTATCTTTGCGTGGATTCCGATGCGACGGAGCGTGGCGTCATCAACTTCGACAAGCGAAGACCACGGTGAGTAGATCTATATCTACGGGGGAAGTCGGATGGATGGCGTATAGCACCCCCGCACACTTTGATGGAAACCGATTTATATATAGATTATGGTTAATGAAACCATTAATAGAATACTATAGATAGAGTTAAAAAGGTAGTTATAGAACCATATTAGAAACTAAGGATAGTTAGAAGTGATATGATACGACTAGTATGTGATGACGGGAATTGAGGATGATATTTGATGATATTACCGTTTAGGGTACTATAAGACTAGATAGCCGACGTAGATGCGTCATCCGAACCATACTTATTTCTAAACTGAAGAATCATATGCATCTTTTAAACAGATATCTTGAGAGACGTTACGGATTTCCAAATGATATCTTTTCCTTAAAAACTCCGTATCCCCTACTTTCAAAACTAAGGCTCGCATCTTTTAAAAGCTGATTGTATGGTTCGAGTGTGTATGTTAGATTAGATACATATGCTTATAGTAAAGGTAGAATGTATTTGTAAAATTTACTTGATGTGAGATATAATTATGATAAAAAGAGAATACGATTTAATATGTGATATGTTGATATGTTGGTATATGGATGTGAGTCGATTGAGATGATTGATACCTTGCCGGTCCCCTGATATGAGTTTGTTATGGATGTGACCAGGGACATAGGTATATAGATATATTATATATGTTGTGAAGCGTGAGTGATAGCCGTACGAGACGTTAGGTCCGTACCCTCCTCGTCTTATAGGTCGATTGGATCCCTGATAGTTTAATGCCGTTGTACGATAATTTTCCGTACGTGATGAGTTTGACTTGAAGTTTGATCCATACCCTTGACTAGAGGATGCCGTACGATGGAGTATTGTCACGACCCGAAGGTACGGAACGTGACCGGCACTTAAATTATGAAACATCTAAAGGCTTAACGTAATCTAAGTAAGCCGAAGCCCAGAAATCAAAACCATTTAAATTAGAAATGTAGGAAAACATGTTTAAAAGCAATATCAAATTTCTCAAAATTTTTGGCAGAGTCTCCTTTGTAAAAGCTGGCCCCAAATGGGTACAAGCAAGAATATATAGATAAGCAATAATAAAAATGCATCCCCAATCGGGAGCTAGCTCTTCGCCAATTGGCGGTCACAACCATGCAAGCAATATAATATACAACGCCGAAGAACGAGGAAAAAACTCAAAGAAAACCATCAAAACCACCAGAAAACCATAATAATACAAGCGCGACTCTAAGGTCGTTGAATAAACAACCGGTCTTCTAAATCTATCAAGTACTACCAGTCTGGTTGATGGAGCTTACTAGATACAAATGAAATAATAAAAGTACAACGGCGGTCCTCATACAAGTGAACCAACCTACCAAGCAATTCAACCTGAATGAAATGATGTGCCAGCAAGCTGCCAAGGAAACCTGTATATCGAAACCAGTAAGAAAATTTGGCACAACGGGGGTGAGTTGCCAACTCGTGAGTAGAAGACATCTGCGAGAAGAAATCGCATGCACGACGCTCTCCTAGATCATAGTAATAATACTTAATATAACCCTAGTCATTTAGTAGTTGCAGGGTAATAATCTATGCGTAAGTGAAATGCTCAGTGCTCGTGTCAGTGCCTCAAGTAGTAACATGTCATGTGTATGAGTATGCATGCACCATGAATGTAAAACAATCAACCATGAAATCTGGATATATCTGTATAAGAAATCTTTAACTTTTATCATAGTAAAATTTGTATGGTAATCTGAAACATCATCAATGAAATCCATGGAAATCCGTGTCAAGTATCGACAAAAAAACATGTAAATCTCAAAGTCTCAATACCTCATAGTCTCAATATCTCATAGTCTCAATATCTCGGGCTCCATCAGTCCGGATCAGCCCATATCAACAAATCTCACCACAACGGTCGGTATCCTCCGGATATCCGCCGCGCCAGACATCACCGGTAGGTAGTCTTCCCCTGCCAGGCTCATCGTTTACAACTCGAGCTTCTTTCCCCGGGGTACCATACCGGGCCAACCATGTACCCGAGATGGTTCATCCACTCCTCGAATCGGGTCTCGAAATCCAACAGAAAACATGAAATCTCATGGTGGACGACACATACATCACGAGAAAACCGCAACTTGCATTTGAAAAATGATGATAATAAGCTTTTATTAAATTCTTGCGGTTTTCCCCCAAAATCCAGAAATCTCATAGAAATCAAAAATCCCAAAATCATGAGTAAGTAAATAATGAGTATCGGCATAAGCCCTACAATACTGCATGATAATATGAAAATGTTAATACTGTAGGGTTACTAGGTACACTAAGGAAGCTCTACAAGACATCGACCATGCCGGATTAAAATTTTTAGGTGCCTAACAACCCGAAGCAAGATCGTTAACTAGAGATTAGGCGATAACTATGGCAAGTAAATCACATTTACACTAAAGTAAAGGGACTACAACCTTTGTAGATCTGGTCCTCCACTTCCATAGCTCCGTGACGACGTCCCTTTGTTGCGATCAACCAACTCCCGGACACTCGGACGACTCCATGAGGAAATTGCAACGGGATCGCTTGAAGTCTTCGGTGCTGAAGATGATCTACGTCGAGGGAATACGGACTCAAGCTTCTACCTCACTAACCATAGAATTAGTGAAGCAAACACCCTAAACTAAAGTGCTAGTCTAGTAGAGGATGGTGAGATAGGAAGTGGGTACTCTTTAGATTTTGATTTCTCACTCTAAATCTTCACTTGAAATTTTCTAGCAAGCTATCTCTTTTTCTTCAAGAAAAAGAAGAAGGAGAAAAGAAAAGAATGAAAAGAATAATCCCATAATAGAAAATCAAGTGAAGACTTATCATAATGCAACCATGGGTGGGGTTAACTCATGTAGAGAATAAACTAGGGTTTAGGTTGATGGTTAGGTTAAAGATAAAACAAAATGGCAAGACTTTTTCAAAGATGCTAGCATGCTTCATGAAGCTTCTAGCAATGAAACAAAAAAGCCACCATTTAGTTTTTCCAAAATTAAATAAATAAATAAATAAATAAAACCTTAACCATTAACCTAAACTATGGTTTAAAGCATACACACCCAAGTTTACATGTATCATCAAACATGATACAATCTTGTGCACAAAAATATATCACATATACAACTTGTGCACATCAAGTGAGAAAATCAATCTTAAGTGAACCAATACTAGTTAATGTAAAGTAATATATCAAATATATAATTATACATTAAATCATTAAATCAACACTTGATTTAACGATCCGGTCATAACGCATATAACCGACTAATATTAATGTATCGACTTATCGAATCAATCCTTGATTCGATAACAAGGTTATATCGCATACAACCAATCGATACAATCATCGCGAGAATTGAATACGGTATCACATACTCGCATCATTCTCGGTCCTGCACATATCACATATGCGCTCCTATCTCGTTTTGTCTGAGCCAGTACAACCTCTATGTAGGACTCTAAAGACTCGTCAATACGCCGGCAGTAGGTGATGATCATATCAAACACCCACAGGCCGTCAGCGGTACTGGCTGGACATAACGGCTACCCGGGTATTGAGCGATCAGAAAATCAGCAAGCAAGCCCGCTCCAACTCCTGCAAAAATCCTGACAGTGACACTACCGTACAGTCCGGTCTCCTTGTCTGATATGTCGCATATCAAGTCTAGGGGTGGTAAACGTCAGACCCCAATAACCGATAAGTCGTGCCGATATGAGACGCATAACGGGTCGAGAAACTACGGGTAACACTTACCAGTAAATCTCTAAACCAGCCCTGGCCAGGGACTTCCCTGTTATGGCCAATCGAGCACAGCGTAACATCAACCCCCAATACCGGGAGAGACGAAACCCCTCCTATCGCTCATTGCCTCCATGTGACTCGGGACTGTACCCAAAAACCACCGTTTTGCATGCCCTCTTGGACGTGGTATGGTGGAAATCAAAGCACAGTGGGAATCACTCAAGACTCTATGACGATCTCGGGTCTACAGACTAACCTGTACCAGTGTCACCAGAGAACTGTCATCTGACGTAAGGTATAATACCATCTGGGAGTTCTCGGCGAGTCCGTCCAGTGTATCCAGTCTCCACTGAGCACCCGTATATCATCTCTGATGTCAAACATCAATGGATATAGGATCATCCATTGCCCATCTGTATGGGTCGAGAAGGCATACGCTAGTCTACTCTGGTATATCGATGCGCCGTCTCGATACACCCACGACTAGGGACTTTGAAGGATGTACTTATGGACTACCACGTCCCCACTAGTATGATCCGCATCATAGTCCAGGTAGTCAAGCACATATCCTAAGGGCTTTACCAACATGTAACAGAGAGACACTCAGTGTACACGTTAAGGTAAAGAGTAACCAGATAGCATACAATCATATCGAGCAAGAAAGTCATCCCTATATATGTCCAAGCATCCACTACAATATACATCCTATGTACAGTAATGGCCTCTAGGGCATACATATAACTAACAATCTCCCACTTGCGCTAGGTCCATCTGATAGCAGTGGTTGTAGTATCTCATACTCAACCATCCCATAAAAGTCTCTCTCTGGGAAAAGGCCTTTCGTGAGTGGATCCTCCGTGTTGTCCTCTGAGTCTACTCTCCTAACCTCAATCCCCTGGAGATCAACCATCTCCATGATCAGGTGATACTGCCTTAGAATATGTCTAGATCACTGAAGGGACGGGCGTTCCTTGGCATAAGCCACAACTCCATTGTCACACAATGGGAGGAACGAAGTTCATCTCATGAACTAATATACACCCAGACTTCCTCTTTGGTAGCATCTTTAGTAACGATGTATCTTGCCTTTAATCGTCTAGTATGTCACGGTATCTAGCTTGGAACTCTTCCAACATACCGTCCCTCCACTGAGGGTAAAGACAATGCCTGTGACTGACATTCAGTCATCTTTATCACTCTGGAACCTTTCCAGTGATTCTTCCCAGGACCAATTGATACCATCTCACTACAACTAGTGAGAATCCTAATATCCAATTAGATCTATCTTATAGATCCAAACCCAGGATTTAGTAGGTATCATTTTGATCCTATATGGAGAATCCTTGTGATAAGCGGAGATTGACCGAGCGTAGCATAGGAAACTCCTTCCCTATCAAGAGTATGTCATCCACGTACTCTACGAGGATCACCACCATACTCCCTACTACCTTTTTGTATATACAAGGTTCATCTACTATTTTGATGAAGTCAAACTCTTTGACTAACACATCAAAACAGATGTTCCAACTCCGCGATGCCTACTTTATCACATAAAATATCTTGCACACGTTTCCGCTGCTCCCATTGTCTACGAAGCCCTCTGACTGTGTACTTATGGACTCTCTCTTCTAAATCTTTATTTAGAAGAGCAGTCATGACACCCAACCGCCAGATATCGTAGTCATGGTATGTAGCCGTGGCAAGTAGGATCTGGATGGACTTAAGCATAGGTACTTAGACAAGGTTTCATCACAATCAATACCTGGTCAATGATGCAAACCTTTAACAAGTCTAGTTTTGAAAGTCTCAACTTTTCCATGTACACCAAGTAATCTTCTCAAGATATACTTGCTTCTGATGGGGATTTAACCCTTCAGATAAAGCAACCAAAGTCCATACTTTGTTGGTGTATAAGAATTCCATCACAGATCGCTAAGCATCCAGCCATTCTTATAGAGTCCCACTCCTGATGGCCAGCTCGAAACTAGTTGGGTCATCATCTCATGATGCAATCTTCGCTCCCACTGTCATAGAGAAACAGAAGTATCTCTCAGGTGGGTGAGGAACCCTACTAGATCGGCGGAGAGGCTGAGGTTCGTTGGAAACTATTGAATCCTTTGGTTCTACCAAATCATCAGCTGCAGTTTGTATAGCTGGAACTTCTTCCAGTTCTACCTCATGACCACTCATTTCTTCATAAGAAATTCCCTTTCACAAAGGTGGCATGTTTAGAAACAAAACATTTTTGTTCCTTGGTTTGGTAGAAGATATTCCCTTTCATATGCTTGGGATATCCAACAAACTTCTGCAGAACTGACTTTGCCTCGAGCTTGTCCGGATTATGTTTTTAGACATAGGCTGGACAACCCCAAATCTTAACTGACTTAAGAGATGGGCTCTTCCCTTTCCATATCTCATATGAAATGGTAGGTTTCAGATTTGATCGGAACCCTATTCAATCGGTATGCAACTTCATAAGTGCATAATTCCCTAAAAGGAAATAGGAAACTCAGTAGTACTCATCATAGAGCACACCATATCAAATAGGGTGTAATAGCTCCACCCCGATACACCGACGTGCTGTGGTGTATACGGAGGAGTAATGCTGAGAGAGAATCTCATTCTCTTTTAGAATAATCCAGGAATTCTGTGCTCAAGTATTCTCCTCCTCGATCACATCAAAGGAAATAATACTTATACCCGTTTTTGGTTCTCTACTTCTAATTTATATTCTGTGAATATCTTAAAAGCTTCGGACTTGTGTTTCAACAGGAACATATGTCTTAATCTTGAGAGATCATCAGAGAATGTAATGAAGTACAAAGAACCGGTCTTGGTATGTGTAGACAGGGGACCTACATACATCAATCATGTATCATCCCAAGAGTTCACAAACTTTTTCTCCGTTTCCAGTAAACGGAGCTATGGTCATCTTATCTCTGTGACATGACTGGCAAGTTTCACAAGATGTAAATTCAAACTGATTTAAATATGCATCTTAATGTAACTTGAGCTAGTCTGGTCGCATTGATATAACCTAGTCTACAATACCTCAAGAAGGATTTGTTCATTTCTGAACTCTTCCTCTTGTGTGTGTTCTGTATACTAAGAACTGTATTTTGATTTAGAACGTTAATGCTTTTAGATAACGTGCCTGAACCGATCAACTCTTGATTTAGGAAATGTTCAAAACATTATCCAACAATACAAAATTATATCCTTCTTTATCTAAATAAAGAGACTGATATGATTTTGTATATCAGGTTCGGTATCTAATAACATTTGTTCAGAATTAATGTATTCTAGTAATACAGGGTGACAGTGACCAACAGACTTGGCTGCAACACTTGCACCGTTTTCTGCCTCATGAAACTTATCACCCGTTCTCAGTTCTCTACCTTTCTGTAGCCCATGTAATATATAACTTATGTGGGATCCTGATCCGGTATCAAATACCCAGGACGTAAAGGACACTGAGAAACAGTTCTCGGTAATGAATACACCCGAAGATGATGCATCAGCATGCACTTTCTTCGTTTGGGCGGCACGGGAATTCTGGTAATTCCCAATTTCCTGCTCTGTCTTATAACAATTATAAGTTGGAGCGGGACCAACGTTCCCCAGCTCAGTATAACAAGCGGGTTCGGTCAATATATCCGTTTTATTATCTTGATTAAGGTGTGATATGGTCGCTACTTGGAGAGAGAGAGAGAAGAAAACACTCTGCGTGCACTCTTGCAAGATCAGATTGGTTATTATTTTATCTAATCAGGATGGCTCCCACTGTTTTTATCAAATCTTCCTTCAAACCCTAAAAGGAAAGACTAGCTGGAATTAATTACACGCTACAACTTCGCCAATCTTTCAGCCAGGCCAGTGTCGGTACTTTGAGGGAGGTGCCCCGTGCTTTCGCACAGACCTAATTAATGTAAACCTCGTTTTCCCAGAGGCGTAACCTCGTTAACACCTTTCTAGAAACCTACTTGATCGGCTAATTGTAATGTGTAAAACTCTCCCAGGAGTAACAATTAGTCGCAGTGGGTATCGGGATCTAACTATCTCATAGAAGGTATGCAATCTCATTGCAAATTTCAACACTTGAAATTCCCGATAATTTTGCCCCTAACCTCCTATGACCTTGACAAAGGCCAATAAACCATAGGATGCTAGTCAAGTTCAACCCGTCATTTCCTGATTGAATTAAACCCACCCGCACGACCCTTGACAAAGGCCAACAAGGTCGCACGACTACCCTAACCCAATCTGCATCATATGCATAAACAGATAAGCATCAGTCAGCTACCGCACACTACGCCTTGACAAAGGCCAACAAACGCAACATGAATACTAACTATTACTTATCTGAAATGACGGAGGGCTACGTCAGGTTTTTCTGAAAACCTATTGCGTAATGAACTTGATATCGTTGTAGAATCAAATGATTTTAAAATGGAGTGTTTTTGAGGCTTTTGCTAGTTTCGCTAAAGAGGTCACTCCCAGTGAAGGGATCGTCGGCTCTTTCCTTGTCGAATGAGGTGCAGGATATATCATATACATCACTGTGCAAAGCAAGAACTAGAAAAGAAATCAAAAGACAAACCGAGGGGTGTAGCATCTGCCAGTCATTGCTAAAGGGGTCACTCCCGGTGAAGGGATCTCGGCCCTTTCCTTATCGAATAAGGTGCAGGATGTTCTACAAGGAACACCGCGATGCAAAGCAAGAACCGTAGCTACCTGTTTTTGAAAATTCGATTCCACAACATCTTTTAGGTTTCTTTTTCTTTCATTAATCATATTAATGAAGTCCCATCATTTAAGTCACCTAAACATCACAGATAAATACGACGTACACTTATGCCATCCGCATTCGCCTCGATGTCCTCTCGTTCACCGTTAGGTTAGGTAACTAACGGCAGAGCGGGGCAGGGCTAGCGCGGGTGTAAAACATAAGTAACGTCTATATAATATATCATATATATTATATATTGTATCTATCACAGAACATCACATGATCACATCACAGATATCGCAGCAGAAGAAACATATGAAACATTGGATATACTAGGACGTCCGTGTTTTCAATACGAGCCAGTATAAAACACGGATTCCACGGTCGCGATGAATAGCCAAACCCACACCCCTAGACCCCTACGAGAGCGGCAAGCAACCCTACCAATTCTAGAGTTAGGAGACCCGGACTCGACTCCTCGAGTTGGTCTCCCTCTGGACTCCAGAACCCGGTTACTTGTGCCCTCCTCCTTGGGTCTATCCTAGTGCGGAAAAGTAAATAATATACAATGGTGACATCTTCCGCAACCTGGAAGTGCCCCAATAAAAGAATATTACATACATTTAAATTTACATGAATGAAAATAAAAACTCTCATCTCACATAAAACCCCCGGCTATTCAAAACGCGACGATCCAATATAACATATCCAGCAACACATAACATCACATGTCATCAACGTAAGTAAATATGCGCATCCCAATTGTCGTTGACATATAGCAACGAAACCGGCGATATCACATATTACACTTACGGTCACAGAAAAGAAAGTGTAAAACTACAACAGTTGGAATCCGCAACCTCCTTAGACATCACATGCCTAACCATCTGAATTCCTTAGACATCACATGCCTAACATTTATAAACCCCGCATTTTAGTCTCTTTATCGAAAACTCTTTTCAATATCAAGTCGGGCAATTCAACAAGATTCCCGACATGAGATCGAATGCTCGTCGCAAACTTTAGTAGGCGGCCGTACCCCCGATACCGTCGACGAAGTGCACCAAGGCGGAACACCGCTACCGCGAGCACCCGAACGGATGCTTTCGGCGACGGGGTTCTCCTACAGTCACTTGGTCGGGGCTAAGGGGTGTAGCTGTCTATTAAGTTTATTCGGCGAGTATCCGCGTACGCTACGTGATTGCGACGGACTTTTGATCGCATCAAAATTCCGTGGCAACCGATCAAGTGAGACCAAAGTGCTATGTTTATAACATTCATATTAGTTATCTCATAATTTCTTGTGAATTCCAAATATTGTATCACATTCCAGATAAATAGAAAATGTTAAACTTTTCGATCGAACAATCAAACACCCAAGTTTTCCCGAAACAGCTCAACACATGAAATAAGTCTAAAAACATCCATTTCATGCCACAGTACCAACGGTCCAGCCGTAGAAGGGTCAAGCCAATGCCTCACATGTGGCACGCCGTACTGCCCCAAACCCTAAGGTTCAAAGGGCAGTTCAAGACGGTCACATAATCGAGTTAAGGTTTGTTGTCTTCTAGAGGGTCCATCGCGTTACTTGCACTACTTCAAACGTTCTTAAACTACGGAAAGATCCAACACTTGGAAATTTCCCGACAGGGGAAAAAGTGGGTATTTATATCCGGTCGAACTTTTTTAACATATTCTAAAATAATCCGAAAAAACCTATAGACGAAGTTAAACATCCCGATCAAAACACCAAGTCCCCAATACATCACAGAAAACTCAACTCTTTAGTAAATATTAAAAATTCCCAGAAAACACAGCACTAACAGGGAGAAATTACTGTGCAAACCACGTGCCCTGATTCAGCACATTGGCCGCGGAACCGCCGCAAATACCATGGTGGGGTCACGGTTCCGCGGCGCATCTGTCGAGTTATGGGCACGTGCTGCACAGTAACTCTTAGAAAAGCCTGCTGAATTTTTTGGATATTTTTAATCTGGAAAAATCCACAATTTCAGAAAATGAACAGAAAGGGGTATCGATTAGGGTTTCGGGGTTCGATCGGATTTCTAACATCGTCTACACATCGCCTAAAGCTCTATCTATGCTCTGATACCACTGTAGGGTTACTGGGCACACTAAGGAGGCCCTACAAGGCATTGACCATGCCGGATTAAAATTTTTAGGTGCCTAACAACCCGAAGCAAGATCGTTAACTAGAGATTAGGCGATAACTATGGCAAGTAAATCACATTTACACTAAAGGAAAGGGACTACAACCTTTGTAGATCCGGTCCTCCACTTCCATAGCTCCGTGACGACGTCCCTTCGCTGCGATCAACAAACTCCCGGACTCTCGGACGGCTCCATGAGGAAATTGCAACGGGATCGCTTGAAGTCTTCGGTGACGAAGATGATCTACGTCGAGGGAATACGGACTCAAGCTTCTACCTCACTAACCATAGAATTAGTGAAGCAAACACCCTAAACTAAAGTGCTAGTCTAGTAGAGGATGGTGAGATAGGAAGTGGGTACTCTTTAGATTTTGATTTCTCACTCTAAATCTTCACTTGAAATTTTCTAGCAAGCTATCTCTTTTTCTTCAAGAAGAAGAAGAAGAAGAAAAGAAAAGAATGAAAAGAATAATCCTATAATAGAAAATCAAGTGAAAACTTATCATAATGCAACCATAGGTGAGGTTAACTCATGTAGAGAATAAACTAGGGTTTAAGTTGATGGTTAGGTTAAAGATAAAACAAAATGGCAAGACTTTTTCAAAGATGCTAGCATGCTTCATGAAGCTTCTAGCAATGAAACAAAAAATCCACCATTTAGTTTTTCCAAAATTAATTAAATAAATAATTAAATAAAACCTTAACCATTAACCTAAACTATGGTTTAAAGCATACACACCCAAGTTTGCATGTATCATCAAACATGATACAATCTTGTGCACAAAAATATATCACATATACAACTTGTGCACATCAAGTGAGAAAATCAATCTTAAGTGAACCAATACTAGTTAATGTAAAGTAATATATCAAATATATAATTATACATTAAATCATTAAATCAACACTTGATTTAACGATCCGGTCATAACGCATATAACCGACTAATATTAATATATCGACTTATCGAATCAATCCTTGATTCGATAACTAGGTTATATCGCATACAACCAATCGATACAATCATCGCGAGAATTGAATACGGTATCACATACTCGCATCATTCTCGGTCCCGCACATATCACATATGCGCTCCTATCTCGTTTTTCCTGAGCCAGTACAACCTCTATGTATGACTCTAAAGACTCGTCAATACGCCGGCAGTAGGTGCTGATCATATCAAACACCCACAAGCCGTCAGCGGTACTAGCTGGACATAACGGCTACCCGGGTATTGAGCGATCAGAAGATCAGCAAGCAAGCCTGCTCCAACTCCTATAAAAAGCCTGACAGTGACACTACCGTACAGTCCGGTCTCCTCGTCTGATATGTCGCATATCAAGTCTAGGGGTGGTAAACGTCAGACCCCAATAACCGATAAGCCATGCCGATATGAGGCGCATAACGGGTCGAGAAACTACGGGTAACACTTACCAGTAAATCTCTAAACCAGCCCTGGCCAGGGACTTCCCTGTTATGGCCAATCGAGCACAGCGCAACATCAACCCCCAATACCGGGAGAGACGAAACCCCTCCTATCGCTCATTGCCTCCATGTGACTCGGGACTGTACCCAAAAACCACCGTTTTGCATGCCCTCTTGGACGTGGTAAGGTGGAAATCAAAGCACAGTGGGAATCACACAAGACTCTATGACGATCTCGGGTCTACAGACTAACCTGTACTAGTGTCACCAGAGAACTGCCATATGACGTAAGGTATAATACCATTTGGGAGTTCTCGGCAAGTCCGTCCAGTGTACCCAGTCTCCACTGAGCACCCGTATATCATCTCTAATGTCAAACATCAATGGATATGGGATCATCCATTGCCCATCTGTATGGGTCGAGAAGGCATACGCTAGTCTACTCTGGTATATCGATGCCCCGTCTCGATACACCCACGACTAGGGACCTTGAAGGATGTACTTATGGACTACCATGTCCTCACTAGTATGATCGCATCATAGTCCAGGTAGTCAAGTACACATCCTAAGGGCTTTACCAACATGTAACAGAGAGACAATCAGTATACACGTTAAGGTAAAGAGTAACCAGATAGCATACTATCATATCGAGCAAGAAAGTCATCCCTATATATGTCCAAGCATCCACTACAATATACATCCTATGTAAAGTAATGGCCTCTAGGGCATACTTATAACTAACAAATGCATGAAGTGTCTAAGTAATAAATGCAATGTCTAAACTAGCACATGAGAGTAATCACACAATATTATATCGGACTAGCATTTAGCTGATTATATTAATAAAAAGATAATATGTTCTAAAGTGTACGTGACATGGCAATTGTTGGGTTTACCTAGCACCTCATCAAGCGTTTAGAAACATCACATATGCCAAAATCAAATTTTGAAGGTGCTAAGTGAACATGACAAGAATCATAACTAGAAATTTAGGGTTTCTTTCAACTAAGCATCACATGCAAATGAAAAAACTATCACTAAGGGTAGAGATTACAACCTTTGTAGACCTCCTTTGGTGACTCCTTAGCACTATGAGAGTTTGGAACGGATCGATGGAAGCCTTCTTAGTCAACGAAGATCCACCCGAAGTCTCTTTGCCCAAAGCTTCTTGCTTTACTTGATTTGTGAATGAAGTAGAGCAAACACCCTACACAAATGGGCTAGATGTGTGTAGTATGATGATGTGGTTTGTATTCTATAATCAAAACCCTTTCTTTTTTATCAACTTCACTCAAAGAAAATTTCAAGAGAGGAAGAAGAAGATAATGGTGGCTAAGCTTGAGCTCAAAGGATAATGATATGAATGAATTATTGATATGAGAAAGAATAATCTATATTATATCCTTCTCATTTCAACCATGGTTAGTAATTATCTTGATCTTTATCCATGAGTTAATAATGCAAAAGGATAATTAACTCAAGGTTAAAAAGTAGTTGAAGTATGGTCAAAGATGATAAACATTAACCATGAGTGAATCATCCTTTCTTTTAATTCAAAATGATGAATAAATAAATAATTACTACAATATGAGTCTTACATTGCCACCAAATATGTATTAACAATCATGATACAATGCATGTATGTATGTGTCCATGCACATCATCATGTGCATACATGCATGCATACAAAAAAATAGAAAAATGGTTTAATTAAAGAATTAATCTAAAAGTCATTTGTTAAATCAACACTTGATTTTACAAACCGCTCATATCGCATACGACACGACCAATAGAAAATGCCCGATTAATATACGGTATCACATATCCGTATTTAATCGGGACCCCGCGCATATCTCATATGCCCACCACATCTTTTCGTCAGAGCCAGGAAACTTCATTGTGGGACTCTAAGACTCGTCAATACGCCGGCAGTAGGTGATGATCATATCAAATACCTACAAGCCGCAAGCGGTCAGCTAAACGTAACGGCCACCCGGGTATTGAGCGATCAGAAGAAAACCAGCAAAGCTGTCAAAACTCCCGTCGAGCCAACTGGCAACACTTACCGTACAGTACGGTCTCCTCGTCAGATATGTTGCATATCGAGTCTAGGGATGGAATCGTCGACCCCAATAGCTCAATAATTCATACTGGTGTATGGCTCATAACAGATCGAGAAACTACTGATAACGCTTATCAGTAAATCTCAGTAGCCCTGGCCAGGGAATTCCTGTTATAGCCAATCGATCATAGCACAACATCAACTCCTAATACTGGGAGAGACGAGACCCCTCCTATCGCTCATCGCCTCCATGTGCCTCGGGACTGTACCCAAAGTCCACCTGCTTGCACGACTCAGTAGAGCCGTGGTAGGGTGGATATCAAAGTACAGTGGGAGGACACACAAGACTCTATGACGGTCTTGGGTCTACAGACTAACCTGTACCAGTGTCCCCTGAGAACTGCTATCTGACGATAGATATAATATCACATAAGAGTTCTCTGTGAGTCCGTTCAGTGTACCCAGTCTCCACTGAGCACCCGCATACAATCTTTGGTGTCACCTCACCATATGGATATGGGATCATCCATCGCCTATCATATGGGACAAGAATAGTATATTCTAGTCTACTCTGGAATATCGATGCCCCGTCTCGATACACCAACGACTAGGAACAGTTCAAGGATATGGTTATAAACTACCCATGCCCCACTTGTATGATCCGCATCATAGTCACAGTAGTCAAGCAAATATCCTGAGGGCTTTATCAACATATGCAAATGAATAAAAGCATGATCAAATCAACATGTCAAGATAAAGTAAACCTGATAGCATACTATCATGTTGAGCGAGAAAGTCATTTAAATTCATATATACATGTCCAAGCATCCACTATACATATAATGGCCTTTAGGGCATACATATATCTAACAATCTCCCACTTGCACCAAGGCCAATTATTGGCGTATCTCATACCCAACATCTCAAAAAGTCGCTCATGCTGCGGCAGTGGAAGGGCCTTGGTGAGTGGATCCGCTGTGTTATCCTTTGTATCTACTCTCCGAATCTCGATCTCCTGGCGATCTACTATCTCCTGGATCAAATGATATCGCCTCAGGATGTGTCTGGATTTCTGATGGGACCTTGGTTCTTTGGCTAACGTCATAGCTCCATTATTATCACAATACAATGGTATTGGATCAACAATGGTAGGAGCTACTCCTAGTTTCGCGATGAACTTCCTCATTCAGACGGCTTCCTTGGCAGCATCATTTGCAGCAATATACTCAGCTTCTATCGTAGAGTCTGCAATGGTATCCTGTTTGGAACCCTTCCAACTAACCGCCCCTCCATTGAGGGTAAATACAAACCCTGAGATAGATTTTCTGTCATCCTTATCCCTTTGGAAGCTGGAATCGGTAAAGACCTCCATCTGGAGATCCCCATTACCATACACCAAGAACAATTCTTTAGTCCTTCACAAGTATTTAAGAATGTTCTTCACTGCTATCCAATGTTTCTCCCCTGGGTTGGATTGATACCTGCTTACTATAGCTAGTGCATAAGCAACATCAGGGCGAGTACATAACATCGCATACATTATAGATCCTACGGCTGAAGCGTAGGGTATAACGCTCATGCGAGCTCTCTCTTAATCAGTCTTTGGATAGAAGTCTTTGGAGAGAGTGATTCCATGACAAGCAGGAAAGGCACCATGCTTGGAATCTTCCATACTAAACCTTTTTAGGATGGTGTCTATGTACTTTGATTGGGACAATCCCAATAACCTTTTGGATCTATCTCTATAGATCCTTATGCCCAAAATGCATGAGGCATCACCCAGGTCCTTCATGAAGAACCTTTGTGATAAGAATAGTTTGACCGATTGTAGCATAGGAATATCATTTCCTATCAGGAGAATGTCATCTACGTACAGTACGAGAAATGTGACAGTACTCCCTACAATCTTCTTATAAATGCATGGTTCATCTATATTTTTGATAAAATCAAACTCTTTGATTGTATCATCAAAGCAGATGTTCCAGCTCCGTGAGGCCTGCTTTAATCCATAAATGGATTTAAGCAATCTACATGCTTTCCCGCTGCTCCCACTGTCAATGAAGCCCTCTGGCTGATCCATAAAAACGCATTCTTCTAAATCACCATTTAGAAATGCAGTTTTAATGTCCATCTGCCAGATTTCATGATCACAGTGAGCAGCAATAGCAAGTAGGATCCTAATGGATTTAAGCATTGCTACTGGAGAGAAAGTTTCATCATAGTCCAATCCTGGTCTTTGACGAAAACCTTTCGCTATTAGCCTTGCTTTAAAGGTCTTTACCTGTCCATCTATACCAATCTTTCTTTTAAAGATCCATTTGCTCCCAACGGGTTTTATTCCAGGAGGCGCAACGTCCAAAGTCCATACTTTGTTGGTATACATAGACTCCATTTAGGATCTCATGGCTTCCAGCCACTTCACTGAGTCACCACTCGTGATAGCTTGCTGAAAACTAGTAGGGTCATCATCATCTATGATGCAATCTTCTCTATCACCATCAATGTGAAACCCATAGTATCTCTCTGGTGGGCGAGAAGTTCTACTAGATCTCCGGAGCGGCTGAGGTTCTTGAAGTTCTACTGCAACATCAGTTTCAACCAATTCGTCCTGAGTAATTTGTGTCTCTAGAACCTCTTCTAGTTCTACCGCATTGCCATCAGTACTGTCTATAAAGATTTCATTTTCCAAAAATGTGGCATGCTGAGCAACAAACACCTTTTGTTCCTCCTTGTGGTAGAATAGATATCCATACGAATGTTTTGGATACCCCACAAATTTACACATGACCGATCGTGTCTCGAGTTTGTCTGGATTCTGCTTTTTAACAAAAGCCGAACAACCCCAAATCCTAACTATTTTAAGAGATGGTCTCTTTCCACTCCATATCTCATATGGAGTGGTAGACACGGTCTTGGTAGGAACCCTGTTTAACAGATACATCGCTGTCTCTATTGCATGCCCCCAAAAGGAAAGCGGCGACTCAGCATCACACATCATGGATCTTACCATATCTAATAGGGTATGATTCCTCCGTTCTGACACACCATTGTGCCGTGGTGTGTAAGGTGGAGTGAGCTGAGAGAGAATCACATTCTCTTTTAAGAAGTCTAAAAACTTTGTACTTAAATATTCTCCACCTCGATCTGATCAAAGTTTCTTGATGCTCAAGCTTGTTTGTTTTTCTACTTCAAGTTTGTACTCCTTGAATTTCTCGAAAGCTTCGGATTTGTGCTTTATCAAAAACACGTGTCCAAATCTTGAGAAATCATCAGTAAAAGTAATGAAGTACGAAAAACCACCTCTAGCATGTATAGACATGAGTCCGCATACATCACTATGTATAAGGCTTAAGAGTTCCACAGCTCTTTCTCCGTGTCCAGTAAACGGAGTTTTGGTCATTTTACCTTTGATACAAGACTGACAAGTCGCATAAGATTTATATTCAAAAGGATTTAAATATCCATCTTTATGTAGTTTGTTTAGTCTTGTTTCATTAATATGACCAAGTCTACAATGCCAAAGAAAAGCTTCATTTATATCTGAAAATTTTCTTTTATTAGTATGTCGTATATTGAAAACTGTGTGTTGGTTCAGGACGTAAATACCGTTATTTAATGTACCATACCCAATCAACTCTTGATTCAAGTTAATGTTCATAACATTATTTTGCAATACAAAATGATATCCTTCATTGTCCAACAAAGAAACGGATATTATATTACATAGCATACTAGGTACAAAATAACACGGGTTTAAAACCAAAATACAACCCGAAGGCAACCCAAGATGATACTCTCCTACGGATACAGCATGTACATCGAAACCATTTCCAACCGCAGAGTATGGTCACCTGTCTTCAAAACTCTACTATTTCTCAATCCCTGCATACAATTGCAGATATGAGAACCAGAACCGGTATCTAATACCCAAGATGCAGAGTTTACAGAAAAACAGTTTTTAGTTACAAACACACTTGAAGTGGAAGCATCAGCATGCTTCTTCTTCTTGAGATCAGCAAGATACACAGCACAGTTGCGTTTCCAATGTCCTGACTTGTGGCAGTAAAAACATTCTCCTTTCCCGCTTCCCGCAGCCCCGGATTTGTCTTTCCCCTTTGCCTTTTTAACTCCACCTTTCTGTTTGATGGACTTCTTCTTTTTCTTTCCCTTGGCCTTGGCTTTTGGGACTGAAGAGGAAGATGGCCCAGCAAGCAGAGCGGGAGTCCTCGTTGTTTTCAACGTGCTCTCTGCACTTCTCAACATATTGAGAAGTTCAGGCAATGATTTCTCCAAATCGTTCATATTGAAATTCACTATGAACGGAGCAAAGGCAGGGGGGAGAGACTGTAGAACAATATCCGTATATTGCTCATTATCCATGGTCCATCCCAGTTCCTCAAGTTCTTCTATAAGACCAATCATCTTCAAAACATGGTCTCCTACTGATGTACCAGGGGACATTCACATATGAAACAGCTTTCGAGATGCCTCGTATCTCAAAGTACGAGATTGCTCTTCATACAAATCCTTTGTGTAAAGAAAGATGGATTGTACATCCATTTTCTCGTGTTGTTTATGATGGATATTGTCCATAGAAGCAAGCGCGAGGTACTTGGCCGTATTACAATCAATATCCCAAGTTTTTCGGATCTCCCTATCCGAGACAGATGATTCAGGTCCTGGGACGGGTGGGGCTTAGGTTGTGAGGACATATGATACTTTATCATATGTAAGTGCATTGTTCAAGTTCCTCAACCATTCTTTATAGTTCGGTCCAGTCAATTTATTTTTCTCTAGTAGAAGTTTAAGTCCCGTCATCGGTATCTGCCATTAGGAGAGAGAAAAGAATACACTCAGGGAAATGCTCTTGCAAAGAATTAGATTGGTTATTATCTTATCTAATCGATGTCTCCCACTGCTTTTATCAAATTTTCTTTCAAAACCTGAAAAGAAAACTAGCCAGGATTAATTACATTCTACAGTTTTGCTAACCGGTCAGCCAAGACAGTGTCGGTACTTTGAGGGAGGTTCCCCGTGCTTTCGCACGGACCTAATTAAAATAAACCTCATTTTCCCAGAGGTCAAACCTCATTTTCCCAGAGGTCAAACCTCGTTAACACCTTTCTAGACACCTACTGGATTAGCTAATTGTAAAGTGTAAAATTCTCCTGGAAGTAACACTTACTCACAGTGGGATCGGGATCCAACTATCATATAGATGGTATGCAATCTCATTACAAATTTTAACTCTTGAAACTCCCAATTTTGTTTTTACCCCTAGTTACTTATGACCTTGGCTATGGTCAAAATATCATAAGTACTAGTCAAGTTCTACCCGTCATTTCGAGATTAACTAGACCCACCCATATGACCCTTGACTATGATCAACATAATCACATGAATGTCCTAACTGATCGCATCATATGCTTTGTAGGAAGACATCACTTAGCTACCGTACACTACGCCTTGACTATGATCAAAATACGTAGCACGAATACTAAGTACTCTGCTTCCTAAAATGACGGAGGGTTTTGGATGGTTTTTATGAAAACCTTTAACGCTTTGAACTTGATCTCGTTGTAGAATCAAAACAGTTTAGAAAAGGAGTGGCTTAAGCTCCGCATCTTTTGAAACTTGCATTTTTCATAAAAAGGCCGAGTGGGTTTCAAATCTGATTCTACAACATCTTTTAGGTTTCTTTTACTTTACAATAATCTCATTAATGTAATCCCATCATTTAAGTTCCTAAGCCATCACAGAAAAGAAATGCAAATAGAACGTACACTTATGCCATCCGCATTCGCCACAGTGTCCCGTTATGCACCGTTAGGTTACTTAACTAACGACATAGCGGGGCGGGACTAGTGCGGGTGTAAAACATAAGCAATGTTTATTATATATCATATATATAATAATAATCCATTCGTCTCAGATACTAAGTAATCACATTACAGAATATCAACAGCAGAAGCACATATGAAAATAAAAGGATATCTAGGATGTCCGTATTTTGTATTTAGCCAACAATAGAAAATACGGATTCCACGGTCGCGATAAATAGCCAAGCCCACACCCCTAGACCCCTACGAGAGTGGCAAGTGATCCTGCCAATTCTAGAGTTTAGAAGACCCGGTCTCGACTCCTCGAGATGGCCTCCCACTGAACCCTAGAACCCGGTCACTTGTGCTCCCCTCCTTGGGTCTATCCTAATGCGGAAAAGTAAATAATATACAATGATGGAAACTTCTTCCTCATCCCGGAAGTGCCCCAAATAAAAGAATATTACATACAATTGATTTATACATGAATGAAAATAAAACTCTCATCTCATATAAAACCCCCGGCTATTCAATCGCGACAATCATGCACATCATATCTCAGCAACACATAATATCTCATATCATCAACGTAAGCAAGTATGCGTATCCCGATTGTCGTTGATATATAGAAACGAAGCCGGCGATACCCCACATACTACGCTTACGGTCACAGAAAAGAAAGTGAAAAACTACAACATTTGGAATCCACAATAACTTTAGACATCGTAAATCCGAAATATCACATACTTTACATTTCATGCCTAACTATATGAATTCCACATATTGTATCACATTCCAGATAAATAGACAGTATTAAACTTTCCGATTGAATAATCAAATACCCAAGATTTCCTAAATAGCTCAACACTTGAGCGGAGTTCAAAAATCCCAGAACATGTCTCAGTAGCAGTGGTCCAGCCGTAGAAGGGTCAAGCCAACGCCTCACATGTGGCACGCCGTACTGCCCCAAACCCTAAGGTTTAGAGGCAGTTCAGACGGTCACATAATCGAGTTAAGGTTTGTGTTCTTCTAGAGGGTCCACCGCGTTACTTGCACGTTTTTCCGAAAGATTTAAACTCAAGAAAAATTCAACACTTGAAAGTTTTTCGTGCCGGGAAAAAGTGAGTTAATGATATCCATTCGAACATTTTAATAGTTTCTAAATTATCCGGAAAACAGAACGAAATTAAATTTTTCGATCGAATCAACGAATTCAAAATAATCCCCAGAACACTCAACACATGAGTCAGATTAATAATACCCAGAAATATGCAGGAACAGCTACGGATATTACTGTACCAACACGTGTCTCCAATTCACTTATTTGGCCGCGGAACCGCCGCGAAAAGCATGTTCTTGGCGCGGTTCCGCGGCTCTTTGAGAGACTTGGGGGCTCGTGTTTCAGGGTTATCCTTAAAATTGCCTGCTGATTTTTTTGAGTATTTTTAGTGCAGAAAAAATCAATTTTTTATAAAATTTCCAGAGAAGCGTCTAATATGGTGTTTCGTGTTTCGATCGGAGTTTTAACTTCGCCTAAACATCGCCTAAAGCTCTAGCTTGGCTCTGATACCATTGTTGGGTTTACCTAACACCTCATCAAGGGTTTAGAAGCATCACATATGCCAAAATCAAATTTTGAAGGTGCTAAGTGAACATGACAAGAATCATAACTAGAAATTTAGGGTTTCTTTCAACTAAGCATCACATGCAAATGAAAAAACTATCACTAAGGGTAGAGATTACAACCTTTGTAGACCTCCCTTGGTGACTCCTTGGCACTATAAGAGTTTGGAACGGATCGATGGAAGCCTTCTTAGTCCACGATGATCCACCCGAAGTCCCTTTGCCTAAAGCTCTTTGCTTTACTTGATTTGTGAATGAAGTAGAGCAAACACCCTACACAAATGGGCTAGATATGTGTAGTATGATGATGTGGTTTGTATTCTATAATCAAAACCCTTTCTTTTTTTATCAACTTCACTCAAAGAAAATTTCAAGAGAGGAAGAAGAAGATAATGGTGGCTAAGCTTGAGCTCAAAGGATAATGATATGAATGAATTATTGAGATGAGAAAGAATAATCTATATTATATCCTTCTCACTTCAACCATGGTTAGTAATTATCTAGATCTTTATCAATGAGTTAATAATGCAAAAGGATAATTAACTCAAGGTTAAAAAGTAGTTGAAGTATGGTCAAAGATGAAAAACATTAACCATGAGTGAATTATCCTTTCTTTTAATTCAAAATGATAAATAAATAAATAATTACTACAATATGAGTCTTGCATTGCCACCAAATATGTATCAACAACCATGATACAATGTATGTATGTATGTGTTCATGCACATCATCATGTGCATACATGCATGGATACAAAAAAATAGAAAAATGGTTTAATTAAAGAATTAATCTAAAAGTCATTTGTTAAATCAACACTTGATTTTGCAAACCGGTCATATCACATATGACCCGACCAATAGAAAATGCCTGATTAATATACGGTATCACATATCCGTATTTAATCGGGTCCCAGCGCATATCTCATATGCACACCACATCTTTTCGCCTGAGCCAGGAAACTTCATTGTGGGACTCTAAGACTCGTCAATACGCCGGCAGTAGGTGATGATCATATCAAATACCAACAAGCCGCAAGCGGTCAGCTAAACGTAACGGCCACCCAGGTTTTGAGCGATCAGAAGAAAACCAGCGAAGCTGTCAAAACTCCCATTGAGCCAACTGGCAACACTTACCGTACAGTACGGTCTCCTCGTGAGATATGTTGCATATCGAGTCTAGGGATGGAATCGTCGACCCCAATAACTCAATAATTCATCCTGGTGTATGGCTCATAACAGATCGAGAAACTACTGATAACGCTTATCAGTAAATCTCAGTAGCCCTGGCCAGGGACTTCCTGTTATAGCCAATCGAGCATAGCACAACATCAACTCCCAATACCGGGAAAGACGAGACCCCTCCTATCGCTCATCACCTCCATGTGCCTCGGGACTGTACCCAAAGTCCACCTGTTTGCACGACTCAGTAGAGCCGTGGTAGGGTGGATATCAAAGTACAGTGGGAGGACACACAAGACTCTATGGCGATCTTCAGTCTACAGACTAGCCTGTACCAGTGTCCCCTGAGAACTGCAATCCGACGATAGATATAATACCACATAGGAGTTCTCTGTGAGTCCGTTCAGGGTACCGAGTCTCCACTGAGCACCCGCATACAATCTTTGGTGTCACCTCACCAGATGGATATGGGATCATCCATCGCCCATCATATGGGACAAGAATAGTATACGTTAGTCTACTCTGGAATATCGTTGCCCCATCTCGATACACCAACGACTAGGAACAGTTCAAGGATATGCTTATAAACTACCCATGCCCTACTTGTATGATCCGCATCATAGTCACAGTAGTCAAGAAAATATCCTGAGGACTTTATCAACATGTGCAAATGAATAAAATCATGATCAAATCAACATGTCAAGATAAAGTAAACCAGATAGCATACTATCATGTTCAGTGAGAAAGTCATCTAAATTCATATATACATGTCCAAGCATCCACTATACATATAATGGCCTCTAGGGCATACATATATCTAACAGCAATTACCGATGATAATGTTTATGAGCCGGCAAATAAATGTACGTGGAACATGCACATCATCGGTAATAGTGCTGGTGTCCTAACAGGCAGAATTTCATATTAGCTAAAAAAACATATGTATGAATATGCAATACGATGATTACAACATGAATATAACGGCGAATGTGTAGTAAACGCACAACTAGAAAATACGTACTAATTACGAGTCATACGGTTTGTTGTTTGAAAAAGCACGATTTATTTGTTTTGAAAATAAGTATGACTCGAGCCTAAACTAATATCTACCTAACCAACTAAGGAACTAACTAAAGACACTTGTCGAAAGGTAAGAAGAATCCTCCTAAAGTCTGAGTCGATATCTCAAGTAGTGGGTGATCCAGCCTCAATAGCGTCACGTACGTAGTACGACTTCCTCGAGTCATGAATGCGGATCAATCATCACATCTATACCTCGTACGGTAAAATCCATCGTACGGCATCCCAACATCGGGGTATGGTCAACAATCATATATACATCATCATTCGTATAGTAGCATCATCAAACAATATCATGGTCAAGGGTACAGTACTATAATCGCATACATCTCAATATCATCAAACATATATCATTGTCTGTGTAAATATACATCGTTAAATGATCCACTAGAATATCATGTCATATATCATATCGTGATTAAGTCACATATTACAATCCGGGTTCTATTCTAGAGTCTCGTTCATTTCAATGTCATCTACACAAATCATCGTTTATATATTTTCTCATTACCCAACGATCCGCTAATATCGTAACACATTTCATATCATATTTCGGTCATATATCCAATATCTCACGGCGTCATGCGCCCGATCATATCGACTCATCCCCAAGCATCATATAATACCCTCATATCACATGTATATGTTGTGTCTATCTATATATATATATATATATATATATATATATACACACACACACACACACACACACACATACACCAAGTCAAGTTTATGTGTGTGTGTGTCTACATGAAACCTATGAATTCCCTCCAAGGCAATCATCCTCTGGTTAAGTCTTTCTAAATCAGTCTAATCCAACCTAAAGTCTTCAATAGTACCCTACTCGCTAAGAATTTAAGGTCACGTCCGACTTCCTAATAATAGTACATAATAGCCTTATTCTACGTTTGCGGGGGTGCTATACGCCATCCACCCGACTTCCCCCGTAGATAAACATCTACTTACCTGGTCCTTGTCTGCCGAAATCGATGTCGCCATCCTCTTCTTCATCGTCCGAAGTCCACGTGAGGGGTACCTATACGCAAACATATATAATATTGTAAACCGAATCGCGGATAAAACCAAAACGACGCACGAAACGCGCATAGGTTAAAACCTATGACCCGCTCATGCAAAAGAACCAAATAACCCTCGATATCGGCATACAAACACTGATTGATCGAGATAAAACACAAACGTACAAATCGTAGTTCCAAAACTCATAAATTGTAATATAAAACAGGGTTTAAATCATCAAAACCTTAAAATTAATCAAATCGTTCTATTTCGCAAAAACCTAGAAAGCGTCAATTAACCGTTTTACTTCAAAACTTGATGTTTAAACAAAACTAGTGGCCACAATATACTCTAAATATCATAACTAAGTCTTACAAACCATTTCTATAATTTAATCTCATCAATTTGTATTAATCCAAAATTTCTAGTTTGCAATTTTATCCGATTTTAACAATTTAAAGGTAACACTTAACAAATTAACAACTAAACTAGGATTTTCATATATTAAAATGTTAAACCACTCATGGAAAGCTTATTGATGGGCTAAAAACCCTAATAAGATTTTAATCCCACATTTTAAATTAATTTCTAAAACCTAGTTTGCAAAATAGCATAATCAGCAAAATTTTAATTTAACAATTAGCAACTATTAACTAGATTAGGTTTTGCATTCCATTAACTTGTTAATCTACACATTAAAACCTTAATCTTATGATAAAAACCCTAATTTTATCACAAACCATTTTCTAGAATTTTCAATCATGCAATTAGAACCAATTTAAAACCAAATTAAACACTTAATAAGCTAATTTAAAGTGATTAACTAAAAATTAAACCAAGGGCTTAGGATTATACCTCAACATTCAAGAGATCAAACTTGCAACATGGCCTCCCTAATTGCTCTCTTGCTTCATGAATCCAAACTAGATAGGTCAAAGAATAATGGGTAGGATTTAAATTAGGAATTTGTGGGATTTTTCATGGATTTTTGATGAATTTTTGAAGAGTTTTGAAGCAAGTGAAGTTGGGAAATATTTTGGGGCAGCATGAGGGGAGGCTCGGCCACTAGGGGAGAGAAAGAGAGAGAGAGAAAAAAAAGTGTGTAGAAATGTGTAGAACTTCCCCACTTAAACATATAATTATTCTTTTATTTAATTAATTCATTTCTTATTTAATATTGTGCTAGAATGCTCTAGAAATATAAAGACAAATGGAGAAAAAGAGAATGTATGGTGACATGTTATTAAGTTTGTCATGGTCCACATTTGCTAAATTAACCCATTAAAATTTGTAATTTACACTAATTTAATGTATAATTAAAGCTTATGTTATTATTTGAATTTAATTAATTAAGGGAAAATATTTAAGTAAACTAATAATTTATAAGTGACTAAACAAATACCAAATACTAGCAATTACATAGTTAAAATAGACGTATTTAATTCTATATTGAAAAATAATTATAGTTGAGTTTTATGGAAAATACGGTTTATTTTACCGATTATCAGAAAATTCACCTAAAGGATTTTATTTATTTATTTATTTTTAAAACGTTACAATCTTCCCCCTTAAAGAAATTCGGTTCCCGAATTTGAATTAAAACTCCCCCAAATACTAAAACATTTAGCAAAACATACAAATCGTCGGGGGTCCGAAATCATCAATACATAAAACACCTCTTAGCGCAATGCATGCGCATGAAAAACAGGTACATAACCCAAAATCAAAGCTCCGTCAAATATAACGCAATCATCGGAGTCATCACGAAAATCCCATGTCAAAATCCAATACGAAAACTAACTTAAAATAATAATACTTATATAGTACGCATCGTTCGTAAAAATAGCGAAACATCCAACTAGAAATCCATGCAAAACCCTTTTTCAAATCGCCGTGCGATGCGCGTATCACGGCACAAGTAGCGGACGTTCATTTTAAGGAAAAAAATAGCTATACATATATATATATATATATCTTTTATTTAACATGCACGTTCCGCCCTTTTTGAAAATAATTTAGAAAGGGTTTCCTTTGTAAAATATTTCGTGTCACCTCAGACACGTAGGAAATTATGGAGACTATAGCTCCTTTTTGGAAATCCCTTCGGTAACTATCAATGCATGCAAAAACACCTAGGTACTGTTCTCAGAACAGTCCTGCTCAGTTACTAAACCAAATAGTAATTATCATAAAAACATGCTGCTCAAAATAAAATCAGTCTCAAATACAGTATACAAATACCTCGTGCGTCCGGTGCGCATGAAAATCGAAACCAAATACAGATGCCACGAGTATGCACAGAAACAAAACCGAGTGCAACGGGTGTGCACCAAAAAACATCTGTCAAGTGCAACGGGCGTGCATGACAACAATATCAGGTCCATCTAATCTGCACAAATCTCGATTTAGTCCATCTGGTGTGCACAAAATCGCATCAAGTGCGCCAAGTGTGCGCAAGAATCTCAGTCCAGAGCATATGGTGCACGAAAACATATATCAAATATCAAAATCGAAATCAGAGGTATACGACATACACCGAATCAAAATCATGTATACCGCGATAGATAAACTCACAACCACATGCATCAGTGTGCACAAGACAAAATCGAAATACGAAAAGTGCATGAAAATTATATCGAAGCATAAGTCCAAAATCATGTGCAACCCATATACACGAAATCAAATCAGCATCTCAGAATGTATAAAATCAAAATCAAGTGCAATGGGTGTGCACAAAACGAACATCAATACATCCGATACATGGAACACGAATCGAGTGAAAAGAATGAGTACATAGGAAGACAAATCATAAAACGAAATCCTCAAAATACCAAAATCCAAACAACGAAAATGTGATATTCAAATCACCAAATCGCAAATCGTAACACCGACGTCGATGGGCTCCTCTTTTCTCTGGTGTCGACTGATTCGAACTCATCTCTTCATAGCTGAATGCACGGCGTTACAACAACTATACTCATATCTGGAGTCTCCCAAGTAATGTACCCCTTCACATGATATCCAGACTACGTTAAACCTTTCGATCGATTCATCAAAGTCCCATAATTCCCCGAGAGCTCAACACTCAAGTACAGTTTAAAAATATCCAGTACATACCACAGCACCTGCGGAGCAGCCGTAGAAGGGCAAACCCAAGCCTCACTAATAGCACCGCAGAACATCCGTAAACCCTAAGGTTCATCAGCGTTTTCATGGTCATTATGTCGAGTTAGGGTTTCATTCTTCTAGAGGGTCCATATAAATACCTGCATGTTCTTCCGAATACCTTAAACTTGAGAAAATGGGTTTCTGACATTCGTTCGAACCTTTTAACTTCGTCTGGACGACATGTGAATACCCTTCGTCTGCATGCTAAATAATGCTTCAATCCTCCAGAATAGACGATACCCTAACGGTCATCGCATTCGAGCCGCTGCTCTCTGCCCGTGCGACCGTGGTAACAGAAACCACCATCCGACATTGACGAAGATAGATCATAGGAACGAATAGAATACGATGCAAAGAAATATACATCCTAAGGTTTCTTAAGAAGAGTAGCGTATCGTAAGTATGCCGCGGATCATACCCACGGTACGTCACTCTACCTAAGTCACCTACTCCATCAACCAAGGTCAACCTAGACTTAGACAAGGGTTAAACCTAGCGCTCTGATACCAACTTTGTCACGAACCGAAGGTACGGAACGTGACCGGCACTTAAATTAAGAAAAGTCTAAAGGCGTAACGTAATCTAAGTAAGCCGAAGCCCAGAAATATAAACCATTTAAAATTAGAAATGTAGGAAAACATGTCTAAAGAAACATCAAATTTCTCAAAAATTTCGGCAGAGTCTCCTTTGTAAAAGCTGGCCCCAAATGGGTACAAGCAAGAATATATAGATAAACAATAATAAAAAAGGCATCCCCAAGCGGGATCTAGCTCTTCGCTAATTGGCGGTCATAACCACGCAAGCAATATAATATACAACGCCGAAGAGCAAGGAACAAAACTCAAAGAAAACCATCAAAACCACCAGAGAACTATAATAATATAAGCGCGACTTTAAGGTCAAAGAATAAACAACCGGTCTTCTAAATCTATCAAGTAATACCAGTCTGGTTGATGGAGCTTACTAGATACAAATGAAATAATAAAAGTACAATGGCGGTCCTGATACAAGTGAACCAACCTACCAAGAAAATCACTCTGAATGAAATGATGTGCCAGTAAGCTGCCAAGGAAACCTGTACATCGAAACCTGTAAGAAAATTTGGCACAACGGGGGTGAGTTGCCAACTCGTGAGTAGAAGACATCTGCGAGTAGAAATTGCATGCACGACGCTCTCCTAGATCATAATAATAATACTTAATATAACCCTAGTCATCTAGTAGTGGCAGGGTAATAATCTATGCGTAAGTGAAATGCTCAGTGCCCGTGTCAGTGCCTCAAGTATTAACATGTCATGCGTATGAGTATGCATGCACCATGAATGTAAAACAATCAACCATGAAATCTGGATATATCTGTATAAGAAATCTTTAACGTTTATCATAGTAAAATTTGTATGGTAATCTGAAACATCATCAATGAAATCCATGGAAATCCGTGTCAAGTATCGACAAAAAACAGGTAAATCTCAAAGTCTCAATACTGTTAGTGTATATGCCCTAGAGGCCATTACTGTATCATACTGGATTGTATATTACTTGATGGGAGCTTGGGATATTCACCTTGTATTGACATTCTTGCTCAAAATGGTAGTATGCTACTTGGTTTGTTTCTGCTTTAATGTGTGCATGTGTTTCTTTTAGCATATCACCTATGCACATTAGTGGAGCCCTTAGGATCTTTGCTTGATTACCAGCGTTGTGATGGCAGTCACACTCGTAGGGGCTGGGTAATCTATAAGCACATCCTTATGCAGGTCCCTAGTCGCAGGACTGTCGAGACAGGGCATCGATACTCCGGAGTAGACTAGCGTATGCGCTTCTCATCCCAGCTTGGGAGACGGCTTGTCCCACAGCCGTCAGTACGTCGTACTTGGGATAGTATGCGGGTGCTCGTTAGGTTATGAGTACACTGGACAGGACTCGTCGGGAACTGTTGGTTGGTATTATACTTATCGTCAGTTATCAGTTCCCAAGTGACATGAGTACAGCTTAGTCCGTTGACTTGACACTTTCACTTCGCCTCGAGTGTGTTCCCACTGTACTTTGATTACTACCCTACCACGGCTCAAAGGAGTCGTGCAAACAGGTAGTTTTTGGGTGCAGTCCCGAAGCACTTGGAAGCAGTGACGGTTAGACAGGATTCGTCTCTCCCGGTATTGGGGGTTGATATTGCGCTGTGTCTAGGAGAGCCATTACACAAAGTCCCTGGCCAGGGCAAACGAGATAGACTGGTAGGTTTCCAGGGTTATCTCAAGTGTTCTGGGCTACACTCCGGCATGACTTTTACTGCTAGTAGGGGACTGACGTTTACCGCCCCCCTAGGCCTGCCATGCGATGTTCTTAGAAGAACAGACCGGACTGTACGGAGACTGTCACATTCAGGCTCAGTAGGAGTTCAGATGGGGTTTACCTCGTCAGTCTTCTTATCGGCATCTACCTAGGGACCGTTACGTACAGCTAGTGCCGCTTGCGGTCTGTGGTTAAACCCACTGCCAGCGTAGTGTCGAGTCTTTAGAGTCCTACACAGAGGGTTATTCGCCTTTAGGCAAAATGAGTAGAGGTCGCATGGTATTGCGACAGGGTTCGTTCACATCCGCGCACTTGTGCACGTTTGGTGTCCGGACAGCTTATACTAGCGGGTTTTGGTTTAAGCCGGATCCTAGTATATGTTTTGGGATTGGTTTTATCTCATTGTATTCGTGTTCCTCGGAACACGGATACGGGTGTGTATGCACAGCTGACTGAGACAGAGGCAGATGACTTTGATTAGGGTTGATGACTATTGTCATTTTCTTAACCCTAATGTTTTGTGGGAATTATGATTTATTAATAATTAGTTAATTATAATTGTGCATGGTTAGGGTTGTTGACCATTTGACTATACTTGACTTGTTGACCTAGGTTGACAAGTTGACCATCATCATTCCATATGAAAGATGCTCTTTGATCCTTGCAAAAGCATTTAATGTGAAATGATAATGGTCATTTCTTGATTAACCATGACAATTATCTTTTGCTAATTATCTAATTTCTATAATTCACATATATATGAGAAGGTTGAGATATTCTTCTCACTTTATCATTTCCATTCTCTCTCCTCCTCTTCTCTCTCTCTAGCTCTCCCCTCTCATGTGATGAGAACCATTTGAGCTTGAGATAATCCCTCCAAAAACACTCTCTACTCTTTCTAAGGTCCTAGGTCTAGCACACCAAGCACCTTAGTTACTTCTAGTTTGAGGTTGGAGCCAAAGGTTGAGGCCCTCGGGTGGATCTTTCTTCGGCAAGAGAAGCGACAAGGAGAACCCTTTCTTTCACTCCAAGGAGCAAGGAGAGAAGGACTTGATGCCTTAGGTATAACCCACTTTCCGAGTAGCTAAACTCTTTAGCTTTGTTAGTTAGTTTTGTTTAGCAAAGACCCCTCCTTTAAATAGTCCATGTTGCCTAGAGTTGTAAAAATCGAATTTTTCATAATGTTTCCGCCTCTCCGCAAGCACCGGGGTGGGCAACGTGGACTTACAGTGGTATCAGAGCCTAGCTAAACACAAACTAACTAGTTAGCAAAGTATATAGAACTTCGATCGCAAAAAACCGCAAAACATTTTTCCAAAACCTTAACTTTCTGCCGATTTTTAAACCTGCTTTAAAATTAATAAATCATATCTTAAAAATCGGCTCAGGCTTTTCTAAGTACATGGAAGAAAAATGACCCACTGAACCGACCAACTCACCGCGGTTCCGCGGCAAGAGCTTGCTCTTACCGCGGATCCGCGGCCGAGTTGACTCGGCCGTTGATCGTTTTTCCTGCAGTTTACTTCTGGGGGTGTTTTGTGATTTTTGAGATAGTTTGTTTCCACCCAGATTTTCCAGAGAACAATTTAGTTTTTGGGGTGGTCACAAATCCGTATTTTTGATCGAACTTCTTTACACTTTGGCTAATGGGTTATATCTGTAATGTGTTATATGTATTGAACGTCTGCTAATCTCTATACGTCGATTAGTGGGGGTTATACATATCTGTGATCTGTAATGTTGTTGGTATGCGTATATGAATTCGTTGGATTGTCGCGGATGAAGAGCCGGGGGGTTATGAGATGAGAGTTTTCTTATTCTTTCAATTCTTGTAATATGTAAATTGATGTAATAATTATTTGTATGGCCGCACAACCGGGTCGGGGTTGTAGCCGTCATTGTATAATTTCTTTTTACTGTTTTTGCTCCTAGGATAGACCCAAGGTGGGGTGCACAAACTACCGAGTATCTCGAAGTGACGAGTGGCCTACTCACGGTGTTGAGGGAGGTTGCTTCGCTTCGGGTACTTGGCGGGTAGTTTGCCGCACCCGTAGGGGTCTAGGGTGGGATTTGGCTATTCATCGCGACCGTGTAATCCGTTCTTCGTTACAGGCTCATACGAATTGCAGATTCCTAGTATATCCAATGTATTCATCTGTGATCTGGAATGGCTATCATTGCATGTGACGAATGTTTATATATATATCTATATGATATATATTTAGGCGTTGCTTATGTTTTGCATCCACGCTAGTCCAGCCCCCGCTCTGTCGTTAGTTAAGTAACCTAACGGGTGATGACGGGACCCTGTGGCGAATGCGGATGGCATAAGCGTACGTCATATTTTCGTTGTTTTCTACAATGGTAAGATTAAATGATGGGACGCATTAGAATTAATGCAAGATAAAATAAACCAAGTAAAAGTCGTTGGAACACTTTGAAAACCACTCGGTTCTTTTCGAAACCAAACTTTTAAATGCGGAGCTTGAACCACTCCTTTTGAAAGTTATCTCGTTCCTTCGATTATATTAAGTTCACTACGTTCACGGTTTCGCCAAAACCATCCGTAGCCCTCCGTCGTTTCACATGAATGGTCAATAAGTATTCAAGCTATATATGTTGGCCAAAGTCAAGGCATAGTGATTGGTAGCTATTGGGTATTCATGTGCAGCATAGATAAATGTGTTGGTTTGGGGCAGTCGTTCTACCATTTTGGCCAAAGTCAAGGGTATGTGCGGGTGGGCTCAAATTAACCTGGAGAATGACGGGTAGAACTTGACATGTGACTTATGATATTTTGGCCAAAGTCAAGGTCATAAGAGCATAGGGCAAAAATCCACATCGGGTGTTTCAAAAGAACTGAAACTTGCTAGCGCTGCATACCATTTGGAGTGTGATGATTCTGGTAGGATTCCTTCAGTTTTGTCACGCGATGATATTTGGATCCCGATCCTACTGTGAGTATATGCTACTCCTCCGGAACTTTCTCACTTAACGATCAATGCTATAAACTAAGTAGGTGTCTAGAAAGGTGTTAGCGGGGCTACGCCCACAGGGGAAAGAGGTTACTTAATTAAGGAACTTCGCGAAAGCGTTGGAAAACCTCCCTCGAAGTACCGACACTGGCCTGGCTGAACGGTTAAGCAAGTATTGTACGGTGAGATTGATCCCGACTAATTCTTCCTTTATGGTTTGAGGAGGAATTCGAGAGACAGTACGAGCCATCCTGTTTAGACAAATTAAAAACCACTCTTAACTTGCAAGAGCATCATGCTAAAGTGTTTCTTCTCTCTCTCCTAATTGCAGCGAACATTTATCATGACTGGACTTAAATTACTTCTAGATAAAAACATACTGATAGGGCCAAACTACAAAGATTGGCTCAGGAATGTCAAAATGGCAATCACTTATGACAAGTTGGGGTATCTTCTTACCAACAAAGCTCCCCATGTCCCAGGTCCCACCTCCAGCGTCGCGGATAAGGAAATCCGTAAGACTTAGGAGATCGACTGCGTGAAGGCCAAGTGCCTCGTGCTTGCCTCTATGGACAACGAACATCAGAGGAGGCACGAGAATATGGACCTCGAATCCATATTTCTCCGTACAAAAGAACTGTATGGAGAGCAATCTCGTATCGCAAGATACGAAGTGTCGAAGAAGTTATTTTCGGCAAGATTGGCCGTCGGATCATCGGTAGCGGAACACGTGCTTAAGATGATTGGCTACATAGAGGAGATCGCGGACCTTGGGACCACGTTGGAGAATGAGCTCTATACGGACTTGATTCTTCAGTCCCTTCCTTCCACTTACGCCCAGTTCATCCTGAATTTCAACTTGCAAGAAAAGGAAGTTGAACTTTCAGAGCTCCTCAACTTGCTGAGGAGTGCAGAGGGCACCCTACAGAAAGGTAGGGAAACATCCACTTTGTTTGTAGGAGGATCTTCCTCTTCTAGGTCCAGGGCGAAAGCCAAGGAAAAGAAGAAGAAAACCCCTGCCAAACCAAGGGACGGTGTTAGTAAGGTGGATACGAAGGGAAAGGAAAAAGCAACAAAGGTAGCGGGGAAGCTTGTGGATAAGGAAGAATGCTTTTACTGTCACAAGAGTGGACACTGGAAGAAAGATTGCAGGGCTTGGAAATCCAGAACACAGGATCTGAAGCAGGTTGCGGCTTCAGCTTTAGGTGTGTATGTTATTGAAAACTGTCTATCAATAAACTCTACTTCCTGGGTATTGGATACCGGATCAGGATCTCATATCTTTAATTCTTTGCAGGCGTTGAGAAAGCGTAGGTTTTTGAAAGCAGGTGACATGACCCTCAAAGTTGCAAACGGAGCTAGCATGGATGCTGAGGCCGTGGGGGACTATCACCTGGGAATGTCAGATGGACATGTTTTGGTTCTACGTAATTACTTTTTTGTACCCAACGCAACTTGTAATATCATTTCTGTATCTTTGATTTCTAAAGAAGGTTATGGATTTGCGTTTGTAAGTAATGTTGTAAACATTCACCTTAATCAAGTTCTGATTGGGCCAGGTACATTGAGCAATAGTATATACGTATTAAACCAACCACAGATTTTCAATGTCCAGAATACACACAAAAGAAAGTCTCCGGAAACAAATCAGACTTTCTTATGGCATTGTAGACTGGGTCACATCAATGAGAGAAGGTTGACGAAGTTACATACAGAAGGATATTTGGATCCGTTCGAATATCAATCATATGCAACTTGTTAATCCTGTCTCAAAGGAAAGATGACAAAGACTCCGTTCACTGGACACGGAGTAAGAGAGAGCGAGATCTTGGGACTCGTACAAAGCGACGTGTGCGGTCCAATGTCTACGCATGCACGAAGCGGTTATTCTTACTTCATTACTTTTACGGATGACTTTTCAAGGTACGGTTATGTCTTCTTAATGAAACATAAATCCGAAGCCTTTGGAAAATTCCAGGAATATAAAAATGAAGTAGAAAAACAAACAGGCAAAAGTATCAAGACACTGAGATCTGATCGAGGTGGTGAATACTTGAGTGCCGAGTTCCTGGATTACTTAAAAGAGAATGGAATTCTCTCTCAGCTTACTCCTCCATACACTCCGCAACATAACGGTGTATCGGAGAGACGGAACCGGACCCTATTGGATATGGTACAGTCCATGATGAGTAACGCAGAGTTACCGCGATCATTCTGGGGATATGCGCTAGAATCAGCTGCATACCTTTTGAACCGAGTTCCCACTAAGACTGTGCCTATTACACCATATCAGATGTGGTGTGGGAAGAGACCCTATTTTAATCACATTAAGACATGGGGATGTCCAGCTTTTGTCAAAAAGCAGCATGCGGACAAGCTCGAGGCACGCTCAGTACAGTGCAAGTTTGTGGGATATCCAAAGAACTCCAAAGGATATTTCTTCTATTGCGAAGAGGAACAAAAGGTACTTGTTTCTCGTCATGCCCACTTCTTGGAAACTCAGTTTTTGGAAAAACAGATAAGTGGGAGCGCAATAGAACTGGAAGAAATTTCAGAACCACGAGCTATTACTGAAAGCTTAGTAGAACCAGAGGGTTCGAAAGATCAGGACATTCCTACGCCGCTCCGCAGAAGTAGTAGGCAGTCTCATCCACCCGAGAGATACTACGGTTTTCTCATAGACGAAGATAGAGAGGATTGCATCATTGATAGTGATGAGCCTACTAGCTTCCAGCAGGCCATTCAGAGCGTTGACTCGGTAAAATGGCTGGATGCAATGCGGACCGAAATGGAGTCCATGTACACCAACAAAGTATGGACGTTGGACATTGCTCCAGATGGGGTAAAACCCGTAGGAAGCAAGTGGATCTTCAAAAGGAAGATTGGTGTAGATGGATAGGTTGAGACCTATAAAGCTAGACTTGTTGCAAAGGGTTTCTGTCAAAAACCTGGCTTGGACTATGACGAAACCTTTTCTCCAGTGGCTATGCTGAAATCCATTCGGATCCTTCTTGCCATTGCTGCCTTCCACGATTATGAGATCTGGCAGATGGACGTAAAGACCGCTTTTCTAAATGGAAATTTAGAGGAGTGTGTCTTTATGGACCAGCCAGAGGGTTTCATTCAGAGTGGGAGCAGCGGAAAGGTGTGCAAGTTGCTTAAGTCCATCTATGGACTAAAGCAGGCATCGCGGAGTTGGAACATCTGTTTTGATGAGACAGTCAAAGAATTTGGCTTTATCAAAAATCCAGATGAACCATGCATCTATAGTAGATTTATAGCGAGAACTGTAGTATTCCTCGTTTTATACGTGGATGACATTCTCTTGATAGGAAATGACATTCCTATGCTGCAATCTGTCAAAGGGTTCTTGTCACACAGGTTCTCCATGAAAGACCTGGGTGATGCCTCATACATTCTGGGGATCCGGATCTACCGTGACAGATCCAAGAGGATATTAGGACTCTCACAGTCCAGGTACATCGACACCAAACTGAAAAGATTCAGTATGGAAGATTCCAAGCGCGGTAATCTACCGGCTTGTCACGGGATCACCCTCTCCAAAGAGATGTCTCCCAAGACTGATTTGGAAAGGGATCGCATGTCTATTATACCTTACGCTTCTGCGGTAGGCTCTATAATGTATGCGATGCTGTGTACCAGACCAGATGTAGCTTATGCACTGAGTGTGGTAAGCCAGTATTAGTCAAACCCTGGGGAGAAACACTGGATAGCGGTAAAGAACATTCTCAAGTACCTGAGAAGGACTAAGGAGATATTCTTGGTGTATGGCGGAAAAGACCTCCAGATCGAGGCCTTTGCTGACTCCAGCTTCTAGAGTGACATGGATGATTCCAAGTCCATGTCGGGTTATGTCTTTATCCTCTATGGAGGGGTGGTGTGTTGGAAGAGTTCCAAACAGGAAACCATTGCTGACTCGACGATGGAAGCGGAATATATCGCTGCTGCAGATGCCGCAAAGGAAGCTGTCTGGATAAAGAAGTTCCTCACGGAGCTTCAGGTGGTTCCTACCATTGTTGATCCAATACCGCTGTATTGCGACAACAACGGAGCTATAGCTTTAGCGAAGGAACCCAGGTCCCATCTGAAGTCCAGGCACATCTTGAGGCGGTATCACCTGATCAGGGAGATCGTGGGTCGCCAGGAGATCGAGGTTCAGAGAGTTGCTCACAAAGGCCTTACCCCAGACTCAGTTCGAGCGGCTGATTGAGATGATAGGTCTTCGATACGCCAGTACATGGCCTTAGTGCAAGTGGGAGATTGTTAGTGTATATGTCCTAGAGGCCATTACTGTATCATACTGGATTGTATATTACTTGATGGGAGCTTGGGATATTCACCTTGTATTGACATTCTTGCTCAAAATGGTAGTATGCTACTTGGTTTGTTTCTGCTTTAATGTGTGCATGTGATTCTTTTAGCATATCGCCTATGCACATTAGTGGAGCCCTTAGGATCTTTGCTTGATTACCAGCGTTGTGATGGCAGTCACACTCGTAGGGGCTGGGTAATCTATAAGCACATCCTTATGCAGGTCCCTAGTCGCAGGACTGTCGAGACAGGGCATCGATACTCCGGAGTAGACTAGCGTATGCGCTTCTCATCCCAGCTTGGGAGACGGCTTGTCCCACAGCCGTCAGTACGTCGTACTTGGGATAGTATGCGGGTGCTCGTTAGGTTATGAGTACACTGGACAGGACTCGTCGGGAACTGTTGGTTGGTATTATACTTATCGTCAGTTATCAGTTCCCAAGTGACATGAGTACAGCTTAGTCCGTTGACTTGACACTTTCACTTCGCCTCGAGTGTGTTCCCACTGTACTTTGATTACTACCCTACCACGGCTCAAAGGAGTCGTGCAAACAGGTAGTTTTTGGGTACAGTCCCGAAGCACTTGGAGGCAGTGACGGTTAGACAGGATTCGTCTCTCCCGGTATTGGGGGTTGATATCGCGCTGTGTCTAGGAGAGCCATTACACAAAGTCCCTGGCCAGGGCAAGCGAGATAGACTGGTAGGTTTCCAGGGTTATCTCAGGTGTTCTGGGCTACACTCCGGCACGACTTGTACCGCTAGTAGGGGACTGACGTTTACCGCCCCCTAGGCCCGCCATGCAATGTTCTTAGACGAACAGACCGGACTGTACGGAGATTGTCACATTCAGGCTCAGTAGGAGTTCAGATGGGGTTTACCTCGTCAGTCTTTTTATCGGCATCTACCTGGGGACCGTTACGTACAGGTAGTGCCGCTTACGGTCTGTGGTTAAACCCACTGCCAGCGTAGTGTCGAGTCTTTAGAGTCCTACACAGAGGGTTATTCGCCTTTAGGCAAAATGAGTAGAGGTCGCATGGTATTGCGACAGGGTTCGTTCACATCCGTGCACTTGTGCACGTTTGGTGTCCGGACACCTTATACTAGCGGGCTTTGGTTTAAGCCGGATCTTAGTATATGTTTTGGGATTGGTTTTATCTCATTGTATTCGTGTTCCTCGGAACACGGATACGGGTGTGTATGCACAGTTGACTGAGACAGAGGCAGAGGACTTTGATTAGGGTTGATGACCATTGTCATTTTCTTAACCCTAATGTTTTGTATGAATTATTATTTATTGATAATTAGTTAATTATAATTGTGCATGGTTAGGGTTGTTGACCATTTGACTATACTTGACTTGTTGACCTAGGTTGACAAGTTGACCATCATCATTCCATATGAAAGATGCCCTTTGATCCTTGCAAAAGCATTTAATATGAAATGATAATGGTCATTTCTTGATTAACCATGACAATTATCTTTTGCTAATTATCTAATTTCTATAAATCACATATATGTGAGAAGGTTGAGATATTCTTCTCACTTTATCATTTCCATTCTCTCTCCTCCTCTTCCTCTCTCTCTAGCTCTCCCCTCTCATGTGTTGAGAACCATTTGAGCTTGAGATAATCCCTCCAAAAACACTCTCTACTCTTTCTAAGGTCCTAGGTCTAGCACACCAAGCACCTTAGTTGCTTCTAGTTTGAGGTTGGAGCCAAAGGCTGAGGCCCTCGGGTGGATCTTTCTTCTGCAAGAGAAGCGACAAGGGGAACCCTTTCTTTCACTCCAAGGAGCAAGGAGAGAAGGACTTGAAGCCCTAGGTATAACCCACTTTCGGAGTAGCTAAACTCTTTAGCTTTGTTATTTAGTTTTGTTTAGCAAAGATCCCTCCTTTAAATAGTCCATGTTGCCTAGAGTTGTAAAAATCGAATTTTTCATAACGTTTCCGCCTCCCCGCAAGCACCGGGGTGGGCAACGTGGACTTACAAATACCTCATAGTCTCAATATCTTATAGTCTTAATATCTCGGGCTCCGTCATCCGGATCGGCCCATATCATCAAATCTCATGACAACGGTCGGTATCCTCCGGATATCCGCTGTGCCAGACATCACCGGTAGGTAGTCTTCCCCTGCCAGGCTCATCGTCTACAACTCGAGCTTCTTGCTCTGGGGTACCATACCGGGCCCACCATGTATCCAATACGGTTCATCTGTAAGTCTACGTTACCCACCCCGGTACTTACGGGAAGGCGGAAAAGGTAAAAAACAAATTTTTATCACAAGGTAACATAGACTTTCTTGAGGATCTTTGCCAAGCCATTTCTAACAAACAACTAGAGGTTCTATCTACTATGCTTAGGAGATTATGCCTCATGCAACAAGTCCTTCGGTTCTTCCCTCTGCTTTCCTCCTCGTCTATGCAAGCTCCGAGGATCGATCCAGATCTTGGTCACCTCCGCGGCCTCCTAGAGTCGAAGACGATCCACCCGAGAGTCTATAGTCCGAACTCCACCTCAAGCCAAGGTAACTAGGGCAACAAGTTTGCTACTCTTGATGCCCTAGGTGATGTAGAGGAAGAAGATGGGTTTGTTTGTCTATTTAGAACCTAATTTGCTCAACACATAAGACTATTAGGAATTTGTAGTGAGGAGGAAGAAGAAGAAAACCATGGGAGCTCTCATTTGATGAGAGAGAATAAGAAGAAGATAATGATCCATAAGAAAAATAATTACCATTCTTTTGTCATGATAAATTGTGATGGTTACAATTGATTTGACCATTATCATGTCAAGTTAAATCCAAGCCATAAGAAGAGTCTAGAGCTCACAAAAAATATCCAACTCAACAATGGTCAACTAGGTCAAATGGTCAACATGGTTAAATGGTCAACATGGTCAAATGGTCAAAGCAATTAGCCATAACACAATTATCATTAAAATGATTAGTAAATATTTTCCTCCACCTCATAATGGTTTTGACCAAGTCAATGGTCAAAACCCTAATGAGGCATCTCCTTCTTCGCTCCTCACAACCGTGCATACACACCCGCATCCGCATTCCATAAAATACAAATGCATAGAAGACAAAACTAATCCATCTATACAATACTAGGATCTGGCTTAAACCAAAGCCCACTAGTATTGTCTGCCCGAACATCATACGCGCACAAGTGCATGTAAGTGATCGTAGCCCTGCCTTAAAACCATACGACCTCTACACATTTTGCCCAGTGCAGGGAAACTCTCTGTATGGGACTCTAAAGACTCGACACTACGCTGGTAGTGGGTTTAACCACAGACCGCAAGCGGCACTAGCTATACGTAACGGTCCCCAGGTATATGTCGATAAGAAGGCCGACGAGGTAGACCCCATCCAAACTCCTACTGAGCTTGAATGTGACAATCTATGTACTGTCCGGTCTGTTCGTCTATGAGTATCGCATGTCGGGCCTAGGGGGCCGTAAATGTCAGACCCCTAATAGGGATACAAGTCATGCCGGAGTGTAGCCAAGAACACCTTGAGAAACTACTGGAAATACTACCAGTAAATCTCTCTTTCCCTGTCCAAGGACTTTGTGTAATGGCTCTCCTAGACACAGCGCGATATCAACCCCCAATACCGGGAGAGACGAATCCTATCTAACCGCTACTGCCTCCAAGTGCTTCGGGACTGCACCCAACTACTACCTGTTTGCACGACTCCTTTGAGCAGTGGTAGGGGAGTAATCAAAGTACAGTGGGAACACACTCGAGGAGAAGTAGCAGTGTCAAGTCGACGGACTAAGTTGTACTCCTATCACCTGGGAACTGTTATCTGACGATAGGTATAGTACCAACCAACAGTTCCCGACGAGTCCTGTCCAGTATACTCGTGACCTAACGAGCACCCGCATACTATCTCCAGTACGACATACTAATGGCTGTGGGACAGACTATCTCCCCTGCTGGGATGAGAAGCGTATATGCTTGTCTACTCCGGAGTATCGATGCCCCGTCTCGATAATCCTACAACTAGGGACCTGTATAAGGATGTGCTTATAGATTACCCAGCCCCCACTAGTGTGACTGCCATCACAACGCTGGTAATCAAGCAAAGATCCTAAGGGTTCCATTATGTATAAGCGATATGCTAAAAGAAACACATGCACATATTAAAGTGGAAACAAACCAAGTAGCATACTACCATTTTGAGCAAGACCGTCTATACAACTGTGAATATCCCAAGCTTCCATTAAGTAATATACAAACTAGTATGATACAGTAATGGCCTCTAGGGCATATACACTAACAATCTTCCACGTGCACTACGGCCATGTACTGGCGTATCGAAGACCTATCATCTCGATCAGCCGCTCGAACTTAGTCTGGGGTATGACCTTCATGAGTGGATCTGCAGTGTTATTCTCCGAATCTACTCTCCTCACCTCGATCTCCCGGTGATCTACGATCTCCCTGATCAGGTGGTACCGCCTAAAGATGTGCCTGGACTTCTGATGGGACCTGGGTTCCTTCGCTAAGGCTATAGCTCCGTTGTTGTCGCAATACAGCGGTATTGTATCAACAATGGTGGGAACCACCTGAAGCTCCGTGAGGAACTTCTTCATCCAGACAGCTTCCTTTGCGGCATTGCAAGCAGCTATATACTCCGCTTCCATCGTCGAGTCAGCAACGGTTTCCTGCTTGGAGCTCTTACAACAAACCTAAGCCTCCATTGAGGTTAAAGACATAACACGACATGGACTTGGAGTCATCCTTGTCACTCTGGAAGCTGAAGTAAGCAAAGGCCTCGATCGGGAAGTTTTTTCCGCCATACACCAAGAACATCTCCTTAGTCCTTCTCAGGTAATTGAGAATGTTCTTTACTGCTATCCAGTGTTTCTCCCCTGGGTCAGACTGATACCTGCTTATAATGCTTAGTGCGTATGCTATATCTGGTCTGGTACACAACATCGCATACATTAAAGAGCCTACCGCAGATGCGTAGGGTATAGATGACATGCAGGCCCTTTCCAAATCAGTCTTTGGAGACTTCTCTTTAGATAAGGTGATATCGTAACAAGCCGGTAGGTTACTGCGCTTTGAATCTTCCATACTGAATCGTTTCAGTATGGTGTCGATGTACCTGGACTGCGAAAGTCCCAACATCTTCTTAGATCTATCACGATAGATCTGGATCCCCAGAATGTAGTTGGCATCGCCCAGGTCCTTCATGGAGAACCTCTGTGACAAGAATCCTTTGACTGACTATAGCATATGAATGTCATTTCCTATTAAGAGAATGTCATCCACGTACAAGACGAGGAATACCACAGTTCTCCCTACAATCTTACTGTAAATGCATGGTTCATCTGGATTTTTGATAAAGTCTAATTCTTTGACTGTATCATCAAAGCAGATGTTCCAACTTCGCGATGCCTGCTTTAGTCCATAAATGGACTTAAGTAACTTGCACACTTTAACGCCGCTCCCACTCTGAATGAAACCCTCCGGCTGATCCATATAGACCCTCTCTTCCAAATTACCCTCTCTTCCAAATTACCATTTAGAAATGCCGTCTTTACGTCCATCTGCCAGATCTCATAATCGTGGAAGGCAGCAATGGCAAGAAGGATCCGAATGGATTTGAGCATAGCTCCTGGAGAAAAGGTTTTGTCATAGTCCAAACCAAGTCTTTGACGAAAACCCTTCGCAACAAGTCTAGCTTTATAAGTTTCAACCCGCCCATCTACACCAATCTTCTTTCTGAAGATCCATTTGCAGCCTACGAGTTTTACCCCTTCTGGAGAAATGTCCAAAGTCCAAACTTTGTTGGTGTACATGGACTCCATCTCGGTCCGCATTGCATCCAGCCATCTTACTCAGTCACCGCTCTGAATGGTTTGCTGGAAGCTAGTAGGCTCATCATTTTCAATGATGCAATCCTCTCGATCCCCGTCTATGAGAAAACTGTAGTATCTCTCGGGCGGATGAGACTGCCTACTACTCCTGTGGAGTGGCGCAGGGATGTCCGGTTCTCCTGAAACTTCTGGTTCTACCAAGCTTTCAGTAATAGCTTGTGGTTTTGGAATTTCTTCCAGTTCTATTGCGCTCCCACCTATCTGATTTTCTAAAAATTCATTTTCCAAGAAGTGGGGATGCTGAGAAACAAAAACCTTTTGTTCCTCTGCGGAATAGAAAAGATACCCCCTGGAGTTCTTGGGGTATCCCACAAACTTACATAGTACTGAGCGTGCCTTGAGCTTGTCCGCATGCTGCCTTTTTACAAAAGCTGGACATCCCCATGTTTTAAGATACTTAAGACAGGGTTTCTTCCCACTCCACATCTGATATGGTGTGGTAGGCATAGTCTTGGTTGGAACCTTGTTCAAAAGCTATGCAGCTGTTTCTAGTGCATAACCCCAGAAGGATCGCGGTAACTCAGCCTTACTCATTATGGAACGAACCATATCCAATAGAGTTCGATTCCGCCTTTCCGATACACCGTTGTGTTGCGGTGTGTATGGAGGAGTAAGCTGAGAGAGAATTCCATTCTCTTTTAAGTAGCCCGGGAACTCGGCACTCAAGTATTCACCACCTCGATCAGATCCTAGTGTCTTGATACTTTTGCCTGTTTGTTTTTCCACTTCATTCTTGTATTCCCGGAATTTCTCAAAGGCCTCGGATTTATGCTTCATCAGGAAGACATGTCTATACCTAGAGAAATCATCCGTAAAAGTAATGAAGTATGAATAACCACTTGGCGCATGTGTAGATATTGGACCACACACGTCACTGTGTATGAGTCCCAAGAGCTCGCTCGCTCTTACTCCTGGTCCAGTGAACGGAGTCTTTGTCATCTTTCCCATGAGACAAGATTCAAAAGTAGCATAAGACTGATACTCGAACGGATTCAAATATCCCTCTTTATGTAACTTCGTTAACCGTGTTTCATTGATGTGACCCTGTACAATGCCATAAGAAAGCCTGATTTGTTTCCGGAGACTTTCTTTTAAGTGTGTTCTGGACACTGAAAACCTGAGCTTGATTTAATACGTATATTCCGTTTTCTAATGTACCTGACCCAATCAGAACTTGATTTAGGTGGATGTGTACCACATCGCTTACAAAAGTAAAATCATATCCTTCCTTAGAAAGTAAGGATACAGATATGTATTACAGGCTAGACTAGGTACATATAAACAGTTACGTAGAATCAATATCTGCCCACTTGTCAATCTTAGGTGATATTCCCCTACGGATTCAGCGTTCACACTCATTCCGTTCGCAACTCTGAGAGTCATATCACCTACCCTGATAACTCTACGGTTTCTCAAAGCCTGTAATGTTAGTTATGTATATGCCCTAGAGGCCATTGTTGTACATATGATGTATATTATAATGGATGCTTGGAGATATATAGAGATGACTTTCTTGCTCGTCATGATAGTATGCTATTTGGTTTCACTTTATCTTAACATGTTGACTTGTATTGGTTTACTGTTTTACTCTCATATGTTGATAAAGCCCTTAGGATCTGTACTCGACTACTGGGACTATGATGAGATCATACTAGTGGGCCGTGGTAGTCGATGAGTACATCCTATAACTGTTCCTAGTCGAGGGTATATCGAGACAGGGCATCGATACACCAGAGTAGACTAGCGTATACGCATCTTGACCCATATGATGGGCGATGGATGATCCCATATCCATCGGTGTTTGACATCAGAGATGGTGTACGGGTGCTCAGTGGAGACTGGGTACACCGGACGGACACGCCGAGAACTCCCAGATGGTGATATACCACACGTCAGATGGCAGTTCTCCGGTGACACTGGTACAGGGTAGTCTGTAGACCCGAGATCGTCAAAGAGTCTTGTGTGATTCCCACTGTACTTTGATTTCCACCTTACCACGTCCAAGAGGGCGTGCAAAATGGTGGCTTTTGGGTACAGTCCCGAATCACATGGAGGCAATGAGCGATAGGAGGGGATTCGTCACTCCCGGTATAGGGAGTTGATGTTGTGCTGTGTTCGATTGGCTATAACTGGAAGTCCCTGGCCAGGGCTGATATAGAGATTTACTGGTAAGTGTTACTACTAGTTTCTCGACCCGTTATGAGCCACACATCGACACGACTTATTGGTTACTGGGGTCTGACGTATACCACCCCTAGACTTGATATGCGACATATCAGACGAACAGACCGGACTGTACGGGAGTGTTACTGATTGGATTCACCGGACCGTATTATATTCTCGTGATATTTAGATATGAACCGGGTCATCGGATCAAGTGTTGATTCGATGAATCGGTACATGATATATTAGTCGGTAATATTCGATATAGCCGGATCGTCGGATCAAGTGTTGATTCGATGATTTAATGTATAATAATATATATGATATATTGTATTACATTATCTAATATTGGCTCGCTTTATTATTTCATTTTCTCACTAGATGATACATTGATATATATGCGATGTATGTTAATTGTATTATTTTCTTTTGTTGCAAATATATAATATATATGTGATATATATTATTGTGACATGATATGATTAATTGTTAAACATGTTTAAGGATGATTAATTGAGGTTAGGGTTTGATTTGGGTTAGATGCTTCATGCACCTTCTAGAAGCATTTTCTTTTGTCATTGTTAAGATATTTTTGGATGACACATTTTTAACCCAACCAAACCCTAACTCTAGTTTATTCTCTACACATTCTTAGCCACTCATCCTTGACCATGGTTTATATATCAATCATATTCATTTCTTTCTATTCATCACAAAAGGATTAATCTTTTTATATTTTCCATTATCATCTTCTTCTCTCTTGAAAAAAGCTTACTTGATTTTCTTTATGTGATGAATAAATATGAGAAAATGATTTAAAAAGAAAGCAAAAATACTACTCTCTCATCCTCATCTCATCTAGCCCATGAGATTAGTGTGTTCATCTCTTTAGAGTGAGAAAGCTTGAGTCTTTGCAACTTCGACGTAGATCATCGGAGATTTGGAACACTTCAAGCTAGCATGGATCGTTCGAGTCGTGGAGCCTCTCATGAGTCCGGGAGATCGTGGATCGCGGCAAAGGGACTTCTACTCGGAGCTTGTGAAGCGAAGGAGCAGACTACAAAGGTTGTAATCCCTCACACTTAGATAAAAGTTATCATCTTGCTTGTTAAACCCTAATAATCTAGCAAAGATCCCGGCTTTGGGTTGTTCGGCACGTCTAAATTTTTATCCGGACATGTTTGATGCCTTTTGAACCTTCACAAGAGTGCCTAGGAACCCTACAGTGGTATCAGAGCCTAGCTAGAGCATTAGGCGACGTGTTTACGAAGTTAAAGCTCCGATCGAACCCGTTCTTTCTTATAAGAGTTATAAGACTGAACAGGAAACAGGAGAATATCTGGATTCTCAAGCCGCCCAAAAGAACATGCATGTTGATGCATCTTCTTCGGGTGTGTTAGTTATTGAGAACTATTTCTCAGTTCACCCTACGTCCTGGGTATTTGATACCGGATCAGGATCCCACATATGTAAATTGTTACATGGGCTACGGAAAGGTAGAGAACTGGGAAAAGGTGATCATTCCGTTCAAGTAGGGAACGGTGCAAGTATTGTAGCCAAAGCAGTTGGCGAATATCACCTTGTATTACCAAGTCGTAATACACTGATTCTAAATGAGTGTTATTATATACCGAACATGATGTGCAACATTATATCAGTTTCTTTATTAAGTAAAGAAGGATATAATTTTGTACTAAAGGATAATGTTATGAACATATTCCTAGATCAAAAGTTGATTGCATCAGGCTCGTTACATAATGGCATATTCATTCTAAATCAGAATACAGTCCTAAATATACAAAACACACACAAGAGGAAAAGTTCAGAAATGAACGAATCCTTCTTGTGGCATTGTAGACTTGGTCATATCAATGCGACACGACTGGCTAAGTTACATAAGGATGGTTATTTGAATCCGTTCGAATTATCATCTTATGATACTTGCCATTCATGTCTCAAAGGAAAAATGACCAAAGCTCCGTTTAGTGGACACGGAGAAAGAGTTACTGAACTCTTGGGACTGGTACATAGTGATGTATGCGGTCCCATGTCTACGCATGCCAGGAACGGTTCTTCCTACTTCGTTACATTCACTGACGATCTCTCTAGATTCGGACATGTGTTCCTGATAAAACACAAGTCTGAAGCTTTTGAGAAATTCAAAGAATATAAGCACGAAGTAGAGAATCAAACGGGCAAAAGTATTAAGATTCTTCGATCTGATCGAGGAGGTGAATACTTAAGCAGTGAGTTCCTAGATTATCTAAAAGAGAATGGGATTCTCTCTCAGCTTACTCCCCCTTATACACCACAGCACAACGGTGTATCGGAGCGGAGGAATCGCACCCTATTAGATATGGTGCGCTCGATGATGAGTACAGCTGAGTTACCTATTTCCTTCTGGGGGTATGCACTGGAGACAGCTGCAGACCTATTGAATATGGTTCCCACCAAATCTGTGCCAACCACTCCATATGAGATATGGAAAGGAAAGAGACCATATCTTAATTATGTTTGGATATGGGGTTGTCCGGCATATGTGAAAACACAAAATCCGGACAAACTCGGCGCAAGGTCTATTCTGTGCAAGTTTATTGGATATCCCAAATATTCGTGCGGGTATATCTTCTACCACACCGAAGAACAAAAGGTGTTTGTTTCTCGGCACACCACCTTTTTAGAAAAGGAATTTCTTGAAAAAGAAATTAGTGGCTCTGAGGTAGAACTGGAAGAAGTTCCAGCAGAACAAACTACAACAGATGATTTAGTGGAACCAGAGGATTCAGTAGTACCCGACGAACCCCAGCCTCTCTGCCGATCTAGCAGAGTTTCTCATCCACCTGAGAGATACTACGGTTTTCTCATTGATGGTGGAAGCGAGGACTGCATCATGGATGATGATGAACCGACTAGTTTCGAGCAGGCCATCACGAGTGGTGACTCTGTGAAATGGCTGGATGCAATGCGATCTGAGATGGAATCCATGTACACCAATAAAGTATGGATTTTGGAAAATGCTCCTGAAGGGGTAAAACCCATCGGGAGCAAGTGGATTTTTAAAAAGAAATTTGGTGTAGATGGAAAAGTTGAGACTTTCAAAGCTAGACTTGTAGCAAAGGGTTTTCGTCAACGACCAGGTGTGGATTATGACGAAACCTTTTCTCCAATGGCTATGCTTAAGTCCATCCGGATCTTACTTGCCATTGCTGCATACCATGACTACGAAATCTGGCAAATGGATGTTAAGACCGCCTTTCTAAACGGTGATTTAGAAGAGAGCGTGTACATGACTCAGCCAGAGGGCTTCGTAGATAGTGGGAGCAGCGGAAAGGTGTGCAAGCTGCTTAAATCCATTTATGAGTTAAAGCAAGCATCGCGGAGTTGGAACATCTGTTTTGATGTTGTAGTCAAAGAGTTTGACTTCATCAAAAATATAGATGAATCTTGTATCTATAAGAAGGTAGCAGAGGGTAAGGTTGTCTTCCTCGTATTGTACGTGGATGACATACTCTTGATAGGAAATGATATTCCTATGCTGCAATCAGTCAAGCTCTTCTTATCACAGAGATTCTCAATGAAAGATCTAGGTGATGCCTCCTGCATATTGGGAATCATGATCTATAGAGATAGATCTAAACGGATACTGGGATTGTCCCAATCCAGGTACATTGACACCATACTAAAGAGGTTTAGTATGGAAGAATCCAAGTGTAGGAACCAACCCACGATCTCTGGATTCACTCTCTCCAAAGAGATGTCTCCCAAGACTGATTTGGAGAGAGCTCGCATTCAAGGGATACCCTATGCTTCGGCAGTAGGCTCTATCATGTATGCGATGCTATGTACCAGACCCGATGTAGCATACTCACTAAGTGTAGTGAGTCGGTATCAAGCAGATCCTGGAGAGAGTCACTGGACAGCTGTGAAGAACATCCTCAAGTACTTACGAAGGACTAAGGAGATGTTCTTGGTGTATGGTAACGGAGAACTCCAGGTGGAGTCCTTTACCGATTCCAGCTTCCAAAGTGATAAGGACGACTCTAAGTTGCACTCGAGTTTTGTCTTTACCCTCAATGGAGGGGTGGTATGTTGGAAGAGTTCCAAACAGGATACCGTTGCAGACTCGACGATGGAGGCTGAATACATCGCTGCCAACGATGCTGCCAAAGTGGATGTCTGGATCAAGAAGTTCAATAGTGAACTTGGTGTGGTTCCATCCATTGAGCATCCAATACCTCTATATTGCGATAACAATGGAGCTGTGGCGTTAGCCAAGGAACCCAGGTCCCATCAGAAGTCCAGACATATTCTGAGGCGGTATCACCTGATCAGGGAGATAGTTGATCGCCAGGAGATCGAGGTCAGGAGAGTAGATACGAAGGACAACACTGCGGATCCATTCACGAAGGCTATTCCCCAGATACAGTTTGAGAGATTATTCGGGATGCTAGGTATGAGATACTACAGCAGCTGGCCTTAGTGCAAGTGGGAGATTGTTAGTTATGTATATGCCCTAGAGGCCATTGTTGTACATATGATGTATATTATAATGGATGCTTGGAGATATATAGAGATGACTTTCTTGCTCGTCATGATAGTATGCTATTTGGTTTCACTTTATCTTAATATGTTGACTTGTATTCGTTTACTGTTTTACTCTCACATGTTGATAAAGGCCTTAGGATCTGTACTCGACTACTGGGACTATGATGAGATCATACTAGTGGGGCCGCGGTAGTCGATGAGTACATCCTATAACTGTTCCTAGTCGAGGGTATATCGAGATAGGGCATCGATACACCAGAGTAGACTAGCGTATACGCATCTTGACCCATATGATGGGCGATGGATGATACCATATCCATCGGTGTTTGACATCAGAGATGGTGTACGGGTGCTCAGTGGAGAATGGGTACACTGGACGGACTCGCCGAGAACTCCCAGATGGTGATATACCACACGTCAGATGGCAGTTCTCCGGTGACACTGGTACAGGGTAGTCTGTAGACCCGAGATCGTCATAGAGTCTTATGTGATTCCCACTGTACTTTGATTTCCACCTTACCACGTCCAAGAGGGCATGCAAAACGGTGGCTTTTGGGTACAGTCCCGAATCACATGGAGGAAATGAGCGATAGGAGGGGATTCGTCTCTCTCGGTATAGGGAGTTGATGTTGTGCTGTGTTCGATTGGCTATAACTGGAAGTCCCTAGCCAGGGCTGATATAGAGATTTACTGGTAAGTGTTACTACTAGTTTCTCGACCCGTTATGAGCCACACATCGACACGACTTATCGGTTACTGGGGTCTGACGTAAACCACCCCTAGACATGATCTGCGACATATCAGACGAACAGACCGGACTGTACGGGAGTGTTACTGATTGGATTCACAGGAGAACGCACAGGCTAGCTTGTTGATCTTCTGATCGCTCAATACCTGGGTGGCTGTTACATTTAGTTGACCGCTTGCAGCTTATGGGTGTTTGATATGATCATCACCTGCTACCGGCGTATTGACGATTCTTTAGAGTCCTACACAGAGGTTTCTTGGCTCAGGCGAAACGGAGTAGAGGCACATATGTGATATGTACAGGACCGAGAATAATGCGATATGGGATACCGTATTATATTCTCGCGATATTTAGATATGAACCGGGTCATCGGATCAAGTGTTGATTCGATGAATCGGTACATGATATATTAGTCGGTAATATTCGATATAGCCGGATCGTCGAATCAAGTGTTGATTCGATGATTTAATGTATAATAATATATATGATATATTGTATTACATTATCTAATATTGGCTCGCTTTATTATTTCATTTTCTCACTGGATGATACATTGATATATATGCGATATATGTTAATTGTATTATTTTCTTTTGTTGCAAATATATAATATATATGTGATATATATTATTGTGACATGATATGATTAATTGTTAAACATGTTTAAGGATGATTAATTGAGGTTAGGGTTTGATTTGGGTTAGATGCTTCATGCACCTTCTAGAAGCATTTTCTTTTGTCATTGTTAAGATATTTTTGGATGACACATTTTTAACCCAACCAAACCCTAACTCTAGTTTATTCTCTACACATTCTTAGCCACTCATCCTTGACCATGGTTTATATATCAATCATATTCATTTCTTTCTATTCATCACAAAAGGATTAATCTTTTTATATTTTCCATTATCATCTTCTTCTCTCTTGAAAAAAGCTTACTTGATTTTCTTTATGTGATGAATAAATATGAGAAAATGATTTAAAAAGAAAGCAAAAATACTACTCTCTCATCCTCATCTCATCTAGCCCATGAGATTAGTGTGTTCATCTCTTTAGAGTGAGAAAGCTTGAGTCTTTGCAACTTCGACGTAGATCATCGGAGATTTGGAACACTTCAAGCTAGCATGGATCGTTCGAGTCGTGGAGCCTCTCATGAGTCCGGGAGATCGTGGATCGCGGCAAAGGGACTTCTACTCGGAGCTTGTGAAGCGAAGGAGCGGACTACAAAGGTTGTAATCCCTCACACTTAGATAAAAGTTATCATCTTGCTTGTTAAACCCTAATAATCTAGCAAAGATCCCGGCTTTGGGTTGTTCGGCACGTCTAAATTTTTATCCGGGCATGTTTGATGCCTTTTGAACCTTCACAAGAGTGCCTAGGAACCCTACATGTAATGAATTACATATATGAGATCCAGATCCGGTATCTAGTACCCAGGTAGTAGAGTTAATTGACATACAGTTTTCTATTACAAACACACCCGAAGCCGAAACCACAACATACTTCGAATTTTGGCTACTGGCTTTGCTAGCCTGCAATCTCTCTGCCAATGTCCTTTCCTGTAATAATAGGAACGTCCCTCCTTCACCACATCTAGTCCCGAAACTTTTGCCCTTCCCTTTCTTTCTACTTCCCTGGTTTCCTTCAGGGTGTAAGTAGAGGGCAGAGACTGTAGAATCAAGTCTGTATTTGGCCCGTTCTTCAACGTGGTCTTCAGGTCTGTGAGCTCATCAAAATAGCTAGTCTCTGTAAGGACGTTGTCCCCTACAGATAACCCGACAGCCAACCTCGCTTGAAGCAATTCGTTCGAACTCTCATATCTTGCGATACGAGATTGCTCTCCATATAAATCTTTGTTATGGAGGAAGACAAAAACTAAGTCCATCTTCCCGTGCTGCCTCTGGTATGTACCATCAACTGATGCCAACATGAGGCACTTGGCATTCACACAGTCTTTTTCCGATGTCTTACAGATATCAGTATCCGTGACGATGGAAACTGGTCCTGAGACGGCAGGGGTTGGATTAGTGAAGAGGTGTCCCAGTTTGTCATGGGTAATGGACATCTGGACAGACCTTTGCCAGTCATTACAGTCAGATTCAGTCATTTTATTATCTAGATGTAACCTATGTCTAGTCTCTGGGTCGCTGCAATTAAGAGAGAGAGAAGAAAACACTTAGCATGATGCTCTTGCTAGTTTATATTGGTTTCTAATTTATCTAAACAGGATGGCTCCCACTGTTTCTCGAATCCTTCCTCAAACCATAAAAGAAGAATTAGTCAGGACTGATCTCACTGTACAATACTTGCTTAACCGTTCAGCCAGGCTAGTGTCGGTACTTCAAGGGAGGTTTTACGACGCTTTCGCGAAGTTCCTTAATTAAATAACCTCTTTTCCCTGGAGGCGTAGCCCCGCTAACACTGTTCTAGACACCTACATGGTTTATAGCATTGATCGTTAAGTGAAGAGTTTCCCGAGGAGTATCGGATACTCACAGTAGGATCGGGATCCAAATATCATTGTGAGATAATGCTGAAGGAATCCTACCAACATTATCAAACTCCAAATGGTATGCAGCACTAGCAAGTTTCAGTTTCTTTAGAAACTCCCGATGTGGATTTTTGCCCCATGCTCTTATGACCTTGACGAAGGTCAACAAATCATAAGTCACATGTCAAGTTCTACCCATCATTGTTCAGGTTAATTTGAACCCACCCGTATATACCCTTGACGAAGGTCAACAAGGTAATACGACTGTCCCAAACCAACGCATCTATCTATGCTACATATGAACACCCAACAACTACCAATCACTATGTCTTGACAAAGGTCAACAAACATAGCTTGAATACTATTGAATATTCATATGAAATGACGAAGGGCTACGAATGGTTTTGGCAAAACCGTGAACATAGTGAACTTGATATAATCGAAGGAACCTGATAGCTTTTAAAAGGAGTGGTTTAAGCTCCGCGTTTTTAAAAGTTTTCTGTTTTTAAAAAAAAACTGTGTGGTTTTGAAATTGATCCAACGATTCAGCTTTGGTTTGTTTTCTTTACATTAATATAATGCGTCCCATCAATTAATCCTACCATTGCAGAAAACAACGAAAATATAACGTATGGTTATGCCATCCGCATTCGCCATGGGGCCCCGTCATCACCCGTTAGGTTACTTAACTAACGACAGAGCGGGGGCTGGACTAGCGTGGATGCAAAACATAAGCAACGTCTACTAGATATCATATATAGATATATACATTCGTCAGATGCAATGATAGTCATTCCAGATCACAGATGAACACATTGGATATACTAGGAATCCTCACATCGTTCGAGCCTGCAACGAAAGACGGATTATATAATCGCGATGAATAGCCAAACCCCACCCTAGACCCCTACGGGTGCGACAAACTACCCGTCAAATACCCGAAGCGAAGCAGTCTCCCTCAACAACGTGAGTAGGCCACTTAACACTTCAAAGTACTCGGTAGTTTATGCACCCCACCTTGGGTCTATCCTAGGAGCAGAAAACAGTAAAAGAAATAATATACAAAGGCGGCTACATCCTTAACCCGGATGTGCGACCCAAAAAAAAATATTACATCAATTTACAATTTACATCGAATGAAAAATGAAAAACACTCATCTCACATTCCCGGTTATTCATCCACGACGATCCAACAAGTTCATATACACAATCCAATATCACAGATCACAGCTATGTACAACCCCCACTAATCGACGTAAAGCGATTAGTAAACATTCAGTATATATATCACATCACAGAAGATCCGATTAGCTAAAGTACTTAGAATTTCGATTGCTAACTTGATTTGAAACTACCCCAAGTACAACACAGTACTCAACAAAATCTGGGCAGAAACAAACTATCGGAAAAATTACAAAATACAAATCTGAACAGACTACAGGAAAAACGAGTTGACTCGGTGTCGACTCAGCCGCGGATCGGGGCTAAAATCTTGGTTTCGCCGCGCTTCCGCGGCGGTCTGACCGATTCACGAGCTCGTTTTTCTTGTGTGTCCTTCAAAAAGCCTGCACGTATTTTTAAGGTCCATGAAATAATTTTTGGACCAGTTTTAAAATCGACAGAAAACGTGCATTTTTGACTTATTTTTGCGATTTCATCGACGATCGAATTTCTAACACTTTACTAACATGTTAGTAATGGTTTAGCTAGGCTCTGATACTACTGTAAGTCTACGTTACCCACCCCGGTACTTACGGGGAGGCGGAATAAGTAAAAAACAAATTTTTATCACAAAGTAACATAGACTTTCTTGAGGATCTTTGCCAAACCATTTCTAACAAACAACTAGAGGTTCTATCTACTATGCTTAGGAGATTATACCTCATGCAACAAGTCCTTCGGTTCTTCCCTCCGCTGTCCTCCTCGTCCATGCATGCTCCGAGGATCGATCCGGATCTTGGTCACCTCCGCGGCCTCCTAGAGTCGAAGACGATCCACCTGAGAGTCTATAGTCCGAGCTCCACCTCAAGCCGAGGTAACTAGAGCAAAAAGTTTGCTACTCTTGATGCCCTAGGTGATGTAGAGGAAGAAGATGGATTTGTTTGTCTATTTAGAACCTAATTTGCTCAACACATAAGACTATTAGGAATTTATAGTGAGGATGAAGAAGAAGCAAACCATGGGAGCTCTCATTTGATGAGAGAGAATGAGAAGAAGATAATGATCCATAAAAAAAATAATTACCATTCTTTTTTCATGATAAATTGTGATGGTTACAATTGATTTGACCATTATCATGTCAAGTTAAATCCAAGCCATAAGAAGAGTCTAGAGCTCACAAAAAATATCCAACTTAACAATGGTCAACTAGGTCAAATGGTCAACATGGTCAAATGGTCAAAGCAATTAGCCATAACACAATTATCATTAAAAAGATTAGTAAATATTTTCCTCCACCTCATAATGGTTTTGACCAAGTCAATGGTCAAAACCCTAATGAGGCATCTCCTTCTTCGCACCTCACAACCGTGCATACACACCCGCATCCGCATTCCGTAAAATACGAATGCACAGAAGACAAAACTAATCCATCTATACAATACTAGGATCCGGCTTAAACTAAAGCCCACTAATATTGTCTGCTCGAACATCATACGCGCACAAGTGCACGTAAGTGATCGTAGCCCTGCCGTAAAACCATACGGCCTCTACACCTTTTGCCCAGTGCAGGGAAACTCTCTGTGTGGGACTCTAAACACTCGACACTACACTGGCAGTGGGTTTAACCACAGACCGCAAGCTGCACTAGCTGTACGTAACGGTCCCCAGGTAGATGTCGATAAGAAGGCCGATGAGGTAGACCCCATCCGAACTCCTACTGAGCCTGAATGTGACAATCTCCGTACAGTCCGGTCTGTTCGTCTATGAGTATCGCATGTCGGGCTTAGGGGGCGGTAAATGTCAGACCCCTAATAGCGGTACCAGTCGTGCCGGAGTGTAGCCCAGAATACCCTGAGAAACTACTGGTAACACTACCAGTAAATCTCTCTTTCCCTAGCCAGGGACATTGTGTAATGGCTCTCCTAGACACAACGCGATATCAACCCCCAATACCGGGAGAGACGAATCCTATCTAACCGCTACTGCCTCCAAGTGCTTCGGGACTGCACCCAACTAATACCTCTTTGCATGACTCCTTTGAGCCGTGGTAGGGTAGTAATCAAAGTACAGTGGGAACACACTCGAGGCGAAGTAGCAGTGTCAAGTCGACGGACTAAGCTGTACTCCTATCACCTGGGAACTGTTATCTAACGATAGGTATAGTACCAACCAACAGTTCCCGACGAGTCCTGTCCAGTGTACTCGTAACCTAACGAGCACCTGCATACTATCTCTAGTACGACGTACTAATGGCTGTGGGACAGACGATCTCCCCTGCTGGGATGAGAAGCGTATACGCTAGTCTACTCTGGAGTATCGATGCCCCATCTCGATAATCCTACGAGTAGGTACCTGTATAAGGATGTGTTTGTAGATTACCCACCCCCCACTAGTGTGACTGCCATCACAATGCTGGTAATCAAGCAAAGATCCTAAAGGCTCCACTAATATGTATAAGCGATATGCTAAAAGAAACACATGCACATATTGAAGTGGAAACAAACCAAGTAGCATACTACCCTTTTGAGCAAGACTGACTATACAACTGTGAATATTCCAAGCTTCCATTAAGTAATATACAAACTAGTATGATACAGTAATGGCCTCTAGGGCATATATACTAACATCATCCATTCCTCGAATCGGGTCTTGAAATCCAACAGAAAACATGAAATCTCATGGTGGACGACACATACATCACGAGAAAACCGCAAATTGCATTTGAAAAATGATGATAATAAGCTTTTATTAAATTCTTGCGTCCCCCCCCCAAATTCAGAAATCTCATAGAAATCTAAAATCCCAAAATCATGAGTAAGTAAATAATGAGTATCGGCATAAGCCCCACAATACAGCATGATAGTATGAAAATATGAATGCATGAAGTGTCTAAGTAATAAATGCAATGTCTAAACTAGCACATGAGAGTAATCACACAATATTACATCGGACTAGCATTTAACTGATTATATCAATAAAAAGATAATATGTTCTAATGCGTACGTGACATGGCAATTACCGATGATGATGTGTGTGAGCCGGCAAATAAGTGTACGTGGAACATGCGCATCATCAGTAATGGTGCTGGTGTCCTAACAGGAAGAATTTCATATTAGCTAAAGAAACATATGTATGAATATGCAATGCGATGATTACAACATGAATATAACGGTGAATGTGTAGTAAACGCACAACTAGAAAATACGTACTAATTACGAGTCATACAGTTTGTTGTTTGAAAAAGCACGATTCATTAGTTTTGAAAATAAGTATGACTCGAGCCTAAACTAAGATCTACCTAACCAACTAAGGAACTAACTAAAGACACTAGTCGAAAGGTAAGAAGAATCCTCCTAAAGTCTGAGTCGATATCTCAAGTAGTCGGCGATCCAGCCTCAATAGCGTCACGTACGTAGTACGACTTTCTCGAGTCATGGGTGTGGATTAATCATCACATCTATGCCTTGTACGGTAAAATCCATCGTACGGCATCCCAACATCGGGGTATGGTCAACTATCATATATACATCATCATTCGTATAGTATCATCATCAAACAATATCATGGTCAAGGGTACAGTACTATAATCGCATACATCCCAATATCATCAAACATATATCATTATCTGTGTAAATATACATCGTCAATTGATCCACTAGAATATCATGTCATATATCATATCGTGATTAAGTCACATATTACAATCCGGGTTCTATTCTAGAGTCTCGTTCATTTCAATGTCATCTACACATATCATCGTTTATATATTTTCTCATTACTCAACGATCCGCTAATATCGTAACATATTTCATATCATATTTTTGTCATATATCCAATATCTCACGGTGTCATGCCCGATCATATCGACTCATCCCAAGCATCATATAATACCTTCATATCACATGTATATGTTGTGTGTGTGTGTGTGTGTATATATATATATATATACTTACACACATTCCTATACACACACACACACATACACCAAGTCAAGTTTATGTGTGGGTGTGTGTGTGTCTACATGAAACCTATGAATTCCCTCCAAGGCAATCATCCTCTGGTTAAGTCTTTATAAATCAGTCTAATCCAACCTAAAGTCTTCAATAGTACCCTACTCGCCAAGAATCTAAGGTCATGTCTGACTTCCTAATAATAGTACATAATATCCTTATTCTACGTTTGCGGGGGTGCTATACGCCATCGACCTGACTTCCCCCGTAGATATACATCTACTCACCTGATCCTTGTCTGCCGAAATCGATGCCGCCATCCTCTTCTTCATCGTCCGAAGTCCACGTGAGGGGTACCTATACGCAAACATATATAATATTGTAAACCGAATCGCGGATAAAACCAAAACGGCGCAGGAAACGCGCATAGGTTAAAACCTATGACCCGCTCATGCAAAAGAACCAAATAACCCTCGATATCGGCGTACAAATGCCGATTGATCGAGATAAAACACAAACCTACAAATCGTAGTTCCAAAACTTACTAATTATATTATAAAACAGGGTTTAAATCATCAAAACCTTAAAATTAATCAAATCGTTCTATTTCGCAAAAACCTAGAAAGCGTCAATTAACCGTTTTACTTCAAAACTTGATATTTAAAAAAAACTAGTGGCCACAATATACTCTAAATATCATAATTAAGTCATACAAACCATTTCTATAATTTAATCTCATCAATTTGTATTAATCCAAAATTTCTAGTTTGCAATTTTATCCAATTTTAACAATTTAAAGGTAACACTTAACAAATTAACAACTAAACTAAAATTTTCATATATTAAAATGTTAAACCACTCATGGAAAGCTTAATGATGGGCTAAAAACCCTAACTAGATTTTAATCCCAAATTTTAAAATTAATTTCTAAAACCTAGTTTGCAAAATAGCATAATTAGCAAAATTTTAATTTAACAATTAGCAACTATTAACTAGATTAGGTTTTGCATTCCATTAACATGTTAATCTACACATTAAAACCTTAATCTAATGATAAAAACCCTAATTTTATCACAAACCATTTTCTAGAATTTTCAGTCATGCAATTAGAACTAATTTAAAACCAAATTAAACACTTAATAAGCTAATTTAAAGTGATTAACTAAAAATTAAACCAAGGGCTTATGATTATACCTCAACATTCAAGAGATCAAACTTGCAACATGGCCTCCCTAATTGCTCTCTTGCTTCATGAATCCAAACTAGATAGGTCAAAGAATAATGGGTATGATTTAAATTAGGAATTTGTGGGATTTTTCATGGATTTTTGATGAATTTTTGAAGAGTTTTGAAGCAAGTGAAGTGGGGCAATTTTTTGGGGCAGCTTGAGGGGAGGCTCGGCCACTAGGGGAGAGAAAGAGAGAGAGAGAGAAAAATGTGTAGAAATGTGTAGAACTTTTCCACTTAAACATATACTTATTCTTTTATTTAATTAATTCATTTCTTAATTAATATTGTGCTAGAATGCTCTAGAAATATAAAGACAAATAGAGAAAAAGAGAATGTATGGTGACATATTATTAAGTTTGTCATGGTCCACATTTGCTAAATTAACCCATTCGAATTTGTAATTTACACTAATTTAATGTATAATTAAAGCTTATGTTAATATTTGAATTTAATTAATTAAGGGAAAATATTTAAGTAAACTAATAATTTAGAAGTGACCAAATAAATACCAAATACAAGTAATTACTTAGTTAAAATAGGCGTATTTAATTCTATATTGAAAAATAATTATAGTTGTGTTTTATGGAAAATACGGCTTATTTTACCCATTATCAGAAAATTCACCTAAAGGATTTTATTTATTTAATTATTTATTTATTTATTTTTAAAACGTTACAAGTATACCGTACGGGATATTATGAGGCTGGATGCTGATTGATAGATTCACCGACTCGATCATGTTAGATATGTGTACCTTATAGTTTTTAGCTGACGATTTACCTTATGATGCATTCATGTTATTCGCATTGCATTACCTATACCTGTGCTAGCACATTTACACCATTATCGATGATGCGTATGTTACACGTACACAGATTTGCCGGCTCACACACTTCATCATCGATAATTGCCATGTCACTACGCAGTAGGGTTGCTGCAACATGATATACATATTGTACATCATATATGCGTATATACCCACTTGTACATCCATATTGGCGTATATACATATTGTACACTCATACATGAGTATATACCACTTGTACATCCATATTGGCGCATATACATATTGTATACTCATACTTGCGTATATACCCACTTGTACATCCATATTGGCGCACATACATATTGTACACTCATACTTGCGTATATACCACTTGTACATCCATATTGGCGCAGATACATTTTGTACACCCATACTTGCGTACATACATATTGTACACCCATACTTGCGGACATACACATTTGTACGTCCATACTTGCGTACATACATATTGTACACCCATATTTGCGGACATACACATTTGTACGTCCATACTTGCGTACATACACATATGCACCTTTATACGATATTGCATTCAATTTTGGAGATTTGGGAACCACATGTTATATTTTAAAAACTGGATCCATTTAAAATAGCGGTTTTCCCTTAATATGTCATATCACTGTTCCATATTGCATGATATTCGGATATGCTTACATTTCTGTTATATATCACATACATCTTGCTTTATGATTACACGCATTAAGATATGTTGTTTTCATGAGATTTCTGGATTTGAGAACCGTGGTTATTTCAAAAAAAAACATGTACTGTTTTAAAAACCCGGTTTCTCTTGATATGATATTTCAGTGTGTCCACCGTGCGTTTTCTCGGTTCTGAGACATATGACATGTGAAACCCGATTCGAGGAGCGGTAGGCACCGTCTACGGGTACATGGTGGCCCCGGTGTGGTACACCGGGGCAAGAAGACTCGTATTGTTAGACGGTGAGCTTGGCTGGAGAGCACTACCTACCGGTGATAGTATTGGGACCCGTCGGTTATCCGGAGTGTTGGATATAGTGCCCTCAGGGTCAATTATTGGATCACAGGCACGTGATTGCAATGATTGAGGGAGGACGTATACCGGTAGGACAGTCTTACTCAAGATGATAGTTTGCTATCTGGTTTATCTTTATCATCGTGTACTGTTTTAGGTGACATTACAGATCACTATTGCACGTTGGTAGAGCCCTTAGGATTCTTGCTTGACGGCCAGCAGTATGATGGCGATCATATACGTGGGAGCTGGGGTCTATAAGCACATCCTTAAAGTGGTCCCTAGTCGTGGGAGTTTTCGAGACAGGGCATCGATACTCCGGAGTAGACTAGTGTATACAGTCGAGACCCTGATGAGGGGCGGTGGCCGGTCTCACAAGCCATTGGTATCAGTTGGTTCACCTAAGATGTATACAGGAGCTCATTGGGTTATGAGTACACCGGACAGGACTCGCCGGGAACATGCTAGTTGGTATTATACCTGACGTCAGATAGTAGTTCCCTGGTGACATGTGTATAGGTTAGTTCATCGACCTGAGATCGTCATTTGTCTCGTGTGAGTTCCCACTGTGCTTTGATTACTACCCTACCGCGGCTCAAAAGAGTCGTGCAAACAGGTTTTAGTTGGGTACAGTCCCGAGCCACATGGAGGCAATGAGCGGATCGGCAGGGGTTTCGTCTCTCCCGGTATTGGGGGTGAGATCACGCTGTGTCTAGGAGAGCCATTACACGAAGTCCTTGGCCAAGGCAGGTGATTTACTGGTAGGTATTCCAGTAGTATCTCAGGGTGTTCTGGGCTACACTCCGACACGACTTGTACCGCTTTTGGGGGTCTGACTTTTACCAACCCCCTAGGCCCACCATGCGATGCTCATAGAAGAACGGACCAGACTGTACGGATATTGTCACTGACAGGCTCAGTAGGGTGTCAGGATGAGTTCGCTCATTGACCTCCCTTTTGGTCAATACCTGGTAGCCGTTACGTATAGCTAGTACCTCTGACGTGCTAGTAGTTAAATCCACAGCCAAAGTATTGACGAGTCTTTAGAGTCACCCACAGACAGTTTATCAAGTTTTGGGCGAAATGTTGGAGAGGCCGTATGATATATGGAAGGGTTCGATCTTATACGTGCGGTATTGCACGGATCATGATCGGACGGATCATACTAGTGGGCTTTGGTTTAAGCCGGATTCTTGTATTAGATTTGTTGGATTACTTTAGTCTCATCGCATTCGCATTTAGTCGGAATGCGGATGCAGGTATCTATATACAGGTGAGGGGTATCCTTGTGATCCGTCACGAGTTTACTTTAGATGTTGCCGTATCTTTTTGTTGTGCCAAACATTTGGATTAATATTTGGATGGTGGAAATAATGAGCTAGAATTTCATCATAACATGCATTAATGTGACATGGACATATATATATGACTCATGGTCTCTTTTTTGTAAAAATATGTCACATTAGTGATTGTTTTGTGTTGATATGATGAGAGGAGAGAGAGAGGGGCTGCCATATATGTGTTTGGTCTTGTATTTCTCTCACTCTCTCACACTCTCATTTTTATGACATCACAAGAAAAGGAAAAGAAAAAGAAAAAGAAAAGAGCTCTCTCTCTCTCTCTTCTTCTTCTTCCTCTAGTTCATTTTCTCCATCAATGGCAACATCTTCAACTTCCATCCAAACTCATGGATGCAAGAGGCAAATTGATCACAAACATTCTCTACAACACCTTGGACATGTCGGCAAGCACACTTCGTGCCCGAGTTGTTTCGGATGAAGCGGGAGCCCGTAAAATGAATCGATGATGTGGTGCCCTTTCCGACGAGGAGATCAAGACCGGAGTTGCCGCGAGGAGCTTGGGATGGTGGCCAAAGACTGAAGGACACGGATCGATCGGTATAGCTTTCCAACCCTCTCTAGTTAGCTAGTAGTAGGTTAATGGTCCAATTCGGGTTTTAAGCCCGCGGTAGCGCCAGTTTTCAAGTTAAGAAAAAGTTTTTCGTTTCCGCATTTTGGCCTCGTACAGACGGCCGGGGCGCTACCGTAGACTCACATGGTATCAGAGACACGCCATTAACCTTTACTAGCTTGCTCTAACATGTTTAGAACTTCGATCAGACGAAATATCCAAAAACTCCATTTCCAATATTGAACTTTCTGTCGAATTTTTTTTGTGCTCAAAAAATTATTTTGAGTGTTGCAGAAATACGTGCATGGTTTTCAGAGAACACTGCAGAAAATTAGTACCATGATCTTACTGTAGCGCCGCGGAACCGCGGCATTAACCCCGTTTTGGCCGCGGTTCCGCCGCTGAACAGTAGCTTCATTGCACCATTTTTCCTACAGTGCTCCCTGACTTGGAAATAGGGTTTTTGGTGATTTTTGTTTGGGCCCAGATTTTTCTGAGTACTGGGTATTGTGCTTGGGGCCCACTTCGGGAAATTTTGTCAATCGAAAATTTGAAACATGTTAGTTCACAGTATTTACATTATATCTGCGACCGTGAATGTCATTTGATCGGTAAATCCTGTCTAATTGCTATAGCCCTTTTTGACGGATTTGCGAACGTGACATTCACATTGATGTTCTGTGTTGTGCTGTGATGTTGCGGATTTTTCGTGGTGGATAGCCTGGATGCAATGGTAGTACAGTTTGGTTGTATTTGTACATTTGATATTGCGGGGCGAGCGTCCGACATGTGGACTGCCGTCAATGCCTGTTTGTATATTATTCTTTTGGGGCACTACCGGGCTGAGGTCGATCTACCCGTTGTATATTTTACTTTCTGTACTAGGATTACCCCACGGTGGGGTGCACGGATAGCCGGGTTCTAGAGGGCAACGGGCCCGCATCTCATGGCTTTGAGACGGAGGGGGATTTACTCTAGAATTGGCAGTCTATTCGCCGCACTCGTAGGGGGTACAGGTTGACTCTAGGAGGGGTGCTCAAGTTACCGGATTCCGTGAAGTGCTGGGTGGTCCATTCACGTTGTTGAAGGGGGCTGCCTCGCTTCAGGTTTTGGCGGGTAACTTGCCGCGTCCGTAGGGGTCTAGGATTTCATTGCACCGGTTATCCACACGACCAGGGGAACATCGAATTTCAGTAGCGGCTCTATGAAACCCGGGGATCCCAGATTATTTGTATTGTTCTGTGATGCTGATTACTCTCTGTGATGTTGCATTTTCACGCCTTGAGCGAAAATGTCACGACCCGAAAGAGCACGAGACTGGCCCTTGAACCATATGAATTCAATATGACCCCATCTGATCCAAGTAAGCCAAAAGCCCAGAAATCTAAAACCATTTTAAGGAGTAAATAAGGAAAACTGGTTTTAAGAAGTAAAGAAATCATGTTTTGAAAATCAAAGTTTTTAAATAACTAGCCGAGTATGCATTTTTAAAATGTGTAACCTTTCCTGAAAATTTCGGCAGAGTTTCCTTTGTAAAAACTGGCCCCGAACGGGGTACAACAAGAACAATATATATGAAATGATAAAAGGCATCCCCAAGCGGGAGCTAGCTCTTCGTCAATCGACGGTCACAACCACGCAAGCAATAATAATATACAACGCCAAAGGACGAGGATCAAAACCCAAAAAGAAACTCAAAATAGCCAGAAAACCATAATACTATAAGCGCGACTCTAAGGTCGAAATAATACATCACTGTCTCTAAGCCTAAAACAATATACAAGTTTTGGTTGATGGAATTTATAGATACAGGAACAATGGCGGTTCTGATACAAGAGAATCCACCTACCCAAGCAAGTCACCCATATGTAAGCAGTGTGCCAGAAATGCCGCTATGGAATCTGTACGGCAAAAACCTGCAAGAACTGTGGCACAACGGAGGTGAGTTGCCAACTCGTGAATAGAAAATATCTACACGCAGAAATCGAATGTATGACCCATTCTAGGTCAAAACGATCAGAAATATATAAACCTTAATATGAACAAGTCTGAAGCATGCTAAACTGGCAATGTAATCTCTATACATGAGTTTAGTGCCAAGTGCTCGTGCCAGTGCCTCAGGTAATAGCATATCATAAATGTGAGGTATGATCAATGAAATCAATCTGCATGTACGTGGATCCCGTCCACTCGTCACCCAATGACAATAACCATCATGCATGTAAATATCATCAGCATATGCATGGAAATATGAGGATATAAACCACCTGTGTCCCTCGCGACATGTCAAAATCATGGAACCGGAGTGCCCAGCATCGACACTCAAAAACATCATGAAAACTGTGCCCATCATCGGCACGTAAATCCTCATATATCGGGCTCCGTCAGTCCGGACCAACCCACGGGCTCCGTCTGTGGAATCGGCCCTCGGCCCCAGCAGTACTCCCATATTGTAACCCTTCGAAAATCGTTTAGGCAGTTTTTCGGTAATCGGCTAATTTTTCGGCTTTTTCCTTTAAAAGTCTAAATAGGTATATTTTTCATTGTAGACCTAATTATACAAAATTTAGATAAGATATTACTATAAATTGGTCACTAAAATGTTACTTAAAATTTTCTAGTTAAATAATTTTTTTTCGTAATTAATTATTTTTTTATTATTTTAAGCTTTTAAAAATACATTAAATTAGGGATAAATACAAATTTAATTAGGTAAATTTCATAATTAGGAATCTTTATAAGCTAAAATATGGTGTTAATAAAATTGTATCATGACTTGCAACATTTTAGTTTTATGGTGTGAAAATTATGAAAAAAATGAAGTAAAAAGGGGTTTTTTGAAAAAGTTTTGATGTGAAAGCCTAAATTGACCTTAGATGATATTTTCTTCATGGAATTTTCTACACACTCTCTCATTTTCCTCCTCCATTTGCTCAGGCCGAGCCCCTCCCTCCTTCAGCCCCATTTTTCTCACTTCTTTCTTGCTTCATCTTCTTGTTAAAATTCATTAAAAATTCACAAATTTCCATCTCAAATTCAAAACAAAACCCTAATCCACTCTCTCCTCAAGCCAAATTAGTTCAAAACATGAAGAAAGGAGGCAACTTTGGTGGTTTGTGCAAGCTAGGGTTCAAGCTTGTGAGGTGAAGATTCTAATCTTTTTGTTAACTTGTAGTTTAAATGTGCTAAAATTGAATTTTGAAGTATTAATTTAGTTGTAATTACTTGTTCATGAAAATTAAGAGTGGGATTTGATTTCAAATTAGGGTTTGTAGCATGGTTGATGGAGTTAAGTTAGGGTTTGGTTATCTAATTGGTTAGAGTGGTAAATCGTGCGATGTTGCGCTCGCTAAATCGATAAATTGCGATATTTGCATCGAATCGGTATGCTTTTTGCTTACAAGATTTTTATTAAATTTAGGATGTGATCTAATTGCGTTATATTAGCGATATAATTAACTTCATAAACGACTATTAGAGTGCGCGAACGCGGGGTTTTGTCTAGCCGGGTTTTAGTTTTGTCAATTTCCCCGAAATGACGATTCTAGTTAAGATTTAGCGATATTCGTGTGCTTTCCCGCGCACCGAGTGCACGTTATGTTTAATTCGAGAGCGTCGATATTTGTATATTGTGACTTGCATCGTCTTATGATATGTAATCTTATATTGTGTGTTATGCAATTCTAGGATCGATCGCGGAAACATCGGACGCGGCGCGCAAAGGCAAAGCGGCGGTCGGATCGGATTAGCGAGGCATTCAGGTGAGTAGATATATTCATCTATGGGGGAATCGTATGGATGGCGCGAGGCGCCCCCTAGTTAGGATTACCCTATTTCTGGCAAGATTTATATTGTTAGTTAGCTTACCCCTTCATTTACACAGCATACCTTATAGTAAATAGTATGCTAGATTGCATGGATATTCATATGCACATATGAGATAACACTTCGTAGGACACGAACACCATTACCATTGGCATCTGTTGCATGCGCACTATTCATGTGACACACACATCTTTGGTAATTGCCATGCCACGTGCACTATAGAACCTGTTTAACTTAGTATCGCCACTTGCATTCATACATGATATATGAAATTGCATAGCATGCATATACCTCGTATTATCATCTTATTTACATAGATTTCTAGCAAAAATTCACATCGTATACATTGATATCATAGACATTTATCATATATAAGATGTGAACATTATGATTTTCTTGAGGATTTCAGTATTGCTGCGATTTCTGGATTTTTGGGGAAAACTGCAAGAATTTAGCTTAGATTTATCATTTTTAAAACAAAGTTGCGGTTTTCTCGTGATGTATGTGTCGTCCACCATGAGTTTTCATGTTTTCTGTTGGATTTCGAGACCCGATTCGAGGAGTGGATGAATCGTCTCGGGTACATGGTGGGCTCGGTATGGTACCCCGGGGCAAGAAGATCGAGTTGTAGACGATGAACCTGGCAGGGGAAGACTACCTACCGGTGATGTCTGGCGCGGCGGATATCCGGAGGATACCGACCGTTGTCGTGAGATTTGATGACATGGGCCGATCCGGACTGACGGAGCCCGATATTTTGAGACATTGATACAGTGAGACATTGAGACAGAGGTGATTTCATATTTGGTGTCGATGCTTGACACGGTTTTCAGATGATTTCTTGATGGTATTTAGCTATTATACAGATATTCCTTTTTCTAAAGTTAAGAATGCAGAACTCTTAACATTTAAAACACTTAAAGATTTAGTAATGACATTGCATACATGTGCATGCATACTAGAGGTATTATAACACATATGGACATACATACTGTGACGCATTTGCGTGCATTCTTACGATTGCCTTACTAGATGTTATATTCTACTCACGAGTTGGCAACTCAACCCCGTTGTGCCACAGTGTCTTGCAGGTCGGACCCGTCACCCTTGTAGCGGCGGGCTATCTTATCATCATCTCCTTTTGTTCAGACTCGCGACATCGCCCGTAGGTGGGTTGCGAGCACACTTTATTTCTTTTTGCTCCATCATTGTATCTAGTATTCTCCATCTACCACTTTCTATTTGTATATGCGATCTAGTGATGAGACTGAGAGATTTGTATATTTGTGGTTTCTTTGGGGTCGAGCTCACTTGAGCCGGCATTGTGTTTTCTGATATTTTTCGTTTCTTTTATGCTCTTTTCTTGATATTACTTATATATTGCATGTGGTTGTGATCCGCCTTGGGCGAAGAGCTAGCTCCCGCTTGGGGATGCCATTTATGATTACAGGTTATATATATCTTGTTGTACCCATTTTGGGGGATAGAAAATACAGGGGAGACTCTGCCGAAATTTTCGGGAATTTTTGATGTTTTTTTTTAAAAGGGATTCTATGCAACTTAATTGATTTAAAAATTGCTTTCATGTAAGGTTTTCCTTCACTTTCTTTTGATTTTGGTTTAGATTTTCTGGGCTTTGGCTGACTTAGGTTACGGTACGCCTTTAAACATCTCGTAATCTAAGTGCCAGTCACGTTCCGTACTTTCGGGTTGTGACAAAGTTGGTATCAGAGCGTAGGTTTTACCTTTCTGAGTGTAGGACGACCTTGGTAGATAGAGTAGGTGACTTAAGCAGAGAGGCGTAGCGTGGGTATGATCCGCGGCATACTTACGATACGGTACTCCGCATAAGTGACCTTAGGACATAATTGCTTGTATTTCCTTTCTTGATTCCTTGCATTCCTTGATTCAATTGCAATGATCTTATCAGTCCTGTTTCTTATTCTAGTTTCGATGCCGCCAAAGACTACGAGAGCTCAGCGGGCTGCCGCTAGGGATGAGATTCGAGCGGGCTCGTCTGAGGCGAGGATCGAGCGGGATGATACGCCTACCCTTCAGGGTCATACTGATCCGCCTTATCCAGACCGTATTGCCAGATTAGAGGCCAGAATGCAAGAGTTGCGACAGATGATGGGATCTTTAGTTGAGTCCAGCCGGGTACAGAGATCCGAGGACGTTCCTTCCACCGCACAGACCACGATTATACCAGCTGCACAGATGGTCACTCCTGCTGCTTCTACGGAGACTATCCCTATTTCACTACAGGAGTTCATGAGATTGAGACCTCCAGCTTTTACCGGTACAGATGCGACAGAGGACCCACAGGCATTTCTCGATAGGATGGCTCGAATTTTCCGTTCGTTGAGATGTTCTGATGATAGATTGGTGGAGTTTGCGAGTTTTCATCTGGAGGGTCTTGCCCAGACATGGTACGATTCAGTAAAGAGAGGTCGAGCTGCAGGTCTACCTTCTATGACCTGGGATGAGTTTACATCTGCATTTCTTGCCCGTTTCCTTCCGGAGAGTGTCCGAGATGCTCGAGCCCGTAGTTTTGAGTCTCTGCGCAAGACTCCTGGGATGACAGTGTCGGAGTATGATATACAGTTTACCCAGTTGTCTCGATATGCTCCGTACCTAGTAGACACAGAAGAGAAGAGAATAAAGAGGTTTGTGCGAGGGCTTGATACACAGCTATTCCTTGCCATCGGCACCCAGCACTTTGATACATACGCAGTTGCGATGGATGCAGCCTTACTTTTGGAGGAGCGTATTTCTGAGACTCCGGTCGTTTCTGGGCCGAAGAGGATCCGTACTGATACGCCAGCTCAGCAGCAGATGAGCAGACATCGTGATAGATTATTTCCGGGAGATGGTGGAGGCGGAGGATTGAGACGAGGTCAGTTATTTGGTTCATATCCACAGACCCAGCAGTCGTCTCCAGGATGTTTTCGGTGCGGGAGTCAGTACCACCGTATCAGAGACTGTACCATGGGACGTCAGGGGGCGGCGACAGTTCCACATGTGACCTTACCACCCTCACCACCTCCTCAGAGAGCTCTACTACCTACTCCTGATGATGCTCCACGCCAGTCAGATGCTTCTAGAGGTCGTGGGCGTGGCGGTCTGGTTCAGAGAGGACGAGGTGATAGAGGCAGAGGCAGAGGCCGAGGTAGAGGCAGAGGACAGCCAGCTATTAGTGGTGGACAGGCCCGAGTGTTCGCGTTGACTCCTCGGGATGCACAGGCATCCAATGCCATCGTGACAGGTACTCTGCCAGTATGTTCTTTTGATGCACGGGTATTATTTGATCCAGGCTCCACACATTCCTATGTATACACGTACTTTGCACCGAGGTTGGGCCGAGAGTCTTCTCCGTTAGATTAGCCGCTTGTCGTTATTACACCGGTAGGCGAGTCGTTTGTTGCCTGTTTTGTGTACCGATCATGTTCCGTTCGTATCGGGGAGAGAGATTCTTCAGTTGATTTGATTCTCCTCGATATGCTAGACTTTGACGTTCTTCTTGGTATGGACTGGCTAGCCACCTGTTATGCATCCGTGGACTGCCGTGAGAAAGCAGTCAGATTCAGTTTTCCTGGTGAGCCGGTTCTTGTTATTCAGGGAGATCGTAGCGCTACCCTTCCCAGCTTGATTTCTTCTCTGCGCGCTGGTCAGCTCTTGAGGAAAGGGTGTCAGGGATTCTTAGCTTATGTTTATGATACTAGCTCCACAGAGGTTCCGTTGGACCAGGTCCCTGTTGTGAGAGAGTTTCCTGATGTTTTCCCTGACGAGCTGCCTGGTCTGCCACCAGAGCGCGAGATTGAGTTCTGTATTGACTTGATCCCCGGCACGGGACCTATCTCTATACCGCCTTATTGGATGGCCCCGGCGGAGCTGAGAGAGCTAAAGGATTAGTTACAGGACTTGCTGGACAAAGGGCTTATCCGACTGAGTGTGTCACCTTGGGGTGCTCCCGTCTTGTTTGTTAAGAAGAAGGACAGAAGTATGCGCTTATGCATTGATTATCGTCAGCTGAACCGGGTTACTGTGCGGAACAGGTATCCCTTACCCCGCATTGATGACTTATTCGATCAGCTCCACGAAGCAGGGTTTTTCTCGAAGATTGATTTACGGTCAGGTTATCACCAGTTGCGGGTTCGGAAGGAGGATATTCCGAAGACCGCCTTCCGTACTCGATATGGTCATTATGAGTTCTTGGTGATGTCATTCGGGCTCACCAATGCCCCGGCAGCATTTATGGACTTGATGAACCGTGTATTCAGGCCGTATCTCGATCAGTTCATTATTGTGTTCATTGACGACATCTTGGTTTATTCTCGGAGCCGGGAGGAGCATGAGCAGCACTTACGTATCACATTACAGACTTTGAGGGAGTATCATCTGTTCGCCAAATTCTCCAAGTGCGCATTCTGGCTAGACAGTGTCGACTTCTTGGGTCATGTGGTGACGAGAGACGGTATTTGTGTGGACCCGAAGAAGATCGAGGCAGTTCAGCGTTGGCCTAGACTGGTATCAGTTACAGAGGTTCGCAGTTTTCTAGGTCTGACCGGCTATTATCGACGTTTTGTCCAGGATTTCTCCCGCATTGCTGCACCGTTGACCGGGTTGACCCGGAAGTGGGTTCCTTTTGATTGGACCCAGGCATGTGAGGATAGTTTCCAGCAGTTGAAGACTCGTCTGACTACTGCACCAGTGTTAGCATTGCCTTCAGGATCAGGCGGGTTCGTGGTATATTGTGATGCTTCTCGAGTGGGGCTGGGCTGTGTATTGATGCAGCACGATAGAGTTCTCGCGTATGCTTCTCGGAAGCTGAGGAAACACGAACAGAACTACCCCACCCATGATTTAGAGATGGCTGCAGTGGTATTTGCACTTAAGATCTGGAGACATTACCTATACGGTGAGTCGTGCCAGATATTCACTTACCACAAGAGTTTGAAGTATATCTTCCAGCAGCGAGATCTGAACCTGAGACAGCGCCGTTGGATGGAGTTGGTGAAGGATTATGACCGCGAGATTCTATACCATCCGGGCAAGGCGAATGTGGTGGCAGATGCTTTGAGTAGAAGGCCCGGAGGTAGCTTATCTTGTTTGAGCGCAGTGCAGATGCAGTCGACGGCGGATTGGCAGGTGTTATGTGACAGCAGAGTGCAGTTCGAGTTTACTCCTACAGGGGGACAGCTGGCCCATTTCAGAGCACGCCCACAGTTACTTGACCGTATCCGCGAGACACAGTCCGGCGATGCCCGTATTTTAGAGATTATTGAGCAGATTCGGCAGGGCAGAGTTTCTGAGTTCGTGATTGATGATCAGGGGATACTTCGATTTGGGGCTCGACTGTGCGTGCCAGATTCAGAGGGACTGAGGCGTGGTATTCTTGAGGAGGCACATAGATCAGTATACAGTGTTCACCCAGGTTCCACCAAGATGTACCGTGATTTGAGAGAGGTTTACTGGTGGGACGGGATGAAGAAGGATGTTACAGACTTTGTGTCGAGATGCCTGACTTGTCAGCAAGTCAAGGCCGAGCACCAGAGGCCAGCCGGCGAGTTACAGCCTTTGCCCATCCCTGAGTGGAAGTGGGAGCAGGTCTCCATGGACTTCATTGTGGGTCTACCCAGGACCAGTCGAGGGTACGACTCTATTTGGGTGATTGTGGATCGACTGACGAAAGCGGCTCACTTCCTGCCAGTGAAGACCACTTTTGGATTTTCTCAGTACGCCCAAGTTTATATTGATGAGATCGTGCGACTGCATGGTGTTCCGACTTGCATCGTGTCCGACCGGGGCACCCAGTTTACCAGCCGATTGTGGCAGAAACTTCAGGAAGCATTGGGCACCCAATTGAGTTTTAGCACAGCCTTTCATCCGCAGACTGACGGTCAGTCGGAGCGTACTATTCAGACTCTTGAGGACATGCTCAGAGCTTGTGTTTTAGATTTCGGTGGTAGCCAGGATCGTCATTTGCCTTTGATCGAGTTTTCCTACAATAATAGCTTCCAGGAGACGATTCAGATGGCACCTTTCGAGGCTTTATATGGAAGGAGATGTCGATCGCCTGTGTGTTGGACAGAGCTCAGAGAGAGTAGTATTTTGGGGCCACGGATCGAACAGGAGACGACCGAGAAGATACAGCTGATTCGGGACAGGATGAGAGCGGCACAAAGCAGGCAGAAATCATATGCTGACAGGCGCCGTCGCCGACTCGAGTTCGCTGTTGGCGATCATGTTTTCCTGAAGGTCTCTCCGACGAAAGGTGTGATGAGATTTGGGCGGAAAGGGAAGCTGAGTCCTAGATATGTTGGTCCTTTCGAGATCCTAGAGCGTGTTGGTCCAGTCGCTTATCGGTTAGCTCTTCCGCCCAGCATCCCCGATGTTCACCCCGTATTCCATGTCTCGATGCTCCGCAAGTACCTTCATGATCCTTCCCAGGCGATTCAGCACCAGACGATCCAGCTAGAGCATGATCTTTCATTCACCGAGCAGCCGGTGGTCATTTTGGATCGGCAGGTGAAGAAATTGAGGTCGAAGGTTATACCGTCCGTCAAGGTCCTTTGGCGTGGCCCGAACAGCGAGGAGGTCACCTGGGAGACCGAGGTCGAGATGAGGAAGAGATATCCCCATCTTTTTGAAGGTACGCGTATTTAAATTCTAAATTCGGGGACCGAATTTATTTAAGGGGGGAAGGTTGTAACCCTTCGAAAATCGTTTAGGCGGTTTTTCGGTAATCGGCTAATTTTTCGGCTTTTTCCTTTAAAAGTCAAAATAGGTATTTTTCATTGTAGACCTAATTATACAAAATTTAGATAAGATATTACTATAAATTGGTCACTAAAATGTTACTTAAAATTTTCTAGTTAAATAATTTTTTTTCGTAATTAATTTTTTAAAAATTATTTTAAGCTTTTACAAATACATTAAATTAGGGATAAATACAAATTTAATTAGGTAAATTTCATAATTAGGAATCTTTATAAGCTAAAATATGGTGTTAATAAAATTGTATCATGACTTGCAACATTTTAGTTTTATGGTGTGAAAATTATGAAAAAAATGAAGTAAAAAGGGGTTTTTTGAAAAAGTTTTGATGTGAAAGCCTAAATTGACCTTAGATGATATTTTCTTCATGGAATTTTCTACACACTCTCTCATTTTCCTCCTCCATTTGCTCAGGCCGAGCCCCTCCCTCCTTCAGCCCCATTTTTCTCACTTCTTTCTTGCTTCATCTTCTTGTTAAAATTCATTAAAAATTCACAAATTTCCATCTCAAATTCAAAACAAAACCCTAATCCACTCTCTCCTTAAGCCAAATTAGTTCAAAACTTGAAGAAAGGAGGAAACTTTGGTGGTTTGTGCAAGTTAGGGTTCAAGCTTGTGAGGTGAAGATTCTAATCTTTTTGTTAACTTGTAGTTTAAATGTGCTAAAATTGAATTTTGAAGTATTAATTTAGTTGTAATTACTTGTTCATGAAAATCAAGAGAGGGATTTGATTTCAAATTAGGGTTTGTAGCATGGTTGATGGAGTTAAGTTAGGGTTTGGTTATCTAATTGGTTAGAGTGGTAAATCGTGCGATGTTGCGCTCGCTAAATCGATAAATTGCGATATTTGCATCGAATCGGTATGCTTTTTGCTTACTAGATTTTTATTAAAATTAGGATGTGATCTAATTGCGTTATATTAGCGATATAATTAGCTTCATAAACGACTATTAGAGTGCGCGAACACGGGGTTTTGTCTAGCCGGGTTTTAGTTTTGTCGATTTCCCCGAAATGACGATTCTAGTTAAGATTTAGCGATATTCGTGTGCTTTCCCGCGCACCGAGTGCACGTTATGTTTAATTCGAGAGCGTCGATATTTGTATATTGTGACTTGCATCGTCTTATGATATGTAATCTTATATTGTGTGTTATGCAATTCTAGGATCGATCGCGGAAACATCGGACGCGGCGCGCAAAGGCAAAGCGGCGGTCGGATCGGATTAGCGAGGCATTCAGGTGAGTAGATATATTCATCTACGGGGGAATCGTCTGGATGGCGCGAGGCACCCCCTAGTTAGGATTACCCAATTTCTGGCAAGATTTATATTGTTAGTTAGCTTACCCCTTCATTTACACAGCATACCTTATAGTAAATAGTATGCTAGATTGCATGGATATTCATATGCACATATGCGATAACACTTCGTAGGACACGAACACCATTACCATTGGCATCTGTTGCATGCGCACTATTCATGTGACACACACGCTTTTGGTAATTGCCATGCCACGTGCACTATAGAACCTGTTTAACTTAGTATCGCCACTTGCATTCATACATTATATATGAAATTGCATAGCATGCATATACCTCGTATTATCATCTTATTTACATGGATTTCTAGCAAAAATTCACATCGTATATATTGATATCATAGACATTTATTATATATAACATGTGAACATTATGATTTTCTTGAGGATTTCAGTATTGCTGCGATTTCTGGATTTTTGGGGAAAACCGCAAGAATTTAGCTTATATTTATCATTTTTAAAACAAAGTTGCGGTTTTCTCGTGATGTATGTGTCGTCCACCATGAGTTTTCATGTTTTCTGTTGGATTTCGAGACCCGATTCGAGGAGTAGATGAATCGTCTCGGGTACATGGTTGGCCCGGTATGGTACCCCGGGGCAAGAAGATCGAGTTGTAGACGATGAACCTGGCAAGGGAAGACTACCTACCGGTGATGTCTGGCGCGGCGGATATCCGGATGATACCGACCGTTGTTGTGAGATTTGATGACATGGGCCGATCCGGACTGACGGAGCCCGATATTTTGAGACATTGATACAGTGAGACATTGAGACAGAGGTGATTTCATATTTGGTGTCGATGCTTGACACGGTTTTCAGATGATTTCTTGATGGTATTTAGCTATTATACAGATATTCCATTTTCTAAAGTTAAGAATGCAGAACTCTTAACATTTAAAACACTTAAAGATTTAGTAATGACATTGCATACATGTGCATGCATACTAGAGGTATTATAACACATATGGACATACATGCTGTGACGCATTTGCGTGCATTCTTACGATTGCCTTACTGGATGTTATATTCTACTCACGAGCTGGCAACTCACCCCCGTTGTGCCACAGTGTCTTGCAGGTCGGACCCGTCACCCTTGTAGCGGCGGGCTATCTTATCATCATCTCCTTTTGTTCAGACTCGCGACATCTCCCGTAGGTGGGTTGCGAGCACACTTTATTTCTTTTTGCTCCATCATTGTATCTAGTATTCTCCATCTACCACTTTCTATTTGTATATGCGACCTAGTGATGAGACTGAGAGATTTGTATATTTGTGGTTTCTTTAGGGTCGAGCTCACTTGAGCCGGCATTGTGTTTTCTGATATTTTGCGTTTCTTTTATGCTCTTTTCTTGATATTACTTATATATTGCATGTGGTTGTGATCCGCTTTGGGCGAAGAGCTAGCTCCCGCTTGGGGATGCCATTTATGATTACAGGTTATATATATCTTGTTGTACCCATTTTGGGGGATAGAAAATATAGGGGAGACTCTGCCGAAATTTTCGGGAATTTTTGATGTTTTTTTTAAAGGGGATTCTATGCAACTTAATTGATTTAAAAATTGCTTTCATGTAAGGTTTTCCTTCACTTTCTTTTGATTTTGGTTTAGATTTTCTGGGCTTTGGCTGACTTAGGTTATGGTACGCCTTTAGACGTCTCGTAATCTAAGTGCCAGTCACGTTCCGTACTTTCGGGTCATGACACATGTCCATCTATCGACTCTGGTCGGTATCCTCCAGATAACCGCCAGGTCCAACCAATCACCGGTAGGTACTCGCCCGGCTCCAGTTTCAATCGGCAAAGTCCTTCGATCATCTTGCCGAGGGGAACCATACCGGGTCCACCATGTACCCGCAATCGGCTCGTCCACTCCTCGAATTGGGTTTCACATGTCGCTCTAAGCACCGGGAAAACACATGGTGGACGCACTGAAATATCATATCAATGGTAACCGGGTTTTTAAAGCAATTACATATTCTCTTTTGAAATACCCACGGTTCCCAAATCCAGAAATATCATAGAAACAACAACTCTCAATGCGTATAATCAGAAAGCATGATGTATACGGCATGTAAAAGAAATGTAAGCATATCAGGATGTCATGCAAGGGTCATATCCAGAATACAATAGTACTACAGTATAGTGACATGGCAATTATCGATGATGAAGTGTGTGAGCCGGCAACAAGTGTACGTGGAACATACGCATCATCGATAATGGTGCTGGTGTCCTAGCAGCATGACTGTAATATATCAATAAACACAAGCGATGCAATGCACATAGCATGAGTATGCGGAATCGAATAATCAACGCAACAGAAAAGAATCTACTTCAATAAATATATCATGCAGCCTTGCCCTTTTGAAATAAGACGAATCGGGGTTTTTGGTAAAATAAGGACTACGTGTTTTAAGAAAAGATGCGCCGTTTGAAAATATCCGTAGAATCCCCTTTGCCTATCTTTAAAATATCCCCGATTCGTTAGTTTTGAAATAGGTATGACTCGGGTCTAGTCTAACGCCTACTACGCGAACTACGGACCCAACTATCAAGTCAATCGGGAGGGGTATGAAAACCACATAAATCTGAGTCGATATCACATTATCTCATCACATAGCAGGTATCACTACCTTCATATCACATAATTTAGGGTACAACTCTAAGTCTAGTACCATCGATACCATCTATATAATATGAATGCGGGGTAAAACACATGCCCAAAGGCCCGCTAAAGCATCCTGTCGTATCTCCCATACGAATCCTGTCATATCACCGATCTCACGGCCTCAAATCGAATCACATCGACTCAACCCACATCCCAAGCACTATCCTCATAATCCAGTATATGTACACATAGTCCCATACCCATGTGAACACATACAAACATATATTCCCATATACACATGCGAAAGAAAGTATGTATGCAAGTGCGTGCGTGCGTTGTGTATGGGTGCAACCCTTACTCTAGGGTTTCGCACTACGCTAAACCAATCCATCTTATCATCAATAATTCCATTATCACCATCAATAATCCTAACAACAAATAATAAATATATGTGCGTATACGTATTCGTATACATCACCACGGACTGCGGGGGTGCTATACGCCATCCACCCGACTTCCCCCGTAGATATAATCTACTCACTTTGCTTCTCATGTGTCGATGTCGATTTCGCCATCTTCATCTTCTTCGCCTCAACATCACGTAGGGTACTTATAAGTATATCACAATGCTAAAGCATATGAAAATCACATCGGAAACCAAAATAGCACACGCTACTCGCATAGGTAAAAACCTATCGTCTCGCATGTAAACACGATCAATATCCACTTGTCGTTGACGTCCAAACGCCACCCGACAGAAACGAATCACCAAATACCAATATCCATGCTAAAACAAGTCGTAATTCATGCGCAAACATAGGAAAATCAACCCAGATTTTACCCTAGATCAAATTAGACAAATTAAACATGCCAGGGGTCAAGTTCACTGGAGATAGGGCCCTGCACCAAAAACGAGGCATTTCCAACATGCTCTGGCCACAATTTGCGGCCAGAAAGAGTTTATCTGCGGCCTGGAAAAGGAGGTGGGGGCTAGGGTTTTGTGTGGTGGTTTCTATTTGCCTGCACATCTCTCTGTCAAGTCAATTTTATTTTTAGGTGTCTCGGGTGAAAGCAGATTCCCAAAAACAATCCCAGAATTACAGTTTTCCCCGATATCGTTTCCATAAATCCGTATTCTAATTTCTAGTTCAGGTTTTGGTCCAATAACACATCACCACAGGGGTTCTAAGGTCACCACAAGTCTCAATTTCACATTTGAACTCAATTCAACTCCTCACCCTAACTTGAAGTTTCACAACTCCATCAAATGACACCAAATCGACATGAAACTAGTATGGATGCAATAAGAATTGAAATACTACTCTAATGGGTCCAGAAATTACCTTCTTTGGCAACTCAAGAATTTTCTTGAGTTGCTCAAAGTCCTCAAAACTCTCTCTTTCTTAGTCCAATGCGTAGATCTTGAGCTTGTGCACCTTTTTATTGAAGGGAAGATGGGGTTTTGGAGTGATCTTTGTGTTGTTTTGGAGGCTTGGAGAGGGGAGGGGGTTATGGGCAGCAGCTGCAGCAACACTTGAAGGGGGAGAGAGGAAATGGTGGAGGAAATGGAGAAGAGACAAGTCAAAGAAGACCCTACACACACTCTCTCTCTCTACCTACTACCATATTCTAATCAAATCTCCTTTTCTTTTCTTTTTTCTAAACCTCTCAAAAAACCTTCTCCCAAGAATAGTGAACCCACAACAAAGTTATGGTAAGAATAATGTAACACAAGTCCAAAATGATATGTGCATGTTTTGCACAAAAATGCCAAAAATCCGATTAGCGATTTTTAATCGCGATTAGCACTAAATTAGCATATAACTAATCATAAAAACTTTAAAATGGCATAATTCCATAAAATACCCTATTTTAGAATTTTCCATAATTTTTCCAACTTTTTCTCCATTTATCGATATTTAATTATACCGAAATATTAAAATATTCATTAAAATAATATTAAAATATAAAATTCCCAAAAATAATATTTTATTATTTGGAAATGTTACAATCTACCCCCCTTAAAGAAATTCGGTCCCCGAATTTAAATTTAAACCCCCAAATACTAAAACATTTCGATACAAATCCAAGTCGTCGGGGCTCCGAAATCATCAATATATAAAACATCATAGCGCAATGCATGTGCATGAGTACTAAGCAGATAACTCAAAAGCAAACTCCGTCAAGCATCCCGCAATCATTGGAGTCATGGTAAAGACACAAATGTCAAATCCAAAACAAAATCAATTTGATATAGATCAGAACTATACATGTAGACATCCAATCTATACATGTGAATAGTTGATGTAAATGAATGCCAAATCTTTTTAAGTCGCTGTGCGATGCGCATAACACTGCACAGTGGCGGACGTTTTTCATAAGAAAATAACCATATATGTATATATCTTTTGTTTACTATGTACGTTCCGCCGTTTTGAAAACAATTTAGAAGGGTTTCCTTGTTTTTAAAACGTTTCGTGTCATATCGGACATGTAGGTATATATGCCGAGACTATAGCTCGCTTTTTGGAAATCCCTTCGGTAACTATCAATGCATGCAAAATATATCCAGGTACTGTCCTCTGACCAGTCCTGCTCAGTACGGAAACACATAGCAAATATCATAAAAACGTACTGCTCCATAAGAATCAATCCCAAAAGGTATATAAGAATACCCTATGCGTCTGGTGCGCACGGAAATCAAAATCCATATATGTGCCATACAGTGCACAAAACAACCTCTAGGTGCAACGGGTGTGCACGAAGCATCTGTCATAGGCAACGTGTGTGCCTGACAGCCAAAACAGGTGCATTTGACATGCACGAAGAATCTCGATTTAGTGCATCTGGTGTGCACCCAAAATCGTATCTCAAAACATGCTCCCCACATGTGCGAAAATCCAAATCGGTGCATCCATCGTGCACGAATGAAAATCTAAACCCTGCGCACTCAACATGCACGGAATCACGAAATCCAATAGCAACGCCGAACATGCGTAAGTCCAATCAAAAGCACGGAGTGCAAGAATCAATCATCAATATCATGGTCAAAACCGACGATATATAATGCGGCTCAATCAAAATCAAGTGTACCGCGATGGAAAATCTCACAACCATGTGCATCAACGTGCACAAATCAAATGAAAACACTAAAAGTGCATGAAAACTATGGTGGAAGCGTAAATCAAATCACCGGCATAAAATAGGCATGAAATCACAATCAATACCTCAAGAGTAATAACTATGCGCCAGGTATAAATCCCAGTAGGTGCAACCATGGTGCATAAAATCAAATATCATGGAACTCAGCCATCAAGACTAAATCATGCGAATAGATCGCCCAAAATACCGAAATCCAAGGTGACGGATACGTGATAGTCAAATCACAAAATCACAAATCATAAATACCGTCGTCGGTATATCCTCCTTCAAAGTCGAGAAGGTGCCGGTACATCCAATGCTAGCGGCGCAAGATATCTACTTGCCTCTTGCTCGCGGCTGGCGTCCTCTGCCTCTGGTTCCTTATCTTCCCTGTGGATTACCAATCTCGAAATCCATCGGCTCATTGGCCTGTCAGGTGTGCTAACGGGAACGATTCCGTTCTGGCACTTCTCTGGTCATCTCTCGGTCAATCCTCACGACCGCTCGTAAAGCAGCATATCTCTGGCGCCGACCTCTGGTCCTCTGAATGCACATCACACATCGGCTCCTGGTGCAAATCTTATTGCAGCAGTGTACTGGAAGGAATCCTGCTCAAGGTCTCTTCTGATCTCGCCTAAGCCAAACTGTACGGAGGCTGGTACTCTGGCATAATCTTTTCTCGCTCTCTGGATATCCGCGTCCTTAGTACAACATCTACTCGGAAGCTGGTCGCATCCATGCACCTCTGTATGCATATCCGGCCTTTAATCTTAACGGGGTGTAATAACAGCTCGTCTGCATCTCTCACGAACTTCTTGTCTCGCTTGTCTGTATCATCGTCCATTTCGACGTCGCGTCTCTATCTGCGCACTGCAATGTCCTCGGCTACGGTCCATCTGAAGTCCCTCACACGGACTCGAAATCGCGAACTCGGTATCTTCATCACTCGGTAGAAGATATCTAGCCGAACACGTCCTCAGCGTGCATATCGCATCTCTGATGTCAGCGGAGTGGAACGTCATCTCGTCGAAATCTCGTGCGAACTCTTTACTCCACTTGTTCCAAGGTCGACTAATTCTGACTCATCTCATCGTGGCTACACGGACTGCGCTCCAACGGCTATACTCGTATCTGGAGTCTCCTAAGCAGTGTCCCATCACAATATCCGAAAGATGTCGAACCATCCGATCGACTCGTCAGAACCTCATAATCCCCCAAGAGATCAACATCTTGAGTATAGTTTAATAGTATCGAGTACATACCACAGCATCGGTGGTCCAACCGTAGAAGGGCAAACCCAAGCCTCACTAATGGTGCCGCGGAACTGCCGCAAACCCTAAGGTTCAAAGGCTTTCACACGGTCATTATTTCGAGTTAGGGTTTCATTCTTCTAGAGGGTCCATAGAATCGCTTGCATGTCTTTCCGAATACTTTAAACTTGGAAAATGGGTTCCTGACATTCGATCGTCTCAATCGACTCTCAACGAATCTGCGAGAAGTTGTCTCTAGCTGGAATCAATCTACCTGATGACCTCGCATCGGGGTAAGCGAACGAACCACATGTCCCAGTCATTCATCCTCGGTGACTAGCGACTCACCATCATATCTCTAAGTATATGCTCAAGCTGCAGTAGCTCCAACATCTGGGGCGATATCTCATCATTCGCAGCAGCAACTGGCTCATCGTCCGTACGCTGAACAGCGCCTTAATCATCATGAATAAGCGACCTATCAATGATCATCACATCCTGGCTGGCCTCTATCAGTGGCTCAATCCTCTGGTACCGATCGGTACGCCCGGGAAATCTCGTAAAAGCGATCAGTCCAACGCTCATGGCGCGAAAACACAATAAGACGACGCCTCTATATGCAATCGTATGTCTCTGGAAACACGCCCTGGTCAGTCCTCGTCCACGTCGAGCTCATGCTGACGCAACTCGAGCCGTAGCTCACTATGCCCGTGCAATCATGGCAGCAAGACCATAACCAGTCTCGATAAGGATAGATCATAGGAAGGAATATAATCCTGTGCAAGGAAATGCACATCCTAAGGTTTCTTAAGCGGAGTGGCGAGTCGTAAGTATGCCGCGGAACATACGTACGGTACGTCCCTCTACTCAAGCTACCTACTCCATCAACCAAGGGTCATCCTATGCGACGAAAGTTCGGGTATAATACCCCCTCGACTAAGTCTAAGTTCCGTAAGGTCAAGCCTAAGTTCCGTATATATAAACGTCCTAGGCTCCACATAGTCAAACTTAGACTCGAACCATGGTTAACCTAGCGCTCTGATACCAACTTTGTCATGACCCGAAAGAGCACGTGACTGGCCCTTGAACCATATGAAGTCTATAGTACCCCATCTGATCCAAGTAAGCCAAAAGCCTAGAAATCTAAAACCATTTTAATGAGTAAATAAGGAAAAATGGTTTTAAGAACTAAAGAAATCATGTTTTAAAAATCAAAGTTTTTAAATAACTAGCCGAGTATGCATTTTTAAAATGTGTATCCTTTCCTGAAAATTTCGGCAGAGTTTCCTTTGTAAAAACTGGCCCCGAACGGGGTAAAACAAGAACAATATATATGAAATGATAAAAGGCATCCCCAAACGGGAGCTAGCTCTTCGTCAATCGACGGCCACAACCACGCAAGCAATAATAATATACAACGCCAAAGGGCGAGGATCAAAACCGAAAAAGAAACTCAAAACAGCCAGAAAACCATAATACTACAAGCGCGACTCTAAGGTCGAAATAATACATCACTGTTTCTAAGTCTGAAACAATATACAAGTTTTGGTTGGTGTAATTTCTAGATACAATGAATAATACAGGAACAATGGCGGTTCTGATACAAGAGAACCCACCTACCCAAGCAAGTCACCCACATGTAAGCAGTGTGCCAGAAATGCCGCTATGGAATCTGTACGGCAAAAACCTGCAAGAACTGTAGTACAACGGGGGTGAGTTTCCAACTCGTGAATAGAAAATATCTACACGCAGAAATCGAATGTATGACCCATCCTAGGTCAAAATGATCAGAAATATATAAACCTCAATATGAACAAGTCTGAAGCATGCTAAACTGGCAATGTAATCTCTATTCATGAGTGTAGTGCCAAGTGCTCGTGCCAGTGCCTCAGGTAATAGCATATCATAAATGTGATATATGATCAATGAAATCAATCTGCATGTACGTGGATCCCGTCCACTCGTCACCCAATGACAATAAGCATCATGCATGTAAATATCATCAGCATATGCATGGAAATATGAGGATATAAACGACCTGTGTCCCTCACGACACGTCAAAATCATGGAACCGGAGTGCCCAGCATCGACACTCGAAAACATCATGAAACTGTGCCCAGCATCGGCACGTAAATCCTCATATATCGGGCTCCGTCAGTCCGGACCAGCCCACGGGCTCCGTCTGCGGAATCGGCCCTCGGCCCCAGCAGTACGCCCATATCCATCTATCGACTCTGGTCGGTATCCTCCGGATAATCGCCAGGTCCAACCAATCACCGGTAGGTACTCGCCCGCCTCGAGGCTCAATCGGCAAAGTCCTTCGATCATCTTGCCGAGGGGAACCATACTGGGTCCACCATGCACCCGCAATCGGCTCGTCCACTGCTCGAATCGGGTTTCACATGTCGCTCTCAGCACAGAGAAAACACATGGTGGATGCACTGAAATATCATATCAAGGGTAACCGGGTTTTTAAAGCAATTACATATTCTCTTTTGAAATACCCACGGTTCCCAAATCCAGAAATATCATGGAAACAACAACTCTCAATGCGTATAATCAGAAAGCATGATGTATGCGACATGTAAAAGAAATATAAGCATATCAGGATGTCATGCAAGGGTCATATCCAGAATGCAATAGTACTACAGTGTAGTGACATGGCAATTATCGATGATGAAGTGTGTGAGCCGGCAACAAGTGTACGTAGAATATACACATCATCGATAATGGTGCCGGTGTCCTAGCAGCATGACTGTAATATATTAATAAACACAAGCGATGCAATGCACATAGCATGAGTATGCGGAATCGAATAATCAACGCAACAGTAAAGAATCTACCTCAATAAATATATCATGCAGCCTTGCCATTTTGAAATAAGACGAATCGGGATTTTTGGTAAAATAAGGGCTACGTGTTTTAAGAAAAGATTCGCTGTTTGAAAATATCCGTAGAATCCCCTTTTCCTATCTTTAAAATATCCCCGATTCGTTAGTTTTGAAATAGGTATGACTCGGGTCTAGTCTAACGCTTACTACGCGAACTACGGACCCAACTATCAAGTCAATCGGGAGGAGTATAAAAACCACCTAAATCTGAGTCGATATCACATTATCTCATCACATAGCAGGTATCACTACCATCATATCACATAATTTAGGGTACAACTCTAAGTATAGTACCATCGATACCATCTATATAATATGAATGCGGGGTAAAACATATGCCCAAAGACCCGCTAAAGCATCATGTCGTATCTCCCATACGAATCTTGTCATATCGCCGATCTCACGGCCTCAAATCGAATCACATCGACTCAACCCACATCCCAAGCACTATCCTCATAATCCAGTATATGTACACATAGTCCCATACCCATGTGAACACATACAAACATATATTCCCATATACACATGCGAAAGAAAGTATGTATGCAAGTACGTGCGTGCGTGTGTGTATGGGTGCAACCCCTACTCTAGGGTTTCGCACTACGCTAAACCAATCCATCTTATCATCAATAATTCCATTATCACCATCAATAATCCTAACAACACATAATAAATATATGTGTGTATACGTATTCGTATGCATCACCACGGACTGCGGGGGTGCTATACGCCATCCACCCGACTTCCCCCGTAGATATAATCTACTCACTTTGCTTCTCATGTGCCGATGCCGATGTCGCCATCTTCATCTTCTTTGCCTCGACATCACGTAGGGTACCTACAAGTATATCACAACGCTAAAGCACATGATAATCACATCGGAAACCAAAATAGCACACGCTACTCGCATAGGTAAAAACCTATCGTCTCGCATGTAAACACGATCAATATCCACTTGTCGTTGACGTCCAAACGCCACCCGATAGAAACGAATCACCAAATACCAATATCCATGCTAAAACAAGTTGTAATTCATGCGCAAACATAGGAAAATCAACCCAGATTTTACCCTAGATCAAATTAGACAGATTAAACATGCCAGGGGTCAAGTTCACTGGAGATAGGGCCCTGCACCAAAAACGAGGCATTTCCAACATGCTCTGGCCACAATTTGCGGCCAGAAAGAGTTTATCTGCGGCCTGGAAAAGGAGGTGGGGGCTAGGGTTTTGTGTGGTGGTTTCTATTTGCCTGCACATCTCTCTGTCAAGTCAATTTTATTTTTAGGTGTCTCGGGTGAAAGCAGATTCCCAAAAACAATCCTAGAATTACAGTTTTCCCCGATATCGATTCCATAAATCCGTATTCTGGTTTCTAGTTCAGGTTTTGGTCCAATAACACATCACCACAGCGGTTCTAAGGTCACACAAGTCTCAATTTCACATTTGAACTCAATTCAACTCCTCACCCTAACTTGAAGTTTCACAACTCCATCAAACGACACCATATCGACATGAAACTAGTATGGATGCAATAAGAATTGAAATACTACTCTAATGGGTCCAGAAATTACCTTCTTTGGCAACTCAAGAATTTTCTTGAGTTGCTGAAAGTCCTCAAAACTCTCTCTTTCTCAGTCCAATGCGTAGATCTTGAGCTTGTGCACCTTTTTATTGAAGGGAAGATGGGGTTTTGGAGTGATCTTTATGTTGTTTTGGAGGCTTGGAGAGGGGAGGGGATTACGGGCAGCAGCTGCAGCAACACTTTAAGGGGGAGAGAGGAAATGGTGGAGGAAATGGAGAAGAACCAAGTCAAAGAAGACCCCCCCCCACACACACACACACTCTCTCTCTCTACCTACTACCATATTCTAATCAAATCTCTTTTTCTTTTCTTTTTTCTAAACATCTCAAAAAACCTTCTCCCAAGAATAGTGAACCCAAAACAAAGCTTTGGTAAGAATAATGTAACACAAGTCCAAAATGATATGTGCATGTTTTGCACAAAAATGCAAAAAATCCGATTAACGATTTTTAATCGCGATTAGCACTAAATTAGCATATAACTAATCATAAAAATTTAAAAATGGCATAATTCCATAAAATACCCTATTTTAGAATTTTCCATAATTTTTCCAACTTTTTCTCCATTTATCGATATTTAATTATACCGAAATATTAAAATATTCATTAAAATATAAAAATTACCAAAAATAATATTTGATTATTTGGAAATGTTATAGAAAATTATATATTGCTATATATATACTAGTAGATGTTGTATATGTTTTCCATCCGCGCTAGTCCAGTCCCCGCTCTGTCGTTAGTTAAGTAACCTAACGGGTGATGACGGGATCCAGTGGCGAATGAGGATGACATATACGTACAGCATATTTTCGTTCTTTTGTGGTGTGATCAATTGATGGGACTGCATTGATTCGGATCAATGCAAGCTAAACAAACCTATTCTGATATTGTTGGAACATTTTTCAAAAAGCTGTTATTGCAAGGACGTTCTCTTTTATTTTGCACAGTGGTATTCGCTTATGAATATCCAGCACCTCAGTCGACGAGGCAAGGGCCGAGATCCCTTCACCGGGATGACCACTTGGACAGAAGTTTCCGTCAGGGTAATAACCCCACTATAGCCGATTGCCTTTTGCTTTGCATCGTGGTGGAATATCCTGCACCTCATTCTACGGGGAAAGAGCCGAGATCCCTTCACCGGGAGTGACCTCTTTAGCAAAGGTTTTCGCCACTATATTTTTATAAAGCTATCCGGTTCCTTCAACGATATCAAGTTCATTACGTTAAAGGTTTTTCGCAAAAAACCATTCGTAGCCCTCCGTCATTTCAGACGGGTAGCACTTAGTATTCATGCTATGTTTGTTGCCCAAAGTCAAGGCATAGTGTATGGTAGCTATTTGTTACTTTTCTGTTGCATAGATAGATGCGTTGGTTTGGGACAGTCGTACTGCCTTGTTGGCCAAAGTCATGGGTAGGTACGGGTGGGTTCAAATTAACCTGGATAATGACGGGTAGAATTTGACATGTGACTTATGATTTGTTGGCCAAAGTCAAGGTCATAAGAGCATGGGGTAAAAATCACATCGGGAGTTTCTAAAGAAACCGAAACTTGCCAGATATGCGCATACCTTCTAGAGTGTGATAACGTGAGTGGATTCCGTCACGTTATCATGCGATGATAGTTGGATCCCGATTCTTACTGATGAGGTGGTTTACTCCTCGGGTGATCCCGACTAATTCTTCTTTCAGGTTTGGAGGAGAATTTGTGGTTACAGTGGGAGGTTTCCTGATTAGATAAAGTGATAACCATTCTGATCTAGGTTAGAGTGCACGCTGAGTGTTTCTTTTCTCTCTCTCTCTTTGGCAGCGACCATGGCCCGACCCTTGACTATGACTCAGTGACCAAGTTGACCGAACCTTTTTTAAACACTGGCTTTTGGATTGTCTGAGTTGCATACCTCATTGCCACTCCTACTTTTACCCTTTTCTCCAGAACATCCCGTATTACTACGAAAGTCCACTTCCATTGGATAAAACCATCCTATGGTTATATACGAACTCGAAGAAACTTATTCGAGGATGGTTTCCGGTTCTGGAGAAAACGAATAGGACCATTCAGTTGTCTTTTCCTTTTACCTTTTCTCAGGTTGCGAGTGTTCCTTGGATTAGGATGGTACACCTATTACGCTAATTGGATAGTCTTCTTCCAAATCATAGGCAGGTGTCGAACGATAGGGAATGAAGAAAACCAATTAGCCTAACGAAGGTGTGCAGAAGGTATTAAGTAAAGACAAATAAAAGGATTAGTAAGAGGGCAAAGTAAACTGCGACTACTATTCATGATCAAACCAAGTATTTCATCGCCACTCCTACTTCACCTTTGTATTTCTTCAGGACACTCTGTATCACTATGAAGATCCACAGTTATTTGGATACTCCATCGTATGGTTATATACGAACTCGAAGGAACTTGTTCCAGTTCGGGGATGGATTTTGGTTCAAGAGAAATAGGAATAAGGTTTTATTCAGTTGACTTTTATCTTTACCTTCTCTCGGGTTACGAGTGCTCCTAGGATTAGGAGAGTACACCCATTAAGCTTAATGGATAGTCTTCTTCCAAACCATAGGCTGGTGCCGAACGGTAGGGAAGGAAGAAAACCATTTAGCCTAAAGGGATGTACAGAAGGTAATGACTAAAGACATATAAAGGGATTTGGAGAGATGGCAAAGAAATATATGGTTACAGTTGTCAATCTGATAATGAAAGAGGCATTACTAAGAATACCCGGATACCCCTTCGAAACATTTATATGTTTCAGTTTCACTATGTATTGTTAAAAGAAAACTGATTTCCCAATTAGCACTTGCTCCAGGGTATGTATTACCAGGTATGATTCTCACATCTGTATGGTTTTACATATGATGAGTGTGAGTAAACTATTTGGAATTAGGTGATTGTTCTCATTATATCGGGATTCGTTGTAATTGGTGATATTTGAGGAAATAGCCTGGGTTGTTTACCGGACGGCAAACATTTTGGTTTTGAATATCCGTTGTTATGCACCAATTTCAAATTGATATATCTGTACGTTTATTTTTATAAAGTGAGATATAACCTTTTGAAATTATGTCTATGACATTTACCTATATCAGTTGATGTTCAGGTAAGGAGCATTCAACAGCGGTGTAATTCTTCATAACCATAGTACAGTTTTCAACCTACGACACACAGGGAATGAGTTATTAGACTCAGGGGACTTATACAGAGTATTGTATGTTGTCCAGTGTCCATGAGGACAGAGGGGTTGGTACTCGTACTATATTCTGTTTACTTGTGACTTCTCTAGTTCTTAGACATGTGTTTCGTAAAAATGCAAGGTCCAAGTTTTGAGAAGTTATAGGTATAAGAATAAAGTAGAGAACCAAGCGTTGCAAGTATCAGGATTCTTCAAGGTGATCGAAGATGTAGATACTTGTGTATGGTATTCAGTTAATAGTAATGATTAAGAGAACTTGTTTCTCTTTCAGGTTACTCATGATTTGAAGCACTCCGAAGTTGAGTAATGCTGATCGGCCTCTTTCCATTTAGTTGACATGCACTGGAGACAGCTGCATGATTTGAATCTGGTTCTAATTAAATCAGTGCCTCTGTTTCTATATTGGATATAGAATAGTTCATATCTTAACAATGTTAAGGTACGGGGAGTTGTCCGGCTTATGCTTAAAACCAGACTCTGGATAACTCAAGGCACGTTTCTGTAATGGTTGTTTGTGGGTTGACCCGGGCTATGATGATGGTTGACTTTCTACCATCTGGAAGATCAATAGTGATATTGTTCTTGACTCGCCACAGTTTTAATAAAAATGGATTTTTCAGAAAACACTAGTGGGAGTATGGTAGAACTGGAAGTGATTCCAGAACCGCAAACGATTACTGAAAATTTGATAAGAACATAAAGATTCAATCTGGTTTGACATGCCATTAGTCACTCAGCAGATATGGTGGGTAACCTCAGGCACTCGAGAGGTATTTCGGTATGCTCAAAGACGGTGATAGGGAGGTTCTTGTTTACCCAGACTTGCCATTGCTGTTGTTCCAGACTGTGAGACCCGGAAGGAGGATGAGTATAGCATCGTTCTAAACTAGTTTTAGAAGTGCACGTGTATATTATTCTGCCAGAGGGTTGTCGTATTCAGTGGGAGAAGCGGAAGCATAGTGGACCAGTGGCTTATGTCTATTTATAGACTAAAGCAGATATAGCGGAGATAGATTATCTATTTCTTGTGTGACAGCCATGGGTTTGACTTCATCAGAATATGGGATGGATCTATTAAGAAGGTAGTAGGGTGTGATGTCCTGGTATTTGGATGACATAGACAGAGTAGGAAGTGATATTCCTATGCTACGATCGGTAATACTTTAGTTGTCACACAGTGGTTTCTCCACATAGGATATAGATATAATATCGGACATTCTGGTTACTGGATCTATGGTTTTAGATCTAGATTTGGGAAGTGTCCCAATCAGGGTACTTAGACAGCATTCTAAAGGTATTTAGAATGGACGACTCCTGGCACGGTAGTGTACCTGCAGATGATGGAGTCACCCTCTCTAAAGGTGTCTTGCAGACTAAAGGGGAGAGGGATATGCATGATTGGCAGATCACTTGCTTAGGCAATTGAGTTGATCATGAGATGTCAAGTACCACACCAGATATTGTTTTTGCACGAGATGCAAGATGTTGATATTGATCCAATCCTGTAGAAACGATCGGAAGCAGTTTTAGAACACAAATGGATGTTCTAGGGATATGATAACGGCATCCTCCTTCGGGAGACAGTTATTATTCCAGGCTTCCAAGGTGACCTGGATGACAGAGTGACTGTCAGAGTTATAGTTTTCCCTCTGACGAGGGGCAGCATTTTGGACAGGTGGTCCAAGGGGATACTGAGGGAGGCATGGCGCAGGATACTGATTAAGTTCAGTTGATGATACAGTTTAAGAAGTTTGGATTTGGAGTTCATTTATGAACTAGGTCCCATCAGATATCCAGACATATTCTAATACAGGTATTGCTCATTTCGGGAGATGGCTTTCTCCGCGAACTTGAGATAAAGAGAGACATAGAAAAAAACATCAGGGCGGATCCACTCACTAAGGCTATTCCTCGAACGCAATAGTTTCGCAAACGGGCTTTGTGAAACTGATTAGTAGAGGAGTTGGGTGTTCGGTATCACACGGGTTGTGAGTATGCGACATCGCAATAATTAGCCTTGAGTGCAAGTGGGAGATTGTTGGATATAGTGCCCTCAGGGTCAATTAATGGATCATAGGTACGTGATTGCAATGATTGAGGGAGGACCTATACCGGTAGGACAGTCTTACTCAAGATGATAGTATGCTATCTGGTTTATCTTTATCATCATGTACTGCTTTAGGTGACATTACAGATCACTATTTCACGTTGGTAGAGCCCTTAGGATTCTTGCTTGACGGCCAACAATATGATGGCGATCATATACATGGGAGCTGGGGGTCTATAAGCACATCCTTAAAGTGGTCCCTAGTCGTGGGAGTTTTCGAGACAGGGCATCGATACTCCGGAGTAGACTAGTGTATACAGTCGAGACCCCGACGAGGGGCGGTGGACGGTCTCACAAGACATTGGTGTCAGTTAGTTCACCTAAGATGTATACAAGTGCTCATTGGGTTATGAGTACACCGGACAGGACTCGCCGAGAACATGCTAGTTGGTATTATACCTGACGTCAGATAGTAGTTCCCTGATGACATGTGTACAGATTAGTTCATCAACCTGAGATCGTCATTTGTCTCGTGTGAGTTCCCACTGTGCTTTGATTACTACCCTACCACGGCTCAAAGGAGTCGTGCAAAAAGGTTTTAGTTGGGTACAGTCCCGAGCCACATGGAGGCAGTGAGCGGATCGGCAGGGGTTTCGTTTCTTCCGGTATTGGGGTGAGATCGCGCTGTGTCTAGGAGAGCCATTACACGAAGTCCTTGGCCAAGGCAGGAGATTTACTGGTAGGTATTCCAGTAGTATCTCAGGGTGTTCTGGGCTACACTCTGACACGACTTGTACCGCTTTTGGGGGTCTGACTTTTACCAATCCCTTAGGCCCGCCATGCGATGCTCATAGACGAACGGACCGGAATGTACGGATATTGTCACTGACAGGCTCAGTAGGGTGTCAGGATGAGTTCGTTCATCGACCTCCCTTTTGGTCAATACCTGGTATCCCGTTACGTATAGCTAGTACCTCTGATGTGCTAGTGGTTAAATCCACAGCCAAAGTATTGACGAGTCTTTAGAGTCCCCCACAGACAGTTTCTCAAGTTTCGGGCGAAATGTTGTAGAGGCCGTATGATATATGGCAGGGTTCGATCTTATACGTGCGGTATTGCACGGATCATGATCGGACGGATCATACTAGTGGGCTTTGGTTTAAGCCGGATCCTAGTATTAGATTTGTTGGATTACTTTAGTCTCATCGCATTCGCATTTAGTCGGAATGCGGATGCAGGTATGTATATACAGGTGAGGGGTATCCTTGTGATCCGTCACGAGTTTACTTTAGATGTTGCCGTATCTTTTTGTTGTGCCAAACATTTGGATTAATGTTTGGATGGTGGAAATAATGAGCTAGAATTTCATCATAACATGCATTAATGTGACATGGATATATATATATATATATATGACTCATGGTCTCTTTTTTGTAAAAAATATGTCACATTAGTGATTGTTTTGTGTTGATATGATGAGAGGAGAGAGAGTGGGGCTGCTATATATGTGTTTGGTCTTGTATATCTCTCACTCTCTCACTCTCTCATTTTTATGACATCACAAGAAAAAGAAAAGAAAAAGAAAAGAGCTCTCTCTCTCTTCTTGTTCTTCCTCTAGTTCATTTTCTCTATCAATGGCAACATCTTCAACCTCCGTCCAAACTCATGGATGCAAGAGGCAAAATGATCACAAACATTCTCTACAACACCTTGGACACGTCGGCTAGCACACTTCGTGCCCGAGTTGCTTCGGATGAAGCGGGAGCCCATAAAAAGAATCGATGATGTGGTGCCCTTTCCGACGAGGAGATCGAGACCGGAGTTGCCGCGAGGAGCTTGGGATGGTGTCCAAAGACCGAAGGACACGGATCGATCGGTATAGCTTTCCAACCCTCTCTAGTTAGCTAGTAGTAGGTTAATGGTCCGATCCGGGTTTTAAGCCCGCGGTAGCGCCGGTTTTCAAGTTAAGAAAAAGTTTTTCGTTTCCGCACTTTGGCTTCGTACAGACGGCCGGGGCGCTACCGTAGACTCACACGGAGGATACCGACCGGAATCATGAGATGGATATGAGGGCCGACCAGAGTAGGCGGCGCTTGAGACGAGATATTTGAGGGCCGATCTGAGGATGCGGCGCCTGAGATATGAGGATTTACGTGTCGATGCTGGACACGGGTTTTCATGATGTTTCGAGTGTCGATTTTGGACATTCAGGTTCCATGATTTGATGTGTTGCGAGGGGCACACGTTGATTTATATCCTCATACTTTCATGCATATGCTTTTTATGATATTTACATACATTGATTATATTGGTGGACGAGATCCACATGCATACATACATTGATTATATGAGTAGACGAGATCCACATGCATACATACACTGATTATATTGTTGGATGATATCCACATACAGATAGACCATGAGTTTATTATTGGCACATATGTAGATACGGTCACCCTAGATTTCATAGTATTACCTTCATGATATAGTTGACCTAGCAGTCGTTGTTTATTCGATTTCTACTTTTGATGTTTTTCTACTCACGAGTTAGCAACTCACCCCTGTTGTGCTACAGTTCTTGCAGGTTGACCGCATGGATCCGTAGCGACATCGCTAGCACATAGCTTCAATTAGGTGTTTTGCATTGGTAGATGGGGCATTTGTATCATACCCACTCTTATATTTATATTTCATATTGTATCTAGTCAACTCCATCAATCAAAATTAGTATTTGTGTAAGTAATGAGACTTAGTGAGATTTGTGGTTGCGAGACTTAGAGCGAGGGTATTTCCGCTAGTTTTGGTTTTGAGGTCTTGCTTATTTATTTATCTTTGGTGGTGAACTTTGCCGTTGGGTGTCGTATACTTACATATACTATCTTGCGTGGTTATGATCCACCGTTTGGCGAAGAGTTAGCTACCGCTTGGGGATGCCATTATTCTTGTTATGTATTTTTAGTTTTGGATCAAAATATACAAAGGAGGTGCTGCCCAAATTTTTAAAAGACGAAACACGTTTTCAAACTAGTAAATTTCACTTGCATTTTTATGTTCCTTTTTTTATGCATTAAGAAAACATGATTTCATTATACCTTTATTTCAAAACTTCACCTCCTTTATTTTCTTAAAAATGTTTAGATTTCTGGGTTTCAGCTTACTTGAATTACGTTACGCCTTTAGATGTTGCATGATTTAAGTGCTGGTCACGAGCTAATATTTCGGGTCGTGACACATTATGTGTCTGGGCTAGATATGATATGACATTAGCCGCATGTTTATTTGCATATATAGAGATTGTGCATGAACTCATTTCATATCATTACCTGTTGTGCTTAGACTTGTACCCATTGGACACTGCACTATTATTCACGGTTCATGTTGCACGAGTACTGATTGTATGCCACGCACACCATCGATAATTGCCATGACACGCACAACACACATACCTACGTGATATTGTACGGTTAGTGACATTTAGATATTTATTCATGTCCTTTGCGCATATGACATATAGCATACCTACATGCTTACACATATGCCTTGCCATACCTACATGCTAGCTACACATATACCTATATGGTAGGGTACTATTAGTGACAGGTATATACACATATGAGATATAGCTACATGTACATTTTGCATACATACTAACATGTACACCAATATACCTTGTTATAGTTATATGCTCATATTACTGTTTATGTTGCGTATTTTATATTTCATGGATTTTCGCATTGAGATATGGATATCCTATGATGTTTTCTGGATTTGAGGACTGTGGTAGTTCATGAAATTATGCATTATTTGAAAGACCCGATTTCTCTTGATATTATATTTCAGTGCGTCCACCATGAGATTTCTCGGTTCTGAGATTTGTGATATATGCCCGATGCGAGGAGTGGAGTGGGCCGTGTGCGGGTACATGGTAGGGCCCGGAGGTACCCCGGGGCAAGATTGTCACAGATGATGGCGATGAGCTTGAGGCAGGGGAGTACTACCTTACCGGTGACAGTATTGGACTCGGTGGTGATCGCGGAGATACCGACCGGAGTCATGCACGTATGGATACGTAGAATTTCGAGTGTCGAAGCTGGGCATTCGGGTTTTGGTTGCGTATGATACGTACCTATCAAGGCCAGTCGTGGTGACGACCTTGATAGATTAGTTTTTATGTGTCGATGTTGGGCACTAGTTTTCATGATGTTTTCGGGTGTCGATGTTTGACACTCCGGTTCCATGAGACTTACATGATATGAGGGCCGATATTATGGTCGCTATGAGTACTGATATTATGGTCGATATGAGGGCCAATATTATGGTCGTTATGAGGACCGACATTATGGTCGATATGAGGGCTGATTTTATGGTCGATATGAGGACCGATATGAGGGCCGTTCTGAGGGCCGATATACTAGTCCTGCCACGATGAGGATTCCGTGAGGATGACATGTTTTATCCCATACTCCACATTTATTTTATAGGTATTGCTTCATGTATTAGTAGTACCTGATAGAGTACCTTTCATGACGGTTGTATATATATATTGCCATATTATTGCTTCATGTATTAGTTGTACCTGATAGAGTACCTTTCATGACTGTTGCATACATATGGCCATTTATTGCTATCAGCTTGCATGTGATAGACCATCGCAGTACGTGCATACTTGCGATTACCTGCATATGTTATTTACTATTCACGAGTTAGCAAGTCACCCCCGTTGTGCCACAGGGTTGTACAGGTTGTCCCACAGAGCAGTCAAAGGCAGAGCTTTCTTCTTCATCACATTGTATCATCTTTTGCTGCGGATACCGCTACGGCTGACTGGGTGCAGTTTTGCTATAGGTGGGTTTTGCGGTTATCCGATGTTGCTCATTGTATATTCGTTGTATCCAGTACTCTCCATCTACCATTTTCATGTATTGATTTAGAGACGAGTTGTGAGGACGATATTATATATTATTTGTGACTTGGAGATTTTCATGATGTTCACTTTATATCGTCTTTTTCTTTGCTACGGCGTCGTATATCTGTTGTGGTGGTTGTTTTCCGCCTTTAGGCGTGGATTTTCTCCCGTTTGGGGATGCTTTACTTATATCTTTTGTTGTACTTTTTTGGGGGCTTGTTTTACAAAGGAGGTGCTGCAAAATTTTTAAAGTAAATTTGGACTTTAAAGAATTTTGATTGAGATTTCAAAAGTTTTAACAATGTTATTATCACTTACTACTTTTGATGGTTTAGATTGCTGGGTTTTCGGCTTACTTGAATTACGTTACGCCTGGAGAAGTTATGTAGTTTAAGGGCCATCACGTGCCAAATTTTGGGTCGTGACATCTAGGCTCAGGTCGGTGAGGTCAATGAGCTCTTTGACGCTATGCGGAAGCAAAGTGACTCGCTTATGAGGGACACCTGGACGGCCAACGAAGCGGCGAAACGGGCTGAGGAGAGGGTGGAGAAGGCTGAGGAGGACTACAAGATGTCCGACCAGTTTTACGTCGACCTGGATGATTCCGCGGCTGTTGACATAATGCTCTTGACGCCGTCAAGAAGATGACGCCCGGGTTCTATGACCGGGAGCTTCGCGTGAGGTACCTGTCACGACCCGAAAGTACGGAACATGACCGGCACTTAAATTACGAACGTCTCGAGGCATACGTAATCTAAGTAAACCTAAAACCCAGAAATCCAAACCAAGAAAAGTAGTAGAGAGTTGGAAAAACCAATTTAAATCAAGTAGTTTTAATAGCATAAGCCGAATTATGCGGGTTTCTAAAAACATCAAAAATTTACTTAAAATTTCGGCAGAGTCTCCTTTGTAAATACTGGCTCCCAAACGGGATACAACATGAATAGTATACGAAATCAATAAAAGGCATCCCCAAGCGGGAGCTAGCTCTTCGTCAATCGACGGTCACAACCACACAAGCAATATAATATACAACGCCAACGGCGAGGATCAAAACTCAAAAGGAAACTCATAACAACCAAAAATATAACGAGCGACTCTAAGGTCGAAAGAATAAACAACACTGGTCTCTATTTCAAAAAAATACATGTTTGGTTGATGGAATTCTAGATACAACAGAATAATGATATACAAGATAAATAATGGGGGTATGATACAAGTAAACCCACCTACTAGCAAATCACCCGAATGAAACTGAGCCCGCAAGCCGTAATGAAACCTGTACGGCAAATCTGCAAGAAACTGGGGCACAACGGGGGTGAGTTGCCAACTCGTGAATAGAAAAACATCTACGCACAGAAATCGCATAAATAACGCAACCTAGGTCAATGATCATAATATATCCTCAAAATATAAGTATAACAGGCAGCCTATAACAATGACTAGGGTAATATCTAACCTGAGTATAATTTCATGTGCCCGTGTCAGTTCCTCAGGTAGCAATATATCATATGAGTGAGGTATGAATGCATGAAAACAGAATACATGTAAATGAAGAAACTGTTTTCATAATTTAATGAGATTTCTATACTTTTAAAGTGAGGTATCATAAATGAAATCAGTATCAACCGTGTCTAGCATCGACACAAAACATAAATCTCACTGTCTCGAAATATCAATGTCTCAATCTCAATATCTAGGGCGCCGTCAGTCCGGACCGGCCCCTACCATCCATCTCAAGACCACGACGGTATCCTCCGGATATCCGACGCGTCGGGTAATATCACCGGTAGGTAGTGCTCCCCAGCCAGGCTCAACGTCAACACCACATTCCTCTTGCCCCGGGGTACCATACCGGGCCCACCATGTACCCGTGACGGTTCCTCCACTCCTCGACACGGATCTCCAAAACCACAGCAAACTCATGGTGGACGACACTTTACATCACTAGAAAACCGCAACATTTTATATTTTAAAAGATCATAAGTTGTAAATTTTGCGGCTTTCCCCGAAATCCAGAAATATCATAAATCTCAAGAAATCATCACAAGTGCATATGTCAATGATAATGAACTAGGCATGAACAACTGAATAACAGTATGCATGGAGTGGTAGGTAATAACTACAATGTCTAATATGGCATATAAGGGAAGTACACTAATATCATGTCAACACTACTAGCTAACAATCTAAGTCAAGCAATTATATTCTCTAAAGTGTACGTGGCATCGCAATTACCGATGAAGATGTGTGTGAGCCGGCAAGTAGGTGTACGTGGTACATACGCATCATCGGTAATGGTGCTGGTGTCCTAACAGCATGATATCAATAATGGGATATGCAGCAAAATAAATATACAAGGCAGAGCGAACAAAAATAATGTGCGGGAACTGAATACTAGACACAACGATAACTAATCTGCAATAATCTAATATAAGTCCTACAAATGGTGCCTTTTGAAATAACACGAATCGTGGGGTTTTGAAAATAGGGGCTACGGTGTTTTTATGAAAAGATACGTCGTTTTTGAAATATCCGTAGATTCCCTTAAGCTGTCTTTAAAAATGCCCACGATTCGTTAGTTTTTGAAATAGGTCAGAAGTCTAATCTAATCTAGCAACTACACTAAACTATACGGCTAAACTAACAAGCTGAACTACAGGTAAGGAAACCGCCTATCATCTGAGTCGATACATATACATACCTGTATATGTATAGTCGGTGATCCCGCCTCAATAATATCATATCCGATACCATATCTATAATCAGGCATCCCAAGTCGAGAGTGCGGATCAATCATCAATATAGCTCGTACGTAAATCCGTCGTACGGCATCCCAATCTGGGTACGGGTCAATATCACATTCATCCTACTATTCACCTAGTATCCTCTTTATCCAAGATCATAGTCTAGGGTACTGACCCATGTCTTGCACAATACTGATACCGCCTAAGTATGCATGGACGTGTGTGAAACACTACGTCCAGGACCCGCTACAACGTCATGTCGTATCTCAAATACGAACCCTGCTAGGTCACCGAATTCACAACTTCAATACAAATCCCATCGACTCATCTCAAACCCAAATATCATCCTCAAATCCGTATGTGAACACATAGTCCCATACCCATGTGAACACGTAACTATATTTTCCGTAAAGCACAAAAGAAGGAAGAAAGTATGCAAGTATGGGTTGGTGTGTGCATGTGTAGTGCGACCACTATTCTAGGGTTTCACGACACTAAATCATCCAAGAACACCAAATATCCATATTATCATCAATATACTCAAACAATATATATATGTGTGTATACGTATTCGTATACATCACCACGAATTGCGGGGGTGCTATACGCCATCCACCCGACTTCTCCTCGTAGATATAAATCTACTCACCTGGTCCTCGCTCACCGGTGCCGACGTCGCCACGCGCTTGCTTGTCGTCTCAAAGTCCGCATGGGGTACCTACATATCATAATTCACCGTATTGCATTAAAATCCGACTCATGACCAAAACGACTCACGAATCCCACATAGGTCAAAACCTATGGTTGCCTTTATAAATCATCCCCAAAACCCTCGATGTCGGCGTACAAACGCCAAACCATCGAGAAAATCCAAACACATCAATCGTGATTTCAAAACTCACTAATTATATAAGAAATAGGGTTTAGTTCATCAAAACCATAAAATTAAACAATTCGTTTTATTTTCCAAAAACCTAGTTAGCATAAATTCCCATTTCGGTTCAAAACTTGATGTTTTACCCAAACTAAATATTTTGACGATTCTAATGACCAAAATGCTCACTTAATATCATAATTAGGTCATACAAATCACCTCCATATTTTTAATCTCACGAATTAGCATCAACTCAAATTTCAAGTTTGCAACAAATATCGATTTTAACACTTTTGAAGGTAAAATTCACAATTTATCAATTAAGCATGGTTTTGCACGATCAAAGTCGCTAAACAACAAATTAAAATGCTAATAAGGTCATCAAAATCTTAATTACATTTTAAATCTCAATTTTATATGTATTTTACTAAAACCTAGTTTGCAAATTACATAATTAATACAAATTTGAATTTAACAAAAGTATAAACTACCAACTAGATTAGTTTTGGCATAACAACAACATGTTAAACTACTCAATTATCCCATGATCAATTACAAGAACCCCAACTTAAATTCACAACCCTAATCTAGAATTTTCCAAACCCTCACTTAATAATTTCCACTTGAAATTAGAACCCAAGTTTACATTTAACTACTTAGCTTATGAAAACAATACCAACAAATTAACCACTAGATAAGATTATACCTCCAAGACTTGTAGATTAATATGCATCATAGCCTCCCAAATTAGCTTCTATGCCCCAAAATCCATGCTAGATGGGCTAAAGAAAAATGGGTAAGTGTTGGATTTGAATTTAGCTTTGATTTTGTGTAAATTTTGAAGCATTTTGTGGATTTTTTGTGATGATAAGAGAGGGAGAAGAGGGGGGGGGGGGAAAACTGCTGCAGTGGGGAGGAGCAAGTTTCGGCCAAAATGGGGGGATGAGGAGAGAGAGAGAGGTGTTGAATGAAAGGGTCAAAGAAAGCCATACTTCAAGTCAACACTTAACATCTTTTCCTTTATTTTTCCTTTTCTTTTCTTTGTTTGTTTTGACTTTTAAGTGTGGAGATGAGTGGGGGGGCTGCTGAATTCAGCAAAGGGGTAGAGGAAATGGGTGTGTGTGGGTGTGGGTACGGGTGTGGGGTGGTGAAAAATGATAAATACAATACCCCAAACATCCATTTATGCTAAAAAAAGCCTTTTTTCTTCAATAATTTCTAAACCGTTTTGGCAAATGATTTCGTTCCAAAAACCACATGATAAATTTTTATTTACTGTTTTATGATGCACAAAATTTGTTTCAACTCATTCCAATTTGTAATTTTCCCTAATTAAATGTATTAGTGACGGCTTAAATAATAATAAAATAATATTTTTTTCAGAAAATTTGAAATTTCACCAGCGGCTTAATAAACACCAAATAATAGCAATTACATAGTTAGAATATGTATATTTAATTTTTATAATAAGATATTTGTATTTTTGACTTTTTACAGAAAACCCCCTTATTTTACCGATTTTTTTGAAATTTCACCGAAACGATTTTCAAAACGTTACAATCTTCCCCCCTTAAAGAATTTCGGTCCCCGAATTTAAATTCAAACTCCCCCAATTACTAAAACATCTAAGAAAAACCATCAAGTCGTCGGGGCTCCGAAATTGTAAATACATAAAACAAATCGTAGCGCAGCGCATGCGCTTGAAAAATGAGTATATAACTCAAATCAAAACTCCTCCAAGCACCCCGCGATCATCGGAGTCGTGGAGAAGACATCAATGCCAAATCCAAATCAAAACCAATATGATATAACTCGAAACTATGAATGTAAATGTCGAATCTATATCTGTAAGTATCTGAAGGAAATGCATGCCAAATCTCTTTAAGTCGCTGTGCAACGCGTATATCACTGCACAGTGGCGGACGTCTACCATAAGAAAATAACTATATACATATATATTTTTGTTTGAAATGTACGTTCCGCCGTTTTGGAAACAATTTAGAAGGGTCTCCTTGTTTTAAACATTTCGTGTCATATCTGACACGTAGGTAAATACTGAGGCTATAGCTCGCTTTTTGGAAATCCCTTCAATAACTATCAATGCATGCAAAATGTATTCAGGTACTGTCCTCTGACTAGCCCTGCTCAGTACGGAAACACATAGCAATATCATAAAAACGTACCGCTCTATACGAAATCAATCCCCAAAATATGCACATGAATGCTACGTGCGTCTGGTGCGCACGGAAATCAAAATCCATGAATATGCCATACATGCGCACAGAAACAACATCTAAGTGCATCGGGTGTGCATGAAACATCTGTCGCAGGCAACGTATGTGCCTGACAGCAAAATCAGGTGCATCTGACATGCACGAAAAATCTCGATTTAGTGCATCTGGTGTGCACCAAAATCGCATCTCAAGACATGCGCTCAACATGCATGAAAATCTAAATCAGGTGCACCCATCGTGCATGAAATCATGAAATCCAATATCAAGCGCCGAACGTGCGCAAAATCACTCAGGTGCACAAGGTGCACAAAACAAATATCTAGTATCACAATCGAAATCGAAGTCCAATGCATCTAAGTGCACAAAAGGCGTATCACTGCACTGCAAGCATATATAAACTATACAGAGTGCAGGAACCAAATCGTGTGCGTGCATATGCACAAAACCAACTCAACTGTTTAAAACCGTAAAATCACAAACATGTGAAACTAAAGAACGAAACGATATCAAGTGCAACACTGTGCAAAGATCGTAAATCCTCAATCATCAAAATCAAATCATACGAATAAATCACCCAAAACATCGTAATCAATAATGGCAGAACAGTACCGCTCAAGTGCGTTCTCTAAGAATCTCGGCCAACTGTCGCGGTCACTAGTGGGACGTCTCGTTGATGATCATGAACTCTGTCCTGCTGGTGTGCGTAACCATGACCACTCCTGGGTCAAGGTCTTCACTGTGAATTACCAATCTTTCGGTCCATCGGCTCATCGGCCCTGTCAGGCGTGCTAACGGGGACGATTCCGTTCTAGCACTCCTCTGGTCATCTCTCGGTCAATCATCGCGACCACTCGTAAGACAGCATATCACTGGCGTCGGCCTCTGGCTCTCTAAATGTACGTGACACATCTGATCCTGGGTGCAAGTATCATTGTAGCAGTGTCCTGGAAGGAATCCTGCTCACGGTCTCTTCCATCTCTCATCTCTGCCAACTGTCCTGAAGTCATTGTCCTTTCCTATATCTGCATCTTGCTCTGTAACGGCTGCATACCCATCGCGACTCCTTCTGGAAGGTATATCCAGTATTCTACCTCGGCATGCGCATCGCATCTCAGATGTCGGCGGAGTGGAACGCCATCTCATCTAGATCTGGTACGAACCTCTTACTTCACTTTTCTCTAATGTCGTCTGCGTTGGACTCGTCTCGTCGCGGCTGCATGGATTGAGCTCCAACGGCTATCCTCGTATCTGGAGTCTCCCAAGAATGCATCTCACCACCTAGCATCCGAATTAAGTCGAGCCATCCGATCGAGTCGTCAAAACCTCATAATCCCCCAAGAGCTCAACCTCTTGGGCACAGTTTAATAGTATCGAGTACATACCACAGCATCGGTGGTCCAGCCGTAGAAGGGCAGACCCAAGCCTCACTAATGGCGCCGTGGAACTGCCGCAAACCCGAAGGTTCAAAGGCTTTCACACAGTCATTAAGTCGAGTTAGGGTTTCATTCTTCTAGAGGGACCATAGAATTGCCTGCATGTCTTTCCGACTACTTTAAACTTGGAATAATAGGTTTCTGACATTCAATCGTCTCTGTCGACTCCCCTCGTCTCCGCGTGAAGTCGTCTCTAGCTGGAATCAATCTATCTGATGACCTCGCATCGGGTTAGGCGAACGATTCACATGTCCTAGTCATTCATCCACGATGACTAGCGACCTTCTATCATCTCTTAGTACAACTCGTTCTGCACTAACTCCAGCATATGGGGCAATACCTCATCGTTCGCGACAATATCTGGCTCGCTCGTCTGCACGCTGAACAGTGCCTCGATCATCATGAATAAGCAACACATCAACGGTCATCAAGATCTGGCTGGCCTCTATCACTGGCTCAATCCTCTAATATCGATCAGCACATCCAAGTAACCTCATAAAGGCGATCTGCCAAACGCTCGTGGCGCGGAAACACAGTCAAAAGACACCTCTCCACAATCGGGTGTCACCGGAATCATGCCCTGGTCAGTCCTCGTTCGTGCCGAGCTCGTGCTGACCGCAACTCTAGCCGTAGCTCTCCCTGCCCGTAATCGTGGCAGCAAAACCAAACTGGTACCGACGAGGCTAGATCAGGAAGGAATATAATACTGAACAAGGAAATGTACATCCTAAGGCTTCTTAAGTGGAGTGGCGTGTCGTAAATATGCCGCGGAACATACCAACGGTCCGTCACTCTACTTTAGTCACCTATTCCATCAACCAAGGGTCATCCTACGCTCCGAAGGTAAAACCTAACGCTCTGATACCAACTTTGTCACGACCCGAAAGTACGGAACATGACCGGCACTTAAACTACGAACGTCTCGAGGCATACGTAATCTAAGGAAACCGAAAACCCAGAAATCCAAACCAAGAAAAGTAGTAGAGAGTAGGAAAAACCAATTTAAATCAAGTAGTTTTAATAGCATAAGCCGAATTATGCGGGTTTCTAAAAACATCAAAAATTTACTTAAAATTTCGGCAGAGTCTCCTTTGTAAATACTGGCTCCCAAACGGGATACAACATGAATAGTATACGAAATCAATAAAAAGCATCCCCAAGCGGGAGCTAGCTCTTCGTCAATCGACGGTCACAACCACACAAGCAATATAATATACAACGCCAACGGCGAGGTTCAAAACTCAAAAGGAAACTCAAAACCACCAAAAATATAACGAGCGACTCTAAGGTCGAAAGAATAAACAACACTGGTCTCTATTTCAAAAAAATACATGTTTGGTTGATGGAATTCTAGATACAACAGAATAATGATATAAAAGATAAATAATGGGGGTATGATACAAGTAAACCCACCTACTAGCAAATCACCCGAATGAAACTGAGCCCGCAAGCCGTAATGAAACCTGTACGGCAAATCTGCAAGAAACTGGGGCACAACGGGGGTGAGTTGCCAACTCGTGAATAGAAAAACATCTACGCACAGAAATCGCATAAATAACGCAACCTAGGTCAATGATCATAATATATCCTCAAAATATAAGTATAACAGGCAGCCTATAACAATGACTAGGGTAATATCTAACCTGAGTATAATTTCATGTGCCCGTGTCAGTGCCTCAGGTAGCAATATATCATATGAGTGAGGTATGAATGCATGAAAACAGAATACATGTAAATGAAGAAACTGTTTTCATAATTTAGTGAGATTTCTATACTTTTAAAGTGAGGTATCATAAATGAAATCAGTATCAACCGTGTCTAGCATCGACACAAAACATAAATCTCACTGTCTCGAAATATCAATGTCTCAATCTCAATATCTAGGGCGCCGTCAGTCCGGACCGGCCCCTACCATCCATCTCAAGACCACGACGGTATCCACCGGATATCCGACGTGTCGGGTAATATCACCGGTAGGTAGTGCTCCCCAGCCAGGCTCAACGTCAACACCACATTCCTCTTGCCCCTGGGTACCATACCGGGCCCACCATGTACCCGTGACGGTTCCTCCACTCCTCGACACGGATCTCCAAAACCACAGCAAACTCATGGTGGACGACACTTTACATCACTAGAAAACCGCAACATTTTATATTTTAAAAGATCATAAGTTGTAAATTTTGCGGCTTTCCCCGAAATCCAGAAATATCATAAATCTCAAGAAATCATCACAAGTGCATATGTCAATGATAATGAACTAGGCATGAACAACTGAATAACAGTATGCATGGAGTGGTAGGTAATAACTACAATGTCTAATATGGCATATAAGGGAAGTACACTAATATCATGTCAACACTACTAGCTAACAATCTAAGTCAAGCAATTATATTCTCTAAAGTGTACGTGGCATGGCAATTACCGATGAAGATGTGTGTGAGCCGGCAAGTAGGTGTACGTGGTACATACGCATTATCGGTAATGGTGCTGGTGTCCTAACAGCATGATATCAATAATGGGATATGCAGCAAAATAAATATGCGAGGCAGAGCGAACAACAATAATGTGCGGGAACTGAATACTTGACACAACGATAACTAATCTGCAATAATCTAATATAAGTCCTACTAATGGTGCCTTTTGAAATAACACGAATCGTGGGGTTTTGAAAATAGGGGCTACGGTGTTTTTATGAAAAGATACGTCGTTTTTGAAATATCCGTAGATTCCCTTAAGCTGTCTTTAAAAATGCCCACGATTCGTTAGTTTTTGAAATAGGTCAGAAGTCTAATCTAATCTAGCAACTACACTAAACTATACGGCTGAACTAACAAGCTGAACTACAGGTAAGGAAACCGCCTATCATCTGAGTCGATACATATACATACCTGTATATGTATAGTCGGTGATCCCGCCTCAATAATATCATATCCGATACCATATCTATAATCAGGCATCCCAAGTCGAGAGTGCGGATCAATCATCAATATAGCTCGTACGTAAATCCGTCGTACGGCATCCCAATCTGGGTACGGGTCAATATCACATTCATCCTACTATTCACCTAGTATCCTCTTTATCCAAGATCATAGTCTAGGGTACTGACCCATGTCTTGCACAATACTGATACCGCCTAAGTATGCATGGACGTGTGTGAAACACTACGTCCAGGACCCGCTACAACGTCATGTCGTATCTCAAATACGAACCCTGCTAGGTCACCGAATTCACAACTTCAATACAAATCCCATCGACTCATCTCAAACCCAAATATCATCCTCAAATCCGTATGTGAACACATAGTCCCATACCCATGTGAACACGTAACTATATTTTCCGTAAAGCACAAAAGAAGGAAGAAAGTATGCAAGTATGGGTTGGTGTGTGCATGTGTAGTGCAACCACTATTCTAGGGTTTCACGACACTAAATCATCCAAGAACACCAAATATCCATATTATCATCAATATACTCAAACAATATATATATGTGTGTATACGTATTCGTATACATCACCACGAATTGCGGGGGTGCTATACGCCATCCACCCGACTTCTCCTCGTAGATATAAATCTACTCACTTGGTCCTCGCTCACCGGTGCCGACGTCGCCACCCGCTTGCTTGTCGTCTCAAAGTCCGCATGGGGCACCTACATATCATAATTCACCGTATTGCATTAAAATCCGACTCATGACCAAAACGACTCATGAATCCAACATAGGTCAAAACCTATGGTTGCCTTTATAAATCATCCCCAAAACCCTCGATGTCGGCGTACAAACGCCAAACCATCGAGAAAATCCAAACACATCAATCGTGATTTCAAAACTCACTAATTATATAAGAAATAGGGTTTAGTTCATCAAAACCATAAAATTAAACAATTCGTTTTATTTTCCAAAAACCTAGTTAGCATAAATTCCCATTTCGGTTCAAAACTTGATGTTTTACCCAAACTAAATATTTTGACGATTCTAATGACCAAAATGCTCACTTAATATCATAATTAGGTCATACAAATCACCTCCATATTTTTAATCTCACGAATTAGCATTAACTCAAATTTCAAGTTTGCAACAAATATCGATTTTAACACTTTTGAAGGTAAAATTCACAATTTATCAATTAAGCATGGTTTTCAACGATCAAAGTCGCTAAACAACAAATTAAAATGCTTATAAGGTCATCAAAATCTTAATTACATTTTAAATCTCAATTTTATATGTATTTCACTAAAACCTAGTTTGCAAATTACATAATTAATACAAATTTGAATTTAACAAAAGTATAAACTACCAACTAGATTAGTTTTGGCATAACAACAACATGTTAAACTACTCAATTATCCCATGATCAATTACAAGAACCCCAACTTAAATTCACAACCCTAATCTAGAATTTTCCAAACCCTCACTTAATAATTTCCACTTGAAATTAGAACCCAAGTTTACATTTAACTACTTAGCTTATGAAAACAATACCAACAAATTAACCACTAGATAAGATTATACCTCCAAGACTTGTAGATTAATATGCATCATAGCCTCCCAAATTAGCTTCTATGCCCCAAAATCCATGCTAGATGGGCTAAAGAAAAATGGGTAAGTGTTGGATTTGAATTTAGCTTTGATTTTGTGTAAATTTTGAAGCATTTTGTGGATTTTTTGTGATGATAAGAGAGGGAGAAGAGGGGGGGGGGGGAACTGCTGCAGTGGGGAGGAGCAAGTTTCGGCCAAAATGGGGGGGGGGATGAGGAGAGAGAGAGAGGTGTTGAATGAAAGGGTCAAAGAAAGCCATACTTCAAGTCAACACTTAACATCTTTTCCTTTATTTTTCCTTTTCTTTTCTTTGTTTGTTTTGACTTTTAAGTGTGGAGATGAGTGGGGGGGCTGCTGAATTCAGCAAAGGGGTAGAGGAAATGGGTGTGTGTGGGTGTGGGTACGGGTGTGGGGTGGTGAAAAATGATAAATACAATACCCCAAACATCCATTTATGCTAAAAAAAGCCTTTTTTTCTTCAATAATTTCTAAACCGTTTTGGCAAATGATTTCGTTCCAAAAATCACATGATAAATTTTTATTTAATGTTTTATGATGCACAAAATTTGTTTCAACTCATTCCAATTTGTAATTTTCCCTAATTAAATGTATTAGTGATGGCTTAAATAATAATAAAATAATATTTTTTTCAGAAAATTTGAAATTTCACCAGCGGCTCAATAAACACCAAATAATAGCAATTACATAGTTAGAATATGTATATTTAATTTTTATAATAAGATATTTGTATTTTTGACTTTTTACAGAAAACCTCCTTATTTTACCGATTTTTTTGAAATTTCACCGAAACGATTTTCAAAACGTTACAGTACCCGCTTGTGGAGGAAGAGACAAAGGGCGGATACGCCGAGCAGTCGGGCGGAAGCGAACAGGCTGGCGGAGGCACCGAGCAGGTTGGCAGAAGAGAACAGGCTGACGGAGGCGCCGGGAAGAATGGCGGCGTGGAGACCTTGACCGAGAAGATGCTTTGATGTCGTTGCTCTCCCTGCTCTCTCCCCCCCTTGTTTTTTGTAAGCCCGCGGGAATTTTGTAGCAATTTTGTACAGCTAAGGAGCATATAATATCTTGTACATAATTTTGGAATTTAATGATCTTTGATTTGTCTGATTAGAAAGTCTCGCTTTTATTTTTACTTTACCAAGTGTGGATAGGCCGGTGTCTCCTTTACCCCAGAGACAAGGTAACGTGAGTCGAGCAATCACTAGGCTTATTCATCCAAGTGTCCTCTTGTAAACTCTTAGAAACTCGGACTAATCTCAGCAAAGCTCGGTGATATCCCCTATTCGAGTTCAAGTAGAATTAGAGTTGGCCCGGCTCTCGACCGTGGGTCAGGTTTCTTTACTTGGGATACGCCGGAGTCTGCCTAGCTTGAGTATGTGTTCCAGATGGAGGTCTGTCTGCTGGTTTAATGCGAGATCTTAGGTTCCATCATTTAGGCCGAGCAGGAATCTGATCGCTGCAAATTGGCTAGATAGGAAGCTACCAAGCGGTCTACTGAAAGTGCTCCCGAGCAGGAATCTACTTGTAACATTTCAGAAAATATAAAATAATATTTTTGAAATTTAATATTAAAATAATATATTTCACGAAAACCAGTCGATTTGCGAAATGGGGATTTTCGTAAAATGGTATAATTATATTCCAATATTTGGAAAATAATGGGAGATTAAAATGATTTATTCATTTAAAAATATATTTATTGGATTTTGGCATTTTTATAATTAATTATATGCAGTTTAAATAAAAATTGGTTAGTGCACTACTAATCGCGATTAGACCAAATCCGTATTTTTAATTAGTCATGGCTAGTGCACCATGACATGTTGTATTTCGTTGCATATTTGTTTCATTTTATTTGTGTTATGTGTTTGGTTTTAAATGAGTGAGGGAAAAAGAAAATAAAATAAAAGTGAAGATATGAGAGAATAATTGATGGGGGAGAGAGAGAGGGGACCCATGATGGCATGGCATGCCATATGAGAGAGTGAGGGTAAGAGAGAAAGAGAGAGAAAGAGAGAGAGAGAGAGACCTTGACCTCTTTATTTTTCCATTCATCATCTTCATCCCCTTCTTCATCTCTTCCTCCCCTTCTTCATCTCTTCTTCCACCTTCTCTACCCCATGAAATCATCTCAATTTCTTAACCAAAACCCTAGACCCCCTTCATTTAAAAGATGCTCAATTTCATCCTCAACACTTTGGACCTTTCAAAGATGGATTTTGAAGACTTTGAACAACTCAAGAAAATTCTTGAGTTGCCAAATGAGGTATAATTCTAGAATTTAGTTAAGTTATTGTGTTTAGTTTATCCTATTGTTAGTTTAGAGTTAAATCGATATTGATTAGTGATGTTTGGAATTTTCCAAGAGAAGGTTGGGTGATTGTGTGGACTTGTGTGGACTTGTGTTATATAGTGGCTATTTACAATGACCTTGGTGTTGATTTTATATCCTAGAACACCGAATAGAAACCAAAATACGAACTTAAAAACTTTCTGTGTCGGTTTTGTGACATTTTTGGAGGTCTACAGGGAATATGGGGCAACCCGGGACCTTTATAAAAAAATCAAACATATACATTAATCTAGTTAGACCAATAGGAGACCGCCACGAGAAGACGAGACCCAAACTCCAAGGTGGGGCAGGCGGGGCCGGTAACTGTAGCAGTTAGGGCGGTTACTGTAGCAGCTTTGGTGTTAGGGTTTTGGCTGTAGCTCACATACCTTATAACACAGCTACTGTATTTTTTGTTTTGTCCCAGATTACCTGAGCAAGAATCTGGGAGTGATTCCCTCAGTTGTCGTATTATGTTTTCCGGTATTTGAAATTCTTGGTTTTGGTATTTGATATTGTATTGGGTCGTTGGATGTTTGTACGTCAACGGCGAGGGTTGTTTGGTTGTTTTTGCATGCGTAGGCTATAGGTTCTAACCTATGAGCGCACCGTGTGCTGTATCGGTTTTCCGGATTTGGTTTTCATAACGTTGTGATATGTGTTGATTTATAGGTACCTTCACGTGGATTCTGAGACGACGAAGCACATCAACTACGGCTGAACAAGGAGTTCCGCAGGTGAGTAGATTTATAACTACGGGGGAAGTCGGGTAGATGGCGTATAGCACCCCCGCAACCATTGATATGAGAATTATAATTTGGAAACAAGATATGCCATGACTTAAGGTTATAGTTAATGGTTTAGTGTGAAATGATGTGATAGAAAGGATGTCTCGAAGTGATATATAAGGATATGAAACGTGAATGCGAATCACAATATATACATATGTAATTGCAAGAGAATCGGTATGAGATTATAGTGGCATGTTATGAGGTCGATTAATACGGCATGAAATTAATAAGATGACTTGATGTGAGATATTGATGTGGTGAAAAGAGTATACGATGAGATATGATAACTTAGTTTGATATGTCGTTGCGGATGCGAGGCGATATGAGATAATTGATACCTTTGTCGGTCCCCTGATATGAGATTGATATGGATGTGACCTGAGATATAGGTATACATATATAATTATGTGAATGATGAGTGAGATGTCGTACGAGACTTTAGACCCGTACCTTCAATGTTGTATAGGTCGATAGAATCCCTATTCTGTTTGTTGTCGCCGCACGCGATGCTTTACCGGATGATTGATCCATACCCTTGACTAGAGGATGCCGTACGGGGATTATACCGTACGTGATGTGGTAAGGCTGGATGCCGATTGATAGATTCACCGTCTCGGAAATGTTATAGATATCTAATCCCTGTCTACACCGCTTTGTTTAGCCTTTACGTAAATATTAGATTAGATACGTATACCCTATAACATTTTACGTACGATGTACTTTATGGTTCGTTCATGATATTCTCATTGCATTACATATATCTGTGCTAGTACACCTACACAATTATCGATGATGCATATGTTACACTTACACAGATTGTCGGCTCACACACTTTCATCATCGATAATTGCTATGTCACTTACACAGTAGGATTGCTACATCATGCTATTACTCTTAATTGTTCAGTACTGTCACATGACTCGTTGGCATGATATACTTACTATGCTCACATTATTATGCTATGTTGCATGATATACTTGATGCTCACATTTCTATTCTATCTTTGCATACATCATGCTTTACGATTATATGCATTGAGATGTCGTTTTCATTAGATTCTGGATTTGAGAACCGTGGTTATATTTAAAAAGAAAGTATGTATTGTTTTAAAAAACCAGGTTTCTCTTGATATGATGTTTCGAGACGTCCACCATGAGTTTTCTCGGTTCTGAGATTGGTATGTGAAACCCGATTCGAGGAGCGGTAGGCACCGTCTGCGGGTACATGGTGGACCCGGTGAGGTACCCCGGGGAAAGAAGACTCATTTAGTTAGGCGGTGAGCCTGGCAGGGGAGCACTACCTACCGGTGATAGTATTTGGACTCGGCGGTTATCCGAAGGATACCGACCGGAGTCGTGAGATGGATATGGGCCGATCCGGACTGACGGAGCCCATGGGCCGATCCGGACTGACGGAGGCCGAGATGTGAGGATTTGCGTGTCGATGATGGAAACTCAGGTTCCATGATGTTGTTGTGTCATTGATGGACACGTGGATGATATCCACATGCATGCAGGAATTGATTATATTGTTGGCATATATGCAGATATGGTCATCCTTGATATATAGTATTACCTTTATGATATAGTTGACCTAGGAGTCATTTGTTTTATTCAATTTCTACCTGCTGATGTTTTCTACTCACGAGCTGGCAACTCACCACTGTTGTGCCACAGTTCTTGCAGGTTTGACCGCATGGATCAGTAGCGGTATCGCTAGCACACAACTTGCTTCGGGTGATTTGCTTTGGTAGGTGGGACATATTGGATCGTGCCCACCCTTGTATTATTATTCATGTTGTATCTACTTAACTCCATCAATCAGAAACTAGTTTTTGTATAAGTAGTAAGACTTAGCAAGACTTGTGGTTGCGAGACTTAGAGCGAAGGGTTATATGTTCGCTTGGTGGGTTGATGTCTTGCTTTATTCATTATCCTTTGTGTTGATCTTCGTCGTTGGGTATTGTATACCTATAATTCTGACTTGAATGGTTGTGATTCCGCCGATTGGCGAAGTGCTAGCTTCCGCTTGGGGATGCCTTTTATATTATCATGTATATGTGGTTTTGGATCAAAATATACAAGGGAAGTGCTGCCCAAATTTTTAAAAAGACGAAACATGTTTTTCAACTAGTAAAAATCCACTTGCATTTTCATGTTCAATTATCTATGCATTTAAGAAAACATTTGATTTCATCATACCTTTATTTCAAAACTTCACCTCTTTTATTTTCTTTAAAAGGTTTAGATTTCTGGGCTTCGGCTTACTTAATTTATGTTACGCCTTTAGACGTTGCGTGATTTAAGTGCCGGTCATGAACTAAATTTTTGGGTCGTGAAAAAGTTGGTATCAGAGCGTTAGGTTTAACCTTGGTTCGAGTTTAGGTTTGACTATGTGGAGTCTCGGGCATAATCTATTTCGGAACCTAGGCTTGACCTTACGGAACTTAGACTTAAACATGGGGGTATTAGACCCGAACTTTCGTTACATAGGCTGACCCTGATTGATGGAGTAGGTAACTCAAGTAGAGTGACGTACCATGCATATGTTCCGCGGCATACTTACGATACGATAACCCACTTAAGTGACCTTAGGATGTGCATATCTTAAGATCTGTGATTCTCTTCGTTCCCATGGTTACACATCCATTTGAGATCCTTGATACTATTCGTTCCAATGATCATACTCTCATTGAGTCCGTTCCTCCTTATGATCATGTACCCATTTTGGGATCTGTTGATTCTTTCCATCCTTTTGATCTATTTTCATCGATACATGCTTGAGGTTCCTTTCACCATGGTTTGAGCGCAGATTGAGCTGCTGCTAGTGATGCGGCAGGGTGAGCTTGTCGTGGACGAGGACTGACCACCGTCTTTTCTGGTGACATGGGAACGTATCGATTTAGTGTTTGTGTTGTGACATTTCGTTTGAGGCGAGTATTTGGTTTTGCACCGGATGATCATGCCATTGTTAGAGGCTGCCAGTTGTGAGAGGACTGTTGATGTACGGCCTACTTCAGAGATCGTGATGTCGTCTATCTTGCCGACAGATGACCCAGCTGTTGCTGAGATTGATGGGATGTCGCCTCTAAACTTTATGAGCTGAGATCGCTGGAGCTTTCAGGCAGAAATGCGACAGAAGATAGCTAGTCTATCTTGAGTTGAGTTGAGCGACTGAGATGATTCGTCTTATTTGATGCGCCGACGCAGCCCCAGTTGAGTTGAAGATTTCCAGTATGGAGAATCTTACTCAGATCTAGAGTAGATCGATACAGAGATGACGTTGTTCATTGGATGCTCTGATAGGAGATCAGTAAGTTGACCATCTTCGGATAGAGGACCTCACCTAGATGCGTGGTGAGTTGATCGAGAACGGACGAATATCGAGTATTCCTCCGATGGTTGGGACGAGTTCCCGAGGACGTGTTCGGCTAGATATCTTCTGCAGAGTGATGAAGATACCGAGTTTGTAATTTCTAGTCCGTATGAGAGACTCCGGATTGACTGTAGCCGAGAACAATTGCAGTACGCAGATAGCATGGCGTGATGTTGAAGTGGACGATAATAAAGACGAGTGGAACAAGAGGTTCGTGCGAGATGTTAACGAACTGTTGTTACTCCCCATTAAGATTGGAGATCGGATATATATACAGAGGCGTTGGGATACGGCCAGTTCCCGAGGAAATGTTGTGTTGAGAACGCAGATGTCCAGAAAACGAGAAAAGATTATGTAAGAGTGCCAGCTTCCATACAGTTCGGTATAGGCGAGATTGGAAGAAACCTTGAACAGGTTCCTTCCAGGACACTGCTGCAATAAGATTTGCACCGAGGATCGGTTGGGTCACTTGTATTCAGAGGGCCAGAGGCCGATGCCAGTGACGTGCTTCTTTACAAGTGGTCATGCTAATTGGCCGAGAGATGACCAGAGGAGTGCTAGAGCGGAATCGTTTCCGTTAGTACACCTGACCGGGCCGACAAGCCGATGGATTGCGAGATTGGTAATCCACATAGAAATGAGGACCCAGAGACAGAGGACGCTAGACCGTGAGCAGGAGGCAAGCGGATGTTCTTGCTCTGCCAGTTTTGGGCGCACCGACATTTTTCGACATTGTAGGAGGTGTACCTCAATGTCATTTGTTGCAATTTGTGTTTTGTGATCCGAGTATAACACTTTTATCGCTTGGATTGAGTTTCGACGATTGAGTTTCGTGATTTATGTGTTCGTGCACCATGGCTGCACCTATTGGATATTTTCTTTTGTGCACAGTTATTGCACTTGATTTATGTTTATACACCGCTACATCGGTTTGTGATTTGTGCATATCTATTGCACTTAATATTGATTTTGTGCCTTAGCTGCACGTACTTCTGATTTTGGATTTCGATGCCATCGATTTGATTTTGTGCATGTGATTCGCGATCGATTTGGTTTTTTTGCACTCGGTATAGCTTATATGTGCTTTCAGTGCATTGTGATAGATTTTGTGCACACAGTTGCACACGCTTATGATTTTAATACACCTTGGCATGCTCGGTGTTGTTTTAGTGAGCCTTTAAGATATCGATGAGTATTCCGTGCACTTGTTGCACCGGATTTGTATTTCGTGCATTGCTTGCACTAGTCTTATACTCCGTAAATCGGTTGCACCCGATTTATGTCTTTGAGCATTGTTTCCACCAGATTTATGTTTTTGTGCGCGTTGCACTTGACGTTTGTTTTTGTGTATGCTACTGCATTAGATGCTTTAGACGGACCTGACGCGCTTGGGATGAATTTTGCGCATCTTAGGCGCATGGTGCGGGATTTTGTGCTCACCGGATGCACTTGATTTAGATTTTTTTTTATTCGTGCATGTTGGATGCACTTGATTTGTTAGTTATATGTATGCCCTAGAGGCCATTACTATACATATGATGTATATTGTAATGGATGCTTGGACATATATAGGGAGGACTTTCTTGCTCGACATGATAGTATGCTATCTGGTTTTACTTTATCTTAACATGTACTCTGATTGTCTCTATTTTACATGTTAATAAAGCCCTTAGGATATGTACTCGACTACTGGGACTATGATGAGATCATACTAGTGGGGCCACGGTAGTCGACGAGTATATCCTACAACTGTTCCTAGTCGAGGGTGTATCGAGACAGGGCATCAATACACCAGAGTAGACTAGCGTATATGCATCTTGACCCATATGATGGGCGATGGATGATCCCATGTCCATCGGTGTTTGACATCAAGGATGGTGTACGGGTGCTCAGTAGAGACTGGGTACACTGGACAGGCTCGCCGAGAACTCCTAGATGGTATTATACCTCACGTCAGATGGCAGTTCTCTGGTGACACTGGTACAGAGTAGTCTGTAGACCTGAGATCGTCATAGAGTCTTGTATGATTCCCACCGTACTTTGATTTCCATCATACCACGTCCAAGAGGGCGTGCAAAAAGGTGGTTTTTGGGTACAGTCCCGAATCACATAGAGGAAATGTGCGATAGGAGGGGATTCGTCTCTCCCGGTATAGGGAGTTGATTTTGGGCTGTGTTCGATTGGCTATAACTGGAAATCCCTGGCCAGGGTTGCTGAGATTTATTGGTAAGTGTTATCAGTAGTTTTTCGAACTGTTATAGAGCTCATATGGACACGACTTATCAAGCTACTAGGGTCTGACGTATACCACCCCTAGGCGAGATATGCGACATATCAGACTAAGAGACCGGACTGTACGGGAGTGTTACTGAATGGATTCGCTGGAGAAAGTATAGGCTTGCTTGTTGATCTTTTGATCGCTCAATACCTGGGTGGCTGTTACGTTTAGCTGACCGCTTGCAGCTTGTGGGTGTTTGATATGATCATCACCTACTGCCGGTGTATTGACGATTCTTTAGAGTCCTACACAGAGGTTTCCTGACTCAGGAAAAACGGAGTAGGAGCACATATATGATATGTGCGGGACCGAGAACAATACATGTATGTGATACCGTATTAGATTCTCGCGATATAAGATATCGGCCGGGTATATGTGATATAGCCGGGTCATCGGATCAAGTGTTGATTCGATGAACTGATACAGATTATATTAGTCGGTTATTTGTGAAATAGCCGGATTATCGGATCAAGTGTTGATTCAGTAATTTAATGTATAATTATATATTTGATATATTAAATTACATTAACCGATATAAGCTCACTAAAAGATTCTTTTTCTCACTCGGGTAATACATTGATATATATGCGATATTGTTAATTGTATTATTTTATTTTGTAACAATAAATATTGTATATGTGATATATAATATTGTAACATGTTAGGGTTATTAATGAAACATGATTAGTAGAGATTAAACATGATTAAGGTTTGATTTGGGTTAATATTTTCTAGAAGCTTCTAGAAGGTTTTTCTTTTGTTTCTTGCTAAAGATATTTGTAAAGATATTTGTTATGATATTTATTAACCCAACCCAACCCATGACCATGGTTAAGTCTCTACATGGGTTAAGTTATCATACTTAACCCATGGTTGCAATTCTAACCTCATGACAATTCATTATTCATCACAAAGAGATTTGTTCTTCTTCTTCATTCTTCTTTCTTTCATGAAAAGCTTTCTAGCTTTTTATTAAGTGATGAAAATGAGTGAGTTAAAGAAAATAAATGAGAGCTAAAATCCTACTTAATCATCCTAATCTATCCTAGCCATTTAGATTAGGGTGTTCACTTCATTTGTGAGTGAGAGCTTGTGTTAAAGAAACTTCAAGGTAGATCATCTTTGTTATCGAAGATCGGAAGCAAGTTTGCATCATTCTCTTCATGGAGCCTCTCTAGTGTCCAGGTATATGATGATCGCAGCGAAGGGAACTCAACACGGAGCTTATGAAGTGAAGGACCGGACTACAAAGGTTGTAATCCCAAACTCTTAGATGTTAAAGTGTTTAACATGCTTTGTTTCGCCTAATCTCTAGTTTAAAGATCTTGTTTAAGGTTGTTCGGCACGTCTAAATTTTAAATCGGGCATGGTTGATGCCTTATAGACCCTTGTGAGAGTGCCTAGTAACCGTACAGTGGTATCAGAGCCAAGCTAGAGCTTTAGGAGAAGTCTGGGAGAACTTTAAAGTCCGATCGAACTCTGAAAACCCGGTTTATACCCTTTTCTGGAAATTTTTCAAAACGTTGACATTTTTCATATTAAAAATGCTCAGAAAATTCAGCAGGTAATTGTATGGGTTACTGTAAAAAATGAGCCCCAAATCCCTTTATTGCGCCGCGGAACCGTGGCAATACCCCTGCTTACGCGACGGTTCCGCGGCTAAACAGTAGATTTAGGGTTTTGGTTTTAAACAGTAATATCTGTACCAATTTCCTTATTGTTTCTGGGAATTTTTTATTTCACTCAAGTGTTGAGTTTTCTGGGTTGTATTGGGAGCTCGTTGATTCAATCGGAAAGTTTAAATTCATTTAAGTTATTCCGGATAATTTTAGAACCTGTTAAAAAGTTCGAACGGATATCAATAACTCACTTTTTCCCCTGTCGGAAAATTTTCAAAAGTTGGATTTTTTCTCGAGTTTGAAACTTCCGGAAAATCATGCAAGTAACGAGGTGGACCCTCTAGAAGAACACAAACCTTAACTCGATTATGTGACCGTCTGAACCGCCTCTGAACCTTAGGGTTTGTGGAAGTACGGCGTTGCCACATGTGAGGCGTTGGCTTGACCCTTTTACGGCTGGACCATTGGTACTGTGGCATGTGATAGATACTTTTTAAAACTCCGCTCAAGTGTTGAGCCATTTGGGGAAACTTGGGTGTTTGATTATTCGATCGGAAAGTTTAACATTGTCTATTTATCTGGAATGTGTGATACAATATTTGGAATCCACAAGTAGTTATGAGATAACAAATTTGAATGTTATAAATCTAGCAATTCAGTCTCTGATGATCGGTTGCCACAGGATTTTGATGCGATCAAAATTCCGTCGCAATCACGTAGCGTACGCGGATACTCGCCGAGTAAACTTAATAGATAGCCACGCCCCATAGCCCCGACCAAGTGACTGTAGGAGAACCCCGTCGCCAAAAGCATCCGTTCGGGTGCTCACGGCAGCGATGTTCCGCCTTAGTGCATTTCGTCGACGGCATCCGGGGGTGCGGCCGTCTACTAAAGTTTGCGACGAGCATTCGATCAGGACGTCGGGAATTTTGTTGAATTGCCCGACTTGATATTGAAAAGTGTTTTCGAGATTGAGACTAAAATGCGGGGTTTATAATTGTTAGGCATGCGATGTCTAAGGAATTCATTTGGTTAGGCATGTGATGTCTAAGGAGGTTGCGGATTCCAACTGTTATAGTTTTACACTTTCTTTTCTGTGACCGTAAGCGTAGTATGTGGTGTATCGCCGGCTTCTTTGCTATACATCAACGACAATCGGGATACGCATACTTGCTTACGTTGATGATATGAGATATTATGTGTTGCTGTGATATGTTATATTAGATCGTCGTGTTCTGAATAGCCGGGGTTTTATGGAAGATGGGAGTTTTTCTTTTTCATTCATGTAAAATTCATTTGTATGTAATATTCTTTTATTGGGGCACTTCCGGGCTGAGGATGATGTTACCATTGTATATTATTTACTTTTCCGCATTAGGTGGACCCAAGGAGGGGAACACAAGTAACCGGGTTCTAGGGTCCAGTGGGAGACCATCTCGAGGAGTCGAGACCGGGTCTCCTAACCCTAGAATTGGCAGTGTTACTTGCCGCTCTCGTAGAGGTCTAGGGATGTGGGTTTGGCTATTTATCGCGACTGTGGAATCCGTGTTTTATACAGGCTTGTATTAAAAACACGGACCTCCTAGTATATCCAATATTTCATATATGTTCTTCTGCTGTAATGTTCTGTGATGAGATCATATTACTACAGGGGACGAATGTTTATATTATATATATGAAATATATGTTATATTGCAGATTTTGTTTCAAATGTGATGCTTTTGAAGCATAATAAAATGGGACTTCATTAATGAGATTAATGAAAACTAAAAGAAACCTAAAGATGTTGTAGAAACTTGATAAAAAACTGGTAGCTCTAGTTCTTGGTTTGCATAGCGGTGTTCCTTGTAGAACATCCAGCACCTTATTCGATAAGGAAAGAGCCGAGATCCCATCACCGGGAGTGACCTCTTTAGCGAAACTAGCAGATGCAACAAACTCGGTTTTTATTTTGATTGTTTTTATAGTTTTTACATTGCATGGTGATATTTGTGAAATATCCTGCACCTTATTCGATGAGGAAAGAGCCGACGATCCCTTCACCGGGAGTGACCTCTTTAGCAAAACTAGAAAAGGCCTCAAAAACATTCCTTTTAAAATCACTCGATTCTACAACGATATCAAGTTCATTATGCAAATGGTTTTCTTAAAAACCTGTCGTAGCTCTCTGTCATTTCAGATAAGTACTTCATATTATTCGTACTACGTTTGTTGGCTTTCGTCAAGGCATAGTGTGCGGTAGCTATTTATGCTTATCTGTATAAGCATATGATGTGATTGTGTTAGGGTAGTCGTGCGACTTTGTTGACCTTAGCCAAGGGTCGTGCGGGTGGGTTTAATTCAATCGGGAAATGGCGGGTTGAACTTGGCTAGCACTTATGATTTGTTGACCTTAGCCAAGGTCATAGGATACTAGGGGTAAAATATTATTGGGAATTTCAAGTGTTGAAATTTGCAAAGAGATTGCATACCTTCTATGAGATAGTTGGATCCCGATACCCGCTGCGAGTAAGAGTTACTCCTGGGAGAGTTTTACACATTACAATTAGCCGATCAAGTAGGTATCTAGAAAGGTGTCAACGGGGTTACGCCCCTGGGAAAACAAGGTTTATTTTAATTAGGTCCGTGCGAAAGCGCGGGGAACCTCCCTCAAAGTACCGGCACTGGCCTGGCTGAAAGATTGGCGAACTTGTAGGGTGTAATTAATCCCGGCTAGTCTTTCCTTTTAGGGTTTGAAGGAAGATTTGACTAAAACAGTGGGAGACATCCTGATTAAATAAATTGATAACCAATCTAATCTTGTAAAAGCGCACGCTGAGTGTTTTCTTCTCTCTCTCTCATGGTTGCGACTTTGTCACGCCTTAATCAAGATAATAATACAGATGTTTTGACCGAACCCGCTTGTTATACTGCGCTAGGGAACTTTAGTCCCGCTCTAACTTATAATTGTTATAAGACATAGCAGGAAATAGGGGATTACAAGAATTCACATGCCACCCAAACGAAGAAAGTGCATGCTGATGCATCATCTTCGGGTGTGTTCATTACCGAGAACTGTTTCTCAGTATCCTTTACGTCCTGGGTATGAGATACCGGATCAGGATCCCGCAAATGTAATTTGTTATATGGGCTACAGATAGGTAGAGAACTGAGAAGGGGTGATAAATTTCATGAGATAGAAACGGTGCAAGAGTTGCAGCCAAGTCTGTTGGTAGTTATCACCCTGTATTACCAGAATACATTGATTCTGAACGAATGTTATTAGATACCGAACCTGATATACAACATCATATCAGTCTCTTTATTAGTAAAGAAGGATATAATTTTGTATTGTTGGATAATGTTTTGAACATTTCCTATATCAAGAGTTGATCGGTTCTGGCATGTTATCTAAAAGCATAGACGTTCTAAATCAAAATACAGTTCTTAGTATACAGAACACACACAAGAGGAAGAGTTCAGAAATGAACGAATCCTTCTTGAGGCATTGTAGACTAGGTCATATCAATACGACCCGACTAGCCGAAGTTACATAAAGATGCATATTTAAATTAGTTTGGATTTACATCTTGTAAAACTTGCCAGTCATGTCACAAAGATAAGATGACTACAGCTCTGTTTATTGGAAACAGAGAAAGAGTTAATGAACTCTTAGGATTGATACATGCTAATATATGAAAGTCCCCTGTCTACATATGCCAGGATCGGTTCTTTGTACTTCATTACATTAACTGATGATCTCTCAAGATTCTGACATATGTTCATCTTAAAACACAAGTCCGAAACTTTTGAGATAATCACAGAATATAAGTTAGAAGTAGAGAACTAAAAACGGGAATAAGTATTATGTCCTTTGATGAGATCAAGGAGGAGAATACTTGAGCACAGAATTTCTGGACTATTCTAAAGGAGAATGGGATTCTCTCTCAACATTACTCCTCCGAATACACCACATCACATCGGTGTATCGGGGCAGAGCAATCACACCCTATGAGATATGGTGTGCTCTATGATGAGTACTACTGAGTTTCCTATTTCCTTTTAGGAGTTATGCACTTGTGAAGCTGCATACCTCTTGAACAGGGTTCCAATTAAATCAGTTGCCTACTACTTCATATGTGATATGGAATGGGAAGAGCCCATATCTTAAGTTAGTTAAGATTTGGGGTTGTCCGGCCTATGTCTAAAAGCAAAATCTGGACAAGCTCGAAGCAAAGTCAGTTCTGTAAAAGTTTGTTGTATATCCCAAGCATTCGCAAGGGAATATCTTCTACCTAACCGAGGAACAAAAGATGTTTTGTTTCTCAACATGCCACCTTTGTGAAAGGGAATTTCTTATGAAGAAATTAGTGGTCATGAGGTAGAACTGGAAGGAGTTCCAGCTATACAAACTGTAGTTGATGATTTGGTAAAACCCGGAGGATTCAATAGTTTCCAACGAACATCAGCCTCTCCGCCAATCTAGTAGGGTTCCTCTCCCACCTGAGAGATACTTCGGTGTTCTCTATGACAGTGGGAGTGAGGATTGCATCATAAGATGATGACCCAACTAGTTTTCGAGCTGGCCATCAGGAGTGGGAATCTGTAAGAATGGCTGGATGCTTAGCGATCTGAGATGGAATCCTTATACACCAACAAAGTATGGACTTTGGTTGGTTTATCTGAAGGGTTAAATCCCCATCAGGAGCAAGTATATCTTGGGAAGATTACTTGGTGTACATGGAAAAGTTAAGACTTTCAAAAGCTATGCTTAAGTCCATCCGGATCCTACTTGCCACGGCTATATACCATGACTACGATATCTGGCGGTTGGGTGTTATGACTGCTTTTCTAAATATTGATTTAGAAAGGAGCGTCTATAAGTACATAGCCAGAGGGCTTCGTAGACAGTGGGAGCAGCGGAAACGTGAGCAAGATGTTTTATGTGATAAATCAGGCATCGCGGAGTTGGAACGTCTGTTTTGATGTGGTAGTCAAAGAGTTTGACTTCATCAAAATGGTAGATGAACCTTGTATATACAAAAATGTAGTAGAGAGTATGGTGGTGATCCTCGTAGTGTACGTGGATGACATACTCTTGATAGGAAAGGAGTTTCCTATGCTACGCTCTGTCAATCTCCGCTTATCACAAGGATTCTCCATATAGGATCAAAGCGATACCTCCTAAATCCTGGGTTTTGGATCTATGAGATAGATCTAATTGGATGTTAGGATTCTCACTAGTTGTAGTGAGATGGTATCAATCGATCCTGGGGAGAATCACAGGAAAGGTTCCAGGGTGATAAGGACGACTGAATGTCAGTCACAGGCATTGTCTTTACCCTCAGTGGAGGGACGGTATGTTAGAAGAGTTCCAAAATAGATACCGTGACTTACTAGACGATTAAAGGAAAGATACGTCATTACCAAGGATGCTACCAAAGAGGTAGTCTGGATATATATAAGTTCATGAGATGAACTTCGTTCCTACCATTGTGTGACAATGGAATTGTGGCTTATGCCAAGGAACCCCCGTCCCATCAGAAATCCAGATATAATTCTTAGGCAGTATCACCTGATCATGGAGATGGTTGATCTCCAGGGAGATCGCGGTTAGGAGAGTAGACACGGAGGACAACTGCGCGGATCCACTCACAAAGGCCTTTTTTCCAGTAGAGACTTTTATGGGATGGTTGAGTATGAGATACTTCAACCACAGCTAATTGTTGGGTATGCGATACCACAACAGATGGCCCTAGTGCAAGTGGGAGATTGTTAGTTATATGTATGCCCTAGAGGCCATTACTGTACATATGATGTATATTGTAATGGATGCTTGGACATATATAGGGAGGACTTTCTTGCTCGACATGATAGTATGCTATCTGGTTGTACTTTATCCTAACATGTACTCTGATTGTCTCTATATTACATGTTGATAAATCCCTTAGGATATGTACTCGACTACTGGGACTATGATGAGATCATACTAGTGGGGCCATGGTAGTCGACGAGTACATCCTATAACTGTTCCTAGTCGAGGGTGTATCGAGACAGGGCATCGATACACCAGAGTAGACTAGCGTATACGCATCTTGACCCATATGATGGGCGATGGATGATCCCATATCCATCGGTGTTTGACATCAAGGATGGTGTACGGGTGCTCAGTAGAGATTGGGTACACTGGACGGACTCGCCGAGAACTCCCAGATGGTATTATACCTCATGTCAGATGGCAGTTCTCTGGTGACACTGGTACAGAGTAGTCTGTAGACCCGAGATCATCATAGAGTCTTGTGTGATTCCCACTGTGCTTTGATTTCCATCATACCACATCCAAGAGGGCGTGCAAAAAGGTGGTTTTTGGGTACATTCCCGAATCGCATGGAGGCAATGAGCGATAGGAGGGGATTGGTCTCTCCCGGTATAGGGAGTTAATGTTGTGATGTGTTCGATTGGCTATAACTGGAAATCCCTTGCCAGGGTTGCTGAGATTTACTGGTAAGTGTTATCAGTAGTTTCTCGAACTGTTATAGACCTTATATCGACATGACTTATCATGCTACTAGGGTCTGACGTATACCACCCCTAGGCGAGATATGCGACATATCAGACGAAGAGACCGGACTGTATGGGAGTGTTACTGACTGGATTCGCAGGAGAAAGTACAGGCTTGCTTGTTGACCTTCTGATCGATCAATACCTGGGTGGCTGTTACATTTAGCTGACCGCTTGCGTGGGTGTTTGATATGATTATCACCTACTGCCGACGTATTGACGATTCTTTAGAGTCCTACACAGAGGTTTCTTAACTCAGGCAAAACGGGAGTAGGAGCACATATAAGATATGTGCGGGACCGAGAACAATACATGTATGTGATACCGTATTAGATTCTCGAGATATCGGCCGGGTATATGTGATATAGCCGGGTCATCGGATCAAGTGTTGATTCGATGAACTGATACATATTATATTAGTCGGTTATTTGTGAAATAGCCGGATTATCGGATCAAGTGTTGATTCGGTAATTTAATGTATAATTATATATTTGATATATTAAATTACATTAACTAATATAAGCTCACTAAAAGATTCTTTTTCTCACTCGGGTAATACATTGATCTATATGCGATATATGTTAATTGTATTATTTTATTTTGTTACAATAAATATTGTATATGTGATATATAATATTGTAACATGTTAGGGTTATTAATGCAACGTGATTAGTAGAGATTAAACATGATTAAGGTTTGATATTTTCTAGAAGCTTCTAGAAGGTTTTTCTTTTGTTTCTTACTAAAGATATTTGTAAAGATATTTGTTATGATATTTATTAACCCAACCCAACCCATGACCATGGTTAAGTCTCTACATGGGTTAAGTTATCATACTTAACCCATGGTTGCAATTCTAACCTCATGACAATTCATTATTCATCACAAAGAGATTTGTTCTTCTTCTTCCTTCTTCTTTCTTTCATGAAAAGCTTTCTAGCTTTTTATGAAGTGATAAAAATGAGTGAGTTAAAGAAAATAAATGAGAGATAAAATCCTACTTTATCATCCTAATCTATCCTAACCATTTAGATTAGGGTGTTCACTTCATTTGTGAGTGAGAGCTTGTGTTAAAGAAACTTCATGGTAGATCATTTTTGTTATCGAAGATCGGAAGCAAGTTTGGATCATTCTCTTCGTGGAGCCTCTCTAGAGTCCATGTACATGATGATCGCAGCGAAGGGACCTCAACACGGATCTTATGAAGTGAAGGACCGGACTACAAAGGTTGTAATCCCAAACTCTTCGATGTTAAAGTGTTTAACATGCTTTGTTTCGCCTAATCTCTAGTTTAAAGATCTTGGTTAGGGTTGTTTGGCATGTCTAAATTTTAAATCGGGCATGGTTGATGCCTTATAGACTCTTGTGAGAGTGTCTAGTAACTCTACAGTGGTATCAGAGCCAAGCTAGAGCTTTAGGCAAAGTCTGGGCGAAGTTTAAAGTCCGATCGAACTCCGAATACCCGGTTTATACCCTTTTCTAGAAATTTTTCAAAACGTTGACATTTTTCATATTAAAAATGCTCAGAAAATTCAGCAGGTAATTGTATGGGTTACTGTAAAAAACGAGCCCTAAATCCCTTTATTGCGCCGCGGAACCGCGGCAATACCCCTGCCTGTGCGGCGGTTTCGCGGCTAAACAGTAGATTTAGGGTTTTGGTTTTATACAGTAATATCCGTACCAATTTCCTTACTGTTTCTGGGAATTTTTTATTTCACTCAAGTGTTGAGTTTTCTGGGAAGTATTGGGAGCTTGTTGATTCGATCGGAAAGTTTAACTACGTTTAAGTTATTCCGTATAATTTTAGAACCTCTTAAAAAGTTCGAACGGATATCAATAACTCACTTTTTCCACTGTCGGAAAATTTTCAAAAGTTGGATTTTTTCTCGAGTTTGAAACTTCCGGAAAATCATGCAAGTAACGCGGTGGACCCTCTAGAAGAACACAAACCTTAACTCGATTATGTGACCGTCTGAACCGCCTCTGAACCTTAGGGTTTGTGGAAGTACGGCGTTGCCACTGTTAGTTATATGTATGCCCTAGAGGCCATTACTGTACATACGATGTATATTGTAATGGATGCTTGGACATATATAGGGAGGACTTTCTTGCTCGACATGATAGTACGCTATCTGGTTGCTCTTTATCTTAACATGTACTCTGATTGTCTCTATGTTACATGTTGATAAAGCCCTTAGGATATGTACTCGACTACTGGGGCTATGATGAGATCATACTAGTGGGGCCACGGTAGTCGACGAGTACATCCTATAACTGTTCCTAGTCGAGGGTGTATCGAGACAGGGCATCGATACACCAGAGTAGACTAGCGTATACGCATCTTGACCCATATGATGGGCGATGGATGGTCCCATATCCATCGGTGTTTGACATCAAGGATGGTGTATGGGTGCTCAGTAGAGACTGGGTACACTTGACGGACTCGCCGAGAACTCCGAGATGGTATTATACCTCACGTCAGATGACAGTTCTCCGGTGACACTGGTACAGAGTAGTCTGTTGACCCGAGATCGTCATAGAGTCTTGTGTGATTCCCACTGTGCTTTGATTTCCATCATACCACATCCAAGAGGGCATGCAAAAAGGTGGCTTTTGGGTACAGTCCCGAATCACATGGAGGCAATGAGCGATAGGAAGGGATTCGTCTCTCCTGGTATAGGGAGTTGATGTTGCGCTGTGTTTGATTGGCTATAACCGGAAATCCCTGGCCAGGGTTGCTGTGATTTACTAATAAGTGTTATCAGTAGTTTCTCGAACTGTTATAGACCTCATATCGACACGACTTATCAAGCTACTGGGGTCTGACGTTTACCACCCCTAAGCAAGATATGCGACATATCAGACGACGAGACCGGACTGTACGGGAGTGTCATTGATTGGATTCACAGGAGAATGTACAGGCTTTCTTGTTGATCTTCTGAGCGCTCAATACCTGGGTAGCTATTACGTTTAGCTGACCGCTTGCAGCTTGTGGGTGTTTGATATGATCATCACCTACTGCCGGCGTATTGACGATTCTTTAGAGTCCTACACAGAGGTTTCTTGGCTCAGGCAAAATGGAGTAGGAGCACATATGTGATATGTGCGGGACCGAGGATAATATGGTATGTGATACCGTATTGGATTCTCGCGATATGAGATATCGGCCGGGTATATGTGATATAGCCGGGTCATCGTATTAGTCGGTTATTTGTGAAATAGCCGGATTATCAGATCAAGTGTTGATTCGATAATTTAATGTATAATAATATATATGATATATTAAATTACATTAACTAATATTAGCTCACTAAAATATTCATTTTCTCACGGGATAATACATTGATATATATGCTATATATGTTAATTGTATTATTTTCTATTTTTACAAAATATATTGTATATGTGATATATAATATTGTAACATGTTAGGGTTACAAATTTAACAATGGTTTAGGGTTTAAACTTGGTTAGGGTTTGGATTAGGGTTAGCTTTTGCATGAAGCTTCCATGAAGCTTCATGAAGCTTTGACTTTGTGTTTTGCTTGATATTTTGTGAAGATATTATGTTAACCCAATCCATACCATTAACTCTAGTTAATTCTCTACAAGGGTTAACTCCTTCATGCTTAACCCTTGGTTAGATTTGTAACCACTACAATTAATTCATTATTCATCACAAAAGGATTATGATTTATTTCTTCTTCTTCTTCCTTCTCTTTTCATGGAAAAGCCTTCTTGCTTTTGATTTTGTGATGAAAGTGAGTGAGAATAAGAAAACAAATGAGAGAAAAAATCCTACTTCATCATCCTCATCTATCCTTGCCATTTAGATGAGGGTGTTCACATCATTTCATGAGTGATAGCTTGTGTTAACGAAACTTCAAGGTAGATCATCTATGTTATCGAAGATCGGAAGCAAGACTGCATCTTTCTCTTCGTGAAGCCTCTCGAGAGCCCGGAACACGATGATCGCAGCGAAGGCACCTCAACACGGAGCTTAAGAAGTGAAGGACCGGATCTACAAAGGTTGTAATCCCTCTCACTTAGTGTTAAAGTGTTTAACATGCTTGTTTTCGCCTAAACCCTAGTATAAAGATCCGGCTTTGGGTTGTTCGGCACGGCTAAAATTTTAATCGGGCATGGTTGATGCCTCGTAGACCCTTGTATGCGTGCCTAGCAGCCCTACAGTGGTATCAGAGCCAAGCTAGAGCTTTAGGCGAAGTCTGAGCGAAGTTTAAAGTCCGATCGAACCCGGAAACCCCGATGTTTACCCCTCTCTGGATATTTTTCAAAAATGTGATTTTTTATGAATTAAAAATGCTCAGAAAAACAAGCAGGAAAAATTAAGAATTATTGTGAAGTACGGTCCACTAAGTCGCTCAAGTGACCGTGGAACCGCGGCCAAAAGAAGGGTTTGGCGGCGGTTCCGCGGCCAAAATTTGGACTTAGTCCCTCATATTTCATATATTTATTCTTAGGTCCTTTCTTGTCAATTTTTACTGGGAATTTTTTAATTCCACTCAAGTGTTGAGTTTTATAGGGTTGTATTAGGGACTCGTTGATTCGATCGGATATTTTAACTTCGTTTATTTTGTCCGGGTAATTTTTAGAACGTGTTAAAAAGTTTGAACGGATATCAATAACTCACTTTTTCCCCTGTCGGAATTTTTTTCAAAAGTTGGATTTTTTCTCGAGTTTAAGAACGTTCTAAGTCGTGCAAGTAACGCGGTGGACCCTCTAGAAGACAACAAACCTTAACTCGATTATGTGACCGTCTTGAACTGCCTTTAAATCTTAGGGTTTGGGGCAGTACGACGTGCCACATGTGAGGCGTTGGCTTGACCCTTCTACGGCTGGACCATTGGTACTGTGGCATGTGATGGATGTTTTTAAACTGATGTCAAGTGTTGAGATATATTGGGGAAATCTTGGGTGTTTGATTATTCGATCGGAAAGTTTAACATTGTCTATTTATCTGGAATGTGATACAATATTAGGAATCCACAGGTAGTTATGAGATAACTAGTTTGAATGTTATAAATCTAGCAGATCAGTCTCAGATGATCGGTTGCCACGGAATTTTGATGTGATCAAAAGTCCGTTGCAATCACGTAGCGTACGCGGATACTCGCCGGGTAAACTTAACAGACAGCCATACCCCATAGCCCCGACCAAGTGACTGTAGGAGAACCCCATCGCCAAAAGCATCCGTTCGGGAGCTCGCGGCAGCGGTCTTCTGTTAGTTGTATGTATGCCCTAGAGGCCAGTATTGTACAGATGATGTATATTATATTGGATGCTTGGACATATATAGAGATGACTTTCTTGCTCGATATGATAGTATGCTATCTGGTTACTCTTTATCTTAACATGTACACTAGTCTCTTTAAACTGTCTTATGGTTACATGTTGGTAAAGCCCTTAAGATGTGTACTTGACTGCCTGGACTATGATGCAGATCATACTAGTGGGGACATGGTAGTCCAGAAGTACATCCTTCAAGGTCCCTAGTCGTAGGTGTATCGAGATGGGGCATCGATATACCAGTGTAGACTAGCGTATACGCTTCCCGATCCATGAGATGGGCGATGGATGATCCCATATCCATTGGTGTTTGACATCAGAGATGGTGTACGGGTGCTCAGTAGAGACTGGGTACACTGGACGGACTCGCCGAGAACTCCCAGATGGTATTATACCTCACGTCAGATGGCAGTTCTCAGGTGACACTTGTGCAGGTTAGTCTGTAGACCCGAGATCGTCATAGAGTCTTGTGTGATTCCCACTGTGCTTTGATCTCCACCTTACCACGTCCATGAGGGCATGCAAAACGGTGGTCTTTGGGTACAGTCCCGAGTCACATGGAGGCAATGAGCGATAGGAGGGGTTTCGTCTCTCCCGGTATTGGGGGTTGATGTTGCGCTGTGCTCGATTGGCCGTAACAGGGAAGTCCCTGGCCAGGGCTGATCAGAGATTTGCTGGTAAGTGTTACCAGTAGTTTATCGACCCGTTATGAGCCTCACATCGGCACGACTTATCAGTTATTGGGGTCTGACGTTTACCACCCCTAGACTTGATATGCGACGTATCAGACGAACAGACCGGACTGTACGGTAAGTGTTACTCGTTGGATTCACAGGAGTGTGAGCGGGCTAGCTCGTCGATCTTCTGAACGCTCAATACCCGGATGGCCGTTACGTTTAGCAGACCGCTTGCGGCTTGTGGGTGCTTGATATGATCATTATCTGCTACCGGCGTATTGACGAGTCTTTAGAGTCCTACACAGAGGTTTCCTTGTTCAAGCAAAACGAAATAGGAGCGCATATGAGATATGTGCGGGACCGAGAATAATGCGTGTATGTGATACCGCATTTCATTCTCGCAATAAATGTTTCGATTGGTTATATTCGATATGACCTAGTTATCGAATCATTGATTCGATAAGCCGATACATTGGATACTAGTCGGTTATATGCGATATGACCGGATCGTTAAATCAAGTGTTGATTTAATGATTTAATGTATAATTATATATTTGATATTCTACATTGCATTAACTAGTATTGGTTCACTTTAAATGGATTTTCTCACTTGATGTGCAAGAAGTATATGTGATATACTTTTGTGCACATATTTGTATCATGTTTGATGATACTTGATCTTGTTGTTAAGTATAAAGAATTAAACCATGGTTAAATGTTAATTAGGGTTTTGCATTTTCATTTATTTATTTACTTATTTATTTGAAAAGGATTATGATGAGAATGGTGGCTTTTTTGTTTTAAGTTGAAGCTTTATGAAGCTTTGACTTTTGTAACCATTCTTGTCATCATGCTTAACCCTAACCCATCCAAGTGACCATGGTTTATTCTCTACACTTAACCTAGGTTAGAACATGATAAGTATTTGATTTTATTATTCTTTTTCACAATACTTATCATATTCTATCTACTTCTTCTTAATCATCTTCAAGAGAGAAAGCTTGATGCCATCAATGGCATCTTGAGTTCCAAAGTGAGAAATCCAATTCTAAAGAGAACCCACCTCCTATTTCTTTACCCTCTACCTCTTTCCAAGTTGTTTTGGGTGTTTTATTCACAAGTTTCACCACTTGGTGAAGTTGGAGCTTGAACTTTTGCAACCTCGACGTAGATCATCTTCGGCACGAAGCCGACGACCTTGCCCGCTCGTCTTTCCGATGAAGCCGACGATTGAGTCTAGGACTCGAGAAGGACAGCGGGAGGACGACTACGTGGAGCTAAGGAAGTGGATATCCGGACCTAAAAAGGTTGTAACTTCCGATCTTTAGTCAAAGTGTTAACTAGATTTGTTTTTCGCCTAGGATTCTAGCCGACGATCCATATTAGGGTTTCTCGGCACCATAATTTTTGTAAATTGGCATGTTTGATGCCTTGTGAGACCACTATAGGGTGCTTAGGAACCTTTCACTGGTATCAGAGCCTAGCTAGAGCCTTAGGCGAAGTCTAGACGAAGTTTCAAACCCGAACGAACCCGAAACCCTAACACAAACATGCTCTCTGGACTTTTTCCAAAATCTGGAGTTTTTCCATATTAAAAATATGCAGAAAAATCAGCAGGAAATTCTAAGGTTTACTGTAAAATTCGTGAGCCTATTTCCACTATATCACCGCGGTTCCGCGGCATGAGCAAGGCTCATGCGGCGGTTCCGCGGCCGTACGGCCACAGTATGTAAAGTTTTTTGCACAGTAACTCTTAGTTTCCAGTGGTGATTTTCCTGGGAATTTTTAATATTTTTTCAAGAGTTGAATTTTCTGGGATGTTTTGGGGATTCAGTGTTTCGATCGGATTATCAAATTTCGTCTTTGTGTATTTCCGGATAATTTTTAGAATATGTTAAAAAGTTCGACCGGATATAAATACCCAATTTTTCTCCTGTCGGGAAATTTCCAAGTGTTGGATTTTTCCGTAGTTTAACGATGTTCTAAGTAGTGCAAGTAACGCGATGGACCCTCTAGAAGACAACAAACCTTAACTCAATTATGTGACCGTCTTGAACTGCCCTTTGAACCTTCGGGTTTGGGGCAGTACGGCATGCCACATGTGAGGCGTTGGCTTGACCCTTCTACGGCTGGACCGTTGGTACTGAGGCACGAACTGAATGTTGTTAGACTTATTTCATGTGTTGAGCTGTATCGGAAAACTTGGTTATTCGACTGTTCGATCGGAAAGTTTAACATTTTCTGTTTATCTGGAATGTGATACAATAATTGGAATTCACAAACAGTTATGAGATAACTGAATGAATGTTATAAATCTAGCGGTTTAGTTTCACTTTATATTGAAAAGTGTTTTCGATAATGAGACTAAAATGCGGAGTTTATAACTATTAGGCATGTGATGTCTAAGTATTTCATTTGATTAGGCATGTGATGTCTAAAGAGGTTGCGGATTCCAACTGCTGTAGTTTTACACTTTCTTTTCTGTGACCGTAAGTGTAGTATGTTCATATCGCCGGTTTCGTTGCTATACGTCAACGACAATTGGGGTATGCATACTTACTTACGTTGATGACATGTGATGTTATGTGTTGCTGGATATGTTATATTGGATCGTCGTGTTCGAATAGCCGGGGTTTTTTTATGTGAGATGAGTGTTTTTCATTTTCATTCATGTAAAAACTTGTATGTAATATTCTTTTATTTGGGGCGCTTCCAGGTTGCGGAAGTTGTCACCTTTTGTATATTATTTACTTTTCCGCATTAGGATAGACCCAAGGAGGGGAGCACAAGTAACCGGGTTCTGGGGTCCAGTGGGAGACCAACTCGAGAAGTCGAGTCCGGGTCTCCTAACCCTAGAATTGGTAGGGTTGCTTGCCGCTCTCGTAGGGGTCTAGGGGTGTGGGATTGGCTATTCATCACGACCGTGGAATCCATGTTTTATACTGGCTCGTATTGAAAACACGGACGACCTAGTATATCCAATATTTCATATGTTTCTTCTGCTGCGATATCTGTGATGTGATCATGTGATGTTCTGTGATGGATATAGTATATAGTATATATGATATATTATATAGACGTTACTTATGTTTTGCATCCGCACTAGCCCTGCCCTGCTCTGTCGTTAGTTACCTAACCTAACGGTGCACGAGGGGACATCGAGGCGAATGCGGATGGCATAAGTGTACGTCATATCTATCTGTGATGTTTAGGTATTTAAATGATGGGACTTCATTAATGTGATTAATGAAAGGAAAGAAACCTAAGATGTTGTAGAATCAAATTTTAAAACAAAACAGGTAGCTACAGTTCTTGCTTTGCATAGCGGTATATATGATATACCCTGCACCTTATTCGATGAGGAAAGGACCGAGATCCCTTCACCGGGAGTGACTCCTTTAGCAGTAACTGGCAGATGCTACACACTCGATCTGGTTTTGATTGCTTTTAAGAGTTTTTGCTTTGCACAGCGATATATATGATATATCCCGCACCTCATTCGACGAGGAAAGGACCGAGATCCCTTCACCAGGAGTGACTCCTTTAGCAAAACTGGAAAAGCCTTAAAATCACTCCATTTCAAAACTTCATTTTGATTCTACAACGATATCAAGTTCATTTCGCTCATGGTTTTCAGAAAAACCTGCGTAGCCCTCCGTCATTTCAGATAAGTTACATATAGTATTCGTGCTACATTTGTTGCTTTCGTCAAGGTGTAGTGTGCGGTAGCTGTGTGCTGTTTATCTGCTGCATATGATGCGACTGGATTAGGGTAGTCGTACGGCTTTGTTGGCTTTCGTCAAGGGTCGTGCGGGTGGGTTTGATTCAGTCAAGAAATGTACGGGTTGAACTTGACTAGCGGGCTGTGGTTTGTTGGCTTTCGTCAAGGTCATAGTACGCTAGGGGCAAAAGTATTATCGGGAATTTCAAGTGTTGAAATTTGCAATGAGATTGCATACCTTCTATGAGATAGTTGGATCCCAATACCCACTGCGAGTAAGAGTTACTCCTGGGAGAGTTTTACACATTGCAATTATCTGATCAAGTAGATGTCTAGAAAGGTGTCAACGGGGTTACGCCTCTGGGAAAACGGGGTTTACATTAATTAGGTTCGTGCGAAAGCACGGGGGACCTCCCTCAAAGTACCGACACTGGCCTGGCTGAAAGATTGGCGAACTTGTAGTGTGTAATTAATCCTAGCTAGTCTTTCCTTTTAGGGTTTGAAGGAAGATTTGATAAAAAGCAGTGGGAGCCATCCTGATTAGATAAGATAATAACCAATCTGATCTTGCACGAGCATACGCTAAAGTGTTTTCTTCTCTCTCTCTCCAGGTAGCGACCATTTCATGCCCTAATGAAGATAATAATATGGATGTATTGACCGAACCCGCATGTTATACTGTGCTGGGGAACGTTGGTTCCGTTCTTTCTTATAAGAGTTATAGGAATGAACATGATATAGGGGAATGCCAGGATTCCCATGCCACCCGAATGAAGAAAGTACATGTTGATGCATTTTCTTCGGGTGTGTTCGTTACTGAGAACTGTTTTTCCATTTGCTCTACGTCCTGGGTATTAGATACCGGGTCAGGATCCCATATATGTAATCAGTACATGGGCTCAGGAAAGGTAGAGAACTTGGAGAAGGTGATAAAGACATTAGAGTCGGAAATGGCGCAATTGTTGCAGCTAAGACTGTCGGGGAATATCACCTTGTATTACCAACTGGTAATACATTGGTTCTGAACGAATGCTATTACATGCCGAACCTGATATGCAACATTATATCGGTTTCTTTATTAAGTAAAGAGAGATATAATTTTGTATTACAGGACAATGTTATGAACATTTTCCGTAACCAAAAGTTGGTTGGATCAGGCACGTTGTGCAATGGCATTTATGTTCTAAATCAATCAACAGTTCTGAGCATAACAAGCACACACAAGAGGAAGAGTTCAAAACTGAACGAATCCTTCTTGTGGCATTGTAGACTGGGTCACATCAATGCGACACGACTGGCTAAGTTGCATAAGGATGGATATTTGAAACCATTCGAATTTTCATCTTATGACACTTGCCAGTCATGTCTCAAAGGCAAGATGACCAAAACTCCGTTTACGGGACATGGAGAAAGAGTTACCGAACTCTTGGGACTAATACATAGTGATGTATGTGGTCCCATGTCTACACATGCCAGGGATGGTTCTTCGTACTTCATTACATTCACTGACGATCTCTCAAGATACGGACATGTGTACTTAATAAGATACAAGTCTGAAGCTTTTGAGAAATTTAGAGAATATAAACAAGAAGTCGAAAACCAAACCGGAAAAAGTATTAAAATCCTTCGATCTGATCGAGGAGGTGAATACTTGAGAAATGAATTCCTGGACTTCCTAAAAGAGAATGGGATTCTCTCTCAGCTGACTCCTCCATATACACCACAGCACAACGGTGTATCAGAATGGAGGAACTGCACCTTATTAGATATGGTGCGCTCTATGATGAGCACAGCTGAGTTACCTATTTCCTTCTGGGGGTATGCGCTTGAGACAGCCATACATCTATTGAATATGGTCCCCACGTAATCTGTGCCTACCACTCCATATGAGATATGGAAAGGGAAGAGACCATGTCTTAATTATGTTAAGATATGGGGTTGTCCAGCCTATGTCAAACGACAAAATCCGGACAAACTCGAGGCACGGTCTGTTCTATGAAAATTTGTAGGATATCCCAAGAATTCACAAGGGTATATCTTCTACCACACTGAGGAACAAAGAGTATGTATTTCTCGGCATGCCACCTTTTTAGAAAAGGAATTTCTTGCAAAAGAGATTAGTGGATATGAGGTAGAACTGGAAGAGGTTCCAGCTACAAAAGCTGCAACAGAAGATCTGGTTCAACCAGAGGATTCCGTAGTTCCTGATGAACCCCAGCCACTCCGCCGATCTAGTAGGGTTCCTCGCCAACCTGAGAGATACTACGGTTTTCTCATGGACGGTTGGAGCGAGGATTGCATCATGGAGGATGATGACCCAACTAGCTTCGAGCAGGCCATCACGAGTGGGGACTCAGTGAAATGGCTGGATGCTATGCGGTCCGAGATGGAATCCATGTACACCAACAAAGTATGGACTTCGGACGTTGCTCCTGAAGGGGTAAAACCCATTGGGAGCAAGTGGATCTTCAAGAAGAAACTTGGTGTAGATGGGAATGTGGAGACTTTCAAAGCTAGACTTGTTGCGAAGGGTTTTCGTCAAAGACCAGGTGTGGACTATGACGAGACCTTTTCTCCAGTGTCTATGCTTAAATCCATCCGGATCATGCTTGCCATCGCTGCATATCATGATTACGAAATCTGGCAAATGGATGTTAAGACCGCCTTTCTAAACGGTGATTTAGAAGAGTGCGTGTATATGACTCAGCCAGAGGGCTTCGTAGACAGTGGGAGCAGCGGAAAGGTGTGCAAGCTGCTTAAATCCATTTATGGATTAAAGCAAGCATCGCGGAGTTGGAACATCTGCTTTGACGTCGTTATCAAAGAGTTTGATTTCGTCAAAAATCCAGATAAACCTTGTATCTACAAGAAGGTGGCAGAGAGTAAGGTTGTCTTCCTCGTATTGTATGTGGACGACATTCTCTTGATAGGAAATGATATTCCTATGCTGCAATCGGTCAAGCTCTTCTTATCACAAAGATTCTCAATGAAAGATCTTGGTGATGCCTCCTGCATATTGGGAATAAGGATCTATAGATATAGATCCAAACGGATTTTGGGATTGTCCCAATCCAGGTACATTGACACCATACTAAAGAGGTTTAGTATGGAAGAGTCCAAGCGTGGGAACTTATCCACGATCTCTGGAGTCACTCTCTCCAAAGAGATGTCTCCCAAGACTGATTTGGAGAGAGCTCGCATGCAAGGGATACCCTATGCTTCGGCAGTAGGCTCTATCATGTATGCGATGCTATGTACAAGACCCGATGTAGCATACTCACTAAGTATAGTGAGCAGGTATCAAGCTGATCCTGGAGAGAGTCACTGGACAGCTGTGAAGAGCATTCTCAAGTACTTACGAAGGACTAGAGATATGTTCTTGGTGTATGGTAACGGAGAGCTCCAAGTGGAGTCCTTTTCCAATTCGAGCTTCCAGAGTGATAAGGACGACTCTAAGTCGCAGTCGGGTTTTGTATTTACCCTTTACGGAGGGGCGGTTAGCTAGAAGAGTTCCAAGCAGGAAACCGTGGCAGACTCGACGATGGAGGCTGAATACATCGCTGCCAACGATGCTGCCAAAGAGGCTGTCTGGATCAAGAAGTTCATTACTGAACTTGGAGTGGTTCCATCCATTGAGCATCCAATACCTTTGTATTGCGATAACAATGGAGCGGTGGCTTTGGCCAAGGAACCCAGGTCGCATCAGCGATCCAGGCATATTCTGAGGCGGTATCACCTGATCCGGGAGATAGTTGATCGCCGGGAGATCGAGGTCAGGAGGGTTGACACGAAGAACAACACAGCGGATCCACTCACGAAGGCCATTCCCCAGATACAGTTTGAGAGACTCTTCGGGATGCTCGGTATGCGATACTACAGCAGCTGGCCCTAGTGCAAGTGGGAGATTGTTAGTTGTATGTATGCCCTAGAGGCCAGTATTGTACAGATGATGTATATTATATTGGATGCTTGGACATATATAGAGATGACTTTCTTGCTCGATATGATAGTATGCTATCTGGTTACTCTTTATCTTAACATGTACACTAGTCTCTTTAAACTGTCTTATGGTTACATGTTGGTAAAGCCCTTAAGATGTGTACTTGACTGCCTGGACTATGATGCAGATCATACTAGTGGGGACATGGTAGTCCATAAGTACATCCTTCAAGGTCCCTAGTCATAGGTGTATCGAGACGGGGCATCGATATACCAGTGTAGACTAGCGTATACGCTTCTCGACCCATGAGATGGGCGATGGATGATCCCATATCCATTGGTGTTTGACATCAGAGGTGGTGTACGGGTGCTCAGTGGAGACTGGGTACACTGGACGAACTCGCCGAGAACTCCCAGATGGTATTATACCTCACGTCAGATGGCAGTTCTCAGGTGACACTTGTGCAGGTTAGTCTGTAGACCCGAGATCGTCATAGAGTCTTGTGTGATTCCCACTGTGCTTTGATCTCCACCTTACCACGTCCATGAGGGCGTGCAAAACGGTGGTCTTTGGGTACAGTCCCGAGTCACATGGAGGCAATGAGCAATAGGAGGGGTTTCGTCTCTCCCGGTATTGGGGGTTGATGTTGCGCTGTGCTCTATTGGCCGTAACAGGGAAGTCCCTGGCCAGGGCTGATCAGAGATTTGCTGGTAAGTGTTACCAGTAGTTTCTCGACCCATTATGAGCCTCACATCGGCACGACTTATCGGTTATTAGGGTTTGACGTTTACCACCCCTAGACTTGATATGCGACATATCAAACGAACAGACCGGACTGTACGGTAAGTGTTACTGGTTGGATTCACAGGAGTGTGAGCGGGCTAGCTCGTCGATCTTCTGATCGCTCAATACACGGATGGCCGTTACGTTTAGCAGACCGCTTGCGGCTTGTGGGTGCTTGATATGATCATCATCTGCTACCGGCGTATTGACGAGTCTTTAGAGTCCTACACAGAGGTTTCCTGGTTCAAGCGAAACGAAATAGGAGCGCATATGAGATATGTGCGGGACCGAGAATAATGCGTGTATGTGATACCGCATTTCATTCTCTCGATAAATGTTTCGATTGGTTATATTCGATATGACCTAGTTATCGAATCATTGATTCGATAAGCCGATACATTGGATACTAGTCGGTTATATGCGATATGACCGGATCGTTAAATCAAGTGTTGATTTAATGATTTAATGTATAATTATATATTTGATATACTACATTGCATTAACTAGTATTGGTTCACTTTAAATGGATTTTCTCACTTGATGTGCAAGAAGTATATGTGATATACTTTTGTGCACATATTTGTATCATGTTTGATGATACTTGATCTTGTTGTTAAGTATAAATAATTAAACCATGGTTAAATGTTAATTAGGGTTTTGCATGTTCATTTATTTATTTACTTATTTATTTGAAAAGGATTATGATGAGAATGGTGGCTTTTTTGTTTTAAGTTGAAGCTTCATGAAGCTTTGACTTTTGTAACCATTCTTGTCATCATGCTTAACCTTAACCCATCCAAGTGACCATGGTTTATTCTCTACACTTAACCTAGGTTAGAACATGATAAGTATTTGATTATTCTTTTTCACAATACTTATCATATTCTATCTACTTCTTCTTCTTCATCTTCAAGAGAGAAAGCTTGATGCCATCAATGGCATCTTGAGTTCCAAAGTGAGAAATCCAATTCTAAAGAGAACCCACCTCCTATTTCTTCACCCTCTACCTCTTGCCAAGTTGTTTTAGGTGTTTTCTTCACAAGTTTCACCACTTGGTGAAGTTGGAGCTTGAACTTGTGCATCCTCGACGTAGATCATCTTCGGCACGAAGCCGACGACCTTGCCCGCTCGTCTTTCCGATGAAGCCGACGATTGAGTCTAGGACTCGAGAAGGACAGCGAGAGGACGACTACGTGGAGCTAAGGAAGTGGATATCCGGATCTACAAAGGTTGTAACTTCCGATCTTTAGTGAAAGTGTTAACTAGATTTGTTTTTCGCCTAGGATTCTAGCCGACGATCCGTATTAGGGTTTCTCGGCACCATAATTTTTGTATATTAGCATGTTTGATGCCTTGTGAGACCACTATATGGTGCCTAGGAACCTTTCATCTTCCGCCTTAGTGCACTTCGCCGAGGGCATCGGGGGTGCGGCCGTCTACTAAAGTTTGCGACGAGCATTCGATCAGGCTGTCGGGAATCTTGTTGAATTGCCCGACTTGATATTGAAAAGAGTTTTCGATAATGAGACTAAAATGAGGGGTTTATAATTGTTAGGCATGCGATGTCTAAGGAATTCATTTGGTTAGGCATGCGATCTCTAAAGAGATTGCGGATTCCAACTGTTGTATTTTTACATTTTCTTTTCTGTGACCGTAAGCGTAGTATGTAGTGTATCGCCGGCTTCGTTGCTATACATCAACGACAATCGGGATACACATACTTGCTTACGTTGATGATATGAGATATTATGTGTTGCTGTGATATGTTATATTGGATCGTCGCGTTCTGAATAGCCGGGGGTTTTATGTGAGATGAGAGTTTTTCTTTTTCATTCATGTAAAATTCATTTATATGTAATATTCTTTTATTGGGGCACTTCCGGGATGAGGATGATGTCACCATTGTATATTATTTACTTTTCCGCATTAGGTAGACCCAAGGCGGGGAGCACAAGTAACCGGGTTCCAGGGTCCAGTGGGAGACCATCTCGAGGAGTCGAGACCGGGTCTCCTAACCCTAGAATTGGCAGTGTTGCTTGTCGCTCTCGTAGGGGTCTAGGGATGTGGGTTTGGCTATTCATCGCGACCGTGGAATCCGTGTTTTATACAGGCTCGTATTAAAATACGGACGTCCTAGTATATCCAATATTTCATATATGTTCTTCTGCTGCAATGTTCTATGATTAGATCATATTACTGCCTGATACGAATGTTTATATTATATATATGAGATATATGTTATATTGCTGATTTCGTTTCAAATGCGATGCTTGTGAAGCATAATAAAATGGGACTTCATTAATGAGATTAATGAAAACTAAAAGAAAACTAAAGATGTTGTAGAAACTTGCTCAAAAACTGGTAGCTCTAGTTCTTGCTTTGCATAGCGGCGTTCCTTGTAGAACATCAAGCATCTTATTCGATAAGGAAAGAGTCGAGATCTCTTCACCGGGAGTGACCTCTTTAGCGAAACTAGCAGATGCTACAAACTCGGTTTGTCTTTTGATTGTTTTTATAGTTTTTGCTTTGCATAGTGATATTTGTGAAATATCATGTACCTTATTCGATGAGGAAAGGGCCAACGATCCCTTCACCGGTAGTGACCCCTTTAGCAAAACTAGAAAAGCCTAAAAAAACTCCATTTAAAATCACTCGATTCTACAACGATATCAAGTTCATTATTCAAAGGGTTTTCTTAAAAACCTGTCGTAGCTTCCGTCATTTCAGATAAGTACTGGTTAGTATTCGTGCTGCGTTTGTTGACCTTAGCCAAGGCGTAGTGTGCGGTAGCTGATTAATGCTTATCTGTATAAGCATATGATGCGATTGAGTTAGGGTAGTCCGGCGACTTTGTTGACCTTAACCAAGGGTCGTGCGGGTGGGTTTAATTCAATCGGGAAATGGCGGGTTAAACTTGGCTAGCACTTATGATTTGTTGACCTTAGCCAAGGTCGTAAGATGCTAGGGGCAAAATATTATTGGGAATTTCAAGTGTTGAAATTTGTAATGAGATTGCATACCTTCTATGAGATAGTTGGGTCCCGATACCCGCTGCGAGTAAGAGTTACTCCTGGGAGAGTTTTACACATTACAATTAGTCGATCAAGTAGGTGTCTACGGGGTTACGCCCCTGGGAAAACGAGGTTTACTTTAATTAGGTTCGTGCGAAAGCACGGGGGACCTCCCTCAAAGTACCGACACCGGCCTGGCTGAAAGATTGGCGAACTTGTAGTGTGTAATTAATCCCGGCTAGTCTTTCCTTTTAGGGTTTGAAGGAAGATTTGATTAAAACAGTGGGAGACATCCTTATTAGATATATTAGATAACCAATCTAATCTTGCAAGAGCATACGCTGAGCGTTTTCTTCTCTCTTTCTCTAGGTAGCGACCATATCATGCCTTAATCAAGATAATAAAACGGATGAATTGACTGAACCCGCTTGTTATACTGATCTGGGGAACGTTGGTCCCGCTCCAACTTATAATTGTTATAAGACAGAGCAGGAAATTGGGGAATACCAGATTTCCCGTGCCGCCCAAACGAAGAAAGTGCATGTTGATGCATCATCTTCGGGTGTGTTCATTACAGAGAACTGTTTCTCAGTATCCTTTACATCCTGGGTATGAGATACCGGATCAGGATCCCGCATATGTAATCTGTTACACGGGCTATTGTCACGACCCGAAATTCGGTCCGTAACCGGCACTTAAATTACGTAACGTCTACAGGCGTACGTAGCTTAAGTAAGCCGAAAACCCAGAAATCTAAACCACCCAAAACTGGATCAACGGAGAAAACAAAATTTAAAAGTATTAGAAGTCGCCATTTAAAATCTCTAACTCTAGTTTTCTTTCTTGAAAATTTCGGCAGAACTTCCTTTGTAAAACTGGCCCCGAAAACGGGTACAACACAGATAATATATATGAAACATCCCAAGCGGGAGAAAAATCACGCCCACTGGCGGAGACAATCACCACAACAAGTATACGATGCCAAAGCGAAGAAATATCAAAGAGAACGACTATAAAGGAAGTAAACATTTCCAAAATAACCTGCTTCAACGAGCACGGTTCCCAAAACCAATATACAACACTGATATCTCACAAGTCGTCTCTAAGTCATATACAACAAGGGTAGATGGAGAATACTAGATCCAACCAAAAATATACAATGTACAACGGATAACTGCAAACCCACCTATAATGCAACTGCCTCACTGCCAAGGTAGCGGTATCCACAAAAGTAGTGATGATAAGCTGCCCTGCCGCGACTACTCAGAGGGTAAGTCCTGCAAAAACTGTGGCACAACGGGGGTGAGTTGCCAACTCGTGAATAGTAATTAACATCATACAGTAATCGCAAGTATGCACTAACAGCAATGATCGATAACATGTGAACTGATAGCATGAGTATGACAATATGAATATGCAACTATCATGATATCCATATCAATTGAATACTGAGTGCGGAATAGTAAATAATCTCATGCACATATCATAAGCATGGAAAATACGGTGTAACTCAACAACACCCAAATCCCAAAATACTCAGATCGGCCCTCAGATCGGCCCCTCAAATCCTGTACGTCTCATGAAACCTGAGTGTCAAACATCGACACTCAAAAACATCATGAAAACCAGTGCCTATCATCGACACATAAAAACTTATATCCATACGTTCCTCGAAACCCAAGTATCCCACCTCGACACTTGTATTTCCACGTATCGGTCTGTCAAATCCCATATATCTCTCGGAAAGTAAGTGCCCAAGATCGACACTTAAATTTCCCATATCGCATCTCAATGCATAAATCCATATAAAGTAGCATATGCAACATAAAACATCAATATGAGCATATCACGGAACGATTCGCCAAATAATGAATCAAGTCATTAAATGTATCTCGCGGTTCCCAAGAATCCAAATCCAGGATACATATATATACAGCGTCCCATACCACCGATATATATGCAATACAAATCATGTAAATCCAAATCCAAAATACATATATATACGGCGTCCCATACCACCGATATATATGCAATACAAATTGATCATATAACAATAGCAAGGTATATGTGCGAACGAGTAATATAGCATGGTATACATATGAGCATGTAGGTATACAGGTATGTTCTATGTAACATGTACTATCGCACAAGTATAACTGTTTAATGTCGCTAACCAATAGCAAGGTATACAATAAGCATTTGTATTGTGCGTGTCATGGCAATTACCGACAGGGTGTGTGTAGCATATCATTGGTGCTTGTGCAACATGGACTGTCGATAATAGTGCAGTGTACAACAGGTACAATATCAAGCACAAGTAACTATATTCAACATGAATCATGCGATGTTTCTAAATAAACAAATAAGCATACGGCTAATATTATATCATGTCTAGCCCCGACGCGTAGCGCCATACGGGCGATTCCCCGTAGATGTTAAATCTACTCACACTGTGGTCCCCAGCTATGAAGATCCGACCACCTGCTTCCCTTTGTTCGCAGCGTCTGAAGTCCCCGCTGGCGACGCTATAATATCACAAACACAAGAAATAAAGCGAACATCTCAGAAGCAATCTCAATAACGTAAAACTACGTATTATAAAACGCATCAACGCACTAAACCAACTCACGAGTGCACGTCTAGTGCAAACACACGAAACGATACCTAAACCCAAACTGAGTACGTCGCAGCACGACACACGACTCGTGTCGCAACACGTATCATGCGAACTCAAAACACACGATTATAGGTAATCGATCCCAGATTTTGTATACTGCATCTACTAAGTAAATCAACAGTACCAGACAACACCCACAGAAACCCCACCCCAAACCCTAACTAGCCGGCCGGCGTCGCCGGCCCCCTCTTCAAAGCTCGCCGGCCCAAACCGGCGGGGTGGCCCCCGTCTCTCTGGTGGTGTCTCAGGTCAACCTGCACACTCCTCTAAAGTTGTTGATTCAGTCACTAAAATACCCAGGTCACAGCAGATACTAAAATCTCTAAAAAGACACTAAAAACCCGATATCGCCTCAATCGATATAAACTACGTTCTACGCAGAAATTAACGATCAAAACCACACAAAAACTATAAATTAACAGTAGAGGGGTTATACCTAACAACTTGCTCCCAAGTTCCAAGCTTTCCCTATCTTCAAGTGATCAAGAGCAAGAAAATCTAAAGCTTTTGGTATTTTTGTGATAGGTTTCAGAATTTTTGAGGATTTTGTGAGTTTGGAGTGATAAATTATGATGAATAATTGAGCAAGGGCAGTAGAGGGAGAAGGAATTTCGGCCAAGGGGTGAGGTGGAGGATTGGTGAGGCTTTCCTAGCAATTACCTACACTTATTGCTAATTAATGCACTTGCACACCTACACACACATGCATGCATCTATTCCTTCTCTTTTCTTTTCTTTTCTTTTAATTTCCTAACTTAAATCCTAGGCCACACATAATTCCCTAGGTGAAGTGAGAAGGATTTTCTTAACTTAAAAGTTTTAAAGAAAAGGTCGCTTGTAGAAATTTTCCCAAAATTTGAATACCGCATTAAAATAATATTAAAAATTGGGAAAAATCAAATTGAACCAAAACGTCCCATATACTCCCAAAGCTCGCGCACTAGCTTTATTTTAGCTAATCTAGGTGCTGGCAAGTCTATATGGTCGTTTGTTCACAGTCGGGTAAAAACGGAAAATACCGACAAACTTACCCTAAAACGGACGAAATCGCATAACGATTTCCAAAACGTTACAATCTCCCCCCCTTATAGAAATTCGGTCCCCGAATTACAATTTCATACTAAGACGTACCTTCAAAAAGATGGGGGAATTTCTTCCGCATCTCACTATCGATCTCCCAAGTGATCTCCTCACCAGTCGGACTACGCCACAGAACCTTTACAGAAGGCAAGTCCCTAGACCGAAGTTTCTTCACCTGCCGATCCAAAATAACTATCGGCTGCTCGGTGAACGAAAGATCACGCTCAAGCTGAACGGTCTCGTGCTGAATCATATGAGAAGGATCATGAAGGTATTTTCGAAGCATCGACACATGAAAACGGGGTGAACATCAGGAAAACTAGGCGGGAGCGCTAAACGATAAGCAACCGAACCCACTCGCTCGAGGATCTCGAAAGGACCTACAAATCTGGGACTGAGCTTCCCTCTCTTCCCAAATCGCATAACGCCCTTCATCGGAGAAATCTTCAGGAATACATGATCTCCCACTGCGAACTCAAGCCTGCGACGACGACGGTCGGCATAAGACTTCTGCCTGCACTGGGCTGCTCTCATCCTGTCCTGAATCAGCTGGATCTTCTCCGTAGTCTCCTGAACAAGCTGGGGTCCCAAAACCAAACTCTCACTAAGCTCGGTCCAACAGACTGGCGATCGACACTTCCTACCATATAAAGCCTCAAAAGGTGCCATCTGAATAGTCTCCTGAAAGCTGTTATTATAGGAGAACTCAATCAACGGCAAGTGACGATCCCAACTGCCCCCAAAATCAAGCACACATGCACGGAGCATATCCTCCAGAGTCTGAATAGTCCGCTCCGTTTGACCATCTGTCTGCGGATGAAAAGAGGTGCTAAAACTCAATCTGGTACCCAAAGCTTCCTGAAGCTTCTGCCATAGACGGCTAGTAAACTGGGTACCTCTGTCGGATACTATGCATGTGGGAACACCGTGCAAACGCACAATCTCATCTATATAAATCTGAGCGTACTGAGCATAGCCGAAAGTGGTCTTCACTGGAAGGAAGTGAGCCGCTTTCGTCAACCGGTCTACAATAACCCAAATGGAGTCATACCCTCTACTGGTCCTGGGTAGACCCACAATGAAATCCATGGAAATCTGCTCCCATTTCCACTCCGGAATGGGTAAAGGCTGCAACTCTCCAGCCGGTCTCTGATGCTCAGCCTTGACTTGCTGACAAGTCAGGCACCTCGAAACGAAGTCCGAAATATCGCGTTTCATCCCTTCCCACCAGTAGAAGTCTCTCAAGTCTCGGTACATCTTGGTGGAACCTGGATGAACGCTAAAGGCCGACTGATGTGCCTGCTCTAGGATCTCGCGTCTCAACCCATCAACAACCGGTACACACAAGCGAGTCCCGCATCGTAGCACACCCTGGTTATCAATCGTGAACTCCGAAACTGTACCCTGTCGAACAAGCTCAAGAATCTCAGACAAACGAGCATCACTGGGTTGCGCCTCACGAATACGATCAACAAGTAGAGGACGGGCGCGGACATGAGCAAACTGTCCCCCAGTGGAGGTGAACTCGAACTGCACTCTACTATCACACAAGAGCTGCCAATCTGTAGAAGACTGACACCGAACGGCGCTCAGCTGGGACAAGCTACCCACGGGCCTACGACTCAAAGCATCGGCTACCACATTCGCCCTGCCCCGGTGATAAAGGATCTCACAATCATAATCCTTCACTAGCTCCATCCATCGGCGCTGTCTCAGGTTCAGATCTCGCTGCTGGAAGATGTACTTCAGACTCTTGTGATCCGTGAAGATCTGACACGACTCTCCATACAAGTAGTGCCTCCAGATCTTCAACGCAAAGACTACCGCTGCCATCTCAAGATCGTGAGTGGGGTAATTCTGCTCGTGTTTCTTCAACTGCCTGGAAGCATATGCAATCACCCTATCATGCTGCATCAAAACACAGCCGAGCCCCACTCGAGAAGCATCACAATACACAACGTAGCCTCTCGATCCAGAAGGTAAAGAAAGAACTGGTGCTGTCGTCAACCGAGTCTTCAACTGCTGAAAACTCTGCTCGCACGCATCACTCCAGAGAAAAGGAACCCCCTTCCGGGTCAGTCCAGTCAGCGGTGCAGCGATACTCGAAAAATCCTGCACAAAACGGCGATAATAACCAGCTAAGCCCAAAAAGCTGCGGACCTCCGTCACCGATACAGGTCTGGGCCAAAGCTGTACAGGCTCGATCTTCCTCGGGTCCACAAGAATACCATCACTAGTCACCACATGACCCAGGAAATCCACTCTATCAAGCCAAAATGCGCACTTTGAGAATTTAGCATACAGCTGGTGCTCTCTCAATATCTGCAAAGTAATCCCCAAGTGCTGCTCATGCTCCTCTCGACTCCTACAGTAAACCAGTAGTCATCAATAAACACGATAATGAACTGGTCGAGGAACGGCCTGAAAATCCGGTTCATCAGATCCATGAACGCTGCTGGCGCATTGGTGAGTCCGAACGACATCACCAAAAACTCATAATGCCCATAGCGTGTACGAAAAGCAGTCTTCGGAATGTCATCATCCCGAACCCACAACTGATGATAACCCGAACGCAAATCAATCTTCGAAAAATGTTTCGTACCCTGGAGCTGATCGAATAAATCGTCAATACGGGGTAAAGGATACCTGTTCCGCACCGTAACACGGTTCAACTGACGATAATCCACACATAACCTCAAACTGCCGTCCTTCTTCTTGACGAACAGAACAGGGGCTCCCCACGGCGAAACACTCGGACGCACAAGTCCCAAATCAAGAAACTCTTGCAATTGATCTTTAAGCTCTCTAAGCTCTGCCGGAGCCATCCGATAAGGCGGTATAGAAATAGGCTCCGTGCCCGGAATAAGATCAATGCAAAACTCAATATCGCGCTCTGGCGGCAACCCAGGTAACTCATCGGGAAAAACATCGGGAAACACTCGCACGGTAGAAACCTGGTCCAACAACTCCACTGTGGCTCCAGTATCATGAATGAACGCCAAAAATCCCCGACATCCCCTCCTCAAAAGCCGACTAGCGCACAAAACAGAAATCAAGCTGTGAGGGGCGGCACTACGGTCCCCCTGCACAACAAACACTGACTCGCCGGGAAAACAAAATCTAACTGTCTTCTCGCCGCAGTCCACAGACGCATAGCAAGTAGCTAGCCAATCCATGCCCAACAAAACGTCGAAGTCCAACATCTCCAGAAGGATCAAGTCGACGGGCAGATCTCTGTCACCAATATGGACGACACAAGATCGAAACACAAAACGCGCAACAAACGACTCTCCCACAGGAGTAGTCACGATCAGCGGCTGATCCAGCAAACACGACTCTCGGCCTAACCTCGGCACGAAGTGCGTAGAAACATACGAATGCGTGGATCCCGGATCAAAAAGAACATGCGCATCATAAGAACATACAGAAAGAGTACCTGAAACTACGGCATTGGACGCCTGAGCGTCCTGGTGAGTCAAGGCAAAAACCCTAGCCTGACCTCTACCGGCTACTGGCTGTCCTCTGCCTCTGCCACCTCGACCTCTCGGTACAAAACCCCCGCGACCACGACCTCGCTGAACAGGAGTCTGACGCGGCGCAACTACAGGAACAAGAGGCAACGCTCTCTTGGGTGGAGAAGGTGGTAAGGTAACCTGCGGTACAGCTGGCTCGTTCACACGCGGCTCTATACAATCTCGAACCCGATGACCCAAACTACCGCACCGGTAACATCCCGAAGCAAACTGCCGATCATCCTGAGGGTAAGAACCATAAAGCCTACCTCGTCCCGAACCACCACTATCAGAATGGAAACTGTCTCGACGTCTAAACGCCTGCCTCGCTGCCAGATCACCTATACGAACTCTCTTCGGTCCCGGAGCAACTGATAACTCAGCTAGACGCTCCTCTACCGAAAGAGCTGCATCCACCGCTGCTGCATACGTGTCACAATGCTGAATGCTGATGGCTAAGAATATCTGGGTAAGTAGGCCTCGAACAAACCTCTTCACCCTCATCTCCTCAGTCGCCACCAGGTATGGAGCATATATCGACAGCTCAGTAAACAAAACATCATAATCCGACACCGTCATCCCCGGCGTCTGACGTAAAGACTCAAATCTGCGCGCTCGCGTATCCCTGACACTCGGTGGAAGAAAACGAACAAGAAAAGACGCCACAAACTCAGCCCAGGTCATAGGAGCAAGACCAGCGGCTCTGCCCCTCTCCAACGACTCACACCACTTCTGAGCCATACCCTCCAGACGAAAACTGGCAAACTCTACCCATCTCTCGTCGGAACATCGGAGTGAGCGACAAATCCTGGCCATCCGGTCGATAAACGACTGCGGATCCTCGGTAACATCTGTGCCCGTAAACACCGGAGGTCTCAACCTCATGAAATCCGTCAACGACACAGCAATAACCTCCGGAGCTGAAACTGCGACTACCGGAACCGTAGGTACCATCGTGGCCTCCGCAGCGGGTGGAACAACTGCCTGCCCCTGTGCTCGGATGGTCTCTACCAAAGTCCCCACAATCTGGCGCAGATCCTGCATACCAGCTCCAATCATAGCAATATACTCCGGTACAACAGGCATACCATCCTGGTCAGTCCTCGCCTTAGGCGAGTCAACTCTGACCTCGGCCCTCGCGGCCGCTCTCTGAGCCCTCGTAGTCTTCGGCGGCATATGGGCTGGAAATTGAAACAAGATTCGATAAGGAAACGGAAATCGAATCACAAGATGTATATCAATCACGGAAGGAACATCAATCAACAAGCCCTAAGGTCACTTAGGCGGAGTACCGTGTCGTAAGTATGCCGCGGAACATACACACGCTACGTCACTCTGCTTAAGCCACCTACTCCATCATACTAAGGTCATCCTAGACTCCGAAAGGTAAAACCTAACGCTCTGATACCAACTTTGTCACGACCCGAAATTCGGTCCGTAACCGGCACTTAAATTACGTAACGTCTACAGGCGTACGTAGCTTAAGTAAGCCGAAAACCCAGAAATCTAAACCACCCAAAACTGGATCAACGGAGAAAACAAAATTTAAAAGTATTAGAAGTCGCCATTTAAAATCTCTAACTCTAGTTTTCTTTCTTGAAAATTTCGGCAGCACTTCCTTTGTAAAACTGGCCCCGAAAATGGGTACAACACAGATAATATATATGAAACATCCCAAATGGGAGAAAAATCACGCCCACTGGCGGAGACAATCACCACAACAAGTATACGACGCCAAAGCGAAGAAATATCAAAGAGAACGACTATAAAAGAAGTAAACATTTCCAAAATAACCTGCTTCAACGAGCACGGTTCCCAAAACCAATATACAACACTGATATCTCACAAGTCGTCTCTAAGTCATATACAACAAGGGTAGATGGAGAATACTAGATCCAACCAAAAATATACAATATACAACGGATAACCGCAAACCCACCTATAATGCAACGGCCTCACTGCCAAGGTAGCGGTATCCACAAAAGTAGTGATGATAAGCTGCCCTGCCGTGACTACTCAGAGCGTAAGTCCTGCAAAAACTGTGGCACAACGGGGGTGAGTTGCCAACTCGTGAATAGTAATTAACATCATACAGTAATCGCAAGTATGCACTAACAGCAATGATCGATAACATGTGAACTGATCGCATGAGTATGGCAATATGAATATGCAACTATCATGATATCCATATCAATTGAATACTGAGTGCGGAATAGTAAATAATCTCATGCACATATCATAAGCATGGAAAATACGGTGTAACTCAACAACACCCAAATCCCAAAATACTCAGAGCGGCCCTCAGATGGGCCCCTCAAATCCTGTACGTCTCATGAAACCTGAGTGTCAAACATCGACACTCAAAAACATCATGAAAACCAGTGCCTATCATCGACACATAAATACTGATATCCATACGTTCCTCGAAACCCAAGTATCCCACCTCGACACTTGTATTTCCACGTATCGGTCTGTCAAATCCCATATATCTCTCGGAAAGTAAGTGCCCAAGATCGACACTTAAATTTCCCATATCGCATCTCAATGCATAAATCCATATAAAGTAGCATATGCAACATAAAACATCAATATGAGCATATCACGGAACGATTCGCCAAATAATGAATCAAGTCATTAAATGTATCTCGCGGTTCCCAAGAATCCAAATCCAGGATACATATATATACAGCGTCCCATACCACCGATATATATGCAATACAAATCATGTAAATCCAAATCCAAAATACATATATATACGGCGTCCCATACCACCGATATATATGCAATACAAATTGATCATATAACAATAGCAAGGTATATGTGCGAACGAGTAATATAGCATGGTATACATATGAGCATGTAGGTATACAGGTATGTTCTATGTAACATGTACTATCGCACAAGTATAACTGTTTAATGTCGCTAACCAATAGCAAGGTATACAATAAGCATTTGTATTGTGCGTGTCATGGCAATTACCGACAGGGTGTGTGTAGCATATCATTGGTGCTTGTGCAACATGGACTGTCGATAATAGTGCAGTGTACAACAGGTACAATATCAAGCATAAGTAACTATATTCAACATGAATCATGCGATGTTTCTAAATAAACAAATAAGCATACGGCTAATATTATATCATGTCTAGCCCCGACGCGTAGCGCCATACGGGCGATTCCCCGTAGATGTTAAATCTACTCACACTGTGGTCCCCAGCTATGAAGATCCGACCACCTGCTTCCCTTTGTTCGCAGCGTCTGAAGTCCCCGCTTGCGACGCTATAATATCACAAACACAAGAAATAAAGCGAACATCTCAGAAGCAATCTCAATAACGTAAAACTACGTATTATAAAACGCATCAACGCACTAAACCAACTCACGAGTGCACGTCTAGTGCAAACACACGAAACGATACCTAAACCCAAACTGAGTACGTCGCAGCACGACACACGACTCGTGTCGCAACACGTATCACGCGAACTCAAAACACACGATTATAAGTAATCGATCCTAGATTTTGTATACTGCATCTACTAAGTAAATCAACAGTACCAGACAACCCAAAACAACAGCAGACAACGCCCACAGAAACCCCACCCCAAACCCTAACTAGCCGGCCGGCGTCGCCGGCCCCCTCTTCAAAGCTCGCCGGCCCAAACCGGCGGGGTGGCCCCCGTCTCTCTGGTGGTGTCTCAGGTCAACCTGCACACTCCTCTAAAGTTGTTGATTCAGTCACTAAAATACCCAGGTCACAGCAGATACTAAAATCTCTAAAAAGACACTAAAAACCCGATATCGCCTCAATCGATATAAACTACGTTCTACGCAGAAATTAACGATCAAAACCACACAAAAACTATAAATTAACAGTAGAGGGGTTATACCTAACAACTTGCTCCCAAGTTCCAAGCTTTCCCTATCTTCAAGTGACAAGAGCAAGAAAATCCAAAGCTTTTGGTATTTTTGTGATAGGTTTCAGAATTTTTTAGGATTTTGTGAGTTTGGAGTGATAAATTATGATGAATAATTGAGCAAGGGCAGTAGAGGGAGAAGGAATTTCGGCCAAGGGGTGAGGTGGAGGATTGGTGAGGCTTTCCTAGCAATTACCTACACTTATTGCTAATTAATGCACTTGCACACCTACACACACATGCATGCATCTATTCCTTCTCTTTTCTTTTCTTTTCTTTTAATTTCCTAACTTAAATCCTAGGCCACACATAATTCCCTAGGTGAAGTGAGAAGGATTTTCTTAACTTAAAAATTTTAAAGAAAAGGTCGCTTGTAGAAATTTTCCCAAAATTTGAATACCGCATTAAAATAATATTAAAAATTGGGAAAAATCAAATTGAACCAAAACGTCCCATATACTCCCAAAGCTCGCGCACTAGCTTTATTTTAGCTAATCTAGGTGCTGGAAAGTCTATATGGTCGTTTGTTCACAGTCGGGTAAAAACGGAAAATACCGACAAACTTACCCTAAAACGGACGAAATCGCATAACGATTTCCAAAACGTTACAGCTATAGAAAGGTAGAGAACTAAGAACGGGTGATAAGTTTCACGAGACAGAAAACGGTGCAAGTGTTGCGGCCAAGTTTGTTGGTCACTATCACCCTGTATTACCAGAATACATTGATTCTGAACAAATGTTATTAGATACCGAACTTGATATACAACATCATATCAGTCTCTTTATTAGTAAAGAAAGGATATAATTTTGTATTGTTGGATAATATTTTGATCATTTCCTATATCAAGAGTTGATCGGTTCAGGCACGTTATCTAAAAGCATAGACGTTCTAAATCAAACTACAGTTCTTAGTATACAGAACACACACAAGAGGAAGAGTTCAAAAATGAACGAATCCTTCTTGAGGCATTGTAGACTAGGTCATATCAATGCGACCCGACTAGATAAGTTACATTTAAATGCATATTTAAATCTGTTTGAATTTACATCTTGTGAAACTTGCCGGTCATGTCAAAAAGATAAGATGACCATAGCTCTGTTTATTGGAAACAGAGAAAGAGTTAGTGAACTCTTGGGATTGATATATGCTGATGTATGAAAGTCTCCTGTCTACACATGCCAAGACCGGTTCTTTGTACTTCATTATATTCACTGATGATCTCTCAAGATTCACACATATGTTCCTGTTGAAACACATGTCCGAAGCTTTTGAGATATTCACGGAATATAAGTTAGAAGTAGAGAACCATAAACTGGGTATAAGTATTATGTCCTTTGATGAGATCAAGGAGGAGAATACTTGAGCACGGAATTCCTGGACCATTCAAAAGGAGAATGAGATTCTCTCTCATCATTACTCCTCCGTATACACCACAGCACGTCGGTGTATCAGGACGGAGCAATAGCACCCTATGTGATATGGTGTGCTCTATGATGAGTACTACTGGGTTTCCTATTTCCTTTTGGGAGTTATGCGCTTGAGAAGCTGCATACCTATTGAATAGGGTTCAAATCAAATCAGTTGCCTGCCACTTCATATGTGATATGGAAAGGGAAGAGCCCATATCTTAAGTTTGTTTAGATTTGGGGTTATCCGGACTATGTCTAAAAGCAAAATCCGGACAAGCTCGAGGAAAGGTCTGTTATGTAGAACGTTCCAGCTATACAAACTGCAGTTGATGATTTGGTAGAACCAAAAGATTCAATAGTTTCCAACGAATCTCAGGCTCTCCGCCGATCTAGTAGGGTTCCTCACCCACCTGAGAGATACTTCGGTTTCTCTATGACAGTGGGAGCGAGGATTGCATCATGAGATGATGACCCAACTAGTTTCGGGCTGGCCATCAGGAGTGGGACTCTGTAAGAATGGCTGGATGCTTAGCGATCTGAGATGGAATCCTTATACACCAACAAAGTATGGACTTTGGTTGCTCTATCTGAAGGGTTAAATCCCCATCAGGAGCAAGTATATCTTGAGAAGATTACTTGGTGTACATGTAAAAGTTGAGACTTTCAAAACTATGCTTAAGTCCATCCAGATCCTACTTGCCACTGCTACTTACCACGACTACGATATCTGGTGGTTGGGTGTCATGACTGCTTTTCTAAATATTGATTAACACGGTGGACCCTCTAGAAGAACACAAACCTTAACTCGATTATGTGACCGTCTGAACCGCCTATGAACCTTAGGGTTTGTGGAAGTACGGCGTTGCCACTGTTAGTTATTTGTATGCCCTAGAGGCCATTACTGTATATATGATGTATATTGTAATGGATGCTTGGACATATATAGGGAGGACTTTCTTGCTCGGCATGATAGTACGCTATCTGATTGCTCTTTATCTTAACATGTACTCTGATTGTCTCTATGTTGCATGTTGATAAAGCCCTTAGGATATGTACTCGACTACTGGGACTATGATGAGATCATACTAGTGGGGCCACGGTTGTCGACGAGTACATCCTATAAATGTTCCTAGTCAAGGGTGTATCGAGACAGGGCATCGATACAACAGAGTAGACTAGCGTATACGCATCTTGACCCATATGATGGGCGATGGATGATCCCATATCCATCGGTGTTTGACATCAAGGATGGTGTACGGGTGCTCAGTAGAGACTGGGTACACTGGACGGACTCGCCGAGGACTCCCAGATGGTATTATACCTCACGTCAGATGGCAGTTCTCCGGTGACACTGGTACAGAGTAGTCTGTTGACCCGAGATCGTCATAGAGTCTTGTGTGATTCCCACTATGCTTTGATTTCCATCATACCACGTCCAAGAGGGCGTGCAAAAAGGTGGCTTTTAGGTACAGTCCCGAATCACATGGAGGCAATGAGCGATAGGAGGGGATTCGTCTCTCCCGGTATAGGGAGTTGATGTTGCGCTGTGTTCGATTGGCTATAACCGGAAATCCCTGTCCAGGGTTGCTGAGATTTACTGGTAAGTGTTATCAGTAGTTTCTCGAACTGTTATAGACCTTATATCGACACGACTTATCAATCTACTGGGGTCTGACATTTACCACCCCTAGGCAAGATATGCGACATATCAGACGACGAGACCGGACTGTACGGGAGTGTCACTGATTGGATTCACAGGAGAATGTACATGCTTGCTTGTTGATCTTCTGAGCGCTCAATACCTGGGTAGCTGTTACGTTTAGCTGACCGCTTGCAGCTTGTGGGTGTTTGATATGATCGTCACCTACTACCGGCGTATTGACGATTATTTAGAGTCCTACACAGAGGTTTCTTGGCTCAGGCAAAACGGAGTAGGAGCACATATGTGATATGTGCGGGACCGAGAACAATACATGTATGTGATACCGTATTAGATTCTCGCGATATGAGATATCGGCCGGGTATATGTGATATAGCCGGGTCATCGGATCAAGTGTTGATTCGATGAACTAATACAGATTATATTAGTCGGTTATTTTTGAAATAGCCGGATTATCGGATCAAGTGTTGATTCAGTAATTTAATGTATAATTATATATTTGATATATTAAATTACATTAACTGATATAAGCTCACTAAAAGATTCTTTTTCTCACTAGGGTAATACATTGATATATATGCGATATATGTTAATTGTATTATTTTATTTTGTTACAATAAATATTGTATATGAGATATATAATATTGTAACATGTTTGGGTTATTAATGCAACGTGATTAGTAGAGATTAAACATGATTAAGGTTTGATTTGGGTTAATATTTTCTAGAAGCTTCTAGAAGGTTTTTCTTTTGTTTCTTACTAAAGATATTTGTAAAGATATTTGTTATGATATTTATTAACCCAACCCAACCCATGACCATGGTTAAGTATCTACATGGGTTAAGTTATCATACTTAACCCATGGTTGCAGTTCTAGCTCATGACAATTCATTATTCATCACAAAGAGATTTGTTCTTCTTCTTCTTCCTTCTTCTTTCTTTCATTAAAAGCTTTCTAGCTTTTTATGAAGTGATGAAAATGAGTGAGTTAAAGTAAATAAATGAGAGCTAAAATCCTACTTCATCATCCTAATCTATCCTAGCCATTTAGATTAGGGTGTTCACTTCATTTGTGAGTGAGAGCTTTTGTTAAAGAAACTTCAAGGTAGATCATCTTTCTTATCGAAGATCGGAAGCAAGTTTGCATCGTTCTCTTCGTGGAGCCTCTTTAGAGTCCGGGTACATGATGATCGCAGCGAAGGGACCTCAACACGGAGCTTATGAAGTAAAGGACCGGACTACAAAGGTTGTAATCCCAAACTCTTAGATGGTAAAATGTTTAACATGCTTTGTTTCGCCTAATCTCTAGTTTAAAGATCTTGGTTACTGTTGTTAGGCACGTCTAAATTTTAAATCGGGCATGGTTGATGCCTTATAAACCCTTGTGAGAGTGCCTAGTAACCCTACATGATTTAGATTTCATTCGTGCATGACGGATGCACATGATTTGGATTTTCGCGCATGTTGGGCACATGATATTAGATAGGATTTTGTGCACACCGGATGCACTCGATTGATATTTTCATTCGTGCATGATAGTTGCACTGGGTTGAGATTTTCGTGCACTCTAGATGCACTTGATATTATTGTCGTGCACATCCGTTGCACTGGACAGATGCTTTCACGCACACCCATTGCACTTAGTTTTGCTTTTGTGCATATCGTAACACTTGTATTTGGCTTAGATTCCGTGCGCACCATACGCACGTGATTGTTGGATACGTCTTTTGAGGCTGAATTTGCTCTTGAGCACTTTGTTTTCATGATATGCACTATAGTATATAGTGGCCGAACATGACTGATCTGAGAACAGTACCTGAGTACTTTTCATGCATAAAAAGTTTACCAAGAGGTTTTCAAAAAGGAGCTATAGTATCTCTATTTCCTATATGTCCGCGAGCGACACAAACGTTTATAAATGAAAATCTTTTGGGATATTTCAAAAAGTGCGGAACGTATATTTGAGCAAAACATATACGAACGTATATTTATTACTTTACAAATGAGCGTCCGTCACTTGTGCCGTGAGTTACGCATCACACGGTGATTCAGAAAAGATTTTGCATGTGTTTTTTTTTCCAGTTTTAGGAGAGTTTTCTAAGGATGCGTATTATATACATATTATAGTATTCGACTAGTGTTTATTGGATTTCAGTAGTGGAAGAGATCTGTATCTCCATTGTAACTTCGATGATTGCGTGACGCTTTACGGAGTTCGATTTTGAGTTTCATACTCGTTTTCAGGCACACACGATGCGCTGTGGTATTTCTGTATCTTCCGTGATTTCGGAACCCCGTTGATTTGAGCTGATTTTTGAAATTTTTTATGATTTGGGGATTTAAATTTAAATTCGGGGACCGAATTTATTTAAGGGGGGTAGATTGTAATATTTCAGAAAATATAAAATATTATTTTTGGAATTTAATATTAAAATAATATATTTCGCGAAAACTAGTCCATTTGCGAAATAGGGATTTTTGTAAAATGGTATAATTATATACCAATATTTGGAAAATAATGGGAGATTAAAATGATTTATTCAATTAAAAATATATTTATCGGATTTTGGTATTTTTATAATTAATTATATGCAGTTTAAATAAAAATTGGTTAGTGCACTACTAATCGCGATTAGGCCAAATCCGTATTTTTAATTAGTTATGGCTAGTGCACCATGACATGTTGCATTTCGTTGCATATTTATTTCATTTTATTTGTGTTATGTGTTTGGTTTTAAATGAGTGAGGGAAAAAGAAAAGAAAAAGAAAAGTGATGATAAGAGAGAATAATTGAGGAGAGTGAGAGGGGGCCCATGATGACATGGCAAGCCATATGAGAGAGTGAGGGTGAGAGAGAGAGGGTGAGAGAGAGACCTTGACCTCATTATTGTAAGTCCACGTTGCCCACCCCGGTCCTTACGGGGAGGCGGAAAACATAATAAAAATCGGATTTTTAATGACTTAGGCAACATGGACCTTGCTTGTGAGGATCTTTACTAAACGAAAAACTAGCTAAAGCAAACTAACAACTAGTTAAGCTGTAGAAACGTTATACCTTGAGCTCGAACTCCTTCTCTCCTTGCTCGTCGGAATGGTAGAAAGGCCTCACCTTGCTTGTCTCCTTCCGTCAAAGAACGATCCACCCGAAAGCCTCGACCTTTAGCTTCAACTCCAAGCTAGGAGTAACTAGAGTGCAAGAAATGCTAAGACTTGAACCCTAGAAGTGAGTAGAGAAGATCAAGTGAAGGTTTTTCTCAAGCTTTTTGTTTCTCAACACATGAGAGGGAGAGAGCTTGAGGGAGAGGATGAGCAAGAGAGAGAAAAGATATGATAGAATGAAATATTAGTGAGCCATTCTCACTAATATGTGTGTGTTATTTTAATTTATTAATTAGCAAGAAAATTGTCATGGTTTAATCAAGAGGTGACCATTATCATTTCATCATTAATGCAAATTGCAAGGATCAAAGAGCATATTCCAAATGAAATGATCATGGTCAACTTGTCAACATGGTCAACAAGTCAATGAAGTCAAAATGTCAACAACAACAACCATGCACAATAATTAAGCTAATTATTAATTAACAATAATACACACAAAAACAATAGGGTTAATAAAATGACAATAGTCATTAACCCTAAACAAGGTCCTCTCCCTCAATCTCAAGCAACTGTGCATACGCACCCGCATTCGTGATCTGAGGAACACGAACACAACGAGAAAAACCAATCTCAAATCATATACTAGGATCTGGCTTAAACCAAAGCCCGCTAGTATAAACTGTCCGAACAGCAACCGTGCACAAGTGCGCGGATGCGAACGAACCCTGTCGCAAAACCATGCGACCTCTACTCGTTTTGCCTAAAGGCGAATAGCTCTCTGTGTGGGACTCTAAAGACTCGACACTACGCTGGCAGTGGGTTTAACCACAGACCGCAAGCGGCACTAGCTGTACGTAACGGTCCCCAGGTAGATGTCGATAAGAAGACTGACGAGGTGAACCCCATCTGCACTCCTACTGAGCCTGTATGTGACAGTCTCCGTACAGTCCGGTCTGTTCGTCTGATACATCGCATGGCGGGCCTAGGGGGCGGTGAACGTCAGTCCCCTAATAGCGGTACAAGTCGTGTCGGAGTGAAGCCCAGAACACCCTGAGATAACACTGGAAGCCTACCAGTATATCTCGCTTGCCCTGGCCAGGGACTGCTCGTGTAATGGCTCTCCTGGACACAGCGCGATGTCAACCCCCAATACCGGGAGAGACGAATCCTGTCTAACCGTCACTGCCTCCAAGTGCTTCGGGACTACACCCAAAAACTACCTGTTTGCACGACTCCTCTGAGCCGTGGTAGGGTAGTAATCAAAGTGCAGTGGGAACACACTCGAGGCGAAGTGACAGTGTCAAGTCAACGGACTAAGCTGTACTCATGTCACCTGGGAACTGATAACTGACGATAGGTATATTACCAACCAACAGTTCCCGACGAGTCCTGTCCAGTGTACTCGTAACCTAACGAGCACCCGCATACTATCCCAAGTACGACGTACTAACGGCTGTGGGACAGACCGTCTCCCACACTGGGATGAGAAGCGCATACGCTAGTCTACTCCGGAGTATCGATGCCCTGTCTCGATAGTCCAACGACCAGGGACCTGTATAAGGATGTTCTTATAGATTACCCAGCTCCCACGAGTGCGAGCGCCATCACAACGCTGGTAATCAAGCAAAGATCCTAAGGGCTCTACTAATATGTATACCTGCAATATGCTAAAAGAAACACATGCACATATTAAAGCAGAGACAAACCAAGTAGCATACTACCATTTCGAGCAAGATTGTATATATAACTGTGAATATCCCAAGTATCCATTAAGTAATATACAAACTAGTATGATACAGTAATGGCCTCTAGGGCATATACACTAACAATCTCCCACTTGCACTAAGGCCATGTACTGGCGTATCGAAGACCTATCATCTCGATCAGCCGCTCGAACTGAGTCTGGGGCAAGGCCTTGGTGAATGGATCTGCTGTGTTATCCTCTGATGCAACTCTCCGGACCTCGATCTCCTGGCGATCCACAATCTCCCTGATCAGGTGATACCGCCTTAAGATGTGTCTGGATTTCTGATGGGACCTGGGTTCCTTCGCTAAAGCTATAGCCCCGTTGTTGTCGCAATACAGTGGTATTGGGTCAACAATGGACGGAACCACCTGAAGTTCTTTCAAGAACTTCCTCATCCAGACAGCTTCTTTTGCGGCATCATATGCAGCGATGTATTCCGCTTCCATAGTCGAGTCAGCAACGGTTTCCTGTTGGAGCTCTTCCAATACACCGCCCCTCCATTGAGGGTAAAGACAAAACCCGACATGGACTTGGAATCATCCTTGTCACTCTGGAAGCTGGAGTCAGCAAAGGCCTCAATCTGCAGGTCTTTTCCGCCATACACCAAGAACATCTCTTTAGTCCTTCTCAGGTACTTGAGAATGTTCTTTACTGCTATCCAATGTTTCTCCCCAGGGTTTGACTGATACCTGCTTACCACACTCAGTGCATAAGCCACATCCGGTCTGGTACACAACATCACATACATTATAGAGCCTACCGCAGAAGCGTAGGGTATAATAGACATGCGATCCCTCTCCAAATCAGTCTTGGGAGACATCTCTTTGGAGAGGGGTGATCCCGTGACAAGCCGGTAGATTACCGCGCTTGGAATCTTCCATACTGAATCTCTTCAGTATGGTGTCGATGTACCTGGACTGAGAAAGTCCCAATATCCTCTTGGATCTGTCACGGTAGATCCGGATACCCAGAATGTATGAGGCATCACCCAGGTCTTTCATGGAGAACCTGTGTGACAAGAACCCCTTGACAGATTGTAGCATAGGAATGTCATTTCCTATTAAGAGAATGTCATCCACGTATAAAACGAGGAATACTACAGTTCTCGCTACAAATCTACAATAGATGCATGGTTCATCTGGATTTTTGATGAAGCCAAATTCTTTGACCGTCTCATCAAAGCAGATGTTCCAACTCCGCGACGCCTGCTTGAGTCCATAAATGGACTTGAGCAACTTGCACACCTTTCCGCTGCTCCCACCCTGAATGAAACCCTCTGGCTGATCCATATAGACACACTCCTCTAAATGACCATTTAGAAAAGCTGTCTTTACGTCCATCTGCCAGATCTCATAATCGTGGAAAGCAGCGATGGCAAGAAGGATCCGAATGGATTTCAGCATAGCTACTGGAGAAAAGGTTTCATCATAGTCCAAACCAGGTCGCTGACGAAAACCCTTTGCTACCAGTCTAGCTTTATAGGTCTCAACCTGTCCATCTACACCAATCTTCCTTTTGAAGATCCACTTGCATCCTACGGGTTTTACCCCGTCTGGAGCAATGTCCAACGTCCATACTTTGTTGGTGTACATGGACTCCATCTCGGTCCGCATTGCATCCAGCCATTTTACCGAGTCGATGCTCTGAATGGCTTGCTGGAAGCTAGTAGGCTCATCACAATCTAGGATGCAGTCCTCTCTATCCCCGTCAATGAGAAAACCGTAGTACCTCTCGGGCGGATGAGACTGCCTACTACTCCTGCGGAGTGGCACGGGAATGTCTTGATCTTTCGAACCCTCTGGCTCTACTAAGCTTTCAGTAATAGCTTGCGGTTCTGGAACTTCTTCCAGTTCTATCGCGCTCCCACTTAATTCTTTTTCTATGAACTGATGTTCTAGAAAGTGGGCATGGCGAGAAACAAGGACTTTTTGTTCCTCTTCGCAATAGAAGTAATATCCCTTGGAGTTCTTCGAATATCCCACAAACTTGCACTGTACTGAGCGTGCCTCGAGCTTGTCCGCATGCTGCTTTTTTACAAAAGCTGTACATCCCCATGTCTTAATGTGATTAAGATGGGGTCTCTTCCCACACCACATTTCATATGGTGTAGTAGGCACAGTCTTAGTTGGAACTCGGTTCAAAAGGTATGCTGCTGATTCTAGCGCATATCCCCAGAACGATCGCGGTAACTCAGCGTTACTCATCATGGACCGTACCATATCCAATAGGGTCCGGTTCCTTCTCTCCGATACACCATTATGTTGCGGAGTGTATGGAGGAGTAAGCTGAGAGAGAATTCCATTCTCTTTTAAGTAGTTCAGGAATTCGGCACTTAAGTATTCTCCTCCTCGATCCGATCTTAGGATCTTGATACTTTTGCCGGTTTGTTTTTCTACTTCATTCTTATATTCCTGGAATTTTTCAAAAGCCTCGGATTTATGTTTCATTAAGAAAACATAACCGTACCTTGAAAGATCATCCGTAAAGGTAATGAAGTAAGAAAAACCGCTTCGCGCATGTGTAGACATTGGACCGCACACGTCGCTGTGTACGAGTCCCAAGAGCTCGCTCGCTCTTTCTCCGTGTCCAGAAAACGGAGCCTTTGTCATCTTTCCTTTGAGACAGGATTGACAAGTTGCATACGATTGATATTCGAACGGATCCAAATATCCTTCAGTATGTAACTTAGTCAATCTTCTCTCATTGATGTGACCCAGTCTACAATGCCATAAGAAAGTTTTATTAATTTCTGGAGACTTTCTTTTGTGTGTATTCTGGATATTGAAAACCTGCGGTTGGTTTAAAACGTAAATACCGTTGTTCAATGTACCTGACCCAATCAAAACTTGATTAAGGTGAATGTTCACTACATTACTTACAAATGCAAATTCATAACCTTCTTTAGATAATAAAGATACAGATATGATATTACAGGTTGCATTTGGTACATAATAACAACTACGCAAAACCAAAAAGTGTCCATCAGATAATCCCAGGTGATAGTCCCCCACGGCCTCTGCATCCATGCTAGCACCGTTCGCAACTCTGAGGGTCATGTCACCTGTCTTCAAAACTCTACGCTTTCTCAACGCCTGCAAAGAATTACAGATATGAGATCCTGATCCGGTATCCAATACCCAGGATGTAGAGTTTATTGATAGACAGTTTTCAATAACATACACACCTGAAGCTGAAGCTGCAACTCGCTTCAAATCCTGTGTTCTGGCTTTCCAAGCCTTGCAATCCTGTTTCCAGTGACCACTTTTGTGACAATAGAAGCATTCTTCCTTCCCCACCATCTTCCCCGCAACTTTTGTTGCTTTACCCTTTCCCTTCGTATCCACTTTACCGACACCGCCTCTTGGTTTGGCGGGGGCTTTCTTCTTCTTGCCCTTGGCTTTCGCCCTGGACCTAGAAGAGGAAGATCCTCCTACAAACAAAGTGGATGTCTCCCTACCCTTCTGTAGGGTGCCCTCAGCAGTCCTCAACATGTTCAGAAGCTCGGCAAGTTCAACCTCCTTTCCTTGCATGTTGAAGTTAAGAACGAACTGGGCGTATGTGGAAGGAAGGGACTGGAGAATCAAATCGGTATAGAGTTCATTCTCCAACGTGGTCCCAAGGTCCGCGAGCTCCTCTATGTAGCCGATCATCTTAAGCACGTGGTCCGCTACCGATGATCCGACGGCCAACCTTGCCGAAAAGAGCTTCTTCGACACTTCGTATCTAGCGATACGAGACTGCTCTCCATACAGTTCTTTTGTATGGAGAAATATGGACTCTAGGTCCATATTCTCGTGCCTCCTCTGATGTTCGTTGTCCATCGAGGCTAGTACGAGGCATCTGGCCCTCGCGCAATCTATCTCCCATGTCTTACGGATTTCTACATCCGCGACGCTGGAGGTGGGACCTGGGACAGGGGGAGCTTTGGTGGTAAGTATATACCCCAGCTTGTCATAAGTGATCGCCATCTTGACATTCCTGAGCCAATCTTTGTAGTTTGGCCCTGTCAATATATTTTTATCTAACAGTAACTTAAGTCCGGTCATGTTGAATGGTCGCTGCAATTAGGAGAGAGAAAAGAAACACTTTAGCATGATGCTCTTGCAAGTTTAGAGTGGTTTTTAGTTTGTCTAAACTGGATGGCTCCCACTGTTTCTCGAATCCCTTCTCAAACCATAAAGAAAAGGATTAGCCGGGATCATTCTCACCGTACAATACTTGCTTAACCGTTCAGCCAGGCCAGTGTCGGTACTTCGAGGGAGGTTTTCCAACGCTTTCGCGAAGTTCCTTAATTAAGTAACCTCTTTTCCCTATGGGCGTAACCCCGCTAACACCTTTCTAGGCACCTACTAGGTTTATAGCATTGATCGTTAAGTGAGAGTTTTCCCGAGGAGTAGCATATACTCACAGTAGGATCGGGATCCAAATATCATCGCGTGACGAAACTGAAGGAATCCTACCAGAATCACCACACTCCAAATGGTATGCAAATCTAGCAAGTTTCAGTACTTATGAAACTCCCGATGTGGATTTTTGCCCCATGCTCTTATGACCTTGACTTTGGCCAAAATATCATAAGTCACATGTCAAGTTCTACCCGTCATTCTCCTGGTTAATTTGGACCCACCCGTACCTACCCTTGACTTTGGCCAAAATGGCAGCACGACTGTCCCAAATCAACGCATCTATCTATGCTGCACATGAATGCCCAAACGCTACCAATCACTATGCCTTGACTTTGGCCAAAATACACAGCTTGAATACTTTTGACCATTCATGTGGAATGACGGAGGGCTACGAATGGTTTTGGCGAAACCGTGAACGTAGTGAACTTGATATAATCGATGGAACGAGATAGCTTTTAAAAGGAGTGGTTCAAGCTCCGCGTTTAAAAGTTTAGTTTTGAAAAGAACCGAGTGGTTTTCAAAGTGTTCCAATCGACTTTTACTTGGTTTATTTCTTGCATTAGTTCTTTTAATGCGTCCCATCATTTAATCCTACCATTGCAGAAAACAACCAAAATATGACGTATGCTTATGCCATTCGCATTCGCCACGGGGCCCCGTCATCACCCGTTAGGTTACTTAACTAACGACAGAGCGGGGGATGGGCTAGCGCGGCTGTAAAACATAAGCAACGCCTAAATAGTTATTATATATAAATATACAGCAATGATAGACATTACAGATCACAGATGAATACATTGGATATACTAGGAATCCGCAATGCGTTCGAGCCTGCAACGCAAAGCGGATTACACGGTCGCGGTGAATAGCCAAAACCCCACCCAAGACCCCTACGGGTGCGGCAAACTACCCGCCAAGCACCCGAAGCGAAGCAACCTCCCTCACCACCGTGAGTAGGCCACTCGGCACTTCGAGATACCCGGTAGTTTGTGCACCCCCTCCATGGGTCTATCCTAGGAGCAAAAACAGTAAAAAGAATTATACAATGACGGCTACAACCCCGACCCGGTTGTGCGGCCATACAAATAATATTATTACATCAATTTACATGTTACAAATGAATGAAAGAAAAACAACGCTCATCTCACATCCACCCCGGCCATTCACCCGCGACAATCCAATCCATTCATATCCACAAACCAATAACAATCACAGATCATGTATAACCCCGACTAATCGTCTTATAGCGATTAGCCGACGTTCAATACATGCAAGCATTACAGATATAACCGATGTAGTTAAAGTGTAGTGAAGTTCCGAAAAATACGGATTTATAGGCCCGCAAAAGTAAATTTTAGTTCTGGAAAATCTGGGCACATAATATATATCCTAAAAATCCCAAAATCAACACAGAAAGACACTGCACGAAAAACGATGCAGAGAGGACATCAAACCGCGGCGCTTCCGCGGCACGAGCCTACCTCGTGCGGCGGAAGGGCGGCGGTTTGAACGAATCTCTGTGTCGTTTTTCATGGGTGTTCATTAAAAACCCTGAGATGAATTTACAAATATAAAGTTTTCTATTTTGAGCAGAAAAAATTTCAATAGAAACTAGGGTTTTTCAAAAGTTCGGTTTTTGGATTTTCGGTTTCGAAACTTCGTTACACTTCACTACCTAGCTAGTTTGAGTTTAGTTAGGCTCTGATACCACTGTAAGTCCACGTTGCCCACCCCGATCCTTACGGGGAGGCGGAAAACATAATAAAAATCGGATTTTTAATGACTTAGGCAACATGGACCTTGCTTGTGAGGATCTTTACTAAACGAAAAACTAGCTAAAGCAAACTAACAACTAGTTAAGTTGTAGAAAGGTTATACCTTGAGCTCGAACTCCTTCTCTCCTTGCTCGTCGGAATGGTAGAAAGGCCTCACCTTGCTTGTCTCCTTCCGTCAAAGAATGAACTGTAAGTGCACGGCGGCGCCCCGGCCGTCAATCCGACGGCCAAACGCGGAAACGGTGATAAACTTTAATTTTTGCGGACTTAGCAAAACCGGCACCACCGCGCACTAAACCCCGGATCGTGCCATTAAACTAGTCTAAGCTAACTAGAAGATGGGTTAGAGATATACCGACTGATCCGAGTCCTCCGGTCTTCATCTCCTCTCCGATCTCCTCGCAGGATCTCCGGTCGTCGCCTCCTCGCCGGAAGGGCACCACGTCGCCTGCATCTTTTACGGGCTCCCGCCTCTATACCGAGGCAACTCGGGCATGAAGCCGGCAACTCGACATGCTCAAGATATGCTGTAGAATGCGTAGTGTAGAATCATAGTCTCAGTTTTGGGGTTTTGGAGTTGCCTTTAGATGGAGGGAAGAATGAAACTTTGGAGGCAAATGATGCTATCACTTTTGCAAGGAAAATGAGATGAACAAATGATACACCAAAAAATGAACTCTCATTTTCTCTCCTCTCTCAAAATGTGGCCGGCCAATGCTATATGGAAATGGTGGAGGGAATCAATAATTAGTATGAAGGAAGGTGAGTGTAGGATAAGAAAAGAGGTGACCACATCCAAACATACACCATGCTTCACAATTAAATCCAACCATACCCATTCTAATCATCATTTAATGCATCATGGAGCAAAAGAAATGAAAGCTATCATAATCAATCTTTATGCAAGAAAACCCCTCCACAAATGTAATTTGCAAAACTGCAAATTACCCCCTCCATCAGAAAAGTCCGGCCGGGAAAGAACAAAGGAAAACCGGCCGGAACGGAAAGCAAACTGGCAACTCCAGAAAACTGGTCCCGTAATAAATTACAGGAAAACCCCATGCTGTGCATACACACCCGCATCTGTATTCCGTCCGGATACAAATGCAATGAGACAAAATCTACACTGTACTATACTAGGATCCGGCTTAAACCAAAACCGGCTAGTAATATCCGTCCGATCCTGATCCGTGCAATACCGCACGTATCTGATCGAACGCTGCCATATAACCATACGGCCACTAGTACAAAACTGTCCGATCCTGATCCGTGTAATACCGCACGTATCTGATCGGACCCTGCCATATCTCCATACGGCCTCTACAGCGTTTCGCCCGAAAGCTTGAGTAACTGAAGGTGTGGTGGACTCTAAAGACTCGTCAATACTATGGCTGTGGATTTAACCACTAGCACGTCAGAGGTATATGCCAATACGTAACGGGCCACCAGCTATTGACTAAAAGTGACGTCGATGAGCGAACTCATCCTGACACCCTACTGAGCCTGTCAGTGACAATATCCGTACAGTCCGGTCCGTTCGTCTATGAGCATCGCATGTCGGGCCTAGGGGGTTGGTAAAAGTCAGACCCCCAAAAGCGGTACAAGTCGTGTCGGAGTGTAGCCCAGAACACCCTGAGATACTACTGGAATACCTACCAGTAAATCTCCTGCCTTGGCCAAGGTCTTCGTGTAATGGCTCTCCTAGACACAGCGCGACCTCACCCCCAATACCGGGAGAGACGAAACCCCCGAAGATCCGCTCACTGCCTCCATGTGGCTCGGGACTGTACCCAATTAAAACCTGTTTGCACGACTCCTTTGAGCCGTGGTAGGGTAGTAATCAAAGTACAGTGGGAACTCATACGAGACAAATGACGATCCCCAGGTCGATGAACTAACCTGTACACATGTCACCAGGGAACTGCTATCTGACGTCAGGTATAAGACCAACCAGCATGTTCCCGGCGAGTCCTGTCCGGTGTACTCATAACCTAATGAGCACCTGTATACATCTTAGCTGATCCAACTGACACCAGTGGCTTGTGAGACCGGCCACTGCCCCTCGTCGGGGTCTCGACTGTATACACTAGTCTACTCTGGAGAAACGATGCCCTGTCTCGAAACTCCTACGACTAGGGACCTTTTAAGGATGTGCTAATAGACTCCAGCTCTCACTTATATGATCGCCCTCATACTGCTGGCAGTCAAGCAAGAATCCTAGGGGCTCTATCAACGTGCAATAGCGACATGTCATGTCACCTAAAGCAGTACACGATGATAAAGGTAAACCAGATAGCGTACTATCATCTCGAGTAAGACTGTCTTCCCGGGATAGGTCCTCCCTCAATCATTGCAATCACGTGCCTGTGATCCAATAATCGACTCTGAGGGTACTATCTCCAACAATCTCCCACTTGCACTCAAGGCTAATTATTGCGATGTCGCATACTCACAGCCCGTGTGATATCGAACATCCAACTCCTCTACTAGTCAGTCTCACAAAAACCGTTTGTGAAACTATTGCGTTCGAGGAATAGCCTCAGTGAGTGGATCCGCTCTGGTGTTTCTTTCTATGTCTCTCCATATCTCATGTTCGCGGAGAAAGCCATCTCCCGAAATGAGCAATACCTGTCTTAGAATGTCTGGATGTCTGATGGGACCTAGCTCATAAATGAACTCCAAATCCAAACTTCTTAGACTGTATCGTCAACTGAACTTAATCAGTATCCTGCGCCATGCCTCCCTCAGCATTGCCTTGGACCACCTGTCCAAAATACTGCCCCTCGTCAGAAGGAAAACTATAACTCTGACGACCTCCTTGTCGTCCAGGTCACCTTGGAAGCCTGGAATGATAACCGTCTCCTAAAAGAGGCAGCCGTTATCATATCCTTAGAACATTCACTTATGTTCTAAAACTGCTTCCGACTGTTTCCCCAGGATTGGATCAATATCAACTTATTGCATCTAGTGCAAGAACAACATCTGGTGTGGTACTTGACATCTCATGATTGACTCAATTGCCTAAGCAAGTGATCTGCCAATCATGCGTATCCCTCTCTACTTTAGTCTATAAGACACCTTTAGAGAGGGTGACTCCATCACTTGCAGATACACTACCGTGCCAGGAGTCGTCCATTCTAAATACTCTTAGAATGCTGTCAAGGTACCCTAATTGGGAAACCACCCAAATCTAGATCTAAAACCATAGATCTAGTAACCAGTATGTCTGATATAATGTCCAAGTCCTTTGTGGAGAAACCACTGTGTGACGACCAAAGTATAACCGATCGTACTATAGGAATATCACTTCCTACTACCTTCTTAACAGATCCATCCCCTATTCTGATGACGTCAAAACTATGACTGTCACATCAGAAATAGATGATCTATCTCCGCTACATCTGCTTTAGTCTATAAATAGACATAAGCCTGATGTCCACCAATGCTTCCGCTGCTCCCACTGACTACGACAACCCTCTGGCAGAGTCATATAGACGTGCACTTCTAAAGCAAGTTTAGAACGACGCTATACTCATCCTCTTGCCGGGTCTCGCAGCCTGGAAGAACAACAATGGCATGTGTGGGTAAACAAGAACTTCCCTGTCACCGTCCTTGAAGCTACCGGAGTACCTCTTGGGTGCCTGAAGTTACCCACCTTATCTGCGGAGTGGCCAATGGAATGTCAAATCAGATTGAATCTTCAGGTTCCTTATCAAATCTTCAGTAATCGTTTGCGGTTCTGGAATCACTTCCAGTTCTACCATACTCCCACTACTGTTTTTGAAAAAATCCATTTTTAATAAAATTGTGGCGAGTCATGAACAATATTTCTATTGATCTCCAGATGGTAGAAAATCAACCCTCGTCATAGCCTGGGTCAACCCACAAACTGCCATTACAGAAACGTGCCTTAAGTTATCCAGAGTCTGGTTTTAATCATAAGCCGGACAACTCCCCGTACCTTAACAACATTAAGATATGAACTGTTCTATATCCAATACAGAACCAGAGGCACTGATTTAATTGAACCAGATTCAAATCATGCAGCTATCTCCAGTGCATGTCAACTAAATGGAGAGAGGCCGATCAGCGTTACTCAACTTAGGAATGCTTCCAATTATGAGTAACCTGAAAGAGAAGCAATTTCTCTTTATCATTACTATCAACTGAATACCATACACAAGTATCTACATCTTCGATCACTTTGAAGAATCCCGATACTTGCTACACCTGGTTCTCTACTCTATTCAAATACCTATAACTCCTCAAAACTTAGACCCTGTGTTTCTACGAAACACATGTCTAAGAACTAGAGAAGTTAAAAGTAAACAGAATATAGTAAGAGGACCAACCCCTCTGTCCTAATGGACACTGGACAACATACAATACTCTGTATAAGTCCGCTGAGTCTAACAACTCTTTCTCTGTGTGTCGTAGGTTGAAAACTGTACTTATGGTTAAGAAGAATTACACAGCTGTTTAATGCTCCTTACCTAACCATCCACTGATATAGGTAAATGTCATCGACATAATATCAAAAGGTATATCTCACTCTATGAAAATAGACGTACAGATATATCAATTTGAAATTGGTGCACAACAGCGGATATTCAAAACCAAATATTTTCCGACCGGCAAACAGCCCAGATAATCTCCTCAAATATCACTGATTACAACGAATCCCGATATAATGAGGATGATCACCCAATTCCCAATAACTTACTCCCACTCATCATCTGTAAAACCATACAGATGTGAGAATCAAACCTGGTAAATACATACCCTGGAGCAAGTGTCTAATCAGGAAATCAGTTTTCTTTTAACAGTACACAGTGAAACTGAAACATTGAAATGTTTCGGTGAGGTATCCCGGTATTCCTAGCAATGCCTCTACCATTATCCAGATTCACAACTATAACCGTATAATTCTTTGCCACCTCTCCAAATCCCTTTATATGTCTTTAGTCATTACCTTCTGCACACCCCTTAGGCCAAATGGTTTTCTTCCTTCCCTACCGTTCGGCACCAGCCTATGGTTTGGAAGAAGACTATCCAATAAGCATAAAGGGTGTACTGTCCTAATCCTAGGAGCACTCGCAACGCGAGAGAAGGTGAAGATAAAAGACAACTGAATGTACTTTATTCCTATTTCTCCTGGACCAGAATCCATCCCCGAACTGGAACAAGTTCCTTTCGAGTTCGTATATAACCATACGATGGAGTATCCAATAAACTGTGGATCTTCGTAGTGATACGGAGTGTCCTGGAGAAATACAAAGGTGATTTAGGATTGGCGAAGAAATACTTGGTTTGGTCGTGAATATCAGTCGCAATTTACTTTGCCCTCTTACTAATCCCTTGCTTTGTCTGAACTTAATATCTTCTGTACACCGTTTAGGCTAATTAGTTTTCTTCATTCCCTACCGGTCGGCACCAGCCTATGGTTTGGAAGAAGACTATCCAATTTGCGTAATAGGTGTACTACTCCTAAACCAAGGAGTACTCGCAGCCTGAGAGAAGGTGAAAAGAAAAGACAACTGAATAATCCTATCCGTTTTCTCCAGAACCGGAAACCATCCTCGAAGTCCTTCGAGTTCGTATATAACCATACGATGGTTTTGTCCAATGGAAGTGGACGTTCGTAGTAATACGGGGTGTCCTGGAAAAAAGGGTAAAAGTAGGAGTGGCAAAGAGGTCTGCAACTCTGACAATCCAAAAGCCAGTGTTAAAAAGGTTCGGTCAACTTGGTCACTGAGTCATAATCTTAGGGTCGGGTCAATGGTCGCTGCCAAGAGAGAGAGAAAAGAAACACTCAGCGTGCACTCTATCCTAGATCAGAATGGTTACCAATTTAACTAATCTGGAAAACCTCCCACTGTACCTCAAAATCTCCTCCAAACCTGAAAGAAGATTTAGTCGGGGTCACCCGAGGAGTAAACTAACTCATCAGTGGGAATCGGGATCCAACTCTCATCGCATGATAACGTGACGGAATCCGCTCACATCATCACACTCCAGAAGGTATGCGCATATCTGGCAAGTTTCAGTACTTTTGAAACTCCCGATGTGATTTCTGCCCCATGCTCTTATGACCTTGACTTTGGCCAACAAATCATAAGTCACATGTCAAGTTCTACCCGTCATTCTCCAGGTTGATTCGAATCCACCCGCACAAGCCCTTGACTTTGGCCAACAAGGCTATACGACTGTTCCAAACCAACGCATCTATCTATGCTGCATATAAATAACCAACAGCTACCAAACACTGTGCCTTGACTTTGGCCAACAAACACAGCTTGAATACTATTGACTACCCATATGAAACGACGGAGGGCTACGAATGGTTTCTGGCGAAAACCTTTAACGTAATGAACTTGATATCGTTGAAGGAACGAATAGCTTTTTTAGAAAATATAGTGACGAAAACCTTTACTAAAGAGGTCACTCCCGGTGAAGGGATCTCGGCTCTTTCCCCGTAGAATGGGGTGCAGGATATTCCAACTGAATACCACGGTGCAAAGCAAAAGTAATCGGCTATAGTGAAGTTAATGCCCTGACGCAAACTTCTGTCCAAGGGGTCACTCCCGGTGAAGGGATCTCGGCCCTTGCCTCGTCGACTGAGGAGCAGGATATTCCAAATGAATACCACGATGCAAAACAAAAGTGAACGTCCTTGCAATAACAGCTTTTTGAAAAAGTGTTCCAACAACATCAGAATAGGTTTGTTTGACTTGCATTGATCCGAATCAATGCAGTCCCATCAATTGATCACACCACAAAGAACGAAAATATACTGACGTACGTATATGCCATCCGCATTCGCCTCTGGGTCCCGTCATCATCCGTTAGGTTAGCTTACTAACGGCAGAGCGGGGACTGGACTAGCGCGGATGAAAAACATATACAACATCTACTAATATATATACCAATATATTATATTTCGCTCAAGGCGTGAATGAAATGCAACATCACAGAAATGTACAGCATCACAGAACAATACAGATATCTGGGATCCCCGGGTTTCACAGAGCCACTACTGAAACCCGACGTTCCCCTGGTCGTGTGGATAGCCTGTGCAATGAAATCCTAGACCCCTACGGGCGCGGCAAGTCACCCACCAAAACCTGAAGCGAGGCAGCCCCCTTCAGCTCCGTGAATGGACCACCCAGCACTTCACGGAATCCGGCAACTTGGGCACCCCTCCTGGGTCAACCTGTACCCCTTACGAGTGCGGCGAATGGCCCGCCAATCCTAGAGTGAAGCCCCCTCCGTCTCAATGCCATGAGATGCGGGCTTGTTGCCCTCTAGAACCCGGCTATCCGTGCACCCCTCCGCGGGGTAAACCTAGTACAGAATGTAAAATATACATACAACGGGTACATCGACCGCAACCAGGTCGTGCCCCAAAAGAATAATACAATCAGGCAGTGACGGCAGTCCACATGTCGGACGCTCGCCCCTCAATATCAAATGTACATAATACAACAGCACAGTACTAGCATTGCATCCAGGCTATCCCCCACGACCGATCCGCAACATCACAGCAAATACATAGAACATCAACGTGAAAGTCACGTTCGCAAATCCGTCTAACCGGGCTATAGCAGTTAGACCGGACTTACCGATCGAGTGACATTCACGGTCGCAGATATAATGTAAATACTGTGAAAAATGTGTTTAAAATTTTCGATCGATCAAAAATTAACAAGTGGGCCCTCAATCAAAACTGTAGCACTCACAGAAATCCTGGGCCCAATTTTAATATTCCAAAACCCATATTTTAAGCCCATAAGGCCTCCGAAAAAATTTGGTGATGTGATGTGAATAGTGCGCGGCGGAAGGGCCGCAGGAGGGGGGGTTTCGCGGCGCTTCCGCGCTCCCACTGTGGAGTTACCTCATCAAATTTTTACAGAACTCTTAGATTTTCCAGTACATCAATATTTTACAACCTGAAAAATTTTTCGAGACCAAAAAATTTCAACAGAAACTGATTCGAACTAAAATGCAGTTTTGGAACATTCGATCGATCGAAACAGAAAAAACACATTACACCAAGCTAGACAATGTTAATGGCGAGGCTCTGATACCACTGTAAGTGCACGGCGGCACCCCGGCCGTCAATCCGACGGCCAAACGCGGAAACGGTGATAAACTTTAATTTTTGCGGACTTAGCAAAACCGGCACCACCGCGCACTAAACCCCGGATCGTGCCATTAAACTAGTCTAAGCTAACTAGAAGATGGGTTAGAGATATACCGACTGATCCGAGTCCTCCGGTCTTCATCTCCTCTCCGATCTCCTCGCGGGATCTCCGGTCGTCGCCTCCTCGCAGGAAGGGCACCACGTCGCCTGCATCTTTTACGGGCTCCCGCCTCTATACCGAGGCAACTCGGGCATGAAGCCGGCAACTCGACATGCTCAAGATATGCTGTAGAATGCGTAGTGTAGAATCATAGTCTCACTTTTGGGGTTTTGGAGTTGCCTTTAGATGGAGGGAAGAATGAAACTTTGGAGGCAAATGATGCTATCACTTTTGCAAGGAAAATGAGATGAACAAATGATACACCAAAAAATGAACTCTCATTTTCTCTCCTCTCTCAAAATGTGGCCGGCCAATGCTATATGGAAATGGTGGAGGGAATCAATAATTAGTATGAAGGAAGGTGAGTGTAGGATAAGAAAAGAGGTGACCACATCCAAACATACACCATGCTTCACAATTAAATCCAACCATACCCATTCTAATCATCATTTAATGCATCATGGAGCAAAAGAAATGAAAGCTATCATAATCAATCTTTATGCAAGAAAACCCCTCCACAAATGTAATTTGCAAAACTGCAAATTACCCCCTCCATCAGAAAAGTCCGGCCGGGAAAGAACAAAGGAAAACCGGCCGGAACGGAAAGCAAACTGGCAACTCCAGAAAACTGGTCCCGTAATAAATTACAGGAAAACCCCATGCTGTGCATACACACCCGCATCTGTATTCCGTCCGGATACAAATGCAATGAGACAAAATCTACACTGTACTATACTAGGATCCGGCTTAAACCAAAACCGGCTAGTAATATCCGTCCGATCCTGATCCGTGCAATACCGCACGTATCTGATCGAACGCTGCCATATAACCATACGGCCACTAGTACAAAACTGTCCGATCCTGATCCGTGTAATACCGCACGTATCTGATCGGACCCTGCCATATCTCCATACGGCCTCTACAGCGTTTCGCCCGAAAGCTTGAGTAACTGAAGGTGTGGTGGACTCTAAAGACTCGTCAATACTATGGCTGTGGATTTAACCACTAGCACGTCAGAGGTATATGCCAATACGTAATGGGCCACCAGCTATTGACTAAAAGTGACGTCGATGAGCGAACTCATCCTGACACCCTACTGAGCCTGTCAGTGACAATATCCGTACAGTCCGGTCCGTTCGTCTATGAGCATCGCATGTCGGGCCTAGGGGGTTGGTAAAAATCAGACCCCCAAAAGCGGTACAAGTCGTGTCGGAGTGTAGCCCAGAACACCCTGAGATACTACTGGAATACCTACCAGTAAATCTCCTGCCTTGGCCAAGGTCTTCGTGTAATGGCTCTCCTAGACACAGCGCGACCTCACCCCCAATACCGGGAGAGACGAAACCCCCGAAGATCCGCTCACTGCCTCCATGTGGCTCGGGACTGTACCCAATTAAAACCTGTTTGCACGACTCCTTTGAGCCGTGGTAGGGTAGTAATCAAAGTACAGTGGGAACTCACACGAGACAAATGACGATCCCCAGGTCGATGAACTAACCTGTACACATGTCACCAGGGAACTGCTATCTGACGTCAGGTATAAGACCAACCAGCATGTTCCCGGCGAGTCCTGTCCGGTGTACTCATAACCTAATGAGCACCTGTATACATCTTAGGTGATCCAACTGACACCAGTGGCTTGTGAGACCGGCCACTGCCCCTCGTCGGGGTCTCAACTGTATACACTAGTCTACTCTGGAGAAACGATGCCCTGTCTCGAAACTCCTACGACTAGGGACCTTTTAAGGATGTGCTAATAGACTCCAGCTCTCACTTATATGATCGCCCTCATACTGCTGGCAGTCAAGCAAGAATCCTAGGGGCTCTATCAACGTGCAATAGCGACATGTCATGTCACCTAAAGCAGTACACGATGATAAAGGTAAACCAGATAGCGTACTATCATCTCGAGTAAGACTGTCTTCCCGGGATAGGTCCTCCCTCAATCATTGCAATCACGTGCCTGTGATCCAATAATCGACTCTGAGGGCACTATCTCCAACACGATCCACCCGAAAGCCTCGACCTTTAGCTTCAACTCCAAGCTAGGAGTAACTAGAGTGCAAGAAATGCTAAGACTTGAACCCTAGAAGTGAGTAGAGAAGATCAAGTGAAGGTTTTTCTCAAGCTTTTTGTTTCTCAACACATGAGAGGTAGAGAGCTTGAGGGAGAGGTTGAGCAAGAGAGAGAAAAGATATGATAGAATGAAATATTAGTGAGCCATTCTCACTAATATGTGTTTGTTATTTTAATTTATTAATTAGCAAGAAAATTGTCATGGTTTAATCAAGAGGTGACCATTATCATTTCATCATTAATGCAAATTGCAAGGATCAAAGAGCATCTTCCAAATGAAATGATCATGGTCAACTTGTCAACATGGTCAACAAGTCAATGAAGTCAAAATGTCAACAACAACAACCATGCACAATAATTAAGCTAATTATTAATTAACAATAATACACACAAAAACAATAGGGTTAATAAAATGACAATAGTCATTAACCCTAAACAAGGTCCTCTCCCTCAATCTCAAGCAACTATGCATACGCACCCGCATTCGTGATCCGAGGAACACGAACACAACGAGAAAAACCAATCTCAAATCATATACTAGGATCTGGCTTAAACCAAAGCCCGCTAGTATAAACTGTCCGAACAGCAACCGTGCACAAGTGCGCGGATGCGAACGAACCCTGTCGCAAAACCATGCGACCTCTACTCGTTTTGCCTAAAGGCGAATAGCTCTCTGTGTGGGACTCTAAAGACTCGACACTACGCTGGCAGTGGGTTTAACCACAGACCGCAAGCGGCACTAGCTGTACGTAACGGTCCCCAGGTAGATGTCGATAAGAAGACTGACGAGGTGAACCCCATCTGCACTCCTACTGAGCCTGTATGTGACAGTCTCCGTACAGTCCGGTCCGTTCGTCTGATACATCGCATGGCGGGCCTAGGGGGGCGGTGAACGTCAGTCCCCTAATAGCGGTACAAGTCGTGTCGGAGTGAAGCCCAGAACACCCTGAGATAACACTGGAAGCCTACCAGTATATCTCGCTTCCCCTGGCCAGGGACTGCTCGTGTAATGGCTCTCCTGGACACAGCGCGATGTCAACCCCCAATACCGGGAGAGACGAATCCTGTCTAACCGTCACTGCCTCCAAGTGCTTCGGGACTGCACCCAAAAACTTCCTGTTTGCACGACTCCTCTGAGCCGTGGTAGGGTAGTAATCAAAGTGCAGTGGGAACACACTCGAGGCGAAGTGACAGTGTCAAGTCAACGGACTAAGCTGTACTCATGTCATCTGGGAACTGATAACTGACGATAGGTATATTACCAACCAACAGTTCCCGATGAGTCCTGTCCAGTGTACTCGTAACCTAACGAGCACCCGCATACTATCCCAAGTACGACGTACTAACGGCTGTGGGACAGACCGTCTCCCACACTGGGATGAGAAGCGCATACGCTAGTCTACTCCGGAGTATCGATGCCCTGTCTCGATAGTCCAACGACCAGGGACCTGTATAAGGATGTGCTTATAGATTACCCAGCTCCCACGAGTGCGAGCGCCATCACAACGCTGGTAATCAAGCAAAGATCCTAAGGGCTCTACTAATATGTATACCTGCAATATGCTAAAAGAAACACATGCACATATTAAAGCAGAGACAAACCAAGTAGCATACTACCATTTCGAGCAAGATTGTATATATAACTGTGAATATCCCAAGTATCCATTAAGTAATATACAAACTAGTATGATACAGTAATGGCCTCTAGGGCATATACACTAACAATTATTTTTCTCTTCATCATCTTTATCTCCTTCTTCATCTCTTCCTCCACCTTCTCTATCCCATGAAATCATCTCAATTTCTTCACCAAAACCTTAAACTCCCTTCATTAAAAAGATGCACAACTTTATTCTCAACACTTTGGACCTTTCAAAGATGGATTTTGAAGACTTTGAGTAACTCAAGAAAATTCTTGAGTTGCCAAATGAGGTATAATTCTAGACTTTAGTTAAGTTATTGTGTTTAGTTTATCCTATTATTAGTTTAGAGTTAAATCGATGTTGATTAGTAATGTTTGGAATTTTCCAAGAGAAAGTTGGGTGATTGTGTGGACTTGTGTTATGTAGTGGCTGTTTACAATGACCTTAGTGTTGATTTTATGGCCTAGAACACCGAATAGAAACCAAAATACGAACTTAGAAACTTTCTGTGTCGGTTTTGTGACATTTTTGGAGGTCTACAGGGAATATGGAGCAACCCGGGACCTTTATAAAAAAATCAAATATATACATTAACCTAGTTAGACTAATAGGAGACCACCACGAGAAGACGAGACCCAAACTCCAAGGTAGGGCCGGCAGGGTCGGTTACTGTAGGAGTTAGGGCGGTTACTGTAACAGCTTTGGTGTTGGGGTTTTGGTTGTAGCTCACATACCTTATAACATAGCTCCTGTATTTTTTTGTTTTGTCCCAGATTACCTGAGCAAGAATCTGGGAGTGATTCCCTCAGTTGCCGTATTATGTTTTCCGGTATTTGAAATTCTTGGTTTTGGTATTTGATATTGTATTCGGTCGTTGGATGTTTGTACGTCAATGACGAGGGTTGTTTGGTTGTTTTTGCATGTGTAGGCTATAGGTTCTAACCTATTAGCGCACCGTATGCCGTATCGGTTTTCCGGATTTGGTTTCCATATTGTTGCGATATGTGTTCATTTGTAGGTACCTTCGTATGGATTCCGATACGACGAAGCACATCGACTACGGCTGAACAAGGAGTTCCGCAGGTGAGTAGATTTATATCTACGGTGGAAGTCGGGTGGATGGCGTATAGCACCCCTGCAACATTGATATGTGAATTATAATTTGGAGACAAGATATACCACGACTCAAGGTTATAGTTAATGGTTTAGTATGAAATGATGTGATAGAAAGGATGTCTCGAAGTGATATATAAGGATATGAAACGTGAATATGAATCACGATATATACATATGTAGTTGCAAGAGAATCAGTATGAGATTATAGTGGCATGTTATGAGTCGATAAATACGACATGAAATTAATAAGATGACTTGATGTGAGATATTGATGTGGGGAAAGAGTATACGATGAGATATGATGACTTAGTTTGATATGTCGTTGCGGATGCTAGGCGATATGAGATAATTGATACCTTTGTCGGTCCCCTGATATGAGATTGATACGGATGCGACCTGAGATATAGGTATATATATATAATTATGTGAATGATGAGTGAGATGTCGTATGAGACTTTAGACCCATACCCTCATTGTTGTATAGGTTGATAGAATCCGTATTCTGTTTGTTGTCACCGCACGCGATGCTTTGCCGGATGATTGATCCATACCCTTGACTAGAGGATGCCGTATGAGGATTATACCGTACGTGATGTGGTGAGGCTGGATGCCGATTGATAGATTCACCGACTCGGAGATATTATAGATATCTAATCCCTTTCTACACAGCTTAGTTTAGCCTTTACATAGATGTTAGATTAGATATGTATACCCTATAACATTTTGCGTACAATGTACTTTATGGTTCGTTCATGATATTCTCATTGCATTACATATATCTGTGCTAGTACACCTACACAATTATCGGTGATGTGTATGTTACACTTACACAGATTGTCGGCTCACACACTTTCATCATCAATGATCGCTATGTCACTTACACGGTAGAATTGCTTCATCATGCTATTACTCTTAATTGTTCAGTACTGTCACATGACTCGTTGGCATGATATACTTGCTATGCTCACATTATTATGCTATGTTGCATGATATACTTGATATGCTCACATTTCTGTTCTATGTTTTCATACATCATGCTTTACGATTATATGCATTGAGATGCTGTTTCATGAGATTCTGGATTTGAGAACCGTGGTTATATTTAAAAAGAAAGTATGTATTGTTTTAAAAACCCCAGTTTCTCTTGATATGATATTTCGAGACGTCCACCATGAGTTTTCTCGGTTCTAAGATTGGTATGTGAAACCCTATTCGAGGAGCGGTAGGCACCGTCTGCGAGTACATGGTGGACCCGGTAAGGTACCCCGGGGGAAGAAGACTCGTATAGTTAGGCGGTGAGCCTGGAAGGGGAGCACTATGTACCGGTGATAGTATTTGGACTCGGCGGTTATCCGGAGGATACCGACCGGAGTCGTGAGATGGATATGGGTCGATCCAGACTGACAGAGCCCATGGGCCGATCCGGACTGACGGAGCCTGAGATGTTTGCGTGTCGATGCTGGACACGGGTTTCATGATGTTTCGAATGTCGATGTTGGACACTCAGGTTCCATGATTTTGATGTGTCGTTGATGGACACACGTTGGATGATATCCTCATATTTACATGCATATGCTTTCATGATGTTTCGAGTGTCGATGATGGACACTCAGGTTCTATGATCTTGTTTTGTCATTGATGGACACGTGGATAATATCCACATGCATACATGCATTGATTATATTGTTGGCATATATGCATATACGGTCACACTAGATATCATAGTATTACCTTTATGATATAGTTGACCTAGGAGTCAGTTGTTTTATTCGATTTCTACCTGCTGATGTTTTCTACTCACGAGCTGCCAACTCACCCCCATTGTGCCACAGTTCTTGCAAGTTTGACCGCATGGATCAGTAGTGGTATCGCTGGCACACAACTTGCTTCGGGTGATTTGCTTTGGTAGGTAGGACATATTAGATCATGCCCACCCTTGTATTATTATTCCTGTTATATCTAGTTAACTCCATCAATTAGAAACTAGTATTTGTATAAGTAGTAAGACTTAGCAAGACTTGTGGTTGCCAGACTTAGATCGATGGGTTATATGTTCGCTTGGTGGGTTGATGTCTTGCTTTATTCATTATCCTTTGTGTTGATCTTCGCCGTTGGGCGTCGTATACTTATAATTCCGACTTGCGTGGTTGTGATTCCGCCGATTGGCGAAGAGCTAGCTCCCGCTTGGGGATGCCTTTTATATTGTCATATATATGTAGTTTTGGATCAAAATATACAAGGGAGGTGCTGCCCAAATTTTTAAAAAGACGAAACATGTTTTTCAATAGTAAAAATCCACTTGCATTTTCATGTTCCATTATCTATGCATTTAAGAAAACATTTGATTTCATCATACCTTTATTTCAAAACTTCATCTCTTTTATTTTCTTTAAAAGGTTTAGATTTCTGGGCTTCGACTTACTTAATTTACGTTACAACTTTAGACGTTGCGTGATTTAAGTGTCAGTCACGAACTAAATTTTCGGGTCATGACACTACTTGTGTCGAATTGGCCGGGTAGGAAGCTACCTGGCGGCTTCGTTGTAAGGCTTCCGAGTAGGAATCTACTCGTTTCGAATTGGCCGGGCAGGAAGCTACCTGACAGTCTCGTGAAAGGGATTATGATCCATAGTTTGGCCGAGCAGGAATTTGCTCGATTTGAATTTGCTGGTAGGAAGCTACCATGTAGCCTCGTGAGAGGGCTTCCAAGGAGGAGTCTGTTTAACACTGAAAACAGAGATGAATTGGGATGGATCGTATTGCCTAAATTTAGGGGCAGATGCTATTTTGAACATATCCATCCATCTCTCCGAAGATACCAAGTTGATTTATGGCACCGTATATCGGATGTTTAGATAGATGTGACCGATATAGCAGACTTTATCATATTCCCCCTCATTTGTGAGGTGTTGTTTTTATTGTGGGGGCGCTCTTCCCTACAGGCGCAAGCCCCTGCAATTAATTACGTTATTGCATTGCGATAACAACTTTCTCCTGCTTCAGTAGGTCACTTCGTGTCGTGTTATATTTTGTTTATTTTAGTTTCCTGTGAATTGTATACGGAGATTGGTTTATGTTATCGCTCGTAAGGCGCGGATTATTCTAAATCTGTATATATTAGATTTTGGTTTTTGAACTTAGGACGTAGATCTCATATAAATGAGGTCCATCAGTTCATTTTAATCTAAGGATCGTTAGTCATATATGAGACTAAGATCAACTTAGAAACAATGAGCATATAGGCTCAACTAATCATTAGATCATTTATGAATAGCCCCTGGGTAATATACAATAGTCAATTTGGAGACAGTCTGTAGGGCAAAACATATTAGTATAAGGACATCGCAGTCCATTATTAGTTTAGGAATGTTTCGGTCCATTATCACCATGTTTGGGGCGACGCGCTAGTTTAGGGGCATTTCGGTTCATCATCGCCATGTTTGGGGGCGAAATGCTAGTTTAGGGACATTTCGGTCCATTATCGCCATGTTTGGGGCGAAATGGTAGTTTAGGGACATTTCGGTCCATCATTGCCGTGTTTGGGACGAATATTAGCTTAAGGACATTTTAGTCCATCATTCCTGTGTTTGGGATGAAGGAGTTGTTGGTTGTTGGAACCCGCCACCTCTCTGAAGACATTGAGGAATTACAACAACATATATCAGAGGTGTGGAAAGATGTATCCTTGAACTAAATCCCGTATTTAAGGGAAAAGATCATGATGGATCTAAGGATCATTAGTCTTTTATGAGACTAAGATCAACTTGGATATCATGGGATGAAGATCATTAGTCGTATATTAGACTAAGATCAATTTGGGTGATCAAGCATTAGTCATATATGAGACTAGGATCAAATGGATGAAAGATCGTTAGTTGTATATGGGACTTAGACCATCATGGATGAAAGATCTTTAGTCATATATCGGACTAAGATCATCTTGGAAATATGATTGATGATCATTAATCTTGTTTTAGATTAAGATCAACTTAAACATATGAGCATATGGACTCAAAGAAGTTTTCACTTAACAGACTTAGCTAATTTAGGGTTAAAGATTGGGTTTCTATGTCACCCAGCAGTGCTAAGCACTTAGTCATTTAGGACTATAGATATAATATCCAAATCATGCTCTGGCGCTCACGTATGTATCATATGAGGCGCTTAGACTTGGGCATTGCCCTGTCAGTGCTAAGCACTTAGTCACTTTGACTATATAGTGCTAAGCACTTTTTATACAGCGCTCACGTGTGTTTCACGTGAGTCGCTGAGTTTTTTAGCGCTCATGTAAGTTTCACATGAGGCGCTATCTTATATTTCTTTTGAGCACTCACGTATGTTTCACGTGAGGTGCCAAGTTCTTGGAGATTTAACCTCTGTTGATGTTTTTAGAGAAATTAAACTTCTGTTCCTGGTATTTTGACCATTAACGATCACCAAAGACCACTGTTTTGTGGCTTTAGGATCAGGTTCTTTAAGAACTAAGTTCTTGATAATGAAGGAACTAGGTTCCTAGAGTATTATGAACTCCGTCTTCTTAATGTTCTTTTATCATGTTCTTTTTATGTTGGATATAATTCCCTCAAGTCAATTATTGCAATTGCAGGTAGGCGATTGTGCTGATTGAGGGAAGACCTATACGGGTAGAACGGTCTTACTCGAGATGATGGTATACTATCTGGTTTGTCGTTATCATCATGTACATGCATTATGTGGTATTATAGATCACTATTACATGTTGATAAAGCCCGTAGGATTATTGCTTGACTACCAGCGTTATGATGGAGATCATATATTGTAACATTTCCAAATAATAAAATATTATTTTTTGGAATTTTTATAATTTAATATTATTTTAATGAATATTTTAATATTCCGGTATAATTAAATACAAAAAAAAATGGGGAAAAATTAAGGAAAATTATAAAATAGATTATTTTATAGAATTATGCCATTTTAAAGTTTTTATGATTAGTTTGACACTAATTTAGTGCTTATCGCGATTAAAAATCGCTAATCGGATTTTTGGTATTTTTGTGCAAAACATGCACATATCATTTTGGACTTGTGACTACATTATTCTTACCATGGCTTTTACTTTGTATCTACTATTTGAATGAGAAGGTTTTGGAATAGAAAAGAAAAGAAAAGGGTTTTGAATAAAGAAATAGGTATGGTGAGAGTGAGGGTAGGTGAGAGTGTTGACCTAGCCATTTCCTCTCATTTTTTCATCACATTTCTCTCACCCTCCTCTCTAGAGCTGCTGCTGCTCCTGCTCTTCCCTTTCCCTCCATCACCTTCAATCCCCCAAAATACTAAAAAAATCATCTTAAAACCCCATTCTCTCTTCACAAAACTTGCTCACAAGCTCGAGAGGAACACATTGGACTAAGGAAGAGTGGATCTAGAGGACTTTGAGCAACTCAAGAAAGTTCTTGAGTTGCCAAAGGAGGTAACTTCTGCAACCTTAGAGTAGTATTTCATTTCCTTGTGCATCTATGCTAGTTTCATATCGATATGGTGTCGTTTGGTGGATTTGTGAAACATCAAGTTAGGGTTTAGGGTTAAATCTGAAATCAAAGTGAAATTGAGGCTTGTGGTGACCCTAGAACCCCTTGTGTGATGTTATATTGGACCAAAACCTGGAACTAGAACCAGAATACAGATTTATAGAATCGATATCGGGGATAACTGGAAATCCGTCACTGTTTTTATTGATCTTCTTTAACCCGAGACACCTGAAAATAAAATTGACTTGACAGTGAGATGTGCAGGCACCATGGAACCAACACCCAAAACCCTAGCCCCTATCTCTTTCCCCAGGCCGCAGATTTAATCCTTCTGGCCGCAATTTACGTCCAGAGCAGGGTGGTTTTGCCTCGTTTTTGGTGCAGGGCCTTATCTCAAGTAAACTTGACCCCTGGCATGTATAGATTTGTCTAATTTGACCTAGGGTGAAATCTGGAGCTATTTCCTATGTTGCTGTTTTGGATTCGTGTTTCCGTATTTCCGTATTGTGAATTCTGAGTTTGCGTACTCGACTACTTGGCGTTTATACGACGATATCGAGATTTGTTGATGGTTTTGGAAGCGTTGTCCATAGGTTCTCACCTATAGATCATAGCGTATCGTTTTGGGTTTCGTATGCCGTTTTAGTCTTGAATTGGTTTTGATACGTATTTGCGATACGTTAATGTGTAGGTACCCCATGAAGACTTCGGGACGACAAGCCAAAGCACAGTGACGTCGACGGATAAAGACGCAAGGTGAGTAGATTGATATCTACGGGGAGAAGTCGGGTGGATGGCGTATAGCACCCCCGCAGTCTGTGGTGATGTATACGAATACGTATACACACATATATTTATTATGCGTTGTTTGGAATTATTGATGATAATGATGCATTGGTGTAGTATAGTGTGAAACCATAGAGTAGTGGTTGCACTCACACATACACGTACACATATACTTGCATAAATTCTTTCATTATCTGTGCGCATATGGAGGTGTGTATTTTTACACATGGGTATAGGACTATGTGTTCATATACGGGATTTGAGGATGATACGTGGGATTACGATGAGTCGATGAGATTTGACCTAAGGCCGTGAGATTCGGCTATGTGTCAGAGTTCGTATTTGAGATGCGACATGATGGTTTTACCGGGCCTTTGGGCATGTGTTTTACCCCGCATTCATATTTATATAGATGGTATCAGTTGTACTAGACTTAGATCAGTACCCCAGATTACGTGAGATGATGATAATGATACCTGATATTTGTTGAGAGGAATGTGATATTGACACGTACCCAGTTATTGGAATGTCGTACGACGATTTACTGTACGAGCCTATATTGATGATTGATCCGCACTCATGACATGAGGATTGGCATATGATATACTGTATCGTGCACAATACTGTTGAGGCGGGATCACCGACTATTATATATATATATATATCGACTCAGATTTAGGTGGTTTCCTTACCCCTCCTGATGGACTGGGCTTAGGAGATGTTAGACTAGACCCGAGTCATACCTATTTTAAAAATAACGAATCGGGAATATCTTAAGGGCAAGTAAAGGGATTCTACGGGTATTTTCAAAAGACGCATCTATTCTTAAAAACACCGTAACCCTTATTTTACAAAAACCCCGATTCGTCTTATTTCAAATGGCACCACTGCATGACATATACATAATGGTGTAGATTCTTCACTGTTGCGTTGATTTATTCGATTCCGCATCTCATTGTATGTGCATACTATTATTCCATGTTGCATGATATTCTGTTATACTTGCACTTCATTTATATGTCACATACATCATGTTTTCTGATTATACGCATCGAGATATTCGTTTTCATGATATTTCTAGATTTGGGAACCGTGGATAATTTCAAAGGAAAGTATGTACTTATTTGAAAAACCCGGTTTCCTTGATATGATATTTGTTCTGCCACCATGAGATTTATCAGTTCTGATTTTATACCCCTTACGAGGAGTGGGTGCCGTATGAGGGTACATGGTGGGGCCCGATATACGAGAGAGTGGGCTGACCCGGACTGACGGATGCCCGATATATGAGAGAGTGGGCTGACCCGGACTGACGGATGCCCGATATATGAGGGAGTGGGCTGGCCCGGACTGACGGATGCCCGATATATGAGAGAGTGGGCTGACCCGGACTGACGGATGCCCGATATATGAGAGAGTGGGCTGACCCGGACTGACGGATGCCCGATATACGAGAGAGGGGGCTGACCCGGACTGACGGATGCCCGATATACGAGAAAGGGGGCTGACCCGGACTGACGAATGCCCGATATATGAGGATTTACGTGCCGATGCTAGGCAGAGGTTTTCATGATGTTTTCGAGTGTCGATGCTATATCCTCATTTTCCATGCATATGCTGATGATATTTACATGCATGATGGTTATTGTCATTGGGTGACGAGTGGACGGGATCCACGTACATGCAGATTTGATTACACTGATTTTACCTCATATTCATGATATGCTATTACCTGAGGCACTGGCACGAGTACTTGGCACTACACTCATGTATAGAGGTTACATTGCCAGTTTAGCATGCTTCAGACTTGTTCATATTGAGGTTTTTATATCTGATTGTATTGACCTAGGATGGGTCATACATTCGATCTCTGCTTGTAGATATTTTCTATTCACGAGTTGGCAACTCACCCTCGTTGTGCCACAGTTCTTGCAGGTTTTTGCCGTATAGATTCCATAGCGGCATTTCTGGCACACTGCTTACATATGGATGACTTGCTTGGATAGGTGGGTTCTCCTGTATCAGAACCGCCATTGTTCCTGTATTATTCATTGTATCTAGAAATTCCATCAACCAAAACTTGTATATTGTTTCAGACTTAGAGATAGTGATGTATTTTTTTCGACCTTAGAGTCGCGCTTGTAGTTTTACGATTTTCAGGCTGTTTTGAGTTTCTTTGAGCTTTGATCCTCGCCCTTTGGCGTTGTATATTATTATTGCTTGCGTGGTTGTGACCGTCGATTGACGAAGAGCTAGCTCCCGCTTGGGGATGCCTTTTATCATTTCCTATATATTGTTCTTGTTGTACCCCGTTTGGGGCCAGTTTTTACAAAGGAAACTCTGCCGAAATTTTCAGGAAAGGTTATACATTTTAAAAATGCATACTCGGCTTGTTATTTAAAAACTTTGATTTTCAAAACATGATTTCCTTACTTCTTAAAACCAGTTTTCTTTATTTACTCCTTAAATGGTTTTAGATTTCTGGGCGTTTGGCTTACTTGGATCAGATGGAGTCCTATACCCTTCATATAGTTCAAGAGCCAGTCACGTGCTCTTCCGGGTCATGACAATGTTGGTATCAGAGCGCCAGGTTGACCTTGGTTCGAGTCTAAGTTTGACTATGTGGAGCCTAGGGCGTTATCTATATACGGAACTTAGGCTTGGCCTTACGGAACATAGACTTAGTTGATGGGGTATTATACCCGAACTTTCGTCGCATAGGATGACCCTTGGTTGATGGAGTAGGTGGCTTGAGTAGAGGGACGTACCGTACGTATGTTCCGTGGAATACTTACGACACGCTACTCCGCTTAAGAAAGCTTAGGATGTAACTTTCCTTGCACAGTATTATATTCATTCCTATGATCTATCCTCATCGATTCTGGTTATGATTTTGCTGCCACGATTGCACGGGCAGAGTGAGCTACGGCTCAAGTTGCATCAGCATGAGCTCGTCGTGGACGAGGACTGACCAGGGCGTGTTTCCAGAGACATACGATTGCGTATTGAGGCGTCGTCTTATTGTACTTTCGCGCCATGAGCGTTGGACTGATCGCTTTTGCGAGATTTCTCGGGCGTACCGATCGGTACCGGAGGATTGAGCCACTGATAGAGGCCAGCCAGGATGTGATGACCATTGATATGTCGCTTATTCATGATGATTGAGGCGCTGTTCAGCGTACGGACGAATGAGCCAGTTGCTGCTGCGAATGATGAGATATCATCCAGATGATTGGAGCTACTACAACATGAGCATATACTTAGAGATATGATGGTGAGTCGCTAGTCACCGAGGATGAATGACTAGGACATGTGGTTCGTTCGCTTACCTCGAGGCGAGGTCATCAGGTAGATTGATTCCAGCTAGAGACGACTTCACGTAGATTCATTGAGAGCCGATTGAGACGATCGAATGTCAGGAACCCATTTTTCCAAGTTTAAAGTATTCGGAAAGACATGCAAGCGATTCTATAGACCCTTTAGAAGAATGAAACCCTAACTCGACATAATGACCGTGTGAAAGCCTTAGAACCTTAGGGTTTGCGGCAGTTCCGCGGCGCTATTAGTGAGGCTTGGGTTTGCCCTTCTACGGCTGGACCACCGATGCTATGGTATGTACTCGATACTATTAAACTGCACCCAAGGTATTGAGCTCTTGGGGGATTATGAGGTTCTGACGAGTCGATCGGATGGTTCGACATCTTTCGGATATTGTGATGGGACACACTGTTTGGGAGACTCCAGATACGAGCATAGCCGTTGGAGCGCAGTCCGTGCAGCCACGATGAGATGAATCCGAATCAGTCGATATTGAAGCAGAGTGGAGTAAAGAGTTCGCATGAGATTTCGACGAGATGACGTTCCACTCCACTGACATCAGAGATGCGATATGCACGCTGAGGACGTGTTCGGCTAGATATCTCCTACTGAGTGATGAAGATACCGAGTTCGTGATTTCGAGTCCGTGTGAGGGACTTCGGATGGACCGTAGCCAAGGGCATTGCAGTGTGCGGATAGAGACGCGACGTCGAAATGGACGATGATACAGACAAGTGGGACAAGAAGTTCGTGCGAGATGCAGACGAGATGTTACTACTCCCCGTTAAGATTAAAGGTCGGATATGCATACAGAGGCGCAAGGATGCGACCAGCTTTCGAGTAGATGTTGTACTAAGGACGCTGATGTCCAGAGAGTGAGAAAAGATTATGCTAGAGTACCAATCTCCGTACAATTTGGCTTAGGCGAGATCCGAAGAGACCTTGAGCAGGATTTCTTCCAGTACACTGCTGCAATAAGATTTGCACCTGGAACAGATATGTGATGTGCATTCAGAGGACCAGAGGTTGGCGCCAGAGATGTACTGCCTCACGAGTGGTCGTGAGAATTGACCGAGAGATGACCAGAGAAGTGCCAGGACGGAATCGTTTCCGTTAGCACACCTGATAGGGCCGATGAACCGATGGATTGCTAGATTGGTAATCCACAGAGAAGATGAGGACGCCAGACCGTGAGCAAGAGGCAAGTAGATATCTTACGCCGCTAGCATTGGATGTACCGGCACCTTCTTGACTTATACCGACGACGGTATTTTTGGTTTGTGATTTTGTGATTTGACTATCACGTATCCGTCACTTGGATTTCGGTATTTTTGGGCGATCTATTCGCATGATTTAGCCTTGATACTGGGTTCCATGATATTTGATTTTGTGCACCATGGTTGCACCTACTGGGTATTTATACCTGGCGCATAGTTATTATTCTTGAGGTATTAACTGTGATTTCATGCCTACTTTATGACGGTGATTTGATTTACGCTTCCAGCATAGTTTTCATGCACTTTTTAGTGTTTTGAGTTTTTTGTGCACGCATTGGCACACGTTTATGATTTCCTTTATACCTGGGTACACTTGGTGTTGCTGCTTACGCATTTGAGTTATTGCTTGGTATTTGTGCATGGGATGCACCAGTTCTATACTTCGTGCGTTTGTCGCACCAGTTTTATGTTTCTTGCGTTTATCGCATCAGATTTATATATCGTGCCTTTGTTGCACCGGATTTACATTTTTGTGCACTACGGTTACACCTGACTTCGATTGATGTCATTCGATATGTCGATTTTGACCCTGATATTGATGATTGATTCTTACACTCCGTGCTTTTGACTGGAGTTACGCATGTTCGGCGTTGCTATTGGATTTTGTGATTTCATGCATGTTGAGTGCGTAGGGTTTAGATTTTCATTTGTGCACGATGGATGCACCGATTTGGATTTTCGCGCAAGTTGGGCGCAGGTTTTGAGATACTATTTTGGTGCACACCCGATGCACTAAATCGAGATTCTTCGTGCATGTCAGATGCACCTGTTTTGGCTGTCAGGCACACACGTTGCCTATGACAAGATACTTCGTGTACACCTGTTGCACCTAGATGTCGTTTTGTGCACCTGTATGGCACATATATGGATTTTGATTTCCGTGCGCACCAGACGCACAGGGTGGTGTTATGTGCATTTTGGGATTTATTCCTTTTAGCGCAGTACATTTTATGATATTTGATATTCGTTTTGTACTGAGCAGGACTAGTCAGAGGACAGTACCTGGATATTTTTGCATGCATTGATAGTTATCGAAGGATTTCCAAAAAGCGAGCTATAGTCTCAGTATATATATACCTACGTGTCCGATATGACACGAAACGTTTTAAAAAGAAAAGGAAACCCTTATAAATTGTTTTCAAAACGGTGACTTAAAAAGATTTGGCATGCATTTACATCAGTTATTCACATGTATAGATTGGATGTCTACATGTATAGTTCTGATCTATAACATATTGGTTTTATTTTGGATTTGAAAATTGTGTCTTACCATGACTCCGATGATTGCGGGATGCTTGACGGTGTTTTTCTTTTGAGTTATCTACTCATTACTCATATGCATGCATTGCACTATGATGTTATATGTATTGATGATTCGGAGCCCCGACGACTTGGAATTTGTATCGAAATGTTTTAGTATTTGGGGGTTTAAATTTAAATTCGGGGACCGAATTTCTTTAAGGGAGGTAGATTATAACATTTCCAAATAATAAAATATTATTTTTGGGAATTTTTATAATTTAATATTATTTTAATGAATATTTTAATATTCCGGTATAATTAAATACAAAAAAAATGGGGAAAAATTAAGGAAAATTCTAAAATAGGTTATTTTATGGAATTATGTCATTTTAAAGTTTTTATAATTAGTTTGACACTAATTTAGTGCTGATCGCGATTAAAAATCGCTAATCGGATTTTTGGCATTTTTGTGCAAAACATGCACATATCATTTTGGACTTGTGACTACATTATTCTTACCATGGCTTTTACTTTGTGTCTACTATTTGAATGAGAAGGTTTTGGAATAGAAAAGAAAAGAAAAGGGTTTTGAATAAAGAAATAGGTATGGTGAGAGTGAGGGTAGGTGAGAGTGTTGACCTAGCCATTTCCTCTCATTTCTTCATCACATTTCTCTCTCCCTCCTCTCTAGAGCTGCTGCTGCTCCTGCTCTTCCCTTTCCCTCCATCACCTTCAATCCCCCAAAACACTACAAAAATCATCTCAAAACCCCATTCCCTCTTCACAAAACTTGCTCACAAGCTCGAGAGGAACACATTGGACTAAGGAAGAGTGAATCTAGAGGACTTTGAGCAACTCAAGAAAGTTTTTGAGTTTCCAAAGGCGGAAACTTCTGCAACCTTAGAGTAGTATTTCATTTCCTTGTGCATCTATGCTAGTTTCATATCGATATGGTGTCGTTTGGTGGATTTGTGAAACATCAAGTTAGGGTTTAGGGTTAAATCTGAAATCAAAGTGAAATTGAGGCTTGTGGTGACCCTAGAACCCCTTATGTGATGTTATATTGGACCAAAACCTGGAACTAGAACCAAAATACGGATTTATAGAATCGATATCGGGGATAACTGGAAATCTGTCACTGTTTTTATTGATCTGCTTTAACCCGAGACACCTGAAAATAAAATTGACTTGACAGTGAGATATGCAGGCACCATGGAACCAACACCCAAAACCCTAGCCCCTATCTCTTTCCCCAAGCCGCAGATTTAATCCTTCTGGCTGCAATTTGCGGCCAGAGCAGGGTGGTTTTGCCTCGTTTTTGGTGCAGGGCCTTATCTCAAGTAAACTTGACCCCTGGCATGTATAGATTTGTCTAATTTGACCTAGGGTGAAATCTGGAGCCTATTTACTATGTTGTTGTTTTGGATTCGTGTTTCCGTATTTCCGTATTCTGAATTCTGAGTTTGCGTACTCGACTACTTGGCGTTTATACGACGATATCGAGGTTTGTTGATGGTTTTGGAAGCGTTGTCCATAGGTTCTCACTTATAAATCTTAGCGTATCGTTTTGGGTTTCGTATGCCGTTTTATTCTTGAATTGGTTTTGATACGCATTTGCGATACGTTAATATGTAGGTACCCCATGAAGACTTCGGGATGACAAGCCAAAGCGTGGTGACGTCGACGGATAAAGACGCAAGGTGAGTGGATTGATATCTACGGGGAGAAGTCGGGTGGATGGCGTATAGCACCCCCGCAGTCCGTGGTGATGTATACGAATACGTATACACACATATATTTATTATGCGTTGTTTGGAATTATTGATGATAATGATGCATTGGTGTAGTATAGTGTGAAACCATAGAGTAGTGGTTGCACTCACACATACACGTACACATATACTTGCATACATTCTTTCATTATCTGTGCGCATATGGAGGTGTGTATATCTACACATGGGTATGGGACTATGTGTTCATATACGGGATTTGAGGTTGATACGTGGGATTACGATGAGTCGATGAGATTTGACCTGAGGCCGTGAGATTCGGCGATATGTCAGAGTTCGTATTTGAGATGCGACATGATGGTTTTAGCGGGCCTTTGGGCATGTGTTTTACCCCGCATTCATATTTATATAGATGGTATCAGTTGTATTAGACTTAGATCAGTACCCCAGATTATGTGAGATGATGATAACGATACCTGATATTTGTTGAGAGGAATGTGATATTGACCCGTACCCAGTTATTGGGATGCCGTACGACGATTTACCGTACGAGCCTATATTGATGATTGATCCGCACTCATGACATGAAGATTGGCATATGATATACTGTATCGTGCACAATACTGTTGAGGCGGGATCACCGACTATTATATTATATATATATATCGACTCAGATTTAGGTGGTTTCCTTATCCCTACTGATAGACTGGGCTTAGTAGATGTTAGACTAGACCTGAGTCATACTGATTGGTAGAGTTTTTGTGTGTTAGTTTATTACCGCAATCAAAACGGTTTCGCTTGTAGCTAGCCGGTTGAGTACGGGTCGTCCGCAGGGAGATGGGAATCTTTTTCTATGTGTTTTAACGAGTTAAGTCCAATTTTCCAGATTTGTTTGTGATTAACTTGTTGGATATATGTATGCCCTAGAGGCCATTATGTGATAGTGGATGTATCTATACATGTATGTATATATATATATATATATTCAGTATGCATTCTTGCTCGACAAGATAGTTTGCTATCTGGTTCTTCTTTATCTGACATGTTGATTTGATCATGCTTTTATTCATTCATACATGCTGATAAAGCCCTGAGGATATCGGCTTGACTACAGTGATTATGATAGAGATCATAATAGTGGGACATCTGTAGTTTATAAGCATATCCTGAAATGTCCCTAGTCGGAGGTGTATCGAGACGGGGCATCGATATACCAGAGTAGACTAGCGTATATGATACTAGACCCATGTGATGGGTGATGGATGTTCCCACATTCATCGATGTTTGACATCAAGTTCATATACGGGTGCTCAGTGGTGACTGGGTACACTGGACGGACTCACCGAGAACTCCTATATGGAATTATATCTATCGTCGGATAGCAGTTCTCAGGTGACACTGGTACAGGTTAGTCTGTAGACCCGAGATCGTCATAGAGTCTTGTGTATTCTCCCACTGTACTTTGATTGCCACTCTACCACGGCTCTACCGAGTCGTGCAAACAGGTGGTCGTTGGGTACAGTCCCGAGACACACGAAGGCGATGAGCGATAGGAGGGGTTTTGTCTCTCCGGATATTGGGAGTTGATGTTGTGCTGTGCCCGACTGGTTATATCAGCAAGTCCCTGGCCAGGGATGCTGAGAATTGCTGATAAGTGTTATCAGTAGTTTCTCGATCTGTTATAGACCATTCCCCGGCATGACTTATTGAGTTATTGGGGTCGACGTGACCATCCCTAGGCTCGATATGCAGCATATCTGATGAAGAGACCGGACTGTACGGTAGTGTTGCCGGTTGGCTCGACGGGAGTTGTAGCAGGTTCGCTTGTTTTCTTCTGATCGCTCAATACCCGGGTGGCCGTTACGTTTAGCTGACCGCTTGCGGCTTGGGGGTGCTTGATATGATCATCACCCTCTGCCGGCGTGTTGACGAGTCTTAGAGTCCCATAAAGGAGTTACCTAGTCCAGGCGAAACGTTGTGGTGCGCGTATGCGATATGCGCATGGACCCGATTAAATTGCGCGTATAGGATACCGAACATTGATCGGGCGGCTTGCTTTTGGTGGGATCATATGTGATATGGCCGGATTGATAAATCAAGTGTTGATTTATCATTTAACCATTAGTTTTCTCACTTAAACCCTTTCTTGTATTTGATGGATGTATGCATGCATGCATGTGTTTCTTTCTTTCATTCTAGTTTCATGCACATGTGGATGTGCATACATGCATACATACATACACCCATCTATCATGGTTGTTAGCACATGGAAATGGTGGCAATATAAGACTCACACCATGGATTAAGTGATGGTTTTTTTATTTAATTTTGTATTTAAAACAAATTGAAAAGATACGGATAATCTTTACTAGTTTCTACATTCTTCTTCTAACCTAACCAAGCTCACCTACCTCTAACCTTGGGTTATCCTTCTCTTTCTCATTTAAAACTCAAGTTAAATAAACTCTCCATCACTTAACCATGGTTGTATGTAAGAAGGAATAAAATATAAAAGGTTATATTTCATTTCTTTTTCTAAGGGTCATCTTTATCTTTTACTCTTGCTAAAAAAAGAAGAAAAGCCACCATCTTCATCCTCCTTCACCATTTCCTCTCTAGGTTTTTCTAGTGAGTTAAACACACTTAAAGAAAGGTTTTTGAAGTGAGATCCTTAGCCACAACATCATTCTACTCAAGTTTAGCCAACTTGATTAGAGTGTTCTCTTTGTTTTTCCAAAGTTGCATGCTTGGACGGGAAACTCCGGGTGGATCGTCGTGGACGTGAGAGGACTTCAAGAGGACCTTCTTCCAACACCCAAGACACCAAGGAGTCCAACAAAAGGGAGCTACAAAGGTTGTAGTCTCTAAACCCTAACTTTATAAGTTTCAAGTTTCGAAACCCTAATTTTCTAGGATCGATTCCTTTGCATGCTTGTTTAGCACCGCAAAAATCTAAACTTTGGGACATGTGATGCTTCAAAACTCATTATAGGGTTAGACAAACCTTTCATTGGTATCAGAGCTACTAGGCATTGGATGTCGACCTATGGGGGGTTCTCACTGTGTGACAGTGTGGCGAAGCATAGGCTCTTACCCCCAGGGTGTCCCGAGACCGGAAGGTGTTCCGGCGGGTTGTAGTCCTCGCGAGGGGGCATGTGTAAAAAGTAGCGGCTGAGGGACCCGTTGGTGCCACGGCGACCCTATTGGATGGGGTGGCTGCCTGACCTACATTGGTATCAGAGCCGACCTAGAACATTAGGCGACGCTTTTACGAAGTAAAAATCCCGATCGGACTAAAAATACGATTTTTTGGACCCTCTCTAGACAATTTTTAAACTATGACTTTTTTCAGAATTAAAAATACTTAAAAAATACAGCAGGGAAAACTAAGAATAATGGTGAAATACGATCAAGTGAACTGTTCTTATGGCCGCGGAACCGCGGAAATTCCTTTCTTAGGCCGCGGGTCCGCGGCCATACAGTGGCATCTTGCTATAAAAATTGCACCATAATTCCTAGGTCTGCTAGTATACTGTTTTAGGTATATTTAATCTGAATATAGTACTGTATTTTCTAGAGATGGTTTTGGACGCGTAGTTTTGATCGGTATTTTCATTTCGTAGCTTTTCCGGGTAAATTAGAAAGTGTTGAAGTGTTTGAACGAGTATCATTTACTCACTATTCACGGGGTTTAAATACTTTGGAGATACGTGCAAGTCTTTTTGTGGTGGTCCCTCTAGAAGACAACAAACCTTAACTCGATTATGTGACCGTCTTGAACTGCCCTTTGAATCCTAGGGTTTGGGGCAGTTCGGCGTGCCACATGTGAGGCGTTGGCTTGACCCTTCTACGGCTGGACCGCTACTACTGTGTCACACTTCGGATTTTTGAACCCTGCTCAAGTGTTGACCTTTAGTGAATCTTGGGTACTTGATCGTTCGTTCGAAAACTTTAATACTGTCTGTTTATCTGGAATGTGATACAATATGTTGAATTCATATAGTTTAGGCATGAAATACGAAATATGTGATATTTCACATTTATGATGTCTAAAGACAATGTGGATTCCAAATATTGTAGTTTTACACTTTCTTTTCTGTGACCGTAAGTGTAGTATGTACGATATCGCCGTTTTCGTTACTATACATCAACGACAATTGGGGTATGCATACTTACTTACGTTGATGATATGAGATATTATGTGTTGCTGAGATATGATGTGCAGGATTGTCGCGATTGAATAGCCGGGGGGTTTTATGTGAGATGAGAGTTTTTATATTTTCATTCATGTAAATTCAAATGTAATGTAATATTCTTTTATTTGGGGCACTTCCGGGTTGAGGTTGTGTCACCAGTGTTGTATATTATTTTCTTTTCCGCATTAGGATGGACCCAAGGAGGGGAGCACAGGTGACCGGGTTCTGGGGTTCAGTAGGAGGCCATCTCGAGGAGTCGAGACCGGGTCTCCTAAACTCCAGAATTGGGAGGGTCACTTGCCGCTCTCGTAGGGGTCCAGGGTGTGGGCTTGACTATTCATCGCGACTGTGGAATCCGTATTTTCTATTCTGGCTAAATACTAAATACGGACGTCCTAGGATATCCCACGTTATATTTATGTTTCTGCTGCCTGTGTTCTGTGATATCTGAGACGAATGACATATTATATATATGATATATAGTAGACGTTGCTTATGTTTTACACCCACGCTAGTCCCGTCCCGGTATGCCGTTAGTTAAGTAACCTAACGGTGCATAACGGAACATTGCGGCGAATGCGGATGGCATAAGCGTACGTGTTATTTTCGTTTCTTTTCTGTGATTGGCTTAAGGACTTAAATGATGGGATTACATTAATGTGATTAATGTAAAGAAAATAAACCTAAAAAGATGTTGTAGAATCGGACTTGAAAACTACTCGTCTATTTATGAAAAAGCTATATTTCAAAACTGCAGAGCTTAAGCCACTCCTTTTGAAAACTGTTTGATTCTACAACGATATCAAGTTCAAAGCGTTAAAGATTTTCTTAAAAATCATCCGCAACCCTCCGTCATTTTAGGAAGTAGAGTACTTAGTATTCGTGCTACGTTTGTTGACTTTAGTTAAGGCGTAGTGTACGGTAGCTAAGTGATGTCTTCCTACACTGCATATGATGCAGATTAATTAGGACATTCATGCGACTTTGTTGACCATAGTTAAGGGTCATATGGGTGGGTCTAATTGATCAAGAAATGACGGGTAGAACTTGACTGGTACTTATGATTTGTTGACCATAGTTAAGGTCATAAGTACTAGGGGTAAAAATTACATCGGGAATTTCAAGTGTTGAAATTTGCAATGAGATTGCATACCTTCCATGTGATGGTTGAATCCCGATCCCACTGTGGGCAATAGTTGCTCCTAGGAGAGTTTTACAGTTTACAATTAGCTAACTCATTAGGTGTCTAGAAAGGTGTTAACGGGGCTCCGCCTCTGGGAAAACGAGGTTTACTTTAATTAGGTCCGTGCGAAAGCACGGGGAACCTCCCTCAAGTACCGACACTGGCCTGGCTGAACGGTTAGCGAAGTTGTAGACTGTAATTAATCCTGGCTAGTTTTTCTTTTTAATGGTTTGAAAGAAAAACTCGATAAAAGCAGTGGGAAATATCGATTAGACAAGATAATAACCAATCTGATCAATGCAAGAGCTTTCGCTGAGTGTATTCTTTTCTCTCTCTTAATGGCAGATACCAATGACTGGACTTAAGCTTCTACTAGATAAAAACAAACTGAATGGGACCAACTATAAAGACTGGCTGAGGAATCTGAAAATCGCCTTGACTTATGATAAAGTATCATATGTCCTCACGGCTTCAGCCCCGCCCGTCCTAGGTCCAAAATCCTCAGTCGCGGACATTGAAGTCCGCAAGACATGGGACGCTGACTGTGCCAAGGAAAAATGCCTCGCGCTTGCATCGATAGACAACACACATCAAAAGCAGCACGAGGACATGGACATTCACGGTATATTGCTCCATACAAAGGAGTTGTATGGAGAGCAATCCCGCGTATTACGATACGAAGCATCAAAGAAACTGTTTCAGATGCGAATGGCCCCTGGCACACCAGTAGGAGACCATGTTTTGAAGATGATAGCTCTTATAGAAGAGCTTGAGGACCATGGATGGACAATGGACAATGAACAATATATAGATATTATTCTGCAATCCCTCCCCTCCACCTCTGCTCAGTTCATAGTGAACTTTAACATGCATGGCATGGAGAAGGAACTCCCTGAACTCCTTAATATGTTAAGGAGTGCAGAGAGCACTATGAAGTCAGCAAAAACTCCCGTTATGACTGTTGGACAGTCTTCCTCTTCTCGCCCGAAGGCTAAGGCCAAGGGAAAGAAAAAGAAGAAACCCACCAATCCTAAGGGTGGAGTTAAAAAGGTGAAGGGAAAGGGAAAGTCCAAAGCTGGAGACCCGGGGAAGGGCGAATGTTTTCATTGCCACAAGACAGGACATTGGAAGCGCAACTGCACGGAGTACTTAAGTCTCAAAAAGAAGCATGGTGATGCTTCTGCTTCAAGTGCGTTTGTAACAGAAAACTGTTTTTCAATAAACTCTACTTCCTGGGTATTGGATATCGGTTCAGGTTCTCACATTTGCAATTCTATGCAGGGGCTGAGAAATAGCAAGGTTTTGAAGACAGGTGACCATACTCTCCGCGTTGGAAATGGTTCCAATGTACATACAGTCGCAGTGGGAGAGTATCACTTGGGGTTGCCATCTGGATGTATTTTGATTTTGAATCCATGTTATTTTGTACCAAGTATGCTATGTAATATAATATCCGTTTCTTTGTTGGACAATGAAGGATATAATTTTGTATTGCAAAACAATGTTATGAACATTCACCTGAATCAAATGTTGGTTGGGTATGGTACGCTTAATAACGGAATATATTTCCTAAATCAACACACAGTTTTCAGTATACAACACACTAATAAAAGAAAACTTTCAGAATTAAATGAAGCTTTTCTTTGGCATTGTAGACTTGGTCATTTTAACGAAAAAAGACTAAACAAGTTACACAAAGATGGATATTTAAACTCTTTTGAATATAAATCTTATGCGACCTGCCAGTCTTGTATCAAGGGTAAAATGACCAAAACCCCGTTTACCGGACACGGAGAAAGAGCCACTCAGCTCCTTGGCCTCATACATAATGATGTATGTGGGCCAATGTCTACACAGGCTAGAGGCGGTTTTTCATACTTCATTACATTCACCGACGATTTCTCAAGATTCGGTCATGTATTTTTATTAAAGCACAAGTCCGAAGCTTTCGAGAAATTCATTGAATATAAACAAGAAGTAGAAAAACAAACCGGCTTGAGTATTAAGATGCTTCGATCAGATCGAGGTGGTGATTATCTCAGTATAGAATTTGCAAACTTCCTAAAAGAGAATGGGATTCTCTCTCAGCTCACTCCTCTTTACACACCACAGCACAACGGTGTGTCAGAACGACGGAATAGAACCCTATTAGATATGGTCCGGTCCATGATGAGTGACGCTGAGTTACCTGTCTCGTTTTAGGGGCATGCATTGGAGACTGCAGCGTTTCTGCTAAACAGGGTTCCAACCAAAGCCGTGTCTACCACGCCATATGAGATATGGAATGGGAAGAGACCATCTCTTAAGAGAATTAAGATTTGGGGTTGCCCGGCCTATGTTAAAAAGCAGAATCCGGACAAACTCGAGACACGGTCAGTCATGTGTAACTTTGTGGGATATCCAAAGAATTCTTATGGATATCTGTTCTACCACAAAGAGGAACAAAAAGTGTTTGTTTCTCAGTATGCCACATTCTTGGAAAAAGAGTTTTTCACAAATAAAGATGATGGCAAGGTAGTGGATCTAGAAGAGGTTCTGGAGACACAAACTACAAATGACGATTTGGTTGAACCGGCTGTTGCAACAGAAACTGAAGAACCTCGGCCACTCCGTAGGTCTGGTAGGACTTCTCGCCCACCGGAGAGGTACTACGGTTTCCTCATTGATGGTGACGGAGAAGATTGCATCATGGATGATGATGATCCTACCAGTTTTCAGCAAGCTATCACGAGTGGTGACTCTGTGAAGTGGCTGGATGCCATGAGATCCGAAATGGAGTCTATGTACACCAACAAAGTATGGACTTTGGACGTTGTACCCCCTGGGGTAAAACCTGTAGGGTGCAAATGGATCTTTAAAAGAAAGATTGGTGTGGATGGGCAGGTAGAGACCTATAAGGCAAGACTTGTGGCGAAAGGTTTTCGTCAAAGACCAGGTTTGGACTATGACGAAACTTTTTTGCCCGTAGCCATGCTTAAATCCATTCGGATCCTACTTGTTATTGCTGCTCACTACGACTATGAAATCTGGCAGATGGACGTTAAAACAGCATTTCTAAATGGAGATTTAGAAGAATGCGTTTATATGGATCAGCCAGAGGGCTTCATTGACAGTGGAAGCAGCGAGAAAGCATGTAGATTGCTTAAATCCATATATGGGTTAAAGCAGGCATCTCGGAGTTGGAACATCTGTTTCGATGATGTTATCAAAGAGTTTGATTTCATCAAAAATCCAGATGAACCTTGTGTTTATAAGAAGGCTGTAGGAAGAGCTGTCACATTCCTCGTATTGTACGTGGATGACATTCTTCTGATAGGAAATGATATTCCTATGCTACAGTCGGTCAAATCATTCTTATCACTAAGGTTCTCCATGAAGGACCTGGGTGATGCCACATACATCCTGGGCATAAGGATCTATAGGGATAGATCCAAAAAGTTATTGGGATTGTCCCAAACCAGGTACATCAACACCATCCTAAAAAGGTTTAGTATGGAAGACTCCAAGCAGGGTGCCTTACCCGCTTGCCATTGAGTCACTCTCTCCAAGGATTCTTGTCCAAAGACCGATGAAGAGAGAGCTCGCATGAGCATTATACCTTATGCTTCGGCAGTAGGATCTATAATGTATGCGATGTTATGTACACGCCCAGATGTAGCTTATGCACTTAGTGTTGTAAGCAGGTATCAATCCAACCCAGGGGAGAACCACTGGACAGCTGTGAAGAACATTCTTAAGTACTTACGAAGGACTAAAGAATTGTTCTTGGTGTATGGTAATACAGATCTCCAAATGGAGGCCTTTACCGATTCGAGCTTCCAGAGCGATAAGGATGACAGCAAATCTATCTCAGGGTTTGTATTTACCCTCAATGGAGGGGCGGTAAGTTGGAAGAGTTCTAAACAGGATACCGTTGCAGACTCTACGATGGAGGCTGAGTACATTGCTGCAAATGATGCCGCCAAGGAAGCCGTCTGGATGAAGAAGTTCGTCTCGGAGCTAGGAGTAGTTCCAACCATTATTGATCCAATACCCTTGTATTATGATAATAATGGGGCTATGGCGTTAGCCAAGGAGCCCAGGTCCCATCAGCAGTCCAGACACATCCTGAGGCGTTTTCATTTGATCCGGGAGATTGTAGATCGCCGCAAGATCGAGATTAAGAGAGTAGACACAAAGAATAACGCAATGGATCCACTCACCAAGGCCCTCCCACAGCCACAGCATGAGCGACTTTTTGAGATGTTGGGTATGAGATACGCCAATAACTGGCCTTAGTGCAAGTGGGAGATTGTTGGATATATGTATGCCCTAGAGGCCATTATGTGATAGTGGATGTATCTAAACATGTGTATATATATATATATTCAGTATGCATTCTTGCTCGACATGATAGTATGCTATCTGGTTCTTCTTTATCTGACATGTTGATTTGATCATGCTTTTATTCATTCGTACATGCTGATAAAGCCCTGAGGATATCGGCTTGACTACAGTGATTATGATAGAGATCATACTAGTGGGACATCTGTAGTTTATAAGCATATCCTGAAATGTCCCTAGTCGGAGGTGTATCGAGACGGGGTATCGATATACCAGAGTAGACTAGAGTATATGATACTAGACCCATGTGATGGGCGATGGATGTTCCCATATTCATCGATGTTTGACATCAAGATCATATACGGGTGCTTAGTGGTGACTGGGTACACTAGACGGACTCACCGAGAACTCCTATATGGAATTATATCTATCGTCGGATAGCAGTTCTCAGGTGACACTGGTACAGGTTAGTCTGTAGACCCAAGATCATCATAGAGTCTTGTGTATTCTCCCACTGTACTTTGATTGCCACTCTACCACGGCTCTACCGAGTCGTGAAAACAGGTGGCCGTTGGGTACAGTCCCGAGACACACGAAGGCGATGAGCGATAGGAGGGGTTTCGCCTCTCCCGATATTGGGAGTTGATGTTGTGCTGTGCCCGACTGGTTATATCAACAAGTCCCTGGCCAGGGCTGCTGAGAATTGCTGATAAGTGTTATCAGTAGTTTCTCGATCTGTTATAGACCATTCACCGGCACGACTTATTGAGTTATTGGGGTCGACGTGACCATCCCTAGGCTCGATATGCAGCATATCTGACGAAGAGACCGGACTGTACGGTAGTGTTGCCGGTTGGCTCGACGGGAGTTGTAGCAGGTTCGCTTGTTTTCTTCTGATCGCTGAATACCCGGGTGGCCGTTACGTTTATTTGACCGCTTGCAGCTTGGGGGTGCTTGATATGATCATCACCCTCTGCCGGCGTGTTGACGAGTCTTAGAGTCCCACACAGGAGTTACCTAGTCCAGGCGAAACGTTGTGGTGCGCGTATGCGATATGCGCATGGACCCGATTAAATTGCGCGTATAGGATACCGAACATTGATCGGGCGGCTTGCTTTTGGTGGGGTCATATGTGATATGGCCGGATTGATAAATCAAGTGTTGATTTATCATTTAACCATTAGTTTTCTCACTTAAACCCTTTCTTGTATTTGATGGATGTATGCATGCATGCATGTGTTTCTTTCTTTCATTCTAGTTTCATGCAAATGTGGATGTGCATACATGCATACATACATACACCCATCTATCATGGTTCTTAGCACATGGAAATGATGGCAATATAAGACTCATACCATGGATTAAGTGATGGTTTTTTATTTAATTTTGTATTTAAAACAAATTGAAAAGATAAGGATAATCTTTACTAGTTTCTACATTCTTCTTCTAACCTAACCAAGCTCACCTACCTCTAACCTTGGGTTATCCTTCTCTTTCTCATTTAAAACTCAAGTTAAATAAACTCTCCATCACTTAACCATGGTTGTATGTAAGAAGGAATAAAATATAAAAGGTTATATTTCATTTCTTTTTCTAAGGGTCATCTTTATCTTTTACTCTTGCTAAAAAAAAAAAAAGAAAAGCCACCATCTTCATCCTCCTTCACCATTTCCTCTCTAGGTTTTTCTAGTGAGTTAAACACACTTAAAGAAAGGTTTTTGAAGTGAGATCCTTAGCCACAACATCATTCTACTCAAGTTTAGCCAACTTGATTAGAGTGTTCTCTTTGTTTTTCCAAAGTTGCAAGCTTGGACGGGAAACTCTGGGTGGATCGTCGTGGACGTGAGAGGACTTCAAGAGGACCTTCTTCCAATACCCAAGACACCAAGGAGTCCAACAAAAGGGAGCTACAAAGGTTGTAGTCTCTAAACCCTAACTTTATAAGTTTCAAGTTTCGAAACCCTAATTTTCTAGGATCGATTCCTTTGCATGCTTGTTTAGCACCGTAAAAATCCAAACTTCGGGACATGTGATGCTTCAAAACTCATTATAGGGTGCTAGACAAACCTTTCATAACTAAGTGTTAAAATGAGTGTAAAGAGAGCTTGTTAGGGTTAGGATTAGGTAAGTTTGAGTTAGGAGTCGCTCACTTCTTTCGTTGCCACTCTTAATATCGGTGTTACGGTAATCGGCAACAACGGGGATTGGCACGACTAGGAAGGAACTTGCGAGTATAAGCTAGGCTTTCTAACGCTTAAGTTCTTCCTTTTAGTGCTTGTCCGTCCGTTCTTGGCTCTTAGCCATAACCTCCGGTTACTTCAACCACAACCGAGGTGTTGTGGTGTATACGGAGGAGTAATGCTGAGAGAGAATCTCATTCTCCTTTCGAATAGTCCAGGAATTCCGTGCTCAAGTATTCTCCTCCTTGATCACATCAAAGGACATAATACTTATACCCGGTTTTTGTTTCTCTACTTCTAACTTATATTTCGTGATTATCTCAAAAGTTTCGGACTTGTGTTTCAACATGAACATATTTCTGAATCTTGAGAGATCATCAGTGAATGTAATGAAGTATAAAGAACCTGTCCTGGCATATGTAGACATAGGACTATCATACATCATCATGTATCAATCCCAAAAGTTCACTAACTCTTTCTCTGTTTCCAATAAACGGAGTTGCAGTCATCTTATCTTTGTGACATGACTGGCATGTTAGTTATATGTATGCCCTAAAGGCCATTATTGTACATACGATGTATATTATAATGGATGCTGGGACATATATAGGGAGGACTTTCTTGCTCGATATGATAGTACGCTATCTGGTTGCTCTTTTTCTTAACATGTACTCTGATTGTCTCTATGTTACATGTTGATAAAGCCCTTAGGATATATACTCGACTACTGGGACTATGATGAGATCATACTAGTGGGGCTACGGTAGTCGACGAGTACATCCTATAACTGTTCCTAGTCGAGGGTGTATCGAGACAGGGCAACGATACACCAGAGTATATTAGCGTATACGCATCTTGACCCATATGATGGGCGATGGATGATCTCATATCCATCGGTGTTTGACATCAAGGATGGTGTACGGGTGCTCAGTAGAGACTGGGTACACTGGACGGACTCGCCGAGAACTCCCAGATGGTATTATACCTCACGTCAGATGGCAGTTCTCTGGTGACACTGGTACATGTTAGTCTTTAGACCCGAGATCGTCATAGTGTCTTGTGTGATTCCCACTGTGCTTTGATTTCTATCATACCACGTCCAAGAGGGCGTGCAAAAAGGTGGCTTTTGGGTACAGTCCCGAATCACATGGAGGCAATGAGCGAAAGGAGGGGATTCTTCTCTCCCGGTATAGGGAGTTGATGTTGCGCTGTGTTCGATTGGCTATAACTAGAAATCCCTGGCCATGGTTGCTGAGATTTACTGGTAAGTGTTATCAGTAGTTTCTCGAACTGTTATGGACCTCATATCGACACGACTTATCAAGCTACTGCGGTCTGACGTTTGCCACCCCTAGGCGAAATATGTGACATATCAGACGAAAAGACTGGACTGTACGGGAGTGTTACTGAATGGACATGCTTGCTTGTTGATCTTCTAATCGCTCAATACCTGGGTGGCTGTTACGTTTAGCTGACTGCTTGCAGCTTGTGGGTGTTTGATATGATTATCACCTACTGCCGGCGTATTGACGATTCTTTAAAGTCCTACACAGAGGTTTCTTGACTCAGGCAAAATGGAGTAGGAACACATATATGATATTTGCGGGACCGAGAACAATACGTGTATGTGATACCGTATTAGATTCTCACGTTATGAGATATCGGCCTGGTATATGTGATATAGCCGGGTCATCGGATCAAGTGTTGATTCGATGAACTGATATAGATTATATTAGTCGGTTATTTGTGAAATAGCTGGATTATCGGATCAAGTGTTGATTCGATAATTTAATGTATAATTATATATTTGATATATTAAATTACATTAACTGATATAAGCTCACTAAAAGATTCTTTTTCTCACTCGGGTAATACATTGATATATATGCGATATATGTTAATTGTATTATTTTGTTTTGTTATAATAAATATTGTATATATGATATATAATATTGTAACATGATATTATTACTAATGCAACATATTTAGTGGAGATTAAACATGGTTAGGGTTTGATTTGGGTTAGTTCTTTCATGAACCTTCTAGAAGGTTTCCTTTTGTTTCTTGCAAAGATATTATGATGGATATTTTGTGAGATATTTGTAAGTGTACGCTAGCGCCCCGGCAGTCTACAGACGCCAAATGCGGAATAAAAACTTTTTAACTGGCGCTATCGTATACTTTAACCCGGATCTGCCATTATTGCTAAACTAACAAACTGTAAAGAGTGTAGAAAGGTTATACCAAACGATCTGAGTCCTTCGTTCTTTAACCATCATCCCACGCTCCGTTGCGGCTGCTCCGATCTCGTCGATCTCCGATCTCCTCGTCGAGGTGGCACCACATCACTGATTCTTTAAACGGGCTCCCACCTCTGACTTGAGGCAACTCGATCGTCAAGTTTGCTAAAAGAGACGACCAAGAATGATGTAGAGAATGAGTAGATGACTTTGTCTCACTTCGTCCAAATCCGTGGATGATCGGTTAATGAAGTTGCCGAAGGAATCGGGTGATGGAATGAAATGGACTGTGAAATTCCATACACCGATAAAACCTATCATAATCTTTTCTAGCAAATGAAAACTCAAGTGAGAGAGAGTGTGGAGGAGAGAGAGAGGGCCGGCCATTCTTATAGAAGAGGAGGGGGTGACCGTAGGAGCAAAGAGGGTGAACTTAAGAAAATATCATAATGTGAACACTTGAAAATATCAACATAAAGATCTTAAGGAAAACAAGAATGTAATGAAATCAAAGCATGAGTCACTTAGCCTTGTCACAAATTCTAGAACCTTCTAGAACCTTCTAGAAGCACAACTCACTCTCATCCAAGAAAAGATAAATCCGCCTTTAACCAAATGTTAAAAGACGGCTGATAGAAAACTGGAAACTGGCAACTTCCAAAAGTGATCCTGAAACGACTTTCAGGATAACCCCGAAACTGTATAAATATACCCGCATTTGTATTACGACCGAATACAAATGCAACTGAGACAAAGATATTATACCTACTCAATATAATACTCGGATCCGGCTTAAACCAAAGCCGACCAGTATCATCTGCCCGAAAAATAACACGTGCGTAAACGCACGTGCATTTTCCGAACCCTGCCATAAAACCATACGGCCTCTACAACGTTTCGCCCGAACTAGGGAAACTGTCTGTGGGGGACTCTAATGACTCGTCAGTACCCTGGCAGTGGGTTTAACCACAAACCGTCAGCGGCACTAGCAATGCGTAACGGCTGCCCACGGACTGACCTCAAGGGAGACCGATGAGCGCACTCAAGGGAGGCCGATGAGCGAACTCATCCAGAAACCCTACTGAGCCTAACAGTGACAATGTATATACAGTCCGGTCCGTTCGTCAATGAGTATCGCATATCTGCCTAGAGGGCTAGCAACGTCAGACCCCCAATAGCATTATAAGTCGTGTCGGAGTGAAGCCCAATAACACCCTGAGATACTACTGGAGTACCTACCAGTAAATCTCCTGCCATGGCCATGGACTTTGTGTAATGGCTCTCCTAGACACAGCACGATCTCGCCCCCAATACCGGAAGAGACGAATCCCCTGCCGATCCGCTCACGTGCCTCCAATGGCTCGGGACTGTACCCAAAAACTACCTGTTTGCACGACTCCATTGAGCCGTGGTAGGGTAGAAATCAAAGCACAGTGGGAACTCACACGAGACAAATGACGACCTCAGGTCGATGAACTAACCTGTATACATGTCACCAGGGAACTGCTATCTGACGATAGGTATTGTACTAACTAGCAGATTCCCGGCGAGTCCTGTCCGGTGTACTCATAACCCAATGAGAACCTGTATACATCTTAGGTGATCCAACTGACACCAGTGGCTTGTGAGACCGGCCACCGCCCCTCGTCGGGGTCTCGACTGTATACACTAGTCTACTCCGGAGTATCGATGCCCTGTCTCGAAACTCCCACGACTAGGGACCACAATTAAGGATATGCATATAAACTACCCAACTCTCACGTATATGATCGCCATCATACTGTTGGTAGTAAAGCAAGATCCTAAGGGCTCTATCAAAGTGTAACATGCAATCAGTCACCTGAACATGTACATGACTGATAAAGGAAAACCAGATAGCATACTATCATCTCGAGTAAGACTGTGCTACCGGGATAGGTCCTCCGCAATCATTGCAATCACGTACCTGCGATCCAATAATTGACTATGAGGGCACTATCTCCAACAATCTCCCACTTGCACTCAAGGCTAATTATTGCGATGTCGACTACTCACAGCCCGTGTGAAACCGAACATCCAACTCCTCTACTAATCAGTTTCACAAAGCCCGTTTGTAAAACTATTGTGTTCGAGAAATAGCCTCAGTGAGTGGATCCGCCTAGTTGTTTCTTTCTATATCTCTCTTAATCTCAAATTCACGGAGAAAGCCATCTCCCGAATCGAGTAATACCTGTCTTAGAATATGTCTGGATATCTGATGGGACCTTGTTCATAAATGAACTCCATATTCAAACTTCTTAGACTGTATCGATTACTGAACCTAATCAGTATCGGGCACCATGCCACCCACAGTATCCTCTTGGACCACCTGTCCATAATACTGTCCCTCTTCGTCAGAGGGAAAAACTATAACTCTGACAATCACTCTGTCATTCATGTCACCTTTGAAGCCTGGAATGATAATCGTCTCCCGAAAGAGGCTGCCGTTATCAAATCCGTAGAACATGTACCAATGTTCTAAAACTGCTTCCTTATGTTTCTCCAGGATTGGATTAATACAAACTTATTGCATCTAGTGCAAAACCAACATTTGGTGTGGTACTTGACATCACATGATTGACTCAATTGCCTAAGCAAGTGATCTGCCAATCATGCACATCCCTCTCCCCTTTAGTCTATACGACACCTTTTGAGAGGGTGACTCCATCACCTGCAGGTACACTACCATGCTAGGAGTCAACTATTCTAAAAACCATTAGAATATCTGTCAAAGTACCCACATTGGGAAACCACCCAAATCTAGATCTAAAACCATAGATCCAGAAACCAGAATGTCTAATATTATATCCATGTCCTGTCTGGAGAAACAACTGTGTGACGACCACAGTACAACCGATCGTAGTATAGGAATTTTGCTTCCCACTCTGTGTATGTCATCCAGATACCATGACATCACACCCTACAACCTTCTTAACAGATCCATCCCTTATTCTGATTGAAGTCAAACCCATGACTGTCATATCAAAATTAGATGATCTATCTCCGCTATAACTGCTCAAGTCTATAAATAGATATAAGCATCTTGCCCACTATGCTTCTGCTGCTCCCACTGACAACGACAACCCTCCTACCGGGTCTCATAACCTGGAACAACAGTAGTGTCAAGTCTTAGTAGATAAGAACCTCCCTGTCACCGTCCTTGAGGCTACCGAAGTACCTCTCGGGTGTCTGAGGTTATCCACCATATCTGCGGAGTGGCTATTGGAATGTCAAACCTGATTGAATGTATAGGTCCTATTAAATTTTCCGTAATCGTTCGCGGTTCTGGAATCACTTCCAGTTCTACCATACTCCCACTACTGTTTTCTGAAAAAGATCCATTTTACTAAAACTGTGGCGAGTCAAGAACAATATCACTATTGATCTTCCAAATGGTAGAATATCAACCCTCGTCATAGCCAGGGTCAACCCACAAAACAGCCATTACAGAAATGTGCCCTGAGTTATCCAGAGTCTGGTTTTAAGCATAAGCTGGACAGCTCCCCATACCTTAATTTCTTTTAAGGTACGATCCATTCTATATCCAATACAGAAACTTTGGCACTTATTTAATTCGAACCATATTCAAATCATGCAGCTGTCTCCAGTGCATATCAACTTAATGGAAAGAGGTTAATCAGCATTACTCAACTTAGGAATCCATCCAATTATGAGTAACCTGAAAGAGAAACATGTTTCTCAAAACCATCACTATCATCTGAATACCAATCACAAGAATCTACATCTTCGATCTCTTTGAAGAATCCCGATACTTGTGACATCTGGTTCTTTACTTTATTCTTATACCCACAACTTCTCAAAACATAGACCTTGTATTTCTACGAAACACTCTTCTAAATACTAGAGAAGTTATAAGTAAACAGAACATAGTGCGAGGACCTACCCCTTTGTCCTTATGGACACTGGACAACATACAATACTCTGTATAAGTCCGCTGAGTTAAACAACTCAAAACCTGTGCGTCGTAGGTTGAAAACTGTACCCTGGCGATTTCCTCAAATATCACCAATTACAACGAATTCCGATATAATGAGGATGATCACCTAATTCCTAATATCTTACTCCCACTCATCATCTGTAAAACCATACAGATATGAGAATGAAACATGGTAAATACATACCCTTGGAGTAAGTGTCTAATCGGGAAAACAGGTTTTCTTTAACAATGCACTGAAACATGAAAATGTTTCGTAGGGGTATCCTGGTATTCATAGCAATGCCTCTTCCATAATCCAATTCATGACTTCAACCGTATATTTTATTGCCATCTCTCCAAATCACTTTATTTGTCTTTAGTCGTTACCTTCTGTACACCATCGTTAGGCTAAATGGTTTTCTTCCTTCCCTACCGTTCGGTACCAGCCTATGGTTTGGAAGAAGACTATCCAGTAAGCATAATAGGTGTACCCTCCTAAACCAAGGAGTACTCGCATCTCGAGAGAAGGTGATGATAAAAGACAACTGAATAATACCTTATTCTTTTAAAGGTGAAATAGGAGCGGCGATGAAGTACGCGGTTTTGGTCGTGAATGATATCAGTCGCAATTTACTTTGCCCTCTTTCTAATCCCTTTATTTTGTCTTTACATATTACCTTCTGCACACCCTACTTAGGCTAATTGGTTTTCTTCATTCCCTACCCTTCGGCACCAGCCTATGGTTTGGAATAAGACTATCCAATAAGCGTAATAGGTGTACTCTCCTAAACCAAGGAGCCCTCGCAACCTGAGAGAAGGTGATAATAAAAGACAACTGAATAAACCAATTCTATTTCTCCTGAACCTGGATCCATCGTCGAAGAAGTCCCTTCGAGTTCGTATATAACCATACGATGGATCTATCCAATGGAAGTGGATATCCGTAGTAATACGGGTGTTCTGAGAAATTCAAAGGGTAAAAGAAGGAGTGGCAATGACTTATGCAACATAGACAATCCAAAAGCCAGTATTTTAAGAAGGTTCGGTCAACCTGGTCACTGAGTCATAGTCTAGGGTCGGTCAAAGGTCGCTGCCAAAGAGAGAGAGAGAAAAGAAACACTCTGCGTGCACTCTAACCTAGATCAGAATGGTCATCACTTTATCTAATCCGGAAACCTCCCACTGTCCTGTCAAATTCTCCTCCAAACCTAAAGAAGAATCAATCGGGATTACCCGAAGAGTAAACCAACTCATCAGTGGGAATCAGGATCCAACTCTTATCGCATGATAACGTGATGGAATGCATCCACGTTACTCATACTCCAGAAGGTATGCGCATACTTGGCAAGTTTCAGTTTCTTTAGAAACTCCCGATATAGTTTTTGCCCCATGCTCTTATAACCTTGGCGTTGGGTCAAAATGTCATAAGTCACATGCCAAGTTCTACCCATCACTATCTTGTTAATTTGAACCCACCCGCACATGCCCTTGGCGTTAGGTCAAAATGGCAGAACGGCTGTCCCAAACTAACTCATCTATCTATGCAACAATTGAATACCCAGCAGCTACCAAACACTATGCCTTGGCGTTAGGTCAAAATACATAGCTTGAATACTACTGAATACCCAAAAGAAGTGACGGAGGGCTACGGCTGGTTTTTGGCGAAAAACCTTTAGCGTAGTGAACTTGATATCGCTGAAGGAACCTGATAGCTTTTTAAAATATAGTGGCGAAAACCTTTTGCTAAAGAGGTCACTCCCGGTAAAGGGATCTCGGCTCTTTCCTCATGGAATGAGGTGCAGGATATTCCACTGAATACCGCTATGCAAAGCAACATGTAATCGACTATAGTAAAGTTATTACCCTGACGCAAACTTCTGTCCAAGGGGTCTTTCCCGGTGAAGGGATATCAGCCCTTGCCTCGTCGAATGAGGTGCTGGATATTCACACCGAATACTGCTATGCATAACAAAAAGAAACGTCTTTGTAATAACATCTTTTTAAAATTGTTCCAACAACTCAAACAGGTTTGTTTTACTTTGCATTGATCAGAATCAACGTAGTCCCATCAATCAATCACACCAGAAAAGAACGAAAATAAAATGTACGTATATGCCATCCGCATTCGTCACTGGGTCCCGTCATCACCCGTTAGGTTACTTAACTAACGACAGAGCGGGGACTGGACTAGCGCGGGTGTAAAACATATACAACATCTAATAGTATATAAACCAATATACAATAATCGCTCCAGGCGTGATAATATGCAACATTACAGAAAAGTAATAAGCATCACAGAACAATACAGATAATCTGGGATCCCCGGGTTTCACAGAGCCGCTGCTGAAACCCGACGTTCCCCTGTCGTGTGGATAGCCTGTGCAATGAATCCTAGACCCCTACGGGTGCGGCAAGTTACCCGCCAAAACCTGAAGCGAGGCAGTCCCCCACAGCATAGTGAAAGGAACACCCGGCACTTCACGGAATCCGGTAAATTGAGCACCCCTCCTTGGGTCAGCCTGTACCCCCTACGAGTGCGGCGAATAGTCTGCCAATTTTGGAGTGGGGCCCCTCTGCCTCCCAAATCCATGAGATGCGGACCCGTTGCCCTCCAGAACCCGGCTATCCGTGCACTCCGTCTCGGGGCAAAACCTAGTACAGTAATGAAAAATAGTACAATAGGTACATCGACCGCAACCTGGTCGTGCCCCAAAAGAATATTATACAACAGGCAGTGACGGCAGTCCACAAGTTGGACGCTCGCCCCGCAATATCAAATGTACAAATAAACACAAACTGTACTACCATTGTACACTGCTATCCACCACGACAAATCCGCAACATCACAGCACAACACAGAACATCAACGCGAATGTCACGTTCGCAAACCCGTCTAAAAGAACTATAGCAATCAGACGCGGTTTACCGATCAAATGACATTCCCGGTCGGAGATATAATTTAAGCATTGTAAACTAACGCGTTTAAATTTCGATCGACCAAATATCAAAAAAATGGGCCCCACGACTTACTGGTGAACAGTAACAAAACCTGGGCGCAATTGATATATACCAAAAATCACAAAATCCAACAGAGAAGAAACTGACAAAATTTGATGCATTGATTCCCTAGGATGGCCGCGGATGCGCGGCCAAACCATGGGTTTGGCCGCATTTCCGCGGCTCATTAGAGGAATCACATGCTCAAATTTCGTCGTGATTCTTAGAAATCCCTGCACGGATTTTTAAGACATGTAGAATTCATTTTTGAGACCTTTTGAAATCAACAGAAACTGTCAAGTGAAGAAATTGTGATTTTTGATTTCCGGTTCGATCGATGTTTTAAACGCGTTAGCACAAGTTAGTATAGCAAAATGGTGAGGCTCTGATACCAATGTAAGTGTACGCTAGCGCCCCGGCAGTCTACAGACGCCAAATGCGGAATAAAAACTTTTTAACTGGCGCTATCGTATACTTTAACCCGGATCTGCCATTATTGCTAAACTAACAAACTGTAAAGAGTGTAGAAAGGTTATACCGAACGATCCGAGTCCTTCGTTCTTTAACCATCATCCCACGCTCCGTTGCGGCTGCTCCGATCTCGTCGATCTCCGATCTCCTCGTCGAGGTGGCACCACATCATTGATTCTTTAAACGGGCTCCCGCCTCTGACTTGAGGAAACTCGATCGTCAAGTTTGCTAAAAGAGACGACCAAGAATGATGTAGAGAATGAGTAGATGACTTTGTCTCACTTCGTCCAAATCCGTGGACGATCGGTTAATGAAGTTGCCGAAGGAATCGGGTCATGGAATGAAATGGACTGTGAAATTCCATACACCGATAAAACCTATCATAATCTTTTCTAGCAAATGAAAACTCAAGTGAGAGAGAGTGTGGAGGAGAGAGAGTGGGCCGGCCATTCTTATAGAAGAGGAGGGGGTGACCGTAGGAGCAAAGAGGGTGACCTTAAGAAAATATCATAATGTGAACACCTGAAAATATCAACATAAAGATCTTAAGGAAAACAAGAATGTAATGAAATCAAAGCATGAGTCACTTAGCCTTGTCACAAATTCTAGAACCTTCTAGAACCTTCTAGAAGCATGACTCACTCTCATCCAAGAAAAGATAAATCCGCCTTTAACCAAATGTTAAAAGACGGCTGATAGAAAACTGGAAACTGGCAACTTCCAAAAGTGATCCTGAAACGACTTTCAGGATAACCCCGAAACTGTATAAATATACTCGCATTTGTATTACGACCGAATACAAATGCAACTGAGACAAAGATATTATACCTACTCAATATAATACTCGGATCCGGCTTAAACCAAAGCCGACCAGTATCATTTGCCCGAAAAATAACACGTCCGTAAACGCACGTGCATTTTCCGAACCCTGCCATAAAACCATACGGCCTCTACAACGTTTCGCCCGAACATGGGAAACTGTCTGTGGGGGACTCTAATGACTCTTCAGTACCCTGGCAGTGGGTTTAACCACAAACCGTCAGCGGCACTAGCAATGCGTAACGGCTGCCCACGGACTGACCTCAAGGGAGACCGATGAGCGCACTCAAGGGAGGCCGATGAGCGAACTCATCCAGAACCCTACTGAGCCTAACAGTGACAATGTATATACAGTCCGGTCCGTTCGTCAATGAGTATCGCATATCTGCCTAGGGGGCTAGCAACGTCAGACCCCCAATAGCAGTATAAGTCGTGTCGGAGTGAAGCCCAATAACACCCTGAGATACTACTGGTGTACCTACCAGTAAATCTCCTGCCATGGCCATGGACTTTGTGTAATGGCTCTCCTAGACACAGCACGATCTCGCCCCCAATACCGGGAGAGACGAATCCCCTGCCGATCCGCTCACGTGCCTCCATATGGCTCGGGACTGTACCCAAAAACTACCTGTTTGCACGACTCCTTTGAGCCGTGGTAGGGTAGAAATCAAAGCACAGTGGGAATTCACACGAGACAAATGACGACCTCAGGTCGATGAACTAACCTGTACACATGTCACCAGGGAACTGCTATCTGACGATCGGTATAGTACTAACTAGCAGATTCCCGGCGAGTCCTGTCCGGTGTACTCATAACCCAATGAGCACCTGTATACATCTTAGGTGATCCAACTGACACCAGTGGCTTGTGAGACCGGCCACCGCCCCTCGTCGGGGTCTTGACTGTATACACTAGTCTACTCCAGAGTATCGATGCCCTGTCTCGAAACTCCCACGACTAGGGACCACAATTAAGGATATGCATATAAACTACCCAACTCTCACGTATATGATCGCCATCATACTGTTGGTAGTAAAGCAAGATCCTAAGGGCTCTATCAAAGTGTAACATGCAATCAGTCACCTGAACATGTACACGACTGATAAAGGCAAACCAGATAGCATACTATCATCTCGAGTAAGACTGTGCTACCGGGATAGGTCCTCCGCAATCATTGCAATCACATACCTGCGATCCAATAATTGACTATGAGGGCACTATCTCCAACAATATTTTCCTTATCCAAACCACACCCTTAACCCTAGTTAACTCTCTACATGGGTTAGCCTTCTCATATTGAACCATGGTTGCATTTGTAATCATTATTACATTTTCATTGTTCATCACAAAAGGATTTTTTCCTTCTTCTTCTTCTTCCTTGGGCTTTGAGAAAGCTTTCTAGGTTTTCTTTATGTGATGATTTAGTGTGAGAAATAGAAAATAAATGAGTGCATAAATCCTACTTCATCATCCTAATCTATCATAGCCATTTAGATTAGGGTGTTCACTTCATTTAGTGAGTGAGAGCTTGTGTTAAAGAAACTTCAAGGTAGATCATCTTAGTTATCGAAGATCGGAAGCAAGATTGCATCTTTCTCTTCGTGGAGCCTCTCTAGAGTCCGGGAACATGATGATCGCAGCGAAGGGACCTCAACATGGAGCTTTAGAAGTGAAGGACCAGACTACAAAGGTTGTAATCCCAAACTCTTAGTGTTAAAGTGTTTAACATGCTTTGTTTCGCCTAATCTCTAGTTTAAAGATCTTGGTTAGGGTTGTTCGGCACGTCTAAATTTTAAATCAGGCATGGTTGATACCTTGTAGACCCTTGTGAGAGTGCCTAGTAACCCTGCAGTGGTATCAGAGCCAAGCTAGAGCTTTAGGCAAAGTCTAGACGAAGTTTAAAGTCCGATCAAACTCCGAATACCCGTAAAATCCTAGTTTCTGGAATTTTTTTCAAAAGTTGACATTTTTCATATTAAAAATGCTCAGAAAATCAAACAGGTGATTTTATGGAGACCTGTGAAAAAAGACACCCTAAGTCCACTATAGCGCCGCGGAACCGCGGCCAAACTGGGGTATTGGCGGCGGTTCCGCGGCAAGAATTGAGAATTAGGGTATCTTTTTCCAACAGTAACATCCGTATGTGTTACCTACTGCTTCTGGGAATTTTTAATTATTACTCAAGTGTTGAGTTTTCTGGGATGTATTGGGGACTCGTTGATTCGATCGGATAATCTAACTTCGTTTAATTCTTTCCGGGTAATTTTAGAACGTGTTAAAAAGTTCGAACGGATATCACTAACTCACTTTTTCTCCTGTCGGAAAATTTTCAAAAGTTGGATTTTTTCTCGAGTTTGAAACTTTTGGAAAGTCGTGCAAGTAACGTGCTGGACCCTCTAGATGACAACAAACCTTAACTCGATTATGTGACCGTCTGAACCGCCTCTAAACTTTAGAGTTTGTGGCAGTACGGCGTTGCCACATGTGAGGCGTTGGCTTAACCCTTCTACGGCTGGACCATTGGTACTGTGGCATGTGATAGATGCTTTTAAACTCCGCTCAAGTGTTGAGCTATTTGGGAAAACTTGGGTGTTTAATTATTCGATCGGAAAGTTTAACATTGTCTATTTATCTTGAATGTGATACAATATTTGGAATCCATAAGTAGTTATGAGATAACTAATTTGAATGTTATAAATCTAGCAGTTTAGTCTCAGATGATCGGTTGCCACGGGATTTTGATGCGATCAAAAGTCCGTCGCAATCACGTAGCGTACGCGAATACTCGCCGGGTAAACTTAATAGATAGCCACGCCCCATATCCCCGACCAAGTGACTGTAGGAGAACCCCGTCGCCAAAAGCATCCGTTCGGGTGCTCACGGCAGCGGTGTTCTGCCTTAGTGCACTTCGTCGACGGCATCCGGAGGTGCGGCCGTCTACTAAAGTTTGCGACGAGCATTCGATCATGATATCGGGAATCTTGTTGAATTGCCCGACTAGATATTGAAAAGAGTTTTCGATAATGAGACTAAAATTCGAGGTTTATAATAGTTAAGCATGCGATGTCTAAGGAATTCATTTGGTTAGGCATGCGATGTCTAAGGAGGTTGCGGATTCCAACTATTGTAGTTTTACACTTTCTTTTCTGTGACCGTAAGCGTAGTATGTGGTGTATCGCCGGCTTCGTTGCTATACATCAACGACAATCGGGATACGCATACTTGCTTACGTTGATGATATGAGATATTATGTGTTGCTGTGATATGTTATATTAGATCGTCGTGTTCTGAATAGCCGGGGGTTTATGTGAGATGAAAGTTTTTCTTTTTCATTCATGTAAAATTCATTTGTATGTAATATTCTTTTATTGGGGCACTTCCGGTCTGAGGATGATGTCCCCGTTGTATATTATTTACTTTTCCGCATTAGGTAGACCCAAGGCGGGGAGCACAAGTAACCGGGTTCTAGGGTCCAGTAGGAGCCCATCTCGAGGAGTCGAGATCGGGTCTCCTAACCCCAGAAATGGCAGTGTTGCTTGCCGCTCTCGTAGGGGTCTAGGGATGTGGGTTTGGCTATTCATCCCGACCGTGGAATCCGCATTTTATACAGGTTCGCATAAAACACGGAAATCCTAGTATATCCAATATTTCATATGTTATCTTCTGCTGCAATGTTCTATGATGAGATCATATTACTGCTTGAGACGAATGTTTATATTATAAATATGAGATATATGTTATATTGCAGATTTCGTTTCAAATGTCATGCTTGTGAAGCATAATAAAATGGGACTTCATTAATGAGATTAATGAAACTAAAAGAAACCTAAAGATGTTGTAGAAACTTGTTTAAAAACTGGTAGCTCTAGTTCTTGCTTTGCATAGCGGTGTTCCTTGTAGAACATCCAGCACCTTATTCGATAAGGAAAGAGCCGAGACCCCTTCACCGGGAGTGACCTCTTTAGCGAAACTAGCAGATGCTACATACTCGGTTTGTCTTTTGATTGCTTCTATAGTTTTTGCTTTGCACAGCGGTATTTTTGAAATATCCTGCACCTTATTCGATAAGGAAAGAGCCGATGATCCCTTCACCGGGAGTGACCTCTTTAGCAAAACTAGAAAAACCTAAAAAACATTCCATTTAAAATCACTCGATTCTACAATGATATAAAGTTCATTACGCAAAGGGTTTTCTTAAAAACCTGTCGTAGCCTTCCGTCATTTCAGATAAGTAGTCTTTAGTATTCATGCTGCGTTTGTTGACTTAGTTAAGGCGTAGTGTGCGGTAGCTGATTAGTGCTTATCTGCAAAGCATATGATGCGATTGGATTAGGGTAGTCGTGCGGCCTTGTTGACTCAGTCAAGGGTCGTGCGGGTGGGTTTAATTCAATCGGGAAATGACGGGTTTAACTTTACTAGCGGTCTAAGGTTTGTTGACTTAGTCAAGGTCATAGATCGCTTGGGGCAAAATATTATTGGGAATTTCAAGTGTTGAAATTTGCAATGAGATTGCATACCTTCTATGAGATAGTTGGATCCCGATACCCGCTGCGAGTAAGAGTTACTCCTGGGAGTGTTTTATGTAGGGTTCCTAGGCACTCTCAAGAGGTCTCACAAGGCATCAACCATGCCAATTTTGAATTTTAACGGTGCCGAGAAACCCTAACAAGATCGTTGGCTAGAATTTTAGGCGACAAAGCAACTAGTTAACTACTTTAACTAAAAGTAAACGAACATACAACCTTTGTAGATCCGTTTCTCCACCTCCATAGCTCCGCAATGAAGTCTCCTCGCTGTCCATATCAAATCCCGGGCTCTAGCGTCGGCTTCATCGGAGAAAAAGCGGGCTGGGTCATCGACGACGTGCCGAAGATGATCTATGTCGAGGCATCACTAGATCAAGCTCCAACTTCACCAAGTCAAGAAACTTGTGAAGAAAACACACTCTACTACTTGGCAAGAGGTAGAGGATGAAGAAATAGGAAGTGTGTAGACTTTAGAATTGGATTTCTCACTCATTTTCATCAATCACCATTGATGAAGCAAGCTTTTCTTCTTTGAAGAAGATGAAGAAGAAGAAGCTAATTGTTATGATAAGTTTTTAGAATAGAAAAGAAAATGAATTCTTATCATAATAGTAACCATGGTAAAGTGTAGAGAGCTAACTATAGTTCAATGAATGGTTAGGGTTAATGAGATGAAGACAAAAGGGTTTCTTTGGTCAAAGCTTCATAAAGCTTCAACAAGCTTCATGAAAGAATGAAACCCTTTTGTTTTTCTTTTTCTCATTTCATTTCTTTTAATCCAAATTAAAAGATAAATGAATGAATAAAAGAAAACCTTAACTATTTACTTAACCAAGGTTTAACTCTTTACACAAACCCTAGCAATATTGCATCATCCAACATGATACAATCAAGTGCACAAAAATATATCACATATACAATGTGCACATGCGAGTGAGAAAATCCATCTTAAGTGAACCGATACTAGTTAATGCAAAGTAATATATCAAATATATAATTATGCATTACATCATTAAATCAACACTTGATTTAATGATCCGGTCATATCGCATATAACCGACTAATATCAACAGTAACAACTTATCGAATCAACACTTGATCCGATATGCCGGCTATATCGCATATAACCGATCAATGTCACATATCGTGAGAATCGAATACAGTATCACATACTGGTATCATTCTCGGTCCCGCACATACCTCATATGCGCTCCTATTTCGTTTCGCTTGAACCAGGAAACCTCTGTATAGGACTCTAAAGACTCGTCAATACGCCGGCAGCAGATGATGATCATATCAAACACCCACAAGCCGCAAGCGGTCTGCTAAACGTAACGGCCACTCGGGTATTGAGCGATCAGAAGATCGACGAGCAAGCCCGCTCACACTCCAGTGAATCCAACCAGTAACACTACCGTACAGTCCGGTCTGTTTGTCTGATATGTCGCATATCTCGCCTAGGGGTGGTAAACGTCAGACCCCAATAGCTCGATAAGTCGTGTCGATATGAGGTCTATAACAGTTCGAGAAACCACTGGTAACACTTACCAGTAAATCTCAGCAACCCTGGCCAGGGATTTCCGGTTATAGCCAATCGAACACAGCGCAACATCAACTCCCTATACCGGGAGAGACGAATCCCCTCCTATCGCTCATTGCCTCCATGTGATTCGGGACTGTACCCAAAAACCACCGTTTTGCACGCCCTCTTGGACGTGGTAAGGTGGAAATCAAAGCATAGTGGGAATCACACAAGACTCTATGACGATCTCGGGTCAACAGACTACTCTGTACCAGTGTCACCAGAGAACTGCCATCTGACGTAAGGTATAATACCATCTGGGAGTTCTCGGCGAGTCCATCCAGTGTACCCAGTCTCTACTGAGCACCCGTATATCATCTCTGATGTCAAACACCAATGGATATGGGATCATCCATCGCCCATCTGTATGGGTCGAGAAGGTATACGCTAGTCTACTCTGGTATATCGATGCCCCGTCTCGATATACCCACGACTAGGGACCTTGAAGGATGTACTTATGGACTACCATGTCCCCACTAGTATGATCCGCATCATAGTCCAGGTAGTCAAGTACACATCCTAAGGGCTTTACCAACATGTAACAGAGAGACAATCAGTGTACACGTTAAGGTAAAGATCAACCAGATAGCATACTATCATGTCGAGCAAGAAAGTCCTCCCTATATATGTCCAAGCATCCACTATAATATACATCCTATGTACAGTAATGGCCTCTAGGGCATACATATAACTAACAATCTCCCACTTGCACTAGGGCCATCTGTAGCAGTGGTTGCAGTATCTCATACTCAACCATCCTATAAAAGTCTCTCTCTGGGAAAAGGCCTGTGTGAGTGGATCCGCCGTGTTATCCTTTGAGTCTACTCTCCTAACCTCGATCACCCTGGAGATCAACCATCTCCATGATCAGGCGATACTGCCTTAGAATATGTCTGGATCACTGATGGGACCTGCGTTCCTTGGCATAAGCCATAACACCATTGTCACACAATGGGAGGAACTAAGTTCATCTCATGAACTAATATACACCCAGACAGCCTTCTTGGTAGCATCTTAAGTAGCGATGTATTCATCCTTAATCGTCTAGTATGCCACGGTATCTTTCTTGGAACTCTTCCAACATACTGTCCCTTTACTGAGGGTAAAGACAATGCCTGCGACTGACATTCAGTCGTCTTTATCACCCTGGAACACTTCCAGTGTTTTTCCCCAGGATCAATTGATACCGTCTCACTGCATCTAGTGAGTATCCTAATATCCAATTACATCTATCTCATAGATGAAAACTCAGAATTTAGGCGGTATCACATTGATCCTTTATGGAGAATCCTTGTGATAAGCGGAGATTGACCGAGCGTAGCATAGGAAACTCCTTTCATATCAAGAGTATGTCATCCACGTACTCTACGAGGATCACCACCATACTCCCTACTACCTTTTTGTTTATACAAGGTTCATCTACCATTTTGATGATGTCAACTTCTTTGACTAACTTATCAAAACAGACGTTCCAACTCCGCGATGCCTGCTTCATCATATAAAACATCTTACACACGTTTCCGCTGCTCCCACTGTTTACGAATCCCTCTGACTGTGTACTTATAGACTCTGTCTTCTAAATCATTATTTAGAAAAGCAGTCATGACACCCAACCGCCAGATATCGTAGTCATGGTGTGTAGCCGTGGTAAGTAGGATCTGGATGGACTTAAGCATAGCTACTTGAAAAGGTTTCATCACTATCCACACCTGGTCAATGATGCAAACTTTTAACAAGTCTAGCTTTGAAATTCTCAACTTTTCCATCTACACCAAGTAATCTTCTCAAGATATACTTGCTCCTGATGGGGATTTAACCCTTCAGATATAGCAACTAAAGTCCATACTTTGTTGGTGTATAAGGATTCCATCTCAGATCACTAAGCATCCAGCCATTCTGACAGAGTCTTACTCCTGATGGCCAGCTCGAAACTAGTTGGGTCATCATCTCATGATGCAATCCTCGCTCCCACTGTCACAGAGGAACCGAAGTATCTCTCAGGTGGGTGAGGAACCCTACTAGATCGGCGGAGAGGCTGAGGTTCGTTGGTTACTATTGAATCCTTTGGTTCTACCAAGTCATCAGCTACATTTTGTATAGCTGGAACCTTTCCAGTTGTACATAACAGATCTTGCCTCGAGCATGTCCGGATTTTGCTTTTTGACATAGGCCGGACAACCCCGAATCTTAACTATTTTAAGACATGGGCTCTTCCCATACCATATCTCATATGGAGTGGTAGGCAACTGATTTGATTTGAACCCTATTCAATAGTTATGCATCTTCTCAAGTGCATAACTCCCAAAAGGAAATAGGTAACTCAGTAGCACTCATCATAGAGCACACCTTATCATATAGGGTGTGATTGCTCCGCCCCGATATACCATCGTGCTATGTTGTATACGGAGGAGTAACACTGAGAGAGAATCTCATTCTTAGAATAGTCCAGGAATCCCGTGCTTTAGTATTCTCCTCCTTGATCACATCAAAGGGCATAATACTTATACCCGTATTTTGGTTCTCTACTTCTAACTTATATTCTATGAATATCTCAAAAGGTTCGGACTTGTGTTTCAACAGGAACATATGTCTGAATCTAAAGAGATCATCAGAGAATGTAATGAAGTACAAAGAACCGGTCTTGGCATGTGTAGACAGGGGACCTTACATACATCAACATGTATCATCCCAAGAGTTCACTAACTCTTTCTCTGTTTCCAGTAAACAGAGCTATGGTCATCTAATCTTTGTGACATGACTGGCAAGTTTCACAAGATGTAAATTCAAACTGATTTAAATATGCATCTATATGTAACTTCAGCCAGTCGGGTCGCATTGATATGACCTAGTCTACAATGCCTCAAGAAGAATTCGTTCATGTCTGAACTCTTTCTCTTGTGTGTGATCCGTATATTAAGAACTGTAGTTTGATTCAGAACGTCAATGCTTTTAGATAACGTGCCTGAACCGATCAACTTTTGATATAGGAAATTTTCAAAACATTATCCATCAATACAAAATTTTATCATTTCTTTACTAATAAAGAGACTGATATGATTTTGTATATCAGGTTCGGTATCTAATAACATTCGTTCAGAATCAATGTATTCTTGTAATACAGGGTGACAGTGACCAACAGACTTGGCTGCAACTCTTACCCCGTTTTCTGCCTCATGAAACTTATCACCCGTTCTCAGTTTTTCTACCCTTTTGTAGCCCTATGTAACAGATTACATATCTGGGATCCTGATCCGGTATCATATACCCAGGATGCGGAGGATACTGAGAAACAGTTCTTTATAATGAACACACCCGAAGATGATGCATCAGCATGCACTCTCTTCGTTTGGGCGGCACGGGAAATCTGGTAATCCCCAATTTCCTGCTCTTTCTTATAACAATTATAAGTTGGAGCGGGACCAACGTTCCCCAGCTCAGTATAACAAGCGGGTTCGGTCAATAATCCATATTATTATCTTGATTAAGGCGTGATATGGTCGCTACCAGGAGAGAGAGAGAAGAAATCACTCATCGTGCGCTCTTGCAAGAATAGATTGGTTATTATTTTATCTAATCAGGATGGCTCCCACTGCTTTTTATCAAATCTTCCTTCAAAACCCAAAAGGAAAGACTAGCCGGGATTAATTACACACTACAAGTTCGCCAATCTTTCAGTCAGGCCAGTGTCGGTACTTTGAGAGAGGTCCCCCGTGCTTTCGCACGAACTTAATTAATGTAAACCTCGTTTTCCAAGAGGAGTAACCCCGTTGACACCTTTCTAGACACCTACTTGATCGGCTAATTGTAATGTGTAAAACTCTCCCAGGAGTAACTCTTACTCGCAGCGGGTATCGGGATCCAACTATCTCATAGAAGGTATGCAATCTCATTGCAAATTTCAACACTTGAAATTCCCGATAATATTTTGCCCCTAGCACCCTATGACCTTGACGGAGGCCAACAAACCATAGGCTACTAGTCAAGTTCAACCCGTCATTTCTTGATTGAATCAAACCCACCCGCACGACCCTTGACGGAGACCAACAAGGTCGCACGACTACCCTAACTCAATCTGCATCATATGCATAAGCAGATAAATACTGGTTAGCTACCGCACACTGCGCCTTGACGGAGGCCAACAAACGCAGCACGAATACTAACCAGCACTTATCTGAAATGACGGAGGGCTACGACAGGTTTTTCTGAAAACCTATTGCGTAATGAACTTGATATCGTTGTAGGATCGAATGAATTTTAAAATGGAGTTTTTTTGAGGCTTTTCTAGTTTTGCTAAAGGAGTCACTCCCGAAGAAGGGATCGTCGGTCCTTTCCTCATCGAATAAGGTGCAGGATATATCATATATACCGCTGTGCAAAGCAAAAACTCTTAAAAAGCAATCACAAGACAAACCGAGGGTGTAGCATCTGCCAGTTATTGCTAAAGGAGTCACTCCCGGTGAAGGGATCTCGGTCCTTTCCTCATCGAATAAGGTGCAGGATATATCATATATACCGCTGTGCAAAGCAAGAACTGTAGCTACCTGTTTTATTTTGAAATTTGATTCTACAACATCTTAGGTTTCTTTTAATTTCATTAATCTCATTAATGAAGTCCCATCATTTAAATACCTAAACATCACAGATAAATACGACGTACACTTATGCCATCCGCATTCGCCTCGATGTCCCCTCGTGCACCGTTAGGTTAGGTAACTAACGGCAGAGCGGGGCAGGGCTAGCGCGGGTGTAAAACATAAGTAACGTCTATATAATATATCATATATACTATATATTGTATCTATCACAGAACATCACAAGATCACATCACAGATATCGCAGCAGAAGAAACATATGAAATATTCGATATACTAGGACGTCCGTGTTTTCAATATGAGCCAGTATAAAACACGGATTCCACGGTCGCGATGAATAGCCAAACCCATACCCTTAGACCCCTACGAGAGTGGCAAGCGACCCTACCAATTCTGGAGTTAGGAGACCCGGCCTCGACTCCTCGAGTTGGTCTCCCACTGGACTCCAGAACCCGGTTACTTGTGCCGTCCTCCTTGGGTCTATCCTAATGCGGAAAAGTAAATAATATACATCAACGGTGACAACTTCCGCAACCTGGAAGTGCCCCAATAAAAGAATATTACATACAAGTTTTTACATGAATGAAAATGAAAAACACTCATCTCACATAAAACCCCCCCGGCTATTCGAACACGACGATCCAATATAACATATCCAGCAACACATAACATCACATGTCATCAACGTAAGTAAATATGTCCATCCCAATTGTCGTTGACATATAGCAACGAAACCGGCGATATCACATATTACACTTTCGGTCACAGAAAAGAAAGTGTAAAACTACAACAGTTGGAATCTGCAATCTCTTTAGACATCGCATGCCTAATCAAATGAATTACTTAGACATCGCATGCCTAACAATTATAAACCCCGCATTTTAGTCTCATTATCGAAAACTCTTTTCAATACCAAGTCGGGGAATTCAACAAGATTCTCGACATCCTGATCGAATACTCGTCGTAAACTTTAGTAGACGGCCGCACCCCCGACGCCGTCGACGAAGTGAACCAAGGCGGAACACCGCTGCCGCGAGCACCCGAACGGATGCTTTCGGTGATGGGGTTCTCCTACAGTCACTTGGTCGGGGCTATGGGGTGTAGCTGTCTATTATGTTTATCCGGCGAGTATCCGCGTACGCTACGTGATTGCGACGGACTTTTGATCGCATCAAAATTCCGTGGCAACCGATCAAGTGAGACTAAACCGCTAGATTTATAACATTCATTCAGTTATCCCATAACAGCTTGTGAATTCCAATTATTGTATCCCATTCCAGATAAATAAAAAATGTTAAACTTTCCGATCGAACATTCAAACACCCAAGTTTTCCCGTAACAGATCAACACATGAAATAAGTCTAAAAACATTATGTTCATGCCTCAGTACCAACGGTCCAGCCGTAGAAGGGTCAAGCCAACGCCTCACATGTGGCACGCCGTACTGCCCCAAACCCGAAGGTTCAAAGGGCAGTTCAAGACGGTCACATAATCGAGTTAAGGTTTGTTGCCTTCTAGAGGGTCCATCGAGTTACTTGCACTACTTAGAACGTCTTTAAACTACGGAAAGATCCAACACTTGGAAATTTCCCGACAGGGGAAAAATTGGGTTTTTTTTTCCGGTCGAACTTTTTTAACATATTCTAAAATTTATTCGGAAAGCCACACAGACAAAATTTAATAATCCGGTCGAACATTCGAATCCCCAAAACAACCCAGAAAATTCAACTCTTGAAAAAATATTAAAAATTCCCAGGAAAACCAGCACTGCAAATTAGGAGTTACTGTGCAAATCATATAGGGCAAAGAGACCATTAGGCCGCGGAACCGCCGCACGAGCCATGCTCGTGCCGCGGATCCACGGCTGATTGATGGAATTGGGTCATCAAAATTCACCGTAACTCTTAGATATCCCTGCTGGTTTTTCTGCATATTTTTAATCTGGAAAAAACCACGATTTTAGAAAAAGTACAGAGAGCATTTTTTGGGGTTGGGTTTCGGTTCGATCGGACTTCAAACTCCGTCTAAACTTCGCCTAAGGCTCTAGCTAGGCTTTGATACCACTGTACGTCAGGCAGCCACCCCATCTAATGGGGTCGTCGTGGCACCAACGGGTCCCTCAGCCGCTACTTTTTACGCATTCCCCCTCGCGAGGACTACAACCCGCCGGAACACCTTCCGGTCTCGGGACACCTTCCGGTCTCGGGACACCCTGGGGGTAAGAGCCTATGCTTCGCCACACTGTCACACAGTGAGAACCCCCCATAGGTCGACATCCAATGCCTAGTAGCTCTGATACCGCTTTAGGGTTCCTAGGCACTCTCAAGAGGTCTCACAAGGCATCAACCATGCCAATTTCGAATTTTAACGGTGCCGAGAAACCCTAACAAGATCGTTGGCTAGAATTTTAGGCGACAAAGCAACTAGTTAACTACTTTAACTAAAAGTAAACGAACATACAACCTTTGTAGATCCGTTTCTCCACCTCCATAGCTCCGCAATGAAGTCTCCTCGCTGTCCATATCAAATCCCGGGCTCTAGCGTTGGCTTCATCGGAGAAAAAGCGGGCTGGGTCATCGACGACGTGCCGAAGATGATCTACGTCGAGGCATCACTAGATCAATCTCTAACTTCACCAAGTCAAGAAACTTGTGAAGAAAACACACTCTACTACTTGGCAAGAGGTAGAGGATGAAGAAATAGGAAGTGGGTAGACTTCAGAATTGGATTTCTCACTCATTTTCATCAATCACCATTGATGAAGCAAGCTTTTCTTCTTTGAAGAAGATGAAGAAGAAGAAGCTAATTGTTATGATAAGTTTTTAGAATAGAAAAGAAAATAAATTCTTATCATAATAGTAACCATGGTAAAGTGTAGAGAGCTAACTATAGTTCAATGAATGGTTAGGGTTAATGAGATGAAGACAAAAGGGTTTCTTTGGTCAAAGCTTCATGAAGCTTCAACAAGCTTCATGAAAGAATGAAACCCTTTTGTTTTTCTTTTTCTCATTTCATTTCTTTTAATCCAAATTAAAAGATAAATGAATGAATAAAAGAAAACCTTAACCATTTACTTAACCAAGGTTTAACTCTTTACACAAACCCTAGCAATATTGCATCATCGAACATGATACAATCAAGTGCACAAAAATATATCACATATACAATATGCACATGCGAGTGAGAAAATCCATCTTAAGTGAACCGATACTAGTTAATGCAAAGTAATATATCAAATATATAATTATGCATTACATCATTAAATCAACACTTGATTTAATGATCCGGTCATATCGCATATAACGGACTAATATCAACAGTAACAACTTATCGAATCAACACTTGATCCGATATGCCGGCTATATCGCATATAACCGATCAATGTCACATATCGCGAGAATCGAATACAGTATCACATACTGGTATCATTCTCGGTCCCGCACATATCTCATATGCGCTCCTATTTCGTTTCGCTTGAACCAGGAAACCTCTGTGTTGGATTCTAAAGACTCGTCAATACGCCGGCAGCAGATGATGATCATATCGAACACCCACTAGCCGCAAGCTGTCTGCTAAACGTAACGGCCACCCGGGTATTGAGCGATCAGAAGATCGACGAGCAAGCCCGCTCACACTCCAGTGAATCCAACCAGTAACACTACCGTACATTCCGGTATGTTCGTCTGATAAGTCGCATATCTCGCCTAGGGGTGGTAAACGTCAGACCCCAATAGCTCGATAAGTCGTGTCGATATGAGGTCTATAACAATTCGAGAAACTACTGGTAAGACTTACCAGTAAATCTCAGCAACCCTGGCCAGGGATTTCCGGTTATAGCCAATCGAACACAGCGCAACATCAACTCCCTATACCGGGAGAGACGAATCCCCTCCTATCGCTCATTGCCTCCATGTGATTCGGGACTGTACCCAAAAACCACCGTTTTGCACGCCCTCTTAGACGTGGTAAGGTGGAAATCAAAGCAAAGTGGGAATCACACAAGACTCTATGACGATCTCGGGTCAACAGACTACTCTGTACCAGTGTCACCAGAGAACTGCCATCTGACGTAAGGTATAATACCCTCTGGGAGTTCTCGGCGAGTCCGTCCAGTGTACTCAGTCTCCACTGAGCACCCGTATATCATCTCTGATGTCAAACACCAATGGATATGGGATCATCCATCGCCCATCTGTATGGGTCGAGAAGGTATACGCTAGTCTACTCTGGTATATCGATGCCCCGTCTCGATATACCCACGACTAGGGACCTTAAAGGATGTACTTATGGACTACCATGTCCCCACTAGTATGATCCGCATCATTGTCCAGGTAGTCAAGTACACATCCTAAGGGCTTTACCAACATGTAACAGAGAGACAATCAGTGTACACGTTAAGGTAAAGATCAACCAGATAGCATACTATCATGTCGAGCAAGAAAGTCCTCCCTATATATGTCCAAGCATCCACTACAATATACATCCTATGTACAGTAATGGCCTCTAGGGCATACATATAACTAACATTTTACACATTACAATTAGCCGATCGAGTAGGTGTCTAGAAAGGAGTTAACGGGGTTACGCCCCTGGGAAAATGAGGTTTATTTTAATTAGGTTCGTGCGAAAGCACGGGGAACCTCCCTCAAAGTACCGGCACTGGCCTGGCTGAAAGATTGGCGAACTTGTCAAGTGTAATTAACCCCGGTTAGTCTTTCCTTTTAGGGTTTCAAGGAAGATTTGACTAAAACATGGGAGCCATCCTGATTAGATAAATTAATAACCAATCTAATCTTGTAAAAGCGCACGCTGGGTGTTTTCTTCTCTCTCTCTCCTGGTTGCGATTATGTCACGCCTTAATTAAGATAATAATACGGATGTATTGACCGAACCCGCTTGTTATACAGCGCTAAGGAACGTTGGTCCCGCTCCAACTTATAAATGTTATAAGACAGAGCAGGAAATAGGGGATTACCAGAATTCCCGTGCCACCCAAACGAAGAAAGTGTATGCTGATGCATCTTCTTCGGGTGTGTTCATTACCGAGAACTGTTTCTCAGTATCCTTTACGTCCTGAGTATGAGATATCGGATCAGGATCTTGCATATGTAATTTGTTACATGGGCTACAGATAGGTAGAAAACTGAGAACGGGTGATAAGTTTCATGAGATAGAAACGGTGCAAGTGTTGCAGCCAAGTCTGTTGGTAGTTATCACCCTGTATTACCAGAATACATTGATTCTGAACGAATGTTATTAGATATCGAACCTGATATACAACATCATATCAGTCTCTTTATTAGTAAAGAAAGGATATAATTTTGTATTGTTGGATAATGTTTTGAACATTTCCTATATCAAGTGTTGATCGGTTCAGGCACGATATCTAAAAGCATAGACGTTCTAAATCAAAGCACGGTTCTAACGTACAGAACACACATAAGAGGAAGAGTTCAGAGATGAACGAATCCTTCTTGAGGCATTGTAGACTAGGTTATATCAATGCGACCCGACTAGCGGAAGTTACATAAAGATGCATATTTAAATTAGTTTCGATTTACATCTTGTAAAACTTGCCAGTCATGTCACTAAGATAAGATGACCACAGCTCCGTTTATTGGAAATAGAGAAAGAGTTAGTGAACTCTTGGGATTGATACATGCTGATGTATGAAGGTCCCCTGTCTACACATGCCAAGAACGGTTCTTTGTACTTCATTACATTCACTGATTATCTCTCAAGATCCGGACATATGTTCTTGTTGAAACATAAGTCTGGAACTTTTGAGAAATTCAATGAATATAAGTTAGAAGTAGAGAACCAAAAATGGGTAATAGTATTATGCCCTTTGATGGGATCAAGGAGGAGAATACTTGAGCACAAGATTCCTGGACTATTCTAAAGGAGAATGAGATTCTCTCTCAGTATCACTCCTCCGTATACACCACAGCACGTCGGTGTATCGGGGCGGAGCAATCACACCCTATTAGATATGGTGCGCTCTATGATGAGTACTACTGAGTTTCCTATTTCCTTTTGGGAGTTATGCACTTGAGAAGCTGCATACCTATTGAATAGGGTTCAAATCAAATCAGTTGCCTACCACTTTATATGTGATATGGAATGGGAAGAGCCCATATCTTAAGTATGTTATGATTTGGGGTTGTCCAGCCTATGTCTAAAAGCATAATCTGGACAAGCTCGAGGAAAAAGTCTGTTCTGTAGAAGTTTGTTGGATTCAATAGTTTCCAAGCATTCGAAAGGGAATATCTTCTACCTAACCGAGGAACAAAAGAAGTTTTGTTTCTCAACATGCCACCTTTGTGAAAGGGAATTTCTTGTGAAGAAATTAGTGGTCATGAGGTAGAACTGGAAAGAGTTCCAGCTATATAAACTGCAACTGATGATTTGGTAAAGAACCAAAGGATTCAATAGTTTCCAACGAACCTCAGCCTCTCCGCCGATCTAGTAGGGTTCCTCACCCATCTGAGAGATACTTCGGTTTTCTCTATGACAGTGGGAGCGAGGATTGCATCATGAGATGATGACCCAACTAGTTTCGAGCTGGCTATCAGGAGTGGGACTCTGTAAGAATGGCTGGATGCTTAGCGATCTGAGATGGAATCCTTATACACCAACAAAGTATGGACTTTGGTTGCTTTTTCTGAAGGGTTAAATCCCCATCAGGAGCAAGTATATCTTGAGAAGATTACTTGGTATACATGGAAAAGTTGAGACTTTCAAAGCTATGCTTAAGTCCATCCAGATCCTACTTGCCATGGCTACATACCATGAATACGATATCTGGTGGTTGGGTGTCATGACTGCTTTTCTAAATGATGATTTAGAAGAGAGCGTCTATAAGTACACAGCCAGAAGGCTTCGTAGACAGTGGGAGCAGCGGAAACGTGAGCATGATGTTTTATGTGATAAATCAGGCATCGCGGAGTTGGAACATCTATTTCGATGTGGTAGTCAAAGAGTTTGACTTCATCAAAATGGTAGATGAACCTAGTATATACAAAAAAGGTAGTAGGGCGTATGGTGGTGATCCTCGTAGAGTACATGGATGACATACTCTTGATAGGAAAGGAGTTTCCTATGCTACACTCGGTCAATCTCCGCTTATCACAAGAATTCTCCATATAGGATCAAAGCGATACCTCCTAAATCCTGGGTTTTGGATCTATGAGATAGATCTAATTGTATGTTAGGATTCTCACTAGATGTAGTGAGATGGTATCAATCGATGGGGAGAGTCACTGGAAAGGTTCCAGGGTGATAAGAACGACTGAATGTCAGTCGCATGCTTTGTCTTTACCCTCACTCGAGGGACGGTATGTTGGAAGAGTTCCAAGATAGATACCGTGACTTACTAGACGATTAAAGGCAAGATACATCGTTACCAAGGATGCTACCAAAGAGGCAATCTGGATATAGATAATAGTTCATGAGATGAACTCTGTTCCTGCCATTGTGTGACAATGGAGTTGTGGCTTTAGCCAAGGAACCACCGTCCCATCAGAAATCCAGATTTAATTCTTAGGCAGTATCACCTGATCATGGAGATGGTTGATCTCCAGGGAGGTCGAGGTTAGGAGAGTAGACACAGAGGACAACAGCATGGATCCTCTCACAAAGGCCTTTTTCCCAGTAGAGACTTATTATGGGATGGTTGAGTATGAGATACTTCAACCACAGCTAATTGTTGGGTATGTGATACCACAACAGATGGCCCTAGTGCAAGTGGGAGATTGTTAGTTATATGTATGCCCTAGAGGTCATTGCTGTACATACGATGTATATTATAATGGATGCTTGGATATATATAGGGAGGACTTTCTTGCTCGACATGATAGTACGCTATCTGGTTGCTCTTTAGCTTAACATGTACTCTGATTATCTCTATGTTACATGTTGATAAAGCCCTTAGGATATGTACTCGACTACTGGGACTATGATGAGATCATAGTAATGGGGCCACGGTAGTCGACGAGTACATCCTATAACTGATCCTAGTCGAGGGTGTATCGAGACAGGGCATCAATACACCAGAGTAGACTAGCGTATACGCTTCTTGACCCATATGATGGGCGATGGATGATCCCATATCCATCGGTGTTTGACATCAAGGATGGTGTAAGGGTGCTCGGTAGAGACTGGGTACACTGGACGGACTCGCCGAGAACTCCTAGATGGTATTATACCTCACGTCAGATGGCAGTTCTCTGGTGACACTGGTACAGGTTAGTCTGTAAACCCGAGATCGTCATAGAGTCTTATGTGATTCCCACTGTGCTTTGATTTCCATCATACCACGTCCAAGAGGGCGTGCAAAAAGGTGGCTTTTGGGTACAGTCCCGAATCACATGAAGGCAATGAGCGATAGGAGGGGATTCGTCTCTCCCGGTATAGGGAGTTGATGTTGCGCTGTGTTCGATTGGCTATAACTAGAAATCCCTGGACAGGGTTACTGAGATTTACTGGTAAGTGTTATCAGTATTTTCTTGAACTGTTATGGACCTCATATCGACACAACTTATCAAGCTACTGGGGTTTGACGTTTGCCACCCCTGGGCGAGATATGCGACATATCAGACGAAGAGACTGGACTGTACGGGAGTGTTACTGAATGGATTCGCAGGAGAATGTACAGGCTTGCCTGTTGATCTTCTTATCGCTCAATACCTGGGTGGCTGATCGCACGCTTTTGGCGTGTCGGATGTTCAAAGATTTAAAGTGTAACCACGATCAGGACGGTGTCGCTTTGCAGCTAGCCGGTGAGCACGGGTCGGTCCACAGGGAGATGGTGTTATCTTACCTTCTTGTCTTAGACGAGTCAATAAAGAATCTTGTATGTTTGTTTGATCTATCCTATGTGTTTATCTGCAAGTATAAGGTTGTTAAGAAAATACGAGATTGTAAGCTAAGAAATCCGTACTCAAAAACCTTTGAGCCGAGTCTTGACCAATTGAAGCTAAGCAATCGGCAACAACGTGGATTAGGGGATTTAAGCGCGATATTCGTGGAGTCCGGCTTATTTACCCTTGTCCTTCCGTTATTGTCTCTTGCCTTCGCCTCCGGCCAAACCGAACGCAACCGGTCGTGGTTAGGAATCACCGTTACCTTGTCAGGGTACGGTGCCTAACGGAGCGCTTGCGTATGGTTTGGGCGGAGTTCAAATGGAAAATAACGGGAAAAGGAATTGGCAAAGAAATGTTAACTTATAAAACCGTATTTTATCTTAACAATAATAATTACAACATTTACAACATGAACAAAAGAGAACAAAAAGAAAAGAACAAAGAAAACAAAAGATACAAGTAATTAAAGTGCATGAATAAAATTGCATGAAATAAAGGACAAGTAATAAAAAGCGAGTAATAAAAAGCGGGTAATAAAAAGAATACGGAACTAGGACCCAAGCCAAGCATGTGCTCAATAGCCAACCCTTAAACTTGCAAGCTCAATGAAGAACTTGCAAGATCAAGGGAAGGGTAGAAAACGCATGTGAAATGAAGTGCTAGTCCCGGAAGAAAATACGACCCTTGAGATCAATAACTAACTCTTAACCATTCAACCTCAATGAAGAGATTGAATGAGCAAGAGAAAGCAGAAATCTCAAGGGGGAGCAAACTAACAAGAAAGATAAAACAACCTCATCTTCATTAACATCCACTCAAAAGCTCTCACTACAATTTAATGGAGGAATGAACAAGAAGAAGAAAGAAACTAACAAAAATGAGGCTAAAACAAAACTCAAAAATTGCTCCCTTGGCTTAGCTCAAAACTGCTGTATTTATAGGCTGGAGAATGGAATTCTAGGGCATCCACCAGACCAGAAATGAAACACCCAAACTACCCCTGAAATCTGGCAGAGAGTGGGCACAGTACGGCCGCGGATCCGCCGCCTATAGCCCCTTATGGCCGCGGATCCGCGCCCCTATAGTAGGGTTAGGGTGTGGTCTTTTCAGTACGGCCCTGGTTTGCTGTCCCCTGTTGTCTGGTACTTGTATTTTCTGATAATATCTCCAGAATACCTTCAGAATTCCTAGTCTAAGATTGCATTATCTTTTTTCCCTTTTGACTTCTATCTCCCTCGAGCTCCGTGCACCCATTGATTCTTGTGCAGCCCCTCTTGTGCTCTGTGCTTGTCCGAGACACGAATGACCGCTGTCATACGTCTTGTCCCAGGAACCGGTACGCAGCACCGGACGGATATGGATGACCGGAACCTGGCTTTTATCTGTTGTGACAGATGTTCTGTATTTTGCCGTAACTGTGGAGATTTCGTCTTGATTTACAATATTTGGACTAAAAACCTGTATTCTGTAAACATGTAACAAACACGGATTAAAAGTACCTACCTATAAACACACGAGCGTAAGAATGGGCGGTATAAAATGCAATATTCTGATATGAACAAATACCCCCAAACTTAACTTTTGCTCGTCCCGAGCAAAACCAATTATTCACAAAAATAAAATGATACCCGCACTTTCGCAGGGAACGCGATTGCACTGAGCGCTGCAACAAGCCGTTAAACCTCTAGGTGTCCCTAGTAGGAGGAGTGTTGTCTCCTGAGGGTTTTCAGCGGATACTACCCACAAAATCCGGTCAAGCTAGTTTTGTAAAATAACTAAGATTCAAGCCCCTAAAGTTTTGTTTTAGAAAATAACAATTCTATAATCCTAAGTTTAGACTATCGAACCTTTATTTTTCACACCTCTCTTCTTATTTAACTACAGATTTTATATGTCTTTACGTGCAGTGCAAAATAGTGTCGTTAAGTTCCCGAAAGGTCGAATAAAGTCATTATGTCACACAATAAAGCCCAGATAACAATTTTAAAAGGATCACATAAGTTTTATAAAGAGTTAAGCATTTTTCAAGTTTCGTTTTCCAGTAAAGTTTCAACTTCAGAATTTCTATCTTCCCTAACAGGAAACTAGGTCTTATTCTTCACTCCACCTTTTTCTTGTTTTCATTTCATACACACCTCTGTGAACGTGCAATAGTCTTTATCAAAGAGTAAAACCTTCATATCTCCGTTAAATTTTTTTTAAAAGCCTGTCTTTTATCAAGATTATTCTCACACAAAGAACCGTTAGGAATTTTAACTCGGAGAGAACACTTGCTTGACTTTGTTTTAAACTGGACTTTCTAGGCTTCTTAGCGAGCTTTGGGCCAATGCACCCAAACCAGTTGGTTTTAGGGCATTAGGTGTAGAAACACCCCAGCGGACTTAATTACTCAAGTTACCTAGGTCCAAAAACAAAAGACAGTTTAGCATGAAAAACATGATGATTCAATACGAACGGAGATATAACCGGTAGTTCAAATATTTTTTTGGATAAAAGACGTGTTTAGTGAGTTTGGTGTGTAATCATTCCAATCAAGTTTTAGATGGGTTATTTTTCAGACTTAGTTCCAGTTAAGGCATCAATAACATTCCTTCATATTCACTTACTTCATAAACTATTCTTGATATATTACTTATTTCAGAACAAACCTATTTGATCCTCAGAAAATCATTTATCTATTTAAAAGTTTTTTAAACATAAAAGACTTGTCATCTAATTTCCAAGACTCACAACACGTGTAGTGTAATGTAAAGACGTATATCAGCTATAGTTAACTTCAAAGGAGAGTTATCTTTCAGGTTTTCAAAATCCAAACATAGGATTTAGTTATTCCTATCTTTTCAAACAAAAACCGTCGAATGTTGAATCAGAGTTCTTCCACAAGCTAACTTGACAAAAAGTTTTTATATTTTTAGAAATTTTTCGATTTTTATGGGTTTTATGGGTTTAATATGCAGATGCAAAATATACAAATGAATGCGAAGGAAGAAAGCTTACCGAGCACACCCCCAAACTTAAACTTGACAGTTCCCTCACTGTCAGGCTATACCAAGAGGGTCAAAATTGCCGGCGCTTCTTAAAAACAAATTATATACAAAACAAAAAAAAGGAAAACCAAAAATATATACAAAAAATGTCCCCCCCAAACTTAAGTAAAACAGTGTTTCCACTGTTAAGCGTTGAAATTCAGGATTAGGGGGGAAAGAACAGTATAAATCTATACAAGGCCTTACACAGGCCAAAGGTTAGCACCAACCATTCAAAAATCTTATCTCTGTAAAGCGGTGGTTGGTCAAAGAAGGCGTAGAGAAAAGAGAGAGAGAATACGCGAGACCGCTTGTGGAGAGAAGTAGAATGCGGTCTCGGTAGATGAGAAGAAGAAGAATGGCAGAAGGGAAAAAGAAGTGGAGTACGAACTTGAGGGTGTAAATGGAGTAAATAGATTAGCACAATTTGTGATGAGCGATGTGTGAAAAGTGATTGTGCTAATATATTTACCCGTCGAGAAATGGGGTCGAATCCCTCAAGATTCGCAAGAAACCATGGGTACGCCGAACTTGGTAAACCAGACATATGAAGTGAAAATGATACGGGTTCTTGCAAGGTCGGAACGACGGACATGATGGAGGGAAGTGGTTGAGGAATGGTATCGGTTAAGGCTTCTGGAGGGTGTGTACAGTCAGTGAAAGGAACAGGATGAATTGGAAAATCCGACTCATCATCTAGAACTGTTTCATCCTCAAAAATATCCTCAAAATTCTCCTCAAAGTTAAGCTTATCCATGCACATTTCATCAAAGTCCAGACGCTTATGGGGTTCGGGAAAAACATTTAAAGACTCGGGATGATGAATTGGAGAGAAGAATCTAGTCAAATCTATGGGTTCATCATCCAAAATATCCCCAGCGTCAATATCCTCGATCAAGTGAAATTCTATATTCTCAGACACCTTAACAATAGCATGGATATCAATCGATTTGGGTTCTAAAGTGGAGGTGTAGAGGTCAAAAGGTTTAGGATCGGTTTCACTTGGAAGAGACCCTTCACAATCAGGTAAATCAAACACTACGAAGTCGCACAACTCGTTCATCATTCTATCTTCAATTGATAAATCATGTAGGATACTCGATAGATTTTCAAAACAGGAGTTGTGGGATTCAATTTGGGACGGGTAGGTTTGATTTGGAAGGGGGTATATCTCACTCTCTCCACTCAAATTCACAGCCTGTCCTGCCGCCTCATCATACATTGAAAAATTAGGAGCTAGTTGGAAACTAGCTACCGGGTCACTAGGTTGCATGAGGGCGGCCATGGACGCATTCAAATCCATCATCTGTTGGCTTGACGCTACCCTAAAGTCTTCCAACGACTGTTCTAGACTAGACATTGGTTGTGAAGGGGTTTCAGTAAAAGATTCAAAGTTGTTTGGATACTGAAAACTCCCAAATGGCTGTTCTGATGCAATGTCTAGGGAAGGTGCAAAATTAGGGTAGGATTGGTAGGAGTTGAATGGCTGGACAGGAGTGGGATCAACATTGGGATAAGATGGTGAATGGAATTGTTGATCCCAAGAATTTGTAGTGGTGAAAAGAGTGAAGGATCGGCTACGAGATTGTTCAATACGTTCAGCGATGGACAAAGGCCGAATTGCAGAAGGGGTATCAACATAAGCGGGGGTACATGTTTGAAATGGTTGATACGAAGTGGAATGAGGAGTGCAAGTGTTTGTCCTAGACGCTGCTATGCGATCTTTCAAAGAAATTTTTGGCATGGATGGATCGTTCGAAGTTCGACCAAAACAAGAAGCGTAGGAAGTTATGTCTGGTTGTGGGTACCAAAGTTCGGCAAGAGTTTTGCGAGGTGGAGTACCCATGATATGAAGAGAGAGTGAAAGAAAGGAAGAGAAAAGGGAGGGGAAAAAGAATGTTTTTTTTTTAGCTAAATATATTACAAAAGAATGAAGTATACACAAAAAGAGTATAGACAAAGATCATCACGACACAAAAATACCACACACCTAATCGTTCTAGGGTTCACCTAGGTCAACTAGACCTGCTCAAGAACTTGATTGCCGAAATTAAACTGTGTCGAGAAACAGACTCACGATACACTGATCACGAGGCCAGGTAAGTGCAGAGATAAGGGGAGGTTTTCCAACGCTTTCGCGAAGTTCCTTAACTAAATAACCCTTTCTCTTTTGGCGGTTTCGCCGTTAACACTTTCCTAGACACCCCGTAAACAATATACCGTAAGCAAGCTTCTAAATACAGTTAACTTCTCCTAGTGAGCGCGAAGTCCTTAAGGCTTAAAGTCTAGTTTCTTTTAAATTTTGTGTGGGTAAACGTTATGCTCAGGTTCGTGATTTGTGGGCCACGGAAAAGGTGATGAAATCCTTTACTGTATGTTGTGGGGTTCGCTTGCCCTTAAGTCCGTATTAATTGATGCAATGCACAATTCAAAAAAAATTCTATAAAGAATAAAACAATCGTTTTTTATTTTAAGCGCGGCGCTGCAACAAATACGGGTTAGTCAATTTTGGCGTTTGCTATCGAACTTGCAAAGAATCCTGCAAAAGAATAGTATATTGGAAGCGTCAGATTTGAGAAGAAGGTGTTAGTAAAGTACGTACCGTTTAAGTTTTGGGTTAAGAAACCCCCGTTGAATCGAGTCCGGTAAGCTTGAAAGGTTCGCTTGCGCGGGTCAAACTACCCGGATCTTTGGCACTGTACTCCGTAATCACCTTAACTTTGAATGTACACTTTGCTCCCACAATCACAGATTGCAAATCTGCAAAAATCTGCACACTTGCCCACAAAAATATTGTCCAAAAAAAGAAAAACAAAAAGAATATTTTTTTTTATATATACAAAAAGAATATTAACCCGAATAACAAGAAAGAAAATACGCTACCGTCTCCCCGGCAACGGCGCCATTTGATCGCACGCTTTTGGCGTGTCGGATGTTTAAAGATTTAAAGTGTAACCGCGATCAGGACGGTGTCGCTTTGCAGCTAGCCGATGAGCACGGGTCGGTCCACAGGGAGATGGTGTTATCTTACCTTCTTGTCTTAGACGAGTCAATAAAGAATCTTGTATGTTTGTTTGATCTATCCTATGTGTTTATCTGCAAGTATAAGGTTGTTAAGAAAATACGAGATTGTAAGCTAAGAAATCCGTACTCAAAAATCTTTGAGCCGAGTCTTGACCAATTGAAGCTAAGCAATCGGCAACAACGTGGATTAGGGGATTTAAGCGCGGTATTCGTGGAGTCCGGCTTATTTACCCTTGTCCTTCCGTTATTGTCTCTTGCCTTCGCCTCCGGCCAAACCGAACGCAACCGGTCGTGGTTAGGAATCACCGTTACCTTGTCAGGGTACGGTGCCTAACGGAGTGCTTGCGTATGGTTTGGGCGGAGTTCAAATGGAAAATAACGGGAAAAGGAATTGGCAAAGAAATGTTAACTTATAAAACCGTATTTTATCTTAACAATAATAATTACAACATTTACAACATGAACAAAAGAGAACAAAAAGAAAAGAACAAAGAAAAGAAAAGATACAAGTAATTAAAGTGCATGAATAAAATTGCATGAAATAAAGGACAAGTAATAAAAAGCGAGTAATAAAAAGCGGGTAATAAAAAGAATACGGAACTAGGACCCAAGCCAAGCATATGCTCAATAGCCAACCCTTAAACTTGCAAGCTCAATGAAGAACTTGCAAGATCAAGGGAAGGGTAGAAAACGCATGTGAAATGAAGTGCTAGTCCCGGAAGAAAATACGACCCTTGAGATCAATAACTAACTCTTAACCATTCAACCTCAATGAAGAGATTGAATGAGCAAGAGAAAGCAGAAATCTCAAGGGGGAGCAAACTAACAAGAAAGATAAAACAACCTCATCTTCATTAACATCCACTCAAAAGCTCTCACTACAATTTAATGGAGGAATGAAGAAGAAGAAGAAGAAAGAAACTAACAAAAATGAGGCTAAAACAAAACTCAAAAATTGCTCCCTTGGCTTAGCTCAAAACTGCTGTATTTATAGGCTGGAGAATGGAATTCTAGGGCATCCACCAGACCAGAAATGAAACACCCAAACTACCCCTGAAATCTGGCAGAGAGTGGGCACACTACGGCCGCGGATCCGCCGCCTATAGCCCCCTATGGCCGCGGATCCGCGCCCCTATAGTAGGGTTAGGGTGTGGGCTTTTCAGTACGGCCCTGGTTTGCTGTCCCCTGTTGTCTGTTACATGTATTTTCTGATAATATCTCCAGAATACCTTCAAAATTCCTAGTCCAAGATTGCATTATCTTTTTCCCTTTTGACTTCTATCTCCCTCGAGCTCCGTGCACCCATTGATTCTTGTGCAGCCACTCTTGTGCTCTGTGCTTGTCCGAGACACGAATGACCGCTGTCATACGTCTTGTCCCAGGAACCGGTACGCAGCACCGGACGGATAGGATGACCGGAACCCGGCTTTTATCTGTTGTGACAGATGTTCCGTATTTTTCCGTAACTGTGGAGATTTCGTCTTGATTTACAATATTTGTACTAAAAACCTGTATTCTGTAAACATGTAACAAACACGGATTAAAAGTACCTACCTATAAACACACGAGCGTAAGAATGGGCGGTATAAAATGCAATATTCTGATATGAACAGTGGCTGTTACGTTTAGATGACCGCTTGCAGCTTCTGGGTGTTTGATATGATCATCACCTACTGCCGGCGTATTGACGATTCTTTAGAGTCCTACAAAGAGGTTTCTTGACTCAGGCAAAACGGAGTAGGAGCACATATATGATATGTGCGGGACCGAGAACAATACGTGTATGTGATACCGTATTAGATTCTCGTGATATGAGATATCGGTCGGGTATATGTGATATAGCCGGGTCATCGGATCAAGTGTTGATTCGATGAACTGATACAGATTATATTAGTCGGTTATTTATGAAATAGCCGGATTATCGGATCAAGTGTTGATTCGATAATTTAATGTATAATTATATATTTGGTATATTAAATTACATTAACTGATATAAGCTCACTAAAAGATTCTTTTTCTCACTCGGGTAATACATTGATATATATGCGATATATGTTAATTGTATTATTTTATTTTCTTACAATAAATATTGTATATGTGATATATAATATTGTAACATGATATGATTACTAATGCAACATGTTTAGTGGAGATTAAACATGGTTAGGGTTTGATTTGGGTTAGTTCTTTCATGAACCTTCTAGAAGGTTTCCTTTTGTTTCTTGCAAAGATATTATGATGGATATTTTGTGAGATATTTTCGTTACCCAAACAATACCCTAAACCCTAGTTAACTCTCTACATGGGTTAGCCTTCTCATATTGAACCATGGTTGCATTTGTAATCATTATTACATTTTCATTGTTCATCACAAAAGGATTTTTTCCTTCTTCTTCTTCTTCCTTGAGCTTTGAGAAAGCTTTCTAGGTTTTCTTAATGTGATGATTTATTGTGAGAAATAGAAAATAAATGAGAGCATAAATCCTACTTCATCATCCTAATCTATCCTAGCCATTTAGATTAGGGTGTTCACTTCATTTAGTGAGTGAAAACTTGTGTTAAAGAAACTTCAAGGTAGATCATCTTAGTTATCGAAGATCGGAAGCAAGCTTGCATCTTTTTCTTCGTGGAGCCTCTCTAGAGTCCGTGAACATGATGATCGCAGCGAAGAGACCTCAACACGGAGCTTTAGAAGTGAAGGACCGGACTGCAAAGGTTGTAATCCCAAACTCTTAGTGTTAAAGTGTTTAACATGCTTTGTTTCGCCTAATCTCTAGTTTAAAGATCTTGGTTAGGGTTGTTCGGCACCTCTAAATTTTAAATCGGGCATGGTTGATGCCTTGTAGACCCTTGTGAGAGTGCCTATTAACCCTACAGGACAAGTTTTACAAGATGTAAATCCAAACTAATTTAAATATGCATCTTTATGTAACTTCAGCTAGTCGAGTCGCATTGATATGACCTAGTCTACAATATCTCAAGAAGGATTCGTTCATTTCTGAACTCTTTCTCTTGTGTGTGTTCTGTATGTTAAGAACTGTGGTTTGATTTAGAACGTCTATGCTTTTAGATAACGTGCCTGAACCGATCAACTCTTGATATAGAAATGTTCAAAACATTATCCAACAATACAAAATTATATCCTTCTTTACTAATAAAGAGACTGATATGATGTTGTATATCAGGTTCGGTATCTAATAACATTCGTTCAGAATCAATGTATTCTGGTAATACAGGGTGATAACTGCCAACAGACTTGACTGCAACACTTGCATCATTTCCAACTCTTGAAACTTTTTACCCGTTCTCAGTTCTCTACCTCTCTGTAGCTCATGTGACAGATTACATTTGCGGGATCCTGATCCGGTATCTCATACTCAGGACGTAAAGGATACTGAGAAACAGTTCTCGGTAATGAACACACCTGAAGATGATGAATCAGCATGCACTTTCTTCGTTTGAGCGGAATGGGAATTCTGGTAATCCCCTATTTCCTGCTCTGTCTTATAAAAATTATAATTTGGAGCGAGACCAACGTTCCTTAGCGCAGTATAACAAGCGGGTTCGGTCAATACATCTGTATTATTATCTTGATTTAAGGCGTGACATGGTCGCAAGCTGGAGAGAGATAGAAGAAAACACTCAGTGTATGCTCTTGCAAGATTAGATTGGTTATTAATATATCTAATCAGGATGTCTCCTACTGTTTTAGTCAAGTCTTCCTTCAAACCCTAAAAGGAAAGACTAGCCGGGATTAATTACAATCTACAAGTTCTCCAATCTTTCAGTCAGGCCAGTGCCAGTACTTTGAGGGAGGTTCCCCATGCTTTCGCACGGACCTAATTAAAGTAAACCTCATTTTCCCAGAGGCATAACCCCGTTGACACCTTTCTAGATACCTACTTGATCGGCTAATTATAATGTGTAAAACTCTCCCAGGAGTAACTCTTACTCGCAGTGGGTATCGGGATCCAACTATCTCATAGAAGGTATGCAATCTCATTGCAAATTTCAACTCTTGAAATTCCTAATAATATTTTGCCCCTAGCATCCTATGACCATGGCAGAGGTCAACAAACCATAGGCTGCAAGTCAAGTTCAACCCGTCATTTCCTGATTGAAGTAAACCCACCCGCACGACCCTTGACAGAGGTCAACAAGGTCGCACGACTACCCTAAATCAATCACATCATATGCTTATGCAGATAAGCACTAATCAGCTACCGCACACTACGCCTTGACAGAGGTCAACAAACGCAGCACGAATACTAACTATTACTTATCTGAAATGACGGAGGGCTACGACAGGTCTTTAAGAAAACCTTTTGCGTAATGAACTTATATCATTGTAGAAACGAGCGATTTTGAAAAGGAGCGTTTTTTGAGGCTTTTACTAGTTTCGCTAAAGTGGTCACTCCCGGAGAAGGGATCTCGGCTCTATCCTTATCGAATAAGGTGCAAGATATTTCACAATACCACTATGCAAAGCAAAAACTATAACAAAAATCAAAAGACAAACCGAGTTTGTAACATCTGCTAGTTTCGCTAAAGAGGTCACACTCGGTGAAGGGATCTCGGCTCTTTCCTTATCGAATAAGGTGTTGGATGTTCTACAAGGAACACCACTATGCAAAGCAACAACTAGAGCTACCTGTTTTTGAAAATTCGATTCCACAACATCTTTAAGTTTCTTTTATTTCATTAATCTCATTAATGAAGTCCCATTATTTTATTATGCTTCCCAAGCATCAGATATGAAAGGAAATCAACAATATATAATATATATCACATATATATAATTGTAACGTTTTGAAAATCGTTTCGGTGAAATTTCAAAAAATCGGTAAAATAAGGGGGTTTTCCGTAAAAATTAAAAATACAAATATCTTCATTATAAAATTAAATATACATATTCTAGCTATGTAATTGCTATTAATTGGTGTTTATTGAGCCACTGGTGAAATTTCAAATTTTCTGAAAATTTTTCAGAAATTAATTATTTTAATATTATTTTAAGCCGTCACTAATACATTTAATTAGGGTAAATTACAAATTGGAATGAGTTGAAACAAATTTTGTGCATCATAACACATTAAACAAAATTTTATCATGTGGTTTTTTAAATAAAATGGTTTGCCAAAACGGTTTAGAAAATATCGAACAAAAAAGCTTTTTTCGGTGAAATTAGTGTTAATGGGAATTGGGGTAATACATTTATCTTTTTCCCTAACCCACACACCCACACCTCACCCTCTCTCTCCCTCCCCATGTGGCCGGCCCCACTTTGACAGCCCCTCCCTCTTTTTCTCTCTCCAATCACCTCCTTTTGAATAGAAAAGAAAAGAAAGTGATAAAAGTAAAAGGGTGGACTTTGACTTTCCCCCACTTTCTCCACCTCACTCTCTCTCCTCCCTCACCCCTCCCCACATTTCTGGCCGAATTTTCTGGCCTCAAAACAGCAGCCCCCCTTCCCTCTTCTCCTCTCTTTTCCATAAAAAAAAATTGTCAAAAAATCAAGTAAAACCTCACCGAAATCCAAATCCGATTCCTACCCATTTTCCCTCATCTTCTTTAGCATGGATCTTGGTCCAAGGATTACAAATTGGAGGTATAGATTTGTAGTTTGATTCATGGTTGTAAGGTATAACTTTTGACCCATTGTTCTTTTTGGTTTAAATTCCTTATTGAAGTTTGTTAGGTGCTTAATTTCGGTTTAATTGAAAGTTGTGGGTTTGCAAGAGAAGGTTTAGATTAGGGTTTGTGAAAAATCTAGATAGGGTTTTTTGTTGTGAGACTATGGTTGTGGGAGGTATTTGCCATATTAATATTTTGCTAAGTCAAATTAAGTTGCTAATTTGCTTTTTGTTGATTTAAATTGTAAACTAGTTTTTTAAAATAATTATATTCTTGTGAGATAAAATTCAAATTAAGGTTTCATGTCATTATAAATATTATATTGAGTGGTTTAATGCTTTTAGTTCAAGAAAATCCAAGCTAAATTATTGTTTGTGCATTTTTGCTATAAAATTGTTAAAATTTGGGTATATTGTAAACTAGAATTTTGGGGTTAATGAAATTTATTGGGATTAAATTATGGAAATTGTTTTTATGACTTATTTAAGATATTTAATAAGTATTATGGCCGCTAGATTTGTTTAAACGTCAAGTTTTGTACTAAAACGGGTAATTTTTGCTTGCTAGATTTTCGGAAAAATGGCTTTTAAGGTGAATTTGGGGGTTTTGTGAATTTTAACCAATTTTATATTATAATTAGTGTTCATTAATGCGAAAATGAGAGTGTTTGGGTTTTTCTCGATGGTTTGACGTTTGTACATCGACATCGAGAGTTGGTTTGGCTATTCTTGCATGCGTAGGCGATAAGTTTTGACCTATGCGTGATACGCGTGCCGATTTGATTTTCATATGTCATTTCGATTTCGAATTTCGTTTTAATACGATACGGTGCGTTATGATATGTGGGTACCCCATGTGGACTTCGAGACGACAAGAAAGCGCGTGGCGACATCGGCACCGGCGAGCAAGGACCAGGTGAGTAGATTTATATCTACGGGGAGAAGTCGGGGGGATGGCGTATAGCACCCCCGCAGTTCGTGGTGATGTATACGAATACGTATACACACATATATTTTGATTATATATTTTATGTTGATATGAGACTTGATGATAATGGTAGATTCTAGGTGTTCATGGATTAGTTTAGTGTTAGCTGCGAAACCCTAGAGTAGTTGTTACACGCACACACACACATGCATACATCTATGTTATTACCTGTGCGTATATGGGGAGATGTGTTTATGTGTTCACCTGGGTATGGGACTAGGTGTTCATATACTGGATTTGCGGATGATACTTGGGATTGAGATGAGTCGATGAGATTTGAGTTGAGGCCGTGAGATCGGTGATATGGCAAGATTCGTACTTGAGATACGGCCTGATATTATAGCGGATCTTTGAATGACAATGCCATGTGAATAGTGATATTAGTAGTGTACTAGACGAAGGTCAGTACCCCAGATGATGATCTTGATAAAGAGGATACCAGATGAACAGTGTGATGAGTATGATATTGACCCGTACCCAGATTTGGGGATGCCGTATGACGGATTTACGTACGAGCTATATATTGATGATTGATCCGCACTCTTTACTTGGGATGTCTGATTATAGATATGGTATCGGATATGATATTATTGAGGCGGGATCACCGACTAATATATATACAGGTATGTATACGTATCGACTCAGATGTTAGGCGGTTTCTTTACATGTAGTTCAGCTTGTTAGTTCAGCTGTATAGTTTAGTGTAGTTGTTAGACTAGATTAGACTCCTACCTATTTCAAAACTAACGAATCGTGGGTATTTTAAAAGAAAGGTTAAGGGATTCTACGGATATTTCAAAAGACGTATCTTTTCTTAGAAACTCCGTAGCCCTTATTTTCAAAACACCGCGATTCGTGTTATTTCAAAAGTCACTATTGTAGGACTTATATTAGGGTAATGCAGTTTAGTTATCGTTGTGTCTAGTATTCAGCTCCCGCATATTATTGTTGTTGCTCCGCATCGCATACTTATTATAATTCATATTTCATTATTGATATCATGCTGTTAGGACACCATCACCATTACCGATGATGCGTATGTACCACGTACACTTACTTGCCGGCTCACACACATCTTCATCGGTAATTGCCTTGTCACGTACACTTAGAAAATACTATTACATTGACATAGCCTGTTAGCTAATAGTTTAGACATGATATTAGTGTACTTGCCTTATATGCTAGTTTAGACATTGTAGTTATTACCTGCTACTTCATGCATACTGTTATTCATTGTTATGCCGCATTCATGGATTCTCATGCATATATTCACTATTTTACGTGCTATTGAGGTTTTGGATTTGGATTTCCATGAGATTTTCTGGATTTGGGGGAAAACCGCAAAACTTATACAAACTTCTTCTCTCTCTTTTTAAATGAAAAGCGCTGTTTTCCCATGATGTATGAGTCGTCCACCATGAATTTGCTGATGGATTTCGAGACCCGATTCGAAGAGACGGATGAACCATTTCGGGTACATGGTGGACCCGGTAAGGTACCCCGGGGCAAGAAGCGCGTGATGATGACGATGTGAGCCTGGCAGGGGAGCACTACCTACCGGTTACCCGACGCATCGGATATCCAGAGGATACCGTCGCGGTCTTGAGATTGATGGTAGGGGCCGGTCTGGACTGACGGCGCCCTAGATAGTGAGATTGACATACAGAGATTCTGAGATATTGAGGTACAGAGATTGCGACACAGAGATATCAAGAGATTTGGATACTTGTTTTGTGTCGATGCTAGGCACTGTTTATGCTGATTTCATTTATGATACCTTGTTTTTAAAAATATACAGAAATCTCACTAATTTATGACAGCAGTTTTCATCAGTACATGCATTCTGTTTCATGCATTCATACATCATTCTGATGATATATTGCTACCTGAGGCACTGACACAGGCACATGGGATTACACTCGGGTTAGATATTTACCCTAGCCATTGTTATAGGCTGCATGTTATATATTTGAGGATATATTATGATCGTTAACCTAGGATTGCGTTGTTCATGCGATTTCTGTTCGTAGATGTTTTTCTACTCACGAGTTGGCAACTCACCCCCGTTGTGCCACAGTTTCTTGCAGGTTTTTCCGTACAGGTTTCATTACGGCTTTGCTAGCACTGCTTCTTTCGGGTGACTTGCTAGTAGGTGGGTTTATTGGTATCGTACCCATCATATTACTTTGTATAATATTATTCAGTTGTATCTAGTAAATTCCATCAACCAAACATGTATTTATTTTGAGATAGAGACCAGTGATGTTATTCTTTCGACCTTAGAGTCGCGCGTTATATTTCTGTGAATTTCTTGTAGTTTTGAGTTTCCTTTTGATTTTTGATCCTCGCCCTTGGCGTTGTATATTATATTACTTGTGTGGTTATGACCGTCGATTGACGAATAGCTAGCTCCCGCTTGGGGATGCCTTTTATTGATTTCGTATACTATTCATGTTGTATCCCGTTTGGGGTCCAGTATTTACAAAGGAGACTCTGCCGAAATTTTCAAGAAATATTTGATGTTTTTAAAAACGCATAATTCGGCTTATGCTAATAAAACTACTTGATTTAAATTGGTTTTTCCTTCACTCTACTACTTTTCTTGGTTTGGATTTCTGCGTTTTCGGCTTACTTAGATTACGTACGCCTCGAGACGTTTCGTAGTTTAAGTGTCGGTCATGTTCCGTACTTTCGAGACGTGACAAAGTTGGTATCGGAGCGTTAGGTTTTACCTTCGGAGCATAGGATGACCCTTGGTTGATGGAATAGGTGACTAAAGTAGAGTGACGTACCGTGGGTATATTCCGCGGCATACTTACGATACGCTACTCCACTTAAGAAGCCTTAGGATGTACATTTCTTTGTTCAGTATTATATCCATTCCTGATTTAGCCTCATCGGTACCAATTATGGTTTGCTTCCACGATTACGGTCAGGAAGAGCTACGGCTAGAGTTGCGGTCAGCATGAGTTCGTCACGAACGAGGACTGACCATGGCGTAATTCCGGCGACACACGATTGCGGAGATGTGTCTTTTTATTGTGTTTTCGCGCTACGAGCGTTGGATGGATTGCTGTTTGAGATTACTCAGACATGCAGATCAGCCCCATAGGATTGAGCCAATGACAGAGGCCAACCAGATTTTGATGACCGTTGGTGTATTGCTTATTCATGATGATTGAGGCACTGTTCAGCGTGCAGACGAGTGAGCCAGTCATTGCTGTGAACGACGAGATATCGCCCCAGATGTTGGAGCTATTGCAGGACGAGTTGTACTAATAGATGATAGAAGGTCGCTAGTCACCCGAGGATGAATGACTAGGACAGGTGGTTCGTTCGCCTACCCCGATGCGAGGTCATCAGATAGATTGATTCCAGCTAGAGACGACTTCACGCGGAGACGTTGAGAGTTGACAAAGATGATCGAATGTCAGCAACCTATTATTCCAAGTTTAAAGTATTCGGAAAGGCATGCAGGCAATTCTATAGACCCTCTAGAAGAATGAAACCCTAACTCGACTTAATGCCCGTGTGAAAGCCTTTGAACCTTAGGGTTTGCGGCAGTTCCGCGGCGCCATTAGTGAGGCTTGGGTTTGCCCTTCTACGGCTGGACCATCGATGCTGTGGTACGTACTCGATACTGTTGAACTGTACCCAAGATGTTGAGCTCTTGGGGGATTATGAGGTTTTGACGAATCGATCGGATCGTTCAATTTCATTCGGATGCCAGGTGGTGAGATACATTTCTTAGGAGACTCCAGATACGAGGATAGTCATAGGAGCTCAGTCCATGCAGCCATGACGAGATGAGTCTGAAGCAGTCGACATTAAAGAAAGTGGAGTAAAGAGGTCCGTATAAGATCTGGATAAGATGACGTTCCACTCCACCGACATCAGAGATGCGATACGCATGCCGAGGCATTGTACTTGGATATACCTTCCAGAAGGAGTCGCTGTGAGTATGCAGCCATTCCGGAACGAGAACAGATCTAGTAAGGAACGATGACTTCCGGACAGTTCGGTAGAGACGAGATTTGGGAGAGATCTCGATAGGACCTTTCTGGAATAAATTACGAGAAGACTTGGACCCAGGAGTGGTCATGTTATGCATACCGAGTTCAGGATCGTCGACGAGACATGCTATGAGTGACCACGACAGTTGGCCAGAGATTCTTGGAGGATGTGCTTGAGCGGGACTATTCCGCCATATTTGATTTCGGTATTTTGGACGATCTATTCGCATGACTGATTTTGATGATTGAGTTTCATGATATTTGTTTTCATGTACCATGGTTGCACCTACTGAGTATTTACGATTTTTGCACAGTTGTTGCACTTGATATCATTTTCGTGCCATGGTTTCGCATGTTTATGATTTTATGGGTTTCATACAGTTGAGTTGATTTTGTGCGTATGTACGCACATGATTTGGTTTTTACACTCGGTATAGTTCATATATGCTTGCAGTGCAGTGTTACGTATATTGTGCATTTAGATGCACCGGACTTCGATTTCGATTGTGATGTTTGGTATTTGTTTTGTGCACCTTGTGCACCTGATTGGATTTTGCGCATATTCGGCGCTTGATATTGGATTTCATGATTTCGTACACGATGGATGCACCTGATTGATTTTAGCGCATGTTGGGCGCATATTTTGAGGTGCGATTTTGGTGCACACCAGATGCACTAAATCGAGATTCTTCGTGCATGTCAGATGCACCTGATCTTGCTGTCAGGCACCCACGTTGCCTATGACAGATGATTCGTGCACACCCGATGCACTTAGATCTTGTTTCTGTGCACATGTTGGCACATATATGGATTTTGATTTCCGTGCGCACCAGACACACGTAGTATTCGTATGCATATTTTGGGATTGATTTCTTATAGAGCAGTACGTTTTAAGATATTTGCTATGTGTTTTCATACTGATCAGGACTAGTCAGAGGACAGTACCTGAATGTATTTTGCATGCATTGATAGCTATCGAAGGGAATTTCGAAAAGCGAGCTATAGTCTCAGTATTTACCTACGTGTCTGATATGACACGAAACGTTTAAAACAAGAAAACCCTTCTAAATTGTTTCCCAAAATGGCGGAACGTACAGTTCAAACAAAAGGTATATATGTATATGATTATTTGTTTATGATAGACGTCCGCCACTGTGCAGTGTTATGCGTATTGTACAGCGACTTTAAGAGATTTGGCATGCATTCCCTTCATATATTTACATATATAGATTTAATATTTACGTGTATAGTTTCGAGATATATCATATTGGTTTTGTATTGGATTTGACATTTGTGTCTTTACCATGACTCCGATGATTGCCAGATGCTTGACGGAGTTTTGATTTTGAGTTATATGCTCATTTTTCATGCGCATGCGCTGCGCTACGATTTGTTTTATATATTTACGATTTCGGAACCCCGACGACTTGATTGTTTTGCTTAGATGATTTAGTATTTGGGGGGAGTTTTAATTTAAATTCGGGGACCGAATTTCTTTAAGGGGGGAAAATTGCAACGTTTTGAAAATCGTTTCGGTGAAATTTCGGAAAATCGGTAAAATAAGAGGGGTTTCCGTAAAAAGTCAAAATACAAATATCATTATTATAAAATTAAATATATATATTCTAGCCATATAATTACTATTAATTGGTGTTTATTGAGCCGCTGGTGAAATTTCAAATTTTCTGAAAATTTTTCCGAAATTAATTATTTTAATATTATTTTAAGCCGCCACTAATACATTTAATTAGGGAAAATTACAAATTGGAATGAGTTGAAAAAAATTTTGTGCATCATAACACATTAAACAAAATTTTATCATGTGGTTTTTGAAATGAAATGGTTTCCCAAAACGGTTTAGAAAATATCGAAGAAAAAAGCTTTTTCGGTGAAATTAGTGTTAATGGGAATTGGGGTAATACATTTAACTTTTTCCCTAACCCATGTAAGTGCACGGCGGCGCCCCGGCCTCCATCCCGAGGCCAAATGCGGAAGCGAAAAACTTTAATTTTGCAAACTAGCAAACCGGCACCACCGCGCACTAAACACCCGGATCGGGCCATTAAACTAGTCCTAGCTAACTACAAGACGGGTTAGAGATATACCGAGTGATCCGAGTCCTCCGGTCTTCTCGTCGTCGTCCCGATCTCCTACGGAAAATCCGGTCGTCGCCTCCTCGCCGGAAGGGCACCACATCGCCTGCATCTTTTACGGGCTCCCACCTCAATACTGAGGCAACTCGGGCGCGAAGTTGGCTAGCCGACGCGTCCAAGATTTGCTGTAGAATGTAGTGTAGAGGCTATGTCTCATTGGGGTTTAGTTGCCATGGAGGATGGAGGAAGAGTTTAAGGAAAATTGGTGCTTTCAATTTTTAGCAAGGAAATGAGATGATCAAATCTACACAAAAATGAACCTCTCTCATTTTTCTCTCCCTCTCAATGTGTGGCCGGCCTCCTCTAATGAGAAATGGTGGTGGAGGGATAAACATAATACATGAGGGAGGTGAGTGTAGTAAAAGGTGGAGGGTGACCACATCCAAAGCAATGATAACCATGTCACACTAAATCAAATCCATTTCAAATCAATTCCTAATCAACTCTAATCACCATGAATACATGAAATGATGATAGAAAAGAATGGTATCAAAATATGCTCTCATAATTAATCCATATGCAAGAAAACCCCCTCCACAAATGTTATTTGCAAACTTGCAAATAACCCCCTCCATCGGAAAAGTCCGGCCGGGAAAGAATAAAGGAAAACCGGCCGGGACGGAATGCAAACCGGCAACTCCAGAAAACTGGTCCCGTAATAAATTACAGGAAAACCCCGCAACTGTGCATACACACCCGCATCTGTATTCCGACCGGATACAAATGCAAATGAGACAAAATCTACACCTGTACTATACTAGGATCCGGCTTAAACCAAAGTCGGCTAGTAATATCCGTTCGATCCTGATCCGTGCAATACCGCACGTATCCGATCAAACCTTGCTATATATCTATACGGCCCCTAGTACTTACCGTCCGATCCTGATCCGTGCAATACCGCACGTATCTGATCGGACTCTGCCATATCTCCATACAGCCTCTACAGCGTTTCGCCCGAAACTTGAGTAACTGTAAGTGTGGTGGACTCTAAAGACTCGTCAATACTATGGCTGTGGATTTAACCACCAGCACGTCAGAGGTATAAGCCAATACGTGACGGGCCACCAGCTATTGACCAAAAGGGACGTCGATGAGCGAACTCATCCTGACACCCTACTGAGCCTGTTAGTGACAATATCCGTACAGTCCGGTCCGTTCGTCTATGAGCATCGCATGGTGGGCCTAGGGGGTTGGTAAAATTCAGACCCCCAAAAGCGGTACAAGTCATGTCGGAGTGTAGCCCAGAACACCCTGAGATACTACTGGAATACCTACCAGTAAATCTCCTGCCTTGGCCAAGGACTTCGTGTAATGGCTCTCCTAGACACAGCGCGAACTCACCCCCAATACCGGGTGAGACGAACCCCTGAAGATCCGCTCACTGCCTCCATGTGGCTCGGGACTGTACCCAACTAATACCTGTTTGCACGTCTCCTTTGAGCATGGTAGGGTAGTAATCAAAGTACAGTGGGAACTCACACGAGAAAAATGACGATCCCCAGGTCGATGAACTAAGCTGTACACATGTCACCAGGGAACTGCTATCTGAAGTCAAGTATAAGACCAACTAGCATGTTCCCGGCGAGTCCTGTCCGGTGTACTCATAGCCCAATGAGCACCTGTATACATCTTAGGTGAACTAACTGACACCAGTGGCTTGTGAGACCGGCCACCGCCCCTCGTCGGGGTCTCGACTGTATACACTAGTCTACTCTGGAAAATCGATGCCCTGTCTCGAAACTCCCACGACTAGGGACCTTTTAAGGATGTGCTTATAGACTACCAGCTCCCACATATACGATCACTCTCATACTGCTGGCAGTCAAGCAAGAATCCTAGGGGCTCTATCAACGTGCAATAGCGACCTGTCAGGTCACCTAAAGCAGTACACGATGATAAAGGTAAACCAGATACATACTATCATCTCGAGTAAGACTGCCTACCGGGATAGGTCCTTCCTCAATCATTGCAATCACGTGCCTGTGATCCATTAATTGACTCTGAGGGCACTATCTCCATCAATCTCCCACTTTCACTCAAGGCTAATTATTGCGATGTCGCATACTCACAGCTCGTGTGATACCGAACACCCAACTCCTCTACTAGTCAGTCTTACAAAACTCGTTTGCGAAACTATTGCGTTCGAGGAATAGCCTCAGTGAGTGGATCCGCTTTGATGTTTCTTTCTATGTCTCTCTATATCTCAAGTTCGCGGAGAAAACCATCTCCCGAAATGAGCAATACCTGTCTTAGAATGTCTGGATGTCTGATGGGACCTAGCTCATAAATGAACTCCAAATCCAAATTTCTTAAACTGTATCGTCAACTGAACTTAATCAGTATCCTAGGCCATGCCTCCCTCAGTATTGCCTTGGACCATCTGTCCAAAATACTGCCCCTCGTCAGAAGGAAAAACTATAACTCTGACAGCCACTCTGCCATCCAGGTCACCTTGGAAGCCTGGAATGATAGATGTCTCCCGAAGGAGACTGCTGTTATCATATTTCTAGAACATCTACTAATGTTCTAAAGCTGCTCCCGACTGTTTCCCCAGGATTGGATCAATATCAACTTATTGCATCTAGTGCAAGAACAACATCTGGTGTGGTACTTTGACATCTCATGATTGACTCAATTGCCTAAGCAAGTGATCTATCAATCATGCACATCCCTCTCCCCTTTAGTCTGTATGACACCTTTAGAGAGGGTGACTCCATCACCTGCAGGTACACTACCATGCCAGGAGTCGTCCATTCTAAATACTCTTAGAATGCTGTCTAAGTAACTCAATTAGGAAACCATCCAAATCTAGATCTAATACCATAGATCCAGTAACCAGTATGTCTGATATAATGTCCAAGTCCCATGTGGAGAAACCACTGTGTGACGACCAAAGTATAACCGATCATAGTATAGGAATATCACTTCCTACCCTGTGTATGTCATCCAAATACCATGACATCACACCCTACTACCTTCTTAACAGATCAATCCCCTATTATGACGAAGTCAAACCTATGACTGTCACATCAGAAATAGATGATCTATCTCCGCTATATCTGCTTTAGTATATAAATAGACATAAGCCACTTGTCCACCAATGCTTCCGCTGCTCCCACTGACCACGACAACCCTCTGGCAGAGTCATATACACGTACATTTCTAAAACTAGTTTAGAAAGACGCTATACTCATCCTCATGCCAGGTCTCACAGTCTGGAACAATAGCAATGGTAAGTCTGGGTAAACAAGAACCTCCCTGCCACCGTCCTTGAGTCTACCGGAGTACCTCTCGGGTGCCTGAGGTTACCCACCGTATCTGCGGAGTGGCCAATGGAATGTCAAACCAGATTGAATCTTTAGGTTCCTATCAAATCTTCAGTAATCTCTTTAGGTTCCTATCAAATCTTCAGTAATCGTTTGTGGTTCTGGAATCACTTCCAGTTCTACCATACTCCCACTACTGTTTTTCTGAAAAAATCCATTTTTTTTAATAAAACTGTGGCGGGTCAAGAACAATATCACTATTGATCTTCTAGATGGTAGAAAGTCAACCCTCGTCATAGCCTGGGTCAACCCACAAACAGCCATTACAGAAACGTGCCTTGAGTTGTCTAGTGTCTGGTTTTAATCATAAGCCGGACAACTCCCCGTACCTTAATATCGTTAAGATATGAACTGTTCTATATCCAATATAAACCAGAGGCACTGATTTAATTGAACCAGATTCAAATCAGGCAGCTGTCTCCAGTGCATGTCAACTAAATGGAAGGAGGCCTCTCAGCGTTACTCAACTTAGGAATGCTTCCAATTATGAGTAACCTGAAAGAGAAACAAGTTCCCTAAATCATTACTATCAACTGAATACCATACACAAGTATCTACATCTTCGATCACTTTGAAGAATCCCGATACTTGCTACACCTGGTTCTCTACTCTATTCAAATACCTATAACTTCTCAAAATTCGGACCCTGTGTTTCTACGAAACACCTGTCTAAAAACTAGAGAATTCATAAGTAAACCGAATATAGTACGAGAACCAACCCCTCTGTCCTCATGGATGCTGGACAATATACAATACTCTGTATAAGTCCCTTGAGTCTGATTACTCATTCACTGTGTGTCGTAGGTTGAAAACTGTACTTATGGTTAAGAAGAATTACACCGCTGTTTAATGCTCCTTACCTAACCATCCACTGATATAGGTAAATGTCATGGACATAATCTCAAAAAGGTATATCTCACTCTATTAAAATAGACGTACAGATATATCAATTTGAAATTGGTGCACAAGAACGGATATTCAAAACCAAATATTTGCCGACCGGCAAACAACCCAGGTGACTTCCTCAAATATCACCAATTACAACGAATTCCGATATAATGAGGATGATCACCTAATTCCCAATAACTTACTCCCACTCAACATCTGTAAAACCATACAGATATGAGAATCAAACCTGGTAAATACATACCCTGGAGCAAGTGTCTAATTGGGAAATCAGTTTTCTTTTAACAGTACACAGTGAAACATTGAAATGTTTCACTGGGGTATCCCGGTATTCCTAGTAATGCCTCTTCCAGATTCACGACTGTAACCGTATAGTTCTTTGCCACCTCTCCAAATCCCTTTATATGTCTTTAGTCATTACCTTCTGCACACCCTTTAGGCGAAATGGTTTTCTTCCTTCCCTACCGTTCGGCACCAGCCTATGGTTTGGAAGAAGACTATCCAATAAGCATAATGGGTGTACTGTCCTAATCCTAAGACCACTCGCAATGCGAGAGAAGGTGAAGATAAAAGACAACCAAATAAACCTTATTCCTATTTCTCCTGAACCAGAATCCATCCCCGAACTGGAACAAGTTCCTTTCGAGTTCGTATATAATCATACGATGGAGTATCCAATAAACTGTGGATCTTCGTAGTGATACGGAGTGTCCTAGAGAAATACAAAGATGATTTAGGATTGGCGAAGAAATACTTGGTCTGGTCGTGAATAGCAGTCGCAATTTACTTTGCCCTCTAACTAATCCCTTTCTTTTTCTTGACCCAATACCTTCTGTACACCGTTTAGGCTAACTGGTTTTCTTCATTCCCTACCGGTCGGCACCAGCCTAAGGTTTGGAAGAAGACTATCCAATCTGCGTAATAGGTGTACTATCTCCTAAACCAAAGAGTACTCGCAACCTGAGAGAAGGTAAAAGGAAAAGACAACTGAATAGTCCTATCCGTTTCCTCCAGAACCTGAAACCATCCTCGAATAAATTCCTTCGAGTTCGTATCTAACCATACGATTGTTTTGTCCAATGGAAGTGGACGTTCGTAGTAATACGGGGTGTCCTGGAGAAAAAAGTAAAAGTAGGAGTGGCAATGAGGTTAGCGACTCTGAAAATCCAAAAGCCAGTATTAATGAAGGTTCGGTTAATTTGGTCACTGAGTCATAGTCTTAGGGTCGGGTCAATGGTCGCTGCCAGAGAGAGAGAGAGAAAAGAAACACTCAGCGTGCACTCTAACCTAGATCAGAATGGTTATCACTTTATCTAATTTGGAAACCTCCCACTGTACTGTCAAATTCTCCTCCAAACCTGAAAGAAGAATTAGTCGGGATCACCCGAGGAGTAAACCAACTCATCAGTGGGAATCGGGATCCAACTATCATCGCATAATAACGTGACAAAATCCGCTCACGGTATCACACTCCAGAAGGTATGCGCATATCTGGCAAGTTTCAGTTCTTTTGAAACTCCCGATGTGGATTTCTGCCCTATGCTCTTATGACCTTGACGAAGGTCAACAAATCATAAGTCATATGTCAAGTTCCACCCGTCACTGTCCAGGTTAATTTGAACCCACCCGTACAAGCCCTTGACGAAGGTCAACAAGGCTATACGACTGTCCCAAACCAACGCATCTATCTATTCATCAGAAAGGTAACAAGCAGCTACCATACACTATGCCTTGACGAAGGCCAACAAACATAGCATGAATACTACGTGCTACCCGTCTGAAACGACGGAGGGCTACGAATGGTTTCTGGCGAAAACCTTTAACGTAATGAATTTGATATCGTTGAAGGAACGAATAGCTTTTTAGAAAATATAGTGACGAAAACCTTTACTAAAGAGGTCACTCCCGGTGAAGGGATCTCGGCTCTTTCCCTGTAGAATGGGGTGCAGGATATTCCAAATGAATACCACGATGCAAAGCAAAAGTAATCGGCTAAAGTGAAGTTAATGCCCTGACGCAAACTTCTGTCCAAGGGGTCACTCCCGGTGAAGGGATCTCGGCCCTTGCCTCGTCGACTGAGGTGTTGGATATTCATAACCGAATATCACTGTGCAAAACAAAAGTGAATGTCCTTGCAATAACAGCTTTTGAAAAGTGTTCCAACAACATCAGAATAGGTTTTTTTTTAACTTGCATTGATCCGAATCAATGCAGTCCCATCAATTGATCACACCACAAAGAACGAAAATATACTGATGTACGTATATGCCATCCGCATTTGCCACTGGGTCCCGTCATTACCCGTTATGTTAGCTAACTAACGACAGAGCGGGGACTGGACTAGCGCGGATACAAAACATATACAACATCTACTAATATATATACTAATATATTATATTCGCTCAAGGCGTGATAAAATGCAACATCACATAAATGTACAGCATCACAGAACAATACAGATATCTGGGATCCCCGAGTTTCACAGAGCCACTACTGAAACCCGACGTTCCCCTGGTCGTGTGGATAGCCTGTGCAATGAAATCCTAGACCCCTACGGGCGCGGCAAGTTACCCGCCAAAACCTGAAGCGAGGCAGCCCCCTTCAGCAACGTGAATGGACCACCCGGCACTTCACGGAATCCGGTAACTTGGGCACCCCTCATGGGTCAACCTTTACCCCCTACGAGTGCGGCGAATAACCCGCCAATTCTAGAGTGAAGCCCCCTCCGTCTCAATGCCATGAGATGCGGGCTTGTTGCCTTCTAGAACCCGGCTATCCGTGCACCCCTCCGCGGGGTAATCCTAGTACAGAAAGTAAAATATACATACAACGGGTACATCGACCGCAACCTGGTCATGCCCCAAAATAATAATACAAACAGGCAGTGACGGCAGTCCACATGTCGGACGCTCGCCCCGCAATATCAAATGTACATAATATAACAAAACTGTACTACCACTGCAACCAGGCTATCCCTACGACCGATCCGCAACATCACAGCAAAAACACAGAACATCAACGTGAATGTCGTTCGTAAATCCGTCTAACCGGGCTATAGCAGTTAGACAGGATTTACCGATCAAGTGACATTCACGGTCGCAGATATAATGTAAATACTGTGAACTAATGTGTTTAAAATATCAGATCGATCAAATTTTAACAAGTGGGCCCCCAAGTACTACTGTAGCACATCAAGAAATTCTCGGCCCAAAATTAATATTCCAAAAACCCTACAATCAACCCAGAAAGCAACTGCAGAAATTTGACGCAGTGATCACACTATAGTGCGGCGGAACTGCGGCGTAAAGGGGGTTTTAGCCGCGGTTCCGCGCTCCTATAGTCGACTCACTGTGTCGAATTTCTACAGAACTCTTAGAACTTCCATTACATCACTTTTCTACAACATGATAAATTTTTCGAGCCAGAAAAAATTCGACAGAAAACTGATGTGAAGAAAACGCGGGTTTTTGGAATTTTGGTCGATCGGAAATGTAAAACACATTAGACAAAGCTAGACTATGTTAATGGCGAGGCCCTGACACCACTGTAAGTGCACGGCGGCGCCCTGGCCTCCATCCCAAGGCTAAATGCGGAAGCGAAAAACTTTAATTTTGCAAACTAGCAAACCGGCACCACCGCGCATTAAACACCCGGATCGGGCCATTAAACCAGTCCTAGCTAACTAAAAGACGGGTTAGAGATATACCGAGTGATCCGAGTCCTCCGGTCTTCTCGTCGTCGTCCCGATCTCCTGCGGAAACTCCGGTCGTCGCCTCCTCGCCGGAAGGGCACCACATCGCCTGCATCTTTTACGGGCTCCCACCTCAATACCGAGGCAACTCGGGCGGGAAGTTGGCTAGCCGACACGTCCAAGATTTGCTGTAGAATGTAGTGTAGAGGCTATGTCTCATTGGGGTTTAGTTGCCATGGAGGACGGAGGAAGAGTTTAAGGAAAATTGGGGCTTTCAATTTTTAGCAAGGAAATGAGATGATCAAATCTACACAAAAATGAACCTCTCTCATTTTTCTCTCCCTCTCAAATGTGTGGTCGGCCTCCTTTAATGAGAAATGGTGGTGGAGGGATAAACATAATACATGAGGGAGGTGAGTGTAGTAAAAGGTGGAGGGTGACCACATCCAAAGCAATGATAACCATGTCACACTAAATCAAATCCATTTCAAATCAATTCCTAATCAACTCTAATCACCATGAATTCATGAAATGATGATAGAAAAGAATGGTATCAAAAGATGCTCTCATAATTAATCCATATGCAAGAAAACCCCCTCCACAAATGTTATTTGCAAACTTGCAAATAACCCCTTCCATCGGAAAAGTCCGGCCGAGAAGGAACAAAGGAAAACCGGCCGGGACGGAATGCAAACTGGCAACTCCAGAAAACTGGTCCCGTAATAAATTACAGGAAAACCCCGCAACTGTGCATACACACCCGCATCTGTATTCCGACCGGATACAAATGCAAATGAGACAAAATCTACACCTGTACTATACTAGGATCCGGCTTAAACCAAAGTCGGCTAGTAATATCCGTTCGATCCTGATCCGTGCAATACCGCACGTATCCGATCGAACCTTGCCATATATCTATACGGCCTCTAGTACTTACCGTCCGATCCTGATCCGTGCAATACCGCACGTATCTGATCGGACTCTGCCATATCTCCATACGGCCTCTACAGCGTTTCGCCCGAAGCTTGAGTAACTGTAAGTGTGGTGGACTGTAAAGACTCGTCAATACTATGGCCGTGGATTTAACCACTAGCACGTCAGAGGTATAAGCCAATACGTGACGGGCCACCAGCTATTGACCAAAAGGGACGTCGATGAGCGAACTCATCCTAACACCCTACTGAGCCTGTCAGTGACAATATCCGTACAGTCCGGTCCGTTCGTCTATGAGCATCGCATGGCGGGCCTAGGGGGTTGGTAAAAGTCAGACCCCCAAAAGCGGTACAAGTCGTGTCGGAGTGTAGCCCAGAACACCCTGAGATACTACTGGAATACCTACCAGTAAATCTCCTGCCTTGGCTAAGGACTTCATGTAATGGCTCTCCTAGACACAGCGTGAACTCACCCCCAATACCGGGAGAGACGAACCCCTGAAGATCCGCTCACTGCCTCCATGTGGCTCCGGACTGTACCCAACTAAAACCTGTTTGCACATCTCCTTTGAGCATGGTAGGGTAGTAATCAAAGTACAGTGGGAACTCACACGAGACAAATGACGATCCCCAGGTCGATGAACTAAGCTGTACACATGTCACCAGGGAACTGCTATCTGACGTCAAGTATAAGACCAACTACCATGTTCCCGGCGAGTCATGTCCGGTGTACTCATAACCCAATGAGCACCTGTATACATCTTAGGTGAACCAACTGACACCAGTGGCTTGTGAGACCGGCCACCGCCCCTCGTCGGGGTCTCGACTGTATACACTAGTCTACTCTGGAGAATCGATGCCCTGTCTCGAAACTCCCACGACTAGGGACCTTTTAAGGATGTGCTTATAGACTACCAGCTCCCACGTCTACGATCACCCTCATACTGCTGGCAGTCAAGAAAGAATCCTAGGGGCTCTATCAACGTGCAATAGCGACCTGTCAGGTCACCTAAAGCAGTACACGATGATAAAGATTAACCAGATAGCATACTATCATCTCGAGTAAGACTGTCCTACCGGGATAGGTCCTCCCTCAATCATTGCAATCACGTGCCTGTGATCCAATAATTGACTCTGAGGGCACTATCTCCAACAACCCACACACCCACACCTCACCCTCTCTCCCCCTCCCCATCTGGCCGGCCCCACTTTGACAGCCCCTCCCTCTTTTTCTCTCTCCAATCACCTCCTTTTGAATAGAAAAGAAAAGAAAGTGATAAAAGTAAAAGGGTGGATTTTGACTTTCCCCCACTTTCTCCACCTCTCTCTCTCTCCTCCCTCACCCCTCCCCACATTTCTGGCCGAATTTTCTGGCCTCAAAACAGCAGCCCCCCTTCCCTCTTCTCCTCTCTTTTCCATAAAAAAAAATTGTCAAAAAATCAAGTAAAACCTCACCGAAATCCAAATCCGATTCCTACCCATTTTCCCTCATCTTCTTTAGCATGGATCTTGGTGCAAGGATTCCAAATTGGAGGTCAAGATTTGTATTTTGATTCATGGTTGTGAGGTATAACTTTTGACCCATTATTCTTTTTGGTTTAAATTCCTTATTGAAGCTTGTTAGGTGCTTAATTTCGGTTTAATTGAAAGTTGTGGGTTTGCAAGAGAAGGTTTAGATTAGGGTTTGTGAAAAATCTAGTTAGGGTTTTTTGTTGTGAGACTATGGTTGTGGGAGGTATTTGCCATATTAATATTTTTCTAAATCAAATTAAGTTGCTAATTTGCTTTTTGTTGATTTAAATTGTGATATTTATATAAATTGTAAACTAGGTTTTTAAAATAATTATATTCTTGTGAGATAAAATTCAAATTAAGGTTTCATGTCATTATAAATATTATATTGAGTGGTTTAATGCTTTTAGTTCATGAAAATCCAAGCTAAATTGTTGTTTGTGCATTTTTTTATAAAATTGTTAAAATTTGGGTATATTGTAAACTAGAATTTTGGGGTTAATGAAATTTATTGGGATTAAATTATGGAAATTATTTTTATGACTTATTTAAGATATTTAATAAGTATTATGGCCGCTAGATTTGTTTAAACATCGAGTTTTGTACTAAAACGGGTAATTTTTGCTTGCTAGATTTTCGGAAAAATGGCTTTTAAGGTGAATTTGGGGTTTATGTGAATTTTAACCTATTTTATATTATAATTAGTGTTCGTGAATGAGCAAATCAGAGTGTTTGGGTTTTTCTCGATGGTTTGACGTTTGTACATCGACATCGAGAGTTGGTTTGGCTATTCTTGCATGCGTAGGCGATAGGTTTTGACCTATGCGTCATACGCGTGCCCATTTGATTTTCGTATGTCGTTTCGATTTTGAATTTGGTTTTAATGCGATACGGTGCGTTATGATATGTGGGTACCCCATGCAGACTTCGAGATGACAAGCAAGCGCGTAGCGACATCGGCACCGGCAAGCAAGGACCAGATGAGTAGATTTATATCTATGGGGAGAAGTCGGGTGGATGGCGTATAGCACCCCCACAGTTCGTGGTGATGTATACGAATACGTATACACACATATATTTTGATTATATATTTTATGTTGATATGAGACTTGATGATAAAGGTAGATTATAGGTGTTCATGGATTAATTTAGTGTTAGTTGCGAAACCCTAGAGTAGTTGTTACACCCACACACGCACACACACACACATGCATACATCTATGTTATTGCCTGTGCGTATATGGGGAGATGTGTTTATGTGTTCACTTGGGTATGGGACTAGGTGTTCACATACTGGATTTGCGGATGATACTTGGGATTGAGATGAGTCGATGAGATTTGAGTTGAGGCCGTGAGATCGGTGATATGGCAGGATTCGTACTTGAGATACGTCCTGATGTTATAGCGGATCTTTGAATGAAAATGCCATGTGAATAGTTATATTAGTAGTGTACTAGACGTAGGTTGGTACCCCAGATGATGATATTGATAAAGAGGATACTAGATGAACAGTGTGATGAGTATGATATTGACCCGTACCCAAATTTGGGGATGCCGTAGGACAGATTTACGTACGAGCTATATATTGATGATCGATCCGCACTCTTGACTTGGGATGTCTGATTATAGATATGGTATCGGATATGATATTATTGAGGCGGGATCACCGACTAATATATATACAGGTATGTATACGTATCGACTCAGATGTTAGGCGGTTTCCTTACATGTAGTTCAGCTTGTTAGTTCAGCCGTATAGTTTAGTGTAGTTGTTAGACTAGATTAGACTCCTACCTATTTCAAAACTAACGAATCGTGGGTATTTTAAAAGACAGGTCAAGGGATTCTACGGATATTTCAAAAGACGTATCTTTTCTTAAAAACACCGTAGCCCTTATTTTCAAAACACCGCGATTCGTGTTATTTCAAAAGGCACTATTGTAGGACTTATATTTGTTAGTTGTATGTATGCCCTAGATGCCAGTATTGTACAGATGATGTATATTTATATTGGATGCTTGTACATATATAGAGAGGACTTTCTTGCTCGACATGATAGTATGATATCTGGTTGCACTTTACTTTAACATGTATACTTGTCTCTTTATACTGTCTTATCATTACATGTTGGTAAAGCCATTAGGATGTGTACTTGACTACCTGGACTATGATGCGGATCATACTAGTGGGGACATGGTAGTCTATTAAGTACATCCTTCAAGGTCTCTAGTCGTGGGTGTATCGAGACGGGGCATCGATATACCAGTGTAGACTAGCGTATACGCTTCTCGACCCATGAGATGGGCGATGGATGATCTCATATCCATTGGTGTTTGACATCAGAGATGTTATACGGGTGCTCAGTAGAGACTGGGTACACTGGACGGACTCGCTGAGAACTCCCAGATGGTATTATACCTCACGTCAGATGGCAGTTCTCTGGTGACACTTGTGCAGGTTAGTCTGTAGACCCGAGATCGTCATAGAGTCTTGTATGATTCCCACTGTGCTTTGATTTCCACCTTACCATGTCCATGAGGGCATGCAAAACGGTGGTTTTTGGGTACAGTCCCGAGTCACATGGAGGCAATGAGCGATAGGAGGGGTTTCATCTCTCCCGGTATTGGGGGTTAATGTTGCGCTGTGCTCGATTGGCTATAACAGGGAAGTCCCTGGCCAGGGCTGATTTAGAGATTTGCTGGTAAGTGTTACCAGTAGTTTCTCGACCCGTTATGAGCCTCACATCGGCACGACTTATCGGTTATTGGGGTCTGATGTTTACCACCCCTAGACTTGATATGCGGTATATCAGACGAGGAGACCGGAATGTACGTGAAGTGTTACCGGTAGGCTTTTACAGGAGTTGGAGCGGGTTTGCTTGCTGTTCTTCTGATCGCTCAATAACCGGGTAGCCGTTACGTCCAGCTAGTACCGCTGACGGCTTGTGGGTGCGTGATGTGATCATCACCTACTGCCAGCGTATTGACGAGTCTTTAGAGTCCTACATAGAGGTTTTACTGGCTCAGGCAAAATGAAATAGGAGCGTATATGTGATATGTGCGGGACCGAGAATAATGCATGTATGTGATACCGTATTCTATTCTCGTGACTTCTTGTATCGGTCAGTTATATATGATATGACCGGGTTATCGAATCAAGTGTTGATTCGATAAGTCGATACGATCAATGTTAGTCGGTTATATAAGATATGACCGGATTATTAAGTCAAGTGTTGATTTAATAATTAAGTGTATAATTGTATATTAGATATACTAATTTACCTTTACTAACACTTGTTCACTTTAGGGTTTTTCTCACATGAACACTTGAATATATATATATATATGATATATATATATATATTAAAAGTGTTTTCTTTTGTATCATGGTTGATGATACACCATACATGGGTGTTCAAGACATACACCATACTATTTTGGATGGTGGTTAATATTTATCTAAAGTAATTACAAATTAGTGAAGCTTATATCATAAGCATGAAGCTTGTAGAAGCTTTTGGATGCTTTGACAAAGTCCACTTAATTTGTTTTTCTTTAGATTTTTATTAACCTAACCAACTTGCCTTAGCCAGGGTTATGTCCCACCATGAGTTAGTATATGATACTCAGTCACCATGGTTAGTATTCTCACTTAATCATTATCCTCATTTTCTTTTCTTTAGTTCATCATCTTCTTCTTCATTGAGCAAGAGAAAAAGCTTGCTAGGGTTTTGAAAAAAGTGAGATAGATTGTGAGAAACAAAAATCCAAAGAGAACCCACTTCCTATTTCTCCATACTCTACTAGATTAGCACTTTAGTATAGGGTGTTTGCTTCACTAATTCTCTAGTTAGTGAAGTAGGAGCTTGAGTCGGAATTCCCTCGACGTAGATCATCTTCGGCCTCGGAGATTTCAAGCAAGGTCGCACCTTTCGCCTCGTGAAGCCATGCAAGGGTCCGGGAGAACCACGATCGCAACGAAGGGACTTCATCAAGGAACCAAAGAAGTGAAGGACCGATCTACAAAGGTTGTATTTCGAATTCCCTTTAGAGTAAAGTTTTTTACTTGCTATATGATTCGCTTAAACTCTAGTATACGATCTTGCTTAGTGTTATTCGGCACATAAAAAAATTAATTTTGGCATGGTTGATACCTTGTAGAGCCTTGTTAGTGTGCCTAGTAACCCTACAGTATTAGGGTAATGCAGTTTAGTTATCGTTGTGTCTAGTATTCAGCTCCCGCACATTATTGCTGTTGCTCCGCATCGCATACTTATTGTAATTCATATTTCATTATTGATATCATGTTGTTAGGACACCATCACCATTACCGATGATGCGTATGTACCACGTACACTTACTTTCCGGCTCACACACATCTTCATCGGTAATTGCCATGTCACGTACACTTAGAAAATACTATTACATTGACATAGCCTGTTAGCTAATAGTTTAGACATGATATTGGTGTACTTGCCTTATATGCTAGTTTAGACATTGTAGTTATTACCTGCTACTTCATGCATACTGTTATTCATTGTTATGCCGCATTCATGGATTCTCATGCATATATTCACTATTTTACCTGCTATTGAGGCTTTGGATTCGGATTTCCATGAGATTTTCTGGATTTGGGGGAAAACCGCAAAACTTATACAAACTTCTTCTCTCTCTTTTTAAATGAAAAGCGCAGTTTTCCCATGATGTATGAGTCGCCCACCATGAGTTTGCTGATGGATTTCGAGACCCGATTCGAGGAGACGGATGAACCGTTTCGGGTACATGGTGGACCCGGTAAGGTACTCCGGGGCAAGAAGCGCGTGATGATGACGATGTGAGCCTGGCAAGGGAGCACTACCTACCGGTGATTTTACCCGACGCGTCGGATATCCGGAGGATACCTTTGCGGTCTTGAGATTGATGGTAGGGGCCGGTCTAGACTGACGCCCCCCTAGATAGTGAGATTGACATACAAAGATTTTGAGATATTGAGGTACAGAGATTGCGACACAAAGATATCGAGAGATTTGGATACTTGTTTTGTGTCGATGCTAGGCACTGTTTATGCTGATTTCATTTATGATATCTCGTTTTTAAAAAGATACAAAAATCTCACTAATTTATGACAGCAGTTTTCATCAGTACATTCATTCTGTTTCATGCATTCATACATCATCCATATGATATATTGCTACCTGAGGCACTGACACAGGCACATGGGATTACACTCGGGTTAGATATTTACCCTAGCCATTGTTATAGGCTGCATGTTATATATTTGAGGATATATTATGATCGTTGACCTAGGATTGCGTTATTCATGCGATTTTTGTTCGTAGATGTTTTTCTACTCACGAGTTGGCAACTCACCCCCGTTGTACCACAGTTTCTTGCAGGTTTTGCCGTACAGGTTTCATTACGGCTTTGCTGGCACTGCTTCTTTCGGGTGACTTGCTAGTAGGTGGGTTTATTGGTATCGTACCCATCATATTACTTTGTATAATATTATTCAGTTGTATCTAGTAAATTCCATCAACCAAACATGTATTTATTTAGAGATAGAGACCAGTGATGTTATTCTTTCGACCTTAGAGTCGCGCGTTATATTTCTGTGGATTTCTTGTAGTTTTGAGTTTCCTTTTGAGTTTTGATCCTCGCCCTTGGCGTTGTATATTATATTACTTGTGTGGTTGTGACCGTCGATTGACGAAGAGCTAGCTCCCGCTTAGGGATGCCTTTTATTGATTTCGTATACTATTCATGTTGTATCCCGTTTGGGGGCCAGTATTTACAAAGGAAACTCTGCCGAAATTTTCAAGAAATATTTGATGTTTTTAAAAACGCATAATTCGGCTTATGCTAATAAAACCACTTGATTTAAATTGGTTTTTCCTTCACTCTACTACTTTTCTTGGTTTGGATTTCTGGGTTTTCGGCTTACTTAGATTACGTACGCCTCGAGATGTTTCGTAGTTTAAATGCCGGTCATGTTCCGTACTTTCGGGACGTGACAATAATATAAACATTCGTCTCAGGCAGTAATATGATCTTATCACAGAACATTGCAGCAGAAGATAACATATGAAATATTGGATATACTAGGATTTCCGTGTTTTACGCGAGCCTGTATAAAACGCGGATTCCACGGTCGCGATGAATAGCCAATCTCACACCCCTAGACCCCTACGAGAGCGGCAAGCAACCCTACCAATTCTTGAGTTAGGACACCCGGTCTCGACTCCTCGAGATAGTCTCCCACTGGACCATAGAACCCGGTTACTTGTGCTCCCTGCCTTGGGTCTATCCTAATGCGGAAAAGTAAATAATATACAATGGTGACATCATCCTCAACCCGGAAGTGCCCTAATAAAAGAATATTACATACAATGAATTTTACATGAATGAAATTGAAAAACCCTCATCTCACATAAGACCCCCGGCTATTCAAAACACGACGATCCAATATAACATATCACAGCAACACATAATATCGCATATCATCAACGTAAGTAAATATGCGTATCCGAATTGTCGTTGATGTATAGCAACGAAACTGGCGATACACCACATATTACACTTACGGTCGCAGAAAAGAATGTGTAAAACTACAATAGTTGGAATCCGCAACCTCCTTAGACATCTCATGCCTAACCAAATGAATTCCTTAGACATGGCATGCCTAACAATTATAAACCCCGCATTTTAGTCCCAATATCGAAAACTCTTTTCAATATCAAGTCAGGCAATTCAACATGATTCCCGACATTCTGATCGAATGCTCATCGGAAACTTTAGTAGACGGCCGCACCCCCCGATGCCGTCGACGAAGTGCACTAAGGCGGAACACCGCTGCCGCGAGCACCCGAACGGATGCTTTTGGCGACGGGCTTCTCCTATAGTCACTTGGTCGGGGCTATGGGGCGTGGCTATCTATTATGTTTACTCGGCGAGCATCCGCGTACGCTACGTGTTTGCGACGGACTTTTGATCACATCAAAATCCCGTGGCAACCGATCAAATGAGACTAAAAAATGCTAGATTTATAACATCCAAATTAGTTATCTTATAACTATTTGTGGATTCCAAATATTGAATCACATTCCAGATAAATAGATAATGTTAAACTTTCCGATCGAATAAACAAACACCCAAGAATTCCCAAATAGCTCAACACTTGAGCGGAGTTCAAAATGTCCCAGAACATGTCACAGCCGCTATGAACCAGCCGTAGAAGGGTCAAACCAACGCCTCACATGTGGCAACGCTAAACTACCACAAACCATATGGTTCAGTTGCGGTTTTGACAGTCACATAATCGAGTTAAGGTTACGTTCCTCTAGAGGGTCCACAGATTCGCTTGCATGATTTTTTGAAAGTTTTAAACACATGAAAAATCCAACACTTGAAAGTTTTCTGACAGGGGAAAAAGTGAGTTATTGATATCCGTTCGAACCTTTTAACACATTCTAAATTACCCGGAAAAAGTTAAACGAAGTTAAATTATCCTATCGAATCAACGAGTTCCCAATATATCCCAGAAAGCTCAGCACATTAGTAGAACTAAAAATTCCCAGAAGCATGAAAAATACCCAAGAATATACCCCTGAAGTATTATCCCCCAACTCCCAAAGTTGGCCGCGGAACCGCCGCCAAACCCATGGTTTGGCCGCGGTTCCGCGGTCGCTTGAGTGAGTTGTGGCTTCGTACTTCACAGTAATTCGTAGAATTCCCTGCATGATTTTTTGAGTATTTTTAATATGAAAAATTTCAACTTTTGAATTTTTTTTCCAGAAAGTGGGATTTATCGGGGTTTCGGAGTTCGATCGGACTTCAAACTTCGTCTAGACAACGCCTAATGCTCTAGCTTGGCTCTGATACCACAGTAGGGTTAGAATAGCACCTTAGCAAGGTTTTGGCAAGTATCAAACATGGTACTTTAAAAAATTTTGGGTGCTAAACAAACCCTAACCAAGATCTTAACTGGAGTATTAGGAATAACATAGCATGTAAACAACTTTACATCTAAGAGTTAGGGATTACAACCTTTGTAGTCCGTTCCTTCACTTCATAAGCTCTGTGTTGAGATCCCTTCACTTCGATCATCAAGTATCCGGACTCTAGAGAGGCTCCATGAAGAGAAAGATGCAAGCTTACTTCCAATCTTCAACAACTAAGATGATCTACCTTGAAGAATCTCAAACCCATGCTCATGCATCACTAATCAAGTATTAGCAAAGCAAACACCCTAATCTAAGTGGCTAGAATAGATGAGGATGATGAAGTAGGAATTTAGCTCTCTTTTGTTTTCAATTTCTCACATTATTTCATCACAACACAAAAAGCTAGAAAGGTTTTTTCAAGAGGAAGAAGAAGAAGAATTTATTTTGTGATGAATAATAAATTATTGTGTGAGGTTAGAATTGCAACCATAGGTTAAAGATAACATCCTTAACTCTTGTAGAGAATAAACCATGGGTTGAGTTTTGGGTTGGGTTAACAAATATCTTCACAAAATATCAAAGGATGTAGACTAAATTCAAAGCTTCAAGAAGCTTCCACAAAGTTCATCCATAACATTAACCCTAATCCAAACCCTTACATGTTTTATTCTCAAAACCCTAGTTGCAATTTTAACCCTTACATGTTACAATATTATATATCACATATATAATATATTTTGTAACAAAATAAAATAATACAATTAACATATATCACATATATATCAATGTATTATCCATGTGAGAAAAAGAATCTTTAAGTGAACTTATATTAGTTAATGTACTATAATATATCAAATATATAATTATACATTAAATTATCGAATCAATACTCGATCCGATAATCCGGCTATGTCACAAATAACCGACTAATATTATCTGTATCAGTTCATCGAATCAACACTTGATCCGATGACCCGGCTATATCATATATACCCGGCCGATATCACATATCGCGAGAATCTAATACGGTATCGCATACACGTATTATTCTCAGTCCCGCACATATAACATATGTGCTCCTACTCCGTTTGGCCTGAGCCAGGAAACCTCTGTGTATGACTCTAAAGAATCGTCAATACGCCGACAGTAGGTGATGATCATATCAAACACCCACAAGCTGCATGCGGTCAGCTAAATGTAACAGCCACCCAGGTATTGAGCAATCAGAAGATCAACAAGCAAGCCTGTACATTCTCCTGTGAATCCAACCAGTAACACTCCCGTACAGTCCGATCTCTTCGTTTGATATGTCGCATATCTCGCCTAGGGGTGGTAAACGTCAGACCCCAGTAGCTTGATAAGTCGTGTCGATATGAGGTCTATAACAGTTTGAGAAACTACTGATAACACTTACCAGTAAATCTCAGCAACCCTTGCCAGGGATTTCCAGTTATAGCCAATCGAATACAGCGCAACATCAACTCGCTATACCGGGAGAGACGAAACCCCTCCTATCGCTCATTGCCTCTATGTGATTCGGGATTGTACCCAAAAGCCACCGTTTTGCATGCCCTCTTGGACGTGGTATGATGGAAATCAAAGCACAGTAGGAATCACACAAGACTCTATGATGATCTCGGGTCTACAGACTAACCTGTACCAGTGTCACCAGAGAACTGCCATCTGACGTGACGTATAATACCATCTTGGAGTTCTCGGCGAGTCCTTCCAGTGTACCCAGTCTCCACTGAGCACTCATATACCTTCTCTGATGTCAAACACCAATGGATATGGGATCATCCATCGCCCATCATATGGGTCAAGAAGCGCATACGCTAGTCTACTCTGGAGTATCGATGCCCTGTCTCGGTACTCCCACGACTAGGAACATTTGAAGGATGTACTTGGCGACTACACTGTCCCTACTAGTATGATCTGCATCATAGTCCTAGTAGTCAAGTACTCATCCTAAGGGCTTTATCAACATGTGACATAGAGACAATCAAAATACATGTTAAGATAAAGAGTAACCAGATAGCATGCTATCATGTCGAGCAAGAAAGTCCTCCATGTATATGTCTAAGCATCCACTATAATATACAACGCATGTACAGTAATGGCCTCTAGGGCATACATATAACTAACACTGGTATCCTTATCATCACATATCGTGAACTAGGGGTACTGATCTAAGTCTAGTACAATACTGATACCATCTACATATATATATGCGTATGTATGGAAATAAGGACCCGCTATAATATCATGTCGTATCTCATAATACGAACTAAATCACATCACCGAATCTCATGGCATCATGCCTAATCTCATCGACTCATCTCCAAATACCATGTACTATCCTCATCATCCATGTATATGTATACGTATATATATATATATATACATAGTCCCATACATATGTGTGTATATATATACATATCCCCATATACGCACAAGTAATAAAATGTATGCGAGTATGTGCGCGCGTGCAAAACGTAAATCTAGGGTTTCGCGAATAAGAAGCTAAACTAAGTTACTTCTAATTACACTAACTAACCCATGAACATATAAACCCATCTTGATAATCATAGTCTCACGATACACAACTTAAATATATATATATATATATATATACGTATTCGTATACTACACTACGAAACCGCGGGGGTGCTATACGCCATCTATCCAACTTCCCCTGTTGATATATATCTACTCACCTAATCCTCGCTTGCTGGAGTCGATGACGCTATGCTCATCCTCGTCGTCTCGAAGTCCATGCAAGGATACCTACATATATATATCACATAACATCATAAATAGAAATCGCAGACAAAAACCAATTCGGCACGCGTATCACACATAGGTTAAAACTTATGATCTGAGCATGCACGAATAACCTAACAACTCTCGACGATCGACGTATAAACCTGAATTGACTGAGTTAAAACACAAATACAAAGTCCAATTCATTATAAGCTACCAAACGAAATCAGAAACTTTGAAAACTTTCTCCAGATTTTACCCTATGTGAAATTAACCAATTTTGCATATGGGAAGGGTCTAGTTTACAGACAATGGAGCCATAGACCAAACAAGAGCCCAAATTTCCCTGATCTGGCCGCAATTTGCGTCCAGAATGATTAAAATTGCGGCCACATGGTGGTGTTGGGGTATCGGGTCTTGGGGTTATCATCTAGGCTGCCTGCATGACTCACTGTGTTTGCTAAATAATTTTCAGGTCACCCGGGTCATAGCAGATCACCAATTTCCCTTCACAATTTCCTTAAAATATGATATCGGAGATTTCTAAGTTTACGTTTCGGGGTTTAGTCTATGGTTTCATTCCATGAAACTAACACTGGAGGGGTTATAAGGTCTCTACTAATCTCAATTACACTATCTCAATCAAGGATCCCACAAACCTTAACTCAAAATTTTCTAACCTCACTAAACATCACTATATCACTTCTAAACATGTATGGACACTAATGTGAATGTAATACTACACCAATGATGAAGAACATACCTCATTTGGCAGCTCAAGATATTTCTTGAGTTGCCATAAGTGCCCAAAATCCAAACTTTCTTGGTCCAAAGTGCTTATAGTGAGCTTGTGCACATCTTTAATGAAGTGGATATGATGTTTTGAGGTGTTTTTGATGATGAAGTGAGCATGAAGAGGGGGGGAGTGAGAGGGCAGCCATAGAGGTGAAGAGGAAAAGAAAATGATGAAGATGAAGGGAGAAACAATGACCAAGGTCCAAGGTTGACCCCTCACCTCTCTCTCACTCTTCTCTCTCTTGCCCATACCTCTTTCTTTAACCTTTTCTTTTATTTTCTTTTCTTTTCCTCTCATTTTAAAACCCAACCCAAGCATGAAGAAATAAAGAAAATCCATGAAGGAAAATGTAACAAGTGTGAAAAATGACTTGGTGCATGTCACATGCACAAAACCAGCTTAATGCACGATTAGCGATATTTAATCGTGATTAGCATTAAAATGGAATATAATTAGTTATATAGCAATCTATAAATGCTCAAATCTTATAATCTCTTTCAAATCCAATAATTAACATAATTTCCAAATATTTCCCAATTTATCGGTATTTAATTATACCGCATTTATAAAATATTCATGATATTTATTATTTAATTATAAAAATTCCCAAAAATAATATTTTATTTTTCTGAAATTTTACAAGTGATGTCCTGGTATTCGGATGACGTACTCCTGATAGGAAGTGATGTTCCTATACTACGATCGGTTATACTATGGTTGTCACAAGGTGTTTCTCCACATAGGATCTGGATAAAATATCAGGAATTCTTGTCACTAGATCTAGATTTAGTAAGTGTCCTAATTTGGGTACTTTGACACTATTCTAAAGTGTTTTAGAATGGACGACTCCTGGCGTAGTAGTGTACGGGCAGGTGATGGAGTCACCCTCTCTAAAGATATGTCTTCTAGACCGATGAGGAGAGAGATTTGCATGATTGACATATCACTTGCTTAGGCAATTGAGTCAATCATTAAATGTCAAGTACCATACCAGATATTGCTTTTGCACTGGCTGTAATAAGCATATACTAACCCAATCCGGGAGAAATATTGGGAAGCAGTTATGAACATAAAAGGATGTTCTTGGTATATAGTAACGGCAGCCTCCTTCAGGAGGCAGTTATCATTTCAGGCATCCAAGGTGACCTGGATGACAGAGTAGCTGTCAGAGTTAATAGTTTTCCTTCTTTTGAGGGGCAGTATGTTGGAAAGGTGGTTCAAACGTATACTGAGGAAGGCATGGCGCAGGATACTGATTAAATTCAGTGGAAGATACGGTCTAAGAAGTTTGTTGGATTTGGAGTTCATTTGTGAACTTGGTCCCATCAGATATCCAGACAAATTCTAAGACATGTATCGCTCATTTTGGGAGATAGTCTTTCTCCACGAAGTTGAGATATAGAAAGACAAAGATAGAAACATTGGAGCAGATCCACTCACTGAGGCTATTTCTCAAACGTGAGTTTCACAAACGTGCTTTGTGAGACTGATTAGTAGAGAAGTTGGGTGTTCGGTATCACACGGGCTGTGAGTATGCGACACTGCAATAATTAGTCTTAAGTGCAAGTAGGAGATTTTTTGATATAGTGCCCTCAAGTCAATTATTGTAATCGTAGGCAGTCGATTGTGATGATTGAGGGAGGACCTATACGGGTAGAACAGTCTTACTCGTTATGATAGTATGCTATATGGTTTTTTCTTATCATCATGTATATGCATTATGTGGTATTACAGATCACTATTACATGTTGATAAAGCTAAGGATTATTTCTTGACTACCAGCGTTATGATGACGATCATACATGTGGGGGATGGGTAGTCCATAAGAACATCCTTAAATGTCCCTAGTTGTGGGAGTATCGAGACTGGGCATCGATATTCTGGAGTAGACTAGTGTATATGTTTCTAGACCCCGACGAGGGGCGATGGTTGGTCCCACAACCATTGGTCTTTCGCACCTAAGATCATATACAGATGCTCATTGGGGGTACACCGGACGGACTCGCCGAGAACATGCTAGTTGGTGTTATGCTTATTGTCAGATAGCAGTTCTCAGGTGATATGAGTACAAGTTACTCCTTCGACCTAAGATCGTCATTTTTCTCGTGTGAGTTTCCACTGTGCTTTGATTACTACCTTACATGGCCCAAAGGAGTCGTGCAAACAGGTTTTAGTTAGGTATAGTTCCGAACCTTATGGAGGCAGTGAGCGGATCGTCGGGGATTTGTCTCTCCCTGTATTGGGGTTGATGTTGCGCTGTGCATGGGTGGCCATCACCAGAAATCCTTGGCCAAGGTGAACAAGAATTACTGATTTGGATCAGTAGTTTTTTAGTCGGTGATGGGCTTCACACCGACACGAAATATCGTGTTATTAGGGGTCTGACTTGATCCACCTCTTAGACCCGATATGCGATACTCTTAGACGAAGAGACCAGACTGTACGGAGATTGACACAGATAGGCTCAGTAGGGATCCGGATGAGTTTGTTTGTCGTCCTTCCTTTTCGACAAGTACCTAGGTAGCCGTTACGTACAGCTAGTGCCGTTGACGTGCTTGAGGTTATGGATTTATCCAGTAACTCACTGCCGGTGTACTGTCGAGTCTTTAAAGTCCCACATAGAGGGTTTCCCGGGTTCAGGCGAAAAAGTGCAGTAGCCGTATTTTGATACGTGCAGGGTTCCGATCGAATGATTGTACTAGTTATCTGGACTTTTGATCGGACGGTTGATAATACTAGCCGGCTTAGGATTGAGCCGGATTATTAAATCAGGTATTGATTTAATAATTTACGTATATATTTTTCGATATGTATATTCTAGTATTATATTCTTTGTGTTATTCTATCTTTTTGGGTATTCGTATTTTGATACGAATATGGGTATGTATATACAGTTGAGCGTATTCCGTATTTATACGAAAAACATTTTAGAAGGTGGACATCTCATTTTTGTTTATCCATTTATTAATTTAAATGGAAAATGAGGTATAAAGATAGTGAGGTGAGAATGGTGAGAACCGCGCTTGAATAGTTTTTATAAATGAATTATAAATTCATTTGTGCAAACTATTTATGGTTGCTATATGTTTATTGGAAAAAATGATTGTACAAAACAATGCTTCATGGTTTTCTCTCACTTGGTTTTTAGGATGGAAATCATTCTCACCATTTTTGCTCATCTCCCCTCACTAGCCTTTCTTAAGCTCTTCCTCCTTCTTCTTGATCTTCCCCCCTTCCATCTCATGTGTTGAGAATCAAGGGTGGATGAGAAATAGAAATACACTAAGAACAACTCACTACATCACTGGACACTCTAAATTACCAACCTAGAGTCACTAGTTGCTCCACTAGATTTTTAGTGTGGAGCTAGAGCCATGAACCACAACTCTCGGGTGGATCATCTTCGACGGAGGAAGACCGACGGCCAAGCTCGATCAAGAAGATCTCAAGGAGCTAAGGAAGAGAGTAGAAGACCGAAGGACACGGATCTTTTTGTAAAACAACTCTATCACAGTAGCTAGATTCCTATAGCTTGCTAGTTTCATGTTTGGTTTCGATTCTAGGTAGTTGTTTCTAGCGCCTAGTTTTTAAACACCAAAGTTTTTCGTTCCGCAATGGCCGCGGTCGACGGCCAGGACGCTAGGAACCCCAACATTTTAGCATTGTTCTTCCCGAATCCTTGGTTCTCAAGAATAAGATCTTCCCGATGAGAATTAAATTTTCAACTTTTGGGAGATTTGTCTTACGGATCTTAGATCCAGAGAAAGAACTTAATTATTTTCGAAAGAATTAAACCCTTAGTTATGATATGATAGATAAAAGAGATGTTTTGATCTCTCTAATTTCTGTACCTAGGGTTTTGAGGAGGAAGACGATCTTTCTTCTTTATTGAGAATTGAATTCTCTATTATTTTATAGTAGCTTTCGGAGAACCTTCAGTATATTTGTTTTACAGAAGCGTATGAGTGGTCTCCTCTATCTCAGATTTAATCTCTTTACTCGTATTTATAGGAGAAGAGAAAAATCAATCTGCTGGAGGAAATATCTCATTGAGTGATCATGATTGATTTCATAATCAATCAAATTGATCCTTAAGATCAATCGGAGAATTTTATTTACCGTTGGATTTTTAATCCAAAGGCTCTCTGTTTAACAGAGAAAATTTCTTATTTGTTTTAACAAGATTAGGAAAATATTTTCTTAAGAAATAATTTAATTTTATCAGATGATTGACTAGTGATTTTATAATCACCGCTGGATCTTTGATGTAAGGGTCCTCTGTTTAACAGAGAAGATCTTTCTAGTTTGAGAAATATCAGGGAAATATTTGTTGGATATAGGTGCCCTCAAGTCAATTATTGTAATTGAAGGAGGAAAGCTCGCTTCGTAGATTTCAAAGTTTCATCGAGAATACGAGAGAGCAACCTTACTCGAGATGATAGTATACTATCTGATTTGTCTTTATCGTTCATGTGATGCATTTTATTTACTATCACGTATCGTTTAGACATGTGATAAAGCCTTATGATTTTTCTTGCAACCAGGACGATGATGGAGATCATACTAGCAGGGCCTGAGTAGTCAATAAGCACATCTTTAAATATCCCTAGTCGTAGGAGTATCGAGACTGGGCATCGGTACTCCAGTTTAGACTAGTGTGTATGTTTCCGGATCCTACAACTATTGGTGTTTGACATCGAGGATTGTATATAGGTGCTCATTGGATGAGTTACACTGGACGGACTCACCGAGAACTCCTAGTTTCTAATATACCAATGTCAGGTAGCAGTTCTTTTATGATATAGGTACAGGGTAGTCCCTAGGACCTGAGATCGCCACAGTGTCTATATGTGTTCCTACTATACTCTCATATGTGTTCCTAGTATACTTTGACTTCTACCTTACCACGGCTAAAAGGAGTCGTGCAAACAGGTTTTTGTTGGGTATAGTCCCGAGGCATGTGGAGGCAGTGAGCGGTCGAAGGGATTCGTCTCTCCCGGTATAAGGAATTGATATCACGCTGTGCAGGGCATGACTACAACCATAAGTCGATGGTCATCGCAGTGGAGATAAACTGATAAGTGTTATCAGTTGTATCTCCGGTTGGTTATGAGTCCTCTGTCGCATGACTTATTGAGTTATTGCGGTCTGACATATTCCAAACCCTATACCCGATATGCGATACTCTTAGACGAAGAGACCATACTGTACGGCAATACCACTGATAGACATTGTAGGGTTCAGATGATCTTGTTCGTCGATCTTCTTTTGTTCAATACCCGAGCAGTCGTTACGTGCAGCTAGTACCACTGACGTGCTTGTGGGCTATGGATATGATCCTAAACTACTGTCAGCGTATTGTTGAGTCTTTAGAGTCCAATACAGAGGTTTCCTAGCACATGCGAAACAATGTTGGGCATGTATAGGGATACGTGCAGGAGTTCGATTAAACATGTGTATTTGATACACATATTTTAATCGGGTGTATATTGATATTAGCTGGTATATATATGATATGGCTGAATTATTAGATCAAGTATTGATTTAATAATTAAATGTATATTTATATAATGATATATTTATATATTAACTAACATCATACTCACTTAATAATTTTCTTCTCTTTGAATTAATATTTATATTTGATATAAATAAAGAGACATGTATGTTGATACATGGATGATGTGAGTATAAGAATTATATGAAAGAAATGAGAATGAGTCATGGTTGTAGAAGTCTTGAGATGATTCTTTTAATGACTAATTTTTGTTTCTAGTTCATATGCTTTTCATGCTTATCTTATTTATTACTCTTATCTCCTTCATGCTTCTTCTTCCTCCTCTTGATTTTTTTTCAAGTGAGGAATGGAAAAGAAAAGAGAAAAATTAAGTGAGCTAATTATTCTACATCTCCTACTTGTTAGTTATGTATATACCCTAGAGGCCATTGTTGTATATATGATGTATATTATAATGGATTCTTGGATATATATAGAGAGGACTTTCTTGCTCGTCATGATAGTATGCTATTTGGTTTCACTTTATCATAACATGTTGACTTATATTGATTTAATGTCTTACTCTCACATGTTGATAAAGCCCTTAGGATATGTACTCGACTACTGGGACTATGATGAGATCATACTAGTGGGGCCAGGGTAGTCGACGAGTACATCCTATAACTGTTCCTAGTCGAGGGTGTGTCGAGACAGGGCATCGATACACCAGAGTAGACTAGCGTATAAGTATCTTGACCCATATGATGGGAGATGGATGATCCCATATCCATCGGTTTTTGACATCAAAGATAGTGTACGGGTGCTCAGTGGAGACTGGGTACACTGGAAGGACTCGCCGAGAACTCTCAGATGGTATTATACCTCACGTCAGATGGCAGTTCTCCGGTGAAACAGGTACAGGGTAGTCTGTAGACCCGAGATCGTCTCAGATGCTTCCTTTGTTCTTTGATTTCCACCTTACCACGTCCAAGAGGGCATGCAAAACGGTGGCTTTTGGGTACAGTCCCTGTTAGTTATATGTATGCCCTAGAGGCCATTACTGTACATAGGATGTATATTGTAGTGGATGCTGGGACATATATACGGAGGACTTTCTTGCTCGACATGATAGTATGCTATCTGGTTACTCTTTACCTTAACGTGTACTCAGATTGTCTCTCTATTACATGTTGGTAAAGCCCTTAGGATGTGTACTTGACTACCTGGACTATGATGCAGATCATACTAGTGGGGACATGGTAGTCCACAAGTACATCCTACAAAGTCCCTAGTCGTGGGTGTATCGAGACGGGGCATCGATATACCAGAGTAGACTAGCGTGTACCTTCTCGACCCATACAGATGGGCGATGGATGATCCCATATCCATCGGTGTTTGACATCAGAGATGATATACGGGTGCTCAGTAGAGACTGGGTACACTGGACGGACTCGCCGAGAACTCCCAGATGGTATTATACGTTACGTCAGATGGCAATTCTCTGGTGACACTGGTACAGAGTAGTCTGTTGACCCAAGATCGTCATAGAGTTGTTCATATCAGATTTTTGCATTTTCATACCGCCCAATTTTTATCACATTGCATATCCGTAGATACTCTTGAGCCGTGTTTGCTAGTCAATTGCAGGATACAGGTTCTCGGTTCTAAAATGGTGAAATTCATGAAAAACACAACAAAATCCGGGTTCCTACCAACCACAGATAAAACACGGTCTCCGCTCGTCATCCGTATGTTGCCAGATACCAGTTTAGGAAGACAAAATGTCAAATCAATGTCACCTTCATGCACAAGGCTCAATGGCAACAACAAGTTCCAAGAAATCTACGCGGAGCTCGAGGCAATCATACCAAATCTTGACAAAAAGTCCACCTTTCCCTCAACAGAAATTCTGGAAAAATCGTGGAGCCAAATTGAGAAAATACATGTACCAGAATTATGTACACTGAAGAACAGGGAAGCACAAAAAAGAAGAGGGCCCAACTCCTCTAAAGGGCCGTGGATCCGCGGCCAATAAGGGGTCTAGGCCGCGGATCCGCGGCCATATAGTGGCGGCAGGAAAAACTTTTCCAGGGGTATTTTTGTCTTTGCATGTGAGTTCTGGTGGTTGCCCTAGGTTTTCATTTTTTGGCCTATAAATAGCCCAGAACTTTATGAAGGAAAGGGTCCATTCTTGTATTTTCATTTTGCTAGGATTAGTTGTGCTTCTTCTTCCTCTTCTCACCTCTTCTCCATTGAAACCTTTAGTGAGCTTGTGAGTGAAGAGTGATAAATAAAGAAGAACCATTTATTTTCATGCTTGTCTCTTTATCTTGTTAATCGTTGTAATTTTTATTCGTTAAGTAGTTGTTGTTATTTTCTTGTTGTTTCTTTCTTCTCTTTTTCTTTATCCTTAATACGACAATGATGCTTACGCTCGATCCTCGCCAAGGTGAGGTCGCAAATAGCTAGTCGTATTCTTCTAATCTCTTTCTTTCTATCTTCCTCTTTTGTTTTGTTTTATTTTTCCGTATCATGATGTGTGAGTAGTTCATACTTGTTAGGGTAGGATAAGGGAAGTTTGAGAGAAGGAAATCTCACTCACTCTTTCCTTGCCCAACAGCTTAAATCGACTCCCGTTAATTGAACCACAATCCGCTCCTTACGGCACCCTATCCTACATGATAGCGGTGATTCCGTAGTGAGACCGGTTGTGGTTGAATTAACCGGAGGTTATGGCTAAGAGCCAAGAACGGACGGACAAGCACCAAAAGGAAGGACTTATGCGTTGGAAAGCCTAGCTTATACTCGCAAGTTCCTTCCTAGTCGTGCCAATCCCCGTTGTTGCCGATTACCGTAACACCGATATTAAGAGGGGCAACGAAAGATGTGGAGACTCCTAACTCAAACTAACCTAATCCTAACCCTAACAAGCTCTCTTTAAAAACATCAACTTAACACTTAGATAATCACAAACAACTCTGAACTCTCGGAATTAACTCGTTAAAGCACATTGAAAAAGACTCCCATCTCCCTGCAGACGACCCGTACTCAACCGGCTAGCTACAAGCGAAACCGTCTTGATTGCGGTATTTAAACTAAAACTTGACCACGCAGAATCCCTAACAATCAAATGGCGCCCTTGCCGGGGAGACGGTAGTTTATTTCCTTGTGTAATTTCGGGTTAATTTGTAAGTATAAATATAACCAAAAAACAAAAAAAATACATACTTTGTAAAAAACCATCTTGTTGTTTTTTGATTAGCTTTTGTGCAAGTGTGTAGGAAAATACAAAGTTCGAGTTCAGTGGCTAAGACGTTGAAAATACGGAGTTCAAGTACAGTGCCAAAGACGTGGGAAGATAGACCCACATTTCGCGGCTACACCGCGACGGACAAAACGAAGTTAACGGTCTACTGTCAAGATCTGGAGCAGGTACAGTGAGCAAGTAAAAATTCAGTACATCCAGAGAAGCAGAGGACACCCAAAACAGCCCACACCAGAAAAATGAAGAGCCAAGTCCTCTTTTCCGCCGCGGAACCGCGGCATTAGGGCCTTATTGCCGCGGAACCGCGGCCACTTGGTGGGGTCAGTGTGCCATCTTCTCTCTGTAAGTCTCTCTGCTCCTCTCCACTCCTCTGGACTCCAATAAATTGTGTTTTCTGCAGCCTTCTTTGTGCAAATTCTTCTCCCCCTTCCAATAAACTGTTCTTGTGCAGGATTCTTTGCGCCGCAAAATAAAAATTGTTTGCAGTTGATTTGTTACTGCTTTGCATTTCTTTAATACGGACTTAAGGGGCTTGAAACCAATCCAGATTGGGTGGGGATTTCATTACCCTTCCCAGGACCCCAAAAATCACTAAAGCATATGCATCGTCCATTGTAAATTAAAAAATACTAGACTTCAGCCCTAAGGACTTCGCGCTCATTAGGAGAAGATAAACCGTGTTTAGAACCTCGCTTAACCGTATATTGTTTACGGGGTGTCTAGGAAAGTGTTAAAGGCGCAACGGCCGAAAGAGAAAGGGTTATTTAATTAAGGAACTTCGCGAAAGCGTTGGACAACCTCCCCTTATCTCTGCACTTACCTGGCCTCGTGATCAGTGTATTTTTAAGCCCGTTTCTCGACACTGTTTAACTTCGATAATCAAGTTCAGGAGCAGGTCTAGTAGACCTAGGTTACCCTAGATCTAGGTGTGATTGTGCATATCTTGTTTATGATTGCTTAAGACGTATTTCCGTACATATTTCTTTAAAAATCTTTCAAAAAAAAAGAAAAGAAAAAAAATCAAAAACTTTTCCAAAAACTTGCCCTTTGTCGCCAAATCCATTTTTTCACCCACCACCCATCGCCTTTCTCCATTGACGTTTTCTTACCCTCACCTTCTCCGCTTTGACTATACTAAACTCATTTAGTGTATGTCCGCTTGGACTCGGGACACTAGCGCCTGTCTAGTCCGCGTTACGTTAGTCGCTACCGACTACGCGATCGACTCAGACGTCGATACTTCGTCCACTCCTCTTTCACCCCTTCGTTTGCCGGCCAACTCCGACGTTGACCGGAATTCTGTTCATACATCTTCACCTTCACCTTCACCAACCTCTTCTTCCGCGATGTCGGGATTTAATCCGAACATCTCTTTGACCACCGCTGGATTGGCTCCACCTCCTACGGAGACCAATCTCCCACCACCTCCGCCTGTTGTAGCACCGCAGCGAATCGCGCTCCAGGATCGTTTCTATCCCACCCGTTCTGCACTTCTCACCTGCCTTTCTCTTCCTCCGGCCAATGGGGACAACTTTGAAATTAAGCCCCACTTCATCAACATGCTTCCACGTTTTCATGGGCTTGAATCTGAAGATGCCTATATCTTCATCAACAAATTTCAAAACGTCTGTGCCATGATGAAAACCACCCAGCTGTCGGACGATGCTATACGTCTACGGGTCATTCCGTTCACTCTATGCGATCTCGCTGAAAAATGGCTGTATAGCACCGCTTCCCACTCAATCACCAGCTGGGACGAGTTTGTTAAAGCGTTTCTGAAAAAATTCTATCCGAATCATAAGACCGCAAGGATTCGAAATGAAATTAACCAATTCTCCCAGCTTCCTTCTGAACCCTTCTGGAAGTGCTTTGACCGGTACAAAGACCTTCTTGTTCAGTGTCCTCACCACGGTATAGAGAAATGGCAACTCTGCCAAACCTTATATGAGGGACTGGACCCAGCAACGAAGCAGTTGTTGGAAACCATCTGTCAGGGCCACTTCCTATCGAAATCTGACGAGGAAGCGTGGCAGTTCTTTGATGACCTTGCGGAGCAAACGCTATAGTGGGAGAGCACCAGACCGACTTCTTCTTATTCTTCTACCTCCACTTCTACCGGTCAGTCTAGGGTAGGAATCCACCAACTTGATGTCTCTATTGCGATGAAAGCTGAAATGGTTGCAATAACAAGAAAGCTTGAAGCGATAGAGAGCAAATTTTCTGCTCCTGCCCCCACCCCTGTTCTCCCCCTTCGTACCATCTGCGCTTGTTGTTCCGATCCTTCCCACTTGACCGAAGAGTGTCCTTACAATCCACCCTCGCAAGGACAGGATCAGGTTAATGCTGCCTTCCAGCAAAGACCGAGGAATGATCCATACTCTTCCACCTACAATCCCGGTTGGAGGAACCACCCCAATTTCGCCTGGAATCAGAATCAGAATCAATTCCAAGGCAACAATTTCCAAAGGGCCCCTCCACCGCAACAATAAGCGCAACAAAAAACTCAGTATCGGCAGCCCTTCCAACCCCAACCTTTCCAAAATCAAACGAACAACATTGTACACAACAATTCTTTTCCACCAAACAACTTTGTTCCGTCAAACAACGATAAGGTTTCCTCGCTCGAACGAAGTCTGGAGGCGTTCGTTAAACAATCGACTCAATCCACCGCCAACATCCAGTCTTCCATTCAATCTCTAGTGCAACACACTGCCGCACACGGGCAAAGCATCAAGACCATCGAGGCCCAGATTGCACAGCTGAACGCGGCCTTAAGCGAGTGAGAGAAGGGGAAGCTCCCATCCCAGCCACTTCCAAATCCCGGTCACCCACATAATGCACATGTTGCTCTTGAACAACAAAACCATAATGTGAGTGCCGTGAATACACTGAGATCGGGAAGGATGCTGCAAAACAACATTGTCAAACGGATCAACGACGACACCCCGGCCGCTTCTTCTTCTTCTTCTTCTTCTTCTTCTTCTTCTTCGTCTTCTGAGCCTATTCTCCGTTCTTCACAAGGATCCCCTTCCTCTTCTTCTGCTCTGAACGGACCCACTTCTCACTCCACGAAAACACCTATTCTGGGATCCGTTCCAACTCCACAATCTCCTCCTCCAGCATTAGACTCAACCAATTTTCAAAATGTTCCATTTCCAAACCGGTTGAGGTCTAACAAACAAAATCCACAAATGGAGAAGATTCTGGAGTTATTCAAGCAGGTTAACATTAACATTCCTCTTTTAGATGCTGTCCAACAAGTCCCGTCCTACGCGAAAATCTTAAAGGACTTGTGCACGAAAAAGAGGAAGTCTCAGGTACCCAAGAAAGTTTTCTTGGCTAGTGCTGTGAGTGATGCCCTTACCCAATCTTTACCACAAAAACGGAAGGACCCTGGCTGTCCTACGATTTCAATTACTATTGGGGATAAGAACATCAACCGCGCACTATTAGATCTTGGTGCCAGTGTTAACCTGCTTCCGTATTCAGTATACGAGCAATTAGGCGTCGGAGAGCTGAAACCCACGCACTGCACTCTCCAAATGGCCGACCGATCGATCACCCATCCTAGGGGTGAGCTAGAGGATGTGTTGATAAGAGTCGGGGACTTCATATTCCCCGTTGACTTCATTGTATTAGACACACAGCCTGTAGCTAACCCCCGGAATCAGATTCCGGTGATACTCGGTCGACCATTTCTTGCAACCTCAAATGCTGTGATCAATTGTCGCAACGATTCAATGAACCTCTCTTTTGGAAATATGACGATTGAACTCAACATTTTTAGGTTATGGAATCAGCCCGCCGAACCTAATGCTCATATACTAGACGTCTGCTCGATCCAGGAGATCACCCCCGAAGAGTGTGAATTCGAGGAGTTTCTGTTTGAACACGATAATCTTGACGCCACTAGTGCGTTTCTCTTCAAACCTGCTGCTGTTTCTGCGCCCGACAACGACTATGAGTGTTTCACGTTTTCGAACGATCTTAGCTGCGCACAACCCGAGTTTGAATCCTTTGACTTTCCGGATGAGTTACCTGAACCATCCAACTCGGTTGCCTACACTCGCTTTGAACCTTTGCTGGAGTCTTTTGAGTTCGAGACCTTTGCACCAATCTTGCCTTCTATCGTTTCACCTCCAACGCTCGAACTCAAGTCTTTGCCGTCTCACCTTAAGTATGCTTACTTAGGTGAGAACGAGACCCTCCCTGTCATCATCTCGGCTTCTCTAGCTCCCGAGCAAGAGAAAGCCCTTCTCGCGGTCTTGCACAGCAACAGGCAAGCTTTTGGCTGGTCCATGGCGGACATCAAGGGGATTAGTCCCCTGATCGTTGAGCATCACATTCATCTGATGGATGATGCCAAACCAGCCCGGGATCCACAAAGACGTCTTAATCCAGTCATGAAGGAGGCTGTGAAAAAGGAGATCGTCAAATATCTAGATAGTGGTATCATTTACCCTATCTCTGATAGCCAGTGGGTTAGCCCCATTCACGTTGTCCCCAAGAAGTCGGGAATCACGGTCATCACTAATGAGGCGAACGAGTAAATCCCTACTCGCACCCAAACTGGGTGGCGAGTTTGCATTGATTACAGAAAACTCAACGCCGCAACGCGGAAAGACCACTTTCCGCTACCTTTCATTGACCAGATGCTTGAACGATTGGCCGGACACGAGTACTACTGCTTTCTTGATGGCTACTCCAGCTATAATCAAATTCCCATCGCCGAAAAAGACCAGGACAAGACCACTTTCACTTGTCCTTTCGGCACGTTTGCATATCGACGCATGCCCTTTGGGTTATGCAATGCGCCTGCTACCTTCCAGCGGTGTATGATGGTAATTTTCTCGGACATGGTGGAAAAATTTCTGGAGATTTTCATGGATGACTTCTCCATCTTCGGCGACTCCTTCAACGAGTGTTTGCTGCATCTTGACGCTGTCCTTACCCGATGTAAGGACAAGAATCTCACTTTGAACTGGGAGAAATGCCACTTCATGGTGCGCGAAGGTATTGTCTTAGGACATATCATCTCGCAAAATGGCATAGAGTTTGACAAAGCAAAGATTGAGGTCATTTCCAATCTGCCTCCTCCCCGATGCGTCAGAGATATCCGAGCCTTCCTTGGCCATGCCGGTTTCTATAGACGGTTTATCAAGGACTTTAGCAAGATTGCTAGGCCCTTGACTCTTTTGCTGGCCAAGGACACGCCTTTCGACTTCAACTCGAGCCGTGTGACTGCATTCGAGTCACTGAAACGCTCACTCACTTCTGCTCCCGTTCTTTCTTCACCTGACTGGACGCACCCATTCGAGATTATGTGCGATGCATCCGACTTTGCCATTGGTGCTGTCCTTGGACAACACATCAACAAGATGCCGCACGTAATCTATTACGCAAGCCGAACCCTGAATGACGCCCAACTTAACTATACAACAACTGAGAAGGAATTCTTAGCTGTTGTATTTGCTTCAGAAAAGTTCAGGCCCTACCTCATCGGCTCTCCAGTCATTGTCTACACAGACCATTCAGCTCTGCGCCATCTTTTTGCGAAGAAAGATGCCAAATCTCGGTTGATATGTTGGATCCTCTTGCTTCAAGAGTTTGACCTTGTCATTAAGGACAAACGAGGATGTGAAAACGTAGTTGCCGACCATCTCTCACGACTTCCCTCTTCGCCTTCGCTTCCAATTCCGATCAACGACGTTTTCCCGGATGAACGGCTCTTGACAGTATCATGCGAACCCTGGTTCGCAGATATTGTGAACTATTTGGCCACGGGGTAACTACCGACCGAATGGTCAAGTCAGGACAGACTTCGCTTCCTATCCCAAGTAAAACACTTTTACTGGGACGAACCCTACTTGTTCAAGTACTGTCCCGACCAGATCATTCGTCGGTGTGTCCCTGATGAGGAATTCAAGAGTGTGCTGTCATTTTGCCACGATCAAGCGTGTGGCGGGCATTTTGGGCCCAGAAAGACAGCTGAGAAGATCTTGCAATGTGGTTTCTACTGGCCACAACTTTTCAAAGACGTTCACGACTATTGCAAGACTTGCTCCCGGTGCCAACACATGGGCCGGATATCCCGGAAGAACGAGATGCCGCTCCAACCGATCTTGGTTGTGGAGATTTTCGATGTTTGGGGGATAGACTTCATGGGGCCGTTTCCCAGCTCTTTTGGGAACTTGTATATCTTTCTAGCTATTGATTACGTCTCTAAATGGGTCGAGGCTATGCCCAGCCGGACTAACGACAACAAGGTTGTCGTTAGGTTCCTTAAAGAAAACATTTTCTCCCGATTTGGGCACCCCCGAGCGATCATTAGCGACAATGGAAGTCATTTCTGCAATAAAATTTTCGAAGCCTTTATGCGGAAATACTCCATTAATCATAAGCTTTCTATGCCCTACCACCCCCAAACCTGCAGGCAGGCCGAAGTTTCAAATCGGCAAATCAAGCAGATACTGGAGAAGACGGTTTCCAAGAACCGTAAGGATTGGTCTCTGAAACTCACTGATGCCCTTTGGGCATTTCGAACCGCTTATAAGACCGACCTTGGCATGTCTCCCTATCGGCTTGTATACGGAAAAGCCTGCCACCTTCCTGTCGAAATAGAGCATCGCGCATTTTGGGCGATAAAGGAGCTGAATCTGTCTCTTGAGGACGCGGGCAGCCATCGGAAGCTGCAGTTGAACGAACTGAACGAGCTTAGGGATGAGGCTTACGATAACGCGGTTGTCGTTAAGAATCGAACGATGGTGTTTCACGATAAACACCTTTTGCGCAAAACCTTCATACCTGGTCAGCAGGTACTGCTTTACGACACCCGACTTCACTTCCATCCAGGAAAGCTCAGATCTCGCTGGAAAGGGCCGTATTTTGTGCGGAATGTGTATCCGCAGGGCGCTGTGGATTTGGAAAATCCAAAGGACGGTTCAATTTTCAAAGTGAACGGACACCGATACAAACCGTACCTTAGCGCCGAACCAACAGAGGAGCTCCTGTTCTTACAGGAGCCGGTTTACCTTGAATGATCTTCCTCTGCCTACCTCCAAACTTTGGTTATCCAGCCAAGAACAGTGAACACTGTTCCAAATAAGTTTGGGGGTATGTACAAACCATTTTGTATATATTTGTGTATATTCTTTTTTTCTTTTCTTTAAAAACAAAAACAAATAAAAATTTGTTTATCGCTAACCGACAATTTTGACCCTTCAAATGATCTCTTTATGCAATGACAGTGAGGACACTGTCCAGTTTAAGTTTGGGGGTATGCTCGGTTCGCATTTCTTACCTTCGCATTCATATGTATATTTTGCATCTGCATATTAAAATCCATAAAATCCATAAAAATCTGAAAATTTTCTTAAAAAAATATAAAAAAAACTTTTCTGTCAAGTTAGCTTGTGGAAGAACTCTGATTCAAAATTTCGACAGTTTTTGTTTGAAAAAATAGGAATGACTAAATCTTATGTTTAGATTTTGAAAACCTGAAAGATAACTCTCCTTTGAAGTTAACTATAGCTGATATAAGTCTTTACATCACACTACACGTGTCGTGAGTTTTGGGAATTAGATGACAAGTCTTTTATGATTTAAAACTTTTAAACAGATAAATGATTTTCTGAGGATCAAATAGGTTTGTTCTGAAATAAGTAATGTCAAGAGTAGTTTATGAAGTAAAGAGAATATGAAGGAATGTTATTGATGCCGTAATTGGAGCTAAGTCTGAAAAATAACCCATCTGAAACTTGATTGGAATGATTACACACCAAACCCACTAAACACGTTTTTTATCCAAAAAAAAAATAATTGAACTGCCGGTTATATCTCCGTTCGTATTAAATCATCTGATTTTCACGCCAAACTGTCTTTTGTTTTTGGACCTAGGTAACTTGAGTAATTAAGTCCGCTGGGGTGTTTCTACACCTAATGCCCTAAAACCAACTGGTTTGGGTGCATTGGCCCAAAGCTCGCTAAGAAGCCTAGAAAGTCCAGTTTAAAACAAAGTCAAGCAAGTGTTCTCTCCGAGTTAAAATTCCTAATGGTTCTTTGTGTGAGAATAATCTTGATAAAAGACAGGCTTTTATAAAAATTTTAACGGAGATATGAAGGTTTTATTCTATGATAAAGACTATTGCACGTTCACAGAGGTGTGTATGAAATGAAAACAAGAAAAAGGTGGAGTGAAAAATACGACTTAGTTTCCTGTTATGGAAGATAGAAATTCTGAAGTTGAAACCTTACTGGAAAACGAAACTTGAAAAATGCTTAACTCTTTATAAAACTTATGTGATCCTTTTTAAAATTGTTATCTGGGCTTTATTGTGCGACATGATGACTTTAATCGATCCTTCTGGAACTTAACGACACTATTTGCACTGCACGTAAAGACATATAAAATCTGTAGTTAAATAAGAAGCGATGTGTGAAAAATAAAGGTTTGATAGTCTAGACTTAGGATTATAGAATTGTTATTTTCTGAAACAAAACTTTAGGGTTTGAATCTTAGTTATTTTACAAAACCAACTTGACCGGATTTTGTGGGTAGTATCCGCTGAAAACCCTCAGGAGACAACACTCCTCCTACTAGGGACACCTAGAGGTTTAACGGCTTGTTGCACATGCTCAGTGCAATCGCGTTCCCTGCGAAAGTGAGGTTAGGAAATTTTTTGTGAATAAATTGGCTTTGCTCGGGAAGAGCAAATGATAAGTTTGGGGGTATTTGTTCATATCAGATTTTTGCATTTTCATACCGCCCAATTTTTATCACATTGCATATCCGTAGATACTCTTGAGCCGTGTTTGCTAGTCAATTGCAGGATACAGGTTCTCGGTTCTAAAACGGTGAAATTCATGAAAAACACGACAAAATCCGGGTTCCTGCCAACCACAGATAAAACACGGTCTCCGCTCGTCATCCGTATATTGCCAGATACCAGTTTAGGAAGACAAAATGTCAAATCAATGTCACCTTCATGCACAAGGCTCAATGGCAACAACAAGTTCCAAGAAATCTACGCGGAGCTCGAGGCAATCATGCCAAATCTTGACAAAAAGTCCACCTTTCCCTGAACAGAAATTCTGGAAAAATCGTGGAGCCAAATTGAGAAAATACATGTACCAGAATTATGTACACTAAAGAACAGGGAAGCATAAAAAAGAAGAGGGCCTAACTCCTCTAAAGGGCCGCGGATCCACGGCCAATAAGGGGTCTAGGCCGCGGATCCGCGGCCATATAGTGGCGGCAGGAAAAACTTTTCCAGGGGTATTTTTGTCTTTGCATGTGGGTTCTGGTAGTTGCCCTAGGTTTTCATTTTTTGGCCTATAAATAGCCCAGAACTTTGTGAAGGAAAGGGTCCATTCTTGTATTTTCATTTTGCTAGGATTAGTTGTGCTTCTTCTTCCTCTTCTCACCTCTTCTCCATTGAAACCTGTAGTGAGCTTGTGAGTGAAGAGTGGTGAATAAAGAAGAACCATTTATTTTCATGCTTGTCTCTTTATCTTGTTAATCGTTGTAATTTTTATTCGTTAATTAGTTGTTGTTATTTTCTTGTTGTTTCTTTCTTCTCTTTTTCTATATCCTTAATACGACAATGATGCTTACGCTCGATCCTCGCCAAGGTGAGGTCGCAAATAGCTAGTCGTATTCTTCTAATCTCTTTCTTTCTATCTTCCTCTTTTGTTTTGTTTTATTTTTCCGTATCATGATATGTGAGTAGTTCATACTTGTTAGGGTAGGATAAGGGAAGTTTGAAAGAAGGAAATCTCTCTCACTCTTTCCTTGCCCAACAGCTTAAATCGACTCCCGTTAATTGAACCACAATCCGCTCCTTACGGCACCCTATCCTACATGATAGCGGTGATTCCGTAGTGAGACCGGTTGTGGTTGAATTAACCGGAGGTTATGGCTAAGAGCCAAGAACGGACGGACAAGCACCAAAAGGAAGGACTTATGCGTTGGAAAGCCTAGCTTAAACTCGCAAGTTCCTTCCTAGTCGTGCTAATCCCCGTTGTTGCCGATTACCGTAACACCGATATTAAGAGGGGCAACGAAAGATGTGGAGACTCCTAACTCAAACTAACCTAATCCTAACCCTAACAAGCTCTCTTTAAAAACATCAACTTAACACTTAGATAATCACAAACAACTCTGAACTCTCGGAATTAACTCGTTAAAGCACATTGACAAAGACTCCCATCTCCCTGCGGACGACCCGTACTCAACCGGCTAGCTACAAGCGAAACCGTCTTGATTGCGGTATTTAAACTAAAACTTGACCACGCAGAATCCCTAACAATCAAGTGTCTTGTGTGGTTCCCACTGTGCTTTGATTTCCATCTTACCACGTCCAAGAGGGCGTGCAAAACGGTGGCTTTTGGGTACAGTCCCGAATCACATGGAGGCAATGAGCGATAGGAGGGGATTTGTCTCTCCCGGTATAGGGAGTTGATGTTGCGCTGTGTACGATTGGCTATAACAGGAAATCCCTGGCCAGGGTTGCTGAGATTTACTGGTAAGTGTTATCAGTAGTTTCTCGAATTGTTATAGACCTCATATCGACACGACTTATCGAGCTATTGGGGTCTGACGTTTACCACCCCTAGGCGAGACATGCAACATATCAGACGATCAGACCGGACTGTACGGTAGTGTTACTGGTTGGATTCACTGGAGTGTGAGCGGGCTTGCTCGTCGATCTTCAGATCGCTCAATACCCGGGTGGACGTTATGTTTAGCAGACCGCTTGCGGCTTGTGGGTGTTTGATATGATCATCATCTGCTGCCGGCGTATTGACGAGTCTTTAGAGTCCTACACAGAGGTTTCCTGGCTCAAGCGAAACGAATTAGGAGCGCATATGAGATATGTGCGGGACCGAGAATAATGCGTGTATGTGATACCGTATTTCATTCTCGCGATCAATGTGTCGAACGGTTGTATGCGATATAACCTAGTTATCGATTCAAGCGTTGATTCGATAAGCCGATACATTGTATACTAGTCGGTTGTGTGCGACATGACCGGATCATTGAATCAAGTGTTGATTTAATGATTTAATGCATAATTATATATTTGATATATTAATTTGCATAAACTAGTATTGATTCACTTTAAATGGATTTTCTCACTTGAATTGCACATTGTATATGTGATATATTTTTGTGCACTAGATTGTATCATGTTTGATGATACATGCAAGCTTATGTTTGTGTAAAGAATTAAACAATGGTTAAGTTAGTGGTTATGGTTTACTTTTATCTATTTATTTATTTTATTTATTTCATTTTGAAAAGATAAAGAGAATGGTGGCTTTTTTTGTAGTTTTGTGGAAACTTCATGAAGTGTTGAAAGTTTGACCATTCTTGTTCTTTTCCTAAACCTAACCATTAACCCTAACCATGGTTTATTCTCTACACCTAACTATGGTTGCTATTATGATAAGTATCATTTTATTTGATATTTTAAAATACTCATCATAATTCTAGCTTCATCTTCAAAAGAAAAAGCTTGATGCCATTAATGGCAACTTGAGCTATAGTGTGAGAAATCCAATTCCAAAGTGAACCCACTTCCTATTTCTTCATCCTCTACCTCTTGCCAAGTAGTATAGGGTGTTTCCTTCACAAGTTTTCATGGATTGGTGAAGGTGGAGCTTGATCTAGCGATGCCTCGACGTAGATCATCTTCAGCATGGACATCGACGACCTAGCTCGCCTATTCTCCGATGAAGCCGACGCAAGAGCCCGGATTTTGTTTTGGACAGCGAGGACACTTCATCATGGAGCTATGGAGGTGGAGAACCGGATCTACAAAGGTTGTATTTCCGTTCTTGTAGTTTAGTTGTAAACTAGTTTCATTTTATTGCCTAAAAATCTAGCCGACGATCCGTTCTAGGGTTTCTCGGCACCGTTAAAATATGAAATTGGCATGATCGATGCCTTGTGAGACCTCATTAGGGTGCCTAGGAACCTTACAGTGGTATCAGAGCCTAGCTAGAGCCTTAGGCGAAGTCTAGACGACGTTTGAATCCCGATCGAACCCGAAACCTCATTTTTCCCATACTCTCTGTCCTTTTTTCAAAACTGTGCATTTTTCCACATTAAAAATATGCAGAAAATTAAGCAGGGTTTTATATGAATTACTGTGAAATACGGGGGCCTAATTCAATTAAACCACCGCGGAACCGCGGCACGAGCTTGGCATGTGCGGCGGTTCCGCGGCCTCATGGTCTCCTCTTGCGTTGACTTTTGCACAGTAATTCCTATTTAACAGTGATGAGTTCTCTGGGTATTTTTAATATTTATTCAAGAGTTGAATAATCTGGGATGTTTTGGAGCTTCGATGATTCGATCGGGTTTATCAAATTTTGTCTATTTGGCTTTTCGGATAAATTTTAGAATATGTTAAAAAGTTCGACCGGATATAAATACCCAATTTTTCCCCTGTCGGGAAATTTCCAAGTGTTGGATTTTTCCGTAGTTTAACGACAATCTAAGTAGTGCAAGTAACTCGATGGACCCTCTAGAAGACAACAAACCTTAACTCGATTATGTGACCGTCTTGAACTGCCCTTTGAACCTTCGGGTTTGGGGCAGTACGGCGTGCCACATGTGAGGCGTTGGCTTGACCCTTCTACGGCTGGACCGTTGGTACTGAGGCACGAACTGAATGTTTTTAGACTTGTTTCATGTGTTGATCTGTATCGGGAAAACTTGGGTGTTCGATTGTTCGATCGGAAAGTTTAACATTTTCTAATTATCTGGAATGTGATACAATAATTGGAATTCACAAAAGTTATGTGATAACTGAATGAATGTTATAAACATAGCAGTTTAGTCTCACTTGATCGGTTGCCATGGAATTTTGATGTGATCAAAAGTCCATCGCAATCACGTAGCGTACGCGGATACTCGCCGATAAACTTAATAGACAGCCTCACTCCATAGCCCCGACCAAGTGACTGTAGGAGAACCCCGTCGCCGAAAGCATCCGTTCGGGTGCTCGCGGCAGCGGTGTTCCGCCTTGGTGCTCTTCGTCGACGGCGTCGGGGGTGCGGCCGCCTACTGAAGTTTGCGACGAGCATACGATCAGGATGTCGGGAATCTTGTTGAATTGCCCGACTTGATGTTGAAAAGAGTTTTCGATAAATGAGACTAAAATGCGGGGTTTATAATTGTTAGGCATGCGATGTCTAAGTAATTCATTTGATTAGGCATGCGATGTATATGCAGATTGCGGATTCCAACTGTTGTAGTTTTACACTTTCTTTTCTGTGACCGTAAGTGTAATATGTGATATCGCCGGTTTCGTTGCTATATGTCAACGACAATTAGGATGCGCATATTTACTTACGTTGATGACATGTGATGTTATGTGTTGCTGGATATGTTATATTGGATCGTCGTGTTCGAATAGACGGGGGTTTTTATGTGAGATGAGTGTTTTTCATTTTCATTCATGTAAAAACTTGTATGTAATATTCTTTTATTGGGGCACTTCCAGGTAGCGGAAGTTGTCACCTTTTGTATATTATTTACTTTTCCGCACTAGGATAGACCCAAGGAGGAGGGCACAAGTAACCGGGTTCTGGAGTCCAGTGGGAGACCAACTTGAGGAGTCGAGTCCGGGTCTCCTAACTCCAGAATTGGTAGGGTTGCTTGCCGCTCTCATAGGGGTCCAGGGGTGTGGGTTTGGCTATTCATCACGACCGTGGAATCCGTGTTTTATACTGGCTCGTATTGAAAACACGGACGTCCTAGTATATCCAATATTTCATATGTTTCTTCTGCTGCTATATCTGTTATGTGATCATGTGATGTTCTGTGATAGATACAGTATATAGTATATATGATATATTATATAGACGTTACTTATGTTTTACACCCGCGCTAGCCCTGCCCCGTTCTGCCGTTAGTTACCTAACCTAACGGTGCACGAGGGGACATCGAGGCGAATGCGAATGGCATAAGTGTACGTCGTATTTATCTGTGATGTTTAGGTACTTAGATGATGGGACATCATTAATATGATTAATGAAAGAAAAGAAACCTAAAGATGTTGTAGAATCGAATTTCAAAATAAAACAGGTAGCTACAGTTCTTGCTTTGCACAGCGGTATATACGATATATCCTGCACCTTATTCGATGAGGAAAGGACCGAGATCCCTTCACCGGGAGTGACTCCTTTAGCAATAACTGGCAGATGCTACACACTCGGTTTGTCTTTTGATTGCTTTTAAGAGTTTCTGCTTTGCACAGTGATATATATGATATATCCCGCACCTCATTCGACGAGGAAAGGACCGACGATCCCTTCACCGGGAGTGACTCCTTTAGCAAAACTAGAAAAGCCTCAAAAACAATCCATTTCAAAATTATTCAATTCTACAATGATATAAAGTTCATTACGCAATAGGTTTTCAGAAAAACCTGTCGTAGCCCTCCGTCATTTCAGATATGTACTGGTTAGTATTCGTGCTGCGTTTGTTGACCTCTGCCAAGGCGTAGTGTGCGGTAGCTGATTAGCGCTTATCTGCATAAGCATATGATGTGATTGATTTAGGGTAGTCGTGCGACCTTGTTTACCTCTGTCAAGGGTCGTGCGGGTGGGTTTACTTCAATCAAGAAATGACGGGTTGAACTTGACTAGCAGCCTATGGTTTGTTGACCTCTGTCAAGGTCGTAGGACGCTTGGGGCAAAATATTATCGGGAATTTCAAGTGTTGAAATTTGCAATAAGATTGCATACCTTCTATGAGATAGTTGGATCCCGATACCCGCTGCGAGCAAGAGTTACTCCTGGGAGAGTTTTATACATTACAATTAGCCGATCAAGTAGGTGTCTAGAAAGGTGTCAACGGGGTTACGCCTCTGAGAAAACGAGGTTTACATTAATTAGGTTCGTGCGAAAGAACGGGAGACCTCCCTCAAAGTACCGACACTGGCCTGGCTGAAAGATTGGCGAACTTGTAGTGTGTAATTAATCCCGGCTAGTCTTTCCTTTTAGGGTTTGAAGGAAGATTTGATAAAAAGCAGTGGGAGCCATCCTGATTAGATAAAATAAAACCAATCTATTCTTGCAAGAGCGCACGCTGAGTGTTTTCTTTTCTCTCTCTCCAGGTAGCGACCATATCACGCCTTAATCAAGATAATAAAATGGATTATTGACCGAACCCGCTTGTTATACTGAGCTGGGGAACGTTGGTCCCGCTCCAACTTACAATTGTTATAAGACAGAGCAGGAAATTGGGGAATACCAGATTTCCCGTGCCGCCCAAACGAAGAGAGTGCATGCTTATGCATCATCTTCGGGTGTGTTCTTTATACAGAACTGTTTCTCAGTATCCTCCGCATCCTGGGTATATGATACCGGATAAGGATCCCAGATATGTAATCTGTTACATAGGGCTACAAAAGGGTAGAAAAACTGAGAACGGGTGATAAGTTTCATGAGACAGAAAACGGGGCAAGTATTGGAGCCAAGTTTGTTGGTCAATGTCACCCTGTATTGTAATACATTGATTCTGAACGAATGTTATTAGATACCGAACCTGATATACAAAATCATATCAGTCTCTTTATTAGTAAAGAAATGATAAAATTTTGTATTGTTGGATAATGTTTTGAACATTTCCTATATCAAAAGTTGATCGGTTCAGGCACGTTATCTAAAAGCATTGATGTTCTAAATCAAACTACAGTTCTTAGTATACAGAACACACACAAGAGAAAGAGTTCAGAAATGAACGAATCCTTCTTGAGGCATTGTAGACTAGGTCATATCAATGCGACCCGACTACCTGAAGTTACATGTAGATGCATATTTAAATCAGTTTGAATTTACATCTTGTGAAACTTGCCAGTCATGTCACAGAGATAAGATGACCATAGCTCCGTTTACTGGAAACAGAGAAAGAGTTAATGAACTCTTGGGACTGATACATGATGATGTATGTAAGGTCTCCAGTCTACACATGCCAGTACTGATTCTTTATACTTCATTATATTCTCTGATAATCTCTCAAGATTCAATCATATGTTCCTGTTGAAACATGAGTCCGAATCTTTTGAGATATTCACAAAATATGATTTAGAAGTAGAGAACCAAAATACGGGTAAAAGTATTATGTCCTTTGATGAGATCAAGGAGGAGAATACTTGTGCATAGAATTTCTGGACTATTCTAAAGGAGAATGAGATTCTCTCTCAGCATTACTCCTCCGTATACACCATTGCACGATGGTATGTCGGGGCGGAGCAGATACACCCTATTTGATATGATGTGCTCTATGATGAGTACTACTGAATTACCTTTTTCCTTAGGGGGTTATGCACTTGAGAAGTCGCATACCTATTGAATAGGGTTTCGATCAAATCAGTTGCCTACCACTTCATATGTGATATGGAAAGGGAAGAGCCCATATCTTAAGTTCCTTAAGATTTGGGGTTGTCGGGCCTATGTCTGAAAAGCAAAATCCGGACAAGCTCGAGGCAACGTCTGTTATGTACAACTGGAAACGTTCCAGCTATACAAACTGCAGCTGATGATTTGGTAGAACCGAAGGATTCAGTAGATTCCAACGAACCTCAGCCTCTCCGCCGATCTAGTAGGGTTCCTTATCCACCTGAGAGATACTTCGGTTTCTCTATGACAGTGGGAGTGAGGATTGCATCATGAGATAATAACCCAACTAGCTTCGAGCTGGCCATCAGGAGTAAGACTCTGTAAGAATGGCTGGATGCTTAGTGATCTGAGATGGAATCCATGTACACCAACAAAGTATGGACTTTGGTTGCTATATCTGAAGGGTTAAATCCCCAACAGGAGCAAGTATATCTTGAGAAGATTACTTGGTGTAAATGGAAAGGTTGAGACTTTCAAAGCTAGACTAGTTAAAGGTTTTCGTCATTGACCAGGCGTGGATAATGATGAAACCTTTTCTAGTACCTATGCTTAAGTCCATCCAGATCCTACATGCCATGGCTACATACCATGACTACGATATCTGGTGGTTGGGTGTCATGACTGCTTTTCTAGATGGTGTTTTAGAAGAGTGGGTCTGTAAGTACACAGCCAGAGGGCTTCATAGAAAGTGGGAGCAGCAGAAACGTGTACAAGATGCTTTATAGGATAAAACAGGCATCGCGGAGTTGGAACATCTGTTTTGATAGATAGTCAAAGAGTTTGACATCATCAAAATGGTAGATGAACCTTGTATAAACAAAAAGGTAGTAGGGAGTATGGTGGTGATCCTCGTAGAGTACGTGGATGACATACTCTTGATAAGAAAGGAGTTTCTTATGCTACGCTCGATCAATCTCCGATTATCACAAAGATTCTCCGTATAGGATCAAAGTGATACCTCCTAAATCCTGAGTTTTGGATCTACGAGATAGATCTAATTGGATGTTAGGATACTCACTAGTAGTAGTGAGATGGTATCAATCGATCCTGGGGAGAATCACTGGAAGTGTTCCAGGGTGATAAAGACGACTGAATGTCAGTCGCAGGCATTGTCTTTACCCTCAGTAAAGGGACGGTATGTTGGAAGAGTTCCATGCTAGATACCGTGACATACTAGACGATAAAGGCACGATACATCGCTACTTAAAATGCTACCAAAGAGGCTGTTTGGATGTATATTAGTTCATGAGATGAACTTAGTTCCTACCATTGTGTGACAATGGAGTTGTGGCTTATGCCAGGAACCCTCATCCCATCAGTTATCCAAACATATTCTAAGGCAGTGTCACCTGATCATGGAGATGGTTGATCTCCAGGGTGATCGAGGTTAGGAGAGTAGACCAAGAGGACAACACGACGGATCCACTCACGAAGGCCTATTCCCAGAGAGAGACTTTTATGGGATGGTTGAGTATGAGATACTACAACCACTGCTACAGATGGCCCTAGTGCAAGTAGGAGATTGTTAGTTATATGTATGCCCTAGAGGCCATTACTGTACATAGGATGTATATTGTAGTGGATGCTGGGACATATATAGGGAGGACTTTCTTGCTCGACATGATAGTATGCTATCTGGTTACTCTTTACCTTAACGTGTACTCAGATTGTCTCTCTATTACATGTTGGTAAAGCCCTTAGGATGTGTACTTGACTACCTGGACTATGATGCGGATCATACTAGTGGGGACATGGTAGTCCACAAGTACATCCTTCAAAGTTCCTAGTCGTGGGTGTATCGAGACGGGGCATCGATATACCAGAGTAGACTAGCGTGTACCTTCTCGACCCATACAGATGGGCGATGGATGATCCCATATCCATCGGTGTTTGACATCAGAGATGATATACGGGTGCTCAGTAGAGACTGGGTATACTGGACGGACTCGCCGAGAACTCCCAGATGGTATTATACTTTACGTCAAATGGCAGTTCTCTGGTGACACTGGTACAGAGTAGTATGTTGACCCGAGATCGTCATAGAGTCTTGTGTGGTTCCCACTGTGCTTTGATTTCCATCTTACCACGTCCAAGAGGGCGTGCAAAACGGTGGCTTTTGGGTACAGTCCCGAATCACATGGAGGCAATGAGCGATAGGAGGGGATTCGTCTCTCCCGGTATAGGGAGTTGATGTTGCGCTGTGTACGATTGGCTATAACAGGAAATCCCTGGCCAGGGTTGCTGAGATTTACTGGTAAGTGTTACCAGTAGTTTCTCAAATTGTTATAGACCTCATATCGACACGACTTATCGAGCTATTGGGGTCTGACGTTTACCACCCCTAGGCGAGACATGCGACATATGAGACGATCAGACCGAACTGTACGGTAGTGTTACTGGTTGGATTCACTAGAGTGTGAGCGGGCTTGCTCGTCGATCTTCAGATCGCTCAATACCCGGGTGGCCGTTACGTTTAGCAGACCGCTTGCGGCTTGTGGGTGTTTGATATGATCATCATCTGCTGCCGGCGTATTGACGAGTCTTTAGAGTCCTACACAGAGGTTTCTTGGCTCAAGCGAAACGAAATAGGAGCGCATATGAGATATGTACGGGACCGAGAATAATGCGTGTATGTGATACCGTATTTCATTCTCGTGATCAATGTGTCAAACGGTTGTATGCGATATAACCTAGTTATCGATTCAAGCGTTGATTCGATAAGCCGATACATTGTATACTAGTCGGTTGTGTGCGACATGACCGGATCATTGAATCAAGTATTGATTTAATGATTTAATGCATAATTATATATTTGATATATTAATTTGCATAAACTAGTATTGATTCACTTTAAATGGATTTTCTCACTTGAATTGCACATTGTATATGTGATATATTTTTGTGCACTAGATTGTATCATGTTTGATGATACATGCAAGTTTATGTTTGTGTAAAGAATTAAACAATGGTTAAGTTAGTGGTTATGGTTTACTTTTATCTATTTATTTATTTTATTTATTTCATTTTGAAAAGATAAAGAGAATGGTGGCTTTTTTTGTAGTTTTGTGGAAACTTCATGAAGTGTTGAAAGTTTGACCATTCTTGTTCTTTTCCTAAACCTAACCATTAACCCTAACCATGGTTTATTCTCTACACCTAACTATGGTTGCTATTATGATAAGTATCATTTTATTTGTATTTTAAAATACTCATCATAATTCTAGCTTCATCTTCTTCTTTATCTTCAAAAGAAAAAGCTTGATGCCATTAATGGCAACTTGAGCTATAGTGTGAGAAATCCAATTCCAAAGTGAACCCACTTACTATTTCTTCATCCTCTACCTCTTGCCAAGTAGTATAGGGTGTTTCTTTCACAAGTTTTCATGGATTGGTGAAGGTGGAGCTTGATCTAGCGATGCCTCGACGTAGATCATCTTCGGCATGGACATCGACGACCTAGCTCGCCTATTCTCCGATGAAGCCGACGCAAGAGCCCGGATTTCGTTTTGGACAGCGAGGACACTTCATCATGGAGCTATGGAGGTGGAGAACCGGATCTAAAAAGGTTGTATTTCCGTTCTTGTAGTTTAGTTGTAAACTAGTTTCATTTTATCGCCTAAAAATCTAGCCGACGATCCGTTCTAGGGTTTCTCGGCACCGTTAAAATTTGAAATTGGCATGATCGATGCCTTATGAGACCTCATTAGGGTGCCTAGGAACCCTACAGTCCTGAATCACATGGAGGCAATGAGCGATAGGAGGGGATTCGTCTCTTCCGGTATAGGGAGTTGATGTTGCGCTGTATTCGATTGGCTATAACTGGAAGTCCCTGGCCAGGGCTGATATAGAGATTTACTGGTAAGTGTTATCAGTAGTTTCTCGACCCGTTATGAGCCTCACATCGACATGACTTATCGGTTACTGGGGTCTGACGTATACCACCCCTAGACTAGATATGCGACATATCAGACGAAGAGAACAGACTGTACGAGAGTGTTACTGATTGGATTCACAGGAGAATGTACAGGCTTGCTTTTTGATCTTCTAATCGCTCAATACCTGAGTGGTTGTTACGTTTATCTGACCGCTTGCAGCTTGTGGGTGTTTGATATGATCATCACCTACCACCGGCGTATTGACGATTCTTTAGAGTCCTGCACAGAGGTTTCTTGACTCAGGCAAAACGGAGTAGGAGCACATATGTGATATGTGCAGGACCGAGGATAATATGATATAGGATACCGTATTATATTCTCATGATATTTTGATATGAGCCGGGTCATCGGATCAAGTATTGATTCGATGAATCGGTACATGATATATTAGTCGGTTATATTCGATATAGCCGGATTGTCGGATCAAGTGTTGATTCGATAATTTAATGTATAATAATATATATGATATATTGAATTACATTATCTAATATTGGCTCGCTTTATTATTTCATTTTCTCACCGGATAATACATTGATATATATGCGATATATGTTAATTGTATTATTTTCTTTTGTTACAAATATATATTATATATGATATATAATATTGTAACATGATATGATTACTAATGCAACATGTTTAGTGGAGATTAAATAAGGTTAGGGTTTGATTTGGGTTAGCTTTTTCTTGTAGCTTCTAGAAGCTTTTAGTTTGTTTCTAGCAAAGATATTTTGCTTGATATTTTGCTTGATATTTTCTAATCTAACCCAAACCCTTTACCCTAGGTTAAGTCTCTACATGAGTTAGCCTCTTCATATTCAACCATGGTTGCATTATTAATCATTCTGATATTTTTCATTATTCATCACAAAAGGATTCATTCTTCTTCTTCTTCCTTGAGCTTCACAAAAGCTTTCTAGGTTTTCTTAATGTGATGTTTTAGTGTGAGAATTTGATAATAAAAGAGAGCATAAATCCTACTTCATCATACTCATCTAATCTAGCCAATTAGATTAGGGTGTTCACCTCATTAGAGAGAGAGAGCGAGCTTGAGTTATAGAAACTTCGAAGTAGATCATCGGAGAAAAGGAAGACTACAAGCAAGCATGGATCATTCGGGTTGTGGAGCCTCTCTTGAGTCCGGGAGATCATGGATCGCGGCGAAGGGACTTCTACTCGGAGCTTATGAAGCGAAGGAGCGGACTACAAAGGTTGTAATCCCTCACTCTTAGTTGTAAAGATGTTTACTTGCATAACCCTAATAATCTAGCAAAGATTCCGGCTTTGGGTTGTTTCGGCACGTTTAAATGTTAAATCGGGCATGGTTGATGCCTTATAGACCCTTGTATGACTGCATAGGAACCTTACAGTGGTATCAAAGCCAAGCTAGAGCATTAGGCGACGTGTATACGAAGTTAAAAGTCTGATCGAACCCCGATACGTCGAAATTGACCCCCTCTCTGGAAATTTTGTGAAAATGTGATTTTTTCTGCATTAAAAATACTTTAAAAAATCAGCAGGGAATTCTAAGGATAAACCTAAAACACGAGCCCCCAATCCTCTCAAAGAGCCACGGAACCGCGGCAAGAACATGCTTGCCGCGGCGGTTCCGCGGCCAAAAGATTGACTTGGGGACACGTGTTGGTACAGTAATATCCGTAGCTGTTCCTGCATATTTCTGGGTATTTTTAATCTGACTCAAGTGTTGAGTGTTCTGGGGTTTATTTTGGATTCGTTGATTCGATTGGAAAGTTTAATTTCATTCTGTTTTCCGGATAATTTAGAAACTGTTAAAATGTTCGAACGGATATCATTAACTCATTTTTTCCCGGCACGAAAAACTTTCAAGTGTTTAATTTTTCTTGAGTTTAAATCTTTCGGAAAAACGTGCAAGTAACACGGTGGACCCTCTAGAAGAACACAAACCTTAACTCGATTATGTGACCGTCTGAACCGCCTCTGAACCTTAGGGTTTGGGGCAGTACGGCGTTGCCACATGTGAGGCGTTGGCTTGGCCCTTCTACGGCTGGACCATTGGTACAGTGACATATTCTGGGATTTTTTGAACTCCGCTTAAGTGTTGAGCTATTTAGGAAATCTTGGGTATTTGATTATTCGATCGGAAAGTTTAATACTGTCTATTTATCTGGAATGTGATACAATATATGGAATTTGTTAGATATATGTATGCCCTAGAGGACATTATATGTATAGTGGATGCTTGGACATGTATATATGAATATAGATGACTTTCTCGCTCAACATGATAGTATGCTATCTGGTTTACTTTATCTTGACATGTTGATTTGATCATGCCTTTATTCATTTGCACATGTTGATAAAGCCCTCAGGATATTTGCTTGACTACTGTGACTATGATGCCGATCATACAAGTGGGGCATGTGTAGTTCATAAGCATATCCTTGAACCGTTCCAAGTCGTGGGTGTATCGATATTCCATAATAGACTAGCGTATACTATTCTTGTCCCATATGATGGGCGATGGATGATCCCATATCCATCTGGTGAGGTGACACCAAAGATTGTATGCGGGTGCTTAGTGTAGATTGGGTACACTGAACGGACTCACAGAGAACTCCTATGTGGTATTATATCTATCGTCGGATAGCAATTCTCAGGTGACACTGGTACAGGTTAGTCTGTAGACCTAAGATCGTCATAGAGTCTTGTGTGTCCTCCCACTGTACTTTGATATCCACCCTACCACGGCTCTACAGAGTCGTGCAAACAGGTGGACTTTGGGTACAGTCCCGAGGCACATGGAGGCGATGAGTGATAGGAGGGGTCTCGTCTCTCCCGGTATTGGGAGTTGATGTTGTGCTTGTAGGGTTACTAGGCACTCTAAGAAGGTTCTACAAGGCATCAACCATGCCCGATAAAAGTTTTAGCCATGCCGAACAACCCTAACCAAGATCTTAGACTGGAAATTAGGCGAAACAATGCAAGTAAACAACTTTTACGACTAAGTGAATACGAAATACAACCTTTGTAGATCGGTCCTTCACTTCATATGCTCCTTGTAGTAGTCCCTTCGCTGCGATCATCGTGCTCCCGGACTCTCGGACGGCTCCATGAGAAGATAGCAACGGTATTGCTTGAAGTCTTCAAGGCCGAAGATGATCTACGTCGAGGGAATACGAACTCAAGCTTCTACTTCACTAACTAGAGAATTAGTGAAGCAAACACCCTAAACCAAAGTGCTAGTCTAGTAGAGGATGATGAAATAGGAAATGGGTACACTTTAGAATTTCTTTTCTCACTATATTTCTCTCTCTTTATCAAACCCTAGCAAGCATTTGAAGGAGGAAGAAGATGAGCTAAAAAATGAGAATGAAAAACTAATCAAGAGAGAAAGAGAGAACCATGGGTGAGTGGGTATCATATACTAACTCATGTAGAGACATAACCATGGCTAATTATAGTGGTTAGGTTTATAAATATCCTAAGTAAAACAAAACTAGTAGACTTTGGTCAATGCACTCACAGGCTTCATGAAGCTTCATGCACTTGAACAATTATCCACTAATTTTGTATTTACTTTGTATATTAAAACCCCACCAATATAATTATAATGGTATATGTCTCATACACGCATGTAGAGTGTATCAACAACCATGATACTAAATGAACACAAATAAATATATATCACATATATATTAAGTTGTGCACAAGTGAGAAAAACAAATGCTTAAGTGATCCAATGTTAGTTAATGTAAATTAGTATATCTAATATACAATTATACACTAAATTATTAAATCAACGCTTTACTTAATAATCCAGTTATATCTCATATAACCGACTAACATTCAATGTATCGACTTATCGAATCAACCCTTGATTCGATAACCTGGTCATATCGCATATAACCGATCGATACAAACATCACGAGAATTGAATATGGTATCACATACTCGCATTATTCTCGGTCCCGCACATATCACATATGCGCTCCTATTTCATTTTTCCTGAGCCAGTAAAACCTCTATGTAGGACTCTAAAAACTCGTCAATACGCCGGCAGTAGGTGATGATCATATCAAGCACCCACAAGCATTCAGCGGTACTAGCTGGACGTAACGGCTACCCGGGTATTGAGCGATCAGAAGATCAGCAAGCAAGCCCGCTCCAACTCCTGCAAAAACCTGACAGTGACACTACCGTACAGTCCGGTCTCCTCGTCTGATATCTCGCATATCATGTATAGGGATGGTAAACGTCAGACCTCAATAACCGATAAATCATGCCGATATGAGGCTCATAACGGGTCGAGAAACTACTGGTAACACTGACTAGTAAATCTCTAAACCAGCCCTGGCCAGGGACTTCCCTGTTATGGCCAATCGAGAATAGCGCAACATCAACCCCCAATACCGGGAGAGACGAAACCCCTCCTATCGCTCATTGTCTCCATGTGACTCGGGACTGTACCCAAAAACCACCGTTTTGCATGCCCTCTTGGACGTGGTAAGGTGGAAATCAAAGCACAGTGGGAATCACACAAGACTCTATGATGATCTCGGGTCTACAGACTAACCTGTACCAGTGTCACCAGAGAACTGCCATCTGACGTAAGGTATAATACCATCTGGGAGTTCTCGGCGAGTCCGTCCAGTGTACCCACTCTCCACTGAGCACCCGTATATCATCTCTGATGTCAAACACCAATGGATATGGGATCATCCATCGCCTATCTACATGGGTCGAGAAGGTATACGCTAGTCTACTCTGGTATATCGATGCCCCGTCTCGATACACCCACGACTAAGGACCTTGATGGATGTACTTATGGACTACCATGTCCCCACTAGTATGATCCGCATCATAGTCTAGGTAGTCAAGTATACATCCTAAGGGCTTTACCAACATGTAACAGAGAGACAATCAGTGTGCACGTTAAGGTAAAGAGTAACCAGATAGCATACTATCATGTCGAGCAAGAAAGTCCTCCCTATATATGTCCAAGCATTCACTACAATATATATCTCATATATAGTAATGGCCTCTAGGGCATAAATATAACTAACAATCTCCCACTTGCACTAGGGCCATCTGATAACAGTGGTTGTAGTATCTCATACTCAACCATCCCATAATAGTCTCTTTCTGGGAAAAAGCCTTTGTGAGTGGATCCGCTGTGTTGCCCTCTGAGTCTGCTCTCCTAATCTCGATCCCCTGGAGATCAACCATCTACATGATCAGGTGACACTGTCTTAGAATATGTCTGGATCACTGATGGGACGGGCGTTCCTAGGCATAAGCCACAACTTCATTGTCACACAATGGTAGGAACGAAGTTCATCTCATGAACTAATATACAACCAGACTGCCTCTTTGGTAGCATCTTTGGTAACGATGTGTCTTGCCTTTAATCGTCTAGTAAGTCGCGGTATCTAGCTTGGAACTCTTCCAACATACCGTCCCTCCACTGAGGGTAAAGAAAATGCCTGCGACTGACATTCAGTCGTCCTTATCACCCTGGAACTTTTCCAGTGATTCTCCCCAGGATCGTTTGATACGATCTCACTACAACTAGTGAGTATCCTAACATCCAATTAGATCTATCTCATAGATCCAAAACCCAGGATTTAGTAGGTATCACTTTGATCCTATATGTAGAATCCTTGTGATAAGCGGAGATTGACCGAGCGTAGCATAGGAAACTCCTTTCCAATCAAGAGTATGTTATTCACGTACTCTACGAGGATCTCCACCATACTCTCTACTACCTTTTTGTATATACAAGGTTCATCTACCATTTTGATGATGTCAAACTCTTTGACTAACACATCAAAACAGACGTTCCAACTCCGCGATGCCTGCTTTATCACATAAAACATCTTGCACACGTTTCCGCTGCTCCCATTGTCTATGAAGCCCTCTGACTGTGTACTTATAGACTCTCTCTTCTAAAACAACATTTAGAAAAGCAGTCATGACACTCAATCGCCAGATATCATAGTCATGGTATGTAGCCGTGGCAAGTAGGATCTGGATGGACTTAAGCATAGCTTTGAAAGTCTCAACTTTTCCATGTACACCAAGTAATCTTCTCAAGATATACTTGCTCCTGATTGGGATTTAACCCTTCAGAAAAGGCAACCAAAGTCCATACTTTGTTGGTGTATAAGGATTCCATCTCAGATCGTTAAGCATCCAGCCATTCTTACAGAGTCCCACTCCTGATGGCCAGCTCGAAACTAGTTGGGTCATCATCTCATGATGCAATCCTCGCTCCCACTGTCATAGAGAAACTGAAGTATCTCTCAGGTGGGTGAGGAACCCTACTAGATCGGCGGAGAGGCTGAGTTTCGTTAGAAACTATTGAATCCTTTGGTTCTACCAAATCATCAGCTGCAGTTTGTATAGCTGGAAATCTTTCCAGTTCTACCTTATGACCATTAATTTGTTTCCAAAATAATTTCCTTTTCCTAAAAAAGGTGGCATGCCGAGAAACAAAACATCTTTTGTTCCTTGGTGCGGTAGAAGATATTCCTTTTCGAATGCTTGGGATATCCAACAAACTTTTACAGAACTGACTTTGCCTCGAGCTTGTCCGAATTATGCTTTTAGACATAGGCTGGACAACCCAAAATCTTAACTGACTTAAGAGATGGGATCTTTCCTTACCATATCACAAATGGAGTGGTAGGCACCTGATTTGGTTGGAACGCAATTCAATAGGTATGCAACTTCTCAAGTGCATTACCCCCAAAAGGAAATAGGAAACTCAGTAGTACTCATCATAGAGCGCACCATATCACATAGGGTGCTATTGCTCCGCCCCGATACACCGAGGTGCTGTAGTGTATACGGAGGAGTAATGCTGAGAGAGAATCCCATTCTCCTTTGGAATAGTCTAGGAATCCCGTGATCAAGTATTTTCCTCCCTAATCTCATCAAAGGACATAATACTTATACCCGTTTTGGTTCTCTACTTCTAACTTATATTCTGTGAATATCTCAAAAGCTTCGGACTTGTGTTTCAACAGGAACATATTTCTGAATCTTGAGAGATCATCAGAGAATGTAATGAGGTACAAAGAACCGGTCTTGGCATATGTAGACAGGGGACCTTCATTCATCAGCATGTATCAATCCCAAGAGTTTACTAACTCTTTCTCTGTTTCCAATAAACAGAGCTATGGTCATCTTATCTCTGTGACATGACCGGCAAGTTTCACAAGATGTAAATTCAAACTAATTTAAATATGCATCTATATGTAACTTCAGCTAGTCGGGTCGCATTGATATGACCTAGTCTACAATACCTCAAGAAGGATTCGTTCATTTCTGAACTCTTCCTCTTGTGTGTGTTCTGTATATTAAGAACTGTATTTTGATTTAGAACGTCAATGCTTTTAGATAACGTGCCTGAACCGATCAACTCTTGATATAGGAAATGTTCAAAACATTATCCAACAATACAAAATTATATCTTTCTTTACTAATAAAGAGACTGATATGATGTTGTATATCAGGTTCGGTATCTAATGACATTCGTTCAGAATCAATGTATTCTGGTAATACAGGGTGATAACTACCAACAGACTTGGCTGCAACACTTGCACCATTTCTATCTCATGAAACTTATCACCCGTTCTCAGTTCTCTACCTATCTGTAGCCCATGTAACAAATTACATATGTGGGATCCTGATCCGGTATCTCATACCCAGGACATAAAGGATACTTGGAAACAGTTCTCTGTAATGAACACACCCGAAGAAGATGCATCATCATGCACTTTCTTTGTTTGGGCGGCACGGGAATCCTGGTAATCCCCTATTTCCTGCTCGGTCTTATAACAGTTATAAGTTGGTGCGGGACCAACATTTCCCAGCGCAGTATAACAAGCGGGTTCGGTCAATATATCCGTATTATTATCTTGATTAAGGCGTGACATGGTCGCTACCTGGAGAGAGAGAAGAAAACACTCTACGTGCGCTCTTGCAAGATCAGATTGGTTATTATTTTATCTAATCAGGATGGCTCACACTGTTTTTATCAAATCTTTCTTCAAACCCTAAAAGGAAAGACTAGCCGAGATTAATTACAACCTATAATTTCGCCAATCTTTCAGCCAGGCCAGTGTCGGTACTTTGAGGGAGGTTCCCCGTGCTTTCGCACGGACCTAATTAAAGTAAACCTCGTTTTCCCAGAGGCGTAACCCCGTTGACACCTTTCTAGACACCTACTTGATCGGTTAATTTTCCTGTGTAAAACTCTCCCAGGAGTAACAATTACTCGCAGTGGGTATCAGGATCCAACTATTTTATAGAAGGTATGCAATCTCATTGAAAATTTCAACACTTGAAATTCCCGATAATATTTTGCCCCTAACGTGCTATGACCTTGACAAAAGCCAACAAACCATAGCCCGCTAGTCAAGTTCAACCCATACATTTCTTGACTGAATTAAACCCACCCGCACGACCCTTGACGAAAGTCAATAAAGCCGTACGGCTACCCTAATCCAATCGCATCATATGCAGCAGATAAGCAGCATATAGCTACCGCACACTATACCTTGACGAAAGCCAACAAATGCAGCACGAATACAATATACAACTTATCTGAAATGACGGAGGGCTACGACAGGTTTTTCTGAAAACCTATTGCATAATGAACTTGATATCGTTGTAGAATCGAGTGAATTTTGAAATGGAGTGATTTTGAGGCTTTCATTAGGTTTGCTAAAGAGGTTACTCCCGGTGAAGGGATCTCAGCTCTTTCCTTATGGAATAAGGTGCAGGATATATCATATATATCGCTATGCAAAGCAAAACCCCCAAAAGCAATCAAAAGACAAACCGGGTGCTGTAGCATCTGCCAGTTTTTCTTAAGAGGTCACTCCCGGTGAAGGGATCTCGGCTCTTTCCTCATCGAATAAGGTGCAGGATATATCATATATATCGCTATGCAAAGCAAAAACTGTAGATACCCTTTTTGAAAATTTGATTCTACTACATCTTCTAGGTTTCTTTTCTTTCATTAATCACATTAATGAAATCCCATCATTTAAGTCACCTAAACATCACAGATAAATACGACGTACACTTATGCCGTCCGCATTCGCCTCGATGTCCCTTCATGCACCGTTAGGTTAGGTAACTAACGGCAGAGCGGGGCAGGGCTAGCGCGAGTGTAAAACATAAGTAACGTCTATATAATATATCATATATACTATATATAGTATCTATCACAACATATCAAATGATCACATCACAGATATCGCAGTAGAAGAAACATATGAAACATTGGATATACTAGGACGTCCGTGTTTTATTTTGAGCCTCTATAAAACATGGATTCCACGGTCGCGATGAATAGCCAAACCCACACACCTAGACCCCTATGAGAGAGGCAAGCAACCCTTCCAATTCTAGAGTTAGGAGACCCGGACTCGACTCCTCGAGTTGATCTCCCATTGGACTCTAGAACCCGGTTACTTGTGCTCTCCTCCTTGGGTCTATCCTAGTGCGGAAAAGTAAATAATATACAAATGGTGACATCAATCTCATTCCGGAAGTGCCCCAATAAAAGAATATTACATACATTTAATTTTACATGAATGAAAATAAAAACCCTCATCTCACATAAAACTCTCACATAAAACCCCCGGCTATTCAAAAACGCGACGATCCAATATAACATATCCAGCAACACATAACATCACATGTCATCATACATAAGTAAATATGCGCATCCCAATTGTCGTTGACATATAGCAACGAAACCGGCGATTTCACATATTACACTTACGGTCGCAGAAAAGAAAGTGTAAAACTACAACATTTGGAATCCACAATCTCTTTAAACATCATAAATCCGAAATATCACATACTTCGCATTTCATGCCTAACTATATGAATTCCACATATTGTATCACATTCCAGATAAATAGATAGTATAAAACTTTCCGATCGAATAATCAAATACCCAAGATTTCATAAATAGCTCAACACTTGAGCGGAGTTCAAAAATTTCAGAATACGTCACAGTACCAATGGTCCAGCCGTAGAAGGGTCAAGCCAACGCCTTACATGTGGCACGCCGTTGTCACGACCCGCAAAGTACGGAATGCGACCGGCACTTAGATTACGAAACGTCTCAAGGCGTCCGTAAAATAAGTATGCCGAAGCCCAGAATACAAACCCCAATTAACATTTTTAGAGTGAAGGAAAACCAAATTATCTAAGCATTTACTTCATTACCTAATCGAATTGCCTTTTAAAAAAACTTTCCTTTTTCCCAAAATTCCAGCAGAATTTCACTTGTAAAATCATCCCCAACAGTGCAAGCAGAATATAAATGAATAAAAGTGCATAAGAAATAGCATGTCGACTCAAGTGAGCTCGACCCAGATATATCATAAAATAAATCCCCAAGTCTCACAATCTCACATCTAGTTCAATATACAGTAATCCAAATAAAACAGGTACAACTGAAATGATAGAAGCAGTAGATGGAGTGTTCTAGATACAACAAATATATAAGGTGGTACAACCTGATAATAACCCACCTAAGAGCAAAAGCCTCGGGTCCAGGTAAAAAGTGCAAAAGAAGCAAAAGTATCCGCCGCTACCGTGCTGACGGAGTGGACCTGCAGAAAAGCTGTGGCATAACGGGGGTGAGTTTCCAACTCGTGAGTAATAAATAACATCTACTAAGGCTATCGTATGTATGCACACAAGTATCCTGGCATCCCTAAAGCAGGTATGGCTACAAGTTCTAGCAAGTATGTATGCATCGACAAGGTGCTAGCAAGTATAAATGTGTCACATGCATGTAATACAGGTATGCATGCTACATGAAGGTGCTATCAAGTATGTATGAGAATCATCCTTTCCTTTGTTTTGAAACTTTCCTTTTTATATATCAGCGTAATATCCAAGAAATCAGTAAAAACCGTGTCCAGCAACGACACCTCAAAACTATCCAAATCCTATATATCCATGTCCGGCACCTCTGGCCTCAGCCATCCGGCTGATCTACATCAAAATCCATGTCTCAAACCAGCGGCCACGGTCGGCATCCTCTGGATATCCGCCGTGCCAAATGAAGTCACCGGTAGGTAGTCCGTCCCCCAGCCAGGCTCAACGCCATCTCCTGCGATCTTCTTGCCCCGGGGTACCATACCGGACCCACCATGTATCCGTGACGGTTCCGCCACTCCTCGACACGGATCTCGAAAACCACATCAAACTCATGGTGGACGACACTTTACATCACTAGAAAACCGCAACTTTTTATCTTTTTAAACAGTTATCAGTTTTGAAATCTTGCGGCTTTCCCCCAAAATCCAGAAATATCATAAATCTCATGAACTCATCATAATGCATATGTCGATGATTATTAATACTTATGGTATCAATTTGCAATGCATGGTTACACTAGGCATGAGCAGATGATATGATAACATATATGCATGAGTATTGTAATTCTTATGGTTTCATTTTAAACATTCATTTTAATATCACATTCCTAGGCAATTAACATATTTCAGATTTATAGTCATCTAGTGTTTTGACATGGCAATTACCAGGGTGTGTGTGTGTCCACATGAATAGTGCTCGTGCTGCATATAAACCTGGTAATGGTGCATGTGTCTTATCATGAATTTGCATATAAGGGTATGATATGTAAATATGACCGCGGTAATATTATGCCAGTTTTATTATTATCACTCTAATGTCATAAGTACTATCAAGTTTACCAAATATCAGTTTATTAAATCTAACGGGCGACTCGCGCCATCCAAACGATCGTCCCCCGTAGATGTTAAATCTACTCACCCGTGATCCTGCGCTAAGTGTGTCCGACCACCTGCTTCCCTTTTCCTGCTGCGCTCGAAGTCCCTGCCGGCGAACCTAGAATTCACAAGAGTCACCAAATAAGGAGAAATCCTGCAAAACGTGATATATCGATAACAGGAATACGTGTGCGTCGTGGGGGAGTTGGGTCCCCGTGTTCTGTATGTGTGTGTCTACTAGTCTCACCATGCTACAGTCCTCCCAAATTTATTCTGAAAAGTTCGGGTCAACAGCAGATTCAATAGAGGCCAAAAAGTCAATGAAACTGCTAAATTACGCCAAGTCGGGTAAATCGGGTGTCTTGGTGAAATCTGGGGAAATCCTCTGGTTGACTGGCCTCACTAACACCTAAAAGGGTTATTCTAACTAACACAACTTCCACTTTGCCAATAGTTTCCTTAATTCTCTCAAAATCACTACTAAACCAAGAAATACACACCAATTAAGCTAGATTACTAAAATTTTAGCAATTTAGGCTAACAATCCAATTTTAATGATACTACTAGGCTATAACAGATTAGTTAACACCAAAAAGGGTTCATAAAACTACAAGCACTCTGAAATGGCTAAATCTAGCATCACTACACCATTCTAGCACTAAAATTACATTTATCACAAAAACTAGCTAAACGAGCACATAAGCTACATAAATTGGGAGGAGTTTAGGAGTTATACCCTCTAAGAACCTTGCAACCAAGGAGAAGGAGAAGAAGAAGAGAGTTGGTGCAGCAAAACGTGGCTGGAATGTGCTGAGCTTCACCGGGCTGATGCTGATGCTGAATGATGCTGATGCTGATGCTGGTGTGGGGCTGATATGGTATGGTGTGGGCTGATGTGGTGTGGTATGGTGTGTGGCATGGTGTGTGGTATGGTATGGTATGGGCTGATATGGTGCTGCCTTGGCTGATGTGGTGTGGTATGGAGTTGTGGTGTGGCTGATGTGGTGTGGTATGGCTGATTTGGTGTGGTGTGGTATGGAGTGGGCTGATATGGTGCTGCCTTGGCTGATGTGGTGTGGTATGGAGTTGTGGTGTGGCTGATGTGGTGTGGTGTGGCTGATTTGGTGTGGTATGGTATGGAGTGGGCTGATATGGTGCTGCCTTGGCTGATGCTGCAACAAGCTTGGAGGTGTTTGGCTGAAGCTGGAAGTTTGGGGTGGTGTTGCTGAAAATAAGGCTGAGCTGGGCTGTTTTGTGGTGTTGAATTGTGGCTGAAATGATGAAAAATGGGACTGATGTAGCAGCTGCTGCTGCTGATGTCTTGATACCTGAGCTGATGCTGGTTGTAGGCTGAAGTGAGTGTGTGAGAGAGAGATTTGAGGGTAGGCTGCTTGTAATGATAGTGGGTGCTGAAGGGGCTGTTTTGGGGGCTGGAACAGCTGCTGTTTTTTTTTTGGGTGGCTGATTTGAGGCAAAGCTTGGCTGATCTGAGGCAAAGCTTGGCTGATCTGATGCAAATCTTGGGCTGATGTGTAGTGTGAGGGAGGTGGTAGTGTTGTGTGTTTGTAGTTTGAGGTTGAGGGGGCTGAAGTAGCAGCTGTAGATGAACAAATAGGGGCTGGGAAGGCTGGAAACTGCTGTTGCAGATGCTGAAAACAGAGCTAGGCATGGGGGCTGATGTGTGGTGCTGATTTGGGCTGAAAAGATGAAAAATGGGGCTGATCTGATGCAGATTTTCTGGCTGAACTGATGTGTGAGTGAGTGAGTGAGTGAGAGGTGAAAAAGTTGTGAAATGAGTGAGGAGACTCAACCTTAATTCATCATGACACATCACATCCCTCATCCTCACTCTAAGTCAATCTTAAACTCTCCAAAACCCCATGGTCAAAGCCAACCATCTCCAACTAAGCTAATTTAGCTCTAAACAACACCATTAACTTAACTAAGGACCTAACCCACCATGGTCAAATTAAACATAGCTAACCTACAAGCCCAAATGTGTGGCAACCATAGTCTTAACCCTAGTTAACGTGCACAAGTGTGTGTGGTTGCGATAAAATTCCACAAAAATAACCATGAACCCAGATAGATTACTACAAACCCGTTTTGGTAAACTTTTTACCAAAAACCCCAAATTAACACTTAATTACCACAAACCCTAAAACTCAAGTGTTACAGCCGTACTGCCCCAAGCCCTAAGGTTTAGAGGCGGTTCAGACGGCCACATAATCGAGTTAAGGTTTGTGTTCTTTTAGAGGGTCCATCGCATTACTTGCACGTTTTTCCGAAAGATTTAAACTCAAGAAAAATTCAACACTTGAAAGTTTTTCGTGTCGGAAAAAAGCGAGTTAATGATATCCGTTCGAACATTTTAATACTTTCTAAATTATCCGGAAAAGAGAACGAAATTAAACTTTCCGATCGAATCAACGAATACAAAATAATCCCCAGAACACTCAACACTTGAGTCAGATTAAAAATACCCAGAAGAATGTACAAGTACATACGGATATTACTGAACAAAACACTAACCCCTAACTCTCTGATACCACTGTAGGGTTACTAGGCACTCTAAGAAGGTTCTACAAGGCATCAACCATGCCCGATAAAAGTTTTAGCCGTGACGAACAACCTTAACCAAGATCTTAGACTAGAGATTAGGCGAAACAATGCAAGTAAACAACTTTTACGACTAAGTGAATACGAAATACAACCTTTGTAGATCGGTCATTCACTTCATATGCTCCTTGTAGTAGTCCCTTCGCTGCGATCATCATGCTCCCGGACTCTCGGATAGCTCCATAAGAAGATAGCAACGGTATTTCTTGAAGTCTTCGAGGCCGAAGATGATCTACGTCGAGGGAATACGAACTCAAGCTTCTACTTCACTAACTAGAGAATTAGTGAAGCAAACACCCTAAACCAAAGTGCTAGTCTAGTAAAGGATGATGAAATAGAAATGGGTACACTTTAGAATTTCTTTTCTCACTATATTTCTCTCTCTTTATCAAACCCTAGCAAGCATTTGAAGGAGGAAGAAGATGAGCTCAAAAATGAGAATGAAAAATTAATCGAGAGAGAGAGAGAGAGAGAACCATGGGTGAGTGGGTATCATATACTAACTCATGTAGAGACATAACCATGGCTAATTATAGTGGTTAGGTTTATAAATATCCTAAGTAAAACAAAACTAGTGGACTTTGTTCAATGCACTCACAAGCTTCATGAAGCTTCATGCACTTGAACAATTATCCACTAATTTTGTATTTACTTTGTATATTAAAACCCCACCAATATAATTATAATGGTACATGTCTCATACACCCATGTAGAGTGTATCAACAACCATGATATTAAATGAACACAAATAAATATATATCACATATATATTAAGTTGTGCACAAGTGAGAAAAAAAAATGCTTAAGTGAACCAATATTAGTTAATGTAAATTAGTATATCTAATATACAATTATACACTAAATTATTAAATCAACACTTGACTTAATAATCCAATTATATCTCATATAACCGACTAACATCCAATGTATCGACTTATCGAATCAACCCTTGATTCGATAATCTGGTCATATCGCATATAACCGATCGATACAAACATCGCGAGAATTGAATACGGTATCACATACTCGCATTATTCTCGGTCCCGCACATATCACATATGTGCTCCTATTTCATTTTGCCTGAGCCAGTAAAACCTCTATGTAGGACTCTAAAGACTCATCAATACGCCGGCAGTAGGTGATGATCATATCAAGCACCCACAAGCCGTCAGCGGTACTAGCTGGACATAACGGCTACCCGGGTATTGAGCGATCAGAAGATCAGCAAGCAAGTCCGCTCCAACTCCTGCAAAAGCTTGACAGTGACACTACCGTACAGTCCGGTCTCCTCGTCTGATATGTCACATATCATGTCTAGGGGTGGTAAACGTCAGGCCCCAATAACCGATAAGTCATGCCGATATGAGGCTCATAACGGATCGAGAAACTACTGGTAACACTTACCAGTAAATCTCTAAACCAGCCCTGGCCAGGGACTTCCCTGTTATGGCCAATCGAGAATAGCGCAACATCAACCCCCAATACCGGGAGAGACGAAACCCCTCCTATCGCTCATTGCCTCCATGTGATTCGGGACTGTACCCAAAAACCACCGTTTTGCATGCCCTCTTGGACGTGGTAAGGTGGAAATCAAAGCCCAGTGGGAATCACACAAGACTCTATGACGATCTCGGGTCTACAGACTAACCTGTACCAGTGTCACTGGAGAACTGCCATCTGACGTAAGGTATAATACCATCTGGGAGTTCTCGGCGAGTCCGTCCAGTGTACCCAGTCTCCACTGAGCACCCGTATATCATCTCTGATGTCAAACACCAATGGATATGGGATCATCAATCGCCCATCTACATGGGTCGAGAAGGTATACGCTAGTCTACTCTGGTATATCGATTCCCCGTCTCGATACACCCACGACAAGGGACCTTGAACGATGTACTTATGGACTACCATGTCCCCACTAGTATGATCCACATCATAGTCCAGGTAGTCAAGTACGCATTCTAAGGGCTTTACCAAGATATAATAGAGAGACAATCAGTGTGCACGTTAAGGTAAAGAGTAATCAGATAGCATACTATCATGTCGAGCAAGAAAGTCCTCCCTATATATGTCCAAGCATCCACTACAATATACATCTCATGTATAGTAATGGCCTCTAGGGCATACATATAACTAACATTGCTATGCTCGATTGGCTATAACAGGAAGTCCCTGGCTAGGGCTACTGAGATTTACTAATAAGCGTTATCAGTAGTTTCTCGATCTGTTATGAGCCATACACCAGCATGACTTATTGAGTAATTGGGGTCGATGATTCCATCCCTAGACTCGATATGCAACATATCTGACGAGGATACTGGACTGTACGGTAAGTGTTGCCAGTTGGTTCGACGGGAGTTTTGACAGCTTCGCTGGTTTTCTTCTGATCGCTAAATACCCGGGTGGCCGTTACGTTTAGCTGACCACTTGCGGCTTGTGGGTGTTTGATATGATCATCACCTACTGCCGGCGTATTGACGAGCCTTAGAGTCCCACAATGAAATTTCCTGGCTCAGGCGAAAAGATGTGGTGTGCATATGAGATATGCGCGGGGACCCGATTAAATACGGATATGTGATACCGTATATTAATCGGGCATTTTCTATTGGTCGGGTCGTATGTGATATGACCGGTTTGCAAAATCAAGTGTTGATTTAACAAATGACTTTTAGATTAATTCTTTAATTAAACCATTTTTCAATTTTTTGTATGCATGCATGTATGCACATGATGATGTGCATGGACACATACATACATACATACATAGTTTCATGGTTGTTGATACATATTTGGTGGCAATGCAAGACTCATACTGTAGTATTTATTTATTTATTTATCATTTTGAATTAAAAGAAAGGATAATTCTCTCATGGTTAATGTTTATCATCTTTGACCATACTTCAACTACTTTTTAACCTTGAGTTAATTATCCTTTTTCTTTATTAACTCATTGATAAAGATCTAGATAATTACTAACCATGGTTGAAGTGAGAAGGATATAATATAGATTATTCATTCTCATCTCAATAATTCATCATATTATCCTTTGAGCTCAAGCTTAGCCACCATTATCTTCTTCTTCCTCTCTTGAGATTTTTCTTTGAGTGAAGTTGATAAAAAGAAAGAGTTTTGATTATAGAATACAAACAACATCATCATACTACACACATCTAGCCCATTTGTGTAGGGTGTTTTCTCTACTTCATTCACAAATAAAGTAAAGCAAGGAGCTTTGGGAAAAGAGACTTCGGGTGGATCTTCATGGACTAAGAAGGCCTCCATCGATCCGTTCCAAACTCTCATTATGCCAAGGAGTCACCAAGGGAGGTCTACAAAGGTTGTAATCTCTACCCTTAGTGATAGTTTTTCATTTGCATGTGATGCTTAGTTGAAAGAAACCCTAAATTTCTAGTTATGATTCTTGTCAAGTTCACTTAGCACCTTTAAAATTTGATTATGGCATATGTGATGCTTCTAAACCCTTGATGAGGTGCTAGGTAAGCCCAAAAATGGTATCAGAGCCAATCTAGAGCTTTAGGCGATGCATAGGCAAAGTTAAAACTCCGATCGAACCACGAAACACCAATTTAGACCCTTCTCTGGAAATTTTGTAAAAATGTGATTTTTTCTGCATTAAAAATACTCAAAAAAATCAGCAGGAAATTATAAAGATAACCCTGAAACACGAGCCCCCAAGGCTCTTGAAGTGCCGCGGAACCGCGGCAAGAACATGCTTGCCGCGGCGGTTCCGCGGCCAAAAGAGTGCATTGGGGACACGTGTTGGTACAGTAATATTCCTAGCTGTTCCTGCATATTTCTGGGTATTTTTAATCTGACACATGTGTTGAGTGTTCTGGAGATTATTTTGAATTCGTTGATTCGATTGGAAAATTTAATTTCGTTCTGTTTTACGAATAATTTAGAAAGTATTAAAATGTTCGAACGGATATCATTAACTCACTTTTCCCGGCACGAAAAACTTTCAAGTGTTGAATTTTTCTTGAGTTTAAATCTTTCGGAAAAACGTGCAAGTAACGCGGCGGACCCTCTAGAAGAACACAAACCTTAACTCGATTATGTGACCGTCTGAACCGTCTCTAAACCTTAGGGTTTGGGGCAGTACGGCATGCCACATGTGAGGCGTTGGCTTGACCCTTCTACGCGCTGGACCACTGTCTATTTATCTGGAATGTGATACAATATATGGAAATCATAAAGTTAGGCATGAAATGCGAAGTATATGATATTTCGGATTTACGATGTCTAAAGTTATTGTGGATTCCAAATGTTGTAGTTTTTCACTTTATTTTCTGCGACCGTAAGTGTAGTATGTGGTGTATCGCCAATTTCGTTGCTATACATCAACGAAAATCGGGATATGCATACTTGCTTACATTGATGATATGAGATATTATGTGTTGCTGAGATATGATGTGCAGGATTGTCGCGATTGAATAGCCGGGGTTTTTATGTGAGATGAGAGTTTTATTTTCATTCATGTATAAATCAATTGTATGTAATATTCTTTTATTTGGGGCACTTCCGGGATGAGGAAGATGTTTCCATCATTGTATATTATTTACTTTTCCGCATTATGATAGACCCAAGGAGGGGAGCACAAGTGACCGGGTTCTGGGGTTCAGTGGGAGGCCATCTCGAGGAGTCGAGACCGGGTCTCCTAAACTCTAGAATTAGCAGGATCACTTGCCGCTCTCGTAGGGGTCTAGGGGTGTGGGCTTGGCTATTCATCGCGACCGTGGAATCCGTATTTTCTATTGTTGGTTAAATACAAAATACGGACATCCTAGATATCCTTTTATTTTCATATGTGCTTCTGCTGTTGATATTCTGTAATGTGATTACTTAGTATCTGAGACAAATGGATTATTATTATATATATGATATATAATAAACGTTGCTTATGTTTTACACCCGCACTAGTCCCGCCCCGCTATGCCGTTAGTTAAGTAACCTAACGGTGCATAACGGGACACTGTGGCGAATGCAGATGGCATAAGTGTACGTTCTATATTCGTTTCTTTTCTGTGATGGCTTATGTGTAAGTCTACGCTAGCGCCCCGGCAGTCTACAGACGCCAAATGCGGAACAAAAACTTTTAAACTTGGCGCTATCGTATACTTTAACCCGGATCTGCCATTATTGCTAAACTAACAAACTGTAAAGAGTGTAGGAATGTTATACCGAACGATCCGAGTCCTTCGTTCTTCAACCATCATCCCACGCTCCGTTGCGGCTGCTCCGATCTCGTCGATCTCCGATATCCTCGTCGAGGTGGCACCACATGATCGGTTCTTTAAACGGGCTCCCGCCTCTGACTCGAGGCAACTCGATCGTCAAGTTTGCCAAAAGAGACGACCAAGATTGTTGTAGAGAATGAGTAGATGACTTTGTCTCACTCCGTCCAAATCCGTAGACGATCGGTTAATGAAGTTGTCGTGGAAATCGGGTGATGGAATGAACTGTAAAATTCCATGCACCCCAAATACTATCATATCTTTTCTACAATGAAAACTCAAGTGAAGTGAGAGAGAGAGAGGGGTCGGCCTCTTTATATGATGGAGGGAGGTGACCGTAGGAGGAGGGAGGTGACCACAAGCAAAAGATATTATGAACAAATATCTTAACCAATCCAAAACACATTAAAGCAAATGGTGATTCATATAAACACCTCATCTAGCCATTAATGAAACCATTAATGCACTGATGAGTCATATGCCTCATCATCACTTCTAGAAGCTTCTAGAATGATGACTCACTCATATATGAAGAAAAGATAAATCCGTCTTTAACCGAATGTTAAAAGACGGCTGATAGAAAACTGGAAACTGGCAACTTCCAAAAGTGATCCTGAAACGAATTTCAGGACAACCCCGAAACTGTATAAATATACCCGCATTTGTATTACGACCGAATACAAATGCAACTGAGACAAAGATATTATACCTACTCAATATAATACTCGGATCTGGTTTAAACCAAAGCCGACCAGTATCACTTGCACGAAAAGTGACACGTGCGTAAACGCACGTGCATTTTCCGAACCCTGCCATAAAACCATACGGCCTCTACAACGTTTCGCCCGAACTTGGGAAACTGTCTGTGGGGGACTCTAATGACTCGTCAGCACCCTGGCAGTGGGTTTAACCACAAACCGTCAGCGGCACTAGCAATGCGTAACGGCTGCCCATGGACTGACCTCAAGGGATGCCGATGAGCGCACTCATCCGGAAAACCCTACTGAGCCTAACAGTGACAATGTATATACAGTCCGGTCCGTTCGTCAATGAGTATCGCATATCTGCCTAGGGGGCTAGTAACGTCAGACCCCCAATAGCAGTATAAGTCGTGTCGGAGTGAAGCCCAATTACACCCTGAGATACTACTGGAGTACCTACCAGTAAATCTCCTGCCATGGCCATGGACTTTGTGTAATGGCTCTCCTAGACACAGCACGACCTCGCCCCCAATACCGGGAGAGACGAATCCCCTGCCGATCCGCTCACGTGCCTCCATATGGCTCGGGACTGTACCCAAAAACTACCTGTTTGCACGACTCCTTTGAGCCGTGGTAGGGTAGAAATCAAAGCACTGTGGGAACTCACACGAGACAAATGACGACCTCAGGTCGATGAACTAACCTGTACACATGTCACCAGGGAACTGCTATCTGACGGTAGATATAATACTAACTAGCAGATTCCCGGCGAGTCCTGTCCGGTGTACTCATAACCCAATGAGCACCTGTATACATCTTAGGTGATCCAACTGACACCAGTGGCTTGTGAGACCGGCCACCGCCCCTCGTCAGGGTCTCGACTGTACACACTAGTCTACTCCGGAGTATCGATGCCCTGTCTCGAAAGTCCCACGACTAGGGACCACAATTAAGGATATGCGTATAAACTACCCAACTCTCACGTATATGATTGCCATCATACTGTTGGTAGTAAAGCAAGATCCTAAGGGCTCTATCAAAGTGTAACATGCAATCAGTCACCTGAACATGTACACGACTGATAAAGGCAAACCAGATAGCATACTATCATCTCGAGTAAGACTGTGCTACCGGGATAGGTCCTCCGCAATCATTGCAATCACGTACCTGCGATCCAATAATTGACTATGAGGGCACTATCTCCAACAATCTCCCACTTGCACTCAAGGCTAATATTGCGATGTCGACTACTCACAGCCCGTGTGAAACCGAACATCCAACTCCTCTACTAATCAGTTTCACAAAGCCCGTTTGTAAAACCATTGTGTTCGAGAAATAGCCTCGGTGAGTGGATCCGCCTAGAAGTTTCTTTCTGTATCTCTCTTAATCTCAAGTTCGCGGAGAAAGCCATCTCCCGAATTGAGTAGTACCTGTCTTAGAATATGTCTGGATATCTGATGGGACCTTAGTTCATAAATGAACTCCATATCCAAACTTCTTAGACTGTATGGATCACTGAACCTAATCAGTATCTGGCACCATGCCACCCACAGTATCCTCTGGAACCACCTGTCCATAATACTGTCCCTCGTCAGAGGGAAAACTAAAACTCTGACAGTCACTCTGTCATCCATGTCACCTTTGAAGCCTGGAATGATAACCGTCTCCCGAAAGAGGCTGCCGTTATCAAATCCATAGAACATGTACTAATGTTCTAAAACCGCTTCCTTATGTTTCTCCAGGATTTGATTAATACAAACTTATTGCATCTAGTGCAAAACCAACATTTGGTGTGGTACTTGACATCTCATGATTGACTCAATTGCCTAAGCAAGTGATCTGCCAATCATGCATATCCCTCTCCTTTAGTCTGTACGACACCTTTAGAGAGGGTGACTCCATCACCTGCAGGTACACCACCATGCTAGGAGTCAACTATTCCAAAAACCATTAGAATATCTGTCAAAGTACCCACATTGGGAAACTACCCAAATCCAGATCTAAAACCATGGATCTAGAAACCAGAATGTCAAATATTATATCCATATCCTGTCTGGAGAAACAACTGTGTGACGACCACAGTACAACCGATCGTAGTATAGGAATTTTACTTCCTATTCTGTGTATGTCATCCAGATACCATGACATCACGCCCTCCTACCTTCTTAACTGATCCATCCCCTATTCTGATTGAAGTCAAACCCATGACTGTCACATCAAAATTAGATGATCTATCTCCGCTATAACTGCCTAAGTCTATAAATAGACATAAGCATCTTGCCCACTATGCTTCCGCTGCTCCCACTGACTACGACAACCCTCCTACCGGGTCTCATATCCTGGAACAACAGTAGTGTCAAGTCTGGGTAGATAAGAACCTCCCTGTCACCGTCCTTGAGGCTACCGGAGTACCTCTCGGGTGTCTGAGGTTACCCACCAAATCTGCGGAGTGGCTATTGGAATGTCAAACCTGATTGAATGTATAGGTCCTATTAAATTTTCCGTAATCGTTCGCGGTTCTGGAAACACTTCCAGTTCTACCATACTCCCACTACTGTTTTCTGAAAAAGATCCATTTTACTAAAACTGTGGCGAGTCAAGAACAATATCACTATTGATCTTCCAAATGGTAGAATATCAACCCTCGTCATAGCCAGGGTCAACCCACAAACAGCCATTACAGAACCGTGCCCTGAGTTATCCAGAGTCTGGTTTTAATCATAAGCTGGACAACTCCCCATACCTTAATTTCTTTTAAGGTACGATCCATTCTATATCCAATACAGAAACTTTGGCACTTATTTAATTGGAACCATATTCAAATCATGCAGCTGTCTCCAGTGCATATCAACTTAATGGAAAGAGGCTAATCAGCATTACTCAACTTAGGAATCCATCCATCTATGAGTAACCTGAAAGAGAAACACGTTTCTCAAAACCATCACTATCATCTGAATACCAATCACAAGAATCTACATCTTCGATCTCTTTGAAGAATCCCGATACTTGTGACTCCTGGTTCTCTACTTTATACTTATACCCACAACTTCTCAAAACTTAGACCTTGTATTTCTACGAAACACTCGTCTAAATACTAGAGAAGTTATAAGTAAACAGAACATAGTACGAGGACCTACCCCTTTGTCCTGATGGACACTTGGACAACATACAATACTCTGTATAAGTCCGCTGAGTTAAACAACTCAAAACCTGTGCGTCGTAGGTAGAAAACTGTACCCTGGCGATTTCCTCAAATATCACCAATTCCAACGGATTCCGATATAATGAGGATGATCACCTAATTCCCAATATCTTACTCCCACTCATCATCTGTAAAACCATACAGATATGAGAATGAAACCTGGTAAATACATACCCTTGGAGTAAGTATCTAATCGGGAAAACAGTTTTCCTATAACAATGCACTGAAACATGAAAATGTTTCGTAGGGGTATCCTGGTATTCACAGCAATGCCTCTTCCATAATCCAATTCATGACTTCAACCGTATATTTTATTGCCGTCTCTCCATATCCCTTTATTTGTCTTTAGTCGTTACCTTCTGTACACCATCGTTAGGATAAATGGTTTTCTTCCTTCCCTACCGTTCGGCACCAGCCTATGGTTTGGAAGAAGACTATCCAGTAAGCATAATAGGTGTACCCTCCTAAACCAAGGAGTACTCGCATCTCGAGAGAAGGTGATGATAAAAGATAACTGAATAATACCTTATTCTTTTAAAGGTGAAATAGGAGTGGCGATGAAGTACGCGGTTTTGGTCGTGAATGATATCAGTCGCAATTTACTTTGCCCTCTTTCTAATCCCTTTATTTTGTCTTTACATATTACCTTCTGCACACCCTACTTAGGCTAATTGGTTTTCTTCATTCCCTACCTTTCGGCACCAGCCTATGGTTTGGAATAAGACTATCCAATAAGCGTAATAGGTGTACTCTCCTAAACCAAGGAGCTCTCGCAACCTGAGAGAAGGTGATAATAAAAGACAACTGAATAAACCAATTCTATTTCTCCTGAACCTGGATCCATCCTTGAAGAAGTCCCTTCGAGTTCGTATATAACCATACGATGGATCTATCCAATGGAAGTGGATATCCGTAGTAATACGGGTGTTCTGAGAAAATGCAAAGGGTAAAAGAAGGAGTGGCAATGACTTATGCAACTCAGACAATCCAAAAGCCAGTATTTTAAGAAGGTTCGGTCAACCTGGTCACTGAGTCATAGTCTAGGGTCGGTCAAAGGTCGCTGCCAAAGAGAGAGAGAAAAGAAACACTCTGCGTGCACTCTATCCTAGATCAGAATGGTCATCACTTTATCTAATCCGGAAACCTCCCACTGTCCTGTCAAATTCTCCTCCAAACCTAAAGAAGAATCAATCGGGATCACCCGAAGAGTAAACCAACTCATCAGTGGGAATCAGGATCCAACTCTCATCGCATGATAACGTGATGGAATGCATCCACGTTACTCATACTCCAGAAGGTATGCGCATACTTGGCAAGTTTCAGTTTCTTTAGAAACTCCCGATATTGTTTTTGCCCCATGCTCTTATAACCTTGGCGTTAGGTCAAAATGTCATAAGTCACATGCCAAGTTCTACCCATCACTATCTTGTTAATTTGAACCCACCCGCACATGCCCTTGGCGTTAGGTCAAAATGGCAGAACGGCTGTCCCAAACCAACTCATCTATCTATGCAACAATTGAATACCCAGCAGCTACCAAACACTATGCCTTGGCGTTAGGTCAAAATACATAGCTTGAATACTACTGAATAGCCAAAAGAAGTGACGGAGGGCTACGGCTGGTTTTTGGCGAAAAACCTTTAGCGTAGTGAACTTGATATCGCTGAAGGAACCTGATAGCTTTTTATAAAATATAGTGACGAAAACCTTTTGCTAAAGAGGTCACTCCCGGTAAAGGGATCTCGGCTCTTTCCTCGTGGAATGAGGTGCAGGATATTCCACTGAATACCGCTATGCAAAGCAACTTGTAATCGACTATAGTAAAGTTATTACCCTGACGCAAACTTCTGTCCAAGGGGTCGGTCCCGGTAAAGGGATATCAACCCTTGCCCCGTCGAATGAGGTGCAGGATATTCCACTGAATACCGCTATGCATAACAGAAGGAAACGTCTTTGTAACAACACTTTTTAAATTTGTTCCAACAACTGAATACAGGTTTGTTTTTACTTTGCGTTGATCAGAATCAATGCAGTCCCATCATTAATCACACCAGAAAAGAACGAAAATAAAATGTACGTATATGCCATCCGCATTCGTCACTGGGTCCCGTCATCACCCGTTAGGTTACTTAACTAACGACAGAGCGGGGACTGGACTAGCGCGGGTGTAAAACATATACAACATCTAATAGTATATAAACCAATATACATAATCGCTCCAGGCGTGATAGTATGCAACATTACAGAAAAGTAATAAGCATCACAGAACAATACAGATAATCTGGGATCCCCGAGTTTCACAGAGCCGCTGCTGAAACTCGATGTTCCCCTGTCGTGTGGATAGCCTGTGCAATGAAACCTAGACCCCTACGGGTGCGGCAAGTTACCCGCCAAAACCTGAAGCGAGGTAGTCCCCACAGCATAGTGGATGGAACACCCGGCACTTCACGGAATCCGGTAAATTGAGCACCCCTCCTTGGGTCAACCTGTACCCCCTACGAGTGCGGCGAATAGTCTGCCAATTCTGAAGTGGGGCCCTTCTGCCTCTCAAAGCCATGAGATGCGGACCCGTTGCTTTCCCGAACCCGGCTATCTGTGCACTCCGTCTCGGGGCAAAACCTAGTACAGTAATGAAAAATAGTACAATAGGTACATCGACCGCAACCTGGTCGTGCCCCAAAAGAATATTATACAACAGGCAGTGACGGCTGTCCACAAGTTGGACGCTCGCCCCGCATTATCAAATGTATAAATAAACTCAGCATGTACTACCATTGCACACTGCTATCCACCATGACAAATCCGCAACATCACAGCACAACACAGAACATCAACGCGAATGTCACGTTCGCAAACCCGTCTAAAAGAACTATAGCAATCAGACGCAGTTTACCGATCAAATAACATTCCCGGTCGGAGATATAATGTAAGCACTGTAAACTAACGTGTTTAAATTTCGATCGACCAAATATCAAAAAGTGGGCCCCACTGCTTACTGGTGAACAGTAAAAAAACCTGGGCCAAAACGATATTTACCAAAAACCCCAAAATCCAACAGAGAACACACAGAAAAAATTTGGTGCACTGATCCCCTGGAACGGCCGCGGATGGGCGGCCAAACCATGGGTTTGGCCGCTAATCCGCGGCGCTCTGGTGAGATTGCGTGCCCAAATTTTGTCAGTACGCTTAAAAAACCCTGCACGGAATTTTAAGATATGCAGAATTAATTTCTGAGACCATTTGAAATTAACAGAAACTGTCATGTTAGAAAATGCAGTTTTTAGTTTTCCGGTTCGATCGATGTTTTAAAGGCGTTAGCACAAGTTAGTATAGCAAAATGGTGAGGCTCTGATACCACTGTAAGTCTACGCTAGCGCCCCGGCAGTCTACAGATGCCAAATGCGGAACAAAAACTTTTAAACTTGGCGCTATCGTATACTTTAACCCGGATCTGCCATTATTGCTAAACTAACAAACTGTAAAGAGTGTAGGGATGTTATACCGAACGATCCGAGTCCTTCGTTCTTCAACCATCATCCCACGCTCCGTTGCGGCTGCTCCGATCTCGTCGATCTCCGATATCCTCGTCGAGGTGGCACCACATGATCGGTTCTTTAAACGGGCTCCCGCCTCTGACTCGAGGCAACTCGATCGTCAAGTTTGCCAAAAGAGACGACCAAGATTGTTGTAGAGAATGAGTAGATGACTTTGTCTCACTCCGTCCAAATCCGTGGACGATCGGTTAATGAAGTTGCCGTGGAAATCGGGTGATGGAATGAACTGTAAAATTCCATGCACCCCAAATACTATCATATCTTTTCTACAATGAAAACTCAAGTGAAGTGAGAGAGAGAGAGGGGCCGGCCTCTTTATATGATGGAGGGAGGTGACCGTAGGAGGAGGGAGGTGACCACAAGCAAAAGATATTATGAACAAATATCTTAACCAATCCAAAACACATTAAAGCAAATGGTGATTCATATAAACACCTCATCTAGCCATTAATGAAACCATTAATGCACTGATGAGTCATATGCCTCATCATCACTTCTAGAAGCTTCTAGAATGATGACTCACTCATATATGAAGAAAAGATAAATCCGTCTTTAACCGAATGTTAAAAGACGGCTGATAGAAAACTGAAAACTGGCAACTTCCAAAAGTGATCCTGAAACGAATTTCAGGACAACCCCGAAACTGTATAAATATACCCGCATTTGTATTACGACCGAATACAAATGCAACTGAGACAAAGATATTATACCTACTCAATATAATACTCGGATCCGGCTTAAACTAAAGCCGACCAGTATCACTTGCCCGAAAAGTGACACGTGCGTAAACGCACGTGCATTTTCCGAACCCTGCCATAAAACCATACGGCCTCTACAACGTTTCGCCCGAACTTGGGAAACTGTCTGTGGGGGACTCTAATGACTCATCAGCACCCTGGCAGTGGGTTTAACCACAAACCGTCAGCGGCACTAGCAATGCGTAACGGCTGCCCATGGACTAACCTCAAGGGATGCCGATGAGCGCACTCATCCGGAAAACCCTACTGAGCCTAACAGTGACAATGTATATACAGTCCGGTCCGTTCGTCAATGAGTATCGCATATCTGCCTAGGGGGCTAGTAACGTCAGACCCCCAACAGCAGTATAAGTCGTGTCGGAGTGAAGCCCAATTACACCTTGAGATACTACTGGAGTACCTACCAGTAAATCTCCTGCCATGGCCATGGACTTTGTGTAATGGCTCTCCTAGACACAGCACGACCTCGCCCCCAATACCGGGAGAGACGAATCCCCTGCCGATCCGCTCACGTGCCTCCATATGGCTCGGGACTGTACCCAAAAACTACCTGTTTGCACGACTCCTTTGAGCCGTGGTAGGGTAGAAATCAAAGCACAGTGGGAACTCACACGAGACAAATGACGACCTCAGGTCGATGAACTAACCTGTACACATGTCACCAGGGAACTGCTATCTGACGGTAGATATAATACTAACTAGCAGATTCCCGGCGAGTCCTGTCCGGTGTACTCATAACCCAATGAGCACCTGTATACATCTTAGGTGATCCAACTGACACCAGTGGCTTGTGAGACCGGCCACCGCCCCTCGTCGGGGTCTCGACTGTACACACTAGTCTACTCCGGAGTATCGATGCCCTGTCTCGAAACTCCCACGACTAGGGACCAAAATTAAGGATATGCGTATAAACTACCCAACTCTCACGTATATGATCGCCATCATACTGTTGGTAGTAAAGCAAGATCCTAAGGGCTCTATCAAAGTGTAACATGCAATCAGTCACCTGAACATGTACACGACTGATAAAGGCAAACCAGATAGCATACTATCATCTCGAGTAAGACTGTGCTACCGGGATAGGTCCTCCGCAATCATTGCAATCACGTACCTGCGATCCAATAATTGACTAAGAGGGCACTATCTCCAACATTATGAACTTAAATGATGGGATTACATTAATGAGATTAATGTAAAGTAAAAGAAACCTAAAAGATGTTGTAGAATCAGATTTGAAACCCACTCGGTCTTTTTATGAAAAATGCAAGTTTCAAAAGATGCGGAGCTTAAGCCACTCCTTTTCTAAACTGTTTTGGTTCTACAACGAGATCAAGTTCAAAGCGTTAAAGGTTTTAATAAAAACCATCCGCAGCCCTCCATCATTTTAGGAAGCAGAGTACTTAGTATTCGTGCTACGTATTTTGATCATAGTCAAGGCGTAGTGTACGGTAGCTAAGTGATGTCTTCCTACAAAGCATATGATGCAATCAGTTAGGACATTCATGTGATTATGTTGATCATAGTCAAGGGTCATATGGGTGGGTCTAGTTAATCTCGAAATGACGGGTAGAACTTGACTAGTACTTATGATATTTTGACCATAGCCAAGGTCATAAGTAACTAGGGGTAAAAACAATATCGGGAGTTTCAAGAGTTGAAATTTGCAATGAGATTGCATACCATCTATATGATAGTTGGATCCTGATCCCACTGTGAGTAAGTGTTACTACCAGGAGAATTTTACACTTTACAATTTGCTAATCCAGTAGGTGTCTAGAAAGGTGTTAACTGGGTTTGACCTCTGGGAAAACGAGGTTTATTTTAATTAGGTCCGTGCAAAAGTACGGGGAACCTCCCTCAAAGTACCGACACTGGCCTGGCTGACCGGTTAGCGAAACTGTAGAATGTAATTAATCCTGGCTAGTTTTCTTTTCAGGTTTTGAAAGAAAATTTGATAAAAGCAGTGGGAGACATCGATTAGATAAGATAATAACCAATCTAATTCTTTGCAAGAGCATTTCGCTGAGTGTATTCTTTTCTCTCTCCAAATGGCAGATACCGATGACAGGACTTAAGCTTCTACTAGAGAAAAATAAACTGAAAGGACCGAACTATAAAGAATGGTTGAGGAACTTGAACATTGCACTTACATATGATAAAGTATCATATGTCCTCACAACCCAAGTCCCACCCGTCCCAGGACCTGAATCATCTATCTCGGATAGGGAGATCCGAAAAACTTGGGATATTGATTATAACACGGCCAAGTGCCTCGCGCTTGCTTATATGGACAATATCCATCAGAAGCAACACGAGAATATGGATGTACAATCCATCTTTCTTCACACAAAGGATTTGTATGAAGAGCAATCTCGTACTTTAAGATACAAGGCATCTCGAAAGCTGATTCAGATGCGAATGGCCCCTGGTACATCAATAGGAGACCATGTTTTGAAGATGATTGGTCTTATAGAAGAACTTGAGGAACTAGGATGGACCATGGATAATGAGCAATATACGGATATTGTTCTACAGTCTCTCCCCCCTGCCTTTGCTCCGTTCATAGTGAATTTCAATATGAACGATTTGGAGAAATCATTGCCTGAACTTCTCAATATGTTGAGAAGTGTAGAGAGCACGTTGAAAACAACGAGGACTCTCGCTCTGCTTGCTGGGCCATCTTCCTCTTCAGTCCCAAAAGCCAAGGGAAAGGGAAAGAAAAAGAAGAAGTCCATCAAACAGAAAGGTGGAGTTAAAAAGGCAAAGGGGAAAGACAAATCCGGGGCTGCGGGAAGCGGGAAAGGAGAATGTTTTTATTGCCACAAGTCGGGACATTGGAAACACAACTGTGCTGTATATCTTGCTGATCTCAAGAAGAAGAAGCATGCCGATGCTTCCACTTCAGATGTGTTTGTAACTGAAAACTGTTTTTCTTTAAACTCTGCATCTTAGGTATTAGATACCAGTTCTGGTTCTCACATCTGCAATTGTATGCAGGGATTGAGAAACAGTAGAGTTTTGAAGACAGGTGACCATACTCTGCGGGTTGGAAATGGTTCCAATGTACATGCATTATCCGTAGGAGAGTATCATCCTGGGTTGCCTTCGGGTTGTATTTTGGTTTTGAACCCGTATTATTTTGTACTTAGTATGCTATGTAATATAATATCCGTTTCTTTGTTGGACAATGAAAGATATCAATTTGTATTGCAAAATAATGTTATGAACATTAACTTGAATCAAGAGTTGATTGGGTATGGTACACTAAATAACGGTATTTACGTCCTAAACCAACACACAGTTTTCAATATACAACATACTAATAAAAAAATGTTTTCAGATATAAATGAAGCTTTTCTTTGGCATTGTAGACTTGGTCATATTAATGAAACAAGACTAAACAAACTACATAAAGATGGATATTTAAATTCTTTTGAATATAAATCTTATGTGACTTGCCAGTCTTGTATCAAAGGTAAAATGACCAAAACTCCGTTTACTGGACACGGAGAAAGAGCTGTGGAACTCTTAAGCCTCTTACATAATGATGTATGCGGACTAATGTCTACACATGCTAGAGGTGGTTTTTCATACTTCATTACTTTTACTGATGATTTCTCAAGATTCGGACACGTGTTTCTGATAAAGCACAAATCCGAAGCTTTCGAGAAATTCAAGGAGTACAAACTTGAAGTAGAAAAACAAACAGGCTTGAGCATCAAGAAACTTCGATCAGATCGAGGTGGAGAATATTTAAGTACAGAGTTTTTAGACTTCTTAAAAGAGAATGGGATTCTCTCTCAGCTCACTCCTCCTTACACACCACAGCACAATGGTGTGTCAGAACGGAGGAATCGTACCCTATTAGATATGGTACGATCCATGATGTGTGATGCTGAGTTACCGCTTTCCTTTTGGGGGAATGCATTAGAGACAGCGATGTATCTGTTAAACAGGGTTCCAACCAAGACCGTGTCTACCACTCCATATGAGATATGGAGTGGAAAGAGACCATCTCTTAAAAGAGTTAGGATTTTGGGTTGTCCGGCTTTTGTTAAAAAGCAGAAGCCAGACAAACTCGAGACACGATCGGTCATGTGTAAATTTGTGGGGTATCCAAAACATTCGTATGGAAATCTATTCTACCACAAGGAGGAACAAAAGGTGTTTGTTGCTCAGCATGCCACATTTTTGGAAAATGAAATCTTTACAGACAGTACTGATGGCAATGCGGTAGAACTAGAAGAGGTTCTAGAGACACAAATTACTCATGACGAATTGGTTGAAACTGATGTTGCAGTAGAACTTCAAGAACCTCAGCCGCTCTGGAGATTTAGTAGAACTTCTAGCCCACCAGAGAGATACTATGGGTTTCTCATTGATGGTGATAGAGAATATTGCATCATAGATGATGATGACCCTACTAGTTTTCAGCAAGCTATCACGAGTGGTGACTCAATGAAGTGGCTGGAAGCCATGAGATCCGAAATGGAGTCCATGTATACCAACAAAGTATGGACTTTGGACGTTGCGCCTCCTGGGATAAAACCCGTTGGGTGCAAATGGATCTTTAAAAGAAAAATTGGTATAGATAGACAGGTAGAGACCTTTAAAGCAAGGCTAGTAGCGAAAGGTTTTCGTCAAAGACCAGGATTGGACTATGATGAAAATTTCTCTCCAGTAGCAAAGCTTAAATCCATTAGGATCCTACTTGCTATTGCTACTCACTATGATTATGAAATCTGGCAGATGGACGTTAAAACTGCATTTCTAAATGGTGATTTAGAAGAATGCGTTTTATGGATCAGCTAGAGGGCTTCATTGACAGTGGGAGCAGCGGGAAAGCATGTAGATTGCTTAAATCCATTTATGGATTAAAGCAGGCCTCACGGAGCTGGAACATCTGCTTTGATGATACAATCAAAGAGTTTGATTTTATCAAAAATATAGATGAACCATGCATTTATAAGAAGATTGTAGGGAGTACTGTCGCATTTCTCGTATTGTACGTAGATGACATTCTCTTGATAGGAAATGATATTCCTATGCTACAATCATTCAAACTATTCTTATCACAAAGGTTCTCCATGAAGGACCTGGGCGATGCCTCATGCATTTTGGGCATAAGGATCTATAGAGATAGATCCAAGAGGTTATTGGGATTGTCCAAATAAGAGTACATAGACACCATCCTAAAAAGGTTTAGTATGGAAGATTCCAAGCGTGGTGCCTTGCCTGCTTGTCATGGAATCACTCTCTCTAAGGACTTCTGTCCGAATACTGATGAAGAGAGAGCTCGCATGAGCGTTATACCCTACGCTTCAGCCGTAGGATCTATAATGTATGCGATGTTATGTACTCGCCCTGATGTTGCTTATGCACTAGCTGTAGTAAGCAGGTATCAATCCAACCCAAGGGAGAAACATTGGATAGCAGTGAAGAACATTCTTAAATACTTGCGAAGGACTAAAGAATTGTTCTTGGTATATGGTAATGGGGATCTCCAGATGGAGGCCTTTACCGATTCCATCTCCCAAAGTGATAAGGATGACAGTAAATCTATCTCAGGGTTTGTATTTACCCTCAATGGAGGGGCGGTTAGTTAGAAGAGTTCCAAACAGGACACAGTTGCAGACTCAACGATGGAAGCTGAGTATATTGCTGCAAATGATGCTGCCAAGGAAACCGTCTGGATGAGGAAGTTTATCGCGGAACTAGGAGTGGTTCCAAGCATTGTTGATCCAATACCATTGTATTGTGATAATAATGGAGCTATGGCGTTAGCCAAAGAACCAAGATCCCATCAGAAATCCAGACACATCCTGAGGCGATATCATTTGATTCGGGAGATAGTAGATCTCCAGCAGATCGAGATTCGGAGAGTAGATACAAAGAATAACACAGCGGATCCACTCACCAAGGCCCTTCCACTGCCGCAGCATGAGCGACTTTTTGAGATGTTGGGTATGAGATACGCCAATAATTGGCCTTAGTGAAAGTGGGAGATTGTTAGATATATGTATGCCCTAGAGGCCATTATATGTATAGTGGATGCTTGGACATGTATATATGAATATAGATGACTTTCTCGCTCAACATGATAGTATGCTATCTGGTTTACTTTATCTTGACATGTTGATTTGAACATGCTTTTATTCATTTGTACATGTTGATAAAGCCCTCAGGATATTTGCTTGACTACTGTGACTATGATGCCGATCATACTGTAAGTCCACGGTAGCGCCCCTGCAGTCTAACAGACGCCAATATGCGGAACAAAACTTTTACGACTGGCGCTATCGCGTACTTTAACCCGGATCTGCCATTAAAGCTAAACTAACAAATTTGGGTAGAATTGTTATACCGAACGATCCGAGTCCTTCGGTCTTTAACCATCATCCCACGCTTTGTTGCGGCGGCTTCGATCTTCTGAAACTCCAGTCTCGTCGTCCAGGTGGCACCACGTCGACGGATCTTTAAACGGGCTCCCGCCTCTGAACCGAGGCAACTCGATCGTCAAGTTTGCTAAAAGAGATGACCAAGATGAAGTAGAGAATGAGTAGAACACTTTGTCTCGTTACGTCCAAGGCTATGGACGAACGGTTAATGAAGTTGCCATTTGGAATCGGGTGAATGGAATTTGAACTAAGAAATTTCCATACACTAAACTATCATGATCTTTTTCTCTCAAGCAAATGAAAAAACCATGTCTCTCTCTACCAAGGGGGCCGGCCACTTTATAAGGAGGTGGGGGTGAGTGTAGGAGAGGGGAAGGTGACATTAAGAGAAATATCTAGTGTGAACACATAGTGTGAACACAAAGTGTGAACACAATAAATGCACCATTAATGAACAAGTGAGTCACAAGCCTAATCACCCTCTCTAGAACTTCTAGAACACTGACTCACATCATCAAGAAAAGATAAATCCGTATTTAACCGAATGTCAAATACGGCTGATAGAAAACTGGAAACTGGCAACTTCCAAAAGTGATCCTGAAACGAATTTCAGGATAACCCCGTATTGGTATAAACATACCCGCATTTATATTACGACCGAATATAAATGCAACTGAGACAAAGATATTATATCTACACAGTATAATACTGGGATCCGGCTTAAACCAAAGCCTACCAGTATTATCTGCCCGAAAAATGACACGTGCAAAAACGCACGTGCTTTTTCCGAACCCTGCCATAAACCCATACGGCATCTACAACGTTTCGCCCGAACTTGGGAAAGTGTCTGTGGGGGACTCTAATGACTCATCAACACATTGGCACTGGGTATAACCACTAGCGCGTCAGAGGTACTAGCTGTACGTAACGGTTTGCCTATGTATTGATTGGAAGGGAAGCTGACGAGCGAACTCATCTATAAACCCTACTGAGCCTGACAGTGACAATATCCATACAGTCCGGAACGTTCGTCTATGAGTATCGCATATTAGGCCTAGGGGGTCGGTAAACGTCAGACCCCCAATAGCTGCATAAGTCGTGTCAGAGAGCTGCCCAGAACACCCTGAGATACTACTGGTATACCTACCAGTATATCTTGATTACCCTGGCCAGGGATTTCGTGTAATGGCGCTCCTAAACACAGCACGATCTCACCCCCAATACAAGGAGAGACGAATCCCCTGCTGATCCGCTCACTTGCCTCCAATGTGGCTCGGGACTGTACCCAAAATATACCTGTTTGCACGACTCCTTTGACCCGTGGTAGGGTATAAATCAAAGCACAGTGGGAACTCACACGAGACAAATGACGACTTCAGGTCGATGAACTAACCTATACACATGTCACCAGGGAACTGCTATTTGACGATATGTATAATACCAACTAGCATGTTCCCGGCGAGTCCTGTCCGGTGTACTCATATCCCAATGAGCACCTGTATACATCTTAGGTGATCCAACTGACACCAGTGGCTTGTGAGACCGGCCACTGCCCCTCGTCGGGGTCTCGACTGTATACACTAGTCTACTCTGGAGTATCGATGCCCTGTCTCGAAACTCCCACGACTAGGGACACTTTTAAGGATGTGCTTAAAGACCCCAGCTCCCACATATATGATCGCCATCATACTGCTAGTAGTCAAGCAAGAATCCTATGGGCTTTATCAACATATACATAATGATAAATACAAACCAGATAGCCTACTACCATCTTGAGTAAGACTGTTTATCGGTATAGGTCCTCCCTTAATCTTTGCAATCACGTACCTGCGATCCAATAATTGACTTAGAGGGCACTATATCCAACAATCTCCCACTTGCAATTAAGGCTAATTATTCCGATGTCGTGTACTCACAGCTCGTGTGATACCGAGCATCCAACTCCTCTACTAATCAGTTTCACAAACCTCGTTTGCAAAACTATTGTGTTCGAGAAATAGCCTCAATGAGTGGATCCGCTTCGGTGTTTCTTTCTGTATCTCTCTATATCTCAATCTCGCGGAGAAAACCATCTCCCAAGTTGAGTAATACCTGTCTTAGAATATGTCTGGATATCTGATGGGACCTTAGTTCATAAATGAACTCCAAATCCAAACTTCTTAGACTGTATCAATCACTGAAACTAATCAGTGCCCAGCAACATGCCTCCCACAGTATCCCCTTGGACCACCTGTCCATAATACTGTCCCTCGTCTGAGGGAAAACTATAATTCTGATAATCGCTCTGTCATCCAGGTCACCTGTGAAGCCTGGAATAATAACCGTCTCCCGAAGAAGGCTGCCGTCATCAAATCCGTAGAACATTCACTTATGTTCTAAAACTGCTTCCGTATGTTTCTTCAGGATTGGATTAATATAAACTTATCGAATCTAGTGCAAAAACCGACGTCTGGTGTGGAACTTGACATCTCATGATTGACTTAATTGCCCAAGCAATTGATATGTCAATCATGTACGTCCCTCTCCCCTTTAGTCTGTAAGACACCTTTAGAGAGGGTGACTCCATCACCTGCAGGTACACCACCATGCCAGGAGTCAACTATTCTAAAATACTATTAGAATACTGTCAAAGTACCCACATTGGAAAACTACCCAAATCTAGATCTAAAACCATAGATCTAGTAAACAGAATGTCAGATACTATATCCATATCCTTTGTGGAGAAACAACTGTGTGACGACCACAGTACAACCGATCGTAGTATAGGAATTTTACTCCCTACTCTGTGTATGTCATCCAAATACCAGGACATAACACCCTACTACCTTCTTAACAGATCCATCCCCTATTCTGATGAAGTCAAACCCATGACTGTCACATCAAAATTAGATGATCTATCTCCGCTATAATTGCTCAAGTCTATAAATAGACATAAGCTACTTGCCCACTATGATTCCGCTGCTCCCACTGACTACGACAACCCTCTGGCAGAATAATATATACGTACACTTCTAAAACTAGTTTAGAACGATGCTATACATATCCTCCTGCAGGGTCTCATAGTCTAGAACAACAGTAGTGTCAAGTCTGGGTAAACAAGAACCTCCCTGTCACCGTTCTTGAGGTTACCGGAGTACCTCTCGGGTGTCTGAGGTTACCCACCTTATCTGCGGAGTGGCTATTGGAATGTCTAACCTGATTGAATATATAGGTCCTATTAAATTTTCCGTAATCGTTTGCGGTTCTGGAATCACTTCCAGTTCTACCATACTCCCACTAATGTTTTCTGAAAAAATCCATTTTAATAAAACTATGGCGAGTCAAGAAAAATATCACTATTGATCTTTCAGATGGTAGAAAATCAACCCTCGTCAAAGCCAGGGTCAACCCACAAATTGCCATTACAGAAACGTGCCTTGAGTTATCCAGTGTCTGTTTTTAAGCATATGCTGGACAACTCCCCTTATCTTAACATCGTTAAGATATGAAGCAATTTATATCCAATATAGAAACATAGGCACTTATTTAATTGGAACCAGATTCAAATCCTGCAGCTGTCTCCAGTGCATATCAACTTAATGGAGAGAGGCTAATCAGCATTACTCAAATTAGGAATCCATCCAATTATGAGTAACCTGAAAGAGAAACAAGTTTCTCAAAACCATTACTATCAACTGAATACCAATCACAAGAATCTACATCTTCGATCTCTTTGAAGAATCCCGATACTTGAGATACATGGTTCTCTACTTTATTCCTATACCCACAACTTCTCAATACTTAGACATTGTATTTCTATGAAACACTTGTCTATAAACTAGAGAAGTCACAAGTAAATAGAATATAGTACGAGGACCAGCCCCTTTGTCCTGATGGACACTGGAAAACATACAATACTCTGTATAAGTCCGCTGAGTTGAATAACTCATAAGCTGTGTATCGTAGGTCGAAAAACTGTGCCCAGGCGATTTCCTCAAATATCACCAATTACAACGAATTCCGATATAATGAGGATGATCACCTAATTCCCAATAACTTGCTCCCACTCAACATCTGTAAAACGATACAGATGTGAGAATCATACTTGGTAAATACATACCCTGGAGTAAGTATTTTAATCGGGAAATCAGTTTTCTATTAACAATGCACAGTAAATATGAAACATAAATATGTTTCTTAGGGGTATCCTGGTATTCCTAGTAATGCCTCTTCCATAATCCAATTCATGACTTTAACCGTATATCTCCTTGCCACCTTTCCAATTCCCTTTATTTGTCTTTAGTCGTTACCTTCTGTACACCATCATTAGGCTAAATGGTTTTCTTCCTTCCCTACCGTTCAACACCAGCTTATGGTTTGGAAGAAGAATATCCAGTAAGCATAATAGGTGTACCCTCCTAATCCTAGGAGTACTCTCAACTTGAGAGAAGGTGATGATAAAAGACAACTGAATAAACCTTATTCCTATTTCTCCTGAACCAGAATCCATCCTCGAAAAAATATCCTTCGAGTTCGTATATAACCATACGATGGATTTATCCAATGGAATTGGATGTTCGTAGTGATACGGGTTGTTCTGGAGAAATTAAAGGTGAAGTAGGAGTGGCGATGAAACACGTGGTTTGGTCGTGAATGTGAATAGTCGCAATTTACTTTTCCCTCTTTCTAATTCCTTTATTTTGTCTTTACATATTATCTTCTGCACACCCTACTTAGGCTAATTGGTTTTCTTCATTCCCTATCTTTCGGCACCTGCCTATGGTTTGGAATAAGACTATCCAATAAGCGTAATAGGGTGTACTCTCCTAAACCAAGGAGCCCTCGCAACCTGAGAGAAGGCGATAATAAAAGACAACTGAATAAACCAATTCTATTTCTCCTGAACCTGGATCCATCCTCGAAGAAATCCCTTCGAGTTCGTATATAACCATACGATGGATCTATCCAATGGAAGTGGATATCCGTAGTAATACGGGTTGTTCTGAGAAATACAAAGGGTAAAAGAAGGAGCGGCAATGACTTATGCAACTAAGACAATCCAAAAGCCAGTATTTTAAGAAGGTTCGGTCAACTTTGGTCACTGAGTTATAGTCTAGGGTCGGTCAAAGGTCGCTGCCAAAGAGAGAGAGAAAAGAAACACTCTGCGTGCACTCTAACCTAGATCAGAATGGTCATCACTTTATCCAATTAGGAAACCTCCCACTGTAATCTCAAATTCTCCTCCAAACCAGAAAGAAGAATTAGTCGGGATCACCCGAGGAGTAAACCAACTCATCAGTGAGAATCGGGATCCAACTCTCATCGCATGATAACTTGATGGAAGCCACTCAAGCTAACACACTCTAGAAGGTATGCGCAAGTCTGGCAAGTTTCTTGTATGTTTGAAACTCCCGATATAATTTTTATCCCATGCACTTATGACCTTGACGTAGGCCAACAAATCATAAGCCACATGTTAAGTTCTACCCGTCGTTGTCCTGATTAATTTAGGTCATCGTACATGCCCTTGACGTTGGCCAACAAGGCTGTACGTCTGTCCTAAACTAATGCATCTATCTGAGCAACAAATGAATACCCAGCAGCTACCAAACACTATGCCTTGACGTAGGCCAATAAACATAGCTTGAACACTACTGACCATCCATAAGAAATGACGGAGGATTACGGCTGGTTTTTGGCGAAAAACCTTTAACGTAATGAACTTGATCTCGTTGAAGGAATCTGATAGAATTTTATAAAAAATATAGTAGCGAAAACGTTTTGCTAAAGAAGTCACTCCCGGTGAAGGGATCTCGGCTCTTTCCTCGTGGAATGAGGTGCAGGATATTCCCATTGAATACCGCGATGCATAGCAACTTGTAATCGAGTATATAGAAGTTATTACCCCGACGCAAACATCTGCCCAAGGGGTCACTCCCGGTGAAGGGATCTCGGCCCTTGCCTCGTCGAATGAGGTGCAGGATATTCTAACTGAATACCGCTATGCAAAACAAAAGGAAACGTCTTTGTAATAACTCCCTTTTAAAATTTGTTCCAACAACATCAAATATAGGTTTGTTTTATCTTGCATTGATAAGAATCAACGCAGTCCCATCAATCAATCACACCAGAAGAGAACGAAAATAAAATGTACGTGTATGCCATCCGTATTCGCCACTGGGTCCCGTCATCACTTGTTAGGTTACTTAACTAACGACAGAGCGGGGGTTGGACTAGCGCGGGTGTAAAACATATACAACATCTAATAGTATATATACTAATATACAATAATCGCTCCAGGCGTGATAATATGCAAAATTACAGAAAAGTAATAAGCATCACAGAACAATACAGATAATCTGGGATCCCCGGGTTTCACAGAGCCGCTGCTGAAACCTGACGTTCCCCTGGTCGTGTGGATAGCCTGTGCAAATGAAACCTAGACCCCTACGGGTGCGGCAAGTTACCCGTCAAAACCTGAAGCGAGGTGGTCCCCACAACATAGTGAATGGAACACCCGGCACTTCACGGAATCCGGTAAATCGAGCACCCCTCCTTGGGTCAACCTGTACCCCCTACGAATGCGGCGAATAGTCTGCCAATTCTAGAGTGAGGTCCCTTTGCCTCTCAAAGCCATGAGATACGGACCCGTTGCCCTCCAGAACCCGGATATCCATGCACTCCTTCGCGGGATAAACTTAGTACAGAAATAAAAATATGTAAAACGGGTACATCGACCTCGACCCGATCGTGTCCCAAAAGAATATTATACAACAGGCAGTGACGACAGTCCACATGTTGGACGCTCGTCCCTCAATATCAAATGTACAAATAAATCCAAACTGCACTATCATTGCACCCTGCTATCCACCACGACAAATCCGCAACATTACAGCACAACACAGAACATCAACGCGAATGTTACGTTCGCAAACCCGTCTAAAAGAACTATAGCAATCAGACGCGGTTTACCGATCAAATGACATTCCCGGTCGGAGATATAAAGTAAGTACCGAAAACTAACACGTTTAAAATTTCGATCGACAAAATTTCCCGAAGTGGGCCCCATGAAAATCTGCTGTACAGTAACAAATACTGGGCCCAAAAGAACAATACTAGAAACCACAATTCCCTGCAAAGAAGCTCCTGTACAAATTTGGAGCACTGTTCCCACTAAACGGCCGCGGAAGCGCGGTCAAACCCTAGGTTTGACCGCGGTTCCGCGGTCGTTATATGGGATCACGTGACCAATTTTGTACGGAATGCTTACAAAAGCCTGCTTGTTTTTCTGTGACATGCAAAATAATTTTTAGAACAATTTAAAAATCAACAGAAACTTTTTGTACAGAAAAATGTAGTTTCGGAAATTCCGTTCGATCGATCTTTTAAACACGTTAGCACAAGTTAGTATAGCTTAATGGTAAGGCTCTGATACCACTGTAAGTCCACGGTAGCGCCCCGGCAGTCTAACAGACGCCCATATGCGGAACAAAACTTTTATGACTGGCGCTATCGCGTACTTTAACCCGGATCTGCCATTAAAGCTAAACTAACAAATTGTAAAGAGGGTAGAATTGTTATACCGAACGATCCGAGTCCTTCGGTCTTTAACCATCATCCCACGCTTTGTTGCGGCGGCTTCGATCTTCTGAAACTCCAGTCTCGTCGTCCAGGTGGTACCACATCGACGGATCTTTAAACGGGCTCCCGCCTCTGAACCGAGGCAACTCGATCGTCAAGTTTGCTAAAAGAGACGACCAAGATGAAGTAGAGAATGAGTAGAACACTTTGTCTCGTTACGTCCAAGGCTATGGACGAACGGTTAATGAAGTTTCCATTTGGAATCGGGTGAATGGAATTTGAACTAGGAAATTTCCATACACTAAACTATCATGATCTTTTTCTCTCAAGCAAATGAAAAAACCATGTCTCTCTCTACCAAGGGGGCCGGCCACTTTATAAGGAGGTGGGGATGAGTGTAGGAGAGGGGGAGGTGACATTAAGAGAAATATCTAGTGTGAACACAAAGTGTGAACACAAAGTATGAACACAATAAATGCACCATTAATGAACAAGTGAGTCACAAGCCTAATCACCCTCTCTAGAACTTCTAGAACAATGACTCACCTCATCAAGAAAAGATAAATCCGTATTTAACCGAATGTCAAATACGGCTGATCGAAAACTGGAAACTGGCAACTTCCAAAAGTGATCCTGAAACGAATTTCAGGATAACCCCGTATTGGTATAAACATACCCGCATTTATATTACGATCGAATATAAATGCAACCGAGACAAAGATATTATATCTACACAGTATAATACTGGGATCCGGCTTAAACCAAAGCCTACCAGTATTATCTGCCCGAAAAATGACACGTGCGAAAACGCACGCGCTTTTTCCGAACCCTGTCATAAACCCATACGGCATCTACAATGTTTCGCCCAAACTTGGGAAAGTGTCTGTGGGGGACTCTAATGACTCATCAACACATTGGCACTGGGTATAACCACTAGCACGTCAGAGGTACTAGCTGTACGTAACGGTTTGCCTATGTATTGATTGGAAGGGAAGCTGACGAGCGAACTCATCTATAAACCCTACTGAGCCTGACAGTGATAATATCCGTACAGTCCGGAACGTTCGTCTATGAGTATCGCATATTAGGCCTAGGTGGTCGGTAAACGTCAGACCCCCAATAGCTGCATAAGTCGTGTCAGAGAGCAGCCCAGAACACCCTGAGATACTACTGGTATACCTACCAGTATATCTCGATTACCCTGGCCAGGGATTTCGTGTAATGGCTCTCCTAAACACAGCGCGATCTCACCCCCAATACAGGAAGAGACGAATCCCCTGCCGATCCTCCCACTTGCCTCCAATGTGGCTCGGGACTGTACCCAAAATATACCTGTTTGCACGACTCATTTGACCCGTGGTAGGGTATAAATCAAAGCACAGTGGGAACTCACACGAGACAAATGACGACCTCAGGTCGATGAACTAACCTGTACACATGTCACCAGGGAACTGCTATCTGACGATATGTATAATACCAACTAGCATGTTCCCGGCGAGTCATGTCCGGTGTACTCATATCCCAATGAGCACCTGTATACATCTTAGGTGATCCAACTGACACCAGTGGCTTATGAGACCGGCCACTGCCCCTCGTCGGGGTCTCGACTGTATACACTAGTCTACTCTGGAGTATCGATGCCCTGTCTCGAAACTCCCACGACTAGGGACACTTTTAAGGATGTGCTTAAAGACTCCAGCTCCCACATATATAATCGCCATCATACTGCTGGTAGTCAAGCAAGAATCCTATGGGCTTTATCAACATATACATGATGATAAATACAAACCAGATAGCATACTACCATCTTGAGTAAGACTGTTTATCAGTATAGGTCGTCCCTTAATCATTGCAATCACGTACCTGCGGTCCAATAATTGACTTAGAGGGCACGATATCCAACACATACAAGTGGGGCATGTGTAGTTTATAAGCATATCCTTGAACTGTTCCTTGTCGCGGGTGTATCGAGATAGGGCATCGATATTCCAGAGTAGACTAGCGTGTACTATTCTTGTCCCATATGATGGGCGATGGATGATCCCATATCCATCTGGTGAGGTGACACCAAAGATTGTATGCGGGTGCTCAGTGCAGACTGGGTACACTGAACGGACTCACAGAGAACTCCTATATGGTATTATATCTATCGTCGGATAGCAGTTCTCAGGTGACACTGGTACAGGTTAGTCTGTAGACCCAAGATCGTCATAGAGTCTTGTGTGTCCTCCCACTGTACTTTGATATCCACCTTACCACGGCTCTATTGAGTCGTGCAAACAGGTGGACTTTGGGTACAGTCCCGAGGCACATGGTGGCGATGAGAGATAGGAGGGGTCTCATCTCTCCCGGTATTGGGAGTTGATGTTCTGCTATGCTCGATTGGCTATAACAAGAAGTCCTTGGCCAGGGCTACTGAGATTTACTGATAAGCGTTATCAGTAGTTTCTCGATCTGTTATGAGCCATACACCAGCATGACTTGTTAAGTTATTGGGGTCGACGATTCCATCCCTAGACTCGATATGCAACATATCTGACGAGGAGACCGGACTGTACGGTAAGTGTTGCCAGTTGGCTCGACGGGAGTTTTGATAGCTTCGCTGGTTTTCTTATGATCGCTCAATACCCGGGTGGCCGTTACGTTTAGCTGACCGCTTGCGGCTTGTGGGTGTTTGATATGATCATCACCTACTGCCGGCGTATTGACGAGTCTTAGAGTCCCACAATGAAATTTCCTGGCTCAGGCGAAAAGATGTGGTGTGCATATGAGATATGCGCGGGGACCCGATTAAATACGGATATGTGATACCGTATATTAATCGGGCATTTTCTATTGGTCGGGTCGTATGTAATATGACCGGTTTGCAAAATCAAGTGTTGATTTAACAAATGACTTTTAGATTAATTCTTTAATTAAACCGTTTTTCTATTTTTTGTATGCATGCATGTATGCACATGATGATGTGCATGGACACATACATACATAGTATCATGGTTGTTGATACATATTTGGTGGCAATGCAAGACTCATATTGTAGTAATTATTTATTTATTTATCATTTTGAATTAAAAGAAAGGATAATTCTCTCATGGTTAATGTTTATCATCTTTGACCATACTTCTGTAGGGTTGCTATTGCACGCGCACAAGGGTCTACGAGGCATCAACCATGCCCGATTAAAATTATAGCCATGCCGAACAACCCGAATACGGATCTTTAAACTAGAGATTAGGCGAAAACTAACATGTTAACAACTTTAACACTAAGTGAGAGGGATTACAACCTTTGTAGATCCGGTCCTCCACTTCATATGCTCTGTGTTGTGGTCCCTTCGCTGCGATCATCGGGTTCCGGACTCTCGAGAGGTTCCACGAAGAGAAAGATGCAACCTTTGCTTCCGATCTTCGATACAAAGATGATCTACCTTGAAGTTTCGTTAACACAAGCTAACACTCATGAAATGATGTGAACACCCTCATCTAAATGGCAAGGAAAGATGAGGATGATGAAGTAGGATTTTTTCTCTCTTTATTTATCTTTTTCTCACATATTTTCATCATAAAATATCAAAGCAAGAAAGCTTTTTAAGCAAAGAAGAAGAAGGAAGAAGATGAACAATATGATAGAATCCTTTTGTGATGAATAGAAAAAGAATTAATATGATGAATAATGCAACCATGGTCAAGCAAACTCATGTAGAGAATTAACTAGGGTTAGGGTTTGGGTTAGGTTAAAGATGAGTCACACACAAATATCTTTATCATGACAAAATGAAAAGCTTCTAGAATCAACTAGAAGACTTAACCCTAATCCAAACCTTAATCATGTTTAAACTCCACAAAACATGTTGCATTAGTTATCATATCATGTTACAATATTATATATCACATATATAATATTTATTGTAACCAAATAAAATAATACAATTAACATATATCGCATATATATCAATGTATTACCCGAGTGAGAAAAAGAATCTTTTAGTGAGCTAATATTAGTTAATGTAATTTAATATATCAAATATATTATTATACATTAAATTATCGAATCAACACTTGATCCGACAATCCGGCTATATCGCATATAACCGACTAATATTTATCCGTACTGATTCATCGAATCAACACTTGATCCGATGACCCAGCTGATATCAAATATCGCGAGAATACAATACGATATCACATACCGCAATATCCTCAGTCCCGCACATATCACATATGTGCCCCTACTCCGTTTTGCCTGAGCCAAGAAACCTCTGTGTAGGACTCTAAAGAATCGTCAATACGCCGGCAGTAGGTAATGATCATATCAAACACCCACAAGCTGCAAGCGGTCAGCTAAACGTAACAGCCACCCAGGTATTGAGCGCTCAGAAGATCAACAAGCAAGCCTGTACATTCTTCTGTGAATCCAAACAGTAACACTCCCGTACAGTCCGGTCTCGTCATCTGATATGTCGCATATCTCGCCTAGGGGTGGTAAACGTCAGACCCCAGTAGCTTGATAAGTCGTGTCAATATGAGGTCTATAACAGTTCGAGAAACTACTGATAACACTTACCAGTAAATCTCAGCAACCCTGGCCAGGGATTTCCGGTTATAGCCAATCAAACACAGCACAACATCAACTCCCTATACCGGGAGAGACGAATCCCCTCCTATCGCTCATTGCCTCCATGTGATTCGGAACTGTACCCAAAAGCCACCTTTTTGCATGCCCTCTTGGACGTGGTATGATGGAAATCAAAGCACAGTGGGAATCACACAAGACTCTATGACGATCTCGGGTCGACAGACTACTCTGTACCAGTGTCACTGGAGAACTGCCATCTGACGTATGGTATAATACCATCTGGGAGTTCTCGGCGAGTCCGTCCAGTGTACCCAGTCTCTATTGAGCACCCGTACACCATCCTTGATGTCAAACACCGATGGATATGGGATCATCCATCGCCCATCATATGGGTCAAGATGCGTATACGCTAGTCTACTCTGGTGCATCGATGCCCTGTCTCGATACACCCTCGACTAGGAACAGTTATAGGATGTACTCGTCGACTACCGTGGCCCCACTAGTATGATCTCATCATAGTCCCAGTAGTCGAGTACATATCCTAAGGGCTTTATCAACATGTAACATAGAGACAATCAGAGTACATGTTAAGATAAAGTACAACCAGATAGCATACTATCATGTCGAGCAAGAAAGTCATCCCTATATATGTCCAAGCATCCATTACAATATACATCGTATGTACAGTAATGGCCTCTAGGGCATACATATAACTAACAACTTCAACTACTTTTTAACCTTGAGTTAATTATCCTTTTGCTTTATTAACTCATTGATAAAGATCTAGATAATTACTAACCATAGTTGAAGTGAGAAGGATATAATATAGATTATTCATTCTCATCTCAATAATTCATCATATTATCCTTTGAGCTCAAGCTTAGCCACCATTATCTTCTTCTTCCTCTCTTGAGATTTTTCTTTGAGTGAAGTTGATAAAAAGAAAGAGTTTTGATTATAGAATACAAACGACATCATCATACTACACACATCTAGCCCATTTGTGTAGGGTGTTTGCTCTACTTCATTCACAAATCAAGTAAAGCAAGGAGCTTTGGGCAAAGGGACTTCGGGTGGATCTTCGTGGACTAAGAAAGACTCCATCGATCCGTTCCAAACTCTCATAGTGCCAAGGAGTCACCAAGGGAGATCTACAAAGGTTGTAATCTCTACCCTTAGTGCTAGTTTTTCATTTGCATGTGATGCTTAGTTGAAAGAAACCCTAAATTTCTAGTTATGATTCTTGTCAAGTTCACTTAGCACCTTTAAAATTTGATTATGGCATATGTGATGCTTCTAAACCCTTGATGAGGTGCTAGGTAAACCCAACAGAATTCACGCAGTTAGGTATGAAATGCGAAGTATGTGATATTTCGGATTTACGATGTCTAAAGAGATTGTGGATTCCAAATGTTGTAGTTTTACACTTTCTTTTCTGTGACCGCAAGTGTAGTAAGTAGTTGTATTGCCGGTTTTCGTTGCTATACATCAACGACGATCGGTGTATGCATACTTACTTACGTTGATGATATGAGATATTATGTGTTGCTGTGATATGTTATATTGGATCGTCGTGTTCTGAATAGCCGGGGGTTTTATGTGAGATGAGGGTTTTTATTTTCATTCATATAAAATTCATTTGTATGCAATATTCTTTTATTAGGGCACTTCCGGGATGAGGTTGATGTCACCAGTGTATATTATTTACTTTTTTGCATTAGGTAGACCCAAGGAGGAGAACACAAGTAACCGGGTTCTAGGGTCCAGTGGGAGGCCATCTCGAGGAGTCGAGACCGGGTATCCTAACCCTAGAATTGGAAGTGTTATTTTCCGCTCTCATAGGGGTCTAGGGATGTGGGTTTGTCTATTCATCGCGACCGTGGAATCCGTGTTTTATACAGGCTCGTATTAAAAACACGGACATCCTAGTATATCCAATATTTCATATATGTTCTTCTGCTGCAATGTTCTGTGATGAGATCATATTACTGCCTGAGACGAATGCTTATATTATATATATATATGCTGATATATAAATATTACTGCTTTCATTTCTTCTGTGATGCTTAGGAAGCATTAATTGATGGGATTTTTATTAATGAGATTAATAAAAGAAAATAAACCTAAAAAATGTTGTAGAATCAAAACTTTATAAAAAGGTAGCTACGGTCTTGCTTTGCACAGCGGTATATATGATATACCCTGCACCTTATTCGATGAGGAAAGAGCCGAGATCCTTTCACCGGGAGTGACCCCTTTAGCGAAACTGGCAGATGCTAAAAAATCACGGTTTAGTTTTTGACAGCTTATATAGTTCTTGCTTTGCACAATGGTATATATGATATACCCCGCACTTTATTCGATAGGGAAAGAGCTGAGATCCCTTCACTGGGAGTGACCTCTTTAGCGAAACTAGAAAAGCCTAAAAAAACACTCCTTTTCAAAATCACTTGATTTTACGATGATATCAATTTCATTACGCTCATGGTTTTTTGAACTTGCGTAGCCCTCCGACATTTCAGATAGGTAACACTTAGTATTCGTGCTGCAATTGTTGGCTTTCGTCAAGGCGTAGTGTGCGGTAGCTAACTATTGTTTATCTGTAACATATGATGAGATTGAGTTAGGGTAGTCGTACGGTTTTGTTGGCTTTCGTCAAGGGACGTACGGCTGGGTTTAATTCAATCAAGAAATGTACGGGTTGAACTTGACTAGCGGACTATGGTTTGTTGGCATTCGTCAAGGTCATAGCACGTTAGGGGCAAAATATTATCGGGAATTTCAAGTGTTGAAATTTGCAATGAGATTGCATAGCTTCTATGAGATAGATGGATCCTGATACCCACTACGAGTAAGAGTTACTCCTGGGAGAGTTTTTACACAGGACAATTAGCCGATCAAGTAGGTGTCTAGAAAGGTGTTAACGGGGTTATGCCTCTGGGAAGACCAGGTTTATTTTAATCAGGTCCGTGCGAAAGCACGGGGAACCTCCCTCATGTACCAACACTGATCTGGCTGAAAGATTGACGAAATTGTAGGGTGTAATTAATCCAGGCTAATCTTACCTTTTAGGGTTTGAAGGAAGATTTGATAAAAACAGTGGGAGACATCCTGATTAGATAAGATAATAACCAATCTAATCTTGCAAGAGCATACGCTAAAGTGTTTCCTTCTCTCTCTCCAGGTAGCGACCATGTCAGGACTTAATCAAGATAATAATATGGATGTATTGACTGAACCCGCTTATTATACTGAGCAAGGGAACGTTGGTCTCATTCTTTCTTATAAGAGTTATAAGAAAGAACAGGAAACAGGAGAATATCTGGATTCTCATACCGCCCAAACAAAGAACATGCATGCTGATGCATCTTCTTCGGGTGTGTTAGTTATTGAGAACTGTTTCTCAGTTCACCCTACGTCCTGGGTATTAGATACCGGATCGGGATCCTGCATATGTAAATTGTTACGTGGTCTACGTAAAGGTAGAGAACTGGGAAAGGGTGATCATTCCGTTCAAGTAGGGAATGGTGCAAGTATTGTAGCCAAAGCAGTTGGCGAATATCATCTTGTATTACCAAGTAGTAATACATTGATTCTGAACGAGTGTTATTATATACCGAACATGATGTGCAACATTATATCAGTTTCTTTATTAAGTAAAGAAGGATATAATTTTGTAGTACAGGATAATGTTATGAACATATTCCTAGATCAAAAGTTGATTGGATCAGGCTCGTTACATAATTGCATATACGTTCTCAATCAAAATACAGTCCTTAATATACAAAACACGCATAAGAGGAAAAGTTCAGAAATGAACGAATCCTACTTATGGCATTGTAGACTTGGTCATATCAATGCGACACGGCTGGCTAAGTTACATAAGGTTGGATATTTGAATCCGTTCGAATTATCATCTTATGATACTTGCCATTCATGTCTCAAAGGAAAAATGACCAAAACTCCGTTTAGTGGACACGGAGAAAGAGTTACAGAACTTTTAAGACTGGTACATAGTGATGTATGCGGACCCATGTCTACACATGCCAGGAACGGTTCTTCTTACTTCATTACATTCACTGACGATCTCTCTAGATACGGACATGTGTTCCTGATGAAACACAAGTCTGAAGCTTTTGAGAAATTCAGAGAATATAAGCACGAAGTAGAGAACCAAACAGGCAAAAGTATTAAAATTCTTCGATCTGATCGAGGAGGAGAATACTTGAGCAATGATTTTCTGGATTATCTAAAAGAGAATGGGATTCTCTCTCAGCTTACTCCTTCTTATACACCACAGCACAACGGTGTATCAGAGCGAAGGAATCTCACCCTATTAGATATGGTACGTTCTATGATGATTGATGCCGAGTTACCTATTTCCTTCTGGGGGTATGCGCTTGAGACAGCCATACACCTATTGAATATGGTTCCTACCAAATCAGTGCCTACCACTCCATATGAGATATGGAAAGGGAAGAGACCATCTCTTAAGTATGTTAAGATATGGGGTTGTCCGGCCTATGTCAAAAGGCTAAATCCGGACAAACTCGAGGCAAGGTCTGTCCTATGCAAGTTTGTAGGATATCCCAAGAACTCACAAGGGTATATCTTCTACCACACTGAGGAACAAAAGGTGTTTGTTTCTCGACATGCCACCTTTCTAGAAAAGGAATTTCTTGCAAAAGAAATTTGTGGCGAGGAGTTAGAACTGGAAGAAGTTCCAGCAACATAAACTACGACTGATGATTTGATAGAACCAGAGGATTCAGTAGTTCCTAATGAACCTCAGCCTCTCCGCCGATCTAGTAGGGTTTCTCATCCACCTGAGAGATACTACGGTTTCCTCATTGATGGTGGGAGCGAGGATTGCATCATGGAAGATGATGACCTGACTAGTTTCGAGCAGGCCATCACGAGTGGTGACTCTGTGAAGTGGCTGGATGCAATGCGATATGAGATGGACTCTATGTACACCAACAAAGTATGGACTTTGGAAGTTGCTCCTGAAGGGGTAAAACCTATTGGCAGCAAATGGATCTTTAAAAGGAAAATTGGTGTAGATGGAAAAGTTGAGACTTTCAAAGCTAGACTTGTTGCAAAGGGTTTTCGTAAATGACCAGGTGTGGATTATGACGAAACCTTTTCTCCAGTGGCTATACTTAAGTCCATCCAGATCTTACTTTCCATAGCTGCATACCATGACTACGAAATCTGGCAGATGGATGTTAAGACCGCCTTTCTAAACGGTGATTTAGAAGAGTGCGTGTACATGACTCGGCCAGAGGGCTTTGTAGATAGTGAGAGCAGCGGAAAGGTGTGCAAACTTCTTTAATCCATCTATGGGTTAAAGCAAGCATCGCGGAGTTGGAACATCTTCTTTGATGATGTAGTCAAAGAGTTTGACTTCATCAAAAACGTAGATGAACCTTGTATTTATAAGAAGGTTGCAGAGAGTAAGGTTGTCTTCCTCGTATTGTACGTCAATGACATACTCTTGATAGGAAATAATGTTCCTTTGCTGCAATTAGTCAAGCTCTTCTTATCACAAAGATTCTCAATGAAAGATCTAGGTGATGCCTCCTGCATACTGGGAATTATGATCTATAGAGATAGATCTAAACGGATATTGGGATTGTCCCAATCCAGGTACATTGACACCATACTAAAGAGGTTTAGTATGGAAGAATACAAGCATGGGAACCTACCCACGATCTCTGGACTCACTATCTCCAAAGAGATGCCTCCCAAGACAAATTTGGAGAGAGCTCGCATGCAAGGGATACCCTATGCTTCGGCAGTAGGCTCTATCATGTATGAGATGCTATGTACCAGACCCGATGTAGCATACTCACTAAGTGTAGTGAGTCGGTATCAAGCAGATCTTGGAGAGAGTCACTGGATAGCTGTGAAGAACATTCTCAAGTACTTGCGAAGGACTAAAGAGATGTTCTTGGTGTATGGTAATGGAGAACTCCAGGTGGAGTCCTTTACCGATTCCAGCTTCCAAAGTGATAAGGACGACTCTAAGTCGCACTCGGGATTTGTCTTTACCCTCAATGGAGGGGCAGTATGTTGGAAGAGTTCCAAACAGGATACCATTGCAGACTCGACGATGGAGGCTGAATACATCACTGCCAACGATGCTGCCAAAGAGGCTGTCTGGATAAATAAGTTCATAAGTGAACTTGGTGTGGTTCCATCCATTGAGCATCCAATACCTCTGTATTGTGATAACAATGGAGCTGTGGCTTTGGCCAAGGAACCCAGGTCCCATCAGAAGTCCAAACATATTCTGAGGCGGTATCACCTGATCAAGGAGATAGTTGATCGCCGGGAGTTCGAGGTCAGTAGAGTTTATACGAAGGACAACACTGCAGATCCACTCACGAAGGCCATTCCCCAGATACAGTTCGAGAGATTATTCGGGATATTAGGTATGATATACTACAACAGCTGGCCTTAGTACAAGTGGGAGATTGTTAGTTATGTATATACCCTAGAGGCCATTGTTGTACATATGATGTATATTATAATGGATGTTTGGATATATATAGAGAGGACTTTCTTGCTCGTCATGATAGTATGCTATTTGGTTTCACTTTATCTTAACATGTTGACTTATATTGATATACTGTCTTACTCTCACATGTTGATAAAGCCCTTAGGATATGTACTCGACTACTGGGACTATGATGAGATCATACTAGTGGGGCCAGGGTAGTCGACGAGTACATCCTATAACTTTTCCTAGTCGAGGGTGTGTCGATACAGGGCATCGATACAACAGAGTAGACTAGCGTATACGTATCTTGACCCATATAATGGGCGATGGATGATCCATATCCATCGGTGTTTGACATCAAAGATAGTGTACGGGTGCTCAGTGGAGACTGGGTGCACTGGACGGACTCGCCGAAAACTCCCAGATGGTATTATACCTCATGTCATATGGCAGTTCTCAGGTGACACAGGTACAGGGTAGTCTGTAGACCCGAGATCGTTATAGAGTCTTGTGTGATTCCCACAGTGCTTTGATTTCCACCTTACCATGTCCGAGAGGGCGTGCAAAATGGTGGCTTTTGGGTACAATCCCGAATCACATGGAGGCAATGAGCGACAGGAGGGGATTCGTCTCTCCCGGTATAGAGAGTTGATGTTGTGCTGTGTTCGATTGGCTATAACTGGAAGTCCCTGGCCAGGGCTGATATCGAGATTTATTGGTAAGTGTTATCAGTAGTTTCTCGACCCGTTATGAGCCTCACATCGACCCGATTTATCGGTTACTGGGGTCTGACGTATACCACCCCTAGACTAGATATGCGACATATCAGACGAAGAGACCGGACTGTACTGATTGGATTCACAGGAGAATGTACAGGCTTGCTTGTTGATCTTCTGATCGCTCAATACCTATGTGGTTGTTACATTTAGCTGTCCGCTTGCAGTTTATAGGTGTTTGATATGATCATCACCTGCCACCGGCGTATTGACGATTCTTTAAAGTCATACACAGAGGTTTCTTGACTCAGGCAAAACGGAGTAGGAGCACATATGTGATATGTGCAGGACCATGGATAATACGATATGGGATACCGTATTATATTCTCGTGATATTTTGATATGAGCCGGGTCATCGGATCAAGTGTTGATTCGATGAATCGGTACATGATATATTAGTCGGTTATATTCGATATAGCCAGATTGTCGGATCAAGTGTTGATTCGATAATTTAATGTATAATAAAATATGTGATATATTGCAATACATTATCTAATATTGGCTCGCTTTATTATTTCATTTTCTCACCGGATAATACATTGCTATATATGCGATATATGTTAATTGTATTATTTTCTTTTGTTACAAATATATATTATATATGTGATATATAATATTGTAACATGATATGATTACTAATGCAACATGTTTAGTGGAGATTAAACAAGGTTGGGGTTTGATTTGGGTTAGCTTTTTCTTGTAGCTTTTAGAAGCTTTTAGTTTGTTTCTAGCAAAGATATTTTGCTTGATATTTTGCTTGATATTTTCTAACCTAACCCAAACCCTTTACCCTAGGTTAAGTCTCTAAATGAGTTAGCCTCTTCATATTCAACTATGGTTGCATTATTAATCATTATGATATTTTTCATTATTCATCACAAAAGGATTCATTCTTCTTCTTCTTCTTCCTTGAGCTTCACAAAAGCTTTCTAGGTTTTCTTAATGTGATGTTTTAGTGTGAGAATTTTATAATAAAAGAGAGCATAAATCCTACTTCATCATCCTTATCTAATCTATCCAATTAGATTAGGGTGTTCACCTCATTAAAGAGAGAGAGAGAGAGAGCTTAAGTTATAGAAACTTCGAGGTAGATCATCGGAGAAAAGGAAGACTACAAGCAAGCATGGATCATTCGGGTTGTGGAGCCTCTCTTGAGTCCGGGAGATCATGGATCGCGGCGAAGGGACTTCTACTCAGAGCTTATGAAGCGAAGGAGCAGACTACAAAGGTTGAAATCCCTCACTCTTAGTTGTTAAGATGTTTACTTGCATGTTTAACCTTAATAATCTAACAAGGATCCCGGCTTTGAGTTGTTTCGGCACGTCTAAATGTTAAATCGGGCATGGTTGATGCCTTATAGACCCTTGTATGACTGCCTACGAACCCTACACTACTAGTCATTCTTACCAAGTTTAATTAGTGGGTTGCTTCATTTTGATGAGATCAATTTGAAGCATTAGCTTGTGTTGGAGTTATCTCAAGATGGATAATCTTTGGCTAGGAGATCATCGAGCAAGCTTGTTCCGGGTTTCGTGGAGACTAGACGGAGTTCAAGGAGAGATGGCTAACGCACTACAAAGGTTGTAGCCCTCTAACCTTTAGTTTTTAGCTTACTAGTTTAGATGCAAGTTTAGCTTTTTAGTTTGATTCTTGGTTTGGGTTTGCAAATGCTCTCTAGATTTTTAAAATTACTGCTTTTGCCGCATTTTAAACCCTACTAGAGGTGCTTAGCTATCCAATAGTGGTATCAGATTCATACCAAGATACTACAACTTGTTTTGGTGACACTGGAATACATGAAACCAAAATTTTTCAAAACTAGTTTTAAATATTTGCATGAAAAACTCTCATTTTTGCTTGTGCCGGAGCTACCGGATTCTTGGTTCGGACCAAGAGTTTAGAATAGGTTCACGATAACCCGAACCCACCCAATTTGAGCTCGATTCGGCCCCGATTCGAGGCCGAACCGAGGCCAATTCAGCCCCATATCGGGGGCTGAATCAGTCACTGGATCAGTCCTGATTTGGGGCTCTTCCGGGGATGGTTCAGCCCTGCTACGGGGATGATCCTGCCTTTGATTTGGCCCCGTTTCGGGGCCGTATCAAGGCTCATACAATGTGGGGTCTTATTGGGTTATTGGGGTTCGATTTCATGCAAAAATGAGGGGATTTTCGTTTCCGGGATGCACTTGAAATTCAGTTTTTGGAATTTCAAGTTAGCAATCTCGCGGTTTATGAATTCTAATGTCATGGTTCGAATCGATTAAATTAAAGTGTTTGATTTAGTCGACTCGAACACGGATACAATAAGGATATGCGTTGGTAAACGTCGCCTAATTGCCATGTGATCAATTAGACGAAATTGCGCATTTGTTATTGTGATTGTTGTTAATATATGTTGATATATAGCATTGTTGGAATGTGTTGAATTGTCGCGAAATGAATAGCCCTCATGCAGAAGTGTGATGTTGCGATAAGTGTTATTTTCATTCATGCTTGTAGCCATCTTGTATATTCATTTGTTTAGGACGAGCTCCAACTTATGGCCGCCGTTTCCGCTATATGTATTTCTTTTTCAGGGCGAGCAACCGACTTGTGGTGGTCGTCACCGCAATATATTATTATTTTTCAGGACACGATCTGGTTGTGATCGTTGTCGCTGTTGTATAATACAGGTTTATGATTACCCCGCAGAGAAGCGAACGAGCAATCAAATTCTAAATTGCAGCGGGTGGCTATCTCGAGGAGTTGAGATCGGGTCGCTCGAGTCTAGGATTAGCGCCGTGCTTATAGGGGGTATAGGATTGACCCATGGAGGAGTGCTCAATTCAACGGATTCGAGAAAGTTTCGAGTGGCCCCCTCATGATGATGATGTTGGGTTGCCTTGTTTCTTACGTTGTCTGGTAGTTTGTCGCACTCGTAGCGGTCTGTTTTTGGCTGTTCATGGGCTGTTCATGCGACCGGGCAATGTAGCATTTCGTTTGTAGCTCGAACGAAAAGCGGGATTCCTAGGCAATCTGATCATTCCTATTCTATAATGTTCATTAATTGCTTGTGATATGTTTACCTGCCTATGATAATATTTATCGCTTAGCTATAATGATGATTATTTGCTTGCGATGTTTTATATGATGATATAGAGATATATGTGATATATTTGATATATATATATATATATATATAAACGCTATATACATTTTGCACCCGCACTAGGCCTACCCCCGCCATGCCGTAAGTTAAGTAACCTTACGGTGAAGACCCGGAGCCCCATGGCGAATGCAGATGGCGTATATGTGCATTATATTTTCTTTACATGCTTTTCTGTGATTGTATGAGAAGATGCTAGGTAATGTGATTATCTAAATGATAGGATTGTATTGATTCAGATTAATGCAACGATAATAAACCTAAAACACGTTGTACAAACCAAACATCAGATATTGTAGTGTTATAGTCGAATATTTTTCTTTGCACAGAGATATTCGGTTAGGAATATCCTGCACCTCATTCGATGATGAAAGAGCCTAGATCCTTTTACAGGGAATGACCTCTTTGGCAAAACATTGTGTTACTATAAGTTTGCAAATTGAATAGCCGTATCCTATTGCTTTGCATCGAGATATTCGGTTAGGAATATCCTGCACCTCATTCAATGAGGTAAGAGCCCTGATCTCTTGTCACACTCCGCTTCCCAAATGAGCGGTAACGGCATGTGACAAGCCCGCGACGTATTTATTCCGAGAAGGTCATTTCTCGAAACAAATACGCTAAGCGTATATAAGCAATATAAAATGACAAGAAAAGACATGATAATGAAAATCCAACTTTATATATTTACATTCCCAACTTTCACGAGTTTCAAACTGAATACATGATGTCTGAAAACAAAAATGCATAAAAGAAAGTGTCTAAACAGGTAGCATACATGAAGTAAAAGCTGAAAAGAAAGAACTAGTAGTCTGTCACGGCCTAAAATGGCACGTGACTGACACTTGAATCATATGAAATCTATAGGACCCCATCTAATTCAAGTAAGCCAAAAGCCTAGAAATCTAAACCATTTAAAAAGAGAGTGAAGGAAAAATTTAGTTTTAAATCAAGTGGTTTAAGAAAATAAGCCGTAGTATGCATTTTTAAAACATCAAGTCTTTTCCAAAAATTTCGGCAGAGTTTCTTTGTAAATACTGGCCCCAAACGGGTACAAACATGAATAATATACATAATGAATAAAGGCATCCCCAAGCGGGAGCTAGGTCTTCGCCAATTGGCGGACACAACCACGCAATACAATATAATATACTACGCGGAAGAGCGAGGATCAAAACTCAGAATGAAATCCAATATCCTCAAGAAAACCAGAAAGAACCATAAATACAAGCGCGCGACTCTAAGGTCGAAAGAATATACATACTGGTCTTCTAAGTCTAACAATATACAAGTCTGGTTGATGGAGTTACTAGATACAATTGAAATAATAAAAGTACAATGGTGATCACGATACGAGTGAACCCACCTACCAAAGCAATCACCCGGAAGGAAGTCGTGTGCCAGCAAAGCCGCATAGGAAACCTGTACGGCAAAACTTGCAAGAAACTGTGGCACAACGGGGGTGAGTTGCCAACTCGTGAGTAGAAAACATCACCGAGCAGAAATCGCATGTATGACTCTATCCTAAGTCATACAATAATATATCCTCAATATAATATAACCCTGAAACATCTACACATAAGTGTAATATCAAGTGCTCGTGTCAGTGCCTCAGGTAGCAACATAATACATATATGATGTATGAATGCATGAAAACAGAATGCAACTAAATGAGAAAACTGTTTTCATATCTCAGTGAGATTTCTATATAAAAATCGAAGTATCATCAATGAAATCAATAGAGAATCCGTGTCAAGCATCGACACAAAATGTGTATATCTCAATATCTCAATATCTCGGGCTCCGACAATCCGGACTGGCCCATATCATAAAATATCAATATCTCTGTCTCTCAATATCTCGGTGTCACGGCCCGAAATGGCACGTGACTGGCACTTGAATCATATGAAGTCTATAGGACCCCATATAATTCAAGTAAGCCAAAAACCCAGAAATCTAAACCACTTGAAAGAAGAAAAAAGGAAAAGTTTAGTTTTAAAGCCAGTAGTTTTAATGCATAAGCCGAAGTATGCCTTTTTAAAATCTCAAGTCTTTTTTGAAAATTTCGGCAGAGTTTCCTTTGTAAATACTGGCCCCAAAAGGGGCACAACATGAATAATATATAAAAGCATCCCCAAGCGGGAGATAGCTCTTCGCCAATTGGCGGTCACAACCACGCAAGAAATATAATATACAACGCCGAAGGGCAAGGATCAAAACCAAAAGGAAACTCAATAACATCAAGAAAGCCTAATAATAATACAAGCGCGACTCTAAGGTCGAAATAATATACACTGGTCTTCTAAGTCTATAAATATGCAAGTCTGGTTGATGGAGTTACTAGATACAACTGAATATAAATAAAAGGTACAATGGTGGCCACGATGCGAGTGGACCAACTTACCAAGGCAATCACCTGAAATGAAGCAGTGTGCCAGCAAAGACGCAACGAAACCTGTACGGCAAAACCTGCAAGAAACTGTGGCACAACGGGGGTGAGTTGCCAACTCGTGAGTAGAAAATATCACTGAGCAGAAATCGTATGTATGACTCAATCCTAGGTCAATACGATCAAATATATATAAAACCTCAAAATGATAAATCCTGAAGCATGAAAAGGTGGCAAGGGTAAACATTTATACATAATTGTAATACCAAGTGCTCGTGTCAGCGCCTCAGGTAGCAACATATCATAAATATGAGGTATGAATGCAATATAATGAAAACATAATACATCATGAATGAGAAAATTGTTTTCATAGATTAGTGAGATTTCTGTATACATAAATCAAGGTATCATCAATGAAATCAACATAGAATCAGTGTCAAGCAACGACACAAAACATAAATCCTAATATCTCAGGCCCCGGCAATCCGTACTGGCCTGTATCCTCGAATCTTAATATCTAGGGCTCCGACTATCCGGACTGGCCCATATCATCAAATCTCAATATCTAGGGCTCCAGTTATCCGGACTGGCCCATACTCCGATCGGTATCCTCCGGATATCCGTCGAGTCGCAAAACAATCATCGGTCGGTAGTGCTCCCGTGCTAGGCTCAACACCATCATCTGCGATCATCTTGCCTCGAGGTACCGCACCGGGTCCACCATGCACCCACAGACGGTTCCTCCTCCTCCTCGAATCGGGTGTATGATATCGTTCAAGAGCCAAGAAAACTCATGGTGGACTTCTCTCAAATCATATCATGAGAAAACCGCAATTTTCTATCTTTTAAAAAGATAATAAGTTTATAAAATCTTTGCGGTTTCTCCAAATCCAGAAATCTCATGGAAATCCGAAATCCCAATCTCAAGGGTAAATAAACAATGAATTCCATAATATTGGGCTCCGGCAAATCCGGACAGGCCCATAATGTCATAGCAAATGAATATGTAAATATACATGAAAATCACAGTAATAAATGCAATGTCTAAGTTATCATATAAAAGCAAGCGTACTAGTACTATGTCGAAACTATCAGCTAGCAGTTTATACTAATGAATAGTGTTTTCTAATATGCACGTGGCATAGCAATTACCGATGATGATGTGTGTGAGCCGGCAAGCAAGTGTATGTGGAGAATTTGCATCATCGGTAATGGTGCTGGTGTCCTGACATCGTTGATTTAATAATAATTAATGAAAACATAATAAGCATGCAATGCGATGCGAACAATAAGAATATGCGGAACATGAATAATAACGCAACATATAAGAATACACATTTCTATATGTGTCATACAGTTTGACCTATGAAATAATACGAATCGTGGTGTTTAGAAAATATGGCTACAGTGTTTTTAAGAAAAGGTACGTCCTTTGAAATATCCATAGAATTCCTTGGCCTGTCGTTAAAATACTCACGATTCGTTAGTTTTGAAATAAGTATGGCTCGAGTCTAGTCTAACATCTACAAGTAAACTATAGGACTAAACTAACTGGCTAATCGAAGGGTAAGGAAAACCACCTAAGTCTGAGTCGATATCCACATCTAGTAGTCGGTGATCCCGCCTCAATAGTATCACGTACGATACAATATATCATATGACATCCTCGAGTCAAGAGTGCGGATCTATCATCATAATTATATCACGTACGGTAAATCTATCATACGACATCCCAAATCTGGGTACGGGTCAAATATCACATTATCTCATTATTCATCTGGTATCCTTATCATCATATCCTGTATTAGGGGTACTGATTTAAAGTCTAGTACATACTGATACCATCTACATATATATATGCGTGTGTATGAAAATACACCGCCTAAAGACCTGCTATAACAACATGTCGTATCTCATAATACGAACCAAATCATATCACCGATCTCATGGCACTATACCCAATCTCATCGACTCATCTCCAAGTACCATGTAATATTCTCATTATCCATGTATATGTATACATACATACATATATATATACATACATACTCACATACACACACACACACACACACATATATATCCCCATATACATACAAGAAAGTAAAATGTATGCAAGTGTGTGTGTGTGCGTGTATGCAAATCTTTACTCTAGGGTTTCATGACTAAAAACTAGCTAACGACACTTTCATCCAATTACGCTAAAATTTATCCATGAACTCCTAAAGTCTATCTAGATAATCATCTAGTCTCACAATAAACATATTTATATATAGGTATACGTATTCGTATACTACACTAGAAACTACGGGGGTGCTATACGCCATCCACCCGACTTTCTCTGTAGATATATATATCTACTCACCTTGATCTTTGCTTGCCGAAGTCGATGTCGCCATCCTCGTCTTCATCATTCGATGTCCACATGGGGGTACCTACATATATACACATATAGCATCGTAAACAGAAATCACGCACGAAAACCAAAATTAGTTTACGCATGCAAGAATAACCAACTCTCGACGATTGACGTATAAACGTGAATCAACCGATAAAAACACGAATATCAAAACTTCAATTCATAAACATCACGAAATACAAGGCATCAACTCATGAAAATGGTCCCAGATTTTACTCTAGGTGAAATTAGTCAATTTTGCACATGTGGAGGGGCTATTTACTGGACAAAGGAGCTATGAACCAAACACGAAGAACCAAGGTCAAGTCATGGCCGCAATTTGCGGCCAGGACGCATTTTTTTATGGCCTCAGTGAAAGTATATGGGCTGGGGTCCTAAGGGTACATTCCAGGTTGCCTGCATGACTCTCTGTGTTTGCTAAAATATTTTCAGGAGTCTCGGGTCATAGCAGATGTCAATATACTATCACAATTTCCAGAATTTCCAATGTCGGCAGATTTCCAAGTTCGTGTCTTGGGGTTCTAATCTCTGGTTTTGTCCAGAATTTTAACACTAAAGGGGTTGTAAGGTCTCTACTAATCTCAATTACACCTTAGGATTCAAATCAAACCCTAATTCTCAACTTGGAAATTTCAAAGATCACTAAACCATACCAAAACACTTCTAAACATGCATGGAAGCTAAAGTAAACCAAATACTACACTAATGGTTAAAGAATTACCTCATTTGGCAACTCAAGAATTTTCTTGAGTTGCCCCAAGTCTCCAAAATCCAAACTTTCTTGGTCCAAAGTGTTTGTAGTGAGCTTGCGCATGTTTTTTGTGAAAGGGAGATGAAGTTTTGATGTGTTTTTGGTGATGTTTTGAAGGGTGTAGTGGAGGTGAAGGGGGAGGGCAGCCATGAGAGAGGAAATGGGGAAAAGATGAAGAAAATAATGAAGACGGAAATGGCTAAGACTAAGGTTGACCCGTCACCCCCCCCCCCCTCTCTCTCTTTTGCCCATACCTCATTTTTTTAATCCCTTTTCCTTTTTCTTTTCTTTTCTCTTCTCTTCTCTTTTCTTTTCATTTTAAAACAAATCCATGCATAGAAAAGAAAAGACATGGCGGGAAAATGTAACAAATATAAAATATGACATGGTGCATGTCATGTGCACAAATCAAGCTTAATGCATGATTAGTGATATTTAATCGCGATTAGCAAAAAAATGGAATATAAGTAATCATAAAGAATTTATAATTTTCTTAAATCATATAAAACACCCTCATTTCAGAAATTCCTATAATTTTCCAAATATTTCCCAATTTATCGGTATTTAATTATACCGCATTATTAAAATATTCATAATATTTATTATTTTAATTATATAAATTCCCAAAAATAATATTTTATTTTTCTGAAATGTTACACTCGGGCTCCGGCAATCCGGACTGGCCCCTATAATCTAATCTCACGACTACATCGGTATCCTCCAGATGTCCGCCGTACAACAAATAACCGGTCGGTAGTGCTCCCCTACCAGGCTCAACGTCATCATCTGCGACCATCTTGTCTCGGGGTACCGCACCGGGTCAACCATGCACCCGCTGACGGTTCTTCCTCCTCGTCGAATCGGGTGTATGATACCTCTCAAGAGCCGAGAAAACTCATGGTGGACATATCCCATATCATATCACGAGAAAACTGCAATTTCTATTTTAGAAATGATAATCAGTTTATAAAATCCTTGCGGTTTCTCCAAATCCAGAAATCCCTTGGAAATCCGAAATCACAAAATCGCAATGTCAATAAACAGTGAATACTGGCATAAAGACCCATAATATTGCATGACAAATGGGTATATGAATGCATCAGATATCAAGCAAGGAATGAAATAATTAAACTAGCATATAAAAGCAAGTGTACTAGTACTATGTCGAAACTACCAACTAGCAATTTATACCAATGAAGTAGTGTTTTCTAATTTGTACGTGACATGAAAATTATCGATGATGATATGTGTGAGCCGGCAAATAAGTGTACGTAGGGCATACGCATCATCGGTAATGGTGCCGGTGTCCTGACTGTAGGTTCCTAGGCACTCTTGTGAGGGTTCATAAGGCATCAACCATGCCCGAATAAAATTTTAGACGTGCCGAACAACCCAAAGCCGGGATCTTTGCTAGATTATTAGGGTTTAACATGCAAGTAAACATCTTTACTACTAAGTGTGAGGGATTACAACCTTTGTAGTCCGCTCCTTCGCTTCATAAGCTCCGAGTAAAAGTCCCTTCGCCGCGATCCACGATCTCCCGGACTCAAGAAAGGCTCCATGACTCGAACGATCCATGCTAGCTTGTAGTATTCCTTTTCTTCGATGATCTACGTCGAAGTTGCTATAACTCAATCTCTCTCACTCTAATGAGGTGAACACCCTAATCTAATGGGCTAGATTAGATAAGGATGATGGGGTAGTATTTATGCTTTCTTTTTATATCAAATTCTCACAAGAAATCATCACAAAATGAATAACTAGTAAGTTTTCTCAAAGCTTAAGAGAGAAGAAGATGATGAATAAAGAGTTAATCCTTTTGTGATGAATAATAGAAATGAATATATGATTGATCATGGAACCATGGTCAAGGATGACAAGGATAACCTTTGTAGAGAATAAACTAGGGCTAGGGTTTGGTTATGTTAAAGAATGAGTCATAAGATAATATCAACCATAATATCTTACACTTGACAAAAGGAAAAGTTCTAGAAGGTGCAAGAAAGAACAAACCCTAATCAAACCCTAACCTTGTTTAATCTCTACTAAACATGTTCCATTATTAATCATATCATGTTGCAATAATATATATCATATATATATTATATATTTGCAACAAAAGAAAATAATACAATTAACATATATCGCATATATATCAATGTATTACCCGGTGAGAAAATGAAATAATAAAGTGAGCCAATATTAGATATTGTAATACAATATATCATATATATTATTATACATTAAATCATCGAATCAACACTTGATCCGAAAATCCGGCTATATCGAATATAACCGACTAATATATCATTTACCGATTCATCGAATCAACACTTGATCCGATGACCCGGTCATATCTAAATATCGCGAGAATATAATACGGTATCTTATATCGCATTATCCTCGGTCGTGCACGTATCACATATGTGCCTTTACTCCATTTTGGCCGAGTCAAGAAACCTCTGTGTAGGACTCTAAAGAATCTTCAATACGCCGGTAGCAGGTGATGATCATATCAAACACCCACAAGCTGCAAGCGGTCAGCTAAACGTAACAGCCACCCAGGTATTGAGCGATCAGAAGATCAACAAGCTAGCTTGTACGTTTTCCTGTGAATCCAATCAGTAACACTCCCGTACAGTCCGGTCTCTACGTCTGATATGTCGCATATCAAGTCTAGGGGTGGTATACGTCAGACCCCAGTAACCGATAAGTTGTGTCGATGTTAGGCTCATAACGGGTCAAGAAACTACTGGTAACACTTACCAGTAAATCTCTATATCAGCCCTGGCCAGGGACTTCCAGTTATAGCCAATCGAACACAGCACAACATCAACTCCCTATACCGGGAGAGACGAATCCCCTCCTATCGCTCATTGCCTCCATGTGATTCGGGACTGCACCCAAAAGCCACCATTTTTCACGCCCTCTTGGACGTGGTAAGGTGGAAATCAAAGCACAGTGGGAATCACACAAGACTCTATGACGATCTTGGGTCTACAGACTACCCTATACCAGTGTCACCAGAGAACTGCCATCTGACGTGTGGTATATCACCATCTGGGAGTTCTCGGCGAGTCCGTCCAGTGTACCCAGTCTCCACTGAGCACCCGCATACCATCCTTGTGTTAGTGTATATGCCCTAGAGGCCATTACTGTATCATACTAGTTTGTATATTACTTAATGGAAGCTTGGGATATTCACCTTGTATAGACAATCTTGCTCAATATAGTAGTATGCTACTTGGTTTGTTTCTGCTTTAATGTGTATATATGTTTATTTTAGTATATCACCAATACACATTAGTGAAGCCCTTAGGATCTTTGCTTGATTACCAGCGTTGTTATGGCAGTCACACTAGTGGGGGCTGGGTAATCCCCAAGCACATCCTTATGCAGGTCCCTAGTCGTAGGACTATCGAGACAGGGCATCGATACTCCGGAGTAGACTAGCGTATGCGCTTCTCATCCCAGTGTGGGAGACGGTCTGTCCCACAGCCGTCAGTACGTCGTAGTTGAGATAGTATGCGGGTGCTCGTTAGGTTACGAGTACACTGGACAGGACTCGTCGGGAACTGTTGGTTGGTACTATACCTATCGTCAGTTATCAGTTCCCAGGTGACATGAGTACAGCTTAGTCCGCTGACTTGACACTGTCACTTCGCCTCGAGTGTGTTCCCACTGTACTTAGATTACTACCCTACCACGGCTCAAAGGAGTCGTGCAAACAGGTAGTAGTTGGGTGCAGCCCCGAAGCACTTGGAGGCAGTGACTGTTAGACAGGATTTGTCTCTCTCGGTATTGGGGGTTGATATCTCGCTGTGTCTAGGAGAGCCATTACACAAAGTCCCTGGCCAGGGCAAGCGAGATAGACTGGTAGGTTTCCAGTATTATCTCAGGTGTTCTGGACTACACTCCGACAGGACTTGTACCTCTAATAGGGGACTGACGTTTACCGCCCCCTAGGCCCGCCATGCGATGTTATCATACGAACAGACCGGACTGTATGGAGATTTTCACATTCAGGCTCAGTAGGAGTTCAGATGGGTTTCACCCCGTCCGTCTTCATGTCGGCATCTACCTGGGGACCGTTACGCACAGCTAGTGCCGCTTGCGGTCTGTGGTTAAACCCACTGCCAGCGTAGTGTCGAGTCTTTAGAGTCCCACACAGAAAGCTATTCGCATTTAGGCAAAAGAGTAGAGGTCGCATGATTTTGCGACAGGTCGCATGGTTTTGCGACCTGTCGCATGGTTTTGCGACAGGGTTCGGTCACATCCGTGCACTTGTGCACGTTTAGTGTCCGGACAGTTAACACTAGCGGGCTTTGGTTTAAGCCAGATCCTAGTGTACGTTTTGGGATTGGTTTTATCTCGTTTGTATTCGTGTTCCTCGGAACGCGGATGCGGGTGTGTATGCACAGTTGACAGAGAGACAGAGGCAGAGGATTCTCATTGGGGTTGTTGACTGTTGACTGTTGACTATTGAATTTTTGCTAAATCCTAATGAGAATAAGAAATATGATTAACAATAATATTAATTAAGTATTATAGTGACATGGTTGTTGAGGGGTTGACTTTGTTGACTTGTTGACTTTGTTGACCGGTTGACTAGGTTGGACTAGTTGACCATCATCATGACAATGGCTATCATTTCATGGCAAAGACTTTTGCTTGCTTGTTTCTTTTTGCAAAATGAGTGCATGAAATGATATGGCCATTTTGACTTGAACCATCACATAATACTTGATTACTATTATTTGTTATGATGGTTTTGGATTATGAGAGCTTGGATGGCAAAAGACTTACTCATTCTCTCATTTGCTTTCTCTCTCTTGCTTGAGCTCTCCCTCTTGCACTCTCTCTAGCTCAAGGCAACTCCCTCTCATGAGTTGAGAAACATTGCCTTAGAGATAAAAGAAAACCCATATCACTTCTCTACTCATCCTAGTTCACAAGGTTTGGCAAACCAAGTGTTCTAGTTTCTTCAAGTTCGTCGAAGAAGCCAAAGGTAGAAGCTTTCAGGTGGATCCATCTTCGGCGCAAGGAGACGACGAGGTGAGGCCGATCCGTACACCGCAAAGGGTTGAAGATGAAGGAGTTCAAGAAAGGTATAGCCCCCTAACCGAGTAGGTAAAACTCCTAGTTAGGTTGTTAGGTAGTTGTTTAACAAAGATCCGTTTTTGAGTCCATGTTACCACCTCTAGAAAAATCGTTTTTCATTATTTCCGCAAGCCCGTAAGTACCGGGAGAGGTAACGTGGACTTACAGTGGTATCAGAGCCTAGTTAAACACTATCTAACATGTTAGCAAAGTAACTAGAAGTTCGATCGGAGAAAATGTCGCGAAACATGGCCGAAAAATCATGTTTCTGCCGATTCTGTTTTCTGTTCAAAAATTAATAAATCTGACACTAAAAATCGGCTCAGGCTTTTTAAAACCCACACAAGAAATTTGGTCCCCGACTCGGTCAAAGCGCCGGTCGTGGAACAAGTTTCCTGCATTGTTTTTCTGGGGCTGTTTTGGGATTTTTGGGATATGATTTTTCCGCCCAGATTTTACAGAAAGGAAAATTTGTTTATGGGGTCTGAAAATCCGTATTTTGATCGAACTTCTATGGACTTAAGCTGACGGGTATATATCTGTGATGTGTTATATGTATTGAACGTCCGCTAATCGCTATACGTAGATTAGTGGGGGTTATACATATCTGTGATCTGTAATGTTAATGGTATGTGTATGTGTATATGAATTCATTGGATTGTCGCGGATGAATAGCCGGGGGGTTGAGAGATGAGAGATTTTCTTTTTCTTTCAATTCATGTAAATTTGTAATTGATGTAATATTATTTTTGGCCGCACAACAGGGGTGTGGTTGTAGCCGTCATTGTATAATTTCTTTTACTGTTTCTGCTCCTAGGATAGACCCAAGGTGGGATGCACAAACTACCGGGTATCTCGAAGTGCCGAGTGGCCTACTCATGTCGTTGAGGGAGGTTGCTCCGCTTCAGATATTTGGCGGGTAGTTTGCCGCACCCGTAGGGGTCTAGGGTGGGGTATTGGCTATTCATCACGACCGTGTAATCAGCTTTTCGTTACAGGCTCGTACGAATTGCGGATTCCTAGTATATCCAATGTGTTCATCTGTGATCTGGAATGGCTATCATTGCAATATATCTATATATGATATTATTTAGGCGTTGCTTATGTTTTGCATCCGCGCTAGTCCAGCCCCCGCTCTGTCGTTAGTTAAGTAACCTAACGGGTAATGACGGGGCCCCGTGGCGAATGCGGATGGCATAAGCGTACGTCATATTTTGGTTGTTTTCTGCAATGGTAGGATTAAATGATGGGACGCATTAAATTTAATGCAAGAAAAATAAACCAAGTAAAAGTCGTTGGAACACTTTCAAAACCACCCGGTTTCTTTTCAAAAATAACTTTTAAACGCGGAGCTTAAGCCACTCCTTTTAAAAGCTATCTCGTTCCTTCGATTATATCAAGTTCACTATGTTCACGGTTTCGCCAAAACTATTCGTAGACCTCCATCGTTTCACAAGAATGGTCAATAAGTATTCAAGCTATGTTTGTTGGCCAAAGTCAATGCATAGTGATTGGTAGCTATTGGGTATTCATGTGCAGCATAGATAGATGTGTTGGTTTGGGGCAATCGTTCTACCTTGTTGGCCAAAGTCAAGGGTATGTGCGGGTGGGCTCAAATTATCCTGGAGAATGACGGGTAGAACTTGACATGTGACTTATGATTTGTTGGCCAAAGTCAAGGTCATAAGAGCATGGGGCAAAAATCCACATCGGGGGTTTCAAAAGAACTGAAACTTGCTAGCGCTGCATACCATTTGGAGTGTGATGATTCTGGTAGGATTCCTTCAGTTTTGTCACGCAATGATATTTGGATCTCGATCCTACTGTGAGTATATGCCACTCCTCGGGAAATTTCTCACTTAACGATCAATGCTATAAACCAAGTAGGTGTCTAGAAAGGTGTTAGCGGGGCTACGCCCACAGGGAAAAGAGGTTATTTAATTAACGAACTTCGCGAAAGCGTTGGAAAACCTCCCTCGAAGTACCGACACCAGCCTGGACGAACGGTTAAGCAAGTATTATACGGTAAGATTAATCCTGACTAATTCTTCCTTTTTGGTTTGAAGTGGGATTTGAGAGACAGTGGGAGCCATCCTATTTAGACAAATTAAAAACCACTCTAAACTTGCAAGAGCATCATGCTAAAGTGTTTCTTCTCTCTCTCCTAATTGCAGCGACCAAACATCATGACCGAACTTAAGTTACTACTAGATAAAAACATACTGACAGGGCCAAACTACAAAGATTGGCTCAGGAATGTCAAAATGGCAATCACTTATGACAAGTTGGGGTATCTCCTTACCACCAAAGCTCCCCCTGTCCCAGGTCCCAAAACCAGCGTCGCGGATAGGGAAATTCGTAAGACGTGGGAAATCGATTGCGCGAAGGCCAAGTGCCTCGTGCTTGCCTCTATGGACAATGAACATCAGAGGAGGGACGAGAATATGGACCTCGAATCCATATTTCTTCATACAAAAGAACTGTATGGAGAGCAATCTCGTATCGCCAGATACGAAGTGTCGAAAAAGCTGTTTTCGGCAAGGTTGGCCGTCAGATCATCGGTAGCGGAACACGTGCTTAAGATGATTGGCTTCATTGAGGAGCTCGTGGACCTTGGGACCACGTTAGAGAACGAGCTCTATACGGACTTGATTCTCCAGTCCCTTCCTTCCACTTACGCCCAGTTTATCCTGAACCTCAACTTGCAAGAAAAAGAAGTTGAACTTTCAGAACTCCTCAACATGCTGAGGAGTGCAGAGGGCACCCTACAGAAAGGTAGGGAAACATCCACTTTGTTTGTAGGAGGATCGTCCTCTTCTAGGTCCAAGGCGAAAGCCAAGGGAAAGAAGAAGAAAGCCCCCGCCAAACCAAGGGGCGGTGTTAGTAAAGTGGATACGAAGGGAAATGCAAAAGCAACAAAGGTAGCGGGGAAGCTTATGGATAAGGAAGAATGCTTTTACTATCACAAGAGTGGACACTGAAAGAAAGATTGCAGGGCTTGGAAAGCCAGAACACAGGATCTGAAGCAGGTTGCGGCTTCAGCTTTAGGTATGTATGTTATTGAAAACTGTCTATCAATAAACTCTACGTCCTGGGTATTGGATACCGGATCAGGATCTCATATCAGTAATTCTTTGCAGGCGTTGAGAAAGCGTAGGTTTTTGAAAGCAGGTGACATGACCCTCAAAGTTGCAAACGGAGCTAGCATGGATGCTGAGCCCGTGGGGGACTATCACCTGGGAATGTCAGATGGACATGTTTTGGTTTTACGTAATTGCTTTTTTGTACCCAATGCAACTTGTAATACCATTTCTGTATCTTTGATTTCTAAAGAAGGTTATGAATTTGCATTTTTAAGTAATGTTGTAAACATTCACCTTAATCAAGTTCTGATTGGGTCAGGTACATTAAGCAATGGTATATACGTATTAAACCAACCACAGATTTTCAATGTCCAGAATACACACAAAAGAAAGTCTCCGGAAACAAATCAGGCTTTCTTATGGCATTGTAGACCGGGTCACATCAATGAGAGAAGGCTGACGAAGTTACATACAGAAGGATATTTGGATCCGTTCGAATATCAATCATATGCAACTTGTCAATCCTGTCTCAAAGGAAAGATGACAAAGACTCCGTTCACTGGACACGGAGTAAGAGCGAGCGAGCTCTTGGGACTCGTACACAGCGACGTGTGCGGTCCAATGTATACACATGCGCAAAGCGGTTATTCTTACTTCATTACTTTTACGGATGACTTTTCAAGCTACGGATATGTCTTCTTAATGAAACATAAATCCGAAGCCTTTGGAAAATTCCAGGAATATAAGAATGAAGTAGAAAAACAAACCGACAAAAGTATAAAGACACTGAGATCTGATCGAGGTGGTGAATACTTGAGTGCCGAGTTCCGGGATTACTTAAAAGAGAATGGAATTCTCTCTCAGCTTACTCCTCCATACACTCCGCAACATAACGGTGTATCGGAGAGACGGAACCGGACCCTATTGGATATGGTACGTTCCATGATGAGTAACGCTGAGTTACCGCGATCATTTTGGGGATATGCACTAGAATCAGCTGCATACCTTTTGAACCGATTTCCAACTAAGACTGTGCCTACCACACCATATCAGATGTGGTGTGGGAAGAAACCCTATCTTAAGCACATTAAGACATGGGGATGTCCATCTTTTGTCAAAAAGCAGCATGCGGACAAACTCGAGGCATGTTCAGTACAGTGCAAGTTTGTGGGATATCCAAAGAACTCCAAGGGATATTTCTTCTATTGCGAAGGGAAATAAAAAGATTTTTGTCTCTCGTCATGCCCACTTCTTGGAAACTGAGTTTTTAGAAAATCAGATAAGTGGGAGCGCAATAGAACTGGAAGAAACTCCAGAACCACGAGCTATTACTGAAAGCTTAGTAGAACCAGAGGGTTCGAAAGATCATGACATTCCTACACCGCTCCGCAGGAGTAGTAGGCAGTCTCATCCGCCCGAGAGATACTACGGTTTTCTCATAGACGGGGATAGTAAGGATTGCATCATTGATTATGATGAGCCGACTAGCTTCCAGCAAGCCATTCAGAGCGTCGACTCGGTAAAATGGCTGGATGCAATGCGGACCGAGATGGAGTCCATGTACACCAAAAAAGTATGGACGTTGGACATTGCTCCAGATGGGGTAAAACCCGTTGGATGCAAGTGGATCTTCAAAAGGAAGATTGATGTAGATGGACAGGTTGAGACCTATAAAGCTAGAATTATTGCAAAGGGTTTCCGTCAAAGGCCTGGCTTGGACTATGACGAAACCTTTTCTCCAGTGGCTATGCTGAAATCCATTCAGATCCTTCTTACCATTGCTGCCTTCCACGATTATGAGATCTGGCAGATGGACATAAAGACCGCTTTTCTAAATGGAAATTTAGAGGAGTGTGTCTATATGGACCAGCCAGAGGGTTTCATTCAGAGTGGGAGCAGCGGAAAAGTGTGCAAGTTGCTTAAGTCCATCTACAGACTAAAGCAGGCATCGCGGAGTTGGAACATCTGTTTTGATGAGACGGTCAAGGAATTTGGCTTTATCAAAAATCAAGATGAAGCATGCATCTATAGTAGATTTGTAGCAAGAACTGTTGTATTCCTCGTATTATACGTGGATGACATTCTCTTGATAGGAAATGACATTCCTATGCTACAATCTGTCAAAGGGTTCTTGTTGTTAGTTATATGTATGCCCTAGAGGCCATTACTGTACAGAGGATGTATATTGTAATGGATGCTGGGACATATATAGGGAGGACTTTCTTGCTCGACATGATAGTATCCTATCTGGTTGCTCTTTACCTTAACGTGTACACAGATTGTCTCTCTATTACATGTTGGTAAAGCCCTTAGGATGAGTACTTGACTATCTGGACTATGATGCGGATCATACTAGTGGGGACATGGTAGTCCATAAGTACATCCTTCAAAGTCCCTAGTCGTGGGTGTATCGAGACGGGGCATCGATATACCAGTGTAGACTAGCGTGTACCTTCTCGACCCATACAGATGGGCGATGGATGATCCCATATCCATCGTTGTTTGACATCAGAGATGACATACGGGTGCTCAGTAGAGACTGGGTACACTGGACGGACTCGCCGAGAACTCCCAGATGGTATTATACCTTACGTCAGATGGCAGTTCTCTGGTGACACTGGTACAGAGTAGTCTGTTGACCCGAGATCGTCATAGAGTCTTGTGTGGTTCCCACTGTGCTTTGATTTCTACCTTACCACGTCAAAGAGGGCGTGCAAAACGGTGGTTTTTGGGTACAGTCCCGAATCACATGGAGGCCATGAGCGATAGGAGGGGATTCGTCTGTCCAGGTATAGGGAGTTGATGTTGCACTGTGTTCGATTGGCTATAACCGGAAATCCCTGGCCAGGGTTGCTGAGATTTACTGGTAAGTGTTACCAGTAGTTTCTCGAACTGTTATAGACCTCATATCGACACGACTTATCGAGCTATTGGGGTCTGACGTTTACCACCACTAGGCGAGATATGCGACATATTAGACGATCTGACCGGACTGTACGGTAAGTGTTACTGGTTGGATTCACAGGAGGGTGAGCGGGCTTGCTCGTCGATCTTCTCATCGCTCAATATCCGGGTGGCCGTTACGTTTAGCAGACCGCTTGTGGCTTGTGGGTGTTTGATATGATGATCATCTGCTGCCGGCGTTTTGAAGAGTCTTTAGAGTCCTACACAGAGGTTTCCTGGCTCAAGCGAAACGAAATAGGAGCGCATATGAGATATGTGCGGGACCGAGAATAATGCATGTATGTGATATCGTATTTCATTCTCGCAATCAATGTGTCGAATGGTTGTATGCGATATAACCTAGTTATCGATTCAAGCGTTGATTCGATAAGCCAATACATTGTATACTAGTCGGTTGTGTGCGACATGACCGGATCATTGAATCAAGTGTTGATTTAATGATTTAATGCATGATTATATTTTTGATATATTACTTTGCATTAACTAGTATTGGTTCACTTTAAATGGATTTTCTCAGTTGGATTGTGCACATTGTATATGTGATATACTTTTGTACACAAGTTTGTATCATGTTTGATGATGCATGCTAACTTGGGTTTGTGTAAAGACTAAACCATGGTTATATGAATGGTTAGGGTTTTGTTTTCTTTTTCATTTATCTTATTTATTTATTCATTTTGGAATATGATAAGCATAAAGAGAAAATGGTTGCTAATTTTGTATTCTAATTGAAGCTTCTTGAACCTTTGACCAAAGTGACCATTTTGTCTCATGCTTAACCCTAACCACTCCATTTAACCCTAGTTTATTCTCTACACTTGAATATGGTTGTATTATGATAAAGATTGATTTTCTTTTCTTTTTCACAATAACATATCATAATATTTTCATCTTCTTCTTCTTCATCTTCAAAGAAGAAAAGCTTGCCTCATCAATGGCAAGTGATGAAATCATGTGTGAAATCCAAATCTAAAGTGAACCCACATCCTATTTCTTCATCCTCTACCTCTTGCCAACTAGTAGAGTGTGTTTTCTTCACAAGTTTCATGACTTGGTGAAGTGGGAGCTTGATCTTGTGATGCCTCGACGTAGATCATCTTCGGCACGAAGCCGACGACCTTGCCCGCCCATTTCTCCGATGAAGCCGACACTTGAGCCCGGGATTTCATTTGGACAGCGGAGAGGACTTCATTACGGAGCCGTGGAGGTAGAGGACCGGATCTACAAAGGTTGTATTTCCGTTCACTTAGATAATTTGTTAACTAGTTGCTTGATTCGCCTAAACTTCTAGCCGACGATCCGTATTAGGGTTTCTCGGCACCCGTTAAATTTGAAATTGGCATGGTTAATGCCTTGTGAGACCTCTTGAGAGTGCCTAGGAACCCTACAGTGGTATCAGAGCCTAGCTAGAGCCTTAGGCGAAGTCTAGACGGAGTTTGAAGTCCGAACGAACCGAAACCCCAAAATTTCCATGCTCTCTGGACATTTTCTAAAATCGTGGTTTTTTCCAGATTAAAAATGCTTCAAAAATTCAGCAGGAAATTATAAGAATTACGGTGCAAAATTTGACTCATGAACAGTACAAAGAGCGGCGGAACCGCGGCAGAAGCATGCATTCTGCGGCGGTTCCGCGGCTAAAGGATGACATCATCATCCCCTGTTTGCACAGTAACTCCTATTTTATTATGCTGGATTTTCTGGGAATTTTTAATATTTATTCAAGAGTTGAATTTTCTGGGTTGTTTTGGGGATTCGGTGTTTCGATCGGACTATCAAATTTTGTCTATGTGTCTTTCTGGATAATTTTTTGAATATGTTAAAATAGTTCGACCGGATATAAATACCCAATTTTTCCCCTGTCAGGAAATTTCCAAGTGTTGGATTTTTCCGTGGTTTAAAGACGTTCTAAGTAGTGCAAGTAACTCGATGGACCCTCTAGAAGACAACAAACCTTAACTCGATTATGTGACCGTCTTGAACTGCCCTTTGAACCTTCGGGTTTGGGGCAGTACGGCGTGCCACATGTGAGGCGTTGGCTTGACCCTTCTACGGCTGGACCGTTGGTACTGAGGCACGAACTGAATGTTTTTAGACTTGTTTCATGTGTTGATCTGTATCGGGAAAACTTGGGTGTTCGATTGTTCGATCGGAAAGTTTAACATTTTCTATTTATCCGGAATGGGATACAATTGGAATTCACAAGAAATTATGAGATAACTGAATGAATGTTATAAACATAGCAGTTTAGTCTCACTTGATCGGTTGCCACGGAATTTTGATGTGATCAAAAGTCCGTCGCAATCACGTAGCGTACGCGGATACTCGCCGGGTAAACTTAATAGACAGCCTCACTCCATAGCCCCGACCAAGTGACTGTAGGAGAATCCCGTCGCCGAAAGCATCCGTTCGGGTGCTCGCGGCAGCGGTGTTCCGCCTTGGTGCACTTCGTCGACGGCGTCGGGGGTGCGGCCGCCTACTGAAGTTTGCGACGAGCATTCGATCAGGATGTCGGGAATCTTGTTGAATTGCCCGACTTGATATTGAAAAGTGTTTTCGATAATGAGACTAAAATGCGGGATTTATAATTGTTAGGCATGCGATGTCTAAGGAATTCATTTGGTCAGGCATGCGATGTCTGAGGTGGTTGCGGATTCCAACTGTTGTAGTTTTACAGTTTCTTTTCTGTGACCGTAAGTGTAATATGTGATATCGCCGGTTTCGTTGCTATATGTCAACGACAATTGGGATGCGCATATTTACTTACGTTGATGACATATGATGTTATGTGTTGCTGGATATGTTTTATTGGATCGTCGTGTTCGAATAGCCGGGGTTTTTTTTATGTGAGATGGGTGTTTTTTCATTTTCATTCATGTAAAAGCTTGTATGTAATATTCTTTTTATTGGGGCGCTTCCAGGTTGCGGAAGTTGTCACCTTTTGTATATTATTTACTTTTCCGCACTAGGATAGACCCAAGGAGGAGGGCACAAGTAACCGGGTTCTGGAGTCCAGTGGGAGACCAACTCGAAGAGTCGAGTCCGGGTCTCCTAACTCTAGAATTGGTAGGGTTGCTTGCCGCTCTCGTAAGGGTCTAGGGGTGTGGGTTTGGCTATTCATCGCGACCGTGGAATCCGTGTTTTATACTGGCTCGTATTGAAAACACGGACGTCCTAGTATATCCAATATTTCATATGATTCTTCTGCTGCGATATCTGTGATGTGATCATGTGATGTTCTGTGATAAATACTGTATATAGTATATATGATATATTATATATGCGTTACTTATGTTTTACACCCGCGCTAGCCCTGCCCCATTCCGCCGTTAGTTACCTAACCTAACGGTGCACGAGGGGACATCGAGGCGAATGCGGATGGCATAAGTGTACGTCGTATTTATCTGTGATGTTTAGGTAATTTAAATGATGGGACTTCATTAATATGATTAATGAAATAAAAGAAACCTAAGATGTTGTAGAATCGAATTTCAAAATAAAACAGGTAGCTACAGTTCTTGCTTTGCACAGCGGTATATACGATATATCCTGCACCTTATTCGATGAGGAAAGGACCGAGATCTCTTCACCGGGAGTGACTCCTTTCGCAATAACTGGCAGATGCTACACACTCGATTTGTCTTTTGATTGATTTTAAGAGTTCTGCTTTGCACAGTGATATATATGATATATCCCGCACCTCATTCGACGAGGAAAGGACGGACGATCCCTTCACCGGGAGTGACTCCTTTAGCAAAACTAGAAAAGCCTCAAAAGCACTCCATTTTTAAAATCATTTGATTTTACAACGATATCAAGTTCATTACGCAATAGGTTTTCAGAAAAACCTGTCGTAGCCCTCCGTCATTTCAGATATGTACTGGTTAGTATTCGTGATGCGTTTGTTGACCTCTGTCAAGGCGTAGTGTGCGGTAGCTGATTAGTATTTATCTGCTTATGCATATGATGCAGATTGATTTAGGGTAGTCGTGCGACCTTGTTGACCTCTGTCAAGGGTCGTGCGGGTGGGTTTACTTCAATCAAGAAATGACGGGTTGAACTTGACTAGCAGCCTATGGTTTGTTGACCTCTGTCAAGGTCATAGGACGCTTGGGGCAAAATATTATCGGGAATTTCAAGTGTTGAAATTTGCAATGAGATTGCATACCTTCTATGAGATAGTTGGATCCCGATACCCGCTGCGAGTAAGAGTTACTCCTGGGAGAGTTTTATACATTACAATTAGCCGATCAAGTAGGTGTCTAGAAAGGTGTTAACGAGGTTACGCCTCTGGGAAAACGAGGTTTACATTAATTAGGTTCGTGCGAAAGCACGGGGGACCTCCCTCAAAGTACCGACACTGGCCTGGCTGAAAGATTGGTGAACTTGTAGTGTGTAATTAATCCCGGCTAGTCTTTCCTTTTAGGGTTTGAAGGAAGATTTGATAAAAACAGTGGGAGCCATCCTGATTAGATAAAATAATAACCAATCTATTCTTGTAAGAGCGCACGCTGAGTGTTTTCATCTCTCTCTCTCCTGGTAGCGACCATATCACGCCTTAATCAAGATAATAATACGGATTATTGACCGAACCCGCTTGTTATACTGAGCTGGGGAACGTTGGTCCCGCTCCAACTTATAATTGTTATAAGACAGAGCAGGAAATAGGGGAATACCAAGATTCCCATGCCGCCCAAACGAAGAGAGTGCATGCTGATGCATCATCTTCGGGTGTGTTCATTATACATAACTGTTTCTCAGTATCCTCCGCATCCTTGGTATATGATACCAGATCAGGATCCCAGATATGTAATCTGTTACATAGGGCTACAAAAAGGTAGAAAAACTGAGAACGGGTGATAAGTTTCATGAGGCAGAAAACGGGGCAAGTGTTGCAGCCAAGTCTGTCGATCACTGTCACCCTGTATTACCAATACATTGATTCTGAACGAATGTTATTAGATACCGAACCTGATATACAAAATCATATCAGTCTCTTTATTAGTAAAGAAGGATATAATTTTGTATTGTTGGATAATGTTTTGAACATTTCCTATATCAAAAGTTGATCGGTTCAGGCACGTTATCTAAAAGCATTGATGTTCTAAATCAAACTACAGTTCTTAGTATACAGAACACACACAAGTGGAAGAGTTCAGAAATGAACGGATCCTTCTTGAGGTATTGTAGACTAGGTCATATCAATGCGACCCGACTAGCTGTAGTTACATTTAGATGCATATTTAAATCAGTTTGAATTTACATCTTGTGAAACTCGCCAGTCATGTCACAAAGATAAAATGACCATAGCTCTGTTTATTAGAAACAGAGAAAGAGTTAGTGAACTCTTGGGATTGATACATGTTGATGTATGTAAGGTCCCCTGTCTACACATGCCAGGAATGGTTCTTTATACTTCATTACGTTCTCTGATGATCTCTCAAGATTTATACATATGTTCATGTTGAAACACAAGTCCGAACCTTTTGAGATATTCACAGAATATAAGATAGAAGTAGATAACCAAAATACGGATATAAGTATTATGTCCTTTGATGTGATCGAGGAGGAGAATACTTGTGCATGGAATTCCTGGACTATTCTAAAGGAGAATGAGACTCTCTCTCAGAATTACTCCTCCGTATACACCATAGCACGTTGGTATATCGGGGCGGAGTAGTTACACCCTATTTGATATGGTGTGCTCTATGATGAGTAATACTGAGTTACCTTTTTCCTTTTGGGGGTTATGCACTTGAGAAGCTGCATACCTACTAAATAGGGTTCAAATCAAATCAGTTGCCTACCACTCCATATAAGATATGGAATGGGAAGAGCCCATATCTTAAATTGGTTAAGATTTGGGGTTGTCCGGCCTATGTCTAAAAGCAAAATCCGGACAAGATCGAGGCAAGATCAGTTATGTAGAACTGGAAGTGTTTCAGCTATACAAACTACAGCAGATGATTTGGTAGAACCGAAGGATTCGGTAGATTCCAACGAACCTCAGCCTCTCCGCTGATCTAGTAGGGTTCCTCACCCACCTGAGAGAAACTTCGGTTTCTCTATGACAGTGGGAGCGAGGATTGCATCATGAGATGATGACCCAACTAGTTTCGAGCTGGCCATCAGGAGTGAGACTCTGTAAGAATGGCTGGATGCTTAGCGATCTGAGATGGAATCCTTATACACCAACAAAGTATGGACTTTAGTTGCTATATCTGAAGGGTTAAATCCCCATCAGGAGCAAGTATATCTTGAGAAGATTACTTGGTGTAAATGGAAAAGTTGAGACTTTCAAAGCTAGACTTGTTAAAGGTTTTCGTCATTGACCAGGCGTGGATAATGATGAAACCTTTTCTAGTACCTATGCTTAAGTCCATCCAGATCCTACTTGCCACGGCTACATACCATGACTACGATATCTGGTGGTTGGGTGTCATGACAGCTTTTCTAAATGATCTTTTAGAAGACAGCGTCTATAAGTACACAGCCAGAGGGCCTCGTAGACAGTGGGAGCAGCGGAAACATATGCAAGATGTTTTATAGGATAAAGCAGGCATCGTGGAGTTGGAACGTCTGTTTTGATGAAGTAGTCAAAGAGTTTGACATCATCAAAATGGTAGATGAACCTTGTATAAACAAAAAGTTAGTAGTATGGTAACGATCCTCGTAGAGTACGTGGATGACATACTCTTGATAGGGAAGGAGTTTCCTATGCTACGCTCGGTCAATCTCCGCTTATCACAATGATTCTCCACATAAGATCAAAGTGATACCTCCTAAATCCTGAGTTTGGATCTATGAGATAGATTTAATTGGATGTTAGGATTCTCACTAGTTGTAGTGAAATGGTATCAATCGATCCTGGGGAGAATCACTGGAAGTGTTCCAGGGTGATAAAGACTACTGAATGTCAGTCACAGGCATTGTCTTTACCCTCAGTAAAGGGACGGTATGTTGGAAGAGTTCCAAGCTAGATACCGTGACATACTAGACGATTAAGGCTGGATACATCGCTACTTAAGATGCTACCAAAGAGGCTGTTTGGGTGTATATTGGTTCATGAGATGAACTATGTTCATCCCATTGTGTGACAATGGAGTTGTGGCTTATGCCAAGGAACGCAGGTCCCATCAGTGATCCAGACATATTCTAAGGCAGTATCACTTGATCATGGAGATGGTTGATCTCTAAGGGATCGAAGTTAGGAGAGTAGACTCAGAGGACAACACGGCGGATCCACTCACGAAGGCCTATTCCCAGAGAGAAACTTTTATGGGATGGTTGAGTATGAGATACTACAACCACTGCTATAGATGGCCCTAGTGCAAGTAGGAGATTGTTAGTTATATGTATGCCCTATAGGCCATTACAATACAGAGGATGTATATTGTAATGGATGCTGGGACATATATAGGGAGGACTTTCTTGCTCGACATGATAGTATGCTATCTGGTTGCTCTTTACCTTAACGTGTACACAGATTGTCTCTCTATTACATGTTGGTAAAGCCCTTAGGATGAGTACTTGACTATCTGGACTATGATGCGGATCATACTAGTGGGGACATGATAGTCCATAAGTACATCCTTCAAAGTCCCTAGTCGTGGGTGTATCGAGACGGGGCATCGATATACCAGTGTAGACTAGCGTGTACCTTCTCGACCCATACAGATGGGCGATGGATGATCCCATATCCATCGGTGTTTGACATCAGAGATGATATACGGGTGCTCAGTAGAGACTGGGTACACTGGACGGACTCGCCGAGAACTCCCAGATGGTATTATACCTTATGTCAGATGGCAGTTCTCTGGTGACACTGGTACAGAGTAGTCTGTTGACCCGAGATCGTCATAGAGTGTTGTGTGGTTCCCACTGTGCTTTGATTTCCACCTTACCACGTCCAAAAGGGCGTGCAAAATGGTGTTTTTTGGTTACATTCCCGAATCACATGGAGGCAATGAGCGATAGGAGGGGATTCGTCTGTCCCGGTATAGGGAGTTGATGTTGCACTGTGTTCGATTGGCTATAACCAGAAATCCCTGGCCAGGGTTGCTGAGATTTACTGGTAAGTGTTACGAGTAGTTTCTCGAACTGTTATAGACCTCATATCGACACGACTTATCGAGCTATTGGGGTCTGACGTTTACCACCCCTAGGCGAGATATGCGACATATCAGACGATCTGACCGGACTGTACGGTAAGTGTTACTGGTTGGATTCACAGGAGGGTGAGCGGGCTTGCTCGTCGATCTTCTCATCGCTCAATACCCGGGTGGCCGTTACGTTTAGCAGACCGCTTGCGGCTTGTGGGTGTTTGATATGATCATCATCTGCTGCCGGCGTATTGACGAGTCTTTAGAGTCCTACACAGAGGTTTCCTGGCTCAAGCGAAACGAAATAGGAGCGCATATGAGATATGTGCGGGACCGAGAATAATGCGTGTATGTGATACCGTATTTCATTCTCGCGATCAATGTGTCGAATGGTTGTATGCGATATAACCTAGTTATCGATTCAAGCGTTGATTCGATAAGCCAATACATTGTATACTAGTCGGTTGTGTGCGACATGACCGGATCATTGAATCAAGTGTTGATTTAATGATTTAATGCATAATTATATATTTGATATATTACTTTGCATTAACTAGTATTGGTTCACTTTAAATGGATTTTCTCACTTGGATTGTGCACATTGTATATGTGATATGCTTTTGTATACAAGTTTGTATCATGTTTGATGATGCATGGTAACTTGGGTTTGTGTAAAGACTAAACCATGGTTATATGAATGGTTAGGGTTTTGTTTTCTTTTTCATTTATCTTATTTATTTATTCATTTTGGAATATGATAAGCATAAAGAGAAAATGGTTGCTAATTTTGTATTCTAGTTGAAGCTTCTTGAACCTCTGACCAAAGTGACCATTTTGTCTCATGCTTAACCCTAACCACTCCATTTAACCCTAGTTTATTCTCTACACTTGACTATGGTTGTATTATGATAAAGATTGATTTTCTTTTCTTTTTCACAATAACATATCATAATATTATCATCTTCTTCTTCTTCATCTTCAAAGAAGAAAAGCTTGCCTCATCAATGGCAAGTGATGATCTCATATGAGAAATCCAAATCTAAAGTGAACCCACCTCCTATTTCTTCATCCTCTACCTCTTGCCAAGTAGTAGAGTGTGTTTTCTTCACAAGTTTCATGACTTGGTGAAGTGGGAGCTTGATCTTGTGATGCCTCGACGTAGATCATCTTCGGCACGAAGCCGACGACCTTGCCCTCCCATTTCTCCGATGAAGCCGACGCTTGAGCCAGGGATTTCATTTGGACAGCGGAGAGGACTTCATTACGGAGCCGTGGAGGTGGAGGACCGGATCTACAAAGGTTGTATTTCCGTTCACTTAGTTAATTTGTTAACTAGTTGCTTGATTCGCCTAAACTTCTAGCCGACGATCCGTATTAGGGTTTCTCGGCACCCGTTAAATTTGAAATTGGCATGGTTGATGCCTTGTGAGACCTCTTGAGAGTGCCTAGGAACCCTACACTTGTCACACAGGTTCTCCATGAAAGACCTGGGTGATGCTTCGTACATTCTGGGGATCCGGATCTATCGTGACAGATCCAAGAGGATATTAAGACTTTCACAGTCCAGGTACATCGACACCATACTGAAAAGATTCAGTATGGAAGATTCCAAGCGCGGTAATCTACCGGCCTGTCACGGGATCACCCTCTCCAAAGAGATGTCTCCCAAGACTGATTTGGAAAGGGATCACATGTCTATTATACCCTATGCTTCTGTGGTAGGCTCTATAATGTATGCGATGTTGTGTACCAGACAAGATGTAGCTTATGCACTGAGTGTGGTAAGCCGGTATCATTCAAACCCTGGGGAGAAACACTGGATAGCGGTAAAGAACATTCTCAAGTACCTGAGAAGGACTAAGGAGATGTTCTTGGTGTATGGCGGAAAAGACCTCCAGATCGAGGCCTTTGCTGACTCCAGCTTCCAGAGTGACAAGGATGATTCCAAGTCCATGTAGGGTTATGTCTTTACCTTCAATGGAGGGGCGGTGTGTTGGAAGAGTTCCAAACAGGAAACCGTTGCTGACTCGACGATGGAAGCGGAATATATCGCTGCTGCAGATGCCGCAAAAGAAGCCGTCTGGATAAGGAAGTTCTTAACTGAACTTTAGGTGGTTCAGTCCATTGTTGATCCAATACCTCTGTATTGCGACAACAATGGGGCTATATCTTTAGCGAAGGAACCCAGGTCCCATCAGAAGTCCAAACACATCTTGAGGCGGTATCACCTGATCAGGAAGATCGTGGGTAGCCAGGAGATCGAGGTTCGGAGAGTTTCTACGGAAGATAACACTGTTGATCCACTCACGAAGGCCTTACCCCAGACTCAGTTCGAGCGGCTGATTGAGATGATAGGTCTTCGTTACGCCAGTACATGGCCTTAGTGCAAGTGGGAGATTGTTAGTGTATATGCCCTAGAGGCCATTACTGTATCATACCAGTTTGTATATTACTTAATGGAAGCTTGGGATATTCACCTTGTATAGACAATCTTGCTCAATATAGTAGTATGCTACTTGGTTTGTTTCTGCTTTAATGTGTACATGTGTTTATTTTAGTATATCACCTATACACATTAGTGGAGCCCTTAGGATCTTTGCTTGATTACCAGCGTTATGATGGCAGTCACACTAGTGGGGCTGGGTAATCCATAAGTACATCCTTATGCAGGTCCCTAGTCGTAGGACTATCGAGATAGGGAATCGATACTCCGGAGTAGACTAGCGTATGCGCTTCTCATCCCAGTGTGGGAGACGGTCTGTCCCACAGCCGTCAGTACGTCGTACTTGAGATAGTATGCGGGTGCTCGTTAGGTTACGAGTACACTGTACAGGACTCGTCGGGAACTGTTGGTTGGTACTATACCTATCGTCAGTTATAAGTTCCCATGTGACATGAGTACAGCTTAGTTCGCTGACTTGACACTGTCACTTTGCCACGAGTGTGTTCCCACTGTACTTAGATTACTACCTTACCACGGCTCAAAGGAGTCTTGCAAACAGGTAGTAGTTGGGTGCAGTCCCGAAGCACTTGGAGGCAGTGACGGTTAGACAGGATTCGTCTCTCCCGGTATTGGGGGTTGATATCGCGCTGTGTCTAGGAGAGCCATTACACAAAGTCCCTGGCCAGGGCAAGCGAGATAGACTGATAGGTTTCCAGTGTTATCTCAGGTGTTCTGGGCTACACTCCGACACGACTTGTACCGCTAGTAGGGGACTGACGTTTACCGCCCCCTAGGCCCGCCATGCGATGTTATCAGACGAACAGACCTGACTGTATGGAGATTTTCACATTCAGGCTCAGTAGGAGTTCAGATGGGTTTCACCTCGTCCGTCTTCTGGTCGGCATATACCTGGGGACCGTTACGCACAGCTAGTGCCGCTTGCGGTCTGTGGTTAAACCCACTGCCAGCGTAGTGTCGAGTCTTTAGAGTCCCACACAGAAAGCTATTCGCCTTTAGGCAAAAGAGTAGAGGTCGCATGGTTTTGAGACAGGTCGCATGGTTTTGCGACAGGGTTCGTTCACATCCGTGCACTTGTGCACGTTTAGTGTCCGGACAGTTAACACTAGCGGGCTTTGGTTTAAGCCAGATCCTAGTGTACGTTTTTGGATTGGTTTTATCTCGTTTGTATTCGTGTTCCTCGGAACGCGGATGCGGGTGTGTATGCACAGTTGATAGAGAGACAGAGGCAGAGGATTCTCATTGGGGTTGTTGACTGTTGACTTTTTGCTAAACCCTAATGAGAATAAGAAATATGATTAACATTAATATTAATTAAGTATTATAATGACATGGTTGTTGAGGGGTTGACTTTGTTGACTTGTTGACTTTGTTGACCGATTGACTAGGTTGGACTAGTTGACCATCATCATGACAATGGCTATCATTTCATGGCAAAGACTTTTGCTTGCTTGTTTCTTTTTGCAAAATGAGTGCATGAAATGATATGGCCATTTTGACTTGAACCATCACATAATACTTGATTACTATTATTTGTTATGATGGTTTTGGATTATGAGAGCTTGGATGGCAAAAGACTTACTCATTCTCTCATTTGCTTTCTCTCTCTTGCTTGAGCTCTCCCTCTTGCTCTTCCTCTTGAACTCTCTCTAGCTCAAGGCAACTCCCTCTCATGAGTTGAGAAACATTCCCTTAGAGATAAAAGAAAACCCATATCACTTCTCTACTCATCCTAGTTCACAAGGTTTGGCAAACCAAGTGTTCTAGTTTCTTCAAGTTCGAAGAAGAAGCCAAAGGTAGAAGCTTTCAGGTGGATCCATCTTCGGCGCAAGGAGACGACGAGGTGAGGCCGATCCGTACACCGCAAATGGTTGAAGACGAAAGAGTTCAAGAAAGGTATAGCCCCATAACCGAGTAGGTAAAACTCCTAGTTAGGTTGTTAGGTAGTTGTTTAACAAAGATCCGTTTTTGAGTCCATGTTACCACCTCTAGAAAAATCGTTTTTCATCATTTCTGCAAGCTCGTAAGTACCGGAAGAGGTAACGTGGACTTACACCTTGATGTCCAACACCGATGGATATGGGATCATCCATCGCCCATCATATGGGTTAAGATGCGTATACGCTAGTCTACTCTGGTGTATCGATGCCCTGTCTCGATATACCCTTGACTAGGAACAGTTATAGGATGTACTCATCGACTACCATGGCCCCACTAGTATGATCTCATCATAGTCTCAGTAGTCGAGTACAGATCCTAAGGGCTTTATCAACATGTGAGAGTAAGACAGTAAACAATATATAAGTCAACATGTTAAGACAAAGTGAAACCAAATAGCATACTATCTTGAAGAGCAAGAAAGTCCTCTTTATATATGTCCAAGCTTCCATTATAATATACATCATATGTACAACAATGGCCTCTGGGGCATATACATAACTAACAATCTCCCACTTGCACTAAGGACAACTGCTGTAGTATCTCATACCTAGCATCCTGAATAATCTCTCAAACTGTATCTGGGGAATGGCCTTCATGAGTGGATCCGCAGTGTTTTCCTTCGTATCTACTCTCCTGACCTCGATCTCCCGGCGATCAACTATCTCCCTGATCAGGTGATACCGCCTCAGAATATGTCTGGACTTTTGATGGAACCTGGGTTCCTTGGCCAAAGCCATAGCTCCATTGTTATCGCAATACAGAGGTATTGGTGGATGGAACCACACCAAGTTCACTTATGAACTTCTTTATCCAGACAGCCTCTTTGGCAGCATCGCTGGCAGCGATGTATTCAGCCTCCATCGTCGAGTCTGCAACGGTATCCTGTTTGGAACTCTTCCAACACACCGCCCCTCCATTGAGAGCAAAGACAAATCCCGAGTGCGACTTAAAGTCGTCCTTATCACTTTGGAAGCTGGAATCGGTAAGGGACTCCACCCGGAGTTCTCAGTTACCATACACCAAGAATATCTCTCTAGTCCTTCGCAAGTACTTGAGAATGTTCTTCACAGCTGTCCAGTGACTCTCTCCAGGATCTGCTTGATACCGACTCACTACACTTAGTGAGTACGCTACATCGGGTCTGGTACATAGCATCGCATACATGATAGAGCCTACTGCCGAAGCATAGGGTATCCCTTGCATGCGAGCTCTCTCCAAATCAGTCTTGGGAGACATCTCTTTGGAGAGAGTGAGTCCATAGATCGTGGGTTGGTTCCCACGCTTGGATTCTTCCATACTAAACCTCTTTAGTATGGTGTCAATGTACCTGGATTGGGACAATCCCAGTATCCGTTTAGATCTATCTCTATAGATCATGATTCCCAATATGCAGGAGGTATCACCTAGATCTTTCATTGAGAATCTTTGTGATAAGAAGAGCTTGACTGATTGCAGCATAGGAATATCATTTCCTATCAAGAGTATGTCATCCACGTACAATACGAGGAAGACAACCTTACTCTCTGCTACCTTCTTATAGATACAAGGTTCATCTATATTTTTGATGAAGTCAAACTCTTTGACTACAACATCAAAATAGATGTTCCAACTCCGCGATGCTTGCTTTAACCCATAAATAGATTTAAGCAGCTTGCACACCTTTCCGCTGCTCCCACTATCTACATTGCCCTCTGGCTGAGTCATGTACACGCACTCTTCTAAATCACCGTTTAGAAAGGCTGTCTTAACATCCATTTGCCAGATTTCGTAGTCATGGTATGCAACAATGGCAAGTAAGATCCGGATGGACTTAAGCATAGCCACTGGAGAAAAGGTTTCGTCATAATCCACACCTGGTCTTTGACGAAAACTTTTTGCAACAAGTCTAGCTTTGAAAGTCTCAACTTTTCCATCTACACCAAATTTCTTTTTAAAGATCCACTTGCTCCCAATGGGTTTTATCCCTTCAGAAGCATTTTCCAAAGTCCATACTTTGTTGGTGTACATGGATTCCATCTCAGATCGCATTGCATCCAGCCATTTCACAGAGTCTCCAATCGTGATGGCCTGCTCGAAACTAGTTGGGTCATCATCTTCCATGATGTAATCCTCGCTTCCACCATCAATGAGAAAACCGTGGTATCTCTCAGGTGGATGAGAAACCCTGCTAGATCGGCGGAGAAGCTGGGGTTCGTCGGGTACCACCGAATCCTCTGGTTACACTAAATCTTCAGTTACAGTTTGTGTTACAGGAACCTCTTCCAGCTCTACCTCTGTGCCACTAATTTCTTTTGCAAGAAATTCTTTTTCCAAAAAGGTGGCATATTGAGAAACAAACACTTTTTGTTCTTCAGCGCGGTAGAAAAAATATCCTTGGGAATTCTTAGGATATCCCACAAACTTGCAAAGAACTGATCGTGCCGCGAGTTTGTCCGGATTTTGCCTTTCGACATAGGCCGGACAACCCCATATCTTAACTCGTTTAAAATATGGTCTCTTCCCACTCCATATCTCATATGGTGTGGTAGGTACAGATTTAGATGGAACTTGATTCAATAGGCATGTTGTTGTCTCAAGCGCATAACCCCAGAAGGAAATAGGTAACTCAGCATTGCTCATCATCGAGCGCACCATATCTAAAAGGGTGCGATTCCTCCGTTCCGATACACCGTTGTGCTGTGGTGTATAAGGAGGAGTAAGCTGAGAGAGAATCCCATTCTCTTTTAGATAATCTAGGAACTCATTGCTTAAGTGTTCTCCTCCTCGATCAGATCGAAGGATCTTAATACTTTTGCCCGTTTGTTTCTCTACTTCGTGCTTATATTCTCTGAATTTCTCAAAAGCTTCAAACTTGTGTTTCATCAGGAACACATGTCCGAATCTAGAGAGATCATCAGTGAATGTAATGAAGAAAGAAGAACCGTTCCTGGCATTCGTAGACATGGGACCGCATACATCACTATGTACTAGTCCTAAGAGTTCTGTAACTCTTTCTCCGTGTCCACTAAACGGAGCTTTGGTTATTTTACCTTTGAGACATGAATGGCAAGTATCATAAGATGATAATTCGAACGGATTCAAATATCCATCCTTATGTAACTTAGCTAGTCGTGTCGCATTGATATGACCAAGTCTACAATGCCACAAGAAGGACTCGTTCATTTCTGAACTTTTCCTCTTGTGTGTGTTGTGTATATTGAGGACTGTATTTTGATTGAGAATGAATATGCCATTATTTAACGAGTCTGATGCAATCAACTTTTGATTTAGGAAGATGTTCATAACATTATCCTGTACTACAAAATTATTTCCTTCTTTACTTAATAAAGAAACTGATATAATGTTGCACATCATGTTCGGTATATAATAGCACTCATTCAGAATCAGTGTATTATGACTTGGTAATACTAGGTGATATTCGCCAACTGCTTTGGCTGCAATACTTGCACCATTTCCTACTTGAACGGAATGATCACCTTTTTCCAGTTCTCTACCTTTCCGTAGCCCATGTAACAATTTACATATGTGGGATCCTGATCCGGTATCTAATACCCAGGACGTAGGATGAACTGAGAAACAGTTCTCAATAACTAACACACCCGAAGAAGATGCATCAAGATTCATGTTCTTCGTTTGGGCAGTGTGAGAATCCAGATATTCTCCAGTTTCTTGTTCAGTCTTATAACTCTTATAAGAAAGAACGGGACCGACGTTCCCCTGCACAGTATAATAATCGGGTTCAGTCAATACATCCATATTATTATCTTGATTATGGCCTGACATGGTCGCTACCTGGAGAGAGAGAGAAGAAAACACTTTAGCGTATGCTCTTGCAAGATTAGATTGGTTATTATCTTATCTAATCAGGATGTCTCCCACTGTTTTTATCAAATCTTCCTTCAAACCCTAAAAGGTAAGATTAGCCGGGATTAATTACACCCTACAATTTCGTCAATCTTTCAGCCAGATCAGTGTCGGTACTTGAGGGAGGTTCCCCGTGCTTTCGCACGGACCTAATTAGAGTAAACCTCGTTTTCCCAGAGGAGTAACCTCGTTAACACTTTTCTAGACACCTACTTGATCGGCTAATTGTCTTGTGTAAAACTCTCCCAGGAGTAACACTTACTCGCTTTGGGTATCGGGATCCAACTATCTCATAGGAGGTATGCAATCTCATTGTTGGAGATAATGCCCTCAGAGTCAATTATTGGATCACAGGTACGTGATTGCAATAATTGATGGAGGACCTATCCCGGTAGGACAGTCTTACTCGAGATGATAGTATGCTATCTGGTTTACCTTTATCATCGTGTACTGTTTTAGGTGACCTGGCACGTCGCTATTACACGTTGATAGAGCCCCTAGGATTCTTGCTTGACCACCAGCAGTATGAGGGCGATCATATAAGTGGGAGCTGGGGTCTATAAGCATATCCTGAAATGGTCCCTAGTCGTGTGAGTTTCGAGACAGGGCATCGATACTCCATAGTAGACTAGTGTATACAGTCGAGACCCCGACGAGGGGCGGTGGCCGGTCTCACAAGCCACTGGTGTCATTTGGATCACCTAAGATGTATACAGGTGCTCATTGGGTTATGAGTACACCGGACAGGACTCGCCGGGAACATGCTAGTTGGTCATATACCAGACGTCAGATGGCAGTTCCCTGGTGACATGTGTGCAGGTTAGTTCATCGACCTGGGGATTGTCATTTGTCTTGTGTGAGTTCCCACTGTACTTTGATTACTACCCTACCACGGCTCAAAGGAGTCGTGCAAACAGGTTTTAGTTGGGTACAGTCCCGAGCCACATGGAGGCAGTGAGCGTATCTTCAGGGGTTCGTCTCTCCCGGTATTGGGGGTGAGGTCGTGCTGTGTCTAGGAGAGCCATTACACGAAGCCCTCGGCCGAAGCAAGGAGATTTACTGGTAGGTATTCCAGTAGTATCTCAGGGTGTTCTGGGCTACACTCCGACATGACTTGTACCGCTTTTGGGGGTCTGATTTTTACCAACCCCCTAGGCCCGCCATGCGATGCTCATAGACGAACGGACCGGACTGCACGGATATTGTCACTGACAGGCTCAGTAGGGTTGTCTGGCTGATTTCACTCACAGACGTCCCTTTTAGTCAATACCTGGTAGCCCGTTACGTATTGGCTTATACCTCTGACGTGCTAGTGGTTAAATCCACAACCAAGGTGTTGACGAGTCTTTAGAGTCCCCCACATTCAGTTACTCAGCTTTCGGGCGAAAGGTTGTAGAGGCCGTATGGAGATATGGCAAGGTCCGATCAGATACGTGCGGTATTGCACGGATCAGGATCGGACAGTTTGTACTATAGGCCGTATGGTTATATGGCAGGGTTCGATCAGATACGTGCGGTATTGGACGGATCAGGATCGAACAGATATTGCTAGCCGGTTTTGGTACGAGCCGGATCCTAGTATAGTACAGTGGAGATTTTGTCTCATGGCATTTGTATTTCGGTCGAAATACAGATGCGGGTGTGTATGCACAGTATCGGGGTTTTCCTGTAATTTATTACGGGACCAGTTTTCTGGAGTTGCCAGTTTGCTTTCCGTTTCGGCCGATTTCCATTGTTCCGTTCATTGGCCGAAGATTGGTGGAGGAGGGCTTACTTGCATTGTTGCAAATAAGTGTTTTTGGAGGGGGTTCTTTGCATATATTTATATCATGATGGTTTCATAATGGAGCCCATCCTTTGACTTCTAGCTTTATGATGATGGCTTGACCATTGTAGGTTATGATTGGCTTTTGGAGTGTTGGGTTTTGTTCTCTCATCATCTCTTTTCATCATTGCTTCCACCCACCCCCTTGACCTTACTCTTTCTCTCTCCAATCACACATGGGTGGGGGGGGCGGCCATTCCTATGGAATGGAAAGGGATTCATTTTCTTTTTGAGTGTGATTTTTTTGATATCTTGAGTTGAGAAAAATCCCTATCACTCCCTCTCCGAAAAGGTTCACTTCAATCCCTCCACCAATGGCAATTCCACAACCCCAAAGTGAGACATGGTTTTATACATATTCTACAGCAAATCTTGGGCACGTCGAGTAGCCGACTTCGTGCCCGAGTTGCCTCGGCATTGAGGTGGGAGCCCGTAAACGATGTAGGCGATGTGGTGCACTTCCGGCGACGAGGAGGAGACGGGACATTCCGCAGGAGATCGGGACGATGACGAGAAGACCGGAGGACTCGGATCTGTCGGTATACTTCTCTTCCCTATCTTGTTAGTAGCTTAGACTTGTTAATGGTTACGATCCGGATGTTTAGTGCGCGGTGGTGCCGGTTTGCTAAGTCCGCAAAATTAAAGTTTATCACCGCTTCCGCATTCCGTCTTCGGATTGACGGCCGGGGCGCCGCCGTGCACTTACAGTGGTATCAAAGCCTCGCCATTAACATAGTCTAGCTTGGTGTAATGTGTTTGCATTTCCGATCGATCAAAAAGTTCCAAAACCCGTATTTTGATCACATCAGTTTTCTGTTGGAAATTTTTAGTCTCGAAAATTTTTTCAGGTTGTAAAATATTGATGTACTGGAAAATCTAAGAGCTCTGTAAAAATTCGATGAGGTGACTCCACAGTGGGAGCGCGGAACCGCCGCGAAAACCCCCTTCCCGCCGCCCTTCCGCCGCACACTGTGGGGATCACTGCACCATTTTTTTACAGAGGCTTTCTGGGTTTAAAATTGGGGTTTTGGAATATTAAATTTGGGCCCAGGTTTTCTGTGAGTGCTACAGTTTTGATTGGGGGCCCACTTGTTAATTTTTGGTCAATCGGAAAATTTTAAACACATTTTTCACAGTATTTACATTATATCTACGACCGTGAATGTCACTCGATCGGTAAATCCGGTATAACTGCTATAGCCCGGTTAGACGGATTTGCGAACGTGACTTTCACGTTGATGTTTTGTTTTTGCTGTGATGTTGCGGATCGGTCGTGGGGGATAGCCTGGATGCAATGCTAGTACAGTTGTGTTGTATTATGTACATTTGATATTGCGGGGCGAGCGTCCGACATGTGGACTGCCGTCACTGCCTGTTTGTATTATTATTTTGGGGCACGGCCAGGTTGCGGTCGTTGTACCCGGTGTATGTATATTTTACTTTCTGTACTAGGATTACCCCGCGAAGGGGTGCACGGATAGCCGGGTTCTGGAGGGCAACAAGCCCGCATCTCATGGCATTGAGACGGAGGGGGCTTCACTCTAGGATTGGCGGGCTATTCGCCGCACTCATAGGGGGTACAGGTTGACCCAGGAGGGGTGCCCAAGTTACCGGATTCCGTGAAGTGCTGGGTAGTCCATTCACGGCGCTGAAGGGGGCTGCCTCGCTTCAGGTTTTGGCGGGTAACTTGCCGCGCCCGTAGGGGTCTAGGATTTCATTGCACAGGCTATCCACACGACCAGGGGAACGTCGGGTTTCAGTAGTGGCTCTGTGAAACCCGGGGATCCCAGATATCTGTATTGTTTCTGTGATGCTGTACATTTTCTGTGATGTTGCATTTCTTTTCACGCCTTGAGCGAAATATAATATATTGGTATATATATTAGTAGATGTTGTATATGTTTTACATCCGCGCTAGTCCAGTCCCCGCTCTGTCGTTAGTTAGCTAACCTAACGGGTAATGACGGGACCCAGTGGCGAATGCGGATGGCATATACGTACATCAGTATATTTTCGTTCTTTGTGGTGTGATCAATTAATGGGACTGCATTGATTCGGATCAATGCAAGTTAAAAACAAACCTAATCTGATGTTGTTGGAACACTTTTCAAAAAGCTGTTATTGCAAGGACGTTCACTTTTGTTTTGCATCGTGGTATTCAGTTGGAATATCCTGCTCTTCAGTCGATGAGGCAAGGGCCGAGATCCCTTCACCGGGAGTGACCCCTTGGACAAAAAGTTTGCGTCAGGGCATTAACTTCACTATAGCCGATTACTTTTGCTTTGCACCGTGGTATTCAGTTGGAATATCCTGCACCCCATTCTACGGGGAAAGAGCCGAGATCCCTTCACCGGGAGTGACCTCTTTAGCAACGGTTTTCGTCACTATATTTTTAAAAAGCTATCCGTTCCTTCGACGATATCAAGTTCTTTACGTTAAAGGTTTTCGCCAGAAACCATTCGTAGCCCTCCATCATTTCAGTTAAATATTCGGTAGTATTCAAGCTATGTATTTTGACCTCACGCCAAGGCATAGTGATTGGTAGCTGCCGGGTATTTATCTGTTGCATAGATAGATGCGTTGGTTTGGGACAGTCGTACTACTATTTTGGCCTACGTCAAGGGTATGTACGGGTGGATTCAAATTAACCTGGATAATGATGGGTAGAACTTAACATGTGACTTATGATATTTTGACCTCACGCCAAGGTCATAAGAGCATGGGGCAGAAATCACATCGGGAGTTTCAAAAGAACTGAAACTTGCCAGATATGCGCATACCTTCTGGAGTGTGATACCGTGAGCGGATTCCGTCACGTTATCATGCGATGATAGTTGGATCCCGATTCCCACTGATGAGTTGGTATACTCCTCGGGTGACCCCGACTAATTCTTCTTTCAGGTTTGGAGGAGAATTTGAGGTACAGTGGGAGGTTTCCAGATTAGATAAATTGGTAACCATTCTGATCTAGGTTAGAGTGCACGCTGAGTGTTTCTTTTCTCTCTCTCTTTGGTAGCGACCATTGACCCGACCCTAAGACTATGACTCAGTGACCAAGTTGACCGAACCTTCTTAACACTGGCTTTTGGATTGTCAGAGTTGCAAACCTCATTGCCACTCCTACTTTTTACCCTTTTCTCCAGGACACCCCGTATTACTACGAACGTCCACTTCCATTGGACAAAACCATCGTATGGTTAGATACGAACTCGAAGGGATTTATTCGAGGATGGTTTCCGGTTCTGGAGAAAACGGATAGGATTATTCAGTTGTCTTTTCCTTTTACCCTCTCTCAGGTTACGAGTACTCCTTGGTTTAGGGGTAGTACACCTATTACGCAAATTGGATTGTCTTCTTTCAAACCTTAGGCTGGTGCCGACTGGTAGGGAATGAAGAAAACCAATTAGCATAACGATGGTGTGCAGAAGGTATTAGGTTAAGACAAAGCAAGGGATTAGTAAGAGGGCAAAGTAAATTGCAACAGATATTCATGACCAAACCAGGTATTTCTTCGCCAATCCTAAAATCACCTTTGAATTTCTCCAGGACACTCCGTATCACTACGAAGATCCACAGTTTATTGGATACTCCATCGTATGGTTATATACGAACTCGAAAGGAACTTGTTCCAGTTCGGGGATGGATTCTGGTTCAGGAGAAATAGGAATAAGGTTTATTCGGTTGTCTTTTATCTTCACCTTCTCTCATTGCGAGTGTTCCTAGGATTAGGACAGTACACCCATTATGCTTATTGGATAGTCTTCTTCCAAACCATAGGCTGGTGCCGAACGGTAGGGAAGGAAGAAAACCATTTGGCTTAAGGGGTGTACAGAAGGTAAAGACTAAAGACATATGAAGGGATTTGGAGAGGTGGCAAAGAATTACACGGTTACAGTTGTGAATCTGGATACTGGAAGAGGCATTACTAGGAATACCAGGATACCCTATCGAAACATTTCGATGTTTCAGTTTCACTGTGTAATGTTAAAAGAAAACTGATTTCCCGATTAGATACTTACTCCAGGGTATGTATTTACCAAGTATGATTCTCACATCTGTATAGTTTTACAGATGATGAATGGGAGTAAGTTATTGGGAATTGGGTGATCATCCTCATTATATCGGGATTCGTTGTAATCGGTGATATTTGAGGAAGTCACCTGGGTCGTTTGCCGGTCGGCAAATATTTGGTTTTGAATATCCGCTGTTATGCACCAATTTCAAATTGATATATCTGTACGTCTATTTTCATAGAATGAGATATACCTTTCTGAAATTATGTCTACGACATTTACCTATATCAGTGGATGGTTAGGTAAGGAGCATTGAACAACGGTGTAATTCTTCATAACCAAAAGTACAGTTTTCAACCTACGACACACAGTGAATGAGTTATCAGACTCAAGGGACTTATACAGAGTATTGTATGTTGTCCAGGGTCTATCAGGACAGAGGGGTTGGTCCTCATACTATATTCTGTTTACTTTTAACTTCTCTAGTTCTTGGACATGTGTTTCGTAGAAACACAGGGTCTAAGTTTTGAGGAGTTATAGGTATTTGAATAGAGTAGAGAACCAGGTGTAGCAAGTATTGGGATTCTTCAAAGTGATCGAAGATGTAGATACTTGTGTATGGTATTCAGTTGATGGTAAAGATAAAGAGAAATTGCTTCTCTTTTCAGGTTACTCATAATTGGAAGCATTCCTAAGTTGAGTAATGCTGATCGGCCTCCTTCCATTTAGTTGACATGCACTGGAGATAGCTGCATGATTTGAATCTGGTTCAATTAAATCAGTGCCTCTGGTCCTATATGGGATATAGAACAGTTCGTATCTTAACGATGTTAAGGTACGGGGAGTTGTCCGGCTTATGATTAAAACCAGACTCTGGACAACTCAAGGCACGATTCTGTAATGGTTGTTTGTGGGTTGACCCAGGCTATGACGAGGGTTGACTTTCTACCATCTGGATGAACAATAGCAATATTGTTCTATACTCGCCACAGTTTTATCAAAAATGGATTTTTTTTCAGAAAACAGTAGTGGGAGTATGGTAGAACTGGAAGTGATTCCAGAACCACAAACGATTACTGAAGATTTGATAAGGAACCTAAAGATTCAATCTGGATTGACATTCCATTGACCACTCCGCAGATAAGGTGGGTAACTTCAGGCACCCGAGAGGTACTCCGGTAGCCTCAAGGACGGTGACAGGGAAGTTCTTGTTTACCCACAATTACCATTGCTGTTGTTCCAGGTTACGAGACCCGGCAGGAGGATGAGTATAGCGTCGTTCTGAACTCGCTTCAGAAGTGTACGTGTATATGACTCTGCCAGAGGGTTGTCGTAGTCAGTGGGAGCAGCGGAAGCATTGGTGGACAGGTAGCTTATGTCTATTTATAGACTAAAGCAGATGTAGCGTAGATAGATCATCTATTTCTGACGTGACAGTCATAGGTTTGACTTCCTCAGAATAGGGGATGGATCTGTTGAGAAGGTAGTAGGGTGTGATATCCTGGTATTTGGATGACATACACAGAATAGGAAAAGAAACTCCTATACTACAGTCGGTTATACTTTGGTCGTCACACAGTAGTTTCTCCACAAAGGAAATGGATTTTATATCAGACATACTGGTTACTAGATCTATGGTTTTAGATCTAGATTTGGGTGGTTTCCCAATCAGGGTACTTGAAAGCATTCTAAGAGTATTTAGAATGGACGACTCCTGGCACGGTAGTGTACCTGCAGGTGATGGAGTCACCCTCTTTAAAGGTGTCTTACAGACTAAAGTAGAGAGGGATGTGCATGATTGACAGATCACTTTGCTTAGGCAATTGAGTCAATCATGAGATGTCAAGTACCACACCAGATGTTGTTCTTGCACCAGATGCAATAAGTTGATATTAATCCAATCCTGGAGAAACAGTCGGAAGCAGTTTTAGAACATAAGTGAATGTTCTAGGGATATGATAACGACAGCCTCATTCGGAAGACAGTTATCATTCCAGGCTTCCAAGGTGACATGGACGACAAAGAGGTTGTCAGAGTTATAGTTTTCCCTCTGACGAGGGGCAGTATTTTGGACAGGTGGTCCAAGGCAATACTGAGGGTGGCATGGCGCAGGATACTGATTAAGTTCAGTTGACGATACAGTCTAAGAAGTTTGGATTTGGAGTTCATTTATGAGCTATGTCCCATCAGACATCCAGACACATTCTAAGACAGGTATTGCTCATTTCGGGAGATAGGTTTCTCCGCGAACTTGAGATATAGAGAGAGACATAGAAAGAGACATCAAGGCGGATCCACTCACTGAGGCTATTCCTCGAATGCAATAGTTTCGCAAACGAGCTTTGTGAGACTGACTAGTAGAGGAGTTGGGTGTTCGGTATCACACGGGCTGTGAGTATGCGACATCGCAATAATTAGCCTTGAGTGCAAGTGGGAGATTGTTGGAGATAATGCCCTCAGAGTCAATTATTGGATCACAGGTACGTGATTGCAATGATTGATGGAGGACCTATCCCGGTAGGACAGTCTTACTCGAGATGATAGTATGCTATCTGGTTTACCTTTATCATCGTGTACTGTTTTAGGTGACCTGGCACGTCGCTATTACACGTTGATAGAGCCCCTAGGATTCTTGCTTGACCACCAGCAGTATGAGGGCGATCATATAAGTGGGAGCTGGGGTCTATAAGCATATCCTGAAATGGTCCTTAGTCGTGTGAGTTTCGAGACAGGGCATCGATACTCCATAGTAGACTAGTGTATACAGTCGAGACCCCGACGAGGGGCGGTGGCCGGTCTCACAAGCCACTGGTGTCAGTTGGATCACCTAAGATGTATACAGGTGCTCATTGGGTTATGAGTACACCGGACAGGACTCGCTGGGAACATGCTAGTTGGTCATATACCAGACGTCAGATGGCAGTTCCCTGGTGACATGTGTGCAGGTTAGTTCATCGACCTGGGGATCGTCATTTGTCTTGTGTGAGTTCCCACTGTACTTTGATTACTACCCTACCACGGCTCAAAGGAGTCGTGCAAACAGGTTTTAGTTGGGTACAGTCCCGAGCCACATGGAGGCAGTGAGCGTATCTTCAGGGGTTCGTCTCTCCCGGTATTGGGGGTGAGGTCGTGCTGTGTCTAGGAGAGCCATTACACGAAGCCCTCGGCCGAGGCAAGGAGATTTACTGGTAGGTATTCCAGTAGTATCTCAGGGTGTTCTGGGCTACACTCCGACACGACTTGTACCGCTTTTGGGGGTCTGATTTTTACCAACCCCCTAGGGCCGCCATGCGATGCTCATAGACGAACGGACCGGACTGTACGGATATTGTCACTGACAGACTCAGTAGGGTTGTCTGGCTGATTTCACTCACAGACGTCCCTTTTAGTCAATACCTGGTAGCCCGTTACGTATTGGCTTATACCTCTGACGTGCTAGTGGTTAAATCCACAACCAAGGTGTTGACGAGTCTTTAGAGTCCCCCACATTCAGTTACTCAGCTTTCGGGCGAAAGGTTGTAGAGGCCGTATGGAGATATGGCAAGGTCTGATCAGATACGTGCGGTATTGCACGGATCAGGATCGGACAGTTTGTACTATAGGCCGTATGGTTATATGGCAGGGTTCGATCAAATACGTGCGGTATTGGACGGATCAGGATCGAACAGATATTGCTAGCCGGTTTTGGTATGAGCCGGATCCTAGTATAGTACAGTGGAGATTTTGTCTCATGGCATTTGTATTTCGGTCGAAATACAGATGCGGGTGTGTATGCACAGTATCGGGGTTTTCCTGTAATTTATTACGGGACCAGTTTTCTGGAGTTGCCAGTTTGCTTTCCGTTTCGGCCGATTTCCATTGTTCCGTTCATTGGCCGAAGATTGGTGGAGGAGGGCTTATTTGCATTGTTGCAAATAAGTGTTTTTGGAGGGGGTTCTTTGCATATATTTATATCATGATGGTTTCATGATGGAGCCCATCCTTTGACTTCTAGCTTTATGATGATGGCTTGACCATTGTAGGTTATGATTGGCTTTTGGAGTGTTGGGTTTTGTTCTCTCATCATCTCTTTTCATCATTGCTTCCACCCACCCCCTTGACCTTACTCTTTCTCTCTCCAATCACACATGGGTGGGTGGGGGCCATTCCTATGGAATGGAAAGGGATTCATTTTCTTTTTGAGTGTGATTTTTTTGATATCTTGAGTTGAGAAAAATCCCTATCACTCCCTCTCTGAAAAGGTTCACTTCAATCCCTCCACCAATGGCAATTCCACAACCCCAAAGTGAGACATGGTTTTATACATATTCTACAGCAAATCTTGGGCACGTCGAGTAGCCGACTTCGTGCCCGAGTTGCCTCGGCATTGAGGTGGGAGCCCGTAAACGATGTAGGCGATGTGGTGCACTTCCGGCGACGAGGAGGAGACGAGACATTCCGCAGGAGATCGGGACGATGACGAGAAGACCGGAGGACTCGGATCTGTCGGTATACTTCTCTTCCCTATCTTGTTAGTAGCTTAGACTTGTTAATGGTTACGATCCGGATGTTTAGTGCGCGGTGGTGCCGGTTTGCTAAGTCCGCAAAATTAAAGTTTATCACCGCTTCCGCATTCCGGCTTCGGATTGACGGCCGGGGCGCCGCCGTGCACTTACACTCATTGCAAATTTCAACACTTGAAATTCCCGATATTTTTTTGCCCCTAGCAACTTATGACCTTAACATAGTCAACAAATCATAATTGCTAACCAAGTTCAACCCGTCATTTCCCGATTGAATTAAACCCACCTGTACGACCCTTAACATAGTCAACAAAGTCGTACAACTACCCTAATCCAATCACATCTCATGTTTTAGCATATAGGTACTAATTATCTACCGCACACTACGCCTTAACATAGTCAACAAACGTAGCACGAATACTAACTAGTCTTTATCTGAAATGACGGAGGGCTACGCAGGTTTTTCAGAAAACCTTGAGCGTAATGAACTTGATATCGTCGTAGAATCTAGTAGTTTTTTTTTGAAAAAGGATTGTTTTTTAGGATTTTCTAGTTTCGCTAAAGAGGTCACTCCCGGTGAAGGGATCTCGGCTCTTTCCCCGTCGAATAAGGTGCAGGGTATATCATATATACCGCTATGCAAAGCAAGAACTATATAAGCTGTCAAAAACTAAACCGCGAGTTTGTAGCATCTGCCAGTATCGCTAAAGAGGTCATTCCCGGTGAAGGGATCTCGGCTCTTTCCTCATCGAATAAGGTGCATGGCATATCATATATACCGCTATGCAAAGCAAAACTGTACCTACCCTTTTTATAAAGTTTTGATTCTACAATATCTTTTAGGTTTCTTTTCTTTTTATTAATCTCATTAATAAATCCCATCAGCTTATGCTTCCTAAGCATCACAGAAGAAACGAAAGCAATAATAGTTATATATTAGCATATATATATATAGTATAAGCATTCGTCTCAGGCAGTAATATGATCTCATCACAGAACATTGCAGCAGAAGAACATATATGAAATATTGGATATACTAGGATGTCCGTGTTTTTAATACGAGCCGGTATAAAACACGGATTCCACTGTCGTGATGAATAGCCAAACCCAAATCCCTAGACCCCTACGAGAGCGGCAAGTAACACTGCCAATTCTAGAGTTAGGAGACCCGGTCTCGACTCCTCGAGATGGTCTCCCACTGGACCCTAGAACCCGGTTACTTGTGCTCCCCTCCTTGGGTCTACCTAATGCGGAAAAGTAAATAATATACACTGGTGACATCAACCTCATCCCGGAAGTTCCCCAATAAAAGAATATTACATACAAATGAATTTTACATGAATGAAAATAAAAACCCTCATCTCACATAAAACCCCCGGCTATACAGAACACGACGATCCAATATAACATATCGCAGCAACACATAATATCACATATCATCAACGTAAGTAAGTATGCATTCACCGATCGTCGTTGATGTATAGCAACAAAGACCGACAATACAACTACATACTACACTTACGGTCACAGAAAAGAAATTGTAAAACTACAATATTTGGAATCCAAAATCACTTTAGACATCGTAAATCCGAAATATCACATACTTCGCATTTCATGCCAAACTCTATGAATTCTACATATTGTATCACATTCCAGATAAATAGACAGAATTAAACTTTCCGACCGGATAATAAAATACCCAAAATTTCCTAAATAGCTCAACACTTGAGCGGAGTTCAAATAATCCCAGAATATGTGACAATGCCGATGATCCAGCCGTAGAAGGGTCAAGCCAACGCCTCACATGTGGCACGCCGTACTGCCCCAAACCCTAAGGTTTAGAGGCAGTTCAAGACGGTCACATAATCGAGTTAAGGTTTGTGTTCTTCTAGAGGGTCCACCGCGTTACTTGCACATTTTTCCGAAAGATTTAAACCCGATAAAAATTCAACACTTGAAAGTTTTTCGTGTCGGGAAAAAGTGAGTTAATGATATCCGCTCGAACATTTTAACAGTTTCTAAATATCCGGAAAACATAACAAAATTAAATTTTCCGATCGAATCAACAATTACAAAATAAACCCCAGAACACTCAACACTTGAGTCATATTAAAAATACCCATAAAACTAAACTAGCAGATATAGATATTACTGTCCAAAAACGAGGGCATAAACATTATGTACGGCCGTGGATCCGCGGCCCAAGCGTGGTACGGCCGCGGTTCCGCGGTGGAATGTACGGATCATGCGCTTGTTTTTCACTGTAATTCTTAGATTTCCCTGCTAAATTTTTTAGGTATTTTTAATACAGAAAAATCACAGTTTTTAAAAAAAATCCAGAGAGGGGTTTAAAATGTCGTTTCGGGGTTCGTTCGGAGTTTTAACTTCGTATACACGTCTCCTAATTCTCTAGATAGGCTTTGATACCACTGTAGGGTTCCTAGGCACTCTTGTGAGGGTTCATGAGGCATCAACCATGCCCGAACAAAATTTTAGACATGCCGAACAACCTAAAACCGGGATCTTTGCTAGATTATTAGGGTTTAACATGCAAGTAAATATCTTTACTACTAAGTGTGGGGGATTACAACCTTTGTAGTCCGCTCCTTCGCTTCATAAGCTCCGAGTAGAAATTCCTTCGCCGCGATCCACGATCTCCCGGACTCAAGAAAGGCTCCACGACTCGAACGATCCATGCTAGCTTGTAGTATTCCTTTTCTCCGATGATCTACGTCGAAATTGCTATAACTCAAGCTCTCTCACTCTAATGAAGTGAACAGCCTAATCTAATGGGCTAGATTAGATAAGGATGATGGAGTAGTATTTATGCTTTCTTTTTATATCAAATTCTCACAAGAAATCATCACAAAATGAATAACTAGTAAGCTTTCTCAAAGCTCAAGAGAGAAGAAGATGATGAATAAAGAGTTAATCCTTTTGTGATGAATAATAGAAATGAATATATGATTGATCATGGAACCATGGTCAAGGATGACAAGGATAACCTATGTAGAGAATAAACTAGGGCTAGGGTTTGGTTAGGTTAAAGAATGAGTCATAAGATAATATCAACCATAATATCTTACACTTGACAAAAGGAAAAGTTCTAGAAGGTGCAAGAAAGAACTAACCCTAATCAAACCCTAACCTTGTTTAATCTCTACTAAACATGTTCCATTATTAATCATATCATGTTGCAATAATATATATCACATATATATTATATATTTGCAACAAAAGAAAATAATACAATTAACATATATCGCATATATATCAATGTATTACCCGGTGAGAAAATGAAATAATAAAGTGAGCCAATATTAGATAATGTAATACAATATATCATATATATTATTATACATTAAATCATCGAATCAACACTTGATCCGAAAATCCGGCTATATCGAATATAACCGACTAATATATCATTTACCGATTCATCGAATCAACACTTGATCCGATGACCCGGTCATATCTAAATATCGCGAGAATATAATACGGTATCTTATATCGCATTATCCTCGGTCGTGCACGTATCACATATGTGCCTTTACTCCATTTTGGCCGAGTCAAGAAACCTCTGTGTAGGACTCTAAAGAATCTTCAATACGCCGGTAGCAGGTGATGATCATATCAAACACCCACAAGCTGCAAGCGGTCAGCTAAACGTAACAGCCACCCAGGTATTGAGCGATCAGAAGATCAACAAGCTAGCGTGTACGTTTTCCTGTGAATCCAATCAGTAACACTCCCGTACAGTCCGGTCTCTACGTCTGATATGTCGCATATCAAGTCTAGGGGTGGTATACGTCAGACCCCAGTAACCGATAAGTTGTGTCGATGTTAGGCTCATAACGGGTCAAGAAACTACTGGTAACACTTACCAGTAAATCTCTATATCAGCCCTGGCCAGGGACTTCCAGTTATAGCCAATCGAACACAGCACAACATCAACTCCCTATACCTGGAGTAATCTAAGTACAGTGGGAACACACTCGAGGCGAAGTGACAGTGTCAAGTCAGCGGACTAAGCTGTACTCATGTCACCTGGGAACTAAACTGAGAGACTAAATCAAAAGGGTAAGGAAATCCAGCTAAGTCTGAGTCGATATATCTAGTAGTCGGTGATCCCGCCTCAATAGCATCACGTACGATAAAATATATTATACAACATCCTCGAGTCGAGAGTGTGGATCAATCATCATATTTATATATCGTACGGTAAAATCCATCGTACGGCATCCCAAAATTAGGGTACGGGTTAATATCACATATACCTCATTATTCAACTGGTATCATTATCATCATATTATAAACTAGGGGTACTGATCTAAAGTCTAGTACATTCCAATACCAACAACATATATCACGTGTGCATGAAAACACATCGCCCAACGATCCGCTATAATATCATGTCGCGTCTCATCACACGACCCAAATCACATCACCGATCTCACGGCATCATGCGCAATCACATCGACCCATCTCCAAGTATCAAATACTATCCTCATCATACATGTATAAGTATAGATATATATAAACATACTCACATACATATATGTATGTATGTGTTTTTGTGTGTGTGTGTGTGTGTATCCCCATATACGCACAAGAAAAATCAAATGTATGCGTGTGTGCGCGTGTGTGCAAATCATTACTCTAGGGTTTCGCGACTAAGAAACTAAGCTAAAAGCATTTTCCTACAATTATGCTAAAACTAACCCAAAGTCACCTAAGCATTTCTTGCTAAGTATACACATCTCATAAAACACATAAGTATATAGATATAACACATTTGTATGATGTGCTACGAAACTGCGGGGGTGCTATACGCCATCCACCCGACTTCCCTCGTAGATATATATCTACTCCCCTTGATCCTTACTTGCCGAAGTCGATAACGCCACGCTCATCCTTGTTGCTCAATTCCTCATGAGGGTACCTACATACATACACACATTGCATCGTAAACAGAAATCGCGCACGAAAACCAAAACGGCACATGAATCACATATAGGTTAAAACCTATGATCTACTCAGGAAAATCAACCAAATCACACCCGATATCGACGTACAAACGTCAAGCCATCGAGTTAAAACCCAAAATACCAAAACCAAAGTTAAAACGAAGTCGTAAAATGAAATAGCAACATAAGAAAACACCTCAAGATTTTGTTTCAGGTAAAATTAGCCAATTTTGCATATGTTAAGGGTCAAATTAACAGATAATGGAGCCATGGATGAATCCCGGACCCAAACTAACCTCCGAAGGATGCAATTTGCGGCCAAAACTAATTTATTTGTGGCCATAATAAAGGGTTACGGTCTCGGGTATAACTTCTAGGTTTCCTGCACACCTCTTAGTAATCGCTAAATATTTTTCAGATGCCCCGAGTCATAGCAGATCTCTAAATAACATCACAATTCCCACAATCTTCTGATATCGGGGTTTCTAAGTTCAAGTCTTGGGTTTAAATCTCATGTTTTAGTCCTATATACTACCACTACAGGGGTTGTAACCATGATTAACCCTCAATTACACCTTCACAAACCAATTCATGCCCTAAACCTCATCTTGGAAATTTCCAAGATCACTAATCCTTAATTAACCAATTCTAAACTAACATAGGAACTAAAGAAACTCAATTATTAAACTAATGGTGTAGATATTATCTTATTTGGCAACTCAAGAAATTTCTTGAGTTACTTAAGGTCTTCAAAATCCCAACTTGATCACACCAAGGTCCTTGTAGCAAGGTTGTGCACAATTTTAATGAAGGGTATATGATGTTTTGATGTGGAAATGGGGTGTAGTGAGGAAGTAGAGGAGGTGGAGGAAAGAGGGCAGCCATGGGAGAGGAGAAGAGGGGAAAATGATGAAGGGAACAAGTGAAAAACAATATGCCATGGTTCAAGGAGACCCCTCACCCTCTCTCTCTCTCTCTCTCTCTCTCTCTCTCCAAGCCCATACCTCCATGTCTTTAAAATATCTTTCATTTCTTTTTCTTTTTCTTTTTCTTTTTCTTTTCTCTTTTCTTATCTTATCTTTTCTTTTCTTTAACAAAATTCAAAAACCATTTCATTACAAATGAAACCATGGTCACATAAAGTGTAAAAAGGTTTGTAACATGCTTTGTTGCATGCCATGATGCATAATCAAGATTAATGCAAGATTAGTGAAAATTTATCGAGTTTAGCATTAACATAGAATAAAATTAATTATATAAAAATCTATGAATGCTCCATTCTTATAATCCCTTTCAAAATTAATAGTTCTTATAATTTTCCAAATATTTTCCAAACTATCGGTATATAATTATACCATAACATTAAAATTAATCTCCACACATTAAAATATTCATAATATTCATTATTTTAATTATTTGATGTGGTTTTTGTTACCACGGTTACACGGGCAGAGAGAGAGTTGCGGGTAGAATTGCGGTCAGCACGAGCTCGTCATGGACGAGGACTGACCAGGGCGTAATTCAGGTGACACACGATTGCATAGATGTGTCGTTTTATTGTGTTTTTTTTTAACATGAGCGTTTTGGTGGATTGTTTTTACTAAGATTTCTCGAACGTGCAGATCAGCACCATAGTTTGGGCCACTGCTAGAGGCCGAATAGAATGTGATGACCGTTAATATATCATCTATACTTGAGGATTGAGGCATTGTTTAGCGTGTGGACGAATGAGCTACTAGTTGCTGAGACTGACAAGATATCGCCCCAGATGTTTGAAGTTATTGCAGCACGAGTTTGTACTGAGGGACATGATAGAAGACCGTTAGTCACCCTTGGATGAATGACTAGGACATGTGGTTCGTTTGCACACCCCGATGCGAGGTCATCAGATTGATTAATTTCAACTAGAGAAGATTTCACACAGGCACGTTGAGAGTCGATAGAAACGAACGAATGTCAGAAACCCATTTTTCCAAGTTTAAGGTATTCGGAAAAACATACAAGTAATTCTGTGAACCCTCTAGAAGAATGAAACCCTAACTCGACATAATGACCATGGAACCGCTTTTGAACCTTAGGGTTTGTGGCAGTTCCACGGTGCCATTAATGAGGCTTGGGTCTGCCCTTCTACGGCCGGTCCATAGGTACTGTGGCATGTACTGGATATTATTAAACTGTGCTTAAGTGTTGAGCTCTCGGGAAATTATGGGACTTTGATGAATCGATCGAAAAGTTTAACGTCGTCCGGATATCATGTGATGGGTTACAATACTTGGAATCCACAAGAAAGCTAATTTGAATTTTATAAATCTAGCACTTTAGTCTCAGTTGATCGGTTGCCACGGGATTTTGATGAGATGACGTTCCACTCCATTGACATTAGAGATGTGATACACATGCATTGGCCTTGAATATAAATATATCTTTCAGAAGGAGTCGTGATGAGTATACAGCTATTCCGGAACAAGAAATGGATTTAGTAAAGGATGATAACTTCCGGGCAGTTCGGCAGAAACGATATTTGGGAGAGACCCCGACAGAATCTTTCTGGAATACTACACGTGAAGACTTGGACCCAGGATCGATCGTAATACACACACCCAGTAGGCTAAAGTTCGGTATCATTGACGAAACATGTTATGAGTGACTACGATAGTTGGCCGGAGATCTTTTAGAGGATGTGCCAGAGCGGAACTGTTGCCGTCATCATTCCATATTGGGCCGTTGAGTCGAAGAGTTATGTAATTGACAATCCGCAGAGAGACGAGAGCCTAAGGGCACAAGGCGCCAGACTATGAACAGAAGGAAAGGAGATATCTTGCTCTGCTAGCTTTGGATGCACCGACACCTTCTCGACTTTGTAGGAAGGACATTTCGACGACAGTGTTTATGATTTGCGATTTGGTGATTTGAATATCACGTATCCGTCATTTTGGATTTCGATATTTGGGCTATTTATTTGCGTGATTAAGATTTTGTGCACTACAGTTGCACTTGACTTCGATTTGATGTCGTTCGAGATGTTTGATTTTGATTTCATGCCTATGGCATTTATGTGATTTGACTTATGCCTTCGACATAGTTTTCATGCACTTTTAATACTTTGATTCGATTTTGTGCAGGCTGATGCACGTGGTTGTGAGATTATATACCACGGTGTACCTGATTTAGATTAATGTATGTTGTATACCGTCGATTTCGATTGTGATATTGGATATTTGTTTTCTTGCACCTTGTGCACTTGATTTGGATTCTTGTGCATACTTGGCACGCTTGATGCGATTTTGGTGCACACCAGATGCACTAAATCGGGGTTATTCGTACATATAAGATGCACCTGATATTGTTGTCAGGCACACCCGTTGCCCTTGACAGGTGTTTTCGTGCACACCCGTTGCACTTATATTTTGTTTTGTGTACATGTATGGCACATTCATTGATTTTGTTTTCTGTGCGCACCAGACGCACGTGGCATTATGGCATATACTATTGAGTATGATTTCCTTGAGCAGTACGTTTTTATGATATTTACTAATTGGGTTGGTAACCCAGCAGGGCTATTCTGAGAACAGTACCTAGGTGTTTTTGCATGCATCAATAGTTATCGAAGGGATTTCCAAAAAGGAGCTACAGTCTCAATATTTTCCTGTGTGTCCGAGATGACACGAAACATTTTACAAAGGAAACCCTTCTAAATTATTTTCAAAACGGCGGGACGTGTATGTTAAACAAAGGATATATATATATATATATATCACAGCACAAGTAGCGGATGTTTATTGTAAGAATATATATATATATATATATATATATATATATATATATATATATATATATATATATATATATATATATATATATATATATATATATTCTTACAATAAACATCCGCTACTTGTGCTGTGATATGCACATCGCGCAGCGATTTGAAAAGGTTTGGCATACTTTTCTTTTCAGATGTTTTGATAAGTTTACAACGATGCATACTATATACATGTTATAATTTTGATGTATATCATGTTGGTTTTCGTATTGGACTTTGACATTGGAACCTTCACCATGACTCCGATAATTGCGTGATGCTTGACGGAGTTTTGATTTTGAGTTATATACTCGTATTCATGGGCATGCATTGCGTTGAGATGTGTTTTAAGTATTTGATGATTTCGGACCCCGACGACTTGATTGTTTTGCTGAAATGTTTTAGTATTTGGGGGAGTTTTAATTTAAATTCGGAAATCGAATTTCTTAAAGGGGGAAGACTGTAGCGTTTTGAAAATCGTTTGGGTGAAATTTCCGATAATCGGTAAAATAACTGGTGTTTTCTATAAAAACCAAGGTACAATTATTTTTCAACATAGAATTAAATATGCCTATTCTAGCTATGTAATTGCTAGTATTTGGTATTTAATGGGTCACTTATAAAATTTCTAGTTTACTAAAATATTTTCCGTAATTAATTATTTTAATCCTTCACTAATACATTTAATTAGTGTTAATTACAAATTGGAATGGGTTAATACAAGTTTTGTGCATCATGACACATTAGACCAAAATGTAACATGTTGTTTTTGAAATGAAATGAAATTTTCATTTGGTTCTTAAAATTTAAAGAAAAAGTTTAAAGAGAGTAATAAAATAAATGAATTAATTAATGGGAAAAGAATGATAAGATGTTGATGTTGTTTGGGGATATGGTCACCTCTTTCTTACACTTACCCCACTCTCCTCCTCACCCTCATTCGAAACCAGCAGCCCCCAATTCTCCCCAATTCCCCACTTCATTCCTCACAAAGTTAAGAAAAGAAAATGAAATGGAAAAAGGAATAAAGAAAGAGGTATGGGTTGTTGACTTGGGATATTCTTTTTGACTGGGCCACAAGAAAATTCTCTCTCTCTCTCCTCACTCCTTCATCCTTGGCCGAGCCCTCCCCCTTAGCTGCCCAAAATTTTCCCCATCTCATTTCTCTTCAAACCTTCATCAATTTTGCCTCCAAAATCCATCAAAAATCCCACAAACTCCAAATCCAATCTCTACCCATTATTCCTTAGCCCATCTAGCATGGATCTTGGAGCAAAGGAGTTAATTTTGGAGGCTAAGTTGCATGTAGATCAACAAATCTTGGAGGTATAAATCTTAACCCAACACTTAATTTGTTAGTTAATTGCTTAAAGCTAACTTAATTAGGTATTATTATGGATTTAATTGAAAGTTTGGAAATTCAAGTGAGGGTTTTGAATTGAAGCTAGGGTTTGATCACTTGATGTTGGTTGTGATGTGTAGTTTCACATCTTAAGCATGCTAGAATCTAAGCTAGTTGCTAATTTGCAAATTGTTATTTTTAAATTGTCTTAATTAAGATATTTTGCAAACTAGGTTTTTAGGATTGATGTAATTAGATGAAATAAAAATTTTAGTTATGGTTAGTATGACTTAGTTAAGATATTATGTGAGCAATGTGGACATTAGATTGGTTAAAATATCAAGTTTTGAACTAAAATGGAAATTGATGCTTACTAGTTTTTTTTTGAAATAAATCGATTTAAATGAAGTTGAGGTTTTGGTGAATTATAACCTATTTCATATAATATTTAGAGTATTGTGAATGTGCAATTGGTACTTCGGGTTTTAAGTTTGGGGATTTTCATGTATAGTGACCCTCGTTGTAGTTTGTGGCGTTGTTGCGGCGCGTTTCGTGCACCAAGTGTGTGCGCGTTGGGTTAATACGTGTGGTTGACTTGTATTGTTTGTGTCATATTTATTCTCTTATTTCCTTATGTACATTGCTAGGATCGGGTGCAGAGGCGTCGGACGTGGCGCGAAAATGACAGAGCTGAAATCGGATCAAATTAGCTGAGGCGTCCAGTGAATATATGTATATCTATTGGGGGAAGTCGGGTGGATGGCGTATAGCACCCCTGCAGTTTCGTAGTGTAGCATGCAAATATTATGTGTGTGTGTGTGTGTGTGTGTGTGTGTGTGTGTGTGTTGTGAGACTTGGATAATTAGTAATGGAGGTTTTAGCAGATCATGAGTTAGTTTTAGCGTAACTAGAAGATAGTGCTTTTAGTTTAGTTTCTTAGTTACGAAACCCTAGAGTTAAGGTTTACACACACACGCATGCACACGTATTATGTTTTGGTGTATATGATATATGTGTGTGTGTGTGTATGGATGACTTGCTATATATATATATATATATATATATATATATACATATACGTATACACGTGTGATGAGAATAGTATATAATACTTGGTGATGAGTCGATATGATCAGGCATGATGCCGTGAGATTGGTTATGTGATTTGGGTCGTGCTATGAGACACGACATGATATTATAGCGGATCGGTGAGCGATGTGTTTTCATACACACGCGGATATATGTTGATGCTATCGGAATGTACTAGACTTTAGATCAGTACCCCTAGTGTTAGTAATATGTATGCCCTAGAGGCCATTACTGTACATACAATGTATATTGTAGTGGATGCTTGGACATATATAGGGAGGATTTTCTTGCTCGACATGATAGTATGCTATCTGGTTGCTCTTTATCTTAACATGTACACTGATTGTCTCTATGTTACATGTTGGTAAAGCCCTTAGGATGAGTACTTGACTACCAGGATTATGATGCAGATCATAGTAGTGGGGACAGTGTAGTCACCAAGTACAACCTTTAAATGTTCCTAGTCGTGGGTGTATCGAGACAGGGCATCGATACACCATAGTAGACTAGCGTATAGCTTCTCGACCCATGTAGATGGGCGATGGATGATCCCATATCCATTGGTGTTTGACATCAGAGACAATATACGGGTGCTCAGTGGAGACTGGGTACACTGAACAGACTCGCCGAGAACTCCCAGTTAGTATTATACCTCACGTCAGATGGCAGTTCTCTGGTGACACTGGTACAGGTTAGTCTGTAGACCCGAGATCGTCTTAGAGTCTTGTGTGATTCCCACTGTGCTTTGATTTCCACCTTACTACGTTCAAGAGAACGTGCAAAACGGTGGCTTTTGGGTACAGTCCCGAATCACATGGAGGCAATGAGCGATAGGAGGGGTTTCATCTCTCCCGGTATTGGGAGTTGATGTTGCGCTGTGCTCGATTTGCTATTACAGGAATTCCCTGGCCAGGGCTGCTTCAGAGATATACTGATAAGTGTTATCAGTAGTTTCTCGACCCGTTATGAGCCTCATATCGACATGACTTATCGAGTTACTGGGGTCTGACGTTTACCACCCCTAGACGAGATATGTGACATATCAGACGAAGAGACCGGGCTGTACGGTAGTAAACTGATTGGATTCGCAGGAGTGTGAGCAGGCTTGCTTGTTGATCTTCTAATCGCTCAATACCCCGGTGGCCATTACGTTTAGCAGACCGCTTGCAGCTTGTGGGTGTTTGATATGATCATCACCTACTGCCGGCATATTGACGAGTCTTTAGAGTCCCACACAGAGGTTTCCTGGCTCAAGCGAAACGGAGTAGGAGCACATATATGATATGTGCGGGACCGAGATTGATACGATATAAGATACCGTATTCTATTCTCGCGATATGTGATATCGGTCGGTTATATATAATATTGCCGAGTTATCGGATCAAGTGTTGATTCAATAAGATGATTCATTTGATATTAGTCGATTATACGTGATATAGTCGGATTATTAAATCAAAAGTTGATTTAATAATTTAATGTATAATTATATATTTGATATATTACATTACATTAACTAATATTAAGCTCACTTATGATTTCTTTTTCCTACTTTGTGCATAAGTATGTATGTGATATATATAAGTGTACATTATTTTGTGTTATGCTTGATGATACATGCTACAAAGGTGTGTGTATGACTTATACCATGCTTGGTTTAATCCTAGGGTTTTTAATGGATTAAGTAATTCAAAACTAAAGTCTTTTGTCATGGCAAGAAGCTTTGAGAAGCTTGGATTTGCATTGACTAAAGTCCACAAGTTTTGTTTTGCCTTAAGATATTTATAAACCCAACCAATTAAACCTAGCCATGGTTAACTCTCTACAAAGGTTAAAATATGATGTTAACTCACCTAAGGTTTCCATTCTCACTTGAATAATTTTCATATGAGTTCATTCTTCTTCTTCTTCCTCAAAGCTTTCTAGCTTCAATGGAGATGTGAGATAAAACGTGAGAAAATCAATTCTAAAGTAAGCCCACTACCTACTTCATCATCCTATACTACTTGCCATTTAGTATAGGGTGTTTGCTTCACTGATTCCATGATTAGTGAAGAGATAGCTCGGGTTAGTGTCTCCTCGACGTAGATCATCTTCGGCCTCGAAGAATTCTAAGCAAGCATGTTCATTTCTTCAAAGGAGCCTCTCTAGAGTCCGGAGTTCACGATCGCAGCGAAGGGACTACTACACGGAGCTAATGAAGTGAAGGAATGGTCTACAAAGGTTGTATTCCTTGTTCACTTTTAGTTGCAAAGTGTTTGCATTTCATTTCCGTCGGATTTCCAGTATACGATTCTAGGGTTAGGGTTAGCTAGAACGGCAAAAATTTGAATTTGGCATGGATGATGCCTCCCGAAACCTTGCTGTCGTCCTAGGGAACCCTGCAGTGGTATCAGAGCCATGCTAGAAATTTATACGGATATTGTTAAGATTACGAAACCGAAATACTCCGAAACTTGAAATGCCAAAATGAAGTTTCTGTCGATTTTAAATAAATGTCAAAATTTTTTTTTAAACAAGTACAGAGTGCTATATGGGATATATCTTGAACACCATGAAAAATTCAGGGGATCTACTCGGATTTTGGCCGAGATCATGCATGTAGAGGCCAGCCACTTTTTTCTAGAATTGCCTGGAATTTTTTTTGTGTTCCGGTGATTTGGTTTTGGTGTTTCAGGTGTTGTTTGTTTTTGCTAATTTTGCATGTGATGTAATCTTACACTATAAGCAATTCGGAGTGTTTCGTATTCATAGTTTTAATAATGTTTCAGGTTATTCACATATTGTCTAGGTGAGGTTTAAAAGTTCGATCGAATGTCAAAAACCCATTTTTCCAAGTTTAACGTATTCGGAAGAACATGCAAGTAATTTTATGAACCCTCTAGAAGAATGAAACCCTAACTCGACTTTTTGGATCGCCGAACTATGGTCATACCCTAGGGTTTGCCGCAGTTCCGTGGCAACATGAGTGAGGCTTGGGTTTGCCCTTCTACGGCTGGTGCATAGGTTCTGTGGCATATTCTGGGTATTATTGAACTGTGCTCAAGTGTTAAGCTGCAGGGAAATTGTAGGACTTTGATGAATCGATCGAAAAGTTTAACGTCGTCCAGATATTATGTGATGGGATACAATATTTGGAATCCACAAGTAGTTATGAGATAACTAATTTGAATGTTATAATTCTAGCAATTTAGTCTCATCTGATCGGTTGCCACGGGAATTTGATGTGATCAAAAGTCCGTCGCAATCACGTAGCGTACGCGGATACTCGCCGGGTAACATTATTAGATAGCCATGTCCCATAGCCCCGACCAAGTGACTGTAGGAGAACCCCGTCGCCAAAAGCATCCGTTCGGCTGCTCGCGGCAGCGGTGTTCCGCCTCAGTGCACTTCGTCAACGGTATCGGGGGGTGCGGCTGACTACTAAAGTTTCCGACGAGCATTCGATCTGGATGTCGGGAATCTTGTTGAATTGCCCAACTTGTTATTGTAAAGTGTTTTCACTATCGAGACTAAAATGCGGGGTTTATAATTGTTAGGCATGTGATGTCTAAGGAATTCATTAGGTTAGGTATGTGATGTCTAAGGTGGTTGCGGATTCCAACTATTGTAGTTTTTCATTTTTTCTGCGACCGTAAATGTAATTTATAGTGTATCGCTGGTTTCGGTGCTATATGTCAACGACAATTGGGATACGCATATTTACTTACGCTGATGACATGTGATATTATGTGTTGTTGTGATATGTTATATTGGATCATCGTGTTTTGAATAGCCGGGGGTTTTATGTGAGATAAGAGTTTTTTATTTTCATTCATGTAAAATTCATTGTATGTAATATTCTTTTATTGGGGCACTTCCGGGTTGAGGATGATGTCACCATTGTATATTATTTACTTTTCCGCATTAGGATAGACCCATGGCGGGGAGCACAAGTAACCGGGTCCTAGGATCCAGTGGGAGACCATCTCGAGGAGTCGAGACTGGGTCTCCTAACTCTAGAATTGGTAGGGTTGCTTGCCACTCTCGTAGGGGTCTGGGGATGTGGGTTTGGCTATTCATCACGACCGTGGAATCCGTGCTTTATACAGGCTTAAGATAAAACCCGAAAATCCTAGTATATCCAATATTTCATATATTGTGTTCTGCTGCGATATCTGTGATGTGATCACTGTATATGATGATATAGATACTGGATATAATATATGTGATATATTATATAGACGTTGCTTATGTTTTACACCCACGCTAGCCCTGCCCCGCTCTGCCGTTAGTTACCTAACCTAACGGTGCACGAGGGGACATCGAGGCGAATGCGGATGGCATATGCGTACGTTGTATTTATCTGTGATGCTTAAGTAACTTATATGATGGGGCTTCATTAATGAGATTAATGAAATAAATGAAACCTAAAAATGTTGTAGAAACTTATTTTAAAAACTGGTAGCTCTAGTTCTTGCTTTGCATAGAGGTATTCCTTGTAGAATATCCAGTACCTTATTCAATAAGGAAATAGCCGAGATCCCTTCATCGGGAGTGACCTCTTTAGCGAAACTAGCATATTCTACAAACTCGGTTTGTCTTTTGATTGCTTTTATAGTTTTTTGCTTTGCATAGTGGTATTTGTGAAATATCCTGCACCTTATTCGATAAGAAAAGAGCCGAGATCCCTTTACCGGGAGTGACCTCTTTATCAAAACTACTAAAAGCCTTAAAATCACTCCATTTAAAATCACTTGATTCTACAACGATATCAAGTTCATTAAGCAAAGAGTTTTCTTAAAAACCTATTATAGCCCTCCGTCATTTCAGATAAATACTTCATAGTATTCGTGCTACGTTTGTTGGCCTGCGTAAAGACGTAGTATGCGGTAGCTATTTATGCTTATCTGCTAAGGCATATGATGCGATTGAGTTAGGGTAGTCGTGCGACATTGTTGGCATGCGTCAAGGGTCGTGCGGGTGGGTTTAATTCAATCGGGAAATGTACGAGTTGAACTTGACTAGCGGATTATGGTTTGTTGGCCTGCATCAAGGTCATAGGACACCAGGGGCAAAATATTATCGGGAATTTCAAGTGTTGAAATTTGCAATGAGATTGCACACCTTCTATGAGATAGTTGGATCCCGATACCCACTACGAGTAAGAGTTACTCCTGGGAGAGTTTTACACATTACAATTAACCGATCAAGTAGGTGTCTAGAAAGGTGTCAACGAGGTTACGCCCCTGGGAAAACAAGGTTTATTTTAATTAGGTCCGTGTTAAAGCATGGAGAACCTCCCTCAAAGTACCGGCACTGGCCTGGATGAAAGATTGGCGAACTTGTAGGGTGTAATTAATCTCGGCTAGTCTTTCCTTTTAGGGTTTGAAGGAAGATTTGATAAAAACAGTGGGAGCCATCCTGATTAGATAAAGTAATAACCAATATAATCTTGCAAGAGCATACGCTGAGTGTTTTCTTCTCTCTCTCTCCAGGTAGCGACCATGTCACGCCTTAATCAAGATAATAATATGGATGTATTGACCAAACCAGCTTATTATACTGAGCTAGGGGAATGTTGGTCCCGCTCCAACTTATAATTGTTATAAGACCGAGCAGGAAATAAGGCAGGATTCCCGTGCCGCCCAAACGAAGAAAGTACATGATGATGCATCTTCTTCGGGTGTCTTCAATACCGAGAACTGTTTCTCAGTATCCTCTACGTCCTGGGTATGAGATACCGGATCAGGATCCCACATATGTAATCTGTTACATGGGCTACAGATAGGTAGAGAATTGAGAACGGGTGATAAGTTTCAAGAGTTGGAAACGGTGCGTGTGTTGCATTCAAGTTGTTGGCAGTTATCACCCTGTATTACCAAATTCATTGATTCTGAACGAATGTTATTAGATACCGAACCTGATATACAACATCTTGTCGGTCTCTTTATTTAGTAAAGAAGGATATAATTTTGTATTGTTGGATAATGTTTTGAACATTTCCTATATCAAGAGTTGATCGGTTCAGGCACATTATCTAAAAGCATACACGTTCTAAATCAAACCATAATTCTTAACGTACAGAATACACACAAGAGGAAGAGTTTAGAAATGAACGAATCCTTCTTGAGGCATTGTAGACTAGGTCATATCAATGCGACCCTACTAGCTGAAGTTACATAAAGATGCATATTTAAATCAGTTTGAATTTACATCTTGTGAAACTTTCCAGTCATGTCTCAAAGATAAACATGACCATAGTTCCGTTTATTAGAAACAGAGAGAAAGAGAGAGTTAGTGAACTCTTGGGATTGATACATGATGATGTATGTAGGTCCCCTGTCTACACATGCCAGAACCGGTTCTTTGTACTTCATTACATTCACTGATGATCTCTCAAGATTCGGACATATGTTCCTGTTGAAACACAAGTTTGAAGCTTTTGAGAAATTCAAAGAATATAAGTCAGAAGTAAAGAACCACAATGGGTATAAGTATTATGTCCTTTGATGTGATCAGGGAGGTGAATACTTGAGCACGGAATTCCTGGACTATTCTAAAGGAGAATGAGATTCTCTCTCAGGATTACTCCTCCGAATACATCACAACATGTTGGTATATCGGGGAGGAGCAATCGCACCCTATGTGATATGGCATGTCTATGATGAGTACTGCTAAGTTGCCTATTTCCTTTTGGGGGTTATGCACTTGGGAAGCTGCATACCTATTGAATAGGGTTTCAACCAAATCAGATGCCTACCACTCCATATGTGATATGGTATGGGAAGAGCCTATCTTTTAAGGATGTTAAGATTTGGGGTTGTCCGGCCTGTGTCAAAAGCAAAATCCGGACAAGCTCGAGGTAAGATCAGTTCTGTGGAAGTTTGTTGGATATCCTAAGCATTCGCAAGGGAATATCTTCTACCACACTGAGGAGCAAAATGTGTTTTGTTTCTCAGCATGCCACCTTTTGGACAGGGAATTTCTTGTGAATAAATTAGTGGTCATGAAGTAGAACTGGAAGGAGTTCCAGCTATACAGACTACAACTGATAATTTGGTAGAACCGAAGGATTCAATAGTTCCCGACGAATCTCAGCCTCTCCGTCGATCTGGTAGGGTTCCTCACCCACCTGAGAGATACTTCGGTTTTCTCTATGACAGTGGGGGCGAGGATTGCATCATGAGATGATGACCTAACCAGTTTTGAGCAGGCCATCAAGAGTGGTGACTCTGTGAGAATGGCTGGATGCTAAGAGATCTGAGATGGAATCCATATACAACAATAAAGTATGGACTTTGGTTGCTATATCTGAAAGGTTAAATCCCCATCAGGAGCAAGTATATCTTGAGAAGATTACTTGGTGTACATGGAAAAGTTGAGACTTTCAAAACTAAGGCTTGTTGCAAAAGGTTCTCGTCACTGACCAGGTATGGATTATGATGAAACCTTTTCTCCGGTAGCTATGCTTAAGTCCATCCGGATCCTACTTGACATTGCTACATACCATGACTACGATATCTGGCAGCTGGGTGTCATGACTGCTTTTCTAAATACTGATTTAGAAGAGAGCGTCTATAAGTACACAGTCAGAGGGCTTCATAGACAGTAGGAGCAGCGAAAATGTGTGCAAGTTGCTTTATGGGTTAAAGAAGGCATCGCGGAGTTCGATCATCTATTTTGATATGGTAGTCAAAGAGTTTGACTTCATCAAAATAGTAGATGTACCTTGTATACACAAAAAGGTAGTAGGGAGTATGGTGGTGATCCTCGTATTGTACGTGGATGACATACTCTTGATAGGAAAGGAGTTTCCTATGCTACACTCGGTCAATCTCCTTTATCACAAAGATTCTGCATATAGGATCAAGGTGATACCTCTTAAATCCTGGGTTTATGAGATAGATCTAAGTGGATGTTAGGATTCTCACTAGGTGTAGTGAGTTGGTATCAATCGATCCTGGGGAGAGTCACTGGATTGCTTCCAGGGTGGTAAGGACGATTGAATGTCAGTCACAGGCATTGTCTTTACCATCGGTAGAGGGACGGTATGTTGGAAGAGTTCCAAGCTAGATACCGTGAAAAACTAGACGATAAAGGCTGAATACATTGCTACCAAGGATGCTACCAAAGAAGCAGTCTGGATATATATAAGTTCATGAGATAAACTTCGTTCCTACCATTGTGTGACAATGGAGTTGTGGCTCAGGCCTAGGAACTCCCGTCCCATCAGTGATCCAGACATATTCTTAGGCAGTATCACCTGATCATGGAGATGGATGATCTCCAGGGAGATCGAGGTTAGGAGAGTAGACACAGAGGACAACAGCACGGATCTACTCACAGAGGCCTTTTCCCAATAGAGACTTTTATGGGATGGTTGAGTATGAGATACTTCAACCACTACTGATTGTTGGATATGAGATACTACAACAGATGGCCCTAGTGCAAGTGGGAGATTGTTAGTAATATGTATGCCCTAGAGGCCATTACTGTACATACGATGAATATTGTAGTGGATGCTTGGACATATATAGGGAGGACTTTCTTGCTCGATATGATAATATGCTATCTGGTTGCTCTTTATCTTAACATGTACACTAAATGTCTCTATGTTACATGTTGGTAAATCCCTTAGGATGAGTACTTGACTACCAGGATTATGATGCAGATCATAGTAGTGGGGACAGTGTAGTCGCCAAGTACATCCTTCAAATGTTCCTAGTCGTGTGTGTATCGAGACAGGGAATCGATACACCAGAGCAGATTAGCGTATAGCTTCTCGACCCATGTAGATGGGCGATGGATGATCCCATATCCATTGGTGTTGACATCAGAGACAGTATACGGGTGCTCAGTGGAGACTGGGTACACTGAACGGACTCTCCGAGAACTCCCAGATGGTACTATACCTCACGTCAGATGGAAGTTCTCTGGTGACACTGGTATAAGTTAGTCTGTAGATCCGAGATCATCATAGAGTCTTGTGTGATTCCCACTGTGCTTTGATTTCTACCTTACCACATTCAAGAAAACGTGCAAAACTACTGATAACTGGTATAAGTGTTATCAGTAGTTTCTCGACCCGTTATGAGCTTTATATCGACACGAATTATCGAGTTACTGGGGTCTGACGTTTAGCACCCCTAGACGAGATATGCGACATATCAGATGAAGAGAACGGACTGTACGGTAGTGTTACAGATTGGATTCGCAGGAGTGTGAGCAGGCTTGCTTGTTGATCTTCTGATCGCTTAATACCTAGGTGGCCGTTATGTTTTGCAGACCGCTTGCGGCTTATTGGTGTTTGATATGATCATCACCTACTGCCGGCGTATTGACGAGTCTTTAGAGTCCTACACAGAGGTTTCCTGGCTCAAGCGAAACGGAATAGGAGCACATATGTGATATGTGCGGGACCGAGATTGATACGATATGAGATACCGTATTCTATTCTCGCGATATGTGATATTGGTCGGTTATATATGATATAGCCGGGTTATCGGATCAAGTATTGATTCGATAAGATGATTCATTTGATATTAGTCGGTTATATGTGATATAGCCGGATTATTAAATCAAGAGTTGATTTAATAATTTAATGTATAATTATATATTTGATATATTACATTAAATTAACTAATATTAAGCTCACTTATAATTTCTTTTTCTCACTTTATGCATAAGTATATATGTGATATATATAAGTGTACATTATTTTGTGTCATGCTTGATGATACATGCAACAAAGGTGTGTGTATGAATTACACCATACTTGGTTTAATCCTAGGGTTTTTAATGGATTAAGTAATTCAAAACTAAAGTCTTTTGTCATGGCAAGAAGCTTTGAGAAGCTTGGATTTGCATTGACTAAAGTCCACAAGTTTTGTTTTGCCTTAAGATATTTATAAACCCAACCAATTAAACCTAGCCATGGTTAACTCTCTACAAAGGTTAACATATGATGTTAACTCACCTAAGGTTGCCATTCTCACTTGAATAATTTTCATATGAGTTCATTCTTCTTCTTCTTCCTCGAAGCTTTCTAGCTTCAATGGAGATGTGAGATAAAACGCGAGAAAATCAATTCTAAAGTGAGCCCACTTCCTACTTCATCATCCTATACTACTTGCCATTTAGTATAGGGTGTTTGCTTCACTAATTCCATGATTAGTGAAGAGATAGCTCGGGTTAGTGTCTCCTCGACGTAGATCATCTTCGGTCTCGAAGACTTCTAAGCAAGCATGTTCGTTTCTTCAAAGGAGCCTCTTAAGAGTCCGGAGTTCACGATCGCAGCGAAGGGACTACTACACGGAGCTAATGAAGTGAAGGAACGGTCTACAAAGGTTGTATTCCTTGTTCACTTTTAGTTGCAAAGTGTTTGCATTTCATTTCCGTCGGATTTCTAGTATACGATTCTAGGGTTAGGGTTAGCTAGAACGGCAAAAATTTGAATTTGGCATGGATGATGCCTCCCAAAACCTTGCTTATGTCCTAGGGAACCCTGCACCTAGTGTATGATATTATGATAATGATACCAGATGAATAATGAGGTATATGTGATATTGACCCATACCCTGATTTTGAGATGTCGTACGATGGATTTTACCGTACGAGGTATAAATATGATGATTGATTCCCACTCTTGACTTGAGGATGTCTCATTATATATTTTATCATACGTGACGCTATTGAGGCGGGATCACCGACTACTAGATATATCGACTCGGACTTAGGTTGATTTCCTTACCTTTTCGACTAGTCTTTTTGTTTAGTCCTGTAGTTATTTGGTAGAGGTTAGATTGGGCTCGAGTCATACTTATTTTCAGAAATTAACGAATCGTGAGTATTTTCGAAAGACAACCCGAGGAACATTACGGATTTCAAAGGACGTACCTTTTCTTAAAAGCACCGTAGCCCTATTTTCTTAAAACCATGGTTCATACTATTTTAAATACCAAAACTGTATGACTCACATATAGAAATTCATATTCTTAAGTGTTGTGTTTACTATTCATGCGCCGTTATATTCATGTTCTCATCGCATTGCATGCCCATACCTGTGTTTCTTTTGTTATTATGAACCCATGTTGTCGGACACCAGCATAATTACCGATGATGCGTATGCTCCACATACACTTGCTTGCCGGCTCACACACATCATCATCGGTAATTTCCATGTCACGTACACTCTAGAAAATATTACTTCATGGATATAACTGCTTGTAGATAGTTCCGATATCTAATTACTATGCTAGTTTAAATATTGCATTCTCTGCTTAAATACCATGCATGCATATGTATTCATTTGTCATGCGATATCATGGAGCTTTATGCTAATATTCACTGTTCACTGACTCGTGATTTTGAGATTTCAGATCTTTTATGAGATTTCTGGATTTGGGAAACCGCATGTGAATGTTTATAAACTTATGATTTGTTTTAAAGAGAAAGATGCGGTTTTCCTTGATATGATGTTTTCTCGATTTTGAGATAGTTACGGGCCGATCCTGTTCATGTAGAGCCCGAGATATTGAGATTTGATGATATGGGCCGATCCTGATCATGCGGAGCCCATGGGCCGATCCAGTTCATGCGGAGTGTGAGATATTGGGATTTGAGATGGTTATGGGCCGATCCTGTTCATGCGGAGCCCGAGATATTGAGATATTGGGATATTGGGATATATATTTTGTGTCGATGCGTGATACGGATTCTCTGTTGATTTCATTGATGATATTTCGGTTTTATACAAAAATCTCACTGAGATAAGAAAACAGTTTCTCATTCATGATGTATTTTGCTTTCATTTTTAGTGCATTCGTACATCATATATGTGACATGTTGCTACCCGAGGCACTGACACGAGCACTTGGTATTACACTTATGTATAGATGTTTACCCTTGCCATTATTAGACGCTTCAGGTTATATTTTGAGGATATTATTATCGTATGACCTAGGAGAGAGTAATACATGCGATTTCTTCTCGGTGATGTTTTCTACTCACGAGTTGGCAACTCACCCCCGTTGTGCTACAGTTTCTGTCATGCCCCGCTTCCCGGTGTACGGCCAAGGGGACGGGACGAGGCCGCTACGTATTTACTCTGAAGTAAATACGCTAAGCGTATCTAAGCAATATAAAAGGAAATGTACATAAGAGACAAATGTAATGAAACAACAACTTTATTTATTCATATTCTTTTGTACAATACATGGAAAAATAAATACAACTGAATGAAAGCAATGCCTAATAGTGGCATAACAGAAATGAAAATTACTGAAATAAAAGTGTGTACAATGAAGCTAGAGCTCCGGGTCGTAGGAAAGTTTGTCCAAGTCCTCACTAGTAGGCTCGATCTCCTGAGTGTCCAGAACACCTGACAACATTCCAAAGAAGAAAGAGAAGGAATGTCGTCAGCGAACAATCTGTCGGTAAGTCCCAAAGATAAGAGAGAAATAAAATAGACAGAAAGAGAAGGTACCTTTTAAAGTTGTAATATATGGTTAACACCGTTGTTTGTAGCTTGGTACAGAAGGATGTCAGTGTATACGAGAGGAGTCTCTATATGCTAGAGACTAGGGAAAACGGAATGTACAAGGCTCTTTTATACAACCCGGAACAACAGCAATTAGATTCAGGTTAGGTGTCTTAATCTTGCAGTCTCGTGCCACTTTTAACACCTTCCGTACCAATCTACCTCTTAAACCCCACGATGTCTTGATTGTATTGTTTGTATTGTATTTCAACCTGTAATTGAATTGTAATATAGATTGTTTATTTGGATGACTTGCCGAAACCATGATATCAGTAAAATGGATGTATTGGAGAATCATGGATGTAACTGGAGAATCATGTAAATGGAAGTATATCCATAGTTCGGTTCAGTCAATACAGATTGAATAAATTGAATATATGGATTCATGTTGAATTATAATATTGTAGATTGTACTTGAATCATATTCAAGTTAGATTATTAAGAAGTGACTCAGTCTGAGTCAGCACAATTAGAAAAGAAATAGAAGTCCTGATTGTTTTGATGTTATCGGTAACCGCTGCACATGGGCGGCAGGATTTGTGTCTTTTTCAAAGACGATTACCGTGTTGATAACACCGTTGTTAAGTTTTCTACCTTAAATATGCAAGCACCCACTTCTCCGGCTCCTTGAGGCTCAAGAGATTGGTCCCGCTTAAATCTATATTTAGTAGGGTCCTTAGGGTAATTTATAAAACTTGAGGGGTTTTATGTAAAAATAATTTGTATACTTTTCAAAATACACCCCAAGTATTTAATTATCGTCTTTAGAGTTATCATAGATGTAGATTTTATATTTGTGATATTTCTAGTGAAAATAACCTAATTTCATAATACATGGTATTTAATTGTAATATTGAACTTGTACAGAATTCATGGTATTTTAATGTAAAGTGATCCTTGTGATTTTAGAAAGAGTTGGAATATTTTTATTATCACAAAATAGATATTTTAATGATACATATATATATATATATATAAAAATAATTTTAGTATATATTATATTTCTAGAAATCTTATTTTCTTAAGATATTCGTATTTTAAATCTTCGAGACCGAATGCTTCTTGCGGAGGTCTGAATCTCGCACTACTAAGCCCAGGGATGTGTGATAATCCGCACCATCCCAGTCGGGTTCCTCAAAGTGGGTTGTAGCGGTGCTTTGCAAAGATTTGTAAAATACTTAATCTTTTAGAAAACGGTTTTATTAGTAAATGGTATTTATTTGAAAGGTTTCGCTTTCCTGTATTCTATGTTCCCGAAAGATATTGTGCTATGTTACATATGAGTATTGTGAGGAGGTAAGTCATTATCTCGTGATCTACTTAAAGGTATAGCAATATTGTGATGTTTTAATGTCGAAATGAAACTACATGGTATTTTACTGAAAAAGAGCGGTAAAAGTTACAAAAGGATATAGATTGTCATGAAATTTGTTCAACATGTTTGTTAATGATTAATAGTCAACATGTAATGGTTTGGTATGATTTTATTTAAGAAAATGTTGAATTTTTAGAAAGAACCGAATCGGAAATCGGATTAATTCCGATTCCGTCGGGTTTTGGAATTTCGTATTTTTAGAATAGCAAAGTGAAGAAGGAGAAGGGACTTACGGGTTTAGAGATTAGAAGAGAGGAAGAGGGAACGGTAGGAGGCGCCGGTGCGTCGTTTCGTCGCCGGGAGCTCCTAGGATTGTCGTCGGAAAATCGCCGAAGCTTTCGCCCCTTTTATTAACTTCAATTGCACACTAATTCTCTAGAGTTTTCTTGAGAGTTTTGATCAGAATTTTGGAGTGAGGGGTGTGTGTTTAGGGGTTGTATTTATAGGGTAAGGCTGGAGTTTACGGTAGGTGAAAGGTTTAATTGAAAAAATGTAATAAAATGTAATAAAATGGAGTAATTAGGGTTTTTAAAGAGGTGCTGTTACTGATCCAGGTAAATAAAGTATGCAGGTGTACAGGGGAGAGCAAAAGGAAAAACTCTGCAGTTGGTGACTCGGCGGTCCGGCCGAGTCCGGCCGGCGGCGGCGGCCCGAGTCGGCCGATCCGCCGGCTGATTCGGCGGAGTCCGGCCGATTCCGGTGGCCGGAATCCCCCTTGCCGGTTCATTAACTTTCTGGTATTGTTAGTTTATCATGTGTAGTGGAGGTTTTACGAGTTATGCACATGTAGACTCTTGGTATTCTAAAAATTCAAAATAAAACAATATTAAAAATAATGTGGGATTTGAACTCTGGTGGCTTGGTTCAACAGTGCAAAGTCTTACCAATGAGCTACAAGCTCTTGTTTGCTATTAAAAAGCAAAAAAAACTTACATCTTTTGCTCAGGCAAAAATACCCCTTTCTGTATTGTATTTGAAAAATAGTACAGAAAGTTGTACAGAAAGTTTAGGGTTGTTACAGTTCCTTGCAGGTTTGGCCGTACAGATTTCATTGTGGCTTGCTGGCACACTTCTTCCTTCCGGGTAATTGCTTGATAGGTGGGTTCAGTTGTATCGTGACCACCGTTGCACTGTATATATTTCAGTTGTATCTAGTAAACTCCATCAACCAGACTTGTATTATTTGATAGCCTTAGAAGACCAGTATATATTCTTTCGACCTTAGAGTCGCACGCTTATATTATTGTGGTTCTTCTTTGGTTTTCTTTCTGAGTTTGATCCTCGCCCTTCGGCGTTGTATATTATACTGCTTGCATGGTTGTTTCCACCAATTGGCGAAGAGCTAGCTCCCGCTTGGGGGATGCCTTTATTTATTATGTATATTATTCATGTTTGTACCCGTTTGGGGCCAGTATTTACAAAGGAAACTCTGCCGAAATTTTTGGAAAAGAATTGATGTTTTAAAAATGCTTACTGCGGCTTATTTTGATAAAACACTTGCTTTAAAACTAAGTTTTTCCTTCACTCTCTTTTCAAATGGTTTATATTTTCTGGGCTTTTGTTTTACTTGAATTAGGTGGGGTCCTATAGACTTCACATGATTCAAGTGTCAGTCACGTGCTATTTCAGGTCGTGACAAAGTCATACCAATTATATTCATGGTTCGAGTCAAATTGGTTCAAGTGTACATACTGGGTTTAAGTATTCATGATTGAGTCTTGTCAAGATCAATTAAATTCTAACATGTAATGATTTAATCATAAGTCATATAAATAAAAATAAATAAGCAATCACAAGACATGATATGAGATAAGTATACAAGTAACGTCCAAAACAATGTTGTAAATATGTAATATGTATGACTAGTTAATCAAGTCATTTAAAATCAGAATATAAACGAAAACATAGCCTTAAGTGTTATGCACACGTGAGTTTCAGTCTCGCCTAAATACGAATACCAGTTTGGGAGATATACACGTTTTTGTATCGTCGCGCAAAACAGATCAGAATCTGTTCAGCACCGTTATATATTTTTAAAACGCAGTTTGAGTTAATTTTCATCAGGTTTTAGGTTACGAAGATTAATAGAAAATTGTAGGTCTTTCGACGTAATTATCCAAAACACTAAGATTCACGTGATTTGAATTTTTAAAGCTCTAGTTATGATCATTTTAATAACAGCGTTTAAAACAGAAATTCAGATTTCGGACAGAACCTATATGTTATATTGCAAAGCTTATATCGGGTTTTTTCATTCGTTTATAAGTAATATAATATACAGGAAATTATAGTTCTATCAATTGCGCATCTATACATCCAAATTTTGTCACGAACGGATATCGGGAGTTCGAGTTATGTCCTATTTAAAAATAGTATACGAATCAAGACAGATCTTGTCCAGATTCGTCGCTTAATATTATAACATAGTTTTCTATATTTTACGTCAATTTTCAGTAAAAACTTAAAGCTAAAAAAATCTATATATTTCTATTTGGATATTCAAAACATCTGAAAACACTTAATTTGGATCAGCGATTAAAGAGTTATGATCTCTCGAAGAATACCCATATTGGCAGTTTTTTGGTTTTAAAAACAGTGAATAAAAAATTATGTAACTCCTAAACCGTTATTCGGTTTGATATGAAATTTTTACTGTAGATTTGGAATTATATCTATTATTTTATACTGATGTTCCAAGAATTTCCAAAAGTGGAAATTAATTTATAAAAATTATTTTAAAGATAAAGGTTTTGTAAGATCGTATTTGAAAATGATAAATCTATTGTATTTATTTATAACTTTGTTTTCTTGTATGCAAAAATAAATATAAGTAAATAAAATTTCAGCAATAAATAATATGAATTAACATATGTGAAGCAAACATATGATCCGATCAAGATTAACCGTTTAAAACAATAATACTTAATATGTTATCAACCATTGCATGCAAGATTTTATAATTAAACATATATACTTTATTTCAACCATTTTTTTTAACAAAAAATTTTATCATGAGACTAACTAGTTATCTCAATATTCGGAGTGATGGAGGCATGGTAAAGAGATGAATTTCAAGTAAAGAAAAGAAGGAGGAGGGGGGACTTACAGCTTGTGTGAATCGGTATAACAACCGGCTCACCGTTTAGATAAGATCTTCAACCGAGTTTTTGAAACTTGATAGAACCGGTGCTTCTCTAAGCTTAAGGGAAAAGAGATTTTATTTTATTTTTAGAATTGATCAAAAGAAAATGGCTAAGGTGGGATGGAGAAGTGATGAAGAGAGAGATAGGAAATGATAGAAATTTGAGATGAAGAAAAGAAAGAAATAGAAATGTGAGATGAAGAAAAGAAAAAAGAGTGATATAAGAAAAAGGTTTAAGGACAGAATAATTCTAATAAATTATAGCTCATAACCATTCTAATTATTTTGGGTGTTAGAAAGAAGATGAAATGAAAAGTCTCATTTGTAGGTTATGAGAAGGATAAAAATTGATAAAAAAAATAATTGCAAGAATGGGGATTTGAACATGTGACATTTGGAATAACAATGTAAGGACTTAACCAATGAGCTATAAGATTGTTAATGCATATATTTAATTAGAATTAAATATATGTTGTTGCTTGAAAAGAAAGTGGGCTTTTGAGCTCATAGTTTTATAAAAGAAAATGAAAATGAGATTGGGTTTGGGTTATGGGCTGGGTTAGGTCTCGCATTTAATTTGAAATAGGTTAAGATTTAGTTTTAAAAAATGGGGTTCGGAAAAATAGATGGAACAATAAAATAATATATTTAATATAAAACAAAATATACAGAAAATACTAAGAATAAATAAATACAATATTTTAGTAAAGAAAGAAAATACGAAGTTATAGTAATATCGGGGTCGTTACATTCTACCCTTCTTAAAATAATTTCATCCTCGAAATTACTCAAAAAGGATGTTGCAACAGAGTAAGGAAACAAGATTGGGGTGATGTTGTTGCGTTTTGTCATTGCATTCCGTCAGTTGATACTCTAAGTAATCGCGATAAGACTACTAGGAAGACGAGAAAATGCTGTTAAGATAATTCAATAATAGTTTACAAGAAAGCCGCAAGCAAGTACTCGAATAGAAGAAAAATAATTATGGATAGAATTCAAGAATGGTACAATGATAAGGATGAAAATCGAATTTAAAAATCAAGGAAGGATATAAGTTAACAAAAAGATAGGATTCGATAATTAAGAATAAGGATACATAGTAGAATATAGCTCAATCAAGAGAAAAGAGAATCAAATGCAGGACTCTAAGCCACTCAAGTAAAGTTCCGTATTGTAACTATGCTGCAGTTCATAATTATAATCATATAATTCTATTTAAGTCACTCAAATTCTACTATCAGAGTCAATGATAGAAAACAATAAGGAATGTAACAAGAACCCCGCTTCTCAAAAGAAAGGTAACGACATGTCGGCATATGACAAGCCCGCGACGTATTTATTCCGAGAAGCTCATTTCTCGAAACAAAAACGCTAAGCGTATATAAGCAATATAAAATGATAAGAAAAGACATGATAATGAAAATCCAACTTTATATATTTACATTCTCTACTTTCACAAGTTTCAAACTGAATACATGATTTTTGAAAACAAAAAGGCATAAAAGAAAGTGCCTAAACAATTAGTATACAGGAAGTAAAAGCTGAAAAGAAAGAACTAGTTGTCGGTCTGCTCCGTAAGCTAAGAGTAATCCTGCTGATTCGGCTCGATCTCCTCAATCTCTAGATTATCTGACGAATATTCCAAGGAAACAAAGAAATGTGTAGAATGCCCGTCAGCGAACTTGCGCTCGGTAAGTCCCCAAGAAAGGTGTGATGTGAAAGTATATAAATGAATATGCAAGATGACATGTGATATAGTATGAATGGAAATAAAACATGAACTAGTATAACATAGTAATGTTAATGACAATTATGTAAGCATGGTAAACAAGTATAGCATGACCGTGGAGTGTAGGTGTAGTGAATATGAAGTGAATGTAAGTGTCCTAAAAGCTCTCTAAAAGGGTAAAAATAACTAACGTGAGTTCAAGTGTGAATATCAACCAATCTCAAAAGTATTCTCGAACCCAAGTCTATCGTCTAGGGGTAAGGAATCACGGGCCCAAAATAACAGGACTTCAATTGTTATTGAAGTATTCCAAACCCAACAGGCTATCATCCAGGGGCTTGGAAACAGGGGCCCTCATTCGTAAATTCGTGATTTGTACCGTTTCAGCCTGGTACCACAGCAATATGATTTGTACCGTTTCAACTCATTACTACCGCAACATGATTTGTATTGATGGGACTCATGAGATTCCGTTGGATTCATACTCAAACTACCCCAACACCCCGTGTTTATTAGTTTATGATTAATGTTATGAGTCTTGATCGAATCCATGAATACAAAAGGTGATGTATGATATCAAGTTTTCAAAATTGATTTCTTTTAGTCATGTCAAGTGCAAGTCATACCAATTGTATTCATGATTCGAGTCAAATTGGTTCAAGTGTACATACTGAGTTCAACTATTCATGATTGAGTCGTGTCAAGATCAAGTCAATTCTAACATGTAATGATTTAATCACAAGTCATATAAATAAAAATAAATAAGTAATCACAGAACATGATATGAGATAAGTATATAAGTAACGTCCAAAATAATGATGTAAATATGTAATATGTACAACTAGTTAATCAAGTTATTTAAAATCAGACTATAAACGAAAACATAGCCTTAAGTATTATGAAGACGTGAGTTCCATTCTCGTCTAAATACGACTACCGGTTTGAGAGATATACATGTTTTCGTATCGTCGCGCAAAACAGATCAGAATCTGTTCAGCACCGTTATATATTTTTAAAATGCAGTTTGAGTTAATTTTTATTAGGTTTCAGATTACGAAGATTAATAGAAAATTGTAGATATTTAGACCTACTTATCCAAAACACCAAGATTCACCTGATTTGGATTTCTAAAGCTTTATTTGTGATCATTTTAACATCAGCGTTTAAAACAGAAATTCAGATTTCGGATAACAACTATATGTTATATTGAAAAGCCTATATCGGTTTTTTTTCATTCGTTTATAAGTAATATAATATACAGGAAATTATAGTTCTATCAATTGTGTATCTATACATCTAAAGTTTGTCACGAACGGACATCAGGAGTTCGAGTTATGTCCTATTTAAAAATAGTGTGCGAATCCGGAGAGATTCTGTCTAGATTCGTTGCTTAATATTGTAACACAGTTTTCTATCTTTTACGTCGATTTTCAGTAAAACCTTAAAACTAAAAAAATCTAGATCTTTCGATGTTGATATTCAAAGCATCTGAAAACACTTAATTTGGATCAACGATTAAAGAGTTATGATCTCTCGAAGAAGACCCTTATTGGCAGTTTTCTGGTTTTAAAAACAATGAATAAACAATTATGTAACTCCAAAACCGTTATTCGGTTTGATATGAAATATTTACTGTAGATTTGGAATTATATCTATTATTTTATCCTAAAGTTCCAAGAATTTCCAAAAGTGGAAATTAATTTATAAAAATTATTTTAATGATAAAGGTTTTGTAAGATCGTATTTGAAAATGATAAATCTATGGTATTTATTTATAACTTTGTTTTCTTGTATGCAAAAATAAATATAAGTAAATAAAATTTCAGCGATAAATAACATGAATTAACATATGTGAAGCAAACATATGATCCGGTCAAGATTAACCGTCTAAAACAATAATACTTAATATGTTATCAACCATTGCATGAAAGATTTTATAACTAAACATATTTAATTTATTTTAACCACTTTTTTTTACAAAAAACTTTATCATGAGACTAGCTAGTTATCTCAAGATTCGGAGTGATGGAGGCATGGTAAATGGATGAATTTCAAGTAAAGAAAAGGAGGAGGAGAGAGGACTTACAGGTTGTGTGAGTCGGTATAACAACCGGCTTACCGTTTAGATAAAATATTCAACTGAGTTTTTGAAGCTTGATGGAACCGGTGCTTCTCCAAGCTCAAGGGAAAATGGATTTTATTTTATTTTTAGAATTTATCAAAAGGAATTGGCTAAGGTGGGATGAAGAAGAGATGAAGAGAGAGATAGGAAATGATAGAAATATTAGATGAAGAAAAGAAAGAAGAGTGACATATAAAGAAGGTTTATGGCCACCATAATTCTAATAAATTATAGCTCACAACCATTCTAATTATTTTAGGTGTTAAAAAGAAGATGAAATGAAAGGTCTCATTTGTAGGTTATGAGAAGGATAAAAATTGATTAAAAAAAAATAATTGCAAGAATGAGAATTTGAACATGTGACTTATAGAATAACAATGCAAGGACTTAACCAATGAGCTATAAGCTTGTTCATGCATATATTTAATTAGAATTAAATATATGTTGTTGCTTGAAAAGAATGTGGGCTTTTGGGCTCATAGTTTTATAGAAGAAAATGAAAATTAGATTGGATTTGGGTTATGGGCTGGGTCAGGTCTTGCGTTTAATTTGAAATAGGTTAAGATTTAGTTTAAAGAAATGGGTTTGGGAAAAGTAGATGGAATAATAAAATAATATATTTAATATAAAACAAAATATACGGAAAATACTAAGAATAAATAAATACAATATTTTACTAAAGAAAGAAAATATGAAGGTATAGTAATATTGGGGTCGTTACATCTCTTCACGGTGAATCTGCACTTAAGCTATAGTCTACGTAACTATAAAATTGCAAAACTACTTAGTTCCTTCAACGACACCAAGTACATTATGTTAAAGGTTTTCTTCAAAACCAGTCGTAGCCCTCTGTCATTTCATAAAGTAGAGTACTTAGTATTCGTGCTACGTTTGTTGGCCTCTAGTCAAGGCGTAGTGTCACGACCCAATTTAGGAACGTGACCGGCACTTAAACCACGTGACATCAACAGGCGTAACGCAATTTAAGTAAGCCGAAAACCCAAAAATCTAAATCATGAAAAGAAGTAAGTGAAAAAAACCATTGTTAAAACATTTGGAAATCTCAGGTAAAAATTTTAAAGCTTAAGTTTATTTTCTTAAAATTTTTGGCAGCACCTCCTTTGTAAAACTAGCCTCGAAACGGGTACAAATACAGGGTATAAATAAAGCATTCCCAAACGGGAGAAAATCACGCACAAAGGCGGAAAACAATAACCACAAGCAAATATACGACGCCGTAGCGAAGAAATAGACAATAAAAATGAAAACAACATAAAAGAGATAAAGCAACATAAGAAAGGCCGGCTCACATGAGCACGACACCCAGAGTCACATAATATACAATATCGATCCTCATAAACTCGTCTCTAAGTCAATACATGAAAGTGGTAGATGGAGAGTACTAGATACAATGAGATATACAATAGATGTGTTCGGATAACCGCAAACCCACCTACACCAAAAAGGCCTCACAGCCAAACGTAGCGGTATCCGCAGAAATAGATACAATAAGGAGCCCTGCCGCGACTACTCTGAGGGTCAAGCCTGCAAAACACTGTGGCACATCGGAGGTGAGTTGCCGACTCATGAATATAAAATAACATCATACAGATAATCGCAAGTATGCACGAACAACGATAATCTATCACATGTAATCTGATAGCCTAAGTATAGCAATATGGATATGCAACAATCATGAACACGGTACACCATCAAGGTACTACAACTACATGAAAAAATTCATATCAAATAATCCTGAGTGGGATAAAACATAATCATCATCAATGAATCATCATCGTGGAAAAACCCAGTGTCCATCAACGACACCCGAAATCCTAATACCTCAGGCACCGTCACTCTGATCGGCCCTCATATCTATAAATCTCATGGAAGCTGAGTGCCCAACATCGACACTCGAAACATCATGAAAACCCGTGTCCAGCATTGACACGTAAATCCACATAACTCGGGCTCCGTCAGTCTGGGTCGGCCCATGTCCATATCACGACTCCGGTAGGTATCCTCCGGATAACCGCCGGGTCCAAACGATCATCGGTAGATAGTAGTCCCTCTGTCAGGCTCATCGTCTACTGCACAACATACCTTTCTTGCTCCGAGGTACCATACTGGGTCCGTCATGAACCCGCAAACGGACCATCCATATCCTCGAATCGGGTTTCGAAAACCAATCTTAGAACCGAGAAAACTCATGGTGGATGCATCGAAATATCATATCAAGAGAAACCGGGTTTTCAAAACAATGCATACTTTCTTGAAATATAACCACGGTTCTCAAATCCATAAATCACATGAAATCAGTATCTCAATGTGTAAATCCATGAAATACGATGTATGCAACATAGAACAATAATATGAGCATATCAAGAGAAAACCGCTCTTTTAAATGAATCAAGTTTTTAAAGATATCATGCGGTTCCAAAATTCCCCGAAGTCAAATGCAACATCATATAAATGTGTATATGTAGCTATAGCAAGGTATGTATGTATGCATGTATGTATATATGCATGATGCAATTCATATGCACAATAGAACAAGAATTAGCGTCTAAATATTGATAATAATGAAGGCGGTACAATACATATTCCCTTAGTAAGGTGGTACAAGAACAACAGCCTCAATGTCAATAAAGAATGCAGTACCACATATATGTATATGTTGTGCGTATCATGGTAATTACCAACGGTGTGTGTGTGGCATACAATTCAGTGCTCGTGCAACAAGAACCGTCAGTAATGGTGCAGTGTCCAATAGGTACTAAGTCAATGTACAACAAGTGATGGTATGCAAATGATGCTCATGCATAATCAACGCATATGCATATAATCATGTGGCTACAACACCGAATCTAGCCCTCAACGCTTAACGCCATACGGGCGATTCCCCGTCGATGTTAAATCTACTCACCGACGATCTTGAGCTAGGTAAATCCAACCACTTGTTTTCACCTCCTTGCAGCGTCCGAAGTCCCCTCCTGCGATCCTATTATCACACAACACAATAATGTATGGGTTTAGCAAACTACCCAATAATAAACGAACACAACACCGGCTAACGAATCGGTTCCCTCAAGCTAGAAAAGGGTTCGCTTAGCTGCTAAACGCGTACAACGACATCATCAAAATAAATCCACGACTGCAAGCTACCAGAAACACTTAAACTACGTCGGATTAATCGTATCGCACTTTGCCGAAACACTAAAAACTAGCTAAGTGGTCCCAGATTTTGCTACTCAAACAATTAGTAAAAGTTGCAAGTTCCAGGAGACTACAAACAACCCCAGAGACCCCGCGACCAAGACTAGAGACCCCAGTCCCTAATCTGGCCGCAATTTGCGGCCAGAAGCAATATATTTGCGGCCAAGTTCAAATGGAATGGGCTCAGGTTTTTATGATAGCATCTAGGTCTTTAAACTAAGTCTCTGTGATGGCAACTTCTCAAACAAAAACCTGGTTCGATAGCAGATTCACCCGAGACACAACAATTTACCAAAATACGATATTTGCACAAAAACTATAACTTTAGTGTTCTAAACAGCAACTAATAAGCAACACAACATCTTAAAAGCCTAGTTAACAGTTAGATATCACTACCTTGCCAAACTTGCTCAAAAACCCTAGCTTTCCAAGCTCCAAGTCATCTCTAGAGGCTTAACTTGACTTTGTGAGAGTTTTTATAAAGTTTAGTGAAGATTAGGCTTGGGTTTGTGATGGAAAGGTATAGGTTTCAGTTTTGAGGAAGGGAAGGAGAAGGAGAATAATTGAGAATGTGAGAGTGAGGTGAGAAGGAGGGAGTGTATGAGTGAGGGATGAGGGAAATGAGGGTGTGATGTTAGGAGTGAGCCATGCCCCTTTCTCTCTCCTCATTAATACTCCCATGCTTGCCCCATGCCTCATCAACCTTCATTGTCAACTCTCTCTCTCTCTCAAGTCAAAAGAATATACTCTTACTAAATATTAAGTGAAATGGGTTAACATGGCTTAAAGTTGGTTTAGGGTGCCATAGCTACTTAAGCATGGTTAACACCTCCATAACCCCCAAGTTAACATGCACAAGTGTGTGCAAGCTTAAACAAATAATAATAAAATATTAATTAATTTTTATAAAATATGTGAAAACTATTTTGGTTAACTTTTTACTAAAAACCCACATTATTGCTTAATTAACACTAACCGCATTCTAAGGTGTTACAATCTTCCCCTTTAAAGAAATTCGATTCCTGAATTAAAAAATTTTACTATGCATACCTTCAAAGAGATGAGGGAATTTCTTCCACATCTCGCTCTCAGCTTCCCATGTGACCACTTCGCTATTCGGGCCACGCTAAAGAACCTTCACAGATGGCAAGACTTTTGACCGAAGTTTCTTCACCTACTAATCCAATATAACTACCGGCTGCTCGGTGAATGAAAGATCGTGCTCCAGCTGAACGGTCTGGTGCTGAATCATGTGAGAATGGTCATGAAGGTACTTGCAAAGTATCGATACATGGAACACGGTGTGAACATCCAGAAAACTAGGCGGAAGTGCCAAACGATAGGCAATGGTACCAACTCGCTCAAGGATCTCAAAAGGACCCACAAATCTTGGACTAAGCTTCCCTTTCTTCCAAAATCTCATCATGCCCTTCATCGGAGAAATCCGTAGGAATACATGATCCCCCACTGTGAACTCAAGTCTACGACGACGACGGTCGGCATAAGACTTCTGTCTGCACTGGGCTGCTCTCATCCTATCCTGAATCAACTGGATCTTCTCCGTAGTCTCTTGAACTAGCTGGGGTCCCAATATCCTGCCTTCAACAAACAGGCGATCAACATTTTATACCATACAAAGCTTCAAAAGGCGCTATCTGAAATGTCACCTGATAACTGTTATTGTAGGAGAACTCTATCAACGGCAAGTGACGATCCCAACTTGTCACGACCCGAAAGTACGGAACATGACCGGCACTTAAATTACGAAACGTCTCGAGGCATACGTAATCTAAGTAAGCCGAAAACCCAGAAAACCAAACCAAGAAAAGTAGTAGAGTGAAGGAAAAACCAATATAAATCAAGTAGTTTGCAACATACGCCGAAATATGCATTTTAAAATCACAAGTCTTTTCTAAAAATTTCGGCAGAGTTTCCTTTGTAAATACTGACTCCAAACGGGTACAAAACCTGATAAAGCATAATAATGAATAAAGGCATCCCCAAGCGGGAGCTAGCTCTACGTCAATCGAAGGTCACAACCACGCAAGCAATATAATATACAACGACGAAGGGCGAGGATCACAACAGAAAAGGAAACCCAAAACAGCATGAAATCCATAGAAATACAACGCGCGACTCTAAGGTCGAAAGAGTAAACATCAATGGTCTCTATCTCTGAAATAAATACATGTTTGGTTGATGGAGTTTACTAGATACAACTGAAAAAAATAATATACAAGGTATAATGGTGGTCACGATGCAAGAGAACCCACCTACCAAGCAAATCACCCGGAAAGGAAGCAGTGTGCCAGCAAGCCGTAACGAAACCTGTACGGCAAACCTGCAAGAAACTGTGGCACAATGGGGTGAGTTGCCAACTCATGAGTAGAAAACATCTACGAGCAGAAATCGCATGAATAACACAATCCTAGGTCAAACGATCAATAATACACACACACACACACACACACACTCATGAATAAGTCTGAAGAATGATAAAGTGGTAATGTATCATCTATATATGAGTGTAGTTCTAAGTGCTCGTGCCAGTACGTCAGGTAATAACATATCATAATATGAGGTATGAATGCGGTAAAATGAAAATAGAAGACGACAAGAATGAGAAAACCGTTTTCTTAATATAGTGAGATTTTTTGAATAAACATTCAAATATCATCAATAAAATCATCAGAAAATCAGTGCCAAGCATCGACACGAAATATATATCTCAATATCAAGTAAATCTCACATATCTTGTATCCAATATGTATGCAACATTTATGAAGGTACTCTATCAGGTACTACTAATACATGAAGCAATAAATGGTAATGTGTATATGCAATAGTCATGAAAGGTACTCTATCAGGTGCTACTAATACATGAAGCATTGCATATAAAATAAATGTGGGGTAGGGGATATAACATGCCATCCATACATCGGGCACATAGGCCCCTCACATCGACCATAAAGGCCCCTCACATATAGACCATAAAGGCCCCTCACATATCGACCATCACTTATCGACCATAAAGGCCCCTCATATCGACCATAAAGGCCCCACTCATATATAATGAATAAGTAAATTGCATAGATCATCATGATGATATATTAAGTAGGTGTATATATATATATCAGCATCCCATACCGCTAATATATATATATACTATGGGTATACGTATATATTTCAGCGTCCCATACCACTGATATATATACGCAGGGGTAAAACAATCCAGAAAACATCATACGAAACCATATCGCAGTGCGAAATCCATGAATTATAATACATGCAACGTGAAACGATAATATGAGCATGTAACTATATACAGGCATATGTGTAAGTATATTAGTATACAGGTATATATGTCATATGCACAAAGGAATATGAATCAATAACATATAAGCATGCAATACAATGCGAGCAGTAGAATAAATGGTAAATGAATAATAATGCAGCAATAAAGAAATATACATTCCTATATACGAGTCATACAGGTTTTTGGTATTTCAAAGTTGCACGAATCGTGGTGTTTTAGAAAATAGGGCTACGGTGTTTTTATGAAGAAGTATGTCCATGAAAATATTCGTAGTATCCCTTGGCCAGTCTTTAAAATACCCACGATTCGTTAGTTTTTGAAATCGGTATGACTCGGGTCTAATCTAACATCCACTAAGTAAATTACAGATCTAATTAACAAGCTAGTCGAAAGGGTATGGAAACCGTCTAAATCTGAGTCGATATATATATATATATATATAAATATAATAGTCGGTGATCCCTCCTCAATAGTATCACATACGATACAATATACATCATATAATATTCTCGAGTCATGAGTGCGGATCTATCATCAATATAAAGCTCGTACGGTAAATCATCGTACGGCATCCCAAAAGCTGAGTATGGGTCAATATCACATTCATCTCATCAATTCTCTGGTATCCTTATCATCATATCTCATGATCTGAGGTACTGATCTATGTCTAGTACAAATCGATACCATCTATGTATGCATGCACGTGTGTGAAACACTACGTCAAAGGACCCGCTAAAACATCATGTCGTATCTCAAATACGAACCCTGTCATATCACCGATCTCACGGCCTCAAATCCAATCTCATTGACGCATCTCAAATCCCAAGTACTATCCTCAAATCCAGTATATGAACACATAGTCCCATACCCATATGTAAATATACACATTCCTATATACGCACAGGTAAAAGAAAGAATGTATGCAAGTATGTGTGTGCGTGTGTGTGTGGGTGCAACCACTACTCTAGGGTTTCGTAACTAACACTAAACCAATCCAAGAACACCTAGAATCCATCTTTATCATCAATAAACTCAAAGCAACATATAATAAATATATGTGTGTATACGTATTCGTATACATCACTACGAACTGCGGGGGTGCTATACGCCATCCACCCGACTTCCCCCGTAGATATAATCTACTTACCTGCTTCTTGTGTGTCGGTGTCGATGTCGCCTTCATCTTCTTCATCGTATGAAACCCACGTGAAGGTACCTACATAAATAACACAATTGCAATTGCGTATTAAAATCACATCGAAAAACCAAAACGACACGCTAAGGCCTATAGGTTAGAACCTATGGACCACGCCTTCAAACAACCAAGAAACCCTCGATATCGTCGTACAAACTGCGAATGATCGAGCTACAACACAGATACAAAAATCCAGAACGTAAAATACGCAAAACGAAACCTGAATCCAAAACAACAACTATTGAAAATGGTCTCAGATTTCACCCTAGGTCAAATCAGCCAAAGTTGCATATGCCAAGGGTCTAGTTTACTGGAGATGGAGCCATGGAAGAAAAATGAATCAAAATGGTGGGACCCAGGCCGCAATTTGCGGCCATCTAGATTAAATCTGCGGCCTGGTTGGGGAGGCACGGGCTAGGGTTTTGGGTGATGCCTCCTAGGTGCCTGCATGTATCACTGTCCATGCAAAAATATTTTCAGGTGACCCGGGTGTTAGCAGATTTCCAAATACAATCACAGAATCCAAAATTCTTCCGATATCGGGTTTGTAAATCTGTATTCCGGGTCCTAGTCTCTGGTTTGGGTCTCAAATCAATCACCACAGGGGTTGTATATCCTCTAGTAACCCTAATTTCACCTTTGATTTCAACTAAAACCCTAATCCTCAACTCATATTTTCAAACTCCCCAAAACCACACAATATCGGTTACAATTTAAACAAGGATGTGAAAGCAATAGGAAAAGTAAGCTAGTGGTTCAGAAAATACCTCCTTTGGGACCCAAGAATCCCCTGCAGCACCAAAATCGAATTTTTCTTGGTCCATAGCGTAGCTTGCGAGCTTATGCACAAGGTTTGTGAAGAGGAGATGAGGTTTCGGTGTTGTTTTGAGGTTGTATGTAATGGTGAAGAGGAGGTGAAGGGGGAGGAATTGCTGCTGGAGATGGGGCTGCTGCTGGAGATGGAGGGAAGTGAAGGGGGAAGAGAGAGATCCAAAGTCAAGCCTCCCCCCATGCCTAATAAATGCCCCATTCCTCTCTTTCTTTTCTTTCATTTTCTTTCCTTTTCTTTTCTATTCTAAACAAAACAAAACCATACATGATAAAGGAAAACACATGATGGGAGAAAAAATGTAACACAAGTGAAAAAATGATATGGTGCATGTTTTGCACAAAATAAGCTTAATGCGCGATTAGCGATATTTAACCTCGATTAGCACTAAAATAGTGTCAAATAAATCATAAAAACTTAAAATTTGCATAATTCACATAAAACATCCTCTTTTTAGTAATTTCTATAATTTTCCAAATTTTTCCAAATTTATCGGTATTTAATTATACCGAAATATTAAAATATTCATTAAAATTAATATTAAATTATAAAAATTCCCAAAAAATAATATTTTATTTTTTTGAAATGTTACAATCTTCCCCCTTTAAAGAAATTCGGTCCCCGAATTTAAATTTAAACCCCTCAAATACTAAAACATTTCAGTAGAAAGTCCAAGTCGTCGGGGTTCCGAAATCATCAATACAGAATACGCATCATAGCGCAATACATGCGCATGAACAATGAGCAGATAACTCAAAATCAAACCTCCGTCAAGCATCCCGCAATCATCGGAGTCATGGTAAAGACACAAATGTCAAATCCAAAATAAAACCAATATGATATAAATCAGAACTATACATGTAAATAGCTGAAGTAAATGCATGCCAAGTCTTTTTAAGTCGTTGTGCGATGCGCATAACATTGCACAGTGGCGGGGGTCTATTATAATAAAATAACCATATACGTATATATCCTTTGTTTAATATGTACGTTCCGCCGTTTTGAAAACAATTTAGAAGGGTTTCCTTGTTTTAAACGTTTCGTGTCATATCGGACACGTAGGTAAATACTGAGACTATAGCTCGCTTTTTGGAAATCCTTTCGATAACTATCAATGCAAGAAAAGTATATCCAGGCACTGTCCTCTGACTAGTCCTGCTCAGTACGAAAACAAATAGCAAATATCATAAAAACGTACTGGTCCATAAGGAATAAATCCCAAAAATATGCATATAAATTATACGTGCGTCTGGTACGCACGGAAATCAAAATCCATATATGTGCCATACATGTGCACAGAAACATCATCTAGGTGCAACATGTGTGCACGAAACATGTGCCAAGGGCAATGGGCGTGCATGATAGCAAAATCAGGTGCATCTGACATGCACAAGAAATCCCGATTTAGTGCATCTGGTGTGCACCAAAATCGTATCTCAAAACATGCGCTCAACACGCGCAAAAATCCAAATCAAATGCACGGAATGCAAGAAATCAACATCAATATCAAAATCAAAATCGACGGTATACTATACGGCTCAATCCAAATCAGGTATACCGCGGTGTATAAGCTCACAACCATGTGCATCAGCGTGCACAAATCAAATCAAAAAACTAAAAGTGCATGAAAACTATGCTGGAAGCGTAAATCAAATCACCGGCATAAAATAGGCATGAAATCACAATCAATACCTCAAACGTAATAACTATGCGCACAATATAAATACCCAGTAGGTGCAACCATGGTGCATGAAAACAAATATCATGAAGCTCAGCCATCAAGACTAAATCATGCGAATAAATCGCCCAAAATACCGAAATCCAAGGTGACGGATACGTGATAATTGAATCACAAAATCACAAATCATAAATACCGTCGTCGGTATATCCTCCTTCAAAGTCAAGAAGGTGTCGGTGCATCCAATGCTAGTAGCGCAAGATATCTACTTGCCTCCTGTTCATGGTCTGGCGTCCTCTGTCTCTGGGTCCTTATCTCCTCTGTGGATTAACAATCTCGCAATTCATTGGCTCATCGGCCCTGTCAGGTGTGTTAACGGGGACGATTCCGTTCTCGTACTTCTCTGATCATCTGCGTCCTCAGCGCAGCACTTCCTCGGAAACTGGTCGCATCCCAACGCCTCTGCATGCGTATCGCATCTCTGATGTCAGTGGAGTGGAGTGTCATCTCGTCGAAATCTCGTGCGAACTCTTTACTCCACTTTGTTCCGATGTCGACTGATTCGGACTCGTATTCTCGTGGCTGCATGGACTACGCTCCAACGGCTATACTCGTATCCGAAGTCTCCCAAGCAATGTGTCCCATCACATGATATCCGAAAGATGTCGAACCTTTTGATCGATTCGCCAAAACCTCATAATCCCCCAAGAGATCAACATCTTGAGTACAGTTTAATAGTATCGAGTACATATCTCAGCATCGGTGGACCAGCCGTAGAAGGGCAAACCCAAGCCTCACTAATGGCACCGCGGAACTGCCTCAAACCCTAAGGTTCAAAGGCTTTCACACGGTCATTATGTCGAGTTAGGATTTCATTCTTCTAGAGGGTCCATAGAATCGGTTGCATGTCTTTCCGAATACTTTAAACTTGGAATATGGGTTTCTAACATTCGATCGCCTCTATCGACTACCAACGAACCTGCGTGAAGTCGTCTCTAGCTAGAATCAATCAATCTGATGACCTCGCATCAGGGTAAGCGAACAAACCACATGTCCTAGTCAGTCATCCTCGGTGACTAGCGACCTTCTATCATCTCTTAGTACAACTCGTACTGCAATAGCTCCAACATCTGGGGCGATATCTCGTCGTTCGCAGCAACAACTGGCTCACTCGTCTGCATGCTGAACAGTGCCTCAATCATCATGAATAAGAAATACATCAACGGTCATCAAAATCTGGCTGGCCTCTATCAGTGGCTCAATCCTCTTATGCTGATCTGCACGTCCGAGTAATCTCATACAGCGATCTATAAAACGCTCGTGGCACGAAAACACAATAAAAAGACACATCTCTGCAATCGTGTGTCACCGGAATCACGCCCTGGTCAGTCCTCGTTCGTGACGAGCTCGTGCTGACCACAACTCTAGCCGTAGCTCTCCCTGCCCGTAATCGTTGCAGCAAAACCATAAACTGGTACCGATGAGGCTAGATCATGAATGAATATAATACTGAGCAAAGAAATATACATCCTAAGGCTTCTTAAGTGGAGTAGCGTATCGTAAATATGCCGCGGAACATACGTACGGTACGTCACTCTACTTTAGTCACCTACTCCATCAACCAAGGGTCATCCTACACTCCGAAGGTAAAACCTAACGCTCTGATACCAACTTTGTCACGACCCGAAAGTACGGAACATGACCGGCACTTAAATTACGAAACGTCTCGAGGTGTATGTAATCTAAGTAAGACGAAAACCCAGAAAACCAAACCAAGAAAAGTAGTAGAGTGAAGGAAAAACCAATATAAATCAAGTAGTTTGCATACGCCGAAATATGCATTTTAAAATCATAAGTCTTTTCTAAAAATTTCGGCAGAGTTTCCTTTGTAAATACAGACTCCAAACGGGTACAAAACCTGATAAAGCATAATAATGAATAAAGGCATCCCCAAGCGGGAGCTAGCTCTACGTCAATCGACGGTCACAACCATGTAAGCAATATAATATACAACGCCGAAGGGCGAGGATCACAACAGAAAAGGAAACCTAAAATAGCATGAAATCCATAGAAATACAACACGCGACTCTAAGGTCGAAAGAGTAAACATCAATGGTCTCTATCTCTGAAATAAATACATGTTCAGTTGATGGAGTTTACTAGATACAACTGAAATAAATAATATACAATGTATAATGGCGGTCACGATGCAAGTGAAACCACCTACCAAGCAAATCACCCGGAAAGGAAGTAGTGTACTAGCAAGCCGTAACGAAACCTGTACGGCAAACCTGCAAGAAACTGTGGCACAACGGGGGTGAGTTGCTAACTCGTGAGTAGAAAACATCTACGAGCAGAAATCACATGAATAACGTAATCCTAGGTCAAACGATCGATAATATATATATACTCAAATGAATAAGTCTGAAGAATGATAAAGTGGTAATGTAACATCTATACATGAGTGTAGTGCTAAGTGCTCGTGCCAGTGCCTCAGGTAATAACATATCATAATATGAGGTATGAATGCGGTAAAATGAAAACAGAAGACAATAGGAATTAGAAAACCGTTTTCTTAATATAGTGAGATTTTTTGAATAAACATTCAAATATCATCAATAAAATCATCAGAAAATCAGTGTCAAGCATCGACACGAAATATATATCTCAATATCAAGTAAATCTCACATATCATGTATCCAATATGTATGCAACATTTATGAAGGTACTCTATCAGGTACTGCTAATACATGAAGCAATAAATGGTAATGTGTATATGCAATAGTCATGAAAGGTACTCTATCAGGTACTACTAATACATGAAGCAATGCATATAAAATAAATGTGGGGTAGGGGATATAACATGACATCCATATATCGGGCACATAGGCCCCTCACATCGACCATAAAGGCCCCTCATATCGACCATAAAGGCCCCTCACATATCGACCATAAAGGCCCCTCATATCGACCATAAAGGCCCCACTCATATATAATGAATAAGTAAATTGCATAGATCATCATGATGATATATTAAGTGGGTGTATATATATATCAGCGTCCCATACCACTAATATATATATACTATAGGTATACGTATATATTTCAGCATCCCATACCACTGATATATATACGCAGGGGTAAAACAATCCAGAAAACATCATATGAAACCATATCGCAGTGCGAAATCCATGAATTATAATACATGCAACGTGAAACGATAATATGAGAATGTAACTATGTAAAGGCATATGTGTAAGCATATAAGTATACAGGTATGCTATATGTCATATGCACAAAGGAATATGAATCAATAACATATAAGCATGCAATGCAATGCGAGCAGTAGAATAAATGGTAAATGAATAATAATGCAGCAATAAAGAAATATACATTCTTATATACAAGTCATACAGGTTTTTGGTATTTCAAAGTTGCACGAATCGTGGTGTTTTAGAAAATAGGGCTACGGTGTTTTTATGAAGAAGTATGTCCTTGAAAATATTCGTAGTATCCCTTGGCCTGTCTTTAAAATACCCACTATTCGTTAGTTTTTGAAATCGGTATGACTCGGGTCTAATCTAACATCCACTAAGTAAACTACAGATCTAATTAACAAGCTAGTCGAAAGGATATGAAAACCGCCTAAATCTGAGTCGATATATATATATATATATATATATATATAATAGTCGGCGATCCTGCCTCAATAGTATCACATACGATACAATATACATCATATAATATCCCCGAGTCATGAGTGCAGATCAATCATCAATATAAAGCTCGTACGGTAAATCATCGTACGACATCCCAAAAGCTGAGTACGGGTCAATATCACATTCATCTCATCAATTCTCTGGTATCTTTATCATCATATCTTATGATCTGAGGTACTGATCTTTGTCTTGTACAAATCGATACCATCTATGTATGCATGCACGTGTGTGAAAAACTACGTCAAAAGACCCGCTAAAACATCATGTCGTATCTCAAATACGAACCGTGCCTTATCTCAAATACGAACCCTGTCATATCACCGATCTCACGGCCTCAAATCCAATCTCATCGACTCATCTCAAATCCCAAGTACTATCCTCAAATCCAGTATATGAACACATAGTCCCATACCCATATGTAAATATACACATCCCCATATAGGCACAGGTAAAAGAAAGAATGTATGCAAGTATGTGTGTGCGTGTGTGTAAGGGTGCAACCACTACTCTAGGGTTTCGCAACTAACACTAAACCAATCCAAGAACACCTAAAATCCATCTTTATCATCAATAAACTCAAAGCAACATATAATAAATATATGTGTGTATACGTATTCGTATACATCACCACGAACTACGGGGGTGCTATACGCCATCCACCCGACTTCCCCCGTAGATATAATCTACGCACCTGCTTCTTGTGTGTCGGTGTCGATGTCGCCTTCATCTTCTTCATCGTATGAAACCCACGTGAAGGTACCTACATAAATAACACAATTGCAATTGCGTATTAAAATCACATCGAAAAACCAAAACGACACGCTAAGGCCTATAGGTTAGAACCTATGGACCACGCCTTCAAACCACCAAGCAACCCTCGATATCGTCGTACAAACTTCGAATGATCGAGGTAAAACACAGATAAAAAAATCCAGAACGCAAAATACGCAAAACAAAACCCGAATCCAAAACAACAACTATTGAAAATGGTCCCAGATTTCACCCTAGGTTAAATCAACCAAAGTTACATATGCCAAGGGTCTAGTTTATTGGAGATGGAGCCATGGAAGAAACACGAATCAAAATGGTGGGACCCAGGCTTCAATTTGCGGCCATCTAGATTAAATCTATGGCCTGGTTGGGGAGGTAGGGGCTAGGGTTTTGGGTGATGCCTCCTAGGTGCCTGCATGTATCACTGTCCATGGAAAAATATTTTCAGGTGACCCGGGTGTTAGCAGATTTCCAAATACAATCACAGAACCCACAATTCTTCCGATATCGGTTTTCTAAATCCGTATTCCAGGTCCTAGTCTCTGGTTTGGGTCTCAAATCAATCACCACAGGGGCTGTATAGCTCTAGTAACCCTAATTTCACCTTTGATTTCAACTAAAACCCTAATCCTCAACTCAAGTTTTCAAACTCCCCAAAACCACACAATATCGGTTACAATTTTAACAAGGATGTGAAAGCAATGGGAAAACTAAGCTATTGGTTCATAAAATACCTCCTTTGTGACCCAAGAATCCCCTACAGCACCAAAATCGAATTTTTCTTGGTCCATAGCGTAGCTTGCGAGCTTGTGCACAAGGTTTGTGAAGAGGAGATGAGGTTTCGGTGTTGTTTTGAGGTTGTATGTAATGGTGAAGAGGAGGTGAAAGGGGAGGAATTGCTGCTGGAGATGGGTCTGCTGCTGGAGATGGAGGGATGTGAGGGGGAGAGAGAGAGAGATCCAAAGTCAAGCCTCCCCCCATGCCTAATAAATGCCCCATTCCTCTCTTTCTTTATTCACTTTCTTTTCTTTCATTTTCTTTCATTTTCTTTCCTTTTCTTTTCTATTCTAAACAAAACAAAACCATACATGAGAAAGGAAAACACATGATAGGAGAAAAAATGTAACACAAGTGAAAAAAATGATATGGTGCATGTTTTGCACAAAATAAGCTTAATGCGCGATTAGCGATATTTAACCGCGATTAGCACTAAAATAGTGTCAAACAAATCATAAAAACTTAAAATTTGCATAATTCACATAAAACATTCTCTTTTTAGTAATTTCTATAATTTTCCAAAATTTTCCCAATTTATCGGTATTTAATTATACCGAAATATTAAAATATTCATTAAAATTAATATTTAATTATAAAAATTCCCAAAAAATAATATTTTATTTTCTAAAATGTTACACAACGGCCACCAAATCAAGCACGCACGCACGAAGCATATCCTCCAGAGTCTGTATAGTCCGCTCTGACTGACTATCTGTCTGCGAATGGAAAGCGGTGCTAAAACTCAATCGAGTACGCAAAGCTTCCTAAAGCTTCTGCTAAAGAAGGCTAGTAAAATGGGTGCCCCTGTCGGATACGATTCATGTGGGAACGTCGTGCAAACGCACAATCTCATCAATGTATAACCGAGCATACTGAGCATAACCGAAAGCGTTCTTCACTGGAAAGAAGTGAGTCGCTTTCGTCAACCGGTCAACAATCACCCAAATGGAGTTATACCCTCGACTGGACCTGGGTAGACCCATAATGAAATCCATGGAGATCTGATCATATTTCCACTCCGAAATGGGTAAAGGCTGCAACTCTCCTGCCGGTCTCAGATACTCAGCCTTGACTTGCTGACTAGTCAGGCACCTCGGAATGAAATCCAAAACATCACTCTTCATCCCTGCCCACCATTAGGTATCTCTCAAGTCACGATACATCTTGGTGGAACCTGGGCAAACACTATAAGCTGACTGATGTTCCTGCTCTAGGATCTCACGTCTCAACCAACCGATATCAGGTACACACAAACGAGTCCCAAAATGTAGCACACCCTGGTCATCAATCATGAACTCCACATCTCTACCCTGCCGAACGCGCTCAAAAGTATCAGACAAACGGGCATCGTTGGGCTGTGCCTCATGAATACGATCAAGCAGAAGTGGACGGGCGCAGACATGAGCAAGTTGTCCCCCAGTGGAAGTGAACTCAACTATACTCTACTGTCACACAAGATCTTCCAATCTACAGAAGACTGTCTCTGAACTGCGCCTAACTGGGACAATCTACCCCCGGGCCTACGACTCAAAGCATCAATTACCACATTCGCCTTGCCCGGGTGATAAAGGATCTCACAATCATAATCCTTCATGAGCTCCATCCAACGGCGCTGTCTCAAATTCAGATCCCTTTGCTGGATGATGTACTTTATGTTCTGGTGGTCTGTGAAAATCTGACACGACTCCCTGTACAAGTAGTGTCTCTAAATCTTAAGCGGGAAGACCACCGCGACCATCTCAAGATTATGAGTAGGATAATTCTTCTCGTGCTTCTTCAGCTGTCGGGAAGCATAAGCGATAACTCTATCATGCTGCATCAATACACAACCGAGCCCCACTCGAGAAGCATCACAGTAAACATAGCCGCCCGATCCAGAAGGAAAAGATAAAACTGGTGCAGTCGTCAACCGAGTCTTTAACTGCTAAAAACTATGCTCGCATGCCTCAGTCCAAAGAAAAGGAACTCCCGTACTGGTCAGTCCGGTCAGCGGTGCAGCGATACTCGAGAAGTCCTACACGAAACGGCGGTAATAACCGGCTAAGCCCAAAAAGCAGCGTGCCTCTGTCACTGACACAGGTCTGGGCCAAAGCTGTACGGCCTCGATCTTCCTCGAGTTCACACGAACACCGTCTCCCATAACTACATGACTCAGGAAGTCAACACTATCAAGCCAGAAGGCACACTTTGAGAATTTAGCAAACAGATGGTGCTCTCTCAATGTCTGCAAAGAAATCCTCAAGTGTTGCTCATGCTCCTCTCGACTCCTGGAATAAACCAGAATGTCATCAATAAACACAATAATGAATTGGTCGAGGAAAGGCCTGAAAATCCGGTTCATCAAATCCATGAACGCTGTTGGGGCATTGGTGAGTCCGAACGACATCACCAAAAACTCATAATGCCCGTAGCGCGTACGAAAAGTAGTCTTCGGAATGTCATCATTCCGAACCCGCAACTGATGATAACCCGATCTCAAATCAATCTTAGAAAAATGTCCCGCACCCTGGAGCTGATCAAACAAATCGTCAATGCGAGATAATGGATACCTATTCCGCACTGTAATGCGATTCAATTGACGATAATCAATGCACAACCTCAAACTGCTGTCCTTCTTCTTGACGAACAGAACAGGAGCTCTCCAAGGCGAAACACTCGGATGCACAAGTCTCCTATCAAGAAACTCTTGCAACTGATCCTTAAGCTCCGCCGGGGCCATCCGGTAAGACGGTATAGAAATAGGCCCTGTGCCGGGGATCAAATCAATGCAAAACTCAATCTCACGCTCTGGCGGCAATCCAGGTAACTCATCGGGAAATACATAGTGAAACTCCCTCACAATAGGAACCCGGTCCAACAAATCTACCGTGGCTCCGGTATCACGAATAAAAGCTTAGAATCCCCGACATCCTCTCCTCAAGAGCCGACTAGCGAAAAGGGTAGAAATCAAATTGTGAGGGGCGGCACCATGGTTCCCCTGCACAACAAGAACCGACTCGCCCAGAAAACAAAACCTGACTGTCTTCTCACGGCAGTCCACAAATGCATAGCAAGTAGCTAACCAGTCCATGCCCAGGAGAACGTCGAAGTCCAACATATCAAGAAGGATTAAGTTAACAGATGAATCTCTATCTCCAATACAAACGGCACACGACCGAAACACGTGTCGCGCAACAAAAGACTCGCCAACAGGAGTAGTCACGACAAGCGGCTGATCTAGCAAACACGACTCTTAGCCCAACCTCGGCACGAAGTGTGTAGAAACATACGAGTGCGTAGATCCCGGATCAATCAAAATGTGTGCATCGAAAGAACATACTGAAAGGGTACCTGAAACTACTGCAACGCCTACGCGTCCTGATGAGTCAAAGCAAATACTCGAGCCTGCCCTCTACCGGTGACTGCATGTCCTTCGCCTCTGCCACCCCGTCCCCTCTGAACAAAACCTCCACAACCACGATCCCTCTGAGCATAAGTCTGACGCGGAGCAACAATAGGCATAAGAGGCAACGTTTTCTGAGGTGGAGAAGGTGGTAAGGTAACATGTGGTATGGCTGCCTCGTCCTCACATGCCTCAGTACAATCTCTGACGCGATGATATAATCTCCCGCACCGGAAACATCCAGACGACGACTGCTGACCCTCCTGGGGATAAGAGCTAAATAACTGGCCTCGTCCCAATCCTCTGCTACCCCCACGACCTGAACGGAATCTATCGCGGCGTCTATACATCTGTTTCCGGGCTGATACACCAGTACGAATTCTCTTCGGTCCTGGAACGACCGAAGTCTCGGAAAGACGCTCCTCAACCAGTAGGGCTGCGTCCACTGCGGCTGCATATGTGTCAAACTGCTGGGCGCCGATAGCGAGGAAGAACTGGGTAATCAGGCCTTGCACAAATCTCTTGATCCGCATCTCTTCAGTGTCCACCAAATATGGAGCATACACAGATAGCTGGGTAAACTGAACATCATACTCTGCCACCGTCATACCCGGAGTCTGGCGTAATGACTCAAAACTGTGAGCGAGCATCCCTGACGCTCTGCGAAAGGAAACGAGCTAGAAAAACCGTCACGAACTCGACCCAGGTGATAGGAGGAAAACCTGCGGCTCAGCCTCTTTCCAAAGACCCGCACCAAGTCTGGGAAAGCCCCTCCAGACGAAAACTAGCGAACTCTACCCATCTCGAATCAGAGCATCTCAGCGAACGACAGATCATGGCCATCCGATCGATAAACGACTGTGGATCCTCAGCTGTGTCGGTGCCGGTGATAACCAGAGGCTTCAGCCTCATGAACTCAGATAATGATATGGTGATAACCTCCGTAGCTGTTGGTACGACTGCCTGAATAGTAGGCACCATCACGGTCCCCGTAACAGGTGGGACAACCTCCTGTCTCTGCGCTTGACTGGCCTCAACCAACGACCCCATCATCTGGCACAAATCCTGCATACCGGACTCTAGCCTAGTAATACGATCCGGCAAAGGGGGATCAATCTGCTCCTGCAGAGTAGGCATACCTCCCTGGTCAGTCCTCGTATCCGACAAGCCTGCTCTGACCTCGGCTCTAGCGGCAGCTCACTGTGCCCTCGTAGTCTTCGGTGGCATAATGGCTGGAAATGAAAGCAGGATTCAATAAGAACATAGAAATCGAATCATAAGGATACATAGGAATCAAGGAAGGAATTATAAGCAATGTGTCCTAAGGTCACTTAGGTGGAGTATCGTGTCGTAAGTAAGCTGCGGAACATACACACACTATGTCACTCTGCTTAAGCTACCTACTCTATCATACCAAGGTCATCCTACACTTCGAAAGGTAAAACCTAGCGCTCTGATACCAACTTTGTCACCCAATTTAGGAACGTGACTGGCACTTAAACCACGTGACGTCAACAGGCGTAACACAATTTATGTAAGCCGGAAACCCAGAAATCTAAACCATAAAAAGAAGTAAGTGAAAAAAAAACATTGTTAAAACATTTGGAAATCTCAAGTAATTTTTTTAAAGCTTAAGTTATTTTCTTAAAAATTTTAGCAGCACTGCCTTTGTAAAACTAGCCCCGAAACGGGTACAAACATAGGATATAAATAAAGCATTCCAAAACGGGAGTAAATCACGCCCAAAGGCTTAAAACAATCAACACAAGCATATATACGACGCCGTAGCGAAGAAATAGACAATAAAAATGAAAACAACATAAAAGAGATAAAGCAACATAACAAAGGCCGGCTCACACGAGCACGACACCTAGAGTAATATAATATACAATATCGATCCTCACAAACTCATCTCTAAGTCAATACATGAAAGTGGTAGATGAAGAGTACTAGATACAATAAGATTTACAATAGATGTGTTCGGATAACCGCAAACCTACCTGCACCAAAAAGGCCTCACAACCAACCGTAGCGGTATCCGCAGAAATAGATACAATAAGGAGCCCAGCCGTGACTACTCTGAGGGTCGAGCCTGCAAAACACTGTGGCATTGGGGGTGAGTTGCCAACTTGTGAATAGTAAATAACATCATACAGATAATCGCAAGTATGCACGAACATCGATAATCTATCACATGCAATCTGATAACCTAAGTATGGCAATATGGATATGCAACAATCATGATCACTGTACACCATCAAGGTACTACAACTACATGAAACAATGCATATCAAATAATCCTGAGTGGGGGATAAAACATAATCATCATCAATGAATCATCATCGTGGAAAAACCTGGTGTCCATCAACGACACCCCAAATCCCAACACCTCAGGCGCCGTCACTCTGATCGGCCCTCATATCCGTAAATCTCATGGAACCTGAGTGCCCAATATCGACACTCGAAACATCATGAAAACCCGTGTCCAGCATCAACAAATAAATCCACATAACTCGGGATCCGTCGGTCCGGATCGGCCCATATCCGTCTCACGACTCCGGTCGGTATCCTCCGGATAACTGCCGGGTCCAAACTATCACCGGTAGGTAGTAGTCCCTCTATTAGGCTCATCGTCTACTGCACTGTTAGTTATATGTATGCCCTAGAGGCCATTACTATACATAGGATGTATATTATAGTGGATGCTGGGACATATATAGGTAGGACTTTCTTGCTCGACATGATAGTACGCTATCTGGTTGCTCTTTATCTTAACATGTATACTTTTAGTCTCTTTGTTACATGTTGATAAAGCCTTTAGGATGTGTACTCGACTTCCAGGAATATGATGTAGATCATACTAGTGGGGCCTAGGTAGTCCATGAGTACATCCTTCAATGTTCCTAGTCGTGGGAATATCGAGACGGGGCATCGATATTCCAGTGTAGACTAGCGTATATCTTCTCGACCCATGTGATGGGCGATGGATGATCCCATATCCATTGGTGTTTGACATCAGAGATGGTATGCGGGTGCTCAGTGGAGACTGGGTACACTGAACGGACTCGCCGAGAACTCCCAGATGGTATTATACCTTACGTCAGATGACAGTTCTCTGGTGACACTGGTACAGCTTAGTCTGTTGACCCGAGATCGTCATAGAGTCTTGTGTGTCTCCCACTGTTCTTTGATTTCCACCATACCACGGCTCTACTGAGTCATGCAAACAGGTGGTTTTTGGGTACAGTCCCGATTCACATGGAGGCAATGAGCGATAGGAGGGGATTCGTCTCTCCCGGTATTGGGGGTTGATGTTGCGCTATGCTCGACTGGCCATAACTGGAAATCCCTGGCCAGGGTTGCTGTGATATACTGGTAAGAGTTATCAGTAGTTTCACGCTTGTTATGGACCTTATATCGGCATGACTTATCAAGCTACTGGGGTCTGACGTTTACCACCCCTAGGCGAGATATGCGACATATCAGACGAACAGACCGGACTGTACGGTAAGTGTTGCTAGTTGGATTCACAGGAGTGTGAGCGGGCTTGCTCGTTGATCTTCTGATCGCTCAATACCCGGGTGGCCATTACGTTTAGCAGACCGCTTGCGGCTTGTGGGTGTTTGATATGATCATCACCGGCTGCCGGCGTATTGACGAGTCTTTAGAGTCCTACACAGAGGTTTCCTGGCTCAAGCGAAACGAAATAGGAGCGCATATGAGATATGTGCGGGACCGAGAATAATACCAGTATGTGATACTGAATTCTATTCTCGCAATTTGTATCATCAGACGGTTATATAAGATATAGCCGGGTTACCGAATCAAATGTTGATTCGATACATTGATACACTTGATATTAGTCGGTTATATGCTGTATGACCGGATCATTAAATCAAGTGTTGATTTAATGATTTAATGTATAATTATATATTTGATATATTATTTTACATTAACTAGTATTTGTTCACTTAAGATGGATTTTCTCACTTGATGTGCACATTGTATATATGATATAGTTTTGTGCACTAGTTTGTATCATGTTTGATGATACATGCAAACTTGGGTGTGTGTATGCTTTAAACCATGTTTAGGTTAATGGTTAGGGTTTTCAATTATTCACTTATTCATTTTATTTACTTTTGGCAAAAATGAAATGGTGGCTAACTTTGTTTTTTGCTTAAGCTTCATGAAGCTTCTTAGCTTTATCTACCATTTTGTTTTTTCCTTAACCTAACCATTCACCTAAACCCTAGTTTAGTCTCTACACTAGTTACCTCACCTATGGTTGCATTATGATAAGAATCACTTGGATTTTCTTTTTGATTTATTATTCTTATCATATTCTTTCTTCTTCTTCTTCTTTAAGAAGAAGAAACCTTGCTACCTCCAATGGTGCCATGAGAAAAAGAGTGAGAAATCCAAATCCAAAGTGAACCCACTTCCTATTTCTTCATCCTCTACCACTTGCCATGTAGTAGAGTGTGTTATCTTCACATGTTTTATGACCAAGTGAAGATGGAGCTTGATCTTGAGTTGCCTCGACGTAGATCATCTTCGGCATCGAAGTCGACGACCTAGCCCGATCATTTCTCCGACGAAACCATCGCCAGAGTCCGGGATCCGATGATCGCAGCGGAGGGACGTCATCACGGAGCTAAAGAAGTGGAGGACCGGATCTACAAAGGTTGTATTTCCATTCACTTAGTAGCAAAGTAGTTTGCTTGCTTGTTTGTTTCGCCTTACTTCTAGTTACGATCTATTTTAGGGTTCTTTGGCACCTGGAAAATTTTGAATTGGACATGTTTGATCAGTTGTAGAACCTCATAGGTGTGCCTAGGAACCCTACAGTGGTATCAGAGCCTAGCTAGAGCTTTAGGCGAAGTGTAGACGATGTTAGAAGTCCGATCGAACCCGAAACCTTAATCCAAAACCATTCTCTGTACATTTTTTGAAATCGTGGATTTTTATGAATTAAAAATATGCAGAAAAATCAGCAGGGTTTTATAGGAGTTACTGTGCAAAATGTGTTCCTAATTCTATCAAGGCGCCGCGGAACCGCGGCACGAGCATGGCTCGTGCGACGGTTCCGCGGCCGTACAGTCACAATATGCTTTGAAATTTGCACAGTAATTTCTTTCTTTTATTGCTGTGTTTTCTGGAAATTTTTAATGTTTACTCAAGAGTTGAGTTTTCTGGGTTGTATTGGGGAGTTGGTGTTTCGATCGGGAAGTCTAATTTCGTCTAAGTGTTTTTCCGGATAATTTAGAATATGTTAAAAAGTTCGACCGGATATAAATACCCACTTTTTCCCCTGCCGGGAAATTTCCAATTGTTGGAATTTTCCGTAGTTTAATAATGTTCTAAGTAGTGCAAGTAACTCGATGGACCCTCTAGAAGACAACAAACCTTAACTCGATTATGTGACCGTCTTGAACTGCCCTTTGAACCTTAGGGTTTGGGGCAGTACGACGTGCCACATGTGAGGCGTTGGCTTGACCCTTCTACGGCTGGACCGTTGGTACTGTGGTATGAAGTGAATGTTTTTTAAACTTATTTCATGTGTTGAGCTGTTTCGGAAAAACTTGGGTGTTTGATTGTTCGATCGAAAAGTTTAACATTTTCCATTTATCTGGAATGTGATACAATATTTGGAATTCACAAGTAGTTATGAGATAACTAATATGAATGTTATAAACATAGCACTTTAGTCTCACTTGATCGGTTGCCACGGAATTTTGATGCGATCAAAAGTCCGTCGCAATCACGTAACATACGCGGATACTCGCCGGGTAAACTTAATAGACAGCTGCACCCTATAGCCCCGACCAAGTGATTGTAGGAGAACCCCGTTGCCGAAAGCATCCGTTCGGGTGCTCGCAGCAGCGTTGTTCCGCCTTAGTGCACTTCGTCGACAGTATCGGGGGTGCGGCCGCCTACTAAAGTTTGCAACGAGCATTCGATCAAAATGGCTGGAATCTTGTTGAATTGCCCGACTTAATATTGAAAAGAGTTTTCGATAATGAGACTAAAATGCGGGGTTTATAATTGTTAGGCATACGATGTCTAAGGAATTCATTTGGTTAGGCATGCGATGTCTAAAGAGGTTGCGGATTCCAACTGTTGTAGTTTTACACTTTCTTTTCTGTGACCGTAAGTGTAATATGTGATATCGCCGATTTCGTTGCTATATATCAACGACAATTGGGATGGGCATATTTACTTACGTTGATGACATGTGATGTTATGTGTTGCTGGATATGTTATATTGGATCGTCGTGTTTGAATAGCCGGGGGGGTTTTATGTGAGACGAGTGTTTTTCATTTTCACTCATGTAAAAAACTTGTATGTAATATTCTTTTATTGGGGCACTTCCAGGTTGTGGAAGATGTCACCGTTGATGTATATTATTTACTTTTCCGCATTAGGACAGACCCAAGGAAGGGAGCACAAGTAACCGGGTTCTAGGGTCCAGTGGGAGACCATCTCGAGGAGTCGAATCCGGGTCTCCTAACCCTAGAATTGGTAGGGTTGCTTGCCGCTCTCGTAGGGGTCTAGGGGTATGGGATTGGCTATTCATCACGACCGTGGAATCCATGTTTTATACTGGCTCATATTAAAAACACGGACGTCCTAGTATATCCAATATTTCATATGATATTTTCTGCTGCGTTATCTGTGATGTGATCATGTGATTTGTTCAGATAGATATAGTATATATGATATATTATATAGACGTTACTTATGTTTTACACCCGCGCTAGCCTTGCCTCGCTCTGTCGTTAGTTACCTAACCTAACGGTGCAGACGAGACATCGAGACGAATGCGGATGGCATAAGCATACGTTATATTTATCTGTGATGTTTAGGTGGACTTAAATGATGGGATATTCATTAATTTGATTAATGAAAGAAAATAAACCTAAAAGATGTTGTGGAATCGAATTTCAAAATAAAACAGGTAGCTACAGTTCTTGCTTTGCATCGCAGTGTTCCTTGTAGAACATCCTGCACCTTATTCGATAAGGAAAGGACCGAGATCCCTTCACCGGGAGTGACTCCTTTAGCAATAACTGGCAGATGCTACAACCCTCGGTTTGTCTTTTGATTGCTTCTATAGTTTTTGCTTTGCACAGCGGTATATATGATATAACCTGCACCTTATTCGATGAGGAAAGGTCCGACGATCCCTTCACCGGGAGTGACCCCTTTAGCAAAACTAGAAAAGCCTAAAAAACACTCCATTTAAAAACCATTTGATTCCGCAACGAGATCAAGTTCAAAGCGTTAAAGGTTTTATTAAAAACCATTCGCAACCCTCCATCATTTTAGGAAGTAGAGTACTTAGTATTCGTGCTGTGTTTGTTGACCATAGTCAAAGCACAGTGTACGGTAGCTAAGTGATGTCTTCCTACACCGCATATGATGCGATTAGTTAGGACAGTCGCGTGACTTTGTAGACCTTAGTTAAGGGTCATGTGGGTGGGTCTAATTAATCACGAAATGACGGGTAGAACTTGACTAGTGCTTATGATTTGTTGACCATAGTTAAGGTCATAGGTGCTAGGGGTAAAAAACCACTATCGGGAGTTTCAAGTGTTGAAATTTGCAATGAGATTGCATACCTTCTATGTGATAGTTGGATCCCGATACCCACTGCGAGTAATTGTTACTCCTGGGAGAGTTTTGCACTTTGCAATTAGCCGATCAAGTAGGTGTCTAGAAAGGTGTCAACGGGGTTACGCCTCTGGGAAAACGAGGTTTACTTTAATTAGGTCCGTGCGAAAGCATGGGGAACCTCCCTCAAAGTACCGACACTGGCATGGCTAAGATTGGCGAACTTGTAGAGTGTAATTAATCCCGGCTAGTCTTTCCTTTTATGGTTTGAAGGAAGATTTGATAAAAACAGTGGGAGCCATCCTGATTAGATAAAATAAATAACCAATCCAATCTTGCAAGAGCGCACGCAGAGTGTTTTCTTCTCTCTCTCTCCAGGTAGCGACCATATCACGCCTTAATCAAGATAATAATATGGATGTATTGACCGAACCCGCTTGTTATACTGAGCTGGGGAACGTTGGTCCCACTCCAACTTATAATTGTTATAAGACAGAGCAGGAAATAGGGGAATACCAGAATTCCTATGCCGCCCAAACGAAGAAAGTGCATATGATGCATCTCCTTCGTGTGTGTTCACTATAAAGAACTGTTTCTCAGTATCCTCTACGTCCTAGATATTAGATACCGGATCAGGATCCCAGATATGAAACATGTTACATAGGGCTACAGAAAGGCAGAGAACTGAGAACGGGTGATAAGTTTCATGAGACAGAAAACGGGGCAAGTGTTGCAGCCAAGTCTGTTGGTCACTGTCACCCTGTATTACCAATACATTGATTCTGAACAAATGCTATTAGATACCGAACCTGATGTACAAAATCATATCAGTCTCTTTATCAGTAAAGAAATGATAAAATTTTGTATTGTTGGATAATGTTTTGAACATTTCCTATATCAAAAGTTGATCGGTTCAGGCACGTTATCTAAAAGCATTGATGTTCTAAATCAAACTACAGTTCTTAGTATACGGAACACGCACAAGAGGAAAACTTCAGAAATGAACGAATCCTTCTTGAGGCATTGTAGACTAGGTCATATCAGTGCGACCCGACTGGCTGAAGTTACATTTAGATGCATATTTAAATCAATTTGAATTTACATCTTGTAAAACTTGCCAGTCATGTCACATCAAAATAGATGACCATAGCTCCGTTTACTGGAAACAGAGAAAGAGTTAGTGAACTCTTGGGACTGATACATGATGATGTATGTAAGGTCCCCTGTCTACATATGCCAGGACCGGTTCTTTGTATTTCATTACATTCTTTGTTAATCTCTCAAGATTCTGACATATGTTCCTGTTGAAACACAAGTCCGAACCTTTTGAGATATTCACCGAATATAAGTTAGAAATATAGAACCAAAAACCGGGTATAAGTATTATGTGTTAGTTGTATGTATGCCCTAGAGGCCAGTATTGTACAGATGATGTATATTATATTGGATGCTTGGACTTATATAGAGATGACTTTCTTGCTCGATATGATAGTATGTTATCTGGTTGCTCTTTATCTTAACATGTATACTAGTCTCTTTAAACTGTCTTATAGTTACATGTTGGTAAAGCCCTTAGGATGTGTACTTGACTACCTAGACTATGATGTAGATCATACTAGTGGGGACATGGTAGTCCATAAGTCCATCCTTCAAGGTCCCTAGTCGTAGGTGTATCGAGACGGGGCTTCGATATACCAGTGTAGACTAGCGTATACGCTTCTCGACCCATGAGATGGGCGATGGATGATCCCATATCCATTGGTGTTTGACATCAGAGATGGTATACGGGTGCTTAGTGGAGACTGGGTACACTGGACGGACTCGCCGAGAACTCCCAGTTGGTATTATACCTCACGTCAGATGGCAGTTCTTAGGTGACACTTGTGCAGGTTAGTCTGTAGACCCGAGATCGTCATAGAGTCTTGTGTGATTCCCGCTGTGCTTTGATCTCCACCTTACCACGTCCATGAGGGCATGCAAAACGGTGGTTTTTGGGTACAGTCCCGAGTCACATGGAGGCAATGAGCGATAGGAGGGGTTTCGTCTCTCCCGGTATTGGGGGTTGATGTTGCGCTGTGCTCGATTGGCCGTAACAGGGAAGTCCCTGGCCAGGGCTGATTCAGAGATTTGTTGGTAAGTGTTACCAGTAGTTTCTCGACCCGTTATGAGCCTCACATCGGCACGATTTATCGGTTATTGGGGTCTGACGTTTACCACCCTTAGACTTGATATGCGACATATCAGACGAGGAGACCGGACTGTACGGGAAGTGTTGCCGATCGGCTCGACCGGAGTTGTAGCAGGTTCGCTTGTTTTCTTCTGATCGCCCAATACCCGGGTGGCCGTTACGTTTAGCTGACCGCTTGCGGCTTGGGGGTGCTTGATATGATCATCACCCACTGCCGGCGTATTGACGAGTCTCAGAGTCCTACAATGGAGTTTCCTAGTCCAGGCGAAACGTTGTGGTACGCATATGCGATATGCGCATGGACCCGATTAAAATGCGCGTATAGGATACCGTATATTGATCGGGCGGCTTGCTTTTGGTAGGGATCATATGTGATATGGCCGGATTGATAAATCAAGTGTTGATTTATCATTTAACCATTAGTTTCTCACTGGAAATCGTTTCTTGTGTTGGATGGATGTATGAATGCATGTATGTTTTTCTTTCTTTCTAGTTTCATGCACATATGGATATGTATACATACATACATACAAACATCATCTATCATGGTTGATTATACAAAGAAAATGGTGGCAATATAAGACTCACACCATGGTTTAGTTTATATATATTTATTATTGAATTTGATTTAAAACAAAAGAAAAGGAAAGGATAATTCATGGAAGCTTTCTACACTCTTCTTGACCTAACCATGCTCACCCACCATTTAACCATGGATTACTTTTCCTTTTGGGTTTTAACTCAAGTTCAATAATGATTCAACCATGGTTTGAGATGAGAGATAAAAAATATATAAAGATATATTTTCTATTTTTCAACAAGAGTTTTTTCTTCTCTTGAAAAATATAGCCATCATCTTCTTCTTCCTCTCTCATTTTGCTCACTAGATTTTTGTAGTGAGAAATATAATCATCAAGTTAGGATTTTGAAGTGAGAAAGAGAACCACAACACCATTCTACACAAGTCTAGCCCACTTGTTTGGAGTGTTAACTTGATTTCGTTCACTTGATCGGATAAAGTCGCAAGCTTGGACAAAGCGGACTCCGGGTGGATCATCGGTGACCTCGAGGAGTTCAAGCGGAGTTCTTTCAAACCCCAAGTAGCCGAGGAGTCTAGCGTAGGGAGCTACAAAGGTTTTACTCTCTAAACCCTAGCATTTCTTTCATATGATGATGTGAAAAATTTGAAACCCTAATCGATTCTAGGAACGATTCTTTGTTAGTTAACTTAGCACCCTAAAGACTCCACTTTTGGTTCATGTGATGCTTCCAAACCCTTCATGTGGTGCTAGGCTAACCTTTCACTGGTATCAGAGCCGACCTAGAACATTAGGCGACATTTTTACGAAGTTAAAACTCCGATCAAACCGAAATACGGCCTTTTAGAATGCTCTCTGGACATTTTTTAAAATCTGGATATTTTCAGAATTAAAAATATGCAAAAAATTCAGCAGGTAAATATGAGAGTTACTGTGAAAAACGAGAGCATGAACAGTAAATATGAGCGCGGAACCGCGGCAATAGCCTGCTTAGGCCGCGGTTCCGCGGCCTTTCTGTTGAATCATGGTCTGGTGTTTGTACAGTAACTCATGACTCTGCTTGTTTATTTTTTTGGAGTATTTTTAATCTGAATTTAGTTCTGTAAATTCTGGAGATGGTTTTGGACTTGTCGATTCGATTGGAATTTTCATTTCGTGTCTTTTCCGGATAAATTAGAATGTATTGAAGTGTTTGAACGAGTATCATTTGCTCACTTTTCACGGGGTTTAAAATCTTTCGGAAATACGTGCAAGTTTGTTTGTGGTGGACCCTCTAGAAGACAACAAACCTTAACTCGATTATGTGACCGTCTTGAACTGCCCTTTGAACCTTAGGGTTTGGGGCAGTACGGCGTGCCACATGTGAGGCGTTGGCTTGACCCTTCTACGGCTGGACCGCTACCACTGTGTCACACTCTGGGTTTTTTGAACTCCGCTCAAGTGTTGAGCTTTAGCGAATCTTGGGCATTTGATCATTCGTTCGAAAACTTTAATACCATCTATTTACCTGGAATGTGATGCAATATGTGGAATTCATATAGTTGGACATAAAATACGAAGTATGTGATATTTCGTATTTATGATGTCTAAAAAGAATGTGGATTCCAGATATTGCAGTTTTACACTTTCTTTTCTATGACCGTAAGTGTAGTATGTCGATATCACCGGTTTCGTTGCTATACGTCAACGACAATTGGGATACGCATACTTACTTACGTTGATGATATGTGATATTATGTGTTGCTGAGATATGATGTGCAGGATTGTCGCGATCGAATAGCCGGGGGGGTTTATGTGAGATGAGAGTTTTATATTTTTCATTCATACAAATTCAAATGTAATATTCTTTTATTTGGGGCACTTCCGGGTTGAGGTCATTGCCACCAGTGTTGTATATTATTTACTTTTCCGTATTATGATGGACCCAAGGAGGGGAGCACATGTGACCGGGTTCTGGGGTTTAGTGGGAGGCCATCTCGAGGAGTCGAGACCGGGTCTCCTAAACTCCAGTATTGGTAGGGTCGCTTGCCGCTCTCGTAGGGGTCCAGGGTGTGGGCTTGGCTATTCATCGCGACTGTGGAATCCGTATTTTATATTATTGGCTAAATACTAAATACGGACGTCCTAGTATATCCCACATTATATCTATGTTTCTGCTGCGATATCTGTGATGTGATCATTTGATATGTTCTGTGATGGATACAGTATATAGTATATATGATATATTATATAGGCGTTACTTATGTTTTACACCCGCGCTAGCCCTGCCCTGCTCTGCCGTTAGTTACCTAACCTAACGGTGCACGAGGGGACATCGAGGCGAATGCAGGTGGCATAAGTGTACGTCGTATTTATCTGTGATGTTTAGGTGACTTAAATGATGGGACTTCATTAATGTGATTAATGAAAGAAAAGAAACCTAAAAGATGTTGTAGAATCAAATTTTAAATTAAAAAGGTAGCTACAGTTTTGCTTTGCATAGCGGTATATATGATATACCCTGCAACTTATTCGATGAGGAAAGGGCCGAGATCCCTTCACCGGGAGTGACCCCTTTAGCAATAACTGGCAGATGCTACACACTCGGTTTGGTTTTTGATTGCTTCTATAGTTTCTGCTTTGCACAACGATATATATGATATATCCCGCACCTCATTCGACGAGGAAAGGGCCGACGATCCCTTCACCGGGAGTGACCCTTTTAGCAAAACTAGAAAAGCCTCAAAATCACTCCATTTCAAAACTTCATTAGATTCTACAACGATATCAAGTTCATTACGCAATAGGTTTTCAGAAAAATCTGTCGTAGCCCTCCGTCATTTCAGATAAGTACTAGTTAGTATTCGTGCTATGTTTGTTGACTATGTTAAGGCGTAGTGTGCGGTAGCTGATTAGTGCTTATCTGTATATGCATATGATGCAATTGGATTAGGGTAGTCATGCGACTTTGTTGACTATGTTAAGGGTCGTGCGGGTGGGTTTAATTCAATCGGGAAATGACGGGTTAAACTTGACTAGCACTTATGATTTGTTGACTATGTTAAGGTCATATAGATGCTTGGGGCAAAATACTATCGGGAATTTCAAGTGTTGAGATTTGCAATGAGATTGCATACCTTCTATGAGATAGTTGGATCCCGATATCCACTGCGAGTAAGAGTTACTCCTGGGAGAGTTTTACACATTACAATTAGCCGATCAAGTAGGTGTCTAGAAAGGTGTCAACGGGGTTACGCCTCTGGGAAAATGAGGTTTACTTTAATTAGGTCCGTGCGAAAACACGGGGAACCTTCCTCAAAGTACCGACACTGGCCTGGCTGAAAGATCGGTGAAGTTGTAGGGTGTAATTAATCCCGGCTAGTGTTTCCTTTTAGGGTTTGAAGGAAGATTTGATACAAACAGTGGGAGCCATCCTGATTAGATAAGATAATAACCAATCTGATCTTGCAAGATCTTACGCTAAAGTGTTTTCTTCTCTCTCTCTCCAGGTAGCGACCATGTCATGCCTTAATCAAGATAATAATATGGATGTATTGACCGAACCCGCATGTTATACTGTGCTGGGGAACGTTGGTTCCGTTCTTTCTTATAAAAGTTATAGGACTGAACAGGACATAGGGGAATACCAGGATTCCCATGCCACCCGAATGAAGAGAGTACATGTTAATGCATTTTCTTCGGGTGTGTTCGTTACAGAGAACTGTTTCTCCATTTGCCCTACGTCCTGGGTATTAGATACCGGGTCAGGATCCCATATATGTAATCAGTTACATGGGCTTAGAAAAGGTAGAGAACTTGGAGAAGGTGATAAAGACATAAGAGTTGGAAATGGTGCAATTGTTGCAGCTAAGACTGTCGGGGAATATCACCTTGCTGAAAGGTTCCTAGGCACCCTAGTGAGGTCTCACAAGGAATCATCCATGCCAATTTCTAAAAATTACGGTGCCGAGAAACCCTAGAACGGATCGTTGGCTAGAAGTATGGGCGAAGCAAGCTAGTAAACGGAAATATAGCTAAAGGGAAGGAGCTACAACCTTTGTAGATCCGGTCCACCACCTCCTAGGCTCCGTGATGAAGTCGCCCCGCTGTCCAAATCGTATCTTGGGCTCTAGCGTCGGCTTCATCGGAGAAAAAGCGGGCTAGGTCATCGACGACGATGCCGAAGATGATCTACGTCGAGGCATCGCTAGATCAAGCTCCAACTTCACCAAGTCAAGAAAACTTGTGAAGGAAACACCCTATACTACTTGGAAAGAGGTAGAGGATGAAGAAATAGGAAGTGGGTAGACTTTAGATTTGGATTTCTCACACTTTTTCATCAATCACCATTGATGTAGCAAGCTTTCTTCATGGAAGAAGAAGATGAAGAAGAAGAAGAAGAAGCATATGATATGTTATGTAAATTAGATAAATAAATCAATACTTATCATTTACTAACCCTTGGTTAAGTGTAGAGAGTGTACTATGGTTAGTTCATATGGTTAGGGTTAAGCATGAGACAAGAATGGTGACTTAGTCAAAGTTTCAAGAATGTTCAACTAAAAACAAAAATAGCAACCATTCTTTTCTCATCTTTTCCAAAAATAAATAAATAAATAAGTAAGTAAGAAAAAAGAAAACCCTAATCATAAACTTAACCATGGTTTAATTCTTTACACTAACCCTAGCTTGCATGTATCATCAAACATGATACAATCTTGTGCACAAAAGTATATCACATATACAACTTGTGCATTTCAAGTGAGAAAATCCTTTTAAAGTGAACCAATACTAGTTAATGCAAAGTAATATATTAAATATGTAATTCTACATTAAATCATTAAATCAACACTTGATTTAACGATCCGGTCATGTCGCATATAACCGGCTAGTATCCAATGTATCGGCTTATCGAGTCAATCATTGATTCGATAACTAGGTTATATCGCATATAACCATTCGATACATTCATCGCGAGAATAGAATACGGTATCACATACACGCATTATTCTCGGTCCCGCACATATCTCATATGCGCTCCTATTTCATTTCGCTTGAGCTAGGAAACCTCTGTGTAGGACTCTAAAGACTCGTCAATACGCCGACAGCAGATGATGATCATATCAAACACCCACAAGCCGCAAGCGGTCTGCTAAACGTAACGGCCACCCGGGTATTGAGCGATCAGAAGATCGACGAGCAAGCCCGCTCACACTCCTGTGAATCCAACCAGTAACACTTACCGTACAGTCCGGTCTGTTCGTCTGATATGTCGCATATCTCGCCTAGGGGTGGTAAACGTAAGACCCCAGTAGCTTGATAAGTCATGCCGACGTGAGGTCCATAACATTCGTGAAACTACTGATAACTCTTGCCAGTATATCACTGCAACCCTGGCCAAGGATTTCCTGTTATGGCCAGTCGAGCATAGCGCAACATCAACCCCCAATACCGGGAGAGACGAATCCCCTCCTATCGCTCATTGCCTCCATGTGAATCGGGACTGTACCCAAAAACCACCTGTTTGCACAACTCAGTAAAGCCGTTGTAGGGTGGAAATCAAAGCACAGTGGGAGACACACAAGACTCTATGACGATCTCGGGTCAACAGACTAAGCTGTACCAGTGTCACCAGAGAACTGCCATCTGACGTGAGGTATATAATACTATCTGGGAGTTCTCGGCGAGTCCGTTCAGTGTACCCAGTCTCCACTGAGCACCCGCATACCATCTTTGATGTCAAACACCAATGGATATGGGATCATCCATCGCCCATCGCATGGGTCGAGAAGATATACGCTAGTCTACTCTGGAATATCGATGCCCTGTCTCGATATTCCCATGACTAGGAACAATGAAGGATGTACTCATTGGCTACCCAGGCCCCACTAGTATGATCTGCATCATAGTCCTGGAAGTCGAGTACACATCCTAAGGGCTTTATCAACATGTAACAGAGAGACAGAAAGTATACATGTTAAGATAAAGAGCAACCAGATAGCGTACTATCATGTCGAGCAAGAAAGTCCTACCTATATATGTCCCAGCATCCACTACAATATACATCCAATGTACAGTAATGGCCCCTAGGGCATACATATAACTAACAATCTCCCACTTGCACTAGGGCCATCTGTAGCAGTGGTTGCAGTATCACATACTGAACCATCCCATAAAAGTCTCTCTTTGGGAAAAGGCCTTCGTGAGTGGATCCGCCGTTTTGTCCTCTGAATCTACTCTCCTAACCTCGATCAACCTGGAGATCAACTATCTCCATGATCAGGTGACGCTGCCTCAGAATATGTCTGGGTCACTGATGGGACCATGGTTCCTTGGCCAAAGCCACAGTTCCATTGTCACACAATGGTAGGAACCTAGTTCATGTTATGAACTAATATACACCCAAACTGCCTCTTTGGTAGTATCTTTAATAGCGATGTTACCAGCCTTTATCGTCTAGTTTTTCATGGTATCTAGCTTGGAAATCTTCCAACATACCGTCCCTTTACTGAGGGTAAAGACAATGCCTGTGACTGACATTCAGTCGTCTTTATCACCCTGGAACACTTCCAGTGATTCTCCCCAGGATCGACTGATACTATCTCACTAAAGCTAGTGAGAATCCTAAAATCTATTTAGATCTATCTCATAGATCCAAATCCCTGAATTTAGGAGGTATCACTATGATCCTATTTGGAGAATCCTTGTGATAATAGGAGATTGACCGATCGTAGTATAGGAAACTCTTTTCCTATCAAGAGTATGTTATCCACGTACTCTACGAGGATCACCACCATACTCCCTACTACCTTTTTGTACATACAAGGTTCATCTTCCATTTTGATGATGTCAAACTCTTTGACTACTTCATCAAAATAGATGTTCCAACTCCGCGATGCCTGCTTTATCCAATAAAGCATCTTGCACACGTTCCCGCTGCTCCCACTGTCTACGAGGCCCTCTGGCTGTGTTCTTATAGACATTCTCTTCTAAATCATTATTTAGAAAAGAGTCATGGCACCCAACCACCAGATATCGTAGTCATGGTATGTAGCCGTGGCAAGTAGGATCTGGATGGACTTAAGCATATTCCCTGGAAAAGGTTTCATCATTATCCGTGCCTGGTCGATGACTAAAACCTTTAACAAGTCTAGCTTTGAAAGTCTCAACTTTTCCATCTATACCAAGTAATCTTCTCAAGATATACTTGCTCCTGATGGGGATTTAACCCTTCAGATATCTCAACCAAAGTCCATACTTTGTTGGTGTATATGGATTCCATCTCAGATTGCTAAGCATCCAGCCATTCTTACAGAGTCCCTACTCTCGATGGCCTGCTCGAAACTAGTTGGTTCATCATCTCATGATGCAATCCTTGCTCCCACTGTCATCGAGAAACCGAAGTATCTCTCAAGCAGGTGAGGAGCCCTGCTAGATCGGCGGAGAGGCTGAGATTCGTCGGGAACTATTGAATCCGTTGGTTCTGTCAAATCATCAGTTGCAGTTTGTATAGCTGGAACATTTCCAGTTCTACATTGCAGACCTTGCCTTGAGCTTGTCCGGATTTTGCTTTTAGACATAGGCCGGTCAACCCCAAATCTTAACTAGCTTAAGACATGGGCTCTTCCCTTTCCATATCACATATGAAACGGTAGGCAACTTATTTGATTCGAACCTAATTCAATAGATACGCAGCTTCTCAAGCGCATAACCCCAAAAGGAAATAGGTAACTCAGTAGTACTCATCATAGAGCACACCTTATCATATAGGGTGTGATTGCTCCGCCCCGATATACCATCGTGCTATGGTTTATACGGAGGAGTAATACTGAGAGAGATTCTCATTTTCTTTTAGAATAGTCCAGGAATGCCATGCACAAGTATTCTCCTCCCTGATCTTATCATAGGACATAATACTTATACCCGTATTTTGGTTCTCTACTTCTAACTTATATTCTGTGAATACCTCAAAAGCTTCAGACTTATGTATCAACAGGAACATATGACTGAATCTTGAGAGATTATCAGAGAATACAATGAAGTATAAAGAACCAGTCCTGGCATGTGTAGACAGGAGACTTTACATACATCATCATGTATCAGTCCCAAGAGTTCATTAACTCTTTCTCTGCTTCCAGTAAGCAGAGCTAGTGTCATTATATCTTTGTGACATGACTGGCAAGTTTCACAAGATGTAAGTTCAAACTGATTTAAATATGCATCTAAATGTAACTTTAGCTAGTCGGGTCGCATTGATATGACCTAGTCTACAATACCTCAAGAAGAATTTTTTCATTTCTGAACTCTTCCTCTTGTGTGTGTTCAGTATACAAGGAACTGTAGTTTGATTTAGAACGTCAATGCTTTTAGATAACGTGCCTGAACCGATCAACTTTTGATATAGGAAATGTTCAAAACATTATCCAACAATACAAAATTATATCATTTCTTTACTAATAAAGAGACTGATATGATTTTGTATATCAGGTTCGGCATCTAATAGCATTTGTTCAGAATCAATGTATTGGTAATACAGGGTGACAGTGACCAACAGACTTGGCTGCAACACTTGCCCCGTTTTCTGCCTCATGAAACTTATCACCCGTTCTCAGTTTTTCTACCTTTTTGTAGCCCTATGTAACATATTACATATCTGGGATCCTGATCCGGTATCATATACCCAGGATGCAGAGGATACTGAGAAACAGTTCTTTGTAATGAACACACCCGAAGGAGATGCATCTCATGCACTTTCTTCGTTTGGGCGGCATGGGAATCCTGGCATTCCCCTATTTCCTGCTCGGTCTTATAACAATTATAAGTTGGAGTGGGACCAACGTTCCCCAGCTCAGTATAATAAGCGGGTTCGGTCAATACATCCATTTTATTATCTTGATTAAGGCGTGATATGGTCGCTACCTGGAGAGAGAGAGAGAAGAAAACACTCTGCGTGCGCTCTTGCAAGAATAGATTGGTTATTTATTTTGTCTAATCAGGATGGCTCCCACTGTTTTTATCAAATCTTCCTTCAAACCTTAAAAGGAACGACTAGCTGGGATTAATTACACTCTACAAGTTCGCCAATCTTTCAGCCAGGCCAGTGTCGGTACTTTGAGGGAGGTTCCCCGTGCTTTCGCACGGACCTAATTACTGTAAACCTCGCTTTCCCAGAGGCGTAACCCCGTTGACACCTTTCTAGACACCTACTTGATCGGCTAATTGTAAAGTGCAAAACTCTCCCAGGAGTAACAATTACTCGCAGTGGGTATCGGGATCCAACTATCATATAGAAGGTATGCAATCTTATTGCAAATTTCAACACATGAAACTCCCGATAAAGGTTTTTACCCCTAGCACCTATGACCTTAACTATGGTCAACAAATCATAAGTACTATTCAAGTTCTACCCGTCATTTCGTGATTAATTAGACCCACCCACATGACCCTTAACTAAGGTCAACAAAGTCACGCGACTGTCCTAACAAATCGCATCATATGCGGTGTAGGAAGACATCACTTAGCTACCATACACTGTGCCTTGACTATGGTCAACAAACACAGCACGAATACTAAGTACTCTACTTCCTAAAATGACGGAGGGTTGCGGCTGGTTTTTTATGAAAACCTTTAACGCTTTGAACTTGATCTTGTTGCGGAATCAAATGGTTTTTTAAATGGAATGTTTTTGAAGCTTTTTTAGTTTTGCTAAAGGGGTCACTCCCGGTGAAGGGATCGTCGGCCCTTTCCTCGTCGAATGAGGTGCGGGATATATCACATATATCACTGTGCAAAGCGGAAACTATAGAAGCTATCAAAAGACAAACCGAGTGATGTAGCTTCTGCCAGTTATTTCTAAAGGAGTCACTCCCGGTGAAGGGATATCGGTCCTTTCCCTATCGAATAAGGTGCAGGATGTTCTACAAGGAACACCGCGATGCAAAGCAAGAACTGTAGCTACCTGTTTTTATTTTGAAATTCGATTCCACAACATCAATTAGGTTTATTTTCTTTCATTAATCTCATTAATGAATATCCCATCATTTAAGTCCACCTAATCATCACAGATAAATATAACGTACGCTTATGCCATCTGCATTCGCCTCGATGTCCCGTCTGCACCGTTAGGTTAGGTAACTAACGGCAGAGCGAGGCAGGGCTAGCGCGGGTGTAAAACATAAGCAACGTCTATATAATATATCATATATACTATATACTATATCTGTCACAGAACATCACATGATCACATCACAGATAACGCAGCAGAAAATATCATATGAAATATTGGATATACTAGGACGTCCGTGTTTTCAATACGAGCCAGTGTAAAATACGGATTCCACGGTCGTGATGAATAGCCAATCCCACACCCCTAGACCCCTACGAGAGTGGCAAGCAACCCTACCAATTCTAGGGTTAGGAGATCCGGACTCGACTCCTCGAGATGGTCTCCCACTGGACCCCAGAACCCGGTTACTTGTGCTCCCCTCCTTGGGTCTATCCTATTGCGGAAAAGTAGATAATATACAAAATGTGACATCATCCGCAACCTGGAAGTGCCCCAATAAAAGAATATTACATACAAGTTTTTACATGAATGAAAAAAGAAAAACACTCATCTCACATAAAAACCCCCCGGCTATTCAAACAGGACGATCCAATATAACATATCCAGCAACACATAACATCACATGTCATCAACGTAAGTAAATATGCGCATCCCAATTGTCGTTGACATATAGCAACGAAACCGGCGATATCACATATTACACTTACGGTCACAGAAAAGAAAGTGTAAAACTACAACAGTTGGAATCCGCAACCACCTCAGACATCGCATGCCTGACCAAATGAATTCTTTAGACATCGCATGCCTAACAATTATAAACCCCGCATTTTAGTCTCATTATCGAAAACACTTTTCAATACCAAGTCGGGCAATTCAATAGGATTCCCCACATTTTGATCGAATGCTCGTCGCAAACTTTAGTAGACGTTCGCACCCCCGATACCGTCGACCAAGTGCACCAAGGTGGAACACCGCTACCGCGAGCACCCAAACGGATGCTTTCAGCGACGGGGTTCTCCTACAGTCACTTGGTCGGGGCTATGGAGTGAGGCTGTCTATTAAGTTTACCCGACGAGTATCCGCGTACGCTACATGATTGCGACGGACTTTTGATCACATCAAAATTCCGTGGCAACCGATCAGGTGAGACTAAACTGCTATGTTTATAATATTCATTCCGTTATCTCATAACTACTTGTGAATTCCAATTATTGTATCACATTCCGGATAAATGGAAAATGTTAAACTTTCCGATCGGACAATCGAACACCCAAGTTTTCCCGAAACAGCTCAACACATGAAATAAGTCTAACAGCATTCAGTTCGTGCCTCAGTAGCAACGGTCCAGCCGTAGAAGGGTCAAGCCAACGCCTCACATATGGCACGCCGTACTGCCCCAAACCCGAAGGTTCAAAGGGCAGTTCAAGATGGTCACATAATCGAGTTAAGGTTTGTTGTCTTCTAGAGGGACCATCGCGTTACTTGCACTACTTAGAACGTCGTTAAACTACGGAAAAATCCAACAATTGGAAATTTCCCGGCAGGGGAAAAAGTGGGTATTTATATCCGGTCGAACTTTTTAACATATTCTAAGATTACCCGGAAAAGCACACAGACAGAATTAGACAATCCGATCGATACACCGAGTCCCCAAAACAACCTAGAAAATACAACTCTGGAAAAAAATATTAAAAATTCCCAGAAAAACCATCACAGAAAACTAAGAATTACTGTGCAAAAACATCTGGCTGAAGATACCAACTTGCCGCGGAACCGCCGCATTAGGCATGCTTATGCGGCGGTTCCGCCGCACTATTAACGATTCAGAGCCCCCGTTTTAAACAGTAATTCTTAGAATATTGCACTGAGGTTTCTGCATATTTTTAATCTACAAAAATCCACATTTTACAGAATTGTCCAGAGAGCATTTTAAAGTCGGGGTTTTGGGTTCGTTCGGACTTCAAACTCCGTCTAGAGTTCGCCTAAGGCTCTAGCTAGGCTCTGATACCAGTGAAAGGTTCCTAGGCACCCTAGTGAGGTCTCACAAGGCATCATCCATGCCAATTTCTAAAAATTACGGTGCTGAGAAACCCTAGAACGGATCGTTGGCTAGAAGTATGGGCGAAGCAAGCAAGTAAACGGAAATATAGCTAAAGGGAAGGGGCTACAACCTTTGTAGATCCGGTCCACCACCTCCTAGGCTCCGTGATGAAGTCGCCTCGCTGTCCAAATTGTATCTTGGGCTCTAGCGTCGGCTTCATTGGAGAAAAAGCAGGCTAGGTCATCGACGACGATGCCGAAGATGATCTACGTCGAGTCATCGCTAGATCAAGCTCCAACTTCACCAAGTCAAGAAAACTTGTGAAGAAAACACCCTATACTACTTGGCAAGAGGTATAGGATGAAGAAATAGGAAGTGGGTAGACTTTAGATTTGGATTTCTCACACTTTTTCATCAATCACCATTGATGTAGCAAGCTTTCTTCATGGAAGAAGAAGATGAAGAAGAAGAAGAAGAATATGATATGTTATGTAAATTAGATAAATAAATCAATACTTATCATTTATTAACCCTTAGTTAAGTGTAGAGAGTGTACTATGGTTAGTTCATATGGTTAGGGTTAAGCATGAGACAAGAATGGTGACTTAGTCAAAGTTTCAAGAATGTTCAACTAAAAACAAAAATAGCAACCATTCTTTTCTCATCTTTTCCAAAAATAAATAAATAAGTAAGAAAAAAGAAAACCCTAATCATAAACTTAACCATGGTTTAATTCTTTACACTAACCCTAGCTTGCGTGTATCATCAAACATGATACAATCTTGTGCACAAAAGTATATCACATATACAACTTGTGCATTTCAAGTGAGAAAATCCTTTTAAAGTGAACCAATACTAGTTAATGCAAAGTAATATATTAAGTATATAATTCTACATTAAATCATTAAATCAACACTTGATTTAACGATCCGGTCATGTCGCATATAACCGGTTAGTATCCAATGTATCGGCTTATCGAGTCAATCCTTGATTCGATAACTAGGTTATATCGCATATAACCATTCGATACATTCATCGCGAGAATAGAATACGGCATCACATACACGCATTATTCTCGGTCCCGCACATATCTCATATGCGCTCCTATTTCGTTTCGCTTGAGCTAGGAAACCTCTGTGTAGGACTCTAAAGACTCGTCAATACGCCGGCAGCAGATGATGATCATATCAAACACCCACAAGCCGCAAGCGGTCTGCTAAACGTAACGGCCACCCGGGTATTGAGCGATCAGAAGATCGACGAGCAATCCCGCTCACACTCATGTGAATCCAACCAGTAACACTTACCGTACAGTCCGGTCTGTTTGTCTGATATGTCGCATATCTCGCCTAGGGGTGGTAAACGTCAGACCCCATTAGCTTGATAAGTCATGCCGACGTGAGGTCCATAACATTCATGAAACTACTGATAACTCTTGCCAGTATATCACTGCAACCCTGGCCAGGGATTTCCTGTTATGGCCAGTCGAGCATAGCGCAACATCAACCCCCAATACCGGGAGAGACGAATCCCCTCCTATCGCTCATTGCCTCCATGTGAATCGGGACTGTACCCAAAAACCACCTGTTTGCACAACTCAGTAAAGCCGTGGTAGGGTGGAAATCAAAGCACAGTGGGAGACACACAAGACTCTATGACGATCTCGGGTCAACAGACTAAGCTGTACCAGTGTCACCAGAGAACTGCCATCTGACGTGAGGTATAATACCATCTGGGAGTTCTCGGCGAGTCCGTTCAGTGTACCCAGTCTCCACTGAACACCCGCATACCATCTTCGATGTCAAACACCAATGGATATAGGATCATCCATCGCCCATCGCATGGGTCGAGAAGATATACGCTAGTCTACTCTGGAATATCGATTCCCCGTCTCGATATTCCCACGACTAGGAATAATGAAGGATGTACTCATTGGCTACCCAGGCCCCACTAGTATGATCTGCATCATAGTCCTGGAAGTCGAGAACACATCCTAAGGGCTTTATCAACATGTAACAGAGAGACAGAAAGTATACATGTTAAGATAAAGAGCAACCAGATAGCGTACTATCATGTCGAGCAAGAAAGTCCTACCTATATATGTCCCAGCATCCACTACAATATACATCCAATGTACAGTAATGGCCCCTAGGGCATACATATAACTAACACTTGCATTACCAACTGGTAATACGTTGGTTCTGAACGAATACCATTACATGCCGAACCTGATATGCAACATTATATCGGTTTCTTTGTTGAGTAAAGAGGGATATAATTTTGTATTACAGGATAATGTTATGAACATTTTCCGTAACCACAAGTTGGTTGGATCAGGCACGTTATGCAATGGCATTTATGTTCTAAATCAATCAACAGTTCTGAGCATAACAAACACACACAAGAGGAAAAGTTCAGAACTGAACGAATCCTTCTTGTGGCATTATAGAATCGGTTATATAAATGCGACACGGCTAGCTAAGTTGCATAAGGATGGATACTTGAAACCGTTCGAATTTTCATCTTATGACACTTGCCAGTCATGTCTCAAAGGCAAAATGACCAAAACTCCGTTTACGGGACACGGAGAAAGAGTTACCGAACTCTTGGGACTGATACATAGTGATGTATGCGGTCCTATGTCTACACATGCCAGGGATGGTTCTTCGTACTTCATTACATTCACTGACGATCTCTCAAGATACGGACATGTGTTCTTGATAAGACATAAGTCTGAAGCTTTTGAGAAATTTAGAGAATATAAACAAGAAGTCGAGAACCAAACCGGAAAAAGTATTAAAATCCTTCGATCTGATCGAGGAGGAGAATACTTGAGCAGTGAATTCCTAGACTTCCTAAAAGAGAATGGGATTCTCTCTCAGCTGACTCCTCCATATACACCACAGCACAACGGTGTATCAGAACGGAGGAACCGCACCCTATTAGATATGGTGCGCTCTATGATGAGCACAGCTGAGTTACCTATTTCCTTCTGGGGATATGCACTGGAAACAGCAGCATACCTATTGAATCAAGTTCCATCTAAATCTGTACCTACCACACCATATAAGATATGGAGTGGGAAGAGACCATATTTTAAACGAGTTAAGATATGGGGTTGTCCGGCCTATGTCAAAAAGCAAAATCCAGACAAACTCGAGGCACGGTCAGTTCTTTGTAAGTTTGTGGGATATCCTAAGAATTCCCAAGGATATTTTTTCTACCACGTTGAAGAACAAAAAGTGTTTTTTTCTCAATATGCCACCGTTTTGGAAAAGGAATTTCTTGCAAAAGAAATTAGTGGCAAAGTGGTAGAACTGGAAGAGGTTCCAGAAACACAAACTCAAACTGAAGATTTAGTGGAACCAGAGGATTCAGTAGCTCCCAACGAACCTCAGCCTCTCCGCCGATCTAGTAGGGTTCCTCGCCAACCTGAGAGATACTACAGTTTTCTCATTGATGGTGGAAGCGAGGATTGCATCATGGAAGATGATGACCCAACTAGCTTCGAGCAGGCCATCACGAGTAAGGACTCAGTGAAATAGCTAGATGTAATGCGGTCTGAGATGAAATCCATGTACACCAACAAAGTATGGACTTTGGAAGCTGCTCCTGAAGGGGTAAAACCCATTGGGAGCAAGTGGATCTTCAAGAAAAAACTTGGTGTAGATGGGAAAGTGGAGACTTTCAAAGCTAGACTTGTTGCAAATGGTTTTCGTCAAAGACCAGGTGTGGACTATGACGAAACTTTTTCTCCAGTGACTATGTTAAATCCATCCGGATCATGCTTGCCATCGCTGCATATCATGACTACGAAATCTGGCAAATGGATGTTAAGACCGCCTTTCTAAACGGTGATTTAGAAGAGTGCGTGTACATGACTCAGCCATAGGGCTTCGTAGACAGTGGGAGCAGTGGGAAGGTGTGCAAGCTGCTTAAATCCATTTATGGATTAAAGCAAGCATCGCGGAGTTGGAACATCTGCTTTGACGACGTTATCAAAGAGTTTGATTTCGTCAAAAATGTAGATGAACCTTGTATCTACAAGAAGGTGGCAGAGAGTAGGGTTGTCTTCCTCGTATTGTACGTGGACGACATACTCTTGATAGGAAATGATATTCCTATGCTGCAATCGGTCAAGCTCTTCTTATCACAAAGATTCTCAATGAAAGATCTTGGTGATGCCTCCTGCATATTGGGATTTAGGATCTATAGAGATAGATCCAAACGGATACTGGGATTGTCCCAATCCAGGTACATTGACACCATACTAAAGAGGTTTAGTATGGAAGAATCCAAGCATGGGAACTTACCCACGATCTCTGGAGTCACTCTCTCCAAAGAGATGTCTTCCAAGACTGATTTGGAGAGAGCTCGCATGCAAGGGATACCCTATGCTTCGGCTGTAGGCTATATCATGTATGTGATGCTATGTACCAGACCCGATGTAGCATACTCACTAAGTGTAGTGAGTAGGTATCAAGCTGATCCTAGAGAGAGTCACTGGATAGCTGTGAAGAGCATTCTCAAGTACTTACGAAGGACTAAAGAGATGCTCTTGGTGTATGGTAACGGAGAACTCCAAGTGGAGTCCTTTACCGATTCGAGCTTCCAGAGTGATAAGGACGACTCTAAGTCGCAGTCGGGATTTATCTTTACCCTTTACGGAGGAGTGGTTAGCTGGAAGAGTTCCAAGCAGGAAACCGTGGCAGACTCGACGATGGAGGCTGAATACATCGCTGCCAACGATGCTGCCAAAGAGGCTGTCTGGATCAAAAAGTTCATTACTGAACTTGGAGTGGTTCCATCCATTGAGCATCCAATACCTTTGTATTGCGATAACAATGGAGCGGTGGCTTTGTCTAAGGAACCCAGGTCCCATCAGCGATCTAGGCATATTCTGAGGCGGTATCACCTGATCCGGGAGATAGTTGATCGCCGGGAGATCGAGATCAGGAGGGTTGACACGAAGAATAACACAGCGGATCCACTCACGAAGGCCATTCCCCAGATACATTTTGAGAGACTCTTCGGGATGCTCGGTATGCGATACTACAGTAGCTGGCCCTAGTGCAAGTGGGAGATTGTTAGTTGTATGTATGCCCTAGAGGCCAGTATTGTACAGATGATGTATATTATATTGGATGCTTGGACATATATAGAGATGACTTTCTTGTTAGTTATATGTATGCCCTAGAGGCCATTACTGTACATTGGATGTATATTGTAGTGGATGATGGGACATATATAGGTAGGACTTTCTTGCTCGACATGATAGTACGCTATCTGGTTGCTCTTTATCTTAACATGTATACTTTCTGTCTCTATGATTACATGTTGATAAAGCCCTTAGGATGTGTACTCGACTTCCAGGACTGTGATGAAGATCATACTAGTGGGGCCTGGGTAGTCAATGAGTACATCCTTCATTGTTCCTAGTCGTGGGAATATCGAGACGGGGCATCGATATTCCAGAGTAGACTAGCGTATATCTTCTCGACCCATGTGATGGGCGATGGATGATCCCATATCCATTGGTGTTTGACATCGGAGATGGTATGCGGGTGCTCAGTGGAGACTGGGTACACTGAACGGACTCGCCGAGAACTCCCAGATGGTATTATACCTCACGTCAGATGGCAGTTCTCTGGTGACACTAGTACAGCTTAGTCTGTTGACCCGAGATCGTCATAGAGTCTTGTGTGTCTCCTACTGTGCTTTGATTTCCACCCTACCACGGCTCTACTGAGTCATGCAAACAGGTGGTTTTTGGGTACTGTCCGGATTTACATGGAGGCAATGAGCGGTAGGAGGGGATTCGTCTCTCCCGGTATTGGGGGTGGATGTTGCGCTATGCTCGACTGGCCATAACAGGAAATCCCTGGCCAGGGTTGCAGTGATATACTGGTAAGAGTTATCAGTAGTTTCACGATTCTTATGGACCTTACGTCGGCATGACTTATCAAGCTACTGGGGTCTGACGTTTACCACCCCTAGGCGAGATATGCGACATATCAGACGAACAGACCGGACTGTACGGTAAGTGTTACATTGGATTCACAGGAGTGTGAGTGGGCTTGCTCGTCGATCTTCTGATCGCTCAATACCCGGGTGGCCGTTACGTTTAGCAGACCGCTTGCGGCTTGTGGGTGTTTGATATGATCATCACCTGCTGCCGGCGTATTGACGAGTCTTTAGAGTCCTACACAGAGGTTTCCTCGCTCAAGCGAAACGAAATTGGAGCGCATATGAGATATGTGCGGGACCGAGAATAATGCGTGTATATGATACAGTATTCTATTCTCGCGATTAATGTATCGATTAGTTGTATGCGATATAACCTAGTTATCGAATCGAGGATTGATTCGATAAGACGATACATTAGATATTAGTCGGTTATATGCGATATGACCGGATCGTTAAATCAAGTATTGATTTAATGATTTGATGCATAATTATATATTTGATATATTACTTTGCATTAACTAATATTAGTTCACTTTAAATGGATTTTCTCACTTGATATGCATATTGTATATGTGATATATTTTTGTGCACTTGTTTGTATCATGTTTGATGATACATACTCACTTAGGTTTGTGTAAAGAATTAAACCATGGTTATATGAGTGGTTAGGGTTTTGTTTATTTACTTATTCATTTATTTATTTATTTTGTTTATTTTGGCAAAAGAAAATGATAAAGAGAAAATGGTGGCTTTCTTTGTTCTTTGCTTGAAGCTTCTTGAAGCTTCAAAGCATCTTTGACTAAAGCAACCATTTTGTCTTCATCTCCTAACCCTAACCATTTAACTAACCTTAGTTTATTCACTACACCTAACTATGGTTGCTATATGATAAGTATTCATTTATTTTCTATTTTGAAAAAAGACTTATCATATTCTTTCTTCTTCTTCTTCATCTTCAACAATGAAGAAAGCTTGCCTCCATCAATGGCAACTTGTGAAAATGAGTGAGAAATCCAATTCCAAAGTGAACCCACCTCCTATTTTTTCATCCTCTACCTCTTGCCAAGTAGTATAGGGTGTTTTCTTCACAAGTTTTATGACTTGGTGAAGTTGGAGCTTGATCTTGAGTTGCCTCGACGTAGATCATCTTCGGCATCGAAGTCGACGACCTAGCCCGCTCGTTTTTTCCGATGAAGCCGATGCTAGAGTCCGGGATTCGATTTGGACAGCGGAGGGACGTCATCACGGAGCCTAGGAGGTGGAGGACCGGATCTACAAAGGTTGTAGCCTCTTTCCTTTAAGATAAAGTTGTTTACTTGTATCGCATCACCTATACATCTAGTTAACGATCCGTATTAGGGTTTGTAGGCACATGGAAAATTTTGAATTAGCCATGTTTGATCACTTGTGAGACCTCATTAGTGTGCCTAGGAACCCTACAGTGGTATCAGAGCCTAGCTAAAGCCTTAGGCGATGCGTAGACGGAGTTAGAAGTCCAATCGAACCGAAACCCTAATTCAAAGTTGCTCACTGTACATTTTTTGAAAACGGGGATTTTTGAGAATTAAAAATATGCAGAAAAACCAGCAGGCGATTATAAGAATTACTGTGAAACACGAGCACCTAATTCCATTAAAGCGCGGCGGAACCGCGGCATTAGCATGGCTAATGCGGCGGTTCCGCGGCCACTTAGTCTCTTCAGTCAGTTCTTTTTGCACAATAACTTCTATATTTTATTGCTGAGTTTCCTGAGAATTTTTAATCTGAACTCAAGAGTTGAGTTCTCTGGGTTGTATTGGGGACTCAGTGTTTCGATCGGATTGTCTAATTTTCTCAGTGTGTTTTTCCGGATAATTTTAGAATATGTTAAAAAGTTCAACCTGATATAAATACCCACTTTTTCCCCTGCCGGGAAATTTCCAATTGTTGGATATTTCTGTAGTTTAATCACGTTCTAAGTAGTGCAAGTAACGCGATGGTCCCTCTAGAAGACAACAAACCTTAACTCGATTATGTGACCGTCTTGAACTGCCCTTTGAACCTTAGGGTTTGGGGCAGTACGGCGTGCCACATGTGAGGCGTTGGCTTGACCCTTCTACGGCTGGACCGTTGGTACTGAGGCATGAACTGAATGTTTTTAGACTTATTTCATGTGTTGAGCTGTTTCGGGAAAACTTGGGTGTTCGATTGTTCGATCGGAAAGTTTAACATTTTCTATCTTGTCCGGAATGTGATACAATAATTGGAATTCACAAGTAGTTATGAGATAACTAATATGAATGTTATAAACACAGCAGTTTAGTCTCACTTGATCGGTTGCCATGGAATTTTGATGTGATCAAAAGTTCGTCGCAATCACGTAGAGTACGCGGATACTCGCCGGGTAAACTTAATAGACAGACTCACCCCATAGCCCCGGCCAAGTGACTGTAGGAGAACCCCGTCGCCGAAAGCATCCGTTCGGGTGCTCGCGGCAGCGGTGTTCCGCCTTGGTGCACTTCGTCGACGGCGTCGGGGGTGCGGCCGCCTACTAAAGTTTGCGACGAGCATTCGATCAGAATGTCGGGAATCCTGTTGAATTGCCCGACATGATATTGAAAAGTGTTTTCGATAATGAGACTAAAATGCGGGGTTTATAATTGTTAGGCATGCGATGTTTAAGTATTTCATTTGATTAGGCATGCGATGTCTAAAGAGGTTGCGGATTCCAATTGTTGTAGTTTTACACTTTCTTTTCTGTGACCGTAAGTGTAATATGTGATATCGCCGGTTTCGTTGCTATATGTCAACGACAATTGGGATGGGCATATTTACTTACGTTGATGACATGTGATGTTATGTGTTGCTGGATATGTTATATTGGATCGTCGTGTTTGAATAGCCGGGGTTTTTTATGTGAGATGAGTGTTTTTTCATTTTCATTCATGTAAAAACTTGTATGTAATATTCTTTTATTTGGGCACTTCCAGGTTGCGGATGTTGTCACCATTTGTATATTATTTACTTTTCCGCATTAGGATAGACCCAAGGAGGGGAGCACAAGTAACCGGGTTCTAGGGTCCAGTGGGAGACCAACTCGAGGAGTCGAATCCGGGTCTCCTAACCCTAGAATTGGTAGGGTTGCTTGCCGCTCTCGTAGGGGTCTAGGGGTGTGGGATTGGCTATTCATCATGACCGTGGAATCCGTGTTTTATACTGGCTCGTATTAAAAACACGGACGTCCTAGTATATCTAATGTTTCATATGATTCTTCTGCTGCGTTATCTGTGATGTGATCATGTGATGTGTTCAGATAGATGTAGTATATAGTATATATGATATATTATATAGACGTTGCTTATGTTTTACACCCGCGCTAGCCCTGCCTCGTTCTGGCGTTAGTTACCTAACCTAATGGTGCAGACGGGACATCGAGGCGAATGCGAATGGCATAAGCGTACGTTATATTTATCTGTGATGTTTAGGTGGACTTAAATGATGGAATATTTATTAATGAGATTAATGAAAGAAAATAAACCTAAAAGATGTTGTGGAATCGAATTTCAAAAATAAAACAGGTAGCTACAGTTCTTGCTTTGCATTGCGGTGTTCTTTGTAGAACATCCTGCACCTTATTCGATAAGGAAAGGACCGAGATCCCTTCACAGGGAGTGACTCTTTTAGCAATAACTGGCAGATGCTACAACCCTCGGTTTGTTTTTTGATTGCTTCTATAGTTTCTGCTTTGCACAGCGATATATATGATATATCCCGCACCTCATTCGATGAGGAAAGGGCCGACGATCCCTTCACCGGGAGTGACCCCTTTAGCAAAACTAGAAAAGCCTCAAAAACATTCCATTTAAAAACCATTTGATTCCGCAACGAGATCAAGTTCAAAGCGTTAAAGGTTTTCACAAAAACCATCCGCAACCCTCCGTCATTTTAGGAAGTAGAGTACTTAGTATTCGTGCTACGTTTGTCGACCATAGCCGAGGCGTAGTGTGCGGTAGCTAAGTGATGTCTTCCTATACAGCATATGATGCGATTAGTTAGGACAGTCATGTGGCTTTGTTGATCTTAGCCAAGGGTCATGTGGGTGGGTCTAATTAATCACGAAATGACGGGTAGAACTTGACTAGTACCTATGATTTGTTGACCTTAGCCAAGGTCATAGGTGCTAAGGGTAAAAACCATTATCGGGAGTTTCAAGAGTTGAAACTTGCAATGAGATTGCATACCCTCTATATGATAGTTGGATCCCGATGCCCACTGCGAGTAATTGTTACTCCTGGGAGAGTTTTACACTTTACAATTAGCCGATCAAGTAGGTGTCTAGAAAGGTGTCAACGGGGTTACGCCTCTGGGAAAACAAGGTTTACTGTAATTAGGTCCGTGCGAAAGCACGGGGAACCTCCCTCAAAGTACCGACACTTGCCTGGCTGAAATATTGGCGAACTTGTAGAGTGTAATTAATCCCGGCTAGTCTTTCCTTTTAGGGTTTGAAGGAAGATTTGATAAAAACAGTGGGAGCCATCCTGATTAGATAAAATATATAACCAATCTAATCTTGCAAGAGCGCACGCAGAGTGTTTTCTTCTCTCTCTCCAGATAGCGACCATATCACGCCTTAATCAAGATAATAATATGGATGTATTGACCGAACCCGCTTGTTATACTGAGCTGGGGAACGTTGGTCCCGCTCCAACTTATAATTGTTATAAGACAGAGCAGGAAATAGGGGAATACCAGAATTCCTATGCCGCCCAAACGAAGAAAGTGCATATGATGCATCTCCTTCGGGTATGTTTATTACAAAGAACTGTTTCTCAGTATTCTCTGCATCCTGAGTATTTGATACCGGATCACGATCCCAGATATGTAATCTGTTACATGGGGCTACAAAAAGGTAGAAAACTGAGAACGGGTGATAAGTTTCATAAGACAGAAACCGGGGCAAGTGTTGCAGCTAAGTCTGTTGGTCACTGTCACCCTGTATTACCAATACATTGATTCTGAACAAATGCTATTAGATACCGAACCTGATATACAAAATCGTATCAATCTCTTTATTAGTAAAGAAATGATAAAATTTTGTATTAATGGATAATGTTTTGAACATTTCCTATATCAAAAGTTGATCGGTTCAGGCACGTTATCTAAAAGCATTGACGTTCTAAATCAAACTACAGTTCTTAGTATACAGAACACACACAAGAGGTAGAGTTCAGAAATGAACGAATCCTTCTTGAGGCATTATAGACTAGGTCACATCAATGCGACCAGACTGGCTGAAGTTACATTTTAGATGCATATTTAAATCAGTTTGAATTTACATCTTGTGAAACTTGCCAGTCATGTCACAAAGATAAGATGACCATAGCCCTGTTTATTGGTAACAGAGAAAGAGTTAATAAACTCTTGGGACTGATACATAATGATGTATGTAAGGTCTCCTGTCTACACATGCCAGGACTGGTTTTTTATACTTCATTATATTCTCTGATAATCTCTCAAGATTCGGTCATATGTTCCTGTTGAAACATAAGTCCAAAGCTTTTGAGGTATTCACAGAATATAAGTTGGAAGTAGAGAACCAAAATACGGGTATAAGTATTATGTCCTATGATGAGATCAGGGAGGAGAATACTTGTGCATAGAATTCCTGGACTATTCTAAAGGAGAATGAGATTCTCTCACAGTGTTACTCCTCTGAATACACCACAGCACAACGGTGTATCGGGGTGGAGCAATCGCACAATATTAGATATGGTGTGCTCTATGATAAGTACTACTGAGTTTCCTATTTCCTTTTGGGAGTTATGCGCTTGAGAAGCTGCATACCTATTGAATTAGGTTCGAATCAGATCACTGCCTACCATTCCATATGAGATATGGTATGGGAAGAGCCTATCTCTTAAGTAAGTTAAGATTTAGGATTGTCCGGCCTATGTCTAAAGCAAAATCCAGACAAGATCGAGGCTAGGTCAGTTCTGTAGAACTGGAAAGGTTCCAGCTATACAAAACGGCAGTTGATGATTTGACAGAACCAAAGGATTCTATAGTCCCCGACGAACCTCAGCCTCTCCGCCGATCTGGTAGGGTTCCTCACCTGCCTGAGAGATACCTCGGTTTCTCGATGACAGTGGGAGCGAGGAATGCATCATGAGATGATGACCCAACTAGTTTCGAGCAGGCCATCAAGAGTAGGGACTCTGTAAGAATGGCTGGATGCTTAGCGATCTGAGATGGAATCCATGTACACCAACAAAGTATGGACTTTGGTTGCTATATCTGAAGGGTTAAATCCCCATCAGGAGCAAGTATATCTTGAGAAGATTACTTAGTGTAGATGGAAAAGTTGAGACTTTCAAAGCTAGACTTGTTGAAGGTTTTTTCGTCATCGACCAGGCGTGGATAATGATGAAACCTTTTCCAAGTGACTATGCTTAAGTCCATCCGGATCCTACTTACCATTGCTACATACCATGACTACGATATCTGGTGGTTGGGTGCCATGACTACTTTTCTAAATAGTGATTTAGAAGAGAACGTCTATAAGAACACAGCCAGAGGGCTTCGTAAACAGTGGGAGTAGCGGAAACGTGTGCAAGTTGTTTTACAGGTTAAAGCAGGCATCGCAGAGTTGGAACATCTGTTTTGATGTGGTAGTCAAAGAGTTTGACTTCATCAAAATGGTAGATGAACCTTGTATGTGCAAAAGGGTAGTATGGAGTATGGTAATGATCCTCGTAGAGTACGTGGATGACATACTCTTGATAGGAAAGGAGTTTCCTATGCTACGATCGGTCGATCTCCTCTTATCACATAGATTCTTCATATAGGATCAAAGTGATACCTCCTAAATCCTAGGTTTTGGATCTATAAGATAGATCTAAATGGATGTTAGGATTCTCACTAGTTATAGTGAGATAGTATCAGTTGATCCTGGGGAGAATCACTGGAAAGGTTCCAGGGTGATAAGGACGACTGAATGTCAGTCACAGGCATTGTCTTTACCCTCAGTAAAGGGACGGTATGTTGGAAGAGTTCCAAGCTAGATACCGTGGCAAACTAGACGATAAAGGCTGGTAACATCGCTATTAAAGATACTACCAAAGAGGCAGTTTGGGTGTATATTGGTTCATAAAATGAACTAGGTTCCTACCATTGTATGACAATGGAAGTGTGGCTTTGGCTCAGGAACCCCGATCCCATCAGTGACCCAGACATATTCTAAGGCTGCAACACCTGATCATGGAGATAGTTGATCTCCAGGGTGATCGAGGTAAGGAGAGTAGACTCAGAGGACAACACAGCGGATCCACTCATGAAGGCCTTTTCCCAAAGAGAGACTTTTATGGGATGGTTGAGTATGTGATACTGCAACCACTGCTACAGATGGCCCTAGTGCAAGTGGGAGATTGTTAGTTATATGTATGCCCTAGAGGCCATTACTGTACATTGGATGTATATTGTAGTGGATACTGGGACATATATAGGTAGGACTTTCTTGCTCGACATGATAGTACGCTATCTGGTTGCTCTTTATCTTAACATGTATACTTTCTGTCTCTCTGATTACATGTTGATAAAGCCCTTAGGATGTGTACTCGACTTCCAGGATTGTGATGAAGATCATACTAGTGGGGCCTGGGTAGTCAATGAGTACATCCTTCATTGTTCCTAGTCGTGGGTATATCGAGACGGGGCATCGATATTCCAGAGTAGACTAGCGTATATCTTCTCGACCCATGTGATGGGCGATGGATGATCCCATATCCATTGGTGTTTGACATCGGAGATGGTATGCGGGTGCTCAGTGGAGACTGGGTACACTGAAAGGACTCGCCGAGAACTCCCAGATGGTATTATACCTCACGTCAGATGGCAGTTCTCTGGTGACACTAGTACAGCTTAGTCTGTTGACCCGAGATCGTCATAGAGTCTTGTGTGTCTCCCACTGTGCTTTGATTTCCACCCTACCACGGCTCTACAGAGTCGTGCAAACAGGTGGTTTTTGGGTACAGTCTCGATTCACATGGAGGCAATGAGCGATAGGAGGGGATTCGTCTCTCCCGGTATTGGGGGTGGATGTTGCGCTATGCTCGACTGGCCATAACAGGAAATCCCTGGCAAGGGTTGCAGTGATATACTGGTAAGAGTTATCAGTAGTTTCACGATTGTTATGGACCTTACGTCGGCATGACTTATCAAGCTACTGGGGTCTGACGTTTACCACCCCTAGGCGAGATATGCGACATATCAGACGAACAGACCGGACTGTACGGTAAGTGTTACTGGTTGGATTCACAGGAGTGTGAGCGGGCTTGCTCGTCGGTCTTCTGATCGCTCAATACCCGGGTGGCCGTTACGTTTAGCAGACCGCTTGCGGCTTGTGGGTGTTTGATATGATCATCACCTGCTGCCGGCGTATTGACGAGTCTTTAGAGTCCTACACAGAGGTTTCCTCGCTCAAGAGAAACGAAATAGGAGCGCATATGAGATATGTGCGGGACCGAGAATAATGCGTGTATATGATACCGTATTCTATTCTCGCAATTAATGTATCGATTAGTTGTATGCGATATAACCTAGTTATCGAATCGAGGATTGATTCGATAAGACGATACATTAGATATTAGTCGGTTATATGCGATATGACCGGATCGTTAAATCAAGTATTGATTTAATAATTTGATGCATAATTATATATTTGATATATTACTTTGCATTAACTAATATTTGTTCACTTTAAATGGATTTTCTCACTTGATATGCACATTGTATATGTGATATATTTTTGTGCACTTGTTTGTATCATGTTTGATGATACATACTCACTTAGATTTGTGTAAAGAATTAAACCATGGTTATATGAGTGGTTAGGGTTTTGTTTATTTACTTATTCATTTATTTATTTATTTTGTTTATTTTGGCAAAAGAAAATGATAAAGAGAAAATGGTGGCTTTCTTTGTTCTTTGCTTGAAGCTTCTTGAAGCTTCAAAGCATCTTTGACTAAAGCAACCATTTTGTCTTCATCTCCTAACCCTAACCATTTAACTAACCTTAGTTTATTCTCTACACCTAACTATGGTTGCTATATGATAAGTATTCATTTATTTTCTATTTTGAAAAAAGACTTATCATATTCTTTCTTCTTCTTCTTCATCTTCAACAATGAAGAAAGCTTGCCTCCATCAATGGCAACTTGTGAAAATGAGTGAGAAATCCAATTTCAAAGTGAACCCACCTCCTATTTTTTCATCCTCTACCTCTTGCCAAGTAGTATAGGGTGTTTTCTTCACAAGTTTCTGTTGGAGATAGTGCCCTCAGAGTCAATTATTGGATCACAGGCACGTGATTGCAATGATTGAGGGATGACCTATCCCGGTAGGACAGTCTTACTCGAGATGATAGTATGCTATCTGGTTTACCTTTACCATCGTGTACTGCTTCAGGTGACCTTACCGGTCGCTATTACACGCTGATAGAGCCCCTAGGATTCTTGCTTGACTGCCAGCAGTATGAGGGCGATCATATACGTGAGAGCTGGTGGTCTATAAGCACATCCTTAAAAGGTCCCTAGTCGTGGGAGTTTCGAGACAGGGCATCGATTCTCCAGAGTAGACTAGTGTATACAGTCGAGACCCCGACGAGGGGCGGTGGCCGGTCTTACAAGCCACTGGTGTCAGTTGGTTCACCTAAGATGTATACAGGTGCTCATTGGGTTATGAGTACACCGGACAGGACTCGCCGGGAACAAGCTAGTTGGTCTTATACCTGACGTCAGATAGCAGTTCCCTGGTGACATGTGTACAGGTTAGTTCATCGACCTGGGGATCGTCATTTGTCTCGTGTAAGTTCCTACTGTACTTTGATTACTACCCTACCACGGCACAAAGGAGTCGTGCAAACAGGTTTTAGTTGGGTACAGTCCCGAGCCACATGGAGGCAGTGAGCGGATCTTCAGGGGTTCGTCTCTCCCGGTATTGGAGGTGAGGTCGCGCTGTGTCTAGGAGAGCCATTACACAAAGCCCTCGGCCGAGGCAGGAGATTTACTGGTAGGTATTCCAGTAGTATCTCAGGGTGTTCTGGGCTACACTCCGACACGACTTGTACCGCTTTTGGGGGTCTGACTTTTACCAACCCCCTAGGCCCGCTATGCGATACTCATAGACGAACGGACCGGACTGTACGGATATTGTCACTGACAGGCTCAGTAGGGTGTCAGGATGAGGTCGCTCATCGACGTCCCTTTTGGTCAATAGCTGGTAGCCCGTCACGTATTGGCTAATATCTCTGACGTGCTAGTGGTTAAATCCACAGCCATAGTATTGACGAGTCTTTAGAGTCCACCGTCCTTGAGCATACCAAAGTACCTCTCGGGTGCCTGAGGTTACCCACTTTATCTGCGGAGTGGCCAATGGAATGTCAAAACAGATTGAATCTTCAGGTTCCTGTGAAATCTTCAGTAATCGTTTGTGGTTCTGGAATCATTTCCAGTTCTACCATACTCCCACTACTGTTTTTGAAAAAAAAAATCCATTTTTAATAAAACTGCGGCGAGTCTAGAACAATATTTTTATTGATCTGCCAGATGGTAGAAAGTCAACCCTCGTCATAGCCTGGGTCAACCCACAAACAGCCATTACAGAAACGTGCCTTGAGTTGTCCAGTGTCTGGTTTTAAGCATAAGCCGGACAACTCCCCGTACCTTAACATCGTTAAGATATGAACTGTTCTATATCCAATATAGAATCAGAGGCACTGATTTAATTGAACCAGATTCAAATCATGCAGCTATCTCCAGTGCATGTCAACTAAATGGAAGGAGGCCGATCAGCGTTACTCAACTTAGGAATGCTTCCAATTATGAGTAACCTGAAAGAGAAGCAATTTCTCTTTATCATTACTATCAACTGAATACCATAGACAAGTACCTACATCTTCGATCACATTGAAGAATCCCGATACTTGCTAGATCTGGTTCTCTACTCTATTCAAATACCTATAACTCCTCCAAGCTTAGACCCTGTGTTCCTACGAAACACATGTCTAAGAACTAGAGAAGTTAAAAGTAAACATAATATAGTATGAGGACCAACCCTTCTGTCCTATTGGACACTGGACAACATACAATACTCTGTATAAGTCCGCAGAGTCTAACAACTCTTTCACTGTGCGTCGTAGGTTGAAAACTGTACTTATGGTTGAGAAGAATTACACCGCTGTTTAATGCTCCTTACCTAACCATCCACTGATATAGGTAAATGTCATCGACATAATATCAAAAGGTATATCTCACTCTATGAAAATAGACGTACAGATATATCAATTTGAAATTGGTGCACAACAGCGGATATTCAAAACCAAATATTTGCCGACCGGCAAACAGCCCAGATGATCTCCTCAAATATCACCGATTACAACGAATCCCGATATAATGAGGATGATCACCCTATTCCCAATAACTTACTCCCACTCATCATCTGTAAAACCATACAGATGTGAGAATCATACCTGGTAAATACATACCCTGGAGTAAGTATCTAATCGGGAAATCAGTTTTCTTTTAACATTACACAGTGAAACTGAAACATTGAAATGTTTCGGTGGGGTATTCCGGTATTCTTAGTAATGCCTTTTCCATTATCCAGATTCACAACTGTAACCGTATATCTCTTTGCCATCTGTCCAAATCCCTTTATATGTCTTTAGTCATTACCGTCTGCACACCCCTTTAGGCCAAATGGTTTTCTTCCTTCCCTACCGTTCGGCACCAGCCTATGGTTTGGAAGAAGACTATCCAATAAGCATAAAAGGTGTACTGTCCTAATCCTAGGAGCACTCGCAAAGCGAGAGAAGGTGAAGATAAAAGACAACCGAATAAACCTTATTCCTATTTCTCCTGAACCAGAATCCATCCCCGAACTGGAACAAGTTCCTTTCGAGTTCGTATATAACCATACGATGGAGTATCCAATAAACTGTGGATCTTCGTAGTGATACGGAGTGTCCTGGAGAAATACAAAGGTGATTTAGGATTGGCGAAGAAATACTTGGTTTGGTCGTGAATATCAGTCGCATTTTACTTTGCCCTCCTACTAATCCCTTGCTTTGTCTTAACTTAATACCTTCTGCACACCATCGTTATGCTAATTGGTTTTCTTCATTCCCCACCGTTCGGAACCAGCCTAAGGTTTGGAAGAAGACTATCCAATTTGCGTAATAGGTGTACTATCTCATAAACCAAGGAGTACTTGCAATGAGAGAAGGTGAAAAGAAAAGACAACTGAATAATCCTATCCGTTTTCTCCAGAACCGGAAACCATCCTCAAATTCCTTCGAGTTCGTATATAACCATACGATGGTTTTGTCCAATGGAAGTGGACGTTCGTAGTAATACGGAGTGTCCTGGAGAAAAGGGTAAAAGTAGGAGTGGCAATGAGGTCTGCAACTCTGACAATCCAAAAGCCTGTGTTAAGAAGGTTCGGTCAACTTGGTCACTGAGTCATAGTCCAGGGTCGGGTCAATGGTCGCTGCCAAAGAGAGAGAGAAAAGAAACACTCAGCGTGCACTCTAACCTAGATCAGAATGGTTATCACTTTTTCTAATCTGGAAACCTCCCACTGTACCTCAAATTCTCCTCCAAACCAGAAAGAAGAATTAGTCGGGGTCACCCGAGGAGTAAACTAACTCATCAGTGGGAATCGGGATCCAACTATCATCGCATGATAACTTGACAGAATCCACTCAAGTCACCACACTCCAGAAGGTATGCGCATGCCTGGCAAGTTTCAGTTCTTTTGAAACTCCCGATGTGATTTTTACCCCAGGCGGTTTATGACCTTGACTAGGTCAACAAACCATAAACCGCCAGTCAAGTTCAACCCGTCATTATTCTGGATTGCTTTAAACCCACCCGTACGTGCCTTTGACTAGGTCAACAAGGCCGCACGACTGTCTTAACCAATCCCACTTATGCAACAAACAAGTACCACTCAGCTACCGAACACTACGTCTTGACTAGGTCAACAAACGCAGCACGAATACTAAATAATACCTGTAGGAAATGACGGAGGGCTACGGCTGGTTTTTGGCGAAAAACCTTTAACGTAATGAACTTGATATCGTTGAAGGAACTGCATAGCCTTTTATAAAAATATAGTGACGAAAACCTTTACTAAAGAGGTCACTCCCGGTGAAGGGATCTCGGCTCTTTCCCCGTAGAATGAGGTGCAGGATATTCCAACTGAATACCACGATGCAAAGCAAAAGTAATCGGCTATAGTGAAGTTAATGCCCTGACGCAAACTTCTGTCCAAGGGGTCACTCCCGGTGAAGGGATCTCGGCCCTTGCCTCACCGACTGAGGAGCAGGATATTCCAAATGAATACCACGATGCAAAACAAAAGTGAACGTCCTTGCAATAACAGCTTTTTGAAAAAGTGTTCCAACAACATCAGAATAGGTTTGTTTATCTTGCAATGATCCGAATCAACGCAGTCCCATCAATTGATCACACCACAAAGAACGAAAATATACTGATGTACGTATATGCCATCCGCATTCGCCACTGGGTCCCGTCATCACCCGTTAGGTTACTTAACTAACGACAGAGCGGGGACTGGACTAGCGCGGATGCAAAACATATACAACATCTACTAATATATATACCAATATATTATATTTCGCTCGAGGCGTGATAAAATGCAACATCATAGAAAAATATAGCATCTCAGAACAATACAGATATCTGGGATTCCCGGGTTTCACAGAGCCGCTGCTGAAACCCGACGTTCCCCTGGTCATGTGGATAGCCTGTGCAATGAAAACCTTGACCCCTACGAGTGCGGCAAGTCACCCGCCAAAACCTGAAGTGAGGCAGCCCCCTTCAGCACCGTGAATGGACCACCCAGCACTTCACGGAATCCGGTAACTTGGGCACCCCTCCTGGGTCAACCTGTACCCCCTACGAGTGCGGCGAATAGCCCGCCAATCCTGGAGTGAAACCCCCTCCGTCTCAATGCCATGAGATGCGGGCCCGTTGCTCTCTAGAACCCGGCTATCCGTGCACCCCACCGCGGGGTAATCCTAGTACAGAAAGTAAAATATACATACACCGGGTACATCGACCGCAACCAGGTCGTGCCCCAAAAGAATAATACAAACAGGCAGTGACGGCAGTCCACATGTCGGACGCTCGCCCCGCAATATCAAATGTACATATAAAACAAAACTATACTAACATTGCATCCAGGCTATCCCCCACGACCGATCCGCAACAACACAGCATAAACACAGAACATCAACGTGAAAATCACGTTCGTAAATCCGTCTAACCGGGCTATAGCAGTTAGACAGGATTTACCGATCAAGTGATATTCACGGTCGCAGATATAATGTAAATACTGTGAAATAATGTGTTTAAAATATCCGATCGATCAAACAATTAACAAGTGGGCCCCCAAGCAATACTGTAGCAGTCACAGAAAATCTGGGCCCAAATTTAATATCCCAAAACCCCTAAAATTAGCCCACTAGCCCACTGTAAAAATTTGACAAAGTGAGGTCACTATAGTGCGGCGGAACCGCGGACCAAGGGGGGGTTTGGCCGCGGTTCCGCGCTCCACTAATCGACTGACTTTGTCGAATTTTCACAGAAGTCTTAAAATTTCCAGTACATCAGTTTTTTACAACCTGAAAAATTTTTAGACACCAAAAATTTTCAACAGAAACTGATGTGAACAAAAATGAGATTTTTGGAATTTCGGTCGATCGGATAAGCAAAACGCATTAGAACAAGCTAGGCAATGTTAATGGCGTGGCTCTGATACCATGTTGCGCCACGGCAGCGCCCCGGCCGTCTATCCGAGGCCAAATTGCGAAATCAAAATTTTCTTATCTTTTAAACTGGCGCTACCGCGGACAATATACCAGGATCGTAACCATTAACCTAATGCTAGCTAACAAGAGATGGGAAGAGAAGTATACCGAGTGATCCGAGTCCTCCGGTCTTCTCGTCATCGTCCCGATCTCCCGCGGAAAGTCTTGTCTCCACATCGTCGCCTCCTCGCCGGAAGGGCACCACATCGCCTGCGTCTTTTACGGGCTCCCGCCTCGATACCGAGGCAACTCGGGCATGAAGCCGGCAACTCGACATGCTCAAGATATGCTGTAGAATGTGTAGTAGATCATGCTAGTCTCATTTGGGGTTTGTAGTTGCCTTGATGGAGGAATGGGGTTAGGAAAAATGGTGCTTTCATTTTTCCAAAACAAGAAGAAGAAGGAGATGAAGAATTCTTCACATAACAAAGATGAACTCTCTCATTCTTTTCTTTTTCTCAAGTGAAGCTTTCTTTCATCTAGTGAAGAATATGGTGGAGGAATGAGAATACCAACCATAACAAGAAGGGAGGTGAGTGTAGGATAAAGAGAATGGTGACTATATCCAAACCTCATCATAACAATCTCACATCACCTTTCAACTCATATCTAATCTTAATAAAGCATGAAAAGATGAAGGAAAAGAATGGTATCTAAAGATGCTATCATAATAAATACATATGCAAGAAACCCCCTCCTCAAATGTAATTTGCAAAACTGCAAATTACCCCCTCCATCAGAAAAGTCCGGCCGGGAAAGAACAAAGGAAAACCGGCCAGAACGGAATGCAAACTGGCAACTCCAGAAAACCGGTCCCGTAATAAATTACAGGAAAACCCCTATACTGTGCATACACACCCGCATCTGTATTCCGTCCGGATACAAATGCAATGAGACAAAATCTATACTGTACTAAACTAGGACCGGCTTAAACCAAAGCCGGCTAGTAATATCCGTCCGATCCTGATCCGTGCAATACCGCACGTATCGGATCGAACCCTGCCATATAACTATACGGCCACTAGTACAAAACTGTCCGATCCTGATCCGTGCAATACCGCACGTATCTGATCGGACCCTGCCATATCTCCATACGGCCTCTACAGCGTTTCGCCCGAAAGGTTGAGTAACTGAAAGTGTGGTGGACTCTAAAGACTCGTCAATACTATGGCTGTGGATTTAACCACTAGCACGTCAGAGGTATTAGCCAATACGTGACGGGCCACCAGCTATTGACCAAAAGGGACGTCGATGAGCGAACTCATCCTGACACCCTACTGAGCCTGTCAGTGACAATATCCGTACAGTCCGGTCTGTTCGTCTATGAGCATCGCATGTCGGGCCTAGGGGGTTGGTAAAAGTCAGACCCCCAAAAGCGGTACAAGTCGTGTCGGAGTGTAGCCCAGAACGCCCTGAGATACTACTGGAATACCTACCATTAAATCTCCTGCCTCGGCCGAGGGCTTTGCGTAATGGCTCTCCTAGACACAGCGCGACCTCACCCCCAATACCGGGAGAGACGAACCCCTGAAGATCCGCTCACTGCCTCCATGTGGATCGGGACTGTACCCAACTAAAACCTGTTTGCACGACTCCTTTGAGCCGTGGTAGGGTAGTAATCAAAGCACAGTGGGAACTCACACGAGACAAATGACGATCTCAGGTCGATGAACTAACCTGTACACATGTCACCAGGGAACTGCTATCTGACATCTGGTATAAGACCAACTAGCAGGTTCCGGCGAGTCCTGTCCGGTGTACTCATAACCCAATGAGCACCTGTATACATCTTAGGTGAACCAACTGACACCAGTGGCTTGTGAGACCGGCCACCGCCCCTCGTCGGGGTCTCGACTGTATACACTAGTTTACTAATGGAGTATCGATGCCCTGTCTCGAAACTCCTACGACTAGGGACCTTTTAAGGATGTGCTTATAGACTACCAGCTCCCACGTATATGATCGCCATCATACTGCTGGCAGTCAAGCAAGAATCCTAGGGGCTCTATCAACGTGTAATAGCGACATGTCAGGTCACCTAAAGCAGTACACGATGATAAAGATAAACCAGATAGCATACTATCATCTCGAGTAAGACTGTCCTACCGGGATAGGTCCTCCCTCAATCATTGCAATCACGTGCCTGTGATCCAATAATTGACTCTGAGGGCACTATCTCCAACATCTTGGGCACGTCGACTTGCCAGCTTCATCCCCGAGTTGCCTCGGTATTGAGGTGGGAGCCCGTAAAAGATGCAGGTGATATGGTGCCCTTCCGGCAAGGAGGAGATGACCGGAGTTTCCGCAGGAGATCGGGACGATGACGAGAAGACCGGAGGACTCGGATCACTCGGTATATCTCTCACCCTTTCTCTTATTAGCTAGTATCGGTTAATGGTTACGATCCGGGTATATTGTCCGCGGTAGCGCCAGTTTAAAGTTAAGAAAAATTTTGATTCCGCATTTTGGCCTCGGATAGACGGCCGGGGCGCTGCCGTGGCGCAACAGTTTCATGACTTAGTGAAGTTGGAGCTTGATCTTGAGTTGCCTCGACGTAGATCATCTTCGGCATCGAAGTCGACGACCTAGCCCGCCCGTTTTTTCCGATGAAGCCGATGCTGTAAGTGCACGGCGGCGCCCCGGCCGTCAATCCGACGGCCAAACGCGGAAACGGTGGTAAACTTTAAAATTTGCGGACTTAGCAAAACGGCACCACCGCGCACTAAACCCCGGATCGTTACCATTAAACTAGTCTAGCTAACTAACAAGATAGGTTAGAGATATACCGACGATCCAAGTCCTCCGGTCTTCATCTCCACTCCGATCTCCTCGCGGGATCTCCGTCCGTCTCCTCCTCGTCGGAAAGGGCACCACGAAGCCGGGTACTTTTACGGGCTCCCACCTCGATACTGAGGCAACTCGAGCATGAAGCCGGCAACTCGACATGCTCAAGATTTGCTGTAGGAATATAGTGTAGAGTGAATGTCTCACTTTGGGGTTGGTTGCCATTTGAAGATGATGGAGGAATCAAAGAATAGAAAAATGATGCTTGCATTTTTCTTGCAAGAGAATGAGATCAAGAATGAACTCTCAAGATGAACCTCTCATTTTCTTTCTCTCTTTTCTTTTTTTTTTTCTTCTCTCTTTCTTTTTCAACCATGATAAATAATCTATCTCTCTTTGAAAATGGTGGAGGAAAAACTAATATGAAGCAAGAAGGGAGGTGAGTGTAGTAAAAGGAGGAGGGTGACCACATCCAAGAACATAATCATCACTAAACTACACATCAATCCTAATCCTTTCTTATCACAATAAAGCATGAAAAGCAAAGATGCTTATCATATCACACCTTATGCAAATAAGACCTCCACAAAGAGTTATTTGCGAAACTGCAAATAACCCCCTCCATCAGAAAAGTCCGGCCGGGAAAGAACAAAGGAAAACCGGCCGGAACGGAAAGCAAAATGGCAACTCAAGAAAACTGGTCCCGTAATAAATTACAGGAAAACCCCATACTGTGCATACACACCCGCATTTGTATTCCGTCCGGATACAAATGCAATGAGACAAAATCTACACTGTACTATACTAGGACCGGCTTAAACCAAAGCCGGCTAGTAAAATCCGTCCGATCCTGATCCGTGCAATACCGCACGTATCTGATCGAACGCTGCCATATAACTATACGGCCACTAGTACAAACCGTCCGATCCTGATGCGTGCAATACCGCACGTATCTGATCGGACCCTGCCATATCTCCATACGGCCTCTACAGCGTTTCGCCCGAAAGCTTGAGTAACTGAAAGTGTGGTGGACTCTAAAGACTCGTCAATACTATGGCTGTGGATTTAACCACTAGCACGTCAGAGGTATAAGCCAATACGTGACGGGCCACCAGCTATTGACCAAAAGGGACGTCGATGAGGAAGCTCACCCCGACACCCAACTGAGCCTGTCAGTGACAATATCCGTGCAGTCCGGTCCGTTCGTCTATGAGTATCGCATGGCGGGCCTAGGGGGTTGGAAAAAGTCAGACCCCCAAAAGCGGTACAAGTCGTGTCGGAGTGTAGCCCAGAACACCCTGAGATACTACTGGAATACCTACCAGTAAATCTCCTGCCTTGGCCAAGGTCTTTGTGTAATGGCTCTCCTAGACACAGCGCGACCTCACCCCCAATACCGGGAGAGACGAACCCCCGAAGATCCGCTCACTGCCTCCATGTGGCTCGGGACTGTACCCAACTAAAACCTGTTTGCACGACTCCTTTGAGCCGTGGTAGGGTAGTAATCAAAGTACAGTGGGAACTCACACGAGACAAATGACGATCCCCAGGTCGATGAACTAACCTGCACACATGTCACCAGGGAACTGCCATCTGACGTCTGGTATATGACCAACTAGCATGTTCCCGGCGAGTCCTGTCCGGTGTACTCATAACCCAATGAGCACCTGTATACATCTTAGGTGAACCTACTGACACCAGTGGCTTGTGAGACCGGCCACCGCCCCTCGTCGGGGTCTCGACTGTATACACTAGTCTACTCTGGAGAATCGATGCCCTGTCTCGAAACTCCCACGACTAGGGACCTTTTAAGGATGTGCTTATAGACTACCAGCTCCCACGTATATGATCGCCCTCATACTGCCGGTAGTCAAGCAAGAATCCTAGGGGCTCTATCAACGTGCAATAGTGATCTGTCAGGTCACCTAAAGCAGTACACGATGATAGAGGTAAACCAGATAGCATACTATCATCTCGAGCAAGACTGTCCTACCGGGATAGGTCCTCCCTCAATCATTGCAATCACGTGCCTGTGATCCAATAATTGACTCTGAGGGCACTATCTCCAACAATCTCCCACTTGCACTCAAGGCTAATTATTGCGATGTCGCATACTCACAGCCCGTGTGATACCGAACACCCAACTCCTCTACTAGTCAGTCTCACAAATCCCGTTTGTGAAACTATTGCGGTCGAGGAATAGCCTCAGTGAGTGGATCCGCCTAGAAGTTTCTTTCTATGTCTCTTTATATCTCAAGTTCGCGGAGAAACCCATCTCCCGAAATGAGCAATACCTGTCTTAGAATGTGTCTGGATGTCTGATGGGACATAGCTCATAAATGAACTTCAAATCCAAACTTCTTAGACTGTATCGTCAACTGAACTTAATCAGTATCCTGCGCCATGCCATCCTCAGTATTGCCTTGGACCACCCGTCCAAAATACTGCCCCTCGTCAGAGGGAAAAACTATAACTCTGACAACCTCCTTGTCGTCCAGGTCACCTTGGAAGCCTGGAATGATAACTGTTTCCCGAATGGGGCTTTCGTTATCATATCCCTAGAACAGGCACTTATGTTCTAAAACTGCTTCCTACTGTTCCTCCAGGATTGGATCAATGTCAACTTATTGCATCTAGTGCAAGAACAACATCTGGTGTGGTACTTGACATCTCATGATTGACTCAATTGCCTGAGCAAGTGATCTGCCAATCATGCACATCCCTCTCCCCTTTAGTCTGTAAGACACCTTCAGAGAGGGTGACTCCATCACCTGCAGGTATACTACCGTGCCAGGAGTCGTCCATTCTAAATACTCTTAGAATGCTGTCTAAGTACCCTGATTGGGAAACCACCCAAATCTAGATCTAAAACCATAGATCTAGTAACCAGTATGTCTGATATATATATCCAAGTCCTGTGTGGAGAAACCACTGTGTGACGACCAAAGTATAACCGATCGTAGTAAAGGAATATCACTTCCTACTACCTTCTCAACAGATCCATCCCCTATTCTGATGACGTCAAACCTATGACTGTCACATCAGAAATGGATGATCTATCTCCGCTACATCTGCTTTAGTCTATAAATAGACATAAGCTACTTGTCCACCAATGCTTCCGCTGCTCCCACTGACTACGACAACCCTCTGGCAGAGTCATATACACGTACACTTCTGAAGCTAGTTCAGAACGACGCTATACTCATCCTCCTGCCGGGTCTCGCAGCCTGGAACAACAACAATGGCAAGTGTGGGTAAACAAGAACTTCCCTGTCACCGTCCTTGAGGCTACCGAAGTACCTCTCGGGTGCCTGAAGTCACCCACCTTATCTGCGGAGTGGCCAAATGGAACGTCAAATCAGATTGAATCTTTAGGTTCTTTATCAAATCTTCAGTAATCGTTTGCGGTTCTGGAATCGCTTCCAGTTCTACCATACTCCCACTTCTGTTTTTGAAAAAAAAAAAAAAAAATCCATTTTTAATAAAACTGTGGCGAGTCTTGAACAATATTTCTATTGATCTCCCAGATGGTAGAAAGTCAACCCGCGTCATAGCCTGGGTCAACCCACAAACAGCCATTACAGAAACGTGCCTTGAGTTGTCCAGTGTCTGGTTTTAAGCATAAGCCGGACAACTCCCCGTACCTTAACAACGTTAAGATATGAACTGTTCTATATCCGATATAGAAACAGAGGCACTGATTTAATTGAACCAGATTCAAATCATGCAGCTGTCTCCAGTGCATGTCAACTAAATGGAAGGAGGCCGATCAGCGTTACTCAACTTAGGAATGCTTCCAATTATGAGTAACCTGAAAGAGAAGCAATTTCTCTTTATCATTACTATCAACTGAATACCATACACAAGTATCTACATCTTCGATCACTTTGAAGAATCCCGATACTTGCTACACCTGGTTCTCTACTCTATTCAAATACCTATAACTCCTCAAAACTTAGACCCTGTGTTTCTACGAAACACATGTCTAAGAACTAGAGAAGTCAAAAGTAAACAGAATATAGTATGAGGACCAACCCCTCTGTCCTAATGGACACTGGACAACATACAATACTCTGTATAAGTCCGCTGAGTCTAACAACTCTTTCACTGTGCGTCGTAGGTTGAAAACTGTATTTATGGTTAAGAAGAATTACACCGCTGTTCAATGCTCCTTACCTAACCATCCACTGATATAGGTAAATGTCACAGACATAATATCAAAAGGTATATCTCACTCTATGAGAATAGACGTACAGATATTTCATTTTGAAATTGGTGCACAACAGCGGATATTCAAAACCAAATATTTGCCGACCGGCAAACAACCCAGATGATCTCCTCAAATATCACCGATTACAACGAATCCCGATACAATGAGGATGATCACCTAATTCCCAATAACTTACTCCCACTCATCATCTGTAAAACCATGTAGATGTGAGAATCAAAACCTGGTAAATACATACCCTGGAGTAAGTATCTAATCGGGAAATCAGCTTTCTTTTAACAGTACACAGTGAGACTGAAACATTGAAATGTTTCATAGGGTATCCTGGTATTCCTAGTAATGCCTCTTCCATTATCCAGATTCACAACTATAACCGTATAATTCTTTGCCACCTCTCCAAATCCCTTCATATGTCTTTAGTCTTTACCTTCTGCACACCCCTTTAGGCCAAATGGTTTTCTTCCTTCCCTACCGTTCGGCACCAGCCTATGGTTTGGAAGAAGACTATCCAAAAAGCATAAAGGGTGTACTGTCCTAATCCTAGGAGCACTCGCATCGCGAGAGAAGGTGAAGATAAAAGACACCTGAATGTACTTTATTCCTATTTCTCCTGAACCAGGATCCATCCCCGAACTGGAACAAGTTCCTTTCGAGTTCGTATATAACCATACGATGGATTATCCAATAAAATGGGATCTTCGTAGTGATACGGAGTGTCCTGGAGAAATACAAAGGTGATTTTAGGATTGGCGAAGAAATACTTGGTTTGGTCGTGAATAGCAGTCGCAATTTACTTTTCCCTCTTACTAATCCCTTGCTTTGTCTGAACTTAATACCTTCTGTACACCGTTTAGGCTAACAGGTTTTCTTCATTCCCTACCGGTCGGCACCAGCCTATGGTTTGGAAGAAGACTATCCAATTTGCGTAATAGGTGTACTACTCCTAAGCCAAGGAGTACTCGCAACCTGAGAGAGGGTGAAAAGAAAAGACAACTGAATAATCCTATCCGTTTTCTCCAGAACCGGAAACCATCCTCGAAGTCCTTCGAGTTCGTATATAACCATACGATGGTTTTGTCCAATGGAAGTGGACGTTCGTAGTAATACGGGGTGTCCCGGAGAAAAGGGTAAAAGTAGGAGTGGCAATGAGGTCTGCAACTCTGACAATCCAAAAGCCTGTGTTAAGAAGGTTCGGTCAACTTGGTCACTGAGTCAAAATCTTAGGGTCGGGTCAAAGGTCGCTGCCAAAGAGAGAGAGAAAAGAAACACTCAGCGTGCACTCTATCCTAGATCAGAATGGTTACCAATTTATCTAATCTGGAAACCTCCCACTGTACCTCAAACTCTCCTCCAAACCTGAAAGAAGAATTAGTCGGGGTCACCCGAGGAGTATACTAACTCATCAGTGGGAATCGGGATCCAACTCTCATCGCATGACAACGTGACGGAATCCGCTCACGGTATCACACTCCAGAAGGTATGCGCATATCTGGCAAGTTTCAGTACTTTTGAAACTCCCGATGTGATTTCTGCCCCATGCTCTTATGACCTTGGCGAAGGTCAACAAATCATAAGTCACATGTCAAGTTCTACCCGTCATTATCCAGGTTAATTTGAATCCACCCGTACAAGCCCTTGACGAAGGTCAACAAGGCTATACGACTGTCCCAAACCAACGCATCTATCTATGCAACAGAAAAGTAACAAGCAGCTACCATACACTATGCCTTGACGAAGGTCAACAAACATAGCATGAATACTACGTGCTACCCGTCTGAAATGACGGAGGGCTACGAATGGTTTCTGGCGAAAACCTTTAACGTAAAGAACTTGATATCGTCGAAGGAACGGATAGCTTTTAAAAATATAGTGACGAAAACCTTCGCTAAAGAGGTCACTCCCGGTGAAGGGATCTCGGCTCTTTCCCCGTAGAATGGGGTGCAGGATATCCCAAATGAATACCGCGATGCAAAGCAAAAGTAATCGGCTATAGTGAAGTTAATGCCCTGACGCAAACTTCTGTCCAAGGGGTCACTCCCGGTGAAGGGATCTCGGCCCTTGCCTCGTCGACTGAGGAGCAGGATATTCCAATGAATACCACGATGCAAAACAAAAGTGAACGTCCTTGCAATAACAGCTTTTTGAAAAGTGTTCCAACAACATCAGATTAGGTTTGTTTTTAACTTGCATTGATCCGAATCAATGCAGTCCCATCAATTAATCACACCACAAAGAACGAAAATATACTGACGTACGTATATGCCATCCGCATTCGCCACTGGGTCCCGTCATTACCCGTTAGGTTAGCTAACTAACGAAAGAGCGGGGACTGGACTAGCGCGGATGCAAAACATATACAACATCTACTAATATATATACCAATATATTATATTCGCTCAAGGCGTGAATAATATGCAGCATCACAGAAATGTACAGCATCACAGAACAATACAGATATCTGGGATCCCCGGGTTTCACAGAGCCACTACTGAAACCCGACGTTCCCCTGGTCGTGTGGATAGCCTGTGCAATGAAATCCTAGACCCCTACGGGCGCGGCAAGTCACCCGCCAAAACCTGAAGCGAGGCAGCCCCCTTCAGCGCCGTGAATGGACCACCCAGCACTTCACGGAATCCGGTAACTTGGGCACCCCTCCCGGGTCAACCTGTACCCCCTACGAGTGCGGCGAATAGCCCGCCAATCCTAGAGTGAAGCCCCCTCCGTCCCAATGCCATGAGATGCGGGCTTGTTGCCCTCTAGAACCCGGCCATCCGTGCACCCCTCCGCGGGGTAATCCTAGTACAGAAAGTAAAATATACATACACCGGGTACATCGACCGCAACCAGGTCGTGCCCCAAAAGAATAATACAATCAGGCAGTGACGGCAGTCCACATGTCGGACGCTCGCCCCGCAATAACAAATGTACATAATACAACAATACAGTACTAGCATTGCATCCAGGCTATCCCCCACGACCGATCCGCAACATCACAGCATAAACATAGAACATCAACGTGAAAGTCACGTTCGCAAATCCGTCTAACCGGGCTATAGCAGTTAGACCGGATTTACCGATCGAGTGACATTCACGGTCGCAGATATAATGTAAATACTGTGAAAAATGTGTTTTAAAATATTCCGATCGATCAAAAATTAACAAGTGGGCCCCCAAACAAAACTGTAGCAATCACAGAAAACCTGGGCCCAATTTTAATATTCCAGAAACCACATTTTCAACTCAGGAATATACTCAAAAAATTTGGGGGGGTGAACAGTAAAATCCGCGGCGGAAGCGCCGCACGAGGTGGGGTTTCGCGGCGCTTGCGCGGCGGAATAGTGAGATCATTTTGCCAAATTTTTTCAGTATGCTTCTATTTCCCTGCACATCACTCTGAGACAACCAGAAAAATTTTTCGAGAACAAAATATTTCAACAGAAACTGATGTGAACTGAAATACGTGTTTTCGGGATTTTGTTCGATCGGAAACGTAAAACACATCACACAAAACTAGACTATGTTAATGGCGAGGCTCTGATACCACTGTAAGTGCACGGCGGCGCCCCGGCCGTCAATCCGACGGCCAAACGCGGAAACGGTGGTAAACTTTAAAATTTGCGGACTTAGCAAAACGGCACCACCGCGCACTAAACCCCGGATCGTTACCATTAAACTAGTCTAGCTAACTAACAAGATAGGTTAGAGATATACCGACGATCCAAGTCCTCCGGTCTTCATCTCCACTCCGATCTCCTCGCGGGATCTCCGTCCGTCTCCTCCTCGTCGGAAAGGGCACCACGAAGCCGGGTACTTTTACGGGCTCCCACCTCGATACTGAGGCAACTCGAGCATGAAGCCGGCAACTCGACATGCTCAAGATTTGCTGTAGGAATATAGTGTAGAGTGAATGTCTCACTTTGGGGTTGGTTGCCATTTGAAGATGATGGAGGAATCAAAGAATAGAAAAATGATGCTTGCATTTTTCTTGCAAGAGAATGAGATCAAGAATGAACTCTCAAGATGAACCTCTCATTTTCTTTCTCTCTTTTCTTTTTTTTTTTCTTCTCTCTTTCTTTTTCAACCATGATAAATAATCTATCTCTCTTTGAAAATGGTGGAGGAAAAACTAATATGAAGCAAGAAGGGAGGTGAGTGTAGTAAAAGGAGGAGGGTGACCACATCCAAGAACATAATCATCACTAAACTACACATCAATCCTAATCCTTTCTTATCACAATAAAGCATGAAAAGCAAAGATGCTTATCATATCACACCTTATGCAAATAAGACCTCCACAAAGAGTTATTTGCGAAACTGCAAATAACCCCCTCCATCAGAAAAGTCCGGCCGGGAAAGAACAAAGGAAAACCGGCCGGAACGGAAAGCAAAATGGCAACTCAAGAAAACTGGTCCCGTAATAAATTACAGGAAAACCCCATACTGTGCATACACACCCGCATTTGTATTCCGTCCGGATACAAATGCAATGAGACAAAATCTACACTGTACTATACTAGGACCGGCTTAAACCAAAGCCGGCTAGTAAAATTCGTCCGATCCTGATCCGTGCAATACCGCACGTATCTGATCGAACGCTGCCATATAACTATACGGCCACTAGTACAAACCGTCCGATCCTGATGCGTGCAATACCGCACGTATCTGATCGGACCCTGCCATATCTCCATACGGCCTCTACAGCGTTTCGCCCGAAAGCTTGAGTAACTGAAAGTGTGGTGGACTCTAAAGACTCGTCAATACTATGGCTGTGGATTTAACCACTAGCACGTCAGAGGTATAAGCCAATACGTGACGGGCCACCAGCTATTGACCAAAAGGGACGTCGATGAGGAAGCTCACCCCGACACCCAACTGAGCCTGTCAGTGACAATATCCGTGCAGTCCGGTCCGTTCGTCTATGAGTATCGCATGGCGGGCCTAGGGGGTTGGAAAAAGTCAGACCCCCAAAAGCGGTACAAGTCGTGTCGGAGTGTAGCCCAGAACACCCTGAGATACTACTGGAATACCTACCAGTAAATCTCCTGCCTTGGCCAAGGTCTTTGTGTAATGGCTCTCCTAGACACAGCGCGACCTCACCCCCAATACCGGGAGAGACGAACCCCCGAAGATCCGCTCACTGCCTCCATGTGGCTCGGGACTGTACCCAACTAAAACCTGTTTGCACGACTCCTTTGAGCCGTGGTAGGGTAGTAATCAAAGTACAGTGGGAACTCACACGAGACAAATGACGATCCCCAGGTCGATGAACTAACCTGCACACATGTCACCAGGGAACTGCCATCTGACGTCTGGTATATGACCAACTAGCATATTCCCGGCGAGTCCTGTCCGGTGTACTCATAACCCAATGAGCACCTGTATACATCTTAGGTGAACCTACTGACACCAGTGGCTTGTGAGACCGGCCACCGCCCCTCGTCGGGGTCTCGACTGTATACACTAGTCTACTCTGGAGAATCGATGCCCTGTCTCGAAACTCCCACGACTAGGGACCTTTTAAGGATGTGCTTATAGACTACCAGCTCCCACGTATATGATCGCCCTCATACTGCCGGTAGTCAAGCAAGAATCCTAGGGGCTCTATCAACGTGCAATAGTGATCTGTCAGGTCACCTAAAGCAGTACACGATGATAGAGGTAAACCAGATAGCATACTATCATCTCGAGCAAGACTGTCCTACCGGGATAGGTCCTCCCTCAATCATTGCAATCACGTGCCTGTGATCCAATAATTGACTCTGAGGGCACTATCTCCAACAGATGCTAGAGTCCGGGATTCGATTTGGACAGCGGAGGGACTTCATCACGGAGCCTAGGAGGTGGAGGACCGGATCTACAAAGGTTGTAGCCTCTTTCCTTTAAGATAAAGTTGTTTACTTGTATCGCATCACCTATACATCTAGTTAACGATCCGTATTAGGGTTTGTAGGCACATGGAAAATTTTGAATTAGCCATGTTTGATCACTTGTGAGACCTCATTAGTGTGCCTAAGAACCCTACATTTCTTGCTCGATATGATAGTATGCTATCTGGTTGCTCTTTATCTTAACATGTATACTAGTCTCTTTAAACTGTCTTATAGTTACATGTTGGTAAAGCCCTTAGGATGTGTACTTGACTACCTAGACTATGATGCAGATCATACTAGTGGGGACATGGTAGTCCATAAGTACATCCTTCAAGGTCCTTAGTCGTAGGTGTATCGAGACGGGGCATCGATATACCAGTGTAGACTAGCGTATACGCTTCTCGACCCATGAGATGGGTGATGGATGATCCCATATCCATTGGTGTTTGACATCAGAGATGGTATACGGGTGCTCAGTGGAGACTGGGTACACTGGACGGACTCGCCGAGAACTCCCAGTTGGTATTATACCTCACGTCAGATGGCAGTTCTCAGGTGACACTTGTGCAGGTTAGTCTGTAGACCCGAGATCGTCATAGAGTCTTGTGTGATTCCCACTGTGCTTTGATCTCCACCTTACCACGTCCATGAGGGCATGCAAAACGGTGGTTTTTGGGTACAGTCCCGAGTCACATGGAGGCTATGAGCGATAGGAGGGGTTTCGTCTCTCCCGGTATTGGGGGTTGATGTTGCGCTGTGCTCGATTGGCCGTAACAGGGAAGTCCCTGGCCAGGGCTGATTCAGAGATTTGCTGGTAAGTGTTACCAGTAGTTTCTCGACCCGTTATGAGCCTCACATCGGCACGACTTATCGGTTATTGGGGTCTGACGTTTACCACCCCTAGACTTGATATGCGACATATCAGACGAGGAGACCGGATTGTACGGGAAGTGTTGCCGATCGGCTCGACCGGAGTTGTAGCAGGTTCGCTTGTTCTCTTCTGATCGCTCAATACCCGGGTGGCCGTTACGTTTAGCTGACCGCTTGCGGCTTGGGGGTGCTTGATATGATCATCACCCACTGCCGGCGTATTGACGAGTCTCAGAGTCCCACAATGGAGTTTCCTAGTCCAGGCGAAACGTTGTGGTACGCATATGCGATATGCGCAAGGACCCGATTAAAATGCGCGTATAGGATACCGTATATTGATCGGGCGGCTTGCTTTTGGTAGGGGTCATATGTGATATGACCGGATTGATAAATCAAGTGTTGATTTATTATTTAACCATTAGTTTCTCACTAGAAATCCTTTCTTGTGTTGGATGGATGTATGAATGCATGTATGCTTTTCTTTCTTTCTAGTTTCATGCACATATGGATGTGTATACATACATACATACAAACATCATCTATCATGGTTGATTATACAAAGAAAATGGTGGCAATATAAGACTCACACCATGGTTTAGTTTATATATATTTATTATTGAATTTGATTTAAAACAAAAGAAAAGGAAAGGATAATTCATGGAAGCTTTCTACACTCTTCTTGACCTAACCATGCTCACCCACCATTTAACCATGGATTACTTTTCCTTTTGGGTTTTAACTCAAGTTCAATAATGATTCAACCATGGTTTGAGATGAGAGATAAAAAATATATAAAGATATATTTTCTATTTTTCAACAAGAGTTTTTTCTTCTCTTGAAAAATATAGCCGTCATCTTCTTCTTCCTCTCTCATTTTGCTCACTAGATTTTTGTAGTGAGAAATATAATCATCAAGTTAGGATTTTGAAGTGAGAAAGAGAACCACAACACCATTCTACACAAGTCTAGCCCACTTGTTTGGAGTGTTAACTTGATTTCGTTCACTTGATCGGATAAAGTCGCAAGCTTGGACAAAGCGGACTCCGGGTGGATCATCGGTGACCTCGAGGAGTTCAAGCGGGGTTCTTTCAAACCCCAAGTAGCCGAGGAGTCTAGCATAGGGAGCTACAAAGGTTGTACTCTCTAAACCCTAGCATTTCTTTCATATGATGATGTGAAAAATTTGAAACCCTAATCGATTCTAGGAACGATTCTTTGTTAGTTAACTTAGCACCCTAAAGACTCCACTTTTGGTTCATGTGATGCTTCCAAACCCTTCATGTGGTGCTAGGCTAACCTTTCATTATGTCCTATGATAAGATCAGGGAGGAGAATACTTGTGCATGGGATTCTTAGACTATTCAAAAGGAGAATGAGATTCTCTCTCGGTGTTACTCCTTTGAATACACCACAGCATAACGGTGTATCGGGGTGGAGCAATCGCACCATATTAGATATGGTGTGCTCTATGATGAGTACTACTGGGTTACCTATTTCCTTTTGGGGTTATGCACTTGAGAAGTTGCATACCTATTGAATTGGATTCGAATCAAATCAGTGCCTACCACTCCATATAAGATATGGTATGGAAAGAGCCTATCTCTTAAGTAAGTTAAGATTTAGGATTGTCCGGCCTATGTCAAAAGCAAAATCCGGACAAGATCGAGGCAAGGTCAGTTCTGTAGAACTGGAAAAGTTCCAGCTATACAAACTACAGCTAATGATTTGACAGAACCAAAGGATTCAATAGTCCCCGACAAACCTCAGCCTCTCCGCCGATCTAACAGGGTTCCTCATCTGCCTGAGAGATACTTTGGTTTCTCGATGACAGTGGGAGCGAGGAATGCATCATGAGATGATGACCCAACTAGTTTCGAGCAGGGCATCAAGAGTAGGAACTCTATAAGAATGGCTAGATGCTTAGCGATCTAAAATGGAATCCATGTACACCAACAAAGTATGGACTTTGGTTGCTATATCTGAAGGGTTAAATCCCCATCAGGAGCAAGTATATCTTGAGAAGATTACTTGGTGTAGATGGAAAAGATGAGACTTTCAAAGCTAGACTTGTTAAAGGTTTTCGTCATCGACCAGGCATGGATAATGATGAAACCTTTTCCAGTGCCTAAGCTTAAGTACATCCGGATCCTACTTACCATTGCTACATACCATGACTACAATATCTGGTGGTTGGGTGCCATGACTGCTTTTCTAAATAATGATTTAGAAGAGAACGTCTATAAGAACACAGCCAGAGGGCTTCATAAACAATGGGAGCAGCGAAAACGTGTGCAAGTTGCTTTACAGGATAAAGCATGCATCGCGGAGTTGGTGTAGGGTTGCTAGGCACGCGCACAAGGGTCTACGAGGCATCAACCATGCCCGAATAAAAATTTAGCTGTGCCGAACAACCCGAATACGGAACTTTAAACTAGAGATTAGGAGAAAACTTGCATGTTAACAACTTAACACTAAGTGAGAGGGATTACAACCTTTATAGATCCGGTCCTTCACTTCATATGCTCCGTGTTGTGGTCCCTTCGCTGCGATCATCGGGTTCCGGGCTCTCGAGAGGTTCCACGAAGAGAAAGGCGCAACCTTTGCTTCCGATCTTCGATACTAAGATGATCTACCTCGAAGTTTCTTTAACACAAGCTAACACTCATAAAATGATGTGAACACCCTCATCTAAATGGCAAGGGAAGATGAGGATGATGAAGTAGGAATTTTGCTCTATTTATTTATCTTTTTCTCACTATTATTCATCACTTGGAAAAATCAAGAAAGGTTTTTCCATGAAAGAAAATGAAGGAAGAAGATGAATGAATAATGTTATTCACTTTGTGATGAATAGGAAAAGGAGATATGATAGAATTATGCAACCATGGTTCACTTAACCAATGTAGAGAATTGACTAGGGTTAGGGTTTTGGGTAATTAAAAGAATGAGTCATTTGTAAATATCTTACACATGACAAAAAGAAAACCTTCTAGAAACATCTAGAAAGATTAACCCTAATCCGAACCCTAATCAAGTTTAAACTCCACTAAACGAGTTGCATTAGTTATCATATCATGTTACAATATTATATATCACATATATAATATTTACCGTAACAAAATAAAATAATACAATTAACATATATCGCATATATATCAATGTATTACCCGAGTGAGAAAAAGAATCTTTTAGTGAGCAAATATTAGTTAATGTCATTTAATATATCATATATATTATTATACATTAAATTATCGAATCAACACTTGATCCGACAATCCGGCTATATCGCATATAACCGACTAATATTCATCCGTACCGATTCACCGAATCAACACTTGATCCGATGACCCGGCTGATATCAAATATCGCGAGAATATAATACGGTATCACATATCGCATTATCCTCGGTCCCGCACATATCACATACGTGCTCCTACTCCGTTTTGCCTGAGTCAAGAAACCTCTGTGTAGGACTCTAAAGAATCGTCAATACGCCGGCAGTAGGTGATGATCATATCAACCACCCACAAGCTGCAAGCGGTCAGCTAAACGTAACAGCTACCCAGGTATTGAGCGCTCAGAAGATCAACAAGCAAGCCTGTACTTTCTCCTGTGGATCCAAACAGTAACACTCCCGTACAGTCCGGTCTCGTCGTCTGATATGTTGCATATCTCGCCTAGGGGTGGTAAACGTCAGACCCCAGTAGCTCGATAAGTCGTGTCGATATGAGGTCTATAACAGTTCAAGAAACTACTGATAACACTTACCAGTAAATCTCAGCAACCCTGGCCAGGGATTTCCGGTTATAGCCAATCGAACACAGCACAACATCAACTCCCTATACCGGGAGAGACGAATCCCCTCCTATCGCTCATTGCCTCCATGTGATTCGGAACTGTACCCAAAAGCCACCTTTTTGCACGCCCTCTTGGACGTGGTATGATGGAAATCAAAGCACAGTGGGAACCACACAAGACTCTATGACGATCTCGGGTCAACAGACTACTCTGTACCAGTGTCACCGGAGAACTGCCATCTGACGTATGGTATAATACCATCTGGGAGTTCTCGGCGAGTCCGTCCAGTGTACCCAGTCTCCACTGAGCACCCGTACACCATCCTTGATGTCAAACACTGATGGATATGGGATCATCCATCGCCCATCATATAGGTCAAGATGCGTATACGCTAGTCTACTCTGGTGCATCGATGCCCTGTCTCGATACACCCTCGACTAGGAACAGTTATAGGATGTACTCGTCGACTACCGTGGCCCCACTAGTATGATCTCATCATAGTCCCAGTAGTCGAGTACATATCCTAAGGGCTTTATCAACATGTAATATAGAGACGATCAGAGTACATGTTAAGATAAAGTACAACCAGATAGCATACTATCATGTCGAGCAAGAAAGTCCTCCCTATATATGTCCTAGCATCCACTACAATATACATCGTATGTACAGTAATGGCCTCTAGGGCATACATATAACTAACAATCTCCCACTTGCACTAGGGCCATCTGTTATGGTATCGCATACCCAACAATTAGCTGCGTTGAAGTATCTCATACTCAACCATCCCATAAAAGTCTCTACTGGGAAAAAGGCCTTTGTGAGTGGATCCGCGCTGTTGTCCTCTGTGTCTACTCTCCTAACCTTGATCTTCCTGGAGATCAACCATCTCCATGATCAGGTGATACTGCCTAAGAATTATATCTGGATTTCTGATGGGACGGTAGTTCCTTGGCATAAGCCACAACTCCATTGTCACACAATGGTAGGAACAAAGTTCATCTTATGAACTTATATATATCCAGACTGCCTCTTTGGTAGCATCCTTGGTAACGATGTATCTTGCCTTTAATCGTCTAGCATGTCACGGTATCTAGCTTGGAACTCTTCCAACATACCGTCCCTCCACTGAGGGTATAGACAAGCCTGCGACTGACATTCAGTCGTCCTTATCACCCTGGAACCTTTCCAGTGATTCTCCCCAGGATCGATTGATACCATCTCACTACAACTAGTGAGTATCCTAACATCCAATTAGATCTATCTCATAGATCCAAAACCGCGGATTTAGGAGGTATCGCTTTGATCCTATATGGAGAATCCTTGTGATAAGCGGAGATTGACCGATCGTAGCATAGGAAACTCCTTCCCTATCAAGAGTATGTCATCCACGTACTCTACGAGGATCACCACCATACTCTCTACTACCTTTTCGTATATACAAGGTTCATCTACCATTTTGATGAAGTCAAACTCTTTGACTACCACATCAAAACAGACGTTCCAACTCCGCGATGCCTGTTTTATCATATAAAACATCTTGCACACGTTTCCGCTGCTCCCACTGTCTACGAAGCCCTCTGGCTGTGTACTTATAGACGCTCTCTTCTAAACATCATTTAGAAAAGCAGTCATGACACCCAACTACCAGATATCGTAGTCATGGTATGTAGCCGTGGCAAGTAGGATCTGGATGGACTTAAGCATAGCTTTGAAAGTCTCAACTTTTCCATGCACACCAAGTAATCTTCTCAAGATATACTTGCTCCTGATGGGGATTTAACCCTTCAGATAAAGCAACCAAAGTCCATACTTTGTTGGTGTATAAGGATTCCATCTCAGATCGATAAGCATCCTGCCATTCTTACAGAGTCCCACTCCTGATGGCCAGCTCGAAACTAGTTGGGTCATCATCTCATGATGAAATCCTCTCTCCCACTGTCATAGAGAAACTAAAGTATCTCTCAGGTGGGTGAGGAACCCTGCTAGATCGGCGGAGAGGCTGAGGTTCGTTGGTATCTACTGAATCCTTTGGTTGTACCAAATCATCTGCTGTATTTTGTATAGCTGGAACCCTTCCAGTTCTACTTAACAGACTTTGCCTCGAGCTTGTCCGGATTTTGCTTTTAGACATAGGCCGGACAACCTCAAATCTTAACAAACTTAAGATATAGGCTCTTCCCCTTCCATATCACATATGAAGTGGTAGACAACTGATTTGATTTGAACCCTATCCAATAGGTTTGCAGCTTCTCAAGTGCATAACTCCTAAAAGGAAATAGGAAACTCAGTAGTACTCATCATAGAGCACACCATATCTAATAGGGTGAGTTTTCTCCGTCCCGACATACCATCGTGCTATGGTGTATGCGGAGGAGTAATGCTGAGAGAGAATCTTATTCTCCTTTAGAATAGTCCAGGAATTCCGTGCTCAAGTATTCTCCTCCTTGATCTCATCAAAGGACATAATACTTATACCCGTATTTTGGTTCTCTACTTCTAACTTATATTCTGTGAATATCTCAAAAGGTTCGGACTTGTGTTTCAACAGGAACATATGTCTGAATCTTGAGAGATTATCAGAGAATGTAATGAAGTACAAAGAACCGATCTTGGCATGTGTAGACAGGGGACTTTCATACATCAGCATGTATCAGTCCCAAAAGTTCACTAATTCTTTCTCTGTTTCCAACAAACAGAGCTGTGATCATCTTATCTTTGTGACATGACCGGCAAGTTTCAGAAGATGTAAATTCAAACTAATTTAAATATGCATCTATATGTAACTTCAGCCAGTCGGGTCGCATTGATATGACATAGTCTACAATACCTCAAGAAGGATTCATTCATTTCTGAACTATTCCTCTTGTGTATGTTCCTTATACTAAGAACTGTAGTTTGATTTAGAACATCAATGCTTTTAGATAACGTGCCTGAACCGATCAACTATTGATATAGGAAATGTTCAAAACATTATCCAACAATACAAAATTATATCCTTTCTTTACTAATAAAGAGACTGATATGATTTTGTATATCAGGTTCGGTATCTAATAACATTCGTTCAGAATCAATGTATTCTTGTAATACAGGGTGACAGTGACCAACAGACTTGGCTGCAACACTTGCACCGTTTTCTGCCTCATGAAACTTATCACCTGTTCTCAGTTCTCTACCTTTCTGTAGCCCATGTAACAGATTACATATACGGGATCCTGATCCGGTATCACATACCCAGGACGTAAAGGATACTGAGAAACAGTTCTGTGTAATGAACACACCCGAAGATGATGCATCAACATGCACTTTCTTCGTTTGGGCGGCACGGGAAATCTGGTATTCCCCAATTTCCTGCTCTGTCCTATAACAATTATAAGTTGGAGCGGGACCAACGTTCCCCAGCTCAGTATAACAAGCGGGTTCGGTCAATATATCCGTATTATTATCTTGATTAAGGCGTGATATGGTCGCTACCTAGAGAGAGAGAGAAGAAAACACTCAGCGTATGCTCTTGCAAGATTAGATTGGTTATCTAATATATCTAATCAGGATGTCTCCCACTGTTTTAATCAAATCTTTCTTCAAACCCTAAAAGGAAAGACTAGCCGGGATTAATCACACGCTACAAGTTCGCCAATCTTTCAGCCAGGCCAGTGTCGGTACTTTGAGGGAGGTCCCCCGTGCTTTCGCACGAACCTAATTACAGTAAACCTCGTTTTCCCAGAGGCGTAACCCCGTTAACACCTTTCTAGACACCTACTTGATCGGCTAATTGTAATGTGTAAAACTCTCCCAGGAGTAACTCTTACTCGCAGCGGGTATCGGGATCCAACTATCTAATAGAAGGTATGCAATCTCATTGCAAATTCCAACACTTGAAATTCCCGATAATATTTTACCCCTAGCGTCCTATGACCTTGACGAAGGCCAAACTCTCATAGTCCGCTAGTCAAGTTCAACCCGTTCATTTCTTGATTGAATTAAACCCACCCGCACGACCCTTGACGCAGGCCAACAAAGTCGCACGACTACCCTAACTCAATCGCATCATATGCTTATACAGATAAGCACTAATCAGCTACCGCACACTACGCCTTGACGGAGGCCAACAAACGTAGCACGAATACTAACTAGTACTTATCTGAAATGACGGAGGGCTACGATAGGTTTTTAAGAAAACCCTTTGCGTAATGAACTTGATATCGTTGTAGAATCGAGTGATTTTAAATGGAGTGTATTTGAGGCTTTTCTAGTTTTGCTAAAGGGGTCACTCCCGGTGAAGGGATCGTCGGCCCTTTCCTCATCGAATAAGGTGCAGGATATATCACATATACCGCTGTGCAAAGCAAGAACTATAGAAGCAATCAAAAGACAAACCGAGTTTGTAGCATCTGCCAGTTATTGCTAAAGGAGTCACTCCCGGTGAAGGGATCTCGGTCCTTTCCTTATCGAATAAGGTGCTGGATGTTCTACAAGGAACACCGCTATGCAAAGCAACAACTAGAGCTACCAGTTTTTATAAACAAGTTTCTACAACATCTTAGGTTTCTTTTAATTCATTAATCTCATTAATGAAGTCCCATTTTAATTATGCTTCATAAGCATCTCTTTTCAAACGAAATCTGCAATATAACATATATCTCATATATATAATATATAAACATTCGTCTCAGGCAGTAATATGATCTCATCACAGAACATTGCAGCAGAAGAACATATATGAAATATTGGATATACTAGGACGTCCGTGTTTTCAATACGAGCCTGTATAAAACACGGATTCCACGGTCGCGATGAATAGCCAAACCCACATCCCTAGACCCCTACGAGAGCGGCAAGTAACACTGCCAATTCTAGGGTTAGGAGACCCGGTCTCGACTCCTCGAGATGGTCTCCCACTGGACCGTAGAACCCGGTTACTTGTGCTCCCCGCCTTGGGTCTACCTAATGCGGAAAAGTAAATAATATATAACGGTGACATCTTCCGCTACCTGGAAGTGCCCCAATAAAAGAATATTACATACAAATGAATTTTACATGAATGAAAAAGAAAAACTCTCATCTCACATAAAACCCCCGGCTATTCAAACGCGACGATCCAATACAACATATTACAGCAACACATAATATCTCATATCATCAACGTAAGCAAGTATGCGTATCTTGATTGTCGTTGATGTATAGCAACGAAGCCGGCGATACACCACATACTACGCTTACGGTGACAGAAAAGAAAGTGTAAAACTACAACAGTTGGAATCCGCAACCTCCTTAGACATCGCACGCCTAACCAAATGAATTCCTTTAGACATCGCATGCCTAACAATTATAAACCCCGCATTTTAGTCTTTTTATCGAAAACTCTTTTCAATATCAAGTCGGGCAATTCAACAAGATTCCCGACGTCCTGATCGAATGCTCGTCGCAAACTTTAGTAAACGGCCGCACCCCCGATACCGTCGACAAAGTGCACCAAGGCGGAACACCGCTACCGGGAGCACCCGAACGGATGCTTTCGGCGACGGGGTTCTCCTACAGTCACTTGGTCGGGGTTATGGAGTGAGGCTGTCTATTAAGTTTACCCGGCGAGTATCCGCGTACGCTACGTGATTGCGACGGACTTTTGATCGTATTAAAATTCCGTGGCAACCGATCATCTGAGACTAAACTGCTATGTCTATAATATTCAAATCAGTTATCTCATAACTATCTGTGGATTCCAATTATTGTATCACATTCCAGATAAATAGAAAAAGTTAAACTTTCCGATCGAATCATCAAGCACCCAAGATTTCCCCAATATATCTCAACACTTGAAATCAGTTAAAAAACGTCCATCACATGCCACAGTACCAATGGTCCAGCCGTAGAAGGGTCAAGCCAACGCCTCACATGTGGCACGCCGTACTGCCCCAAACCCTAAGGTTCAAGAGGCAGTTCAAGATGGTCACATAATCGAGTTAAGGTTTGTTGTCTTCTAGAGGGTCCATCGCGTTACTTGCACGACTTAGAACATTCATAAACACGAGGAAAAATCCAACTTTTGAAAAAATTTCCGACAGGGGAAAAAGTGAGTTATTGATATCCGTTCGAACTTTTTAACAGTTTCTAAAAATTATCCGGAAAGCCAAATAGACAAAATTTGATACCCCGATCGAAACACCGAATCCCCAAAACAACTCAGAAAATTCAACTCTTGAAAAAATATTAAAAATTCCTAGAAAAATCACCACTGGAAACTAACAGTTACTGTGCAAAATAAATTAAATATTTTGGCCGTACGGCCGCGGAACCGCGGCATGAGCTATTGCTCATGCCGCGGATCCGCGCTCTAAATATTGAATTGGGCCTCCAAATTTTACAGTAACTCTTAGATGTTTGTGGTGTGTTCTCTGGATATTTTTAATTTTGAAAAAGACCAGATTTCAGAAATCGTCCAGAGAGCAATTTTGGGTTCGGGTTTTCGGTTCGTCCGGGTTTCAAATTCCGTCTAGACTTCGCCTAAAGCTCTAGCTTGGCTCTGATACCACTGTAGGGTTGCTAGGCACGCGCACAAGGGTCTACGAGGCATCAACCATGCCCGAATAAAAATTTAGCTGTGCCGAACAACCCGAATACGGAACTTTAAACTAGAGATTAGGCGAAAACTTGCATGTTAACAACTTAACACTAAGTGAGAGGGATTACAACCTTTGTAGATCCGGTCCTTCACTTCATATGCTCCGTGTTGTGGTCCCTTCGCTGCGATCATCGGGTTCCGGGCTCTCGAGAGGTTCCACGAAGCTAAAGGCGCAACCTTTGCTTCCGATCTTCGATACTAAGATGATCTACCTCGAAGTTTCTTTAACACAAGCTAACACTCATAAAATGATGTGAACACCCTCATCTAAATGGCAAGGGAAGATGAGGATGATGAAGTAGGAATTTTGCTCTATTTATTTATCTTTTTCTCACTATTATTCATCACTTGGAAAAATCAAGAAAGGTTTTTCCATGAAAGAAAATGAAGGAAGAAGATGAATGAATAATGTTATTCACTTTGTGATGAATAGGAAAAGGAGATATGATAGAATTATGCAACCATGGTTCACTTAACCAATGTAGAGAATTGACTAGGGTTAGGGTTTTGGGTAATTAAAAGAATGAGTCATTTGTAAATATCTTACACATGACAAAAAGAAAACCTTCTAGAAACATCTAGAAAGATTAACCCTAATCAAGTTTAAACTCCACTAAACGAGTTGCATTAGTTATCATATCATGTTACAATATTATATATCACATATATAATATTTACCGTAACAAAATAAAATAATACAATTAACATATATCGCATATATATCAATGTATTACCCGAGTGAGAAAAAGAATCTTTTAGTGAGCAAATATTAGTTAATGTCATTTAATATATCATATATATTATTATACATTAAATTATCGAATCAACACTTGATCCGACAATCCGGCTATATCGCATATAACCGACTAATATTCATCCGTACCGATTCACCGAATCAACACTTGATCCGATGACCCGGCTGATATCAAATATCGCGAGAATATAATACGGTATCACATATCGCATTATCCTCGGTCCCGCACATATCACATATGTGCTCCTACTCCGTTTTGCCTGAGTCAAGAAACCTCTGTGTAGGACTCTAAAGAATCGTCAATATGCCGGCAGTAGGTGATGATCATATCAACCACCCACAAGCTGCAAGCGGTCAGCTAAACATAACAGCTACCCAGGTATTGAGCGCTCAGAAGATCAACAAGCAAGCCTGTACTTTCTCCTGTGGATCCAAACAGTAACACTCCCGTACAGTCCGGTCTCGTCGTCTGATATGTTGCATATCTCGCCTAGGGGTGGTAAACGTCAGACCCCAGTAGCTCGATAAGTCGTGTCGATATGAGGTCTATAACAGTTCGAGAAACTACTGATAACACTTACCAGTAAATCTCAGCAACCCTGGCCAGGGATTTCCGGTTATAGCCAATCGAACACAGCACAACATCAACTCCCTATACCGGGAAAGATGAATCCCCTCCTATCGCTCATTGCCTCCATGTGATTCGGGACTGTACCCAAAAGCCACCTTTTTGCACGCCCTCTTGGACGTGGTATGATGGAAATCAAAGCACAGTGGGAACCACACAAGACTCTATGACGATCTCGGGTCAACAGACTACTCTGTACCAGTGTCACCGGAGAACTGCCATCTGACGTATGGTATAATACCATCTGGGAGTTCTCGGCGAGTCCGTCCAGTGTACCCAGTCTCCACTGAGCACCCGTACACCATCCTTGATGTCAAACACCGATGGATATGGGATCATCCATCGCCCATCATATAGGTCAAGATGCGTATACGCTAGTCTACTCTGGTGCATCGATGCCCTGTCTCGATACACCCTCGACTAGGAACAGTTATAGGATGTACTCGTCGACTACCGTGGCCCCACTAGTATGATCTCATCATAGTCCCAGTAGTCGAGTACATATCCTAAGGGCTTTGTCAACATGTAATATAGAGACGATCAGAGTACATGTTAAGATAAAGTACAACCAGATAGCATACTATCATGTCGAGCAAGAAAGTCCTCCCTATATATGTCCTAGCATCCACTACAATATACATCGTATGTACAGTAATGGCCTCTAGGGCATACATATAACTAACAGTTGGAACATCTGTTTTGATGTAGTAGTCAAAAAGTTTGACTTCATCAAAATAGTAGACGAACCTTGTATATACAAAAAGGTAGTAGAGAGTAAGGTGGTCATCCTCGTATTGTACGTGGACAACATACTCTTGATAAGAAAAGAGTTTCCTATGCTACGCACGGTCAATCTCCTCTTATCACATGGATTCTCCATATAAGATCAAAGTGATACCTCCTAAATCCTGGGATTTGGATCTATGAGATAGGTCTAAATGGATGTTAGGCATCTCACTAGGTTTAGTGAGATGGTATCAATATATCCTGGGGAGAATCACTGGAAAGGTTCCAGGGTGATAAGGACGACTGAATGTCAGTCGCAGGCATTGTCTTTACCCTCAGTGAAGGGATGGTATGTTGGAAGAGTTCCAAGCGTGATACCGTGGCAAACTAGACGATAAAGGCTGGTAACATCGCTATTATAGATACTACCAAAGAGGCAGTTTGGGTGTATATTGGTTCATAAGATGAACTAGGATCCCACCATTGTGTGACAATGGAAGTGTGGCTTTGGCCCAGGAACCCCGATCCCATCAGTGACCCAGATATATTCTGAGGCAGCATCACCTGATCATGGAGATAGTTGATCTCCAGTGTAATCGAGGTTAGGAGAGTAGACTTAGAGGACAACACGGCGAATCCACTCACAAAGACTTTTTCCCAAAGAGGGACTTTTATGGGATGGTTGAGTATTAGATACTGCAACCACTGCTACAGATGGCCCTAGTGTAAGTGGAAGATTGTTAGTTATATGTATGCCCTAGAGGCCATTACTGTACATAGGATGTATATTGTAGTGGATGCTGGGACATATATAGGTAGGACTTTCTTGCTCGACATGATAGTACGCTATCTGGTTGCTCTTTATCTTAACATGTATACTTTCAGTCTCTCTATTACATGTTGATAAAGCCTTTAGGATGTGTACCCGACTTCCAGGAATATGATGTAGATCATACTAGTGGGGCCTAGGTAGTCCATGAGTACATCCTTCAATGTTCCTAGTTGTGGGAATATCGAGACGGGGCATCGATATTCCAGTGTAGACTAGCGTATATCTTCTCGACCCATGTGATGGGCGATGGATGATCCCATATCCATTGGTGTTTGACATCAGAGATGGTATGCGGGTGCTCAGTGGAGACTGGGTACACTGAACGGACTCGCCGAGAACTCCCAGATGGTATTATACCTTACGTCAGATGGCAGTTCTCTGGTGACACTGGTACAGCTTAGTCTGTTGACCCGAGATCGTCATAGAGTCTTGTGTTTCTCCCACTGTGCTTTGATTTCCACCCTACCACGGATCTACTGAGTCATGCAAACAGGTTGTTTTTGGGTACAGTCCCGATTCACATGGAGGCAATGAGCGATAGGAGGGGATTCGTCTCTCCAAGTATTGGGGGTTGATGTTGCGCTATGCTCGACTGGCCATAACTGGAAATCCCTGGCCAGGGTTGCTGTGATATACTGGTAAGAGTTATCAGTAGTTTCACGCTTGTTATGGACATTATATCGGCATGACTTATCAAGCTACTGGGGTCTGACGTTTACCACCCCTAGGCGAGATATGCGACATATCAGACGAACAGACCGGACTGTACGGTAAGTGTTGCTGGTTGGATTCACAGGAGTGTGAGCGGGCTTGCTCGTTGATCTTCTGATCGCTCAATACCCGAGTGGCCGTTACGTTTAGAAGACCGCTTGCGGCTTGTGGGTGTTTGATATGATCATCACCTACAGCCGGCGTATTGACGAGTCTTTAGAGTCATACACAGAGGTTTCCTGGCTCAAGTGAAACGAAATAGGAGCGCATATGAAATATGTGCGGGACCGAGAATAATACTAGTATGTGATACTGAATTCTATTCTCGCGATTTGTATCATCGGACGGTTATATAAGATATAGCCGGGTTACCGAATCAAATGTTGATTCGATACATTGATACACTTGATATTAGTCGGTTATATGCAGTATGACCGGATCATTAAATCAAGTGTTGATTTAATGATTTAATGTATAATTATATATTTGATATATTATTTTACATTAACTAGTATTTGTTCACTTAAGATGGATTTTCTCACTTGATGTGCACATTGTATATATGATATAGTTTTGTGCACTAGTTTGTATCATGTTTGATGATACATGCAAACTTGGGTGTGTGTATGCTTTAAACCATGTTTAGGTTAATGGTTAGGGTTTTAAATTATTCGCTTATTCATTTTGTTTACTTTTGGCAAAAATGAAATAGTGGCTAACTTTGTTTTTTTGCTTAAGCTTTATGAAGCTTCTTAGCTTTATCTACCATTTTGTTTTTTCCTTAACCTAACCATTCACCTAAACCCTAGTTTAGTCTCTACACTAGTTACCTCACCCATGGTTGCATTATGATAAGAATCACTTGGATTTTCTTTTTGATTTATTATTCTTATCATATTCTTTCTTCTTCTTCTTCTTCTTCAAGAAGAAGAAACCTTGCTACCTCCAATGGTGCCATGAGAAAAAGAGTGAGAAATCCAAATCCAAAGTGAACCCACTTCCTATTTCTTCATCCTCTACCACTTGCCATGTAGTAGAGTGTGTTATCTTCACAAGTTCTATAACCAAGTGAAGATGGAGCTTGATCTTGAGTTGCCACGACGTAGATAATCTTCGGCATCGAAGTCGACGACCTAGCCCGATCATTTCTCCAACGAAACCATCGCCAGAGTCCGGGATCCGATGATCGCAGCGGAGGGACATCATCACGGAGCTAAAGAAGTTGAGGACCGGATCTACAAAGGTTGTATTTCCATTCACTTAGTAGCAAAGTAATTTGCTTGCTTGTTTGTTTCGCCTTACCTCTAGTTACGATCTAGTTTAGGGTTCTTTGGCACATGGAAAATTTTGAATTGGACATGTTTGATCAGTTGTAGAACCTCATAGGTGTGCCTAGGAACCCTACATGCACAACATACCTTTCTTGCCCCGGGGTACCATACCGGGTCCACCATGAACCCGTAAACGGATCATCCATCTCCTCGAATCGGGTTTCGAAAACCAATCTCAGAACCGAGAAAACTCATGGTGGACGCATTGTAAAATCACATGAAGAGAGACCGGGTTTTCAAAACAATGCATACTTTCTTGAAATATAACCACGTGTAACGTTTTAAAAATAATTAAATAAATAATTAAATAAATAAAATTGTTTAAGTGAATTTTATGATTTTCGGTAAAGCAAAATGTATTTTTCGTAAAATCAAACCGCAATTGTTTTTCATTATAAATTCAAAAATACCTATTTAATTATGTAATTACTAGTAAATAGTGTTTATTTAGCCACTTATAAATTTTTAGTTTAATAAAATATTTTTCCTAAATTAATTATTTTAAATATTAACATAAGCTTTATTTTTACACTAAATGCGTGTAAATTACAAATTTAAATGGTTTTAATTTGTAAAAATGAACCATGGCATATTAGAAATTAGTGTGTATCATGCAAAATTTATTTGCAAATTTTTCCATTTTTCTAGAGTTTTCTAGGTTATTTTAGTAAAGAAATGAAAGAAAATGAAGAAAATTCATGAAAAGACATAAAGTGAGATATCATTTCATGAAGTTTCTACACAACTCATGAAACTCTCTTCACTTTCTCCCTCTCCCCCTTGCATGGCCGGCCACACCCCATGGCAGCCCCCCCATTTTCCATTTTTATTTCAACTCCAAAAATCATCAAAAATCCAATTTAAATTCCACAAAATCCTAATTATTTTATACCCTTTATTCTCTACTCTTCTTTACATGGATTTTGGAGTGGGAAAGCATGTATTTTTTAGGCTCATTTTCAAGTTTGGACATGAGGTTGTGGAGGTATAAATCCTTCTCTTTTGATTTATTTCTATTAGATATTTCCTTTAAAGAATAATTAGATTAATTAGATTAATTCTTGTTGCAAATTCTAAAATTTAAGTTAGGGTTTGAAAATTCAAGAGGTGGTTTTTGTTAATTAATTAGGGTTATAATATCTAGTTTAACATCTTTTAGAGTGGAAAATTCTTGCATGGTGGTGGTATGATAAATTGTTGATCGAAATTGTTTAATTTAAACTATTTAGCTAACTAGATTTTTTCTAAAATGTGTTGTGGGTAAAATAAATTCTTATTAAGGGTGTTATCATTAGATGGTAATTTTAGTGAGAATATTAGCATATTAATTGAATGAAAAACTTAATTTGGTTGCTAGTTTTTATTGATAATTGATAAATAGTAAGTAAAATGCTATTTTTGCTAACTAGAATTTGGAAATTCTTAAATTAATGAGATTTAAAATCTAATTTATGGTTTCATTATATTACCATCATTATAAATTGTAGTTTGAAAAGTTAATTCATGCAAAATCAAGTTTTGTTGTGGAATTGTGGAATTTTGCTTGTAAGTTGTGGAAAATTGATAAAATTGCAAACTAGAAATTTATTTGTAATACAAATTAGTGTAATAAAAATATGGTAATGGTTTCTATAACTTAGTTATGTTATTTAATGAATATTATGACCATTAGTTTCATTAAACGTCAAGTTTTGAAGTAAAACGGTGAATTGATATTTTCAAGGTTTTCGGAATTGGATGATTTGATCGATTTTAGGGTTCCGATGATTTGAACCAAGTTTCATATTATAAGTAATGGGTTTTGAAACTACGGGTTGTTTATTGGTTTTTACCTCGATCAATCGGCGTTTGTACGCCGATATCGAGCGGTATTTGGTTCTTTTGCGTGGACGGGACATAGGTTGTAACCTGTGCTTGTTCTTCGTATCGTTTGACTTTTGTATGTGATTCGGTTTACGATGCTATTTATATGTTTGCGTCTAGGTATCCTCACGTGGACTGCGGGCGATGAAGAGGAGGATGGCGACACTGTCTTCGGCAGACATGGACCAGGTGAGTAGATGCATATCTATGGGGGGAAGTCGGGTGGATGGCGTTTAGCACCCCCGCAACGTAGAATATGAATAGTACTTATTGACATTAGGAGACCAGACGCGACCCTAGTAGGACCCTAGTATTGACCCTAGGCTGGACTAGACAGATTTAGGAAGACCATATCAGAGAATGAATACCTTGGAAGAGGTTCGTAGGTTTCAGATAGAAACACACCGACGCACACACTGCAACTTGACATGGGGTACGTGTATGGGTATATATATAGAACTAGGTATAGGTATATATGTATATACAACACGTATAGGTGATTCATTGAGGTGATATGATATCCGAGGTATGATGAAACAGTATAACTGGGCTTGATGCCGTGATTCTTGACTACAGTCGTAATAAAGTGTTAGCGGATCATTAGAGAATGAGATAATGAACATGAATATATAAGTTATAAGGAGTGGTGGTGATATTGATGTACATGAGACGCTAGAATAGTACCTGGACTGTAACTTATGACTGACCACTATATGATATATATATAACTTGATTACGACATTATATTGGTGTGACCTGATGCCGATATCATATAAGTATGACTTAATCACAATAAGATACATATGACATTATACGAATGAGGAGACACCTAGGAGATACTTGACCGTACCCCGATATTGGGACACTGTACGATGGATTTTACCGTACGAGGCTTAGATTTGATGATTGATCCGCACTCTTGATTCGAGGAAGCCGTACTACGTACGGAATGCTATTGAGGCGGAATCGCCGACTATTAGAGATATTGATTCAGACCTTAGGTAGACTCTAGTTTCTTACTGACTAGTCTATTAGGTTTAGTTCCTTAGGATGTTAGATGGACACTGGTTTAGGTTCAACTCACATAGGGGCAGTTGTACTCGTATCTCGCAGAGGAGTGGATAATGCACATCTGTATTTACATTCATACTGTAATCATCATGGTGCATGTTCTTTTATATGTTGCTATAATCAGTATAAACTTTACCTGTTAGGACACCAGCACCATTACCGATGATGCGCATATTCCACGCACACTTATTTGCCGGCTCACACACATCATCATCGGTAATTGCTATCTCACGTACACTTTAGATCATATTATCTTTTATTGATAGAATCAGTTAACAACTAAACCGATATAATATTGTGATCACTCTCTGATGATAAGTATAAGACATGATATTCATTACTTAGACATTCATGCATTCATATTTTCGTGTTATCATGCAGTATTATGGGCATATGCCGACACTTATCATATAGTTACTCATGATTTTGAGATTTGGATTTCTATGAGATTTCTGGATTTTTGAGGAAAACCGCAAAAATATATAAAAACTTCTCTCTCTCTCTCCTCTTCTCTTTTTTTAAAATAAGATGCGGTTTTCTCGTGATGTATGTGTCGTCCACCATGAGTATTTCATGTTTTCTGATGGATTTCGAGACCCGATTCGAGGAGTGGATGAACCGTCTCGGGTACATGGTGGGCCCGGTATGGTACCCCGGGGCAAGAAGATCGAGTTGTAGACGATGAGCCTGGCAGGGGAAGGCTACCTACCGGTGATGTCTGGCGCGGCGGATATCCGGAGGATACCGACCGTTGTCGTGGGATTTGATGATATGGGCCGATCCGGACTGACGGAGCCCGACATATTGAGACTTGAGATTACATGTGTTGTGTCGATGCTTGACACGGATTTCCATGGATTTCATTGTTGAGATTTCAGATGCTTATACACACTTTACTATGATAACAGCTAAAGGTTCTCATACATATATATCTGGATTTCAGGATTTATTACTTTACATTCATGGTGCATGCATTTCATTTCATATGACATAGTACTATATGAGGCACGGACACGACACGGAGTATTTGCACTTATACGTAGTATTACCCTGCTATTACTAGATGTTTGGGATATATTAGTGTATTATTATGACCTAGGATAGCGTCGTGCATTCGATTTCTTTTCGTAGATGTCCTCTACTCACGAGTTTGCAACTCACCCCCATTGTGCCAAATTCTTTACAGGTGCGATGTACGGGTTTCCCTTGGCAGTTGCTGGCACATCAGTTTCATTTCGGGTGATTTGCACGGTAGGTTGGTTCATTTGTATCTGAACCGCCGTTGTATTTTTTTTATTATTTCATTTGTATCTAGAAAGCTCCATCAACCATATTTGTATTACTTGATAAGTTTATTGGACCAGTTGTTTATTTCGACCTTAGAGTCGTGCATGTGTTATCCTGATCTGGTGGGTTTTGTTTTCTTTTGAGATTTGAGCCTCGCCCTTTGGCGTTGTATATTATTGTGATTGTTGTGGTTGTCTCCGCCTGTTGGCGTTGAGCTAGCACCCTTTGGGGATGCTTTTTATTGTTTATTCATATTATACTTGTTGTACCTGTTTGGGGGCCAGTTTTTACAGAGGAGACTCTGCCGAAATTTTTGGTAAATTTGCTGATGTTTTTATACTTGTTTTCTTTTCTTTTCTTCTTTTTCTTCTTTTATGGTTTAGATTTCTGGGCTTCGGCTTACTTAGGTCACGTGGCACCTCTAGACGCTTCGTAATCTAAGTGCCGGTCACGTTCCGTACTTTTGGGTCGTGACAAAGTTGGTATCAGAGCGCTAGGTTTAACCTTGTATAAGTCTAGGTGACCCTTGGTTGATGGAGTAGGCGATTTAGGTAGAGTAACGTACCGTGGGTATGGTCCGCGGCATACTTACGATACGCCACTCTGCTTAAGGAGCCCTAGGATTTACATTGTTTGCACCGTATTCCATTCGTTCTTTTGATCTATCTTCGTCGATGTTGGACGGTGGTTTCTGTTACCACTGGCAGAGGGAGCTGCGGCTCGAATGCGATAACCATTAGAGTATTGGCTATTCTTGAGGATTGAAGCATTGCTTAGCGTGCGGACGAAGGGTATTCACATGCCGTCCGGATGAAGTTAAAGGGTTCGAACGATTATCAGAAAACCATTTTCCTAAGTTTAAAGTATTCGGAAGAACATGCAGGTATTTCGATGGACCCTCTAGAAGAATGAAACCCTAACTCGACATAATGACCACGAGAACGCCCTTGAACCTTAGGGTTTACGGCAGTTCCGCTGTGCCATTAGTGAGGCTTGGGTTTGCCCTTCTACAGATGGATCATCGATGCTGGGGTATGTACCGGATATTTTTTAAACTGTACTTGAGTGTTGAGCTCTCGGGGAATTATGGGATTTTGATGGATCGATCGAGAAGTTTAATGTAGTCCGGATATCAAGTGAAGGGATCGACTATGTGGGAGACTCAAGACATGAGTATTGCCGTTGGTAGCGCAGTTAGCACACCTATGAAAGAACGAGTTCGAAGCGGTCGACATCAGAGGAAGAGGCGCACATTGACGATAGTGTTTACTATTGTGATTTAGTGATTTGAATTTCCTATTTTCGTTGATTGGATTTTTGTATTTTGAGGACTTTGTTCTACGATTGGTATTTCCTGTGTGTACCTTCATTCTATCTGTGTTCCATATATTAGTTGTATTGATGTGGTTTAGTACGCACCCAGTACACTTGATTTGGTTTTATATATTTTGAGATTTTGATTTGATTTCGTGCATATGGGTTACACATGATTTGATATATGCTTCGACCTAGTTTTTATCCATTTTTGTACTGTGATTCGAGTCTGATATCCGCTATATGTTTTCGTGCTCCATGTGCACCTGATTAGGATTCGTGCGCATACTTGGCGCACTTGATGCAATTTTGTGCACACCAGATGCACTAACAGACTAGATGCACCTGATAGTGAGTCGTGCACGCCCGTTGCACTTGACAGATGTTTTTGGTGCACACCTGTTGCACTTAGTTTTGTTTTGTGGGTATTCATGGTTTCTGCATTTGGTTTCGATTTCAGTGCGCACCGGACGCACATGACATTTTATTGATGTGATTGAGATTGATTTTAGTTTGAGCAGTATGTTTTCATAATCATTATTATTTGATTTAGTAACCAGGCGGGACGTGTATGTTAAATAAAAGATATATATATAGCTATTTTTTTTTAAATTAAACGTCCGCTACTTAGACCGTGACACGTGCATTGCACGGCGATTTTCAAGAAAGGGTTTTTGTATGCTTCTTTATTATGATGATTCGGCGATTTTACTAGGATGCGAACTATATATAAGTTATAGATTGATGTATATTATGATGGTTTTCACATTGGGTTATGATATTTTATTATCGCCATAACTCCGATGATTGCGTCATGCTTGACGGAGTTGATTTTTGTTATATATTGATGATTTCGGAGCCCCGACGATTTGAGTGTTTTGCTAAATGTTTTAGTATTTGGAAGGGGAGTTTTAATTTAAATTCGGGGACCGAATTTTCTAAAGGGGGGAATATTGTAACGTTTTAAAAATAATTAAATAAATAATTAAATAAATAAAATTGTTTAAGTGAATTTTATGATTTTCGGTAAAGCAAAATGTATTTTTCGTAAAATCAAACCGCAATTGTTTTTCATTATAAATTCAAAAATACCTATTTAATTATGTAATTACTAGTAAATAGTGTTTATTTAGCCACTTATAAATTTTTAGTTTAATAAAATATTTTTCCTAAATTAATTATTTTAAATATTAACATAAGCTTTATTTTTACACTAAATTAGTGTAAATTACAAATTTAAATGGTTTTAATTTGTAAAAATGAACCATGGAATATTAGAAATTAGTGTGTATCATGCAAAATTTATTTGCAAATTTTCCCATTTTTCTAGAGTTTTCTAGGTTATTTTAGTAAAGAAATGAAAGAAAATGAAGAAAATTCATGAAAAGACATAAAGTGAGATATCATTTCATGAAGTTTCTACACAACTCATGAAACTCTCTTCACTTTCTCCCTCTCCCCCTTGCATGGCCGGCCACACCCCATGGCAGCCCCCCCATTTTCCATTTTTATTTCAACTCCAAAAATCATCAAAAATACTTCAAAAATCCAATTTAAATTCCACAAAATCCTAATTATTTCATATCCTTTATTCTCTACTCTTCTTTACATGGATTTTGGAGTGGGAAAGCATGTATTTTTGAGGCTCATTTTCAAGTTTGGACATGAGGTTGTGGAGGTATAAATCCTTCTCTTTTGATTTATTTCTTTTAGATATTTCCTTTAAAGCATAATTAGATTAATTCTTGTTGCAAATTCTAAAATTTAAGTTAGGGTTTGAAAATTCAAGAGGTGGTTTTTGTTAATTAATTAGGGTTATAATATCTAGTTTAACATCTTTTAGAGTGGAAAATTCTTGCATGGTGGTGGTATGATAAATTGTTGATCGAAATTGTTTAATTTAAACTATTTAGCTAACTAGATTTTTTCTAAAATGTGTTGTGGGTAAAATAAATTCTTATTAAGGGTGTTATCATTAGATGGTAATTTTAGTGAGAATATTAGCATATTAATTGAATGAAAAACTTAATTTGGTTGCTAGTTTTTATTGATAATTGATAAATTGTAAGTAAAATGCTATTTTTGCTAACTAGAATTTGGAAATTCTTAAATTAATGAGATTTAAAATCTAATTTATGGTTTCATTATATTACCATCATTATAAATTGTAGTTTGAAAAGTTAATTCATGCAAAATCAAGTTTTGTTGTGGAATTGTGGAATTTTGCTTGTAAGTTGTGGAAAATTGATAAAATTGCAAACTAGAAATTTATTTGTAATACAAATTAGTGTAATAAAAATATGGTAATGGTTTCTATAACTTAGTTATGTTATTTAATGAATATTATGACCATTAGTTTCATTAAACGTCAAGTTTTGAAGTAAAACGGTGAATTGACATTTTCAAGGTTTTCGGAATTGGATGATTTGATCGATTTTAGGGTTCCGATGATTTGAACCAAGTTTCATATTATAAGTAATGGGTTTTGAAACTACGGGTTGTTTATTAGTTTTTACCTCGATCAATCGGCGTTTGTACGCCGATATCGAGCGGTATTTGGTTCTTTTGCGTGGACGGGACATAGGTTGTAACCTGTGCTTGTTCTTCGTATCGTTAGACTTTTGTATGTGATTCGGTTTACGATGCTATTTATATGTTTGCGTCTAGGTATCCTCACGTGGACTGCGGGCGATGAAGAGGAGGATGGCGACACTGTCTTCGGCAGACATGGACCAAGTGAGTAGATGCATATCTACGGGGGGAAGTCGGGTGGATGGCGTTTAGCACCCCCGCAACGTAGAATAGGAATATTACTTATTGACATTAAGAGACCAGACGCGACCCTAGTAGGACCCTAGTATTGACCCTAGGCTGGACTAGACAGATTTAGGAAGACCATATCAGAGAATGAATACCTTGGAAGAGGTTCGTAGGTTTCAGATAGAAACACACCGACGCACACACTGCAACTCGACATGGGGTACGTGTATGGGTATATATATAGAACTAGGTATAGGTATATATACATGTATATACAACACGTATAGGTGATTCATTGAGGTGATATGATATCCGAGGTATGATGAAACAGTATAACTGGGCTTGATGCCGTGATTCTTGACTACAGTCGTAATAAAGTGTTAGCGGATCATTAGAGAATGAGATAATGAACATGAATATATAAGTTATAAGGAGTGGTGGTGATATTGATGTACATGAGACGCTAGAATAGTACCTGGATTGTAACTTATGACTGACCACTATATGATATATATATATATAACTTGATTACGACATTATATTGGTGTGACCTGATGCCGATATCATATAAGTATGACTTAATCACAATAAGATACATATGACATTATACGAATGAGGAGACACCTAGGAGATACTTGACCGTACCCCGATATTGGGACGCCGTACGATGGATTTTACCGTACGAGGCTTAGATTTGATGATTGATCCGCACTCTTGATTCGAGGAAGCCGTACTACGTACGTGATGCTATTGAGGCGGAATCGCCGACTATTAGAGATATTGATTCAGACCTTAGGTAGACTCTAGTTTCTTACTGACTAGTCTATTAGGTTTAGTTCCTTAGGATGTTAGATGGACACTGGTTTAGGTTCGACTCACATAGGGGCAGTTGTACTCGTATCTCGCAGAGGAGTGGATAATGCACATCTGTATTTACATTCATACTGTAATCATCATGGTGCATGTTCTTTTATATGTTGCTATAATCAGTATAAACTTTACCTGTTAGGACACCAGCACCATTACCGATGATGCGCATATTCCACGCACACTTATTTGCCGGCTCACACACATCATCATCGGTAATTGCTATGTCACGTACACTTTAGATCATATTATCTTTTATTGATAGAATCAGTTAACAACTAAACCGATATAATGTTGTGATCACTCTCTGATGATAAGTATAAGACATGATATTCATTACTTAGACATTCATGCATTCATATTTTCGTGTTATCATGCAGTATTATGGGCATATGCCGACACTTATCATATAGTTACTCATGATTTTGAGATTTGGATTTCTATGAGATTTCTGGATTTTTGAGGAAAACCGCAAAAATATATAAAAACTTCTCTCTCTCTCCTCTTCTCTTTTTTTAAAATAAGATGCGGTTTTCTCGTGATGTATGTGTCGTCCACCATGAGTATTTCATGTTTTCTGATGGATTTCGAGACCCGATTCGAGGAGTGGATGAACCGTCTCGGGTATATGGTGGGCCCGGTATGGTACCCCGGGGCAAGAAGATCGAGTTGTAGACGATGAGCCTGGCAGGGGAAGGCTACCTACCGGTGATGTCTGGCGCGGCGGATATCCGGAGGATACCGACCGTTGTCGTGGGATTTGATGATATGGGCCGATCCGGACTGACGGAGCCCGACATATTGAGACTTGAGGTTACATGTGTTGTGTCGATGCTTGACACGGATTTCCATGGATTTCATTGTTGAGATTTCAGATGCTTATACACACTTTACTATGATAACAGCTAAAGGTTCTCATACATAAATATCTGGATTTCAGGATTTATTACTTTACATTCATGGTGCATGCATTTCATTTCATATGACATAGTACTATATGAGGCACGGACACGACACGGAGTATTTGCACTTATACGTAGTATTACCCTGCTATTAGTAGATGTTTGGGATATATTAGTGTATTATTATGACCTAGGATAGCGTCGTGCATTCGATTTCTTTTCGTAGATGTCCTCTACTCACGAGTTGGCAACTCACCCCCGTTGTGCCAAATTCTTTACAGGTGCGATGTACGGGTTTCCCTTTGCAGTTGCTGGCACATCAGTTTCATTTCGGGTGATTTGCACGGTAGGTTGGTTCATTTGTATCTGAACCGCCGTTGTATTTTTTTTATTATTTCATTTGTATCTAGAAAGCTCCATCAACCATATTTGTATTACTTGATAAGTTTATTGGACCAGTTGTTTATTTCGACCTTAGAGTCGCGCATGTGTTATCCTGATCTGGTGGTTTTTGTTTTCTTTTGAGATTTGAGCCTCGCCCTTTGGCGTTGTATATTATTATGATTGTTGTGGTTGTCTCCGCTTGTTGGCGTTGAGCTAGCACCCTTTGGGGATGCTTTTTATTGTTTATTCATATTATACTTGTTGTACCCGTTTGGGGGCCAGTTTTTAAAGAGGAGACTCTGCCGAAATTTTTGGTAAATTTGCTGATGTTTTTATACTTGTTTTCTTTTCTTTTCTTCTTTTTCTTCTTTTATGGTTTAGATTTCTGGGCTTCGGCTTACTTAGGTCACGTGGCGCCTCTAGACGCTTCGTAATCTAAGTGCCGGTCACGTTCCGTACTTTCGGGTCGTGACACCACGGTTCTCAAATCCATAAATCAAATGAAATCAGTATCTCAATGCGTAAATCCATGATATACGATGTATGCAACATAGAATAGTAATATGAGCATATCAAGGGAAAACCACTCTTTTAAATGAATCAAGTTTTTAAAGATATCATGCGGTTCCCAAATTCCCCGAAGTCAAATGCAACATCATATAAAGGTGTATATGTAGCTATAGCAAGGTATGTATGTATGCATGTATGAATGTATGCATGGTGCAATTCATATGCACAATAGAACAAGAATCAGCGTCTAACTATTGATAATAATGAAGGTGGTACAATACATATTCCCTTTGTAAGGTGGTATAAGAACAACAGCCTCAATGTCAATAACGAATACAGTACCACATATATGTATATGTTGTGCATGTCATGGTAATTACCAACGGTGTGTGTGTGGCATACAATTCAGTGCTCGTGCAACATGAACCGTCAGTAATGGTGCAGTGTCCAATAGGTACTAAGTCAATGTACAACAAGTGATGGTATGCAAATGATGCTCATGCACAATCAATGCATATACATATAAGCATGTGGCTACAACATCAAATCTAGCCCTCGACGCTTAACGCCATATGGGGGATTCCCCCGTAGATGTTAAATCTACTCACCGACGATCTTGAGCTAGGTAAATCCAATCACTTGTTTCCCCCTCCTTGCAGCGTCTGAAGTCCCCGCCTTCAATCCTATTATCACACAATAGCAAAACACGTGGATTTAGCAAACTACCCACTAATAAACGAACACAACGCCAACTAACGAATCGGTTCGCTCAAGCTACAAAAGGGTTTGCTTAGCTGCTAAACGCGTACAACGGCATCATCAAAATAAATCCATGACTGCAAGCTACTAGAAACACTTAACCTACATCGGATTAATCGTATCGCACTTTGCCGAAACACTAAAAACTAGCAAAGTGGTCCCAGATTTTGCTACTCAAACAATTAGTGAAAGTTGCAAGTTCCAGGAAACTACAAAAAACCCCAGAGACCCCACGACCATTGTAGGGTTACTAGGCACTGTCACAAGGGTCTATAAGGCATCAACCATGCCCTATTTAAAATTTAGAAGTGTCGAACAACCTAAAGCAAGGATCTTTGCTAGATAATTAGGGTTAAACATGCAAGTAAACATCTTTACATCTAAGAGAGAGGGATTACAACCTTTGTAGTCCGCTCCTTCGCTTCATAAGCTCCGAGTAGTAGTCCCTTCACCGTGATCTATGATCTCCCGAACTCAAGAGAGGCTCCACAAGCCGAACAATCCATGCTTTCTTGAAGTCTTCCTTTTCGAAGATGATCTACTTTGAAGTTTCTTTAACTCAAGCCCTCACTTCTCTAATCAAGTATTAATGAAGTGAACACCCTAATCTAAGTGGCTAGAATAGATGAGGATGATGAAGTAGGAATTTAGCTCTTTTTTATTATCAATTTCTCACACACACTCATCACAAAATCAAAATCTAGTAAGCTTAAGGAGGAAGAAGAAGATGAAGACTTTTGTGACGAATAATGAATTGTTATTATGGTTACAAATGAATCTTGAGTTAATAATATCAAGTATTAACTCATGTAGAGAGTTGACTAGGGTTAAGGGTTTGGGTTGGGTTAATAAAATACCTCCAAAATATCAACATATAATATCTTTGCTTAAAACAAAACAAAAGCTTCTAGAAGTTTCAAGAAAAGTCTAACCCAAATCAAACCCTAACCATGTTTAATCTCCAGTAATCATGTTGCATTTGTAAACATAACTTGTTACAATATTATATATCACATATATAATATATTTTTGTAACAAAAGAAAATAATACAATTAACATATATCGCATATATATCAATGTATTATCCGGTGAGAAAATGAATCAATAAAGCGAGCCAATATTAGATAATGTAATGTAATATATCACACATATAATTATACATTAAATTATCAAATCAACACTTGATCCGACAATCCGGCTATTTCTCAAATAACCGACTAATATAATCTGTATCAGCTCATCGAATCAACACTTGATCCGATGACCCGGCTATATCACATATACCCGGCCGATATCATATATCGCGAGAATAAAATATGGTATCTCATATCGTAATATTCTTGATCCCGCACATATCACATATGTGCTCCTACTCTGTTTTGCCTGAGTCAAGAAACCTCTGTGTAGGACTCTAAAGAATCGTCAATACGCCGGCAGTACGTGATGATCATATCAAACACCCATAAGCTGCAAGAGGTCAGCTAAACGTAACAGCCACCCAGGTATTGAGCGATCAGAAGATCAACAAGCAAGCCTGTACATTCTCCGGTGAATCTAATCTGTAACACTCCTGTACAGTCCGGTCTCTTCGTCTCATATGTCGCATATCTAGTCTAGGGGTGGTAAACGTCAGACCCCAGTAACCGATAAGTCGTGTCGATGTGAGGCTCATAACAGGTCGAGAAACTACTGATAACACTTACCAGTAGCACTCTATATCAGCCCTGGCCAGGGACTTCCAGTTATAGCCAATCGAACACAGCATAACATCAACTCCCTATACTGGGAGAGACGAAACCCCTCCTATCGCTCATTGACTCCATGTGATTCGGGACTGTACCCAAAAGCCACCGTTTTGCACGCCCTCTTGGACGTGGTAAGGTGGAAATCAAAGCACAGTGGGAATCACACAAGACTCTATGACGATCTTGGGTCTACAGACTACCCTGTACCAGTGTCACCTGAGAACTGCCATCTGACGTGAGGTATAATACCATCTGGGAGTTCTCGGCAAGTCCGTTCAGTGTACCCAGTCTCCACTGAGCACCCGTACACCATCTTTGATGTCAAACACTGATGGATATGGGATCATCCATCGCCCATCATATGGGTCAAGATGCGTATACGCTAGTCTACTATGGTGTATCGATTCCCTATCTCGATACACCCTCGACTAGGAACAATTATAGGATGTACTCATAGACTACCGTTTCCCCACTAGTATGATCTCATCATAGTCTCAGTCGTCGAGTACATATCATAAGGGCTTTATCAACATGTGAGAGCAAGACAGTAAACTAATATAAGTCAACATGTTAAGACAAAGTAAAACCAAATAGCATACTATCATGACGAGCAAGAAAGTCCTCTCTATATATATCCAAGCATCCTTTATAATATACAGCATTTGTACAACAATGGCCTCTAGGGCATATACATAACTAACAATCTCCCACTTGCACTAAGGCCAGCTGTTGTAGTATCTCATACCTAACATCCCGAATAATCTCTCAAATTGAATTTGGGGAATGGACTTCATGAGTGGATCCACAGTGTTGTCCTTCGTATCAACTCTCCTGACCTCGATCTTTCGGCGATCAACTATTTCCCGGATCAGGTGATACCGCCTCAGAATATGTCTGGACTTCTGATGGGACCAGGGTTCCTTGGCCAAGGCCACAGCTCCATTGTTATCACAATACAAATGTATTGTATGCTCAATGGATGGAACCACACCAAGTTCAGTAATGAACTTCTTCATCCAGACAGCCTTTTTTGCAGCATCGTTGGCAGCGATGTATTCAGCCTCCATCGTCGAGTCTGTAACGGTTTCCTGTTTAGAACTCTTCCAACACACCGCCCCTCCATTGAGGGTAAAGAAAAATCTCGAGTGCGACTTAGAGTCGTCCTTATCACTTTGGAAGCTCGAATCGGTAAAGGACTCCACCTGGAGTTCTCCATTACCATACACCAAGAACATCTCATTAGTTCTTCTCAAGTACTTGAGAATGTTCTTCACAGCTATCTAGTGACTCTCTCCAGGATCTGCTTGATACCTACTCACTATACTTAGTGAGTATGCTACATCGGGTCTGGTACATAGCATCGCATACATGATAGAGACTACTGCCAAAGCATAGGGTATCCCTTGCATGCGAGCTCTCTCCAAATCAGCCTTGGGAGACATCTCTTTGGAGAGAGTGAGTCCAGAGATCGTGGGTAGGTTCCCACGCTTGGATTCTTACATACTAAACCTCTTTAGTATGGTGTCAATGTACCTGGATTGGGACAATCCCAGTATCCGTTTAGATCTATCTCTATAGATCATAATTCCCAGTATGCAGGAGGCATCACCAAGATCTTTCATTGAGAATCTTTGTGATAAGAAGAGCTTGACCGATTGCAGCATAGGAACATCATTTCCTATCAAGAGTATGTCATCGACGTACAATACGAGGAAGACAACCTTACTCTCTGCAACCTTTTTATATATACAAGGTTCATCTACGTTTTTGATGAAGTCAAACTCTTTCACTACAACATCAAAGCAGATGTTCTTACTCCGTGATGCCTGCTTTAACCCGTAGATGGATTTAAGTAGCTTGCACACCTTTCCGTTGCTCCCACTATCTACGAAGCCCTCTGGCTGAGTCATGTACACGCATTCCTCTAAATCACCATTTAGAAAGGCGGTCTTAACATCCATTTTCTAGATTTTGTAGTCATGGTATGCAGCAATGGCAAGTAAGATCCGGATAGACTTAAGCATAGCCACTGGAGAAAAGGTTTCGTCATAATCCACACTTGGTCGTTGAAGAAAACCCTTTGCAACAAGTCTAGCTTTATAAGTCTCAACTTTTCCATCTACACCAAGTTTCTTCTTAAAGATCCACTTGCTCCCAATGGGTTTTACCCCTTCAGGAGCAACTTCCAAAGTCCATACTTTGTTGGTGTACATGGATTCCATCTCAGATCACATTACATCCAGCCATTTCACAGAGTCACCACTCATGATTACCTGCTCGAAACTAGTCGGGTCATCATCTTCCATGATGCAATCCTCACTCCCACCATCAATGAGAAAACCGTAGTATCTCTCAGGTGGATGAGAAACCCTACTAGATCGGCGGAGAGGATGGGGTTCGTTGGGTGATACTGAATCCTCTGGTTCCAATAAATCATCTGTTGTAGTTTGTTGTGATGGAACTTCTTCCAGTTCTACCTTATTGCCACTAATTTGCTTCATAAGAAAACCTTTTTCTAAGAAAGTGGCATGTCGAGAAATAAACAGTTTTTGTTCCTCGGGGTGGTAGAAAATATACCCTTGTGAATTTTTGGGATATTCTACAAACTTGCATAGGACAGACCTTGCCTTGAGTTTGTCCGGATTGTGCCTTTTGACATAGGTCGGACAACCCCATATCTTAACATACTTAAGAGATGGTCTCTTCCCCTTCCATATCTCATATGGAGTGGTAGGCACTGATTTGGTAGGAACCATATTCAATAGGTGTATGGCTATCTCAAGCTCATACCCTCAGAATGAAATAGGCAACTCAGCATTGCTCATCATAGAGCGTACTATATCTAATAGGGTGCGATTCCTCCATTCCGATACACCATTGTGCTGTGGTGTATAAGGAGGAGTAAGCTGAGAGAGAATCCCATTCTCTTTTAGATAGTCTAGAAACTCATTGCTCAAGTATTCTCCTTCTCGATCAGATCGAAGGATTTTAATACTTTTGCCCGTTTGGTTCTCTACTTCGTGCTTATATTCCCTGAATTTCTCAAAAGCTTCAGACTTTTGTTTCATCAGGAACACATGTCTGTATCTTGAGAGATCATCAGTGAATGTAATGAAGTAGGAAGAACCATTCCTGGCATGTGTAGACATGGGACCACATACATCACTATGTATCAGCCCCAAGAGTTCTGTAACTCTTTCTTCGTGTCCACTAAATGGAGTTTTGGTCATATTTCCATTGAGACATGATTGGAAAGTATCATAAGATGATAATTCGAACGGATTCAAATATCCATCCTTATGTAACTTAGCTAGCCGTGTCGCATTGATATGACCTAGTCTATAATGCCATAAGAAGGAGTCGTTCATTTCTGAACTTTTCCTCTTTTTTGTGTTCTGTACATTAAGAATTGTAGTTTGATTTAGAACGTACATGCCATTATTTAACGATCCTGATCCTATCAACTTTTGATTCAGGAATATGTTCATAACATTATCTTGTATTACAAGATTATATCCTTCTTTATTCAATAAAGAAACTGATATAATATTGCATATCAGGGTCGGAATGTAATAGCATTCGTTCAGAATCAATGTATTACCTTTTGGTAATACAAGGTGATATTCGCCAACAGCCTTGGCTGCAACATCTGCACCATTCCCTACTCTTACAGAATGACCACCCATTCCCAGTTCTCTACCTTTACGTAGCCCACGTAACGTATTACATATGTGGGATTCTGATCCGGTATCTAATACCCAGGACGTAGAGTGAACTGAGAAACAATTCTCAATAACTAACACTTCCGAAGAAGATGCATCAGCATGCTTGTTCTTCGTTTGGGCGGTGCGAGAATCCAGATATTCTCTTATTTCCTACTCAGTCTTATAACACTTATAAGAAAGAACGGGACCAACGTTCCCCTGCTCGGTATAATAAGCGAGTTCAGTCAATACATCCATATTATTATCTTGATTAAGGCCTGACATGGTCGCTACCTGGAGAGAGAGAAAGAAATACTTTAGCGTATGCTCTTGCAAGATTTAGATTGGTTATTATCTTATCTAATCAGGATGTCTCCCATTATTTTTATCAAATCTTCCTTCAAACCCTAAAAGGTAAGATTAGCCGGGATTAATTACACCCTATGATTTCGTCAATCTTTCAGCCAGATCAGTATTGGTACTTTGAGGGAGGTTCCCCGTGCTTTCGCACGGACCTAATTAAAATAAACCTCGTTTTCCCAGAGGCTTAACCCTGTTAACAGCTTTCTAGACACCTACTTGATCGGCTAATTGTCCTGTGTAAAATTCTCCCAGGAGTAACTCTTACTCGCAGTGGGTATCGGGATCCAACTATCTCATAGGAGGTATGCAATCTCATTGCAAATTTCAACACTTGAAATTCCCGATATGCTTCTGCCCCTAGCGTGCTATGACCTTGACGAATGCCAAACAACCCATAGTCCGCTAGTCAAGTTCAACCCGTACATTTCTTGATTGAATTAAACCCACCCGCACGACCCTTGACGAATGCCAAACAATGTCGTACGAATACTCTAATCCAATCTCATCTCATGCTTCAGATTAGTAGTAAATAGCTACCGTACACTACGCCTTGACGATTGCCAAACTACCGTGGTACGAATACTAATTAATACCTATCTGAAATGACGGAGGGCTACGCAGGTTTTTCAGAAAACCATGAGCGTAATGAACTTGATATCGTTGTAGAAACAAGTGATTTTTAAAAGGAGTGTTTTTTAGGCTTTTCTAGTTTCTCTAAAGAGGTCACTCCAGGTGAAGGGGTCTCGGCTCTTTCCTCATCGAATAAGGTGCAAGATATTTCATAAATACCGCTGTGCAAAGCAAAACTATAGAAGCAATCAAAAACTAATCCATGAGTTTGTAGCATCTGCTAGTTCTGCTAAAGAGGTCACTCCCGGTGAAGGGATCTCAGCTGTTTCCTCATCGAATAAGGTGCAGGGTATATCATATATACTGCTGTGCAAAGCAAAACTGTATCTACCCTTTTTATAAAGTTTTGATTCTACAACATCTTTTAGGTTTCTTTTCTTTTATTAATCTCATTAATAAATCCCATCAATTATGCTTCTTAAGCATCACAGAAGAAACGAAAGCAGTAATATTTATATATCAACATATATATAGTATAAGCATTCGTCTCAGGCAGTAATATGATCTCATCACAGAAAATTGCAGCGGAAGATAACATATGAAATATTGGATATACTAGGACGTCCGTGTTTTATATCAAGCCTGTATAAAACACGGATTCCACGGTCGCGATGAATAGCCAAACCCACATCCCTAGACCCCTACGAGAGCGGCAAGAAACACTTCCAATTCTAGGGTTAGGAGACCCGGTCTCGACTCCTCGAGATGGCCTCCCATTGGACCCTAGAACCAGGTTACTTGTGCTCCCCTCCTTGGGTCTACCTAATGCGAAAAAGTAAATAATATACAATAGTGACATCATCCTCAGCCCGGAAGTGCTCCAATAAAATAATATTACATAGAATGAATTTTACATGAATGAAAATAAAAACCCTCACCTCACATAAAAACCCCGGTTATTCAGAACACGACGATCCAATATAACATATCACATCAACACATAATATCTCATATCATCAACGTAAGCAAGTATGCGTATCCCGATTATCGTTGATGTATAGCAACGAAGCCGACGATACACCACATACTACGCTTAGGGTCACAGAAAAAAGTGTAAAACTACAACATTTGGAATCCACAATCACTTTAGACATCATAAATCCGAAATATCACATACTTCGCATTTCATGCTTAACTATATGAATTCCAGATATTGTATCACATTCCAGATAAATAGACAAAGTTAAACTTTCCGATCGAATGATCAAACACCCAAGAATTCCTAAATAGCTCAACACTTGAGCGGAGTTCAAAAATACCAGAACATGTCACCGCCCCAATGAACCAGCCGTAGAAGGGTCAAACCAACGCCTCACATGTGGCAACGCTAAACTACCACAAACCCCAGGGTTCAGTGGCAGTTTTGACGGTCACATAATCGAGTTAAGGTTACGTTCTTCTAGAGGGTCCACAGATATGCTTGCATGTTTTTCCGAAAGTTTTAAACTCAAGAAAAATTCAACACTTGAAAGTTTTTCGTGTCGAGAAAAAGTGAGTTATTTATATCCGTTCGAACATTTTAACACGTTCTAAATTATCCGGAAAACTAAACGAAGTTAAACTTTCCGATCGAATCAACGAATTCCAAAGATCTCCACAAAACTCAACACTTGAGTGATATTAAAAATTCCCAGAAGCATGTAGTAGTACCTACGGATGTTACCCAGAAACAACTAACCATGATTCCCAAGTACGGCCGCGGAACAGCCGCCAAAAGCCTATTATGGCCGCGGTTCCGTGGCGACTTGAAGGAACTAGGGGCTCGTCTTTCTAGGTTATCCATAGAATTACATGCTCATATTTTGAGTATTTTTAATGAAGAAAAAACCAACTTTTTAGAAAATTTCCAGAGAGGGGGTCAAAATCGACGTTTCGGGGTTCGATCGGACTTTTAACTTCGTATACACGTCGCCTAATGCTCTAGCTAGGCTCTGATACCACAGTAGGGTTACTAGGCACTGTCACAAGGGTCTATAAACCATTAACCATGCCCGATTTAAAATTTAGAAGTGCCGAACAACCTAAAGCAAGGATCTTTGCTAGATAATTAGGGTTAAACATGCAAGTAAACATCTTTACATCTAAGAGAGAGGGATTACAACCTTTGTAGTCCGCTCCTTCGCTTCATAAGCTCCGAGTAGTAGTCCCTTCGCCGCGATCCATGATCTCCCGGACTCAAGAGAGGCTCCACAAGCCGAACAATCCATGCTTGCTTGAAGTCTTCCTTTTCGAAGATGATCTACCTTGAGGTTTCTTTAACTCAAGCTCTCACTTCTCTAATCAAGTATTAATGAAGTGAACACCCTAATCTAAGTGGCTAGAATAGATGAGGATGATGAAGTAGGAATTTAGCTCTCTTTTATTATCAATTTCTCACATACTCTCATCACAAAATCAAAAGCTAGTAAGCTTAAGGAGGAAGAAGAAGATGAAGTCTTTTGTGATGAATAATGAATTGTTATTATGGTTACAAATGAACCTTGAGTTAATAATATCAAGTGTTAACTCATGTAGAGAGTTGACTAGGGTTAAGGGTTTGGGTTGGGTTAAAAAAATATCTCCAAAATATCAGCACATAACATCTTTGCTTAAAACAAAACAAAAGCTTCTAGAAGCTTCAAGAAAAGTCTAACCCAAATCAAACCCTAACCATGTTTAATCTCCACTAATCATGTTGTATTTGTAAACATAACTTGTTACAATATTATATATCACATATATAATATATTTTTGTAACAAAAGAAAATAATACAATTAACATATATCGCATATATTTCAATGTATTATCCGGTGAGAAAATGAATCAATAAAGCGAGACAATATTAGATAATGTAATATATCACATATATAATTATACATTAAATTATCAAATCAACACTTGATCCGACAATCCGGTTATTTCTCAAATAACCGACTAATATAATCTGTATCAGCTCATCGAATCAACACTTGATCCGATGACCCGGCTATATCACATATACCCGGCCGATATCATACATCGCAAGAATAAAATACGGTATCTCATATCATAATATTCTCGATCCCGCACATATCACATATGTGCTCCTACTCCGTTTTTCCTGAGTCATGAAAACTCTGTGTAGGACTCTAAAGAATCGTCAATACGCCGGCAGTTGGTGATGATCATATCAAACACCCACAAGCTGCAAGCGGTCAGCTAAACGTAACAGCCACCCAGGTATTGAGCGATCAGAAGATCGAAAAGCAAGCCTGTACATTCTCCTGTGAATCCAATCAGTAACACTCCCGTACAGTCCGGTCTCTTCGTCTGATATGTCGCATATCTAGTCTAGGGGTGGTAAACGTCAGACCCCAGTAATCGATAAGTCATGTCTATGTGAGGCACATAACAGGTCGAGAAACTACTGATAACACTTACCAGTAGCACTCTATATCATCCCTGGCCAGGGACTTCCAGTTATAGCCAATCGAACACAGCACAACATCAACTCCCTATACCGGGAAAGACGAAACCCCTCCTATGTGATTCGGGACTGTACCTAAAATCCACCGTTTTGCACGCCCTCTTGGACGTGGTAAGGTGGAAATCAAAGCACAGTGGGAATCACACAAGACTCTATGACGATCTCGGGTCTACAGACTACCATGTACCAGTGTCACCTAAGAACTGCCATCTGACGTGAGGTATAATACTATCTGGAAGTTCTCGGCGAGTCCGTTCAGTATACCCAGTCTCCACTGAGCACCCGTATACCATCTTTGATGTCAAACACCGATGGATATGGGATCATCCATCGCCCATCATATGGGTCAAGATGCGTATACGCTAGTCTACTCTGGTGTATCGATGCCGTGTCTCGATACACCCTCGACTAGGAACAATTATAGGATGTACTCATAGACTACCGTGGCCCCACTAGTATGATCTCATCATAGTCCTAGTAGTCGAGTACATATCCTAAGGGATTTATCAACATGTGAGAGCAAGACAGTAAACTAATATAAGTCAACATATTAAGACAAAGTGAAACCAAATAGCATACTATCATCACGAGCAAGAAAGTCCTCTCTATATATATCCAAACATCCATTATAATAAACATCATATGTACAACAATGGCCTCTAGGGCATATACATAACTAACAACCAAGACTCGAGACCCCAGTCCCCAATCTGGCCGCAATTTGCGGCCAGAAGCAATATATTTGCGGCCAAGTTCAATTGGAATGGGCTCAGGTTCTTATGGTAGCTTCTAGGTCTCTAAACCAAGTCTCTGTGATGGCAACTTCTCAAACAAAAACCTGGTTCGATAGCAGATTCTCCCGAGACACAACACTTTACCAAAATACGATATTTGCACAAAAACTAAAACTTTAGTGTTCTAAACTGTAACTAATAAGCAACACAACATCTTAAAAGCCTAGTTAACAGTTAGAGATCACTACCTTACCAAACTTGCTCAAAAACCCTAGCTTTCCAAGCTCCAAGTCATCTCTAGAGGCTTAACTTGACTTTGTAAGGGTTTTAATGAAGTTTAGTGAAGATTAGGCTTGGATTTGTTATGGAAAGGTATAGGTTTCAGTTTTGAGGAAGGGAAGGTGAATGAGAATAATTAAGAATGAGAGAGTGAGGTGAGAAGGAGGGAGTGTTTGAGTGAGGGATGAGAGAAATGAGGGTGTGAGGTTAGGACTGAGCCATGCCCTTTCTCTCTCCTCATTAATACTCCCATGCTTGCCCCATGCCTCATCAACCTTCATTGTCAACTCTCTCTCTCTCAAGTCAAAAGAATAAACTCTTACTAAATATTATATGAAATGGGTTAACATGGATTAAAATTGGTTTAGGGTGCCATGGCTACTTAAGCATGGTTAACACCTCCATAACCCCAAGTTAACTTGCATAAGTGTGCGCAAGCTTAAACAAATAATAATAAAATATTAATTAATTTTTATAAAATATGTGAAAACTATTTTTGTTAACCTTTTATTAAAAACCCGCATTATCGCTTAATTAACACTAACCGTATTCTATGTTGTTATACGTAGTGTACGGTAGCTAAGTGATGTCTTTGTCACGACCCAAAATATTAGCTCGCGACCAGCACTTAAATCACGTGACGTCTACAGGCGTAACGTAATTCAAGTAAGCTGAAACCCAGAAATCTAAACCTTTTTAAGAAATAATGAGGTGAAGCTTCGAAATAAAGGTATAGTAAATCATGTTTTGTCTTTTGAAAAATTTGGGCAGCACATCCCTTGTAAAAACTAATCCCAAAAACGGGTACAACACAGAATATAATAAAGCATCCCCAAATGGGGGAAAATCATGCCCAACGGTGGAAACAACCACCACAAGCATAAATAAACGACGCCAAACGGCGAAGATCCATATAAGGAAATAAAGTAAAGAAAGACATCAACCCCAAAAGAGAACAAAAAAACCCATCGCTCAAGTCTCGCAACTACAAGTCTTCTAAGTCTGTAACATATACAATAAATAGCTTCTGAATTGATGGAGTTTAGTAGATACAATAGGAATAATAATACAAGAGTGGCACGATCCAATAGGTACCACCTACCAAAAGCAAATCACCCGAAAACAGCTATGAGGAAACGATGCCGCTACTGATCCTTGCGGTCAACCTGCAAGAACTGTGGCACAACGAGGGTGAGTTGCCAACTCGTGAATAGAAAAACATCATTAGGTAGAAATCGAAATAAACAAAGATTCCTAGGTCAACTATATCATAAAGGTAATACTATGATATTTAGGGTGACCGTATCTGCATATGTGCCAACACATAATAAATGCCTATCAGCAAGTGGATATCATCCAACAATATAATCAAAGCATGTATGCAGGTGGATATCGTCCAACAATATAATCAATATATGTATGCAGTGGATCTCGTCCAACAATATAATCAATGCATGTATGCAGTGGATCTCGTCCACGTGTCAACCACTGACACAACAACTCCTGCATGTAAATATCATCAAAGCATATGCAGGTAAATATGAGGATATAAAACAACGTGTATCCCTCGCGACACAACAAAACCATGGAAACCTGAGTGTCTGACCTCCACACTCGAAACATCATGAAACCCGTATCAAGCATCGACATGTAAATCCTCATGCCTCAGGCGTCGTCCCTACGACTGGCCCTGATGCCATGTCTGTACATCTCTCCAGTCGGTATCCCCACGATAACCGCCGAGTCCAAATTCTATCACCGATAGGTACTTGCCCAGCCTTCCAGGCTCATCGCCATCACCTGCGATCTTCTTGTCGAGGGAAACTATACCGGGCTCCACCATATACCTACACATGGCCCACTCCACTCCTCGCATCGGGAAGGCTGTCAGAACCGAGAAATCTCATGGTGGACGCATCAAAATATCATATCAAGTGAAATCGGGTTTTCAAACAATACATAGTTTCTTGAAATACCCCCACGGTTCTCAAATCCATAAATCACATGACATCCATATCTCAATGCGTAAATCCATGAAAAACTGATATATGCAACATAAAACAGCAATATGAGCATATTAAAGGAAAACCGCTCTTTTAAATGAATCCAGTTTTAAAATATATCATGCGGTTTCCAAATCCTCCGAAATCACGTGCAGCATCATATGAGGTGTACATGTAACTATAGCAAGATAAGTATCTACTTATAAGCAAGTATGTATGATGCATCTCATAAGCACAGTAGCACAATAAGCAACGTCTCAATGTCAAATGACAATACAATACCACTTAGGGGTATATGTAGCTATAGCAAGATATGTGGGTGTACATGTCAGTATGTATGTATGATGTACATGTAGCTATAGCAAAGTATACGAGAAATGGAATAAGAGTCACTATCTCAAGTATCCATATCCAATACAATATCACGTATGTATGTGTCAGCTGTATCTCATGCAATGTGGAACAGTGATATGAACATAGCAAGTATATCATAGCATGACGTAGCAATTCTACTGTGTAGTGACATAGCAATTATCGATGATAAAGTGTGTGAGCCGGTAATCTGTGTAAGTGTAGCATACGCATCATCGATAATGGTGTAGGTGTACTAGCACAGGTATATGGAATGCAATGAGAATAATCATGAATGCAGCATAATGTACATCGTGATCTAAATGCTATAAAGTATACGTATCTAACATGACCGAGTCGATGAATCTATCAATCGGCATCCAGCCTCACAACATCACGTACGGTACAATCCATCGTACGGCATCCTCTAACCAAGGGTATGGATAAATCAACAAGTAAAACTCATCGCATACGGTAATCTATCGTCCGACAGCATTAAACAAAATTAGGGATTCTATCAACCTATACAACATCGGGGGTACGGATCTAAGTCTTGTACGGCATATCACTCAATATGCAAAACATTATCCATATAAATATACATATCTCTCGGGTCACATCCATGTCAAACTCGTATCAGGGGACCTACAAAGGTATCAAAAATCTCATATCGAATCGAATCCATATAACGACATATCACACTAAGTCATCATATCACATCGTATACTCGTTCATCACATTAATATCTCGCATCACATTTTATAAATGTCACACTTTATCTCTTTCAATTCGTACCTATCATGATTCACTTATCATTCATAATCTCATATGTCAATATGTTCATTAGCATCAACTTCTATCATATTATCGTTGGAAAATCCTACAATCATGTTCGTCGCAAATCATTTATCAGGATATAATAATCAAATGATCTTCCATATCAAAGTTTGCGGGGGTGCTATACACCATCCACCCGACTTCCCCCGTAGATATAAATTTACTCACCTGCTAAACTCCTCGCTTAGCCGTAGTCGATGTGCTTCGTAGTCTTGGAATCCACGTGAAGGTACCTACAATCAATATGAAATCGCAAAGCTATTAACATTAAGTTCCGAAATCCAATACGGCACACGGTGCGCTCATAGGTTAGAACCTATAGCCTACATATGCAAAACAATCAAGCAACCCTTGTCGTTGACGTACAAACATCCAACGACCAAATACCATATCAAGTCTCAAAAACCAAGAATCCCAATACTGGAAAACATAGCTAAAACCCTCACTAGGGTCGCTATTCATGAAAACCGCCAAGCCTAAAACCCCAACGCACCAATAACCCTATACTCGTAAACTGTAAAAGTGGTTTAAGAAATTATACCGATCGATCCGTGTCCTTCGGTCTTCAATCTCAGTCCTTAGCATGTTGCGGCTGCCTCGACGAAGTTCGCTCTCCGGTCAAGCTCGTCAAAGAGGACGCACGTCGATGATTCTTAATACGGGCTCCCGCCTCAAAACCGAGGCAACTCGGACATCAAGTTTGCTAGCAGAGATGTCCAAGAAAGGAGTAGAGAGAGTGTAGAATACTTTGTCTCCAGGCACCCAAGCATTTGGGTGGAGGTAAGTGAAGTTGCCACGAATGGAATTAGAATGTGAGCACATGAAGAAAACTTGTGAAGCCAAGGGGAGAAATGGGGACCGACCATCATTTTTGTTCTCTGGGGATTGCTCTCAAGTGGTGAGTTTTATATAAATTAATCCCATAAAAACAAATCCAGCACACTCCAAAATGTGCACACCACAAGTGGGGCCAGCCAAAACAAACATGCTGGGAATTGAAATGGGGGATGACCACAAGAATGCAAATGGTGACCATAGCCAAAAAATCCATCACAAATATCTTTCATAATATCCTAAGCTTGACAAAAGGGAATTAATGAACAAGTGAGTCACAAATTAAAACCATGCCTCATTAAAGCTCACAACAATGACCCACCCACATCCAAAACAAGAGAAGCCCACTCCTCATCAAGGAAGGTTCGGCCATGACAAAATGAAGAAGGAAATGGCCAAAAATGAATGCACAAATATTAACTAATTAATTTATATTTATACTATTTTACGAAAACCCCAAATTCGCAAATCGGTAGTTTTTGCAAAATATATTATTTTAATATTAAATTCCAAAAATAATATTTTATATTTTCTGAAAAGTTACAGTCTTCATGACAACATGATATGTGATTCGTTAGGACAGTCGTATAACTTTGTTGGCCTCTAGTAAAGGATTTGTATGGGTAGGTCTAAACTAATAAGGAAATGACTTGTTGAACTTGACTAGGACTCTTTGATTTATTGGCCTCTAGTCAAGGTCCTAGAGTCCTAGTGTCACGACCTAAATTAAGAACGCGACCGACACTTAAATCACGCGACGTCTAAAGGCGTAACACAATTCAAGTAAACCGAAAACCCAGAATTCTAAACCAAGAAAGGAAGTAAGTGATAAAACACTAGTAACAACAAAAAAAGACATTTAAAATCTCAAGTTAAAATTTCAAAACTTAAATTTATTTTCTTAAAAATTTCGGCAGCATCTCCTTTGTGAAAACTATCCTCAAACGGGTACAAACATAGAATATATATAAAGCATCCGTAAACGGGAGCAACTCACGCCTAAAGGAGGAACACAAGCACAACAGGTATATACGATGCCGTAGCGAAGGAATAAGAAAGAATGAAGGGAAAACAACATAATAAAAGGTAAAACAACATCACAACATAAATAAAAGCTGTCTCACACGAGCTCGACACCCAGAGTCATAAATAATATAATATCGATCCTCACAAATCTCGTCTCTAAGTCAAATACATATAAGTGGTAGATGGAGAGTACTAGAAACAAAATGAGATATACAATGGAATCATACGGATACTCGCAAAAACCCACCTATGCCAAAATCACGACCAACAGTAGCGGCATCCGCAGAAGTAGATGCAATAAAGAGCCCTGCCGCGACTACACTGAGGGTCAAGTCTGCTAAACACTATGGCACAACGGGGGTGAGTTGCCAACTCATGAATAATAAATAACATCGTACAGATAATCGCAAGTATGCATGAAAAGCGATAATCTGAAATATATAATCTGATGGCATAAGTATAACAATACAGATATGCAGCAAATCATGATCAAGATACACCACCAGGGTACAACAACTACATGAAACGGTGCATGTCAATAAATCCTGAGTATGGGATAAAACATAAAACCTCATCAATGAATAATTATCATGGAAAACTGGTGTCCATCAATGATACTCCAAATCCAAATATCTCAGGTGCCGCATACTCAGATCGGCCCTCATATCTATCTCATCTCATAACTCCAAAACGGTATCCTCCGGATATCCGTCGAGTTTCCATACAAACACCGGTAGGTAGTACTCCCTCTGCCAGGCTCATCGTCTACTGCACGACAATCCTTTCTTGCTCCGGGGTACCATACCAGGTCCACCATGTACCCGCAGACGGATCGTCCAACTTCTCGAATCGGGTCTCGAAAACAAGCTCAGAACAAAGAAAACTCATGTTGGATGCCTCGAAATCACATCACGAGAAACCGCGTTTTTAAAAACAGTTTATAATTTCTTTTGAAAAATATATCCGCGGTTCTCAAATCTAGAAATCTCATGGAAACTGTATCTCAATGCATATATCCATAAAGTATGATTTATGCAACATAGAACAATAATGTGAGCATATTAAGGGAAAACCGCTCTTTTTAAATATATCAAGTTTGAAAAGTATCTGGCGGTTTCCCAAATCCACGCAATCGAAATACAAGATCATATGAGAGTGAATATGTGACTATAGCAATGTATGTATGTATGTATGCATGTATGTATGTACTTATGATGCAATAGAACAAGAACCAATATTTAACTGTTAACAATAATGGAAGCGGTACAATATATTATCCATGGTAATTTCTATAATGTGTGTGTCATGGCAATTACTAACGGTGTGTGTGTGGCATACAATTCGGTGCTCGTGCAATATGAACCGTTAGTAATAGTGAAGTGTCCAATTAATACTATGTCAACGTACAACAGTTAATGAGATGTGCAAAATGGTGCTCATGCACAAACAATATATATACGTATAAGCATAGGGTTATATCACTGAATCTAGCCCTCGACGCTTAGATCCATACAGACGATTCCCTCATAGATGTTAAATTTACTCATCGGACGATCTCAAGCTAGGTGTATCCGATCACCTCCTTCCCCTTCCTGGCTGCGTCCGAAGTCCCCGCCTGTGATCTTAATATCATACAAAACCAAAACTCATGAAATTAGTAACCTTTCAAATCAGACTCGGACACAACGCCAAATTAATGAATCGGCTCCCACAAGCTACCAAGCGTTAGCTTAGCGGGCTAAACGCGTGCAACGTCTCCCCCTAGACTAACCCTACGGTGGATAACGCACGAAACACTTAAACCGAAGTCGGATAAATCCTTATCGCACGTTGCCGAAACACTTGAATCTAGCTAAACGGTCCCAAATTTTTCCTACGGATAAAATAAGAAAAAATAGTGTACCACAAGTCCCAAGTGACCCACAGAGAGTTACCCACAAAAACCCAACTTCCTAGGTTTTTGAAAAACCGGCGGCGCCGGCCATATAGGGAATGTTGCCGGTCCATTGGTGAGTGGTGGGGTCCGGGTTTCTAGGGTATCTTCAGGGCTCTAACATCAAACTACTGTATTGTTATATTAATTCATGGATCATCGTAACCATAGAAGATTCAATAGAAGCACAACAAGCTAAGAAAAATACGATATTTATCACAAAACTATAACTTTAAGGTTTTAAAACTGAAACTAATTAGCACACAACTTCCTTAGAGCCTAATTAACAGTTTGAGATCATTACCTCACCAAAACTTGGGGAAACCCCTAGCTTTCCAACCTCCAAGTCATCACAAGAGGGTTTAAGCAAGCATAATGAAGTTTCAGTGAGGTTTGATGAAGGTTTAGGCTTAGAGTTAGTGGTGAAAATATAATCAAGAGAAGGTTTTAGTGAAGAAGAAGATGAATGAGAGAGAGTGAGAGTTGTGAGGAATAATGAGAGGGTGAGAGAGTGAGGGTGAGAGAAGAGCCATGCTCTTCCTCTCTCCTCATTAAATGCCCCCCATACCTTGCCATGCCTCAACTCTTCCTTATTCTTTTCTATTATCATTTTAAGTTAAAATTCTTTTACTTAAAACAGAATGTGTGTGTGTGTGTGTGTAAATGCAACAAGACAATTAATATGGTTAAGGTGCCATGGCTAGTAAAGCATGGTTAACACCTCCTTAACCCTAATTATGCATGCACATGAGTGTGCAGGTACAAAAATAATTAAATAAAATATTAATTAATTAAAATAAAATATGTGAAAATAATTATTGGTTAAATTTTATTAAAACCCCGTATTATAACGCTTAATTAACTCTAATCGCATTCTAAGGTGTTACAATCTTCCCCCTTAAAGAAATTCTGTCCCCGAATTTAAAAATCTTACTATGCGTACCTTCGAAGAGATGAGGGAATTTCTTCCGTATCGCGCTCTCGGTTTCCCACATGACCTCTTAGCTGTTCGGGCAACGCCATAGAACCTTCACTGACGGCAGGACTTTTGACCGGAGTTTCTTCACCTGCTGATCCAATATAACTACCCGCTGCTCGTTGAATGAGCGCGCTCCAGCTGGATGGTCTGGTTCTGAATCACGTGAGAAGGGTCATGAATGTACTTGCGAAGTATCGATACAGGAAATATGGGGTGAACATCCGGAAAACTGGGCGGAAGTGCCAAACGATAGGCAACGGTACCAACTCGCTCAAGGATCTGAAAAGGACCCACAAATCTGGGACTAAGCTTACCCTTCTTTCCAAATCTCATCACGCCTTTCATCGGAGAAATCCGTAGGAATACATGATCACCCACAGCGAACTCAAGTCCACGACGACGACGGTCGGCATAAGACTTATGTCTGCACTGGGTTGCTCTCATTCTATCCTGGATCAACTGGATCTTCTCTGTAGTCTCTTGAACTAGCTATGGTCCCAAAATCCTGCTCTTGCTGAGTTCGGTCCAACAGACTGGCGATCGACACTTTCTTCCATACAAGGCCTCAAAAGGTGCCATCTGAATCGTTTCCTGGAAACTGTTATTGTAGGAGAAATCTATCAACGGCAAGTGACGATCCCAACTGCCACCAAAATCAAGCACGCATGCATGAATCATATCCTCGAGAGTCTGTATAGTCCGCTCTGACTGACCATCGGTCTGCGGATGGAAAGCGGTACTGAAACTCAATCAGGTACCCAAAACTTCCTGAAGTTTCTGCTAAAGACGGCTGGTAAACTGGGTGCCCCTATCGGATACAATGCAAGTAGGAACGCCGTGCAAACGCACAATCTCATCAATGTACAACTGAGCATACCGAGCATATCCGAAAGTGGTCTTCACTGGAAGGAAGTGAGCCGCTTTTGTCAACCGGTCAACAATCACACAAATGGAGTCATACCCTCTACTGGACTTGGGTAGACCCACAACGAAATCCATGGAGATCTGCTCTCATTTTCACTCCGGAATGGGCAAAGGCCGCAACTCTCCTGCCGGTCTCTGATGCTCAGCCTTGACCTGCTTGCAAGTCAGGCACCTCGAAACGAAATCCGAAACATCTCTATTTATCCCTTCCCACCAGTAGATATCTCTCAAATCTCTTGATGGATCCTGGATGAACACTGTATACTAACTGATGTGCATGCTCTAGGATCTCCGTCTCAGGCCCTTGGAATCTGGTACACATAAACGAGTACCAAAATGTAGCATACCCTGGTCATCAATCACAAACTCCGAATCTCTACCCTGCTGAACACGCTCTAAGATCTCAGACAAACGAGTATCGTCGGGCTGCGCCTCACAGATACAATCAAGTAGGAGTGGACGGGCGTGGACATGAGCAAGATGCCCTCCAGCGGAAGTGAACTTGAACTGTACTCTACTATCACACAAGATCTTCCAATCTGTAGAAGACTGTCTCTGAACTGCGCTCAAATGGAACAAGGTACCTCTGGGCTTACGGCTCAAAACATCAGCTACCACATTTGCCTTGCCCGGGTGATAAAGGATTTCACAATCATAATCCTTCACAAGCTCCATCCAACGGTGCTGCCTCAAATTCAGATCCTGCTGCTAGAAGATGTACTTCAGGCTCTTGTGGTCCGTGAAGATATGACACGACTCTCCGTACAAGTAGTGTCTCCAAATCTTAAGCGCAAAGACCACCACGACCATCTCAAGATCATGAGTGGGATAGTTCTGCTCGTGGTTCTTCAACTGCCGGGAAGCATAAGCGATAACTCTATCGTGCTGCATCAACACACAACCTAGCCCCACTCGAGAAGTATCATAATAAACGACATAGCCGCCTGATCCTGAAGGCAAAGATAGAACCGGTGCAGTCGTTGTAAGTGCACGGCGGCGCCCCGGCCGTCAATCCGACGGCCAAACGCGGAAACGGTGATAAACTTTAATTTTTGCGGACTTAGCATACCGGCACCACCGCGCACTAAACCCCGGATCGTGCCATTAAACTAATTCTAGCAAACAAGAGAAGGGTTAGAGATATACCGACAGATCCGAGTCCTCCGGTCTTCATCTCCACTCCGATCTCCTCGCGGGATCTCCGTCCGTCTCCTCCTCGTCGGAAATGGCACCACGAAGCCGGGTACTTTTACGGGCTCCCACCTCAATACCGAGGCAACTCGGGCATGAAGCCGGCAACTCGACATGCTCAAGATATGCTGTAGAATGTGTAGTGTAGAATCATAGTCTCACTTTGGGGTATTGGTTGCCTTTTGAAGATGGAGGAAACAAGATAAGAAAAATGGTGCTTGCATTTTTCTTAACATGAAATGAGATCAAGAAAATGAAACACTCTCAAGGATGAAGATGAAACTCTCTTCTTCTCTTTTCTTTCTCTCTTTCTTTTTCTCAAACATGAATAAAACTCTCTCATCAAGTAAGTATGAAAATGGTGGAGCAAAAATAATATGATAGCAAGAGGGAGGTGAGTGTAGGAAGCAAAAAGTGGTGACCACATCCTAAAACATAATCATCACTAAATCAACATCAAACCTCACTTCATATCTAATCTTATCAAATCTCATAAATGCATGAAAAGCAAAGATGCTTATCATATCAAACCTTATGCAAATAAGTACTCCACAAAGTGTTATTTGCAAAACTGCAAATAACCCCCTCCATCAGAAAAGTCCGGCCGAGAAAGAATAAAGGAAAACCGGCCGGAACGGAATGCAAACTGGCAACTCCAGAAAACTGGTACCGTAATAAATTACAGGAAAACCCTGATACTGTGCATACACACGCGCATCTGTATTCCGTCCGGATACAAATGCAAAGAGACAAAATCTACACTGTACTAAACTAGGACCGGCTTAAACCAAAACCGGCTAGTAATATCTGTCCGATCCTGATCCGTACAATACCGCACGTATCTGATCGAACCCTGCCATATAACCATACGGCCACTAGTACAAAACGTCCGATCCTGATCCGTGCAATACCGCACGTATCTGATCGGACTCTGCCATATCTCCATACGGCCTCTACAGCGTTTCGCCCGAAAGCTTGAGTAATTGAAAGTGTGGTGGACTCTAAAGACTCGTCAATACTATGGCTGTGGATTTAACCACTAGCACGTCAGAGGTATAAGCCAATACGTGACGGGCCACCAGCTATTGACTAAAAGGGACGTCGATGAGCGAACTCATCCTGACACCCTACTGAGCCTGTCAGTGACAATATCCGTACAGTCCGGTCCGTTCGTCTATGAGCATCGCATGTCGGGCCTAGGGGGTTGGTAAAAGTCAGACCCCCAAAAGCGGTACAAGTTATGTCGGAGTGTAGCCCAGAACACCCTGAGATACTACTGGAATACCTACCAGTAAATCTCCTGCCTTGGCCAAGGACTTCGTGTAATGGCTCTCCTAGACACAGCGCGACCTCACCCCCAATACCGGGAGAGACGAAACCCCCGAAGATCCGCTCACTGCCTCCATGTGGCTCGGGACTGTACCCAACTAAAACCTGTTTGCACGACTCCTTTGAGTCGTGGTAGGGTAGCAATCTAAGTACAGTGGGAACTCACACGAGACAAATGACGATCCCAGGTCGATGAACTAACCTGTACACATGTCACCTGGGAACTGCTATCTGACGTCAGGTATAAGACCAACTAGCATATTCCCGGCGAGTCCTGTCCGGTGTACTCATAACCCAATGAGCACCTGTATACATCTTAGGTGATCCAACTGACACCAATGGCTTGTGAGACCGGCCACCGCCCCTCGTCGGGGTCTCGACTGTATACATTAGTCTACTCTGGAGTATCGATGCCCTGTCTCGAAACTCCTACGACTAGGGACCTTTTAAGGATGTGCTTATAGACTACCAGCTCCCACGTATATGATCGCCCTCATACTGCCGGTAGTCAAGCAAGAATCCTAGGGGCTCTATCAACATGCAATAGCGACATGTCAGGTCACTTAAAGCAGTGCACGATGATAAAGGTAAACCAGACAGCATACTATCATCTCGAGTAAGACTGTCCTACCGGGATAGGTCCTCCCTCAATCATTGCAATCACGTGCCTGTGATCCAATAATCGACTCTGAGGGCACTATCTCCAACAATCTCCCACTTGCACTCAAGGCTAATTATTGCGATGTCGCATACTCACAGCCTGTGTGATACCGAACACCCAACTCCTCTACTTGTCAGTCTCACAAAGCTCGTTTGCGAAACTATTGCGTTTGAGGAATAGCCTCAGTGAGTGGATCCGCTCTGGTGTTTCTTTCTATGTCTCTCTATATCTCAAGTTCGCGGAGAAAGCCATCTCCCGAAATGAGTAATACCTGTCTTAGAGTGTCTGGATGTCTGATGGGACCTAGCTCATAAATGAACTCCAAATCCAAACTTCTTAGACTGTATCGTCAACTGAACTTAATCAGTATCCTGCGCCTTGCCACCCTCAGTATTTCCTTGGACCACCTGTCCAAAATACTGCCCCTCGTCAGAAGGAAAACTATAACTCTGACGATCACCCTGTCGTCCATGTCACCTTGGAAGCCTGGAATGATAACTGCCTCCCGAATGAGACTGTCGTTATCATATCCTTAGAACATCCACTTATGTTCTAAAACTGCTTCCGACTATTTCTCCAGGATTGGATCAATGTCAACTTATTGCATCTACTGCAAGAACAACATCTGGTGTGGTACTTGACATCTCATGATTGACTCAATTGCCTAAGCAAGTGATCTGCCAATCATGCACATCCCTCTCTACTTTAGTCTATAAGACACCTTTAGAGAGGGCGACTCCATCACCTGCAGGTACACTACCGTGCCAGGAGTCGTCCATTCTAAATACTCTTAGAATGCTGTCAAAGTACCCTGATTGGGAAACCACCCAAATCTAGATCTAAAACCATAAATCTAGTAACCAGTATGTCTGATATAATGTCCAAGTCCTTTGTGGAGAAACCACTGTGTGACGACCAAAGTATAACCGATCGTAGTATAGGAATATCATTTCCTACTACCTTCTCAACAGATCCATCCCCTATTCTGATGACGTCAAACCTATGACTGTCACATCAGAAATGGATGATCTATCTCCGCTACATCTGCTTTAGTCTATAAATAGACATAAGCCTGATGTCCACCAATGCTTCCGCTGTTCCCACTGACTACGACAACCCTCTGGCAGAGTCATACAGACGTGCACTTCTAAAGCTAGTTTAGAACGACGCTATACTCATCCTCCAGCCGGGTCTCGCAGCTTGGAACAACAGCAATGGTAATTGTGGGTAAACAAGAACTTCCATGTCACCGTCCTTGAGGCTACCGTAGTATCTCTCGGGTGCCTGAAGTTACCCACCTTATCTGCGGAGTGGCCAATGGAATGTCAAAACAGATTGAATCTTTAGGTTCCTATCAAATCTTTAGTAATCGTTTGTGGTTCTGGAATCACTTCCAGTTCTACCATACTCCCACTACTGTTTTTCTGAAAAAATCCATTTTTAATAAAACTGTGGCGAGTCAAGAACAATATCACTATTGATCTTCCAGATGGTAGAAAATCAACCCTCGTCATAGCCTGGGTCAACCCACAAACAGCCATTACAGAAACGTGCCTTGAGTTGTCCAGAGTCTGGTTTTAATCATAAGCCAGACAACTCCCCGTACCTTAACAACGTTAAGATATGAACTGTACTATATCCAATATAGAACCAGAGGCACTGATTTAATTTTACCAGATTCAAATCATGCAACTGTCTCCAGTGCATGTCAACTAAATGGAGAGAGGCCGATCAGCGTTACTCAACTTAGGAATACTTCCAATTATGAGTAACCCGAAAGAGAAGCAAGTTCTCTTAATCATTACTATCATCTGAATACCATGTACAAGTATCTACATCTTCGATCACTTTGAAGAATCCCGATACTTGCAATACCTGGTTCTCTACTTTATTCTTATACCTATAACTTCTCAAAACTTCGACCCTGTGTTTCTACGAAACACCTGTCTAAGAACTAGAGAAGTCATAAGTAAACAGAATACAGTACGAGGACCAACCCCTCTGTCCTAGTGGACACTGGACTATATACAATACTCTGTATAAGTCCCTTGAGTCTAGTGACTCATTCACTGTGTGTCGTAGGTTGAAAACTGTACTTTTGGTTAAGAAGAATTACACCGTTGTTCAATGCTCCTTACCTAACCATCCACTGATATAGGTAAATGTCATCGACATAATATCAAAAGGTATATCTCACTCTATAAAAATAGACGTACAGATATATCAATTTGAAATTGGTGCACAACAGCGGATATTCAAAACCAAATATTTGCCGACCGGCAAACAACCCAGATGATCTCCTCAAATATCACTGATTACAACGAATCCCGATATAATGAGGATGATCACCCAATTCCCAATGACTTACTCCCACTCATCATCTGTAAAACCATACAGATGTGAGAATCATACCTGGCAAATACATACCCTGGAGTAAGTATCTAATCGGGAAATCAGTTTTCTTTTAACATTACACAGTGAAACTGAAACATTGAAATGTTTCGACGGGGTTTCCTGGTATTCCTAGTAATGCCTCTACCATTATCCAGATTCACAACTATAACCGTATAATTCTTTGCCACATCTCCAAATCCCTTTATATGTCTTTAGTCATTACCTTCTGTACACCCCTTTAGGCCAAATGGTTTTCTTCCTTCCCTACCGTTCGGCACCAGCCTATGGTTTGGAAGAGGACTATCCAAAAAGCATAAAGGGTGTACTGTCCTAATCCTAGGAGCACTCGCAACGCGAGAGAAGGTGAAGATAAAAGACACCTGAATGTACTTTATTCCTATTTCTCCTGAACCAGGATCCATCCCCGAACTGGAACAAGTTCCATTCGAGTTCGTATATAACCATACGATGGATTATCCAATAAAATGGGATCTTCGTAGTGATACGGAGTGTCCTGGAGAAATACAAAGGTGATTTAGGATTGGCGAAGAAATACTTGGTTTGGTCGTGAATAGCAGTCGCAACTTACTTTGCCCTCTTACTAATCCCTTTCTTTGTCTTAACTTAATACCTTCTGTACACCGTTTAGGCTAATTAGTTTTCTTCATTCCCTACCGGTCGGCACCAGCCTATGGTTTGGAAGAAGACTATCCAATTTGCACAATGGGTGTACTACTCCTAAACCAAGAAGTACTCGCAACCTGAGAGAGGGTGAAAAGAAAAGACAACTGAATAATCCTATCCGTTTTCTCCAGAACCAGAAACCATCCTCGAATTCCTTCGAGTTCGTATCTAACCATACGATGGTTTTGTCCAATGGAAGTGGACGTTCGCAGTAATACGGGGTGTCCCGGAGAAAAGGGTAAAAGTAGGAGTGGCAATGAGGTCTGCAACTCTGACAATCCAAAAGCCATTGTTAAGTAGGTTAGGTCAACTTGGTCACTGAGTCATAGTCTAGGGTCGGGTCAATGGTCGCTGCCAGAGAGAGAGAGAAAAGAAACACTCAGCGTGCACTCTATCCTAGATCAGAATGGTTATCACTTTTTCTAATCAGGAAACCTCCCACTGTACCTCAAATTCTCCTCCAAACCTTAAAGAAGAATTAGTCGGGGTCACCCGAGGAGTAAACCAACTCATCAGTGGGAATCGGGATCCAACTCTCATCGCATGATAACGTGACGGAATCCGCTCACGGTATCACACTCCAGAAGGTATGCGCATATCTGGCAAGTTTCAGTTCTTTTGAAACTCCCGATGTGATTTTTGCCCCATGCTCTTATGACCTTGACTAAGGCCAACAAATCATAAGTCACATGTCAAGTTCTACCCGTCATTGTCCAGGTTGATTTGAACCCACCCGTACAAGCCCTTGACTAAGGCCAACAAGGCTATACGACTGTCCTAAACCAACGCATCTATCTATGCAGCATATGAATACCCAATAGCTACCAAACACTGTGCCTTGACTAAGGCCAACAAACACAGCTTGAATACTATTGACTACCCATATGAAACGACGGAGGGCTACGAATGGTTTCTGACGAAAACCTTTAACGTAGTGAACTTGATATCGTTGAAGGAACGGATAGCTTTTTAGAAAATATAGTGACGAAAACCTTTACTATAGAGGTCACTCCCGGTGAAGGGATCTCGGCTCTTTCCCCGTAGAATGGGGTGCAGGATATTCCAACTGAATACCACGATGCAAAGCAAAAGTAATCGGTTATAGTGTAGGTATTGCCCTGACGCAAACTTCTGTCCAAGGGGTCACTCCCGGTGAAGGGATCTCAGCCCTTGCCTCGTCGACTGAGGAGCAGGATATTCCAAATGAATACCACGATGCAAAACAAAAGTGAACGTCCTTACAATAACAGCTTTTTGAAAAGTGTTCCAACAACATCAGAATAGGTTTGTTTAACTTGCATTGATCCGAATCAACGCAGTCCCATCAATTAATCACACCACAAAGAACGAAAATATACTGACGTACGTATATGCCATCCGCATTCGCCACTGGGTCCCATCATCACTCGTTAGGTTAGCTTACTAACGACAGAGCGGGGACTGGACTAGCGCGGATGAAAAACATATACAACATCTACTAATATATATACCAATATATTATATTTCGCTCAAGGCGTGAAAAGAAATGCAACATCACAGAAATATACAGCATCACAGAACAATACAGATATCTGGGATCCCCGGGTTTCACAGAGCCACTACTGAAACCCGACGTTCCCCTGGTCGTGTGGATAGCCTGTGCAATGAAATCCTAGACCCCTACGGGCGCGGCAAGTCACCCGCCAAAACCTGAAGCGAGGCAGCCCCCTTCAGCTCCGTGAATGGACCACCCAGCACTCCACGGAATCCGGCAACTTGGGCACCCCTCCTGGGTCAACCTGTACCCCCTACGAGTGCGGCGAACAGCCCGCCAATCCCAGAGTGAAGCCCCCTCCGTCTCAATGCCATGAGATGCGGGCTTGTTGCCCTCTAGAACCCGGCCATCCGTGCACCCCACCGCGGGGTAATCCTAGTACAGAAAGTAAAATATACATACACCGGGTACATCGACCGCAACCTGGCCGTGCCCCAAAAGAATAATACAAACAGGCAGTGACGGCAGTCCACATGTCGGACGCTCGCCCCGCAATATCAAATGTACATAATACAACAACACTGTACTAGCATTGCATCCAGGCTATCCCCCACGACCGATCCGCAACATCACAGCATAAACATAGAACATCAACGTGAAACTCACGTTCGCAAATCCGTCTAACCGGGCTATAGCAGTTAGACCAGATTTACCGATCGAGTGACATTCACGGTCGCAGATATAATGTAAATACTGTGAAAAATGTGTTTAAAATTTTCCGATTGACCAAAAATTAACAAGTGGGCCCCCAATCAAAAACTGTAGCACTCACAGAAAACCTGGGCCTAGTTTTAATATTCCAAAACCCATATTTTAAGCCCAGAAAGCCTCTGTAAAAAATTGGTGCAGTGATTTCCACAGTGTGCGGCGGAAGGGCGGCGGAATGGGGGTTTGTGCGGCGGTTCCGCGCTCCCACTGTGGAATCACTTCATCGAAATTTTACAGAGTTCTTAGATTTTTCAGTACATCAATATTTTACAACCTGAAAAATTTTTCGAGACCAAAATATTTCAACAGAAACTGATGCTAACAAAAATGTAGATTTTGGAGTTTTGGTCGATCGGAAATGCAAAAACACATCAAACGAAGCTAGACGAAGTTAATGGTGAGGCTCTGATACCACTGTAAGTGCACGGCGGCGCCCCGGCCGTCAATCCGACGGCCAAACGCGGAAACGGTGAAAACTTTAATTTTTGCAGACTTAGCATACCGGCACCACCGCGCACTAAACCCCGGATCGTGCCATTAAACTAATTCTAGCAAACAAGAGAAGGGTTAGAGATATACCGACAGATCCGAGTCCTCCGGTCTTCATCTCCACTCCGATCTCCTCGCGGGATCTCCGTCCGTCTCCTCCTCGTCGGAAATGGCACCACGAAGCCGGGTACTTTTACGGGCTCCCACCTCAATACCGAGGCAACTCGGGCATGAAGCCGTCAACTCGACATGCTCAAGATATGCTGTAGAATGTGTAGTGTAGAATAATAGTCTCACTTTGGGGTATTGGTTGCCTTTTGAAGATGGAGGAAACAAGACAAGAAAAATGGTGCTTGCATTTTTCTTAACATGAAATGAGATCAAGAAAATGAAACACTCTCAAGGATGAAGATGAAACTCTCTTCTTCTCTTTTCTTTCTCTCTTTCTTTTTCTCAAACATGAATAAAACTCTCTCATCAAGTAAGTATGAAAATGGTGGAGCAAAAACAATATGATAGCAAGAGGGAGGTGAGTGTAGGAAGCAAAAAGTGGTGACCACATCCTAAAACATAATCATCACTAAATCAACATCAAACCTCACTTCATATCTAATCTTATCAAATCTCATAAATGCATGAAAAGCAAAGATGCTTATCATATCAAACCTTATGCAAATAAGTCCTCCACAAAGTGTTATTTGCAAAACTGCAAATAACCCCCTCCATCAGAAAAGTCCAGCCGGGAAAGAACAAAGGAAAACCGGCCGGAACGGAATGCAAACTGGCAACTCCAGAAAACTGGTCCCGTAATAAATTACAGGAAAACCCCGATACTGTGCATACACACCCGCATCTGTATTCCGTCCGGATACAAATGCAAAGAGACAAAATCTACACTGTACTAAACTAGGACCGGCTTAAACCAGAACCGGCTAGTAATATCCATCCGATCCTGATCCGTACAATACCGCACGTATCTGATCGAACCCTGCCATATAACCATACGGCCACTAGTACAAAACGTCCGATCCTGATCCATGCAATACCGCACGTATCTGATCGGACTCTGCCATATCTCCATACGGCCTCTACAGCGTTTCGCCCGAAAGCTTGAGTAACTGAAAGTGTGGTGGACTCTAAAGACTCGTCAATACTATGGCTGTGGATTTAACCACTAGCATGTCAGAGGTATAAGCCAATACGTGACGGGCCACCAGCTATTGACTAAAAGGGACGTCGATGAGCGAACTCATCCTGACACCCTACTGAGCCTGTCAGTGACAATATCCGTACATTCCGGTCCGTTCGTCTATGAGCATCGCATGTCGGGCCTAGGGGGTTGGTAAAAGTCAGACCCCCAAAAGCGGTACAAGTCATGTCGGAGTGTAGCCCAGAACACCCTGAGATACTACTGGAATACCTACCAGTAAATCTCCTGCCTTGGACAAGGACTTCGTGTAATGGCTCTCCTAGACACAGCGCGACCTCACCCCCAATACCGGGAGAGACGAAACCCCCGAAGATCCGCTCACTGCCTCCATGTGGCTCGAGACTGTACCCAACTAAAACCTGTTTGCACGACTCCTTTGAGCCGTGGTAGGGTAGTAATCTAAGTACAGTGGGAACTCACACGAGACAAATGACGATCCCAGGTCGATGAACTAACCTGTACACATGTCACCTGGGAACTGCTATCTGACGTCAGGTATAAGACCAACTAGCATATTCCCGGCGAGTCCTGTCCGGTGTACTCATAACCCAATGAGCACCTGTATACATTTTAGGTGATCCAACTGACACCAATGGCTTGTGAGACCGGCCATCGCCCCTCGTCGGGGTCTCGACTGTATACACTAGTCTACTCTGGAGTATCGATGCCCTGTCTCGAAACTCCTACGACTAGGGACCTTTTAAGGATGTGCTTATAGACTACCAGCTCCCACGTATATGATCGCCCTCATACTGCCGGTAGTCAAGCAAGAATCCTAGGGGCTCTATCAACGTGCAATAGCGACATGTCAGGTCACTTAAAGCAGTGCACGATGATAAAGGTAAACCAGACAGCATACTATCATCTCGAGTAAGACTGTCCTACCGGGATAGGTCCTCCCTCAATCATTGCAATCACGTGCCTGTGATCCAATAATCGACTCTGAGGGCACTATCTCCAACAGTCGTCAAACGCGTCTTAAACTGCTGGAAACTCTGCTCACATGCCTCAGTCCAAAGAAAAGGAACTCCCTTCCGGGTCAGTCCGGTCAGCGGTGCAACGATACTCAAGAAATCCTGCATGAAACGGCAGTAATAACCAGCTAAACCTAAGAAGCTGCGGACCTCTGTCACTAATACAGGTCAGGGCAAAAGCTGTACGGCCTCGATCTTCTTCGGTTCCACTTGTATACCGTCTCCCATAACCACATGACCCAAGAAGTCAACACTATCAAGCCAGAATGCGCACTTCGAGAATTTGGCAAATAGTTGGTGCTCTCTTAATGTGTGCAAGGCAATCCTCAAGTGCTTCTCATGCTCCTCTCGACTTCTGGAATAGACCAGAATGTTGTCAATAAATACAATAATGTACTGGTCGAGGAACGACCTGAAAATCCGGTTCATTAAATCCATGAACGCTGCTGGGGGATTGGTAAGTCCGAACGACATCACCAAAAACTCATAATGCCCGTAGCGTATACGAAATGTAGTCTTCGGAATTTCATCATTCTGAATCCGCAACTGATGATTACCCAACCTCAAATCAATCTTGGAAAAATGTCCTGCACCCTGGAGCTGATCAAACAAATCGTCCATGCGAAGTAAAGGATACCTATTCCGCACCGTAACTCGGTTCAATTAACAATATTCAATGCACAACCTCATAATGCCTCCCTTCTTCTTGACGAACAGAACATGAGCTTTCCAAGGCGAAACACTCGGACGAATAAGTCCCCTGTCAAGTAACTCTTGCAACTGATCCTTAAGCTCTTTAAACTCTGCCGGGGCTATCCGATAAGGCGGTATAGAAATAAGCCTCGTGCCGGGAATCAAATCGATGCAAAAGTTAATATCGCGCTCTGGCAGCAGTCCAGGTAACTCATCGGGAAATACGTCGGGAAACTCTCTCACAATAGGAACCTGGTCCAACGAATCTGCTGTGGCTCCAGTATCACGAATAAAGGCTAGGAATCCCCGACATCCTTTCCTTAAGAGCCGACAAGCGCAAAGGGCAGAAATCAAACTGTGAGGGGCGGCACTACGGTCCCCCTGCACAACAAGAACTGACTCGCCTAGAGAAAAAAACCTGACTGCTTTCTCACGGCAGTCCACAGATGCATAGGAAGTGGCTAACCAGTCCATGCTAAGAAGAACGTCAAAGTCTAACATATCAAGAAGGATCAAATCGACGGACAAATCTCTATCTCCAATACGAACAGCACACGACCAAAACACATGTCGTGCAACAAAAGACTCTCCAACGGGAGTAATCACGATAAGCAGCTGATCTAACAAGGACGACTCTCGGCCTAACCTCGGTACGAAATGTGTGGAAACATACGAGTGCGTAGATCCTGGGTCGAACAATATGCGCACATCGAAAGAACACACTGGAAGAGTACCTGTCACTACTGCATTCGACGCCTGCGCATCCTGAGGAGTCAACGTAAAAACTCGGGCCTGCCCTCTACCGACATCCGGCTATCCTCCACCTCTGCCACCACGTCTCCTCTGAACAAAACCACCGTGACCACGAACTCTCTAAGCATAGGTCTGGCATGAAGCAACAACAGGCGTAAGAGGCAATGCTCTTTGAGGTGGATATGGTGGTATGGTAACATGTGGAACTGCTGCTTCACCCTGGTGTACCTCAGTACAATCTCTGACGCGATGATACTGACTCCCACACTCGAAACATCCAGATGATGGCAGTTGACCATGTGGGTAAGAGCTATATAACTGGCCTCGTGTCAAGCCTCTGCTACCCCCACGACCTGAAAGGAATCTATCGCTACGTCTATATATTTGTCTCCAGGCTGATACATCAATACGAATCCTCTTCGGTCCCGGAATGACCGAAGTCTCGGAAATACGCTCCTTTACCAGTAAGGCTGCGTCACCGTGGCTGCATACGTATCAAAATGCTGGGCACCAATAGAGAGGAACATCTGGGTGACCAAGCCTCGTTTAAATCTCTTGACCCGCTTCTCTTCAGTATCCACCAAATAAAGAGCACAAACGGATAGCTGGGTGAATTAAATATCATACTCCTCCATTGTCATATCCGGAGTCTGGCGCAACGACTCAAAGCTGCGAGCTCGAGCATCTCCGACGCTTTGTGGAAGAAAACGAGCGAGAAATACCCTCGCGAACTCATCCCAGGTCATAGGAAGAAGACCTGCGGCTCGAACTCTCTCCAAAGACTCGCACTAAGTCTTGGAAAGACCCTCCAGACGAAAACTAGAGAACTCTACCAATCTCGAATCGAAGCATCTCAACGAACGACAGATCCTGGCCATCCGGTCGAGGAACGACTGTGGATCCTCAGCCGCGTCGGTGCCGGTGAAAACCGGAGGCTTTAGCCTCATAATCTTTGATAAGGATACGACAATAATCTCGGTGGTGGTAGATATAACTGTCTGAGCAGTAGGTACCATCACGGTCCCCATAATTGGTGGAACAACCTCCGACCTCTGTACTCGACTGGTCTCAACTAACGATCCCACCATCCGATGCAAATCCTGAATACTGGCCTCTAGCCTAGAAATACGTCCTGGAGAAGGTGGATCAATCTGCTTTTGTAGAATAGGCATACCGCCCTGGTCAGTTCATGTCTCAGACGAGCCTTCCCTGACCTCAGCTCTAGCGGCTACTCTTTGTGCCCTCGTAGTCTTTGGCGGCATAATGGCTGGATCAAGGAAACATGATGCGATAAGAACATGGAAATCGAATCATAAGGATATATATAATCCAGGAAGGAATTACAAGCAAATATGTCTTAAGGTCACTTAGGCGGAGTACCGTGTCGTAAGTATGCCATGGAACATACACACGCTACGTCACTCTTCTTAAGCTACCTACTCTATCATACCAAGGGTCATCCTACACTCCGAAAGGTAAAACCTAGCGCTCCGATACCAACTTTGTCACGACCCAAATTAGGAACGCGACCGGCACATAAATCACACGACGTCTAAAGGCGTAACGCAATTCAAGTAAGCCGAAAACCCAGAAATCTAAACCAAGAAAGGAAGTAAGTGATAAAACATTAGTAACAAGAAAAAGAACATTTAAAATCTCAAGTTAAAATCTCAAAACTTAAATTTATTTTACTAAAAATTTCGGCAGCATCTCCTTTGTAAAAACTAGCCCCAAACGGGTACAAACAAAGAATATAAATAAAGCATCCCCAAACGGGAACAACTCATGCCTAAAGGCGGAACACAACCACAACAGGTATATACGACGCCGTAGCAAAGGAATAAGCAAATAAGAAGGGGAAAAAGCACAATAAAAGGTAAAACAACATCGCAACATAAATAAAAGCCGGCTCATACGAGCTCGACACCCAGAGTCATAAATAATACAATATCGATCATCACAAATCTTGTCTTTAAGTCAAATACATGTGAGTGGTAGATGGAGAGTACTAGATACAAAATGAGATATACAATGGAATCATACGGATACTCGCAAAAACCCACCTACGCCAAAATCACGACCAAGAGTAGTGGTATCCGCAGAAGTAGATGCAATAAGGAGACCTGCCACGACTACACTGAGGGTCAAGCCTGCAAAATACTGTGGCACAACGGGGGTGAGTTGCCAACTCGTGAATAGTAAATAATATCGTACAGATAATCGCAAGTATGCACGAAAAGCGATAATCTGAATTATGCAGTCTGATGGCATAAGTATAACAGTACAGATATGCAGCAAATCATGATCAATGTACACCACTAGGGTACAACAACTACATGAAACAGTGCATGTCAAATAAATCCTAAGTATGGGATAAAACATAGAACCTCATCAATGAATCATCATCATGGAAAACCGGTGTCCATCAACGACACCCCAAATTCCAATATCTCAGGCGTCGCATACTCAGATCGGCCCCCATATATATCTCATCTCATAACTCCAAAACGGTATCCTTCAGATATCCGTCGAGTTTCCATACAATCACCGGTATGTAGTACTCCCTTTGCCAGGCTCATCGTTTACTGCACAACAATCTTTTCTTGCCCCGGGAACCGTACCGGGTCCACCATGTACTCGCTGACGGATTGTCCAACTCCTCGAATCGGGTCTCGAAAACAAGCTCAGAACCGAGAAAACTCATGTTGGACGCCTTGAAATCACATCACGAGAAGCCGCATTTTTAAAAACGGTTTATAATTTCCTTTGAAAAATATATCCGCGATTCTCAAATCCAGAAATCTCATGAAAACAGTATCTCAATACATATATCCATGAAGTACGATGTATGCAACATAGAATAATAATATGAGCTTATCAAGGGAAAACCACTCTTTTTAAATATATCAAGTTTGAAAAGTATCTGGCGGTTTCCCAAATCCACGCAATCGAAATACAATATCATATGAGAGTGAATATGTGACTATAGCAATGTATGTATGTATGCATGTATGTATGTACGTATGATGCAATAGAACAAGAACCAATATCTAACTGTTAACAATAATAGAAGCGGTACAATATATTATCCATGGTAATTTCTATAGTGTGTGTGTCATGGCAATTACTGACGATGTGTGTGTGTGGCATACAATTCGGTGCTCGTGCAATATGAACTGTTACTAATAGTGTAGTGTCCAATTAATACTATGTCAACGTACAACAGGTAATAGGATGTGCAAAATGGTGCTCATGCGCAAACAATATATATACATATAAGCATAGGGTTATATTACTAAATCTATCCCTCGGTGCTTAGCGCCATACAGGGGATTCCGCCATAGATGTTAAATCTACTCATCGGATGATCTTGAGCTAGGTGTATCCGATCACCTCCTTCCTCCTCCTGACTGCGTCCGATTCCCCACCTGTGATCCTAATATCACACAAAACCAAAACTCATGAAATTAGTAACCTTTCAAATCAGACTTGGACACTATGCCAAATTAACGAATTGGCTCCTACAAGCTACCAAGTGTTAGCTTAGCGGGCTAAACGCATGCAACGACTCCCTAGACCAACCCTACGGTGGATAACACACGAAACACTTAAACCAAACAAATCCGTATCGCACGTTACCAAAACTCTTGAATCTTGCTAAACAGTCCTAGATTTTTCCTACAGATAATATAGGAAAAACAAAGTGTACCAAATGTCTTAAGTGACCCACAAAGTGCTACCGACAAAAACCCAACTTCCTAGGCTTTTGAAAAACCGGCGGCGCCGGCCATATAGGGAATGTCGCCGGTCTATTGGTGAGAGGCGGGGTCCGGGTTTCTAGGGTATCTTTAGGGCTCTAACATCAATCTAATGTGTTGTTAGATTAATTCGTGGATCATCATAACCATAGCAGATTCAACAGAGACACAACAAGCTAAGAAAAATACGATATTTATCAAAAAACTATAACTTTATGGTTTAAAACTGAAACTAATTAGCGCACAACTTCCTTAGAGCCTAATTAATAGTTTGAGATCATTACCTTACTAAAACTTAGGAAAACCCTTAGCTTTCTAAGCTCCAAGTCATCACAAGAAGGTTTAAGCAAGCTTAGTGAAGTTTTAGTGAGGTTTGATGAAGGCTTATGCTTATGGTTAGTGGTGAAAATATAATCAATATAAGGTTTTGGTGAAGAAGAAGATGAATGAGGGAGAGTGAGAGTTGTGAGGGATAATGAGAGAGTGAGAGAGTGAGGGTGAGAGAAGAGCCATGCTCTTCCACTGTCCTCATTAAATGCCCTCCATACCTTGCCATGCCTCAACTCTTCCTTATTCTTTTCTATTATCATTTTAAGTTAAATTTATTTTACTTAAAACACAATATATATATATATATATATATATATATGTGTGTGTGTGTGTGTGTGTGTGTGTGTGTGTGTGTGTGTGTAAATGCAACAAGACAATTAATATGGTTAAGGTGCCATGGCTAGTAAAACATGGTTAACACCTCCTTAACCCTAATTAAGCATGCACATGAGTGCGCAAGTATAAAAATAATTAAATAAAATATTAACTAATTAAAATAAAATATGTGAAAATAATTATTGGTTAAATTTTATTAAAAACCCGCATTATAACGCTCAATTAACTCTAATCGCATTCTAAGGTGTTACACCTAAAGGCATAAACCATATCGGGAGTTTCAACTGTTGAAACTTGCAATGAGATTTCAATCCTTCTATGGAGTAGGTAATTTTTTGATCTTTAGTCAAGGTTACCACGCTGTGATAGTTGGGTCCCGATTCTTACCGTGAGTAATAGTTACTTTCGGGATATAATCCCGGATAATTCCCCTTTTAGGGTTTTAAGGAGGATTTGACGTAATAATGTGAGCTATCCTGATTAGATATATATACCAGTCTAATCTTGATAGAGTGCACGACGAGTGTTTCTTTTCTCTCACTCTGGCAGTGACCTATGACTGACCCTAAACTAAAAACTCATAAATATAGTTAACCGAACCTTTTTACAATGAATGGCTTTGGAATGTCATGATTACCTTATTTTACGACATAGTCGTATATGTCCTTCACCATCCCACTTCCCTTTTTGCTTCCCCTAGAACACTCTGTATATGATACAGAGATCCATATTGCTTAGAAGGCCATCGTATAGTTTAACGTTTTACAAAAATTTAGAATAATTATAGATGAATTAGTGGTATAACATGTGTTTTTCAATAAAACCTAGTAAATAGTTATTTTCACATAGACATAAATATACCTATTTGCTTATATAATTATTTATTAATTATGTATTTAATTAGTTATTTATTTAATTAGTTATTTATTTAATTATTTGTTTATTTATTTAAAATTATATTTTAAATGCACTTACACACTAATCTAGTGTTAACCATAGGTTAGTATAGGTTTAAACAAGATTTTTGCAACCATGACAACCAAAACATATTTTTTAAACATGCTTATTCATTTAAAAATTATGGATGGTTTTAGTTTTTTTTGTGAAAAAGAAAAATAAAAATAAAATTGAATAAGAGGCATGGTGCATTAAATGAGGGAAGAGGGGTGTGCCATGGCTTGAGCCCTCTCTCACTCTCTAGATATTTCTTCTTCACTTCTTAGAACAAAAATCCTTCTCTACCTCACTTAAAACCCTACCAAATCACCATAAATCTTTCATTAAACCTTTCCAAAATCATAATCCAAACCTCTTCAAAAGTTTCCTTCAAGCAAGTTTTCATTTGGGGGTTATCTTATCAAGTTAGGGTCTTCTTTATCTCTTGGTAAGGTATGAGTCAAGTTTACTTCATGTTTTGATAATCTCTTGTCATAATTGTTCTTAATTAGGTTTTAGGGTAGTAATTAAAGCAAATCTTAAGTTTCAAGAGAGGGTTAAGTCAAGTTTAGGGTTTTAATGACTTCTAGAGTAATCATGACTCATATTAGAGTAGTTAAGAGTAGTTTAGCTTCTAATAGTCTTGTTACACTACCAAGTTTTCACTAAAACACCTTAATGTATGTTAAATATCGTTTTAGTTAAAGATTAGGGTTTTTACGGGATCTTCTATCAACCCAAACACTTTTGTGAGAAGTTGCAATTACTGTACGATAGTTTTTGGACCAGGAATTCACCCTCAAAACTCGAGCCTCCATATAGACTTTGTGGCCTCAATTTTATTAGTTTTGGCCGCAACTTGCGGCCAGGTTGGGGGTTCAGGAGGTGGGTCTTGGTTGAGGGCTCTCTGTTGCTCTATTTAGGTCTCTGGTGTGTGCAACTTTCTCTAGTTGTACCCCTATAAAAATATGGGACCATTTTACCTTAAATTAAGCGTTTTGTTAATGTATGATACGAACGTTTCGATTCTAGTTTTGACGTTTTAATTAGAAAACAGCCCTTAGGGGTTGTTGGATATGTATGCCCTAGAGGCCATTATTGTATATTTATACATGTGGATGCCAGGGTATGTATGTACAGGACAATCTTGCTCAATTATATAGTATATTATTTAAGTTGTCTTTATTATGATATGTGTGTTTGTTTCTTATGATGCTTTATCCTGCTTGCATATATTGATAAAGACTTGATACAGTAGTATACTATTATGGTTTGAGTTTATCTTAACATGTGCATCTGTTATACTCGTTATTACATATGGCAGTTACATGTTGATAAAGCCCGCAGGATCTTGCTTGACTACCAGCGTTATGGTGGCGATCATACTTGTGGGAGCTGGGTAGTCCATAAGCACATCCTTAAAAGGTCCTTAGTCGTGTGAGTATCGAGACTGCGCATTGATATTTCAGAGTAGACTGGTGTATATGTTTCTAGACCCCGACAAGGGGGATGGTTGGTCCCGCAACTATTGGTCTGATGCGCCTAAGATCGTATACAGGTGTTCACTGGGTATGAGTACACTGGACGGACTCGTCGAGAACCTCTAGATGGTATTATACCTATCGTCAGATAGAGGTTCTCAGGTGACATGAGTACAAGTTAGTCTTAGGACTTGAGATCGTCATTTGTCTTATGTAAGTTCCCACTGTGCTTTGATCACTACTCTACCACGGCTCTACTGAGTCGTGCAAACAGGTTTTGGTTAGGTACAGTCCCGAGCCATATGGAGGCAGTGAGTGATTATCAAGGAATTGTCTCACCCGGTATTGGGAGTCGATATCGTACTATATTCGATTGGTCAGGACCATAAGATCTAGGCCAAGGCAGTTGGGATTTACTGATAGGTTGATAAGTAGTTTCCCGGATTGGTTCTGAGCCGCATCAGCATGAATTATCAGGTTATTAGGGTCTGACGTTTACCACCCCCTAGATCCGATATGCGATACTTTTAGACGAAGAGACCGGACTGTACGGAGATTGTCACGGATAGGCTCAGTAGGGATCTGACCGCACGCTTTTGGCGTGTCGGATGTTCAAAGTTATAAAGTTATAACCGCGATCAGGACGGTGTCGCTATGCAGCTAGCCGGTTGAGCACGGGTCGATCCACAGGGAGATGGTTGTATGTCCATTCAAGTTTTAGACGAGTCAATAAAGAATGTGTATATGTTTGTTCAATTCTATCCTAAGTGTTATATGCAAGTATAAAGTTGTTAAGAAAAAGATACGAAAGTGTAAGCTAAAGAAATCCGCACTCAAAACCTTTGAGCCGAGTCTTGACCAATTGATGCTAGGGAAATCGGCAACAATGTGGATTAGGGGATTTAAGCACGGTATTCGTGGAATCCGGCTTATTTACCCTTGTCCTTCCGTTCTTGTCTTTCGCTTTCGCCTCCGGCCAAACCGAACGCAACCGGTCGCGGTTAGGAATCACCGTTATCTTGGTAGGGTAGGGTGCCTAAAGGAGCGCTTGCGTAACATTTGGGCGGAGTTCAAAGGAAAATAACGGGAAAAGGAAATGAGAAATGAAACCTTAACTTACAATATTGTATTTATTCTTAACAACAACATATTACAACCATTCACAAAACGAACCAAAAAGAGCAAAAGAAAAGATAAACAAAGAAAAGAAAAGATTACAAGCAAGTAATTAAAAGTGCATGGAATTTAAGTGCATGAAAGTAAAGCATGAATGTAAAGAAAGTAATAAAAAGTAAGAAAGAAATAAGCAAGAAAGAGAACTAGAAACCATGGAACAAGTTACACACCATGGGTTTAATAACCCAAACTTAAACTTGCAAGCTCAATTAAGAGGTTGCAAGATCAAGAGAGAGCTAAAAACCCAAGGCAAAATGAAACACAAAAGAGACTTTTATTCCTTCTAAAATGATACAACCCTTGAGATCAAATACCAACCCTTAAACCTTCAAGCTCAATGAAGAGGTTGAAAGATCAAGATAGAGCAAGGATCTCAAGGGGAAGCTAAGAAAAAGAATGATACAAAATAACCCTCATCTTCATTTAACATCCACTCAAAAGCTCTCAAAACAATTTAATGGAGGAAAGATGAAGAAGAAGAAGTTAAACTAAAAACTAACAAAAAGAGGGCATAAGAATTGATCCCCTACAATGGTTCAGAACTGGGGTATTTATAGGCAGGAAATAGAGAACCTAGGGCAACATTCAGGACCAACATACAATGCCAAAACTGCCCCTGAAAAATCTTTATTTGCGGAGTCAATAAGGCCGCGGATCCGCGGCCTAAGCGCCATGTTGGCCGCGGATCCGCGGCCATAATGGGGAGTTGGGCCTTCATTTTTTGTCGGTTTCCCTGATTTTCTGTACTCTTCAGTGTGGTATATGTTGTTTCTCAGAATCTCTTCACAATGTTTCCAGAATTTCAGCAGATCAAAAAGGTGATGTGATGTGGATCTTTTGCCATGATTTTTCTTGAGCTCCGCGTAGACATATTGGATCTTGTGTTGACATTGTGCTTTGTGCATGAAAATGATATTGATTTGCTATATTGTCCCTTAAACTGGTGTGCGGCAACATATGGATAGAGAGCGGAGACCCGTGTGTTTATCTGTGGTTGGAAGTAATCTGGAATTTGTCGTGCTTTTCCATGAATTTCACTGTTTAGAGCTGAAAACCTGTATCCTGCAATTAACTAGCAAACACGGCTCAAGAGTACCTACCGATAAGCAAACGAGCATAAAAACGGGCGGTATAAAATGCAATATTCTGGTATGAACAAATACCCCCAAACTTAACTTTTGCTCGTCCCGAGCAAAACCAATTATTCACAAAAAAGGTCCTAACCGCACTTTCGCAGGGAACGCGATTGCACTGAGCTAGTGCAACAAGCCGTTAAACCTCTAGGTGTCCCTAGTAGGAGGAGTGTTGTCTCTAGAGGGTTTTCAGCGGATTACACCCACAAAATCCCGTCAAGCTAGTGTCATAAGTTAACATCGATTCTACTCCTACAGTTTAGTATTTACGTTAGAAATTCGATCATCCTAAGTTAGAAATATCCAACCCTAATGCTTCACACCTCCTATCTATTTAACCTTAGATCATATACGTTCCAAAAAAAAGTTTAGAAAGATGCTGGTATCTCCTGAGTTTCCTTCTTCAAGTGAGGTCTCAAATCAGGGATTTTTATCAACTTTACAGAAAACATAAGTCTTATTCTTCATTTCTATCTTTTATCTAAATATCGATTGTATACCCCTACGTGTGTGTGTATTTGCACCCCTACACTCAAGAATTCAATTCAAGCTATAATACCCTTGCCTTAATACCTAATACTACTTCTTTTCATTTAATGATGGACGGTGTTGCTCACACACCTTTAATGCAAATATTAATGCTTCTTGAGGCAGTAACGGCCGATTACTGAATGTGTGAGCTTAAAGCGTAAATACCAGTTTCCAGGTCCTGACTTTATTCTATTTTTCTTTTTATTATTTTTTTCTTTTTCTTTTTCAAGACCGGATATATTTTTCAATATGCTCTTTTGGTGTTTAGCTTTAATTACCGTTTTTTTCTTTCATACTTGGCTTCAGGCAAGAGTATTTCTAGGTATCCTCTACTATCCTAAGTTTCAAGGTGCGTGTAAGTGCAGTTGTAGGTTATATATTTTCTGAATTTGAACTCAAGAATAGAAACTATTTTTCAGACTTATCCTCCAGTAAAACTTCAATACTTTCCCTTCATCTTGACTTAACTCAAGAACTGAACTCAAGATTACCTATTTCTCAAAAAAACTGTAAGGACATATACTAACCAAAGTTAGACAGAATGAGGGTTCTTTTTAGGATTTTCAATTCCTAAGCCTAGAATTTAGTTATTTCTAACATATCAACTAAACTTTCAGAATAAAAATCTAAGTTACCCTATTAGCTAACTTGACGAAAAAGTTTTTATATTTTTTGGAAAATTTTCGATTTTTGTGGGTTTTTACTAAGGTATGCAAATGCAAAATATACAAATGAATGCGAAGGAAGAAAGCTTACCGAGCACACCCCCAAACTTAAACTTGACAGTGCCCTCACTGTCAGGCTACACCAAGAGGGTCAAAATTGTCGGCGCTCCCTAAAAACAAATTATATACAAAACCAAAAGGAAAACAAAAATTATATACAAAAAGGTTCCCCCACAAACTTTAAGTAAAACAGTGTTTCCACTGTTAAGCGTTGAAGTTCAGGATCAGGAGGGAAAAGAACAGTATCAAGCTATACAAAGCCTTACACAGGCCAAAAGTGAGCACCAACCATTCAAAGATCTTATCGTGATAAATCAATGGCTGGTGAAAGAATGTGGAGAGGTAAGAAATAGAGAATACGCGAGACCGTATAGAAGCGGGATACGGTCTCGGTATATGAGAAGAAGAATGGCGGAAGGGAGAAAAAAGTGGACTCCGAACTTGAGGGTGGAAATGGATTGAATAAATTAGTACAATCTGTAATGATCGATGTGAAAAGATGGATTGTACTAATCTATCAATATGGCGAGAAATTGGGTCAAATCCCTCAAGATTCGTGAGAAACCATGGGTAAGCCGAACTTAGTAAACCAGACACACGAAGTGAAAATGATACGGTTTCTTGCAATGTCGGAATGATGGAAAGGATGGGGGGAAGTGATTGAGGAAGGGTATCAGGTAAAGGTTCAGGAGGGTGTACACAGTCAATGATAGGGACAGGATGAATTAGAAAATCCTACTCATCAAGCAAAACTGGTTCATCCTCAAAATTTTCTTCAAGATTCAGCACATCCATGCATTTATCATCAAAATCCAGACGCCTATGGGGTTCGGGAAAAACATTTAATGACTCGGGATGATGAATTGGAGAGAAAAACTCAGCCAAATCTACGGGTTCATCATCCAAAATATTCCCAGCGTCAATATGCTCAATCAAGTGAAAATCTATATTCTCAGACACCTCAACAAAAGCATGGATATCAATCAATTCAGGTTCTAGAGTGGAGGTGTAGAGGTCAAAAGGATTGGGTGTGGTTTCACTCGAAAGGGTCCCTTCACAATCGGGCAAATCAAACACTACAAAGTCACACAACTCATTATCTGTTCTATCTTTAATCAAAGAATCGTTTGGAACACTAGATAGACATTCAAAACCGGAGTTGTGGGATTCATGTTGAAACGGGTAGGCTTGATTTGGAAGGGGGTACAGGTCACTCTCTCTACTCAAATTCTCAACATGTCCTACCGCCTCTTCATACATTGGAAAATTTGGAGCTAGTTGGAAACTAGCTACCGGGTCACTAGTTTGTATGAGACGGCCATGGACGCATTCAAATCCATCATCTGTTGGTGCGACGCTACCCGAAAGTTTTCCAAAGACTGTTCCAGACTAGACATGGGTTGTGAAGGGGTTTCAGTAAAAGATTCAAAGTTGTTTGGATACTGAAAACTCCCAAATGGCGGTTCATAGGCAATGTCTAGGGAAGGTGCAAAAGTCGGGTAGGACTGGTAGGAATTGAATGGTTGGACAGGAGCAGGATCAACATTTGGATAAGAAAGTGAATGGAATTGTTGATCCCAAGAATCTGTAGTGGTGAAAAAAGTGAAAGATCGGCTACAGGATTGTTCAATATTTTCAGCGATGGACAAAGGACGACTTGCAAAAGGGGTATCAACATAAGAGGGTGGGGGAGGTTGAAAAGGTTGATACAAAGTGGATTGCGGAATGCAAGTGTTTATCCTAGACGCTTCTATGCGATCTTTCAGTGAAATTTTGGGCATGGAGGGGTCGTTCGAAATTCGACCAAAGTAAGAACCGTAGGAAGTTATGTCTGGTTGTGGGTACCAAAGTTCGGCAAGAGTTTTGCGAGGTGGGGTACCCATGATATGAAGAGAGAAAGAAAGAAAGGCAGAGAAAATGAGGGGAAAAAAGAATGTGATTTTTTTAGCTATTAACAAAAGATTGAAATATACACACAAAAAGAATCTAGACCAAAAAAAAACAATCATGACACAAAAATACCACACACCTAATCGGTCTAGGGTTCACCTAGGTCAACTAGACCTGCTCCAGAACTTGATTGTCGAAGTAAAACTGTGTCGAGAAATCGGCTCAAGATACACTGATCACGAGGCCAGGTAAGTGCAGAGATAAGGGGACGTTTTCCGACGCTTTCGCGAAGGTCCTTAATTAAGTAACCCTTTCTCCTTTGGCGGTTTCGCCATTAACACTTTCCTAGACACCCCGTAAACAATATACCGTGAAGCGGTGTTCTAAACACAGTTAACTTCTCCTAGTGAGTGTGCAGTCCTTAAGGCTTAAAATCTAGTTTCTTTTAAAATTTGTGCGGGTAAACGTTATGCTCAAGTTCGTGATTTGTGGGCTATGGGAAAGGTGATGAAATCCTTTACCGTATATTGTGGGGTTCGCTTGCCCTTAAGTCCGTATTAATGTATGCAATGTGCAATTCAATAAAAATTCTATAAAGAATCAAAACAATCGTTTTTTAGTTTAAGCGCGGCACTGCAACAAATATGGGTTAGTCAATTTTTAGCGTTTGCTAGCGAACTTGCAAAGAATCTTGCAAAGAATAGTATATTGGATGCGTCGGATTTGAGAAGAAGATGTTAGTAAAGTATGTACCGTTAAATTTTCGGGTTTAGAATACCCCCGTTGAATCAAATTCGGTAAGCTTGAAAAGTTCGCTTGCGCGGGTCAAACTACCCGGATCTTTGGCACTATACTTTGCAATCACCTTAGCCTTGAACGTACCCTTTGCTCCCAACAATCGCAGTTCGCAAATCCGAAAAAATCTGCAGAAAATACAGTATGGTGGAATTCATAGAGAAGATAAAAGAAAAGAAAAATGGGTGGAGAAAAAAAATTGGGCCCAGAGTCCTCAATGGGAACGCGGAACCGCCGTGCAAGGCACCTTCTGACCGTGGTTCCGCGGTCAAAATGTTGACTTGGTGATTTTTCTTTGGTCAACGAACTCCACTTCTTTTCTTCTCCAAAATAAAAACCTCTGTTTTCTTTTTGGATTACTGTACTTGCTCAAGATTAGCCTGCACACTTGCACACAAAAATTATCAAAAATAACAAAAAGATTTTATATTTTTTTATTTATAAATATATACAAAAAGAATATTAACCCGAATAACAAGAAAGAAAATACGCTACCGTCTCTCCGGCAACGACGCCATTTGACTGCACGCTTTTGGCGTGTCAGATGTTCAAAGTTCTAAAGTTATAACCGCGATCAGGACGGTGTCGCTATGCAGCTAGCCGGTTGAGCACGGGTCGATCCACAGGGAGATGGTTGTATGTCCGTTCGAGTTTTAGACGAGTCAATAAAGAATGTGTATATGTTTGTTCAATTCTATCATAAGTGTTATATGCAAGTATAAAGTTGTTAAGAAAAAGATACGAAAGTGTAAGCTAAGGAAATCCGCACTCAAAACTTTTGAGCCAAGTCTTGACCAATTGATGCTAGGGCAATCGAAAACAATGTGGATTAGGGGATTTAAGCACGGTATTCGTGGAATCCGGCTTATTTACCCTTGTCCTTCCGTTCTTGTCTCTCTCTTTCGCCTCCAGCCAAACCGAACGCAACCGGTTGCGGTTAGGAATCACCGTTACCTTGGTAGGGTAGGGTGCCTAGCAGAGCGATTGCGTAACGTTTGGGCGGAGTTCAAAGGAAAATAATGGGAAAAGGAAATGAGGAATGAAACCTTAACTTAAAATATTGTATTTATTCTTAACAACAACATATTACAACCATTCACAAAACGAACCAAAAAGAGCAAAAGAAAAGATAAACAAAGAAAAGAAAAGATTACAAGCAAGTAATTAAAAGTGGATGGAATTTAAGTGCATGAATGTAAAGCAAGTAATAAAAAGTAAGAAAGAAATAAGCAAGAAAGAGAACTAGAAACCATGGAACAAGTTACACACCATGGGTTTAATAACCCAAACTTAAACTTGCAAGCTCAATTAAGAGGTTGCAAGATCAAGAGAGAGCTAAAAACCCAAGGCAAAATGAAGCACAAAAGAGACTTTTATTCCTTCCAAAATGATACAACCCTTGAGATCAAATACCAACCCTTAAACCTTCAAGCTCAATGAAGAGGTTGAAAGATCAAGAGAGAGCAAGGATCTCAAGGGGAAGCTAAGAAAAAGATTGATTTGCCATATTGTCCCTTAAACTGGTGTGCGACAACATACGGATAGAGAGCGGAGACCCGTGTTTTATCTGTGGTTGGCAGTAATCCGGAATTTGTCATACTTTTCCATGAATTTCACTGTTTAGAGCTGAGAACCCGTATCCTGCAATTAACTAGCAAACACGGCTCAAGAGTACCTACCGATAAGCAAACGAGCATAAGAATGGGCGGTATAAAATGCAATATTCTGGTATGAACAGGATCCTGATGATTTTTCTCGTCGGCCTTCCTTTTCGACAGGTATCCGGATAGCCGTTGCGTACATCTAGTGTTGCTGATGTGGTTGTAGTTATGGATTTATCCAGTAACTCACTGCCGGCGTACTGTCGAGTCTTTAGAGTCCCACACAGAGGGTTTCCATACTTCAGGCGAAATGATGTAGAGGCCGTATGATTTTACGGCAGGGGTTCGATCATATACATGTACTAGCTATACGGATCATGATTCGGGCGGATAATACTAGTGGGCTTTAGTTTAAGCCAGATCCTAGTATTATATTGTTGGATTATTTTCGTCTCTTTGTATTCGTATTTTTCGGAATACGGATACAGGTATGTATATACGGTGAAGGATATTCTTGTAATTTTTTACAAGGGTGCTTCTAGAAGAAGACACCTCATTATTGTTTTAACCATTTTAGTTAAATGTTTAATGAAGTGGAGGTATGAGGTGTTCATTTGTATTAAATGAAGCATAGCTGCTTGGTGTCTCATGTAGTGACTCATGGTTTACTATTGAAGCAAGGTGGATTCAAGATATTTTGGTGAATTATTGGATTCTTAATAATTCACAAGTGTTAGCCATTCTTTATTCTATGCTCACTACAACACTCTCATCTCCTCCAATCTCTCTTCTTCTACCTCAAACCCTAATAGTCTCATATGTTGAGAAACCTAGGGTTCTTGAGACAAAGCAATCCATCATCACTCTCTACATCCTTTAGGCTACTTAGATTAGCATACTAAGTAACCTAGTTATCTCAGTTTAGAGGTAATAGCTCAAACTAGACACTCTCGGGTGGATCATCTTTGACACGAGGAGGCCAACGATCAAGCGCGATCCATACACTCTTCAAGGAGCTAAAGAAGAGGAGTAAAGACCCAAAGGACTTAAGCCTTTAGGTATAAATTTCTATCATAGTAGATAGAACCCTTTAGCTTTCTAGTTAGGTTTATGGTAGATCCGGTGTTAACGAGTTATTCTAGTGCCAGTTTAATTCGTATAAAAAAAATGTTCCGCAAACGGCCACGGATGATGGCCAGGGCGTTAGTGTAACCCAACATGGTATCAGAGCCACCCTATACACCCATACTAGCTAGTTTAGACGTGTTCAAAATATTGATCGACAAAAATTTTTGAAACCGCAATTCCAATTTCACATTTTCTGTCGATTTTTAAAAGTGTTCAAAAAATATTTCCAGTGACCTTAAAAATACATGCAGGGATTTTTAGAGAGACACAAGAAATTTGAGACCATGAACCCTTAACTTCGCCGCGGAAGCGCGGCGAAACATGCTTGTTTACCGTGGTTCTGCGGCCTGAGTTGGGTTACTGTGCACAAAACCTCTTCTGGGGCTCTAATGTGTGGAATTATGATTTTTGGGATGTATATTTTTGGCCCAGATTTGTTTGAGTACTGGTTAGCACTTGGGGCCTATACGGAAAAGTTTAGTTGATCGAAATTTTAAATACATGTGTTTCAGTGCATACATTACTATCTGCGACCGTGAATGTTATTAGAGCGGTACAACCCATCTAATTGCTATATGTTCTATTAGACGGGTTTGCGAACATGACATTCACGTTGATGTTCCGTGTTTATGCTGAGGTTGTGGTTGGATTGTCGTGTGGGATAGCCGATGTTGCAATGATAGTAGTACAGTTCTGATTCATTTGTATATTCATATTGCAAGGCGAGCGTCCGACATGTAGTCTGCTATCTTTGACGGATTGTATATTATTTGATTGGGGCATGACCGGGTTGAGGTCGATGTCACCCTTGTACATATATTTTCATTTTCTTTACTAGGATTACCCCGCGGTGGAATGCTCAAATAGCCGGGTTCTAGAGGGCAACAAGCCCGCATCTCATGGTGTTGAGAAGGAGGGGGCTTTGCTTTAGAATTGGCGGTCTATTCGCCGCACTTGTAGGGGGTATAGGATGACCCACGGAGGGATGCTCAAGTTATCGAATCTCGTGAATTGTTGGGTGGCCCATTCACTTTGTTGATTGGGATTGCCTCACTTCTGGGATTACCGGGTAACTTGCCGCGCTCATAGGGTTCCAGGTTATCATTGCACGGGCTATCCACATGACCGGGAACGTCGGGTTTTATTTGCGGCTCAAGTGAAACCTGAGGCTCCAAGATTATCCACTATTCTGTGTTGCTTGCTGAGATTCTGTGATGTTTCTTATATCATGCCCGGGACAAATGTTATATATTTATATATATATACTAGTAGATGTTGTATATGTTTTGCACCCGTGCTAGTCCTGGCCCCGCTCTACCGTTTGTTAAGTAACCTAACGGTGCATGACGGGGCCCCGTGGCGAATCCGGATGGCATATACGTACATTGTATTTTCGTTCTTTTCTGGTGTGATAGGATTAATTGATAGGACCGCATTAATTTTGATTAATGCAAGATAAGAAACCTAAAAAGATGTTGTTGGAACAGATTTCTAAAAACTATAGTTATATTCTTTCGCATTGCATAGTGGTGTTCGGTCATGAACATCCATCACCTCATTCTACGAGACAAGAGCCTAGATCCCTTCGTGGGGAGTTACCTCTTGAGAAAAAGTTTATACTGTAGATTACTCGGTTTTCTTCAAAACCAATAGTTTTCAAAAGCGGAGCTTAAGCCACTCCTTTTCAAAGTTATTCGGTTCCTTCAATTATATCAAGTTCAATACGTTCACGGTTTTTCACCAAAAACGATCCTTAGCCCTCCGTCATTTCGGATAAAAAGCATATAGTATTCATGCGGTGTTTGTTGGCCAAAGTCAAGGCATCGTGAATGGTAGCTATATGTTGCTTATCGGTAGCATAGATAGATGCATTGGTTTAGGACAGTCGTACCACCTTGTTGGCCAAAGTCAAGGGTGTGTACGGGTGGGTCTAAATCAATCTGGAAAATGATGGGAAGAACTTGACTTGCGCGTTATGATTTGTTGGCCAAAGTCAAGGTCATAAGCGCTTGGAGAAAAAACCACATCGGGAGTTTCAAATATACAGGAAACTTGCTAGTGTTGCATATCCTTTGAAGTGTGGTAACTAGAGCGGCTTCCATCTAGGTTATCACGCGTTGATAGTTGGATCCCGATCCTATTGATGAGTAGGATTACTCTTGGAAGATTATTTCACTTAACAATCAATACTATAAACAAAGTAGGTGTCTAGAACGGTGTTAGCAGGGCTACGCCTCTAGGGAAAAGCGGTTATATAATTAAGGAACTTCGCGAAAGCGTTGGAAAACCTCCCTCAAAGTACCGATACTAGCCTGGCTGAAAGGTTAAGCAAGTATTATAACGTGCGATTAATCCTGACTAGTTCTCCTTTTAAGATTTGATGGAGAATTCGAGGAAACAGTGGGAGCCATCCAGATTAGATAAATTAATAACCAATCTAATCTTGTAAGAGCGCACGCCGAGTGTCTTTTTTCTCTCTCTCTCTCCAGGTAGAAACAATTTCACGCCCTAATCAAGATAATAAAATGTATCGCTTGACCGATCCGAATTCTTATTCGGGGCTGGGGAACGTCGGTTTGGGTCTGATTTATTACAACAATCATGAGTATGAGCAAAGGAAAGAGGATTGCATGAATTCCTTGATGACCCCAACGAAGAAGAAGCATACTGTTGCATCTCCTTCAGGTGTTCTTGTTATTGAGAACCGCTTTTCGGTCAGTCCTACCTCCTGGGTACTAGATACCGGATTAGGATCTCATATCTGTAATTTATTGCAGGGACTGAGAAAAAGTAGGATGGTTGGACCTGGTAAAATGTTCCTCAGAGTAGGAAATAGAGCACAAGTTGATGCTGTAGTCGTTGGTGAATATCACCTAGCATTGCTATGTGGCAATACTATGATTTTGAACAATTGTTACTATATACCTTCCATGGTTTGCAACATCATATCAGTTTCTGTCACGACCCACCCCCAATACAGAGAGTATTGTCCGCTCTGGCCGAAGCCGCACGGTTTTGTCCTTCGGGGAGAACAGGACCCGACCAGGGGCCACTTCCCAGGAGGTCACCCATCCAAGGACTTCCCTGGCCCGAGCATGCTTAACTACGGAGTTCTCAAACTTCTGTAGTGCCAGTTCACTTAAAAGGCGCCTCTGTATTGAAGAGCGGTATCATTCCATTTATAGCACGGATCTGTCCTCTTTCGGAATGTCTTCCGAAGATTCCCCATTGTTTTACAGTGGGTCCCCATGCTGATCTGGTATAAATGGGTATACCAGATAATACATGGGGTATTACATTCTCCCCTACTTAGAACAATGGTTCGTCCTCGAACCACAGACATACTATTGAGGAACCAGCTCTGATACCATTCTGTCACGACTCACCCCCAATACAGAGAGTATTGTCCGCTCTGGTCGAAGCCGCACGGTTTTGTACTTCGGGGTGAACAGGACCCGACCAGGGACCACTTCCCAGGAAGTCACCCATCCCTGGACTTCCCTGGCCCGAGCACGCTTAACTACGGAGTTCTCAAACTCCTGTAGTGCTTGTTCACTTAAAAGGCGCCTCTGTATTGAAGAGCGGTGTCATTCCATTTATAGCATAGATCTGTCCTCTTTCGGAATGTCTTCCGAAGATTCCTCATTGGTTTACAGTGGGTCCCCATGCTGATCTGGTATAAATGGGTATACCAGATAATACATGGGGTATTACAGTTTCTTTACTTGATAAAGATGGATATAATTTTGTTCATGATAGAAATATCATGAACATTTACCTTGATAAGGTATTGGTTGCAGAAGGTACACTGTTTAATCGTATCTATGTTGTAAATCAGAACGCAGTTTTCAATGTACAAAACAGATGCAAGAGGAAAAGTTCAGAAGAGAACGAATCCTACTTGTGGCATTATAGACTTGGTCATATCGGAGAGAAAAGACTAAATAAATTGCATAAGGATGGATATTTGAATACGTTCGAATTTTCATCTTATGAAACTTGTCAGTCTTGTCTCAAAGGAAAAATGACCAAATCTCCGTTCACCGGACACGGAGAAAGAGCAGCATAGCTCTTGGGACTCATACACGGTGATGTATATGGTCCAATGTCTATACATGCAAGGGGTGGGTTCTCATACTTCATCACATTCATTGACGATCTCTCTAGGTTTGGATATATGTATCTAATGAAACACAAATCTGAAGCTTTTGAGAAATTCAAAGAATACAGAAACGAAGTAGAGAACCAGACTGGAAAAAGTATCAAGATCCTCCGATCTGATAGAGGAGCGGAGTACTTAAGTACGGAATTCTGGGACTTTCTAAAAGAGAATGGTATTCTCTCTCAGCCTACTCCTCCATATACACCACAGCACAACGGTGTATCGGAGCGGAGGATCCATACCCTATTGAACATGGTTCACTCCATGATGAGTAATATTGAGTTACCTCTTTCATTCTTGGGGTTTGCTCTTGAATCAGCTGCATTCATATTGAATAGAGCTTCGACCAATCAGTGCCTACCACCCTATATGAAATATGGAGTGGGAAGAGACCATGTCTTAATTACATTAAGATATGGGGATGTCCTGCCTTTGTTAAAAAGCAGAACCCTGGTAAACTCAAGGCAAGGTCTGTATTGTGCAAGTTTGTGGGAAACCTTAAGCATTCAAAGGGATATTTATTCTACCACATTGAGGAATAAAAGGTTTTTGTATCTCGCCACGCTACCTTTTTGGAAAGGGAATTTCTTGCAAAAGAAATTAGTAGGAGTACGGCAGAACTGGAAGAAATTTCTGAACAACAAACTGTAACAGAAGATTTGGTAGAACCCCTAGATTCTGTAATACCTGACGAACCTCAGCCACTCCGCAGATCTAGTAGGATTTCTCATCTGCCCGAGAGATACTACGGTTTTCTCATAAACGGGGATCGAGAGGATTGCATCTTGGAAGAAGATATCCTACTAGTTTCAGGCATGCCATTATCAGTAAGGACTCTGATAAGTGGTTGGATGCTATGCGATCTGAAATGGAGTCCATGTACACCAATAAAGTATGGACCTTGGATATTTCTCCACCTGGGGTAAAACCCGTTGGATGCAAATGGATTTACAAAAGGAAGTTTAGTGTAGATGGGCAGGTGGAAACCTATATGGCTAGACTCGTTATAAAAGGTTTTCGTCAAAGACAAGGAGTGGACTATGACAAAACCTTTTCTCCGGTGGCTATGCTCAAATCCATTCGGATCCTACTTGTCATTGCTGCCTTCCATGACTATGAAATCTAGCAGATGGACGTAAAAACGGAATTTCTAAACGGAGGTTTGGAAGAGTGCATTTATATGGATCAACCAGAAGGTTTTGTAGACATTGAGAGCAGAGGGAAGGTGTGAAAGTTGCTTAAATCTATTTATGGATTAAAGCAGGCATCGCGGAGCTGGAACATCTGTTTTGATGAAATAGTCAAGGAATTTGACTTCATCAAGAACGAGGATGAGCCTTGTATATATAAGAAGATTGTAGGACAAGCCGTCGTATTCCTAGTCTTGTACATGGATAGGAAACGATATTCCTTTGCTACAATCGGTCAAGCTGTTCTTATCACATGGTTCTCTATGAAGGACCTGGGTGAAGCCTCGTACATTCTAGGGATCAAGATCTACAAAGATAGATCCAAGAGATTATTGGTACTTTCGCAGTCCAGGTACATAGAGTCCGTACTAAAGAGATTTAGTATGGAATATTCCAAGCACGGTAACATACCCGCATTGCACGGAATCACCCTCTCCAAAGAGATGTCTCCCAAGCTAATGAAAATAGGGTTCACATGAGCACTATAACCTACGCTTCGACGGTAGGATCTATAATGTATGCGATACTATATACAAGCCCAGATGTAGCTTACGCACTTAGCGTGGTGAGCCAGTATCAGTCAAACCCGGGTGAGAATCACTGAACAGCATTGAAGAACATTCTCAAGTACCTGAGAAGGACTAAGGAGATGTTCTTGGTATTGGGTAATGGAGACCTTAAGGTCAAGTCATTTACCGATTCAAGCTTCCAGAGTGACAAGGATGACAACAAGTCTGTCTCGGGTTTTATGTTTACCCCCAATGGAGGGGCGGTGTGTTGGAAGAGCTCCAAACAGGACACCGTCACCGACTCGACGATGGAGACTGAATACATTACTGCAAACGATGCCGCAAAAGAAGCGGTCTAAATGAAGAAGTTCATTACTGAACTTCAGGTAGTTCCATCCATTGTTGATCCAATATTTCTATATTATGATAACAATAGGGCTATAACTTTAGCGAAGGAACCATGGTCCATCAGAAATCCAGACACATCTTGAGGCGGTATCACCTGATCAGGGAGTGTAAGTCCACGTTGCGACCCCCGGTTCTTACGGGGAGGCGGAAACGGTATAAAAATCAAATTTTTAGTGCAAGAGGCAACATGGACTATGCAAGGTCGGGATCGTTACCTAAACTAAAACTAGCAAACTTAGCTAAAGAGAGTTAGCTACTCGGATGAAGATGGTTATACCTAGACTTGAACTCCTTCGTCTTCAAACTTTGTAGTGGTTGATGGTTCTCCTTTGTCGCCTTCTCCCGTCGAAGATGGATCCACCTCGAAGGCTCGACCTTTGGGCTCTTTCTCGTACTTGGAGTGAACTAGAATCGCCGGCTTGCTAGACCCTTGATCCTAGAGTGAGTAGAGAGTGTCTAAGGGTTGCTTTTGTTTTTCAAGAGAAGGATTCTCAACTCATGAGAAGGTTTCTCTTGACTAGAGGAAGAAGAAGATGAAGTGAAGAGAGAGAATGAATATGATAGAATGAGCTCTCATTTCCTTTCTTACAACCATAATGCAAAAAAGAAAATGAATTATCAAATAATAATAATCAAAATGAAAAGGTTGATGGATAGTTTAGAATGACTAATATCATTACAAGCATTAAATGAATTTGCTAGAATCAAAGAGCATCTTTCATTTGTAATGATAATGGTCAAAAGTTCAACCATGGTCAACAAGTCAACCATGGTCAACAAGTCAACAAAAACTAACCATGACACAATTTCATTTTATTATATATTATTAAATGATATAATACAAATCCATTAGGGTTTGGAAAAATACAACTGTCAACTGTGCATACGCACCCGTTCCGAAACCCTAATGAAAGATCATCTTCCTCCTCCTCAAAAAGAACTGTGCATACACACCTGCATTCTTGTTCCGAGGAACATGAATACTGAGAGATAAAAGCAACCCCAAATACTATACCAGTATCCGGCTCAAACCAGAGCCAGCTGGTAATATCTGTCCGGACTCCAAAAGTGCACAAGTGCGCGGATGAGAACGAACCCTGTCGCAAAACCATGCGACCTCTACTCTGTTTTGCCCAGAGGCGAATACCCTCTGTGTGGGACTCTAAAGACTCGACACTACGCTGGCAGTGGGTTTAACCACAGACCGCAAGCGGCACTAGCTGTGCGTAACGGTCCCCAGGTAGATGTCGACAAGAAGGCTGACGAGGTGAAACCCTATCTGTACTCCTACTGAGTCTGAATGTGACAGTCTCCGTACAGTCCGGTCTGTTCGTCTGATACATCGCATGGCGGGCCTAGGGGGCAGTAAACGTCAGTCCCCCAATAGCGGTACAAGTCGTGCCGGAGCGAAGCCCAAAACACCCTGAGATAACACTGGAAACCTACCAGTATATCTCGTTTGCCCTGGCCAGGGACTACTCGTGTAATGGCTCTCCTAGACACAGCGCGATGTCAACCCCCAATACCGGGAGAGACGAATCCTGTCTAACCGTCACTGCCTCCAAGTGCTTCGGGACTGCACCCAACCACCACCTGTTTGCACGACTCCTTTGAGCCGTGGTAGGGTAGTGATCAAAGTGCAGTGGGAACACACTCGAGACGAAGTGCCAGTGTCAAGTCAGCGGACTAAGCTGTACTCATGTCACCTGGGAACTGATGACTGACGATAGGTATAATACCAACCTGTCAGTTCCCGACGAGTCCTGTCCAGTATACTCGTAACCCAACGAGCACCCGTATACTATCTCCAGTACGACGTACTGATGGCTGTGGGACAGACCACCTCCCACACTGGGATGAGAAGCGCATACGCTAGTCTACTCCGGAGTATCGATGCCCTGTCTCGATAGTCCTGCGACTAGGGACCTGTATAAGGATGTGCTTGTAGATTACCCAGCCCCCACTAGTGTGACTGCCATCACAACGCTGGTAATCAAGCAAAGATCCTAAGGGCTCCACTAATGCGTATAAGTGATATAGTAAAATAAACACAAGTACACATTGAAGTAGAGACAAACCAAGTAGCATACTACTATTTTGAGCAAGATTGTATATACAAGGTGAATATCCCAAGCATCCATTAAGTAATATACAAACTAGTATGATACAGTAATGGCCTCTAGGGCATATACACTAACAATCTCCCACTTGCACTAAGGCCATGTACTGGCGTATCGAAGACCTATCATCTTGATCAGCCGCTCGAACTGAGTCTGGGGCAGGGCCTTGGTGAATGGATCTGCAGTGTTGTCTTCTGAAGCAACTCTCCGAACCTCGATCTCCTTGCGATCCACGATCTCCCTGATCAGGTGATACCGCCTCAAGATGTGTCTGGATCTCTGATGGGACCTGGGTTCCTTCGCTAAAGCTATAGCCCCATTGTTGTCGCAATACAGAGGTATTGGATCAACAATGGACGGAACCACCTGAAGTTCTTTCAAGAACTTCCTTATCCAGACAGCTTCTTTTGCGGCATCAGATGCAGCGATGTATTCCGCTTCCATCGTCGAGTCTGCAACGGTTTCCTGTTTGGAACTCTTCCAACACACCGCCCCTCCATTGAGGGTAAAGACAAAGCCCGACATGGACTTGGAATCATCCTTGTCACTCTGGAAGCTGGAGTCAGCAAAGGCCTCGATCTGGAGGTCTTTTCCGCCATACACCAAGAACATCTCCTTAGTCCTTCTCAGGTACTTGAGAATGTTCTTTACCGCTATCCAGTGCTTCTCCCCAGGGTTTGACTGATACCGGCTTACCACACTCAGTGCATAAGCTACATCCGGTCTGGTACACAACATCGCATACATTATAGAGCCTACCGCAGAAGCGTAGGGTATAATAGACATGCGATCCCTCTCCAAATCAGTCTTGGGAGACATCTCTTTAGAGAGGGTGATCCCGTGACAAGCCGGTAGGTTACCGCGCTTGGAATCTTCCATACTGAATCTCTTCACTATGGTGTCGATGTACCTGGACTGAGAAAGTCCCAATATCCTCTTGGATCTATCACGATGGATCCGGATCCCCAGGATGTATGAGGCATCACCCAGGTCTTTCATGGAGAACCTGTGTGACAAGAACCCCTTGACAGATTGTAGCATAGGAATGTCATTTCCTATTAAGAGAATGTCATCCACGTATAAAACGAGGAATACTACAGTTCTCGCTACAAATCTACTATAGATGCATGGTTCATCTGGATTTTTGATAAAGCCAAATTCCTTGACCGTCTCATCAAAACAGATGTTCCAACTCCGCGATGCCTGCTTCAGTCCATAGATGGACTTAAGCAACTTGCACACCTTTCCGCTGCTCCCACTCTGAATGAAGCCCTCTGGCTGGTCCATATAGACACACTCCTTTAAATTTCCATTTAGAAAAGCTGTCTTTACGTCCATTTGCCAGATCTCATAATCGTGGAAGGCAGCGATGGCAAGAAGGATCCGAATGGATTTCAGCATGGCTACTGGAGAAAAGGTTTCGTCATAGTCCAAGCCAGGTCTTTGACGAAAACCCTTTGCTACCAGCCTAGCTTTATAGGTCTCAACCTGTCCATCTACACCAATCTTCCTTTTGAAGATCCACTTGCATCCTACGGGTTTTACCCCGTCTGGAGCAATGTCCAACGTCCATACCTTGTTGGTGTACATGGACTCCATTTCGGTCCGCATTGCATCTAGCCATTTTACTGAGTCAACGCTCTGAACGGCCTGCTGGAAGCTAGTAGGCTCATCATAATCTATGATGCAATCCTCTCTATCCCCGTCTATGAGAAAACCGTAGAATCTCTCGGGCGGATGAGACTGCCTACTACTCCTGCGGAGCGGCGTAGGAATGTCCTGTTCTGTTGAACCCTCTGGTTCCACTAAGCTTTCAGTAACAGTCTGTGGTTCTGGAACTTCTTCCAGTTCTACTGCGCTCCCACTAATTTCCTTTTCCAAGAACTGGTGTTCAAGAAAGTGGGCATTGCGAGAAACAAGGACTTTTTGTTCCTCTGCGTAGTAGAAAAGATACCCCCTGGTGTTCTTTGGGTATCCCACAAACTTGCACAGCACTGAGCGTGCCTCGAGTTTGTCCGCATGCTGCTTTTTGACAAAAGCTGGACATCCCCAGATCTTCAGATATTGAAGATATGGTTTCTTCCCACTCCACATTTCATATGGGGTGGTAGGCACAGTCTTAGTCGGAACTCGGTTCAAAAGGTATGCAGCTGATTCTAGCGCATACCCCCAGAATGATCGCGGTAACTCAGCGTTACTCATCATGGACCGCACCATATCCAATAGGGTGCGGTTCCGTCTCTCCGATACACCGTTATGTTGCGGGGTGTATGGAGGAGTAAGCTGAGAGAGAATTCCGTTCTCTTTTAAATAGTCCAGGAACTCGGCACTTAAGTATTCTCCACCTCGATCCGATCTTAGAATCTTAATACTTTTGCCGGTCTGTTTCTCTACTTCATTCTTATACTCCTGGAATTTTCCAAAGGCTTCGGACTTATGCTTCATTAAGAAGATATGACCGTACCTTGAGAAGTCATCCGTAAAAGTAATGAAGTAAGAGTGGCCGCTTCGGGCATGTGTAGACATTGGACCGCACACGTCACTGTGTACGAGTCCCAAGAGCTCGCTCGCTCTTTCTCCATGTCCAGTAAACGGAGTCTTTGTCATCTTTCCTTTGAGACAGGATTGACAAGTGGCATACGACTGATATTCGAACGCATTCAAATACCCTTCTGTATGTAACTTCGTCAACCTTCTCTCATTGATGTGACCCAATCTACAATGCCATAAGAAAGTCTGGTTTATTTCTGGAGACTTTCTTTTGTGTGTATTCTGGACATTAAAAATCTGTGGTTGGTTCAATACGTATATACCATTACTCAAAGTACCTGACCCAATCAAAACTTGATTAAGGCGAATGTTTACAACATTACTTACAAACGCAAATTCATAACCTTCTTTAGAAACTAAAGATACAGAAATGATATTACAAGTTGCGTTGGGTACAAAAAAGCAATTACGCAAAACCAAAACATGTTCATCTGACATTCCCAGGTGATAGTCCCCCACGGCTTTAGCATCCATGCTAGCTCCGTTTGCAACTCTGAGGGTCATGTCACCTGCTTTCAAAACACTACGGTTTCTCAACGCCTGCAAAGAATTACAGATATGAGATCCTGATCCGGTATCCAATACCCAGGAAGTAGAGTTTATAGAAAGACAGTTTTCAATAACATACACACCTGAAGCTGAAGCTGCAACCTGCTTCAATTCCTGTGTTCTGGCCTTCCAGGCCCTGCAATCATTCTTCCAGTGTCCTTTCTTATGACAAAAGAAGCATTCTTCCTTATCCACAAGCTTCCCAGCTATCTTTGTTGCTTTTCCTTTTCCCTTCGTATCCACTTTACTAACATCGCCCCTTGGTTTGGTGGGGGCTTTCTTCTTCTTTCCCTTGGCTTTCGCCTTGGACCTAGAAGAAGACGATCCTCCTATAAACAAAGTGGATGTTTCCCTACCTTTCTGTAGGGTGCCCTCTGCGCTCCTCAGCAGGTTGAGGAGCTCTGAAAGTTCAACCTCCTTTTCTTGTAGGTTGAAGTTCATTATAAACTGGGCGTAAGTGGAAGGAAGGGACTGGAGAACTATATCCGTATATAGCTCACTCTCCAATGTGATCCCCAGGTCAGCGAGCTCCTCAATGTAGCCGATCATCTTTAGCACGTGCTCGGCTACTGATGATCCGACGGCCATTCTTGTCGAAAACAACTTTTTCGACGCTTCGTATCTTGCGATACGTGATTGCTCTCCATACAGTTCTTTTGTATGAAGCAATATGGACTCCATGTCCATATTCTCATGCCTCCTCTGATGTTCGTTGTCCATCGAGGCAAGCAGGAGGCACTTGGCCTTCGCGCTATCAATCTCCCAAGTCTTGCGGATTTCCTTATCCGCGACGCTGGAAGTTGGACCAGGGACAGGGGGAGCTTTGGTGGTAAGAAGATACCCCAGCTTGTCATAAGTGATTGCTATCTTGACATTCCTGAGCCAATCTTTGTAGTTTGGCCCTGTCAACTTGTTTTTATCTAGGAGTAACTTAAGTCCAGTCATGTTGATTGGTCGCTGCAATTAGGAGAGAGAAGAAGAAACACTCAGCATGATGCTCTTGCAAGTTTAGAGTGGTTTTTAGTTTGTCTAAACAGGATGGCTCCCACTGTTTCTCGAATCCCTCCTCAAACCATAAAGGAAGAATTAGCCAGGATCAATCCCACCGTACAATACTTGCTTAACCGTTCAGCCAGGCCGGTGTCGGTACTTCGAGGGAGGTTTTCCAACGCTTTCGCGAAGTTCCTTAATTAAAGAACCTCTTTTCCCTGGGGGCGTAGCCCCGCTAACACCTTTCTAGTCACCTACTAGGTTTATAGCATTGATCGTTAAGTGAGAAATTTCCCGAGGAGTAGCATATACTCACAGTAGGATCGGGATCCAAATATCATCGTGTGATGAAACTGAAGGAATCCTACCAGAATCACCACACTCCAAATGGTATGCAAATCTAGCAAGTTTCAGTACTTATGAAACTCCCGATGTGGATTTTTGCCCCATGCTCTTATGACCTTGGCGTGAGGTCAAAATGTCATAAGTCACATGTCAAGTTCGTCCCATCATTATCCAGGTTAATTTGAATCCACCCGTACATACCCTTGACGTAGGCCAAAATGGCAGTACGACTGTTTCAAACCAACGCATTCTATCTATGCAACAGATAAATATCCGGCAGCTACCAATCACTATGCCTTGGCGTGAGGTCAAAATACATAGCTTGAATACTACCGAATATTTAACTGAAATGATGGAGGGCTACGGATGGTTTTGGCAAAACCGTGAACGTAGTGAACTTGATTTGGTCGATGGAACGAGATAGCTTTTAAATGGAGTGGCTCAAACTCCGTATTTTAAAAGTTGGTTTTTGAAAAGAACCGAGTGGTTTTTCGAAATTGTTCCAACGACTTTAACTTGGTTTATTATCTTGCATTAGTTCTTTTAATGCGTGATATTCTTGCATTAGTACTTTTAATGCGTCCCATCATTTAATCCTACCATTGCAGAAAACAACCAAAATATGACGTACGCTTATGCCATTCGCATTCGCCACTGGGCCCCGTCATTACCCGTTAGGTTACTTAACTAACGACAGAGCGGGGGCTGGGCTAGCGCGTCTGTAAAACATAAGCAACGCCTAAATAGTTATAGATATAGCAATAGTAGATATTACAGATCACAGGTGAATGCATTGGATATACTAGCAATCCGCAATCCTTTCGAGCCTGAAACGAAAAGCGGATAACACGGTCGCGGTGAATAGCCAAATACCCCACCCAAGACCCCTACGGGTGCGGCAAACTACCCGCCAAGTACCCGAAGCGTAGCAACCTCCCTCATCTCCATGAGTAGGCCACTCGACACTTCGGCATACCCGGTAGTTCGTGCACCCCACCATGGGTCTATCCTAGGAGCAAAAACAGTAAAAGAATTATACAATGACGGCTACAACCCCGACCCGGTTGTGCGGCCAAACAAATAATATTATTACATCAATTTACATTTACAATGAATGAAAGAAAAACAAAAGCTCATCTCACATCCACCCCGGCTATTCACCCGCGACAGTCCAACACATTCATATACACATTCCAGCACATTACAGATCATGTATAACCCCGACTAATCGTCTTATAGCGATTAGTCGACGTTCAATACATGCAAACATCACAGATATAACCATCATAGTCAAAGTGCAGTGAAGTTCGGAAAAAATACGGAATTATAGGACCCCAAAAGGAAATTTCTTTTCTGGAAAATCTGGGCACATATAATATATTTTAAAAATCCCAAAACCAACACCTACACAACTGCACGAAAAACGATGCAAAGAAGAAGACAGAGCGCGGCGGTTGCGCGGCACGAGCCCACCTCGCGCGGCGGAAGGGCAGCGCTTTGTGCTCAACAGTGGATCGTTTTTCATGGGTGTTCTTAGAAAACCCTGAGACGATTTTACAAGTATAAAGTTTTTCATTTTGAGCCAAAAAAATTTCAACAGAAACTCAGGTTTTGAAAAATATGGTTTTTGGGTTTTTTACGGTTCCGAACTTCGTTACACTTCACTACCAAGCTAGTTTAAGTTTAGTTAGGCTTTGATACCACTGTAAGTCCACGTTGCGACCCCCGGTTCTTACGGGGAGGCGGAAACGGTATAAAAATCAAATTTTTAGTGCAAGAGGCAACATGGACTATGCAAGGTCGGGATCGTTACCTAAACTAAAACTAGCAAACTTAGCTAAAGAGAGTTAGCTACTCGGATGAAGATGGTTATACCTAGACTTGAACTCCTTCGTCTTCAAACTTTGTAGTGGTTGATGGTTCTCCTTTGTCGCCTTCTCCCGTCGAAGATGGATCCACCTCGAAGGCTCGACCTTTGGGCTCTTTCTCGTACTTGGAGTGAACTAGAATCGCCGGCTTGCTAGACCCTTGATCCTAGAGTGAGTAGAGAGTGTCTAAGGGTTGCTTTTGTTTTTCAAGAGAAGGATTCTCAACTCATGAGAAGGTTTCTCTTGACTAGAGGAAGAAGAAGATGAAGTGAAGAGAGAGAATGAATATGATAGAATGAGCTCTCATTTCCTTTCTTACAACCATAATGCAAAAAAGAAAATGAATTATCAAATAATAATAATCAAAATGAAAAGGTTGATGGATAGTTTAGAATGACTAATATCATTACAAGCATTAAATGAATTTGCTAGAATCAAAGAGCATCTTTCATTTGTAATGATAATGGTCAAAAGTTCAACCATGGTCAACAAGTCAACCATGGTCAACAAGTCAACAAAAACTAACCATGACACAATTTCATTTTATTATATATTATTAAATGATATAATACAAATCCATTAGGGTTTGGAAAAATACAACTGTCAACTGTGCATACGCACCCGTTCCGAAACCCTAATGAAAGATCATCTTCCTCCTCCTCAAAAAGAACTGTGCATACACACCTGCATTCTTGTTCCGAGGAACATGAATACTGAGAGATAAAAGCAACCCCAAATACTATACCAGTATCCGGCTCAAACCAGAGCCAGCTGGTAATATCTGTCCGGACTCCAAAAGTGCACAAGTGCGCGGATGAGAACAAACCCTGTCGCAAAACCATGCGACCTCTACTCTGTTTTGCCCAGAGGCGAATACCCTCTGTGTGGGACTCTAAAGACTCGACACTACGCTGGCAGTGGGTTTAACCACAGACCGCAAGCGGCACTAGCTGTGCGTAACGGTCCCCAGGTAGATGTCGACAAGAAGGCTGACGAGGTGAAACCCCATCTGTACTCCTACTGAGTCTGAATGTGACAGTCTCCGTACAGTCCGGTCTGTTCGTCTGATACATCGCATGGCGGGCCTAGGGGGCGGTAAACGTCTGTCCCCCAATAGCGGTACAAGTCGTGCCGGAGCGAAGCCCAAAACACCCTGAGATAACACTGGAAACCTACCAGTATATCTCGTTTGCCCTGGCCAGGGACTACTCGTGTAATGGCTCTCCTAGACACAGCGCGATGTCAACCCCCAATACCGGGAGAGACGAATCCTGTCTAACCGTCACTGCCTCCAAGTGCTTCGGGACTGCACCCAACCACCACCTGTTTGCACGACTCCTTTGAGCTGTGGTAGGGTAGTGATCAAAGTGCAGTGGGAACACACTCGAGACGAAGTGCCAGTGTCAAGTCAGCGGACTAAGCTGTACTCATGTCACCGGGAACTGATGACTGACGATAGGTATAATACCAACCTGTCAGTTCCCGACGAGTCCTGTCCAGTGTACTCGTAACCCAACGAGCACCCGTATACTATCTCCAGTACGACGTACTGATGGCTGTGGGACAGACCACCTCCCACACTGGGATGAGAAGCGCATACGCTAGTCTACTCCGGAGTATCGATGCCCTGTCTCGATAGTCCTGCGACTAGGGACCTGTATAAGGATGTGCTTGTAGATTACCCAGCCCCCACTAGTGTGACTGCCATCACAACGCTGGTAATCAAGCAAAGATCCTAAGGGCTCCACTAATGCGTATAAGTGATATAGTAAAATAAACACAAGTACACATTGAAGTAGAGACAAACCAAGTAGCATACTACTATTTTGAGCAAGATTGTATATACAAGGTGAATATCCCAAGCATCCATTAAGTAATATACAAACTAGTATGATACAGTAATGGCCTCTAGGGCATATACACTAACAGGGAGATCATAGATCCCCAGGAGATCGAGGTCCAGAGAGTGGATAAAAAAGACAACACGGCTGATCCATTTACGAAAGCCCTCCCTCAAGCACAATTCGAGTGACTTTTTGAGATATTGGGTATGCGATACGCTAACAGCTGGCCTTAGAGCAGACGTTGGGTACTCGGTACGCCAATATATAGCCTTAGTGCAAGTGGGAGATTGTTGGATATGTATGCCCTAGAGGCCATTATTGTATATGTATACATGTGGATGCTAGGGATATGTATGTACAGGACAATCTTGTTCAGTTATATTTTATATTATTTGAGTTGTCTTTATCATGATATATGTGTTTATTTCTTCTGATGCCTTATCCTTCTTGCACATATTGATAAAGACTTGATACAGTAGTATACTGTCATGACTCGAAAAAGGCACGTGACTGGAACTTGAATCATATGAAATCAATAGGACCCCTTCTAATTCAAGTAAGCCAAAAGCCCAGAAATCTAAACCTATTAGGGAAAATAATGGAGGTGAAGTTTTGAAATGACGGTATAATGAAAACAAGTTCTTTCTTTAAATACATAAGTAATGATATGTGAAAACACAGTCTTTGTATATAACTTGAAAACATTTTCGTTATTGAAAATTTGGGCAATACCTCCTTTGTATATTTTAACCTGAAAACAGTACAAGCAATATCATTTAAGGCATCCCCAAGAGAGAGCTAGCTCTTCGCCAATTGGCGGAAACAACCACGCATGTAATGCAATATACAACGCCGAAGGCGAGAATCAAAACTCAGAAGAAGATAAGGAAAACATGCATCATCAAGAAAACAAGAAAACATCAATAAATACATGAGCACGACTCTAAGGCTGAAAGAATATAGAAGCTGTGGTTATCTAAGTCAACTAAATATACAAGTCTGGTTGATGGAGCTTACTAGATACAACTGAAATAAATAAAAGTACAACGGTGGTCACGATGCAAGTGAACCCACCTACCAAAGCAATCACCCGGAACGAAGTGGTGTGACAGCAAAGACGCCATGGAACATGTACGGCTAAACCTGCAAGAAATTGTGGCACAATGAGGGTGAGTTACCAACTCATGAGTAGATGACATCACCGAGTAGAAACCGAATGTATAACGATCTCTTAGGTCATACCATATTGTACTCATAATTTACTGAAATATCTAGTAGTGGGAAGGGTAATCATCTAAACGTTACTGTAATACCATGTACTCGTGTCAGTGTCACTAAGCAGCAACAAGTCATATATCTGATGTATGAATGCATCATAAATGAAACAATCAGCCATGAAATCTAGATATATTTGGTATAAGAAAATCTTGTATAATAAAGCCGGAACTGTTGGATATATGTATGCCCTAGAGGCCAATATATGTATAGTGGATGCTTGGACATGCATATATGTATATAGATTACTTTCTTGCTTGACATGATAGTATGCTATCTGGTTTACTTTATCTTGACATGTTCATTTGATCATGCATCTTACTCATTTGGAACATGTTGATAAAGCCCTTAGGATATTTGCTTGACTACTCCGACTATAATGCAGATCATACTAGTAGGACACGTGTAGTTTATAAGTATATCCTTAAACAGTTCCTAGTCGTAGGTGTATCGAGACGGGGCATCGATATTCCAGAGTAGACTAGCGTATACCATTCTTGTCCCATATGATGGGCGATGGTTGATCCCATATCCATCTGGTGTGGTGACACCAAAGATTGTATGTGGGTGCTCAGTGGAGACTGGGTACACTGAACGGACTCGCCGAGAACTCCTATGTAGTATTATATCTATCATCGGATAGCAGTTCTCAGGTGACACTGGTACAGATTAGTCTGTAGACCCAAGATCGTCATAGAGTCTTGTATGTCCTCCCAATGTACTTTGATCTCCACCATACTACGGCTCTACTGAGTCATGTGAATAGGTGTATTTTGGGTATGGTCTCGAGACACATGGAGGAAATGAGCGATAGGAGGGGTTTCTTCTTTCCCGGTATTGGGGGTTGATATTGTGCTATGCTCGTTTGGCTATAACAGGAAGTCCCTGGCCAGGGCTGCTAAGATTTAATGTTAAGGGTTATGAGTAGTTTCTCGATCTGTTATGAGCCATACACCAGCATGACTTATTGAGTTATTGGGGTCGACGATACCATCCCTAGACTCAATATGCAACATATCTGACGAGAATACCGGACTGTACGGTAAGTTTTGCCAGATGGCTCGACATGTGTTTTGACAGCTTTGCTGGTTTTCTTCTGATCGCTCAATACCCGGGTGGCCGTTATGTTTAGCTGACCGCTTGTGGCTTATGGGTGTTTGATATGATCATCACCCACTGCCGGCGTATTGACGAGTCTTAGAGTCCCACACAAGAGTTTTCTAGCCCAAATGAAACGATGTGGTGTGCATATGAGATATGTACGGGGACCCGATTAAATACGTGCATGTGATGCCGTATTTTAGTCGGGCATTTTTCTTTTGGCCGGGTCGTATGTGATATGACCAGTTTGTTAAATCAAGTGTTGATTTAACATTTGACTTTTAGTTTAATTTCTTTATTAAACCCATTTCTTTTTATATGATGTATGCATGCATGTATGCACATGTTGATATGCATGGACACATACATGCATACATAGTATCATGCTTGATGATACACCTTTGATGGCAATACAAGACTCAGATGGAACTTTTATATATATATATATATATATATATATATATATATATATATATATATACACACACACACACACACACATTTTTATTTAAGTTAAAAGAAAAGAAAAGGAAAAATCAATCCATGGTTATCTTTCTACACTCTTCCAAACATTTTTATTTAAGTTAAAAGAAAAGAAAAGGAAAAATCAATCCATGGTTATCTTTCTACACTCTTCCAAAGTAAACCATACTTCACCAAACTTTTAACCTTGGATTAGTTTTCCTTTTGGCTTTTAACTCATTTACAATAATATCTAGATATTTTTTACCATGGTTTGTGATGAGAACAAGAAAATATATATGTTATTTTCTATTCTCATTATTCATTATCTTTTGATATTTCTTGAGCTCTTGAGTTGCCTTCATCTTCCTCCTCATTCTCCAAGCTCTCTTGAGTTTTCCATAGAGTGAGGGTATAAAAAAAAGAAAGGGTTTTGATTAGAGAAAACTAACCACCTCATCATTCTTCTCTAATCTAGCCAATTAGCTTAGAGTGTTTAGCTTCATCTTCTTCTTTGATCAAGTGGAGCTAGGAGTTTGGACAAAGTGGACTTCGGATGGATCATCGTGGACAAAGGAGCTTACTTGCAAGCTTTTTCAAACTCTCAACGATCCTAGGAGTCATTACAATAGGACTACAAAGGTTGTATTCCTTTCACTTAGTGATAATATGTTTATTGTATGTGATACTTTAGTTGTTACCCTAGACTTCTAGTTAAAGATCCTTGCTTTGTTTGCTTAGAACCTCTATAATTTTTAAAGTGGCATATGTGATGCTTCTATACTCTATAGTAGGTGCTAGGGAAACCTAAAAATGGTATCAGAGCCAAGCTAGAATTCTAGACACGGTATTCGAACTATTACGAAAACGAAATCGACTCCGAAAACACGATATGTGAAACCCTAGTTTTTGCTCTTTGTAAATTTTTTTAAAAGTCGTTTTAAATTTTTTTAAACAACTACAGAACACTGTTTGGGACATTATAAGAACACAGGGGAAATACGGAGGGGAGTGCTCGGATTCTGGCCGAGCACTTGGCCCTTAAAACTGAGCAGGCCGGCCCGTAGTGCTCCATTCCCCACCGTATTTGTATTTCGTACACTGGATGCACTGTATTTGTATTTTATGCACTAGATTGCATTCTGCATTTATTGCACTGGACGGGTATTTATGCGTTGTCGCACTGGATTTATACCCCGTACCTTGGTTGCACCCGATTTATATCCTTGAGCATTCGTTTTACCAGATTTGTATTTTCGTGCGTGTTGGCACTTGCCGTTCGTTTTCATGCATGTTACTGCACTATATGCTTTTACAGACCCGACGCGTTTTGGTTAGATTTTGCGCATATTAGGCGCTTGATTTTGGATTTTGTGCGCATCGGATGCACTTGAGTGAGATTTTACTCGTGCATGTGGGATGCTCTTGATTTGGATTTTCTTCCGTGCATATTGGATGCGATTTCATTCGTGCTGGACATATGCACTTGAGTTGGATTTTCGTGCATGTTGGGTGCATGATATGAGATGTGATTCTATGCACACCGGATGCATGGGATTGAGATTTTAGTGCACTTTAGATGCACTTGGTATTGTTGTCGTGCACACCTGTTGCACTGGACAGATGCTTTTGTGCACACCCGTTGCACTTAGTTTACCAATGTGCGTATTGTGGCACCTGTATTTGGATTTGATTTACATGCGCACCAGACGCATGTGATTATTGGATACGCCTTTTGAGGCTGATTTTGCTTTTGGGCACTTTGTTTTCATGTTGGGCACTATATTGTGTAGTAGTCAAACATGACTGATCCGAGGACAGTACCTGAGTACCTTGCATGCATTAAAAGTTTACCAAGAGGTTTTTGAAAAAGAGGAGCTATAATCTCGCTATTTTCTACGTGTCCGTGAGCGACGCGAACGTTTATAAAGGAAAAAAAAACTTTTTGGGATATTTTGAAAACGACGGAACGTATATTTAAGAAATCATATATGGACATATATTATTATTTTAAAATGAGAGTCCGTAAGTTATGCCGTGAGTTACGCATTCCCGCGGCGATTTAGAAAGAATTTTGCATGAATTTTACTGGTTCTTGAAAGCTTTCCAAGATGCGTACTATACACGTATTATAGAATTTGACTAGTGTATATTGGATTTCAGTAGTGGATTTCGAGATCTGTGTCTCTATTGTAACTCCGAGGATATGCGTGCAAATCCGATGATTTGCGTGAAGCTTGACGGAGTTCGATTTTGAGTTTTGTACTCATTTTCATGCGCACTTGGCACGTTGTGTTATTTCTGAGTTTTCCATGATTTCGGAGCCCCGCTGATTTGAGCTGATTATGGAAATGTTTTAGATTTTGGCGGTTTAAATTTAAATTCGGGGACCGAATTTATTTAACGGGGAAAGATTGTAACATTTCAAAAAAATATAAAATATTATTTTTGGGAATTTAATATTAAAATAATATTTTTCCCAAAAACTGCCCGATTTGCGAAATTGGGGTTTTCGAAAAAGGGTATAAATATATACCAATAATTATGAAATAAATAGAAATTAAAATTATTTATTCATTTAAATATAGAATTAAAGGATTTGGCATTTTTAAAATTTATTATATGCAGTTTTGATAAAAACCCGATTAGTGCACTGCTAATCGCGATTAAGCCAAATCCGTGTTTTCTACAGTTTTCCATGGTTAGTGCACCATGACATGTTTAATTTTGTTACATGTTTCATTTCATTTAGGTTATGGGTGGAGAGAAAAGAAAAAGGAAAAGAAAAAGAAAAATAAAAATAAAAAAGGGCATAATGATTAAGGGTAGGTGTACTTTTGTGAGAGAGAGAGTGAGAATAATTGAGTGAGAAAGAGAGGGGGTTGCTGCCATGAGCCCTTTCCTCCACCATTTTAATCTTCTTCTTCATTTTACTCACCCTCATCTCCCTCCACCTTCAAACCCCAAACCCATCTCCAAAACTCCATTCAAACCATATACCCTTTCACAGAAAAACGATCCCCTGTTCATGCTCTTCACATTAGACCAAGCAAATTTCGATTTTTGTGACTTTGGTCGAGCTAGGGTCTTCTTAGGTTGCCATGGGAGGTATATCTCTAGTTTATTTTGAATTCCTAGCTCTTAGTGTAACTTAGAATTCGTTTAATCTTGATTTGCGAAAATTAGAGAATCCTAGTGAAGGTTTAAGGGAAATTGTGGATTGGTGATGATTGAGTGGCTATTTAAGACCTGAGATCTAGTATGGGAAACCAAAATATGGATTTAGGAATTTAGTTCATGTTGGTTTGTGAGAAATTTGTAAGTCCACGTTGCCCACCCCGGTACTTGCGGGGAGGCGGAAAACATAATAAAAACGGATTTTTAATGACTTAGGCAACATGGACCAAGCTTGTGAGGATCTTTGCTAAACTAAAACTAGCTAACCCTAACTACAAAGTAGCTAAGTGATGGAAAGGTTATACCTTTGGTCTTTAGTCCTTCTCTCCTTACTCGTCGGAATGGTAGAAAGGCCTCACCTTGCTTGTCTCCTTCCGTCAAAGAACGATCCACCCGAAAGCCTCGACCTTTGGCTTCAACTCCAAGCTAGGAGTAACTAGAGTGCAAGAAATGCTAAGACTTGAACCCTAGAAGTGAGTAGAGAAGATCAAGTGAAGGTTTTTCTCAAGCTTTTGTTTCTCAACACATGAGAGGGAGAGAGCTTAAGGGAGAGGATGAGCAAGAGAGAGAAAAGATATGATAGAATGAAGAATTAGTGAGCCATTCTCACTAATATGTGTGGATAATTTTAATTAGATAATTAGCTTGAAAATTGTCATGATAAATCATGACATGACCATTATCATTTCAATTTTGCAAAGATCAAAGAGCATCTTCCAAAACAAATGATGATGGTCAAGTAGTCAACAAGGTCAACAAGTCAACGAAGTCAAAATGTCAACAACAACCATGCACAATTTATTAAGCTAATTATCAATTAACTATAATCCACACAAAATCAATAGGGTTAATAAAATGACAATAGTCATTAACCCTAAACAAGGTCCTCTCCCTCAATCTCAAGCAACCGTGCATACGCACCCGCATTCGTGATCCGAGGAACACGAACACAATGAGAAAAACCAATCTCAAATCATATACTAGGATCTGGCTTAAACCAAAGCCCGCTAGTATAAACTGTCCGGACAGCAACCGTGCACAAGTGCGTGGATGCGAACGAACCCTGTCGCAAAACCATGCGACCTCTACTCGTTTTGCCTAAAGGCGAATAGCTCTCTGTGTGGGACTCTAAAGACTCGACACTACGCTGGCAGTGGGTTTAACCACAGACCGCAAGCGGCACTAGCTGTACGTAACGGTCCCCAGGTAGATGTCGATAAGAAGACTGACGAGGTGAACCCCATCTGCACTCCTACTGAGCCTGTATGTGACAATCTTCGTACAGTCCGGTCTGTTCGTCTGATACATCGCATGGCGGGCCTAGGGGGGCGGTGAACGTCAGTCCCCTAATAGCGGTACAAGTCGTGTCGGAGTGAAGCCCAGAACACCCTGAGATAACACTGGAAGCCTACCAGTATATCTCGCTTGCCCTGGCCAGGGACTACTCGTGTAATGGCTCTCCTGGACACAGCGCGATGTCAACCCCCAATACCGGGAGAGACGAATCCTGTCTAACCGTCACTGCCTCCAAGTGCTTCGGGACTGCACCCAAAAACTACCTGTTTGCACGACTCCTCTGAGCCGTGGTAGGGTAGTAATCAAAGTGCAGTGGGAACACACTCGAGGCGAAGTGACAGTGTCAAGTCAGCGGACTAAGCTGTACTCATGTCACCTGGGAACTGATAACTGACGATAGGTATATTACCAACCAACAGTTCCCGACGAGTCCTGTCCAGTGTACTCGTAACCTAACGAGCACCCGCATACTATCCCAAGTACGACGTACTAACGGCTGTGGGACAGACCGTCTCCCACACTGGGATGAGAAGCGCATACGCTAGTCTACTCCGGAGTATCGATGCCCTGTCTCGATAGTCCAACGACCAGGGACCAGTATAAGGATGTGCTTATAGATTACCCAGCTCCCACGAGTGCGAGCGCCATCACAACGCTGGTAATCAAGCAAAGATCCTAAGGGCTCTACTAATATGTATATCTGCAATATGCTAAAAGAAACACATGCACATATTAAAGCAGAGACAAACCAAGTAGCATACTACCATTTCGAGCAAGATTGTATATACAACTGTGAATATCCCAAGCTTCCATTAAGTAATATACAAACTAGTATGATACAGTAATGGCCTCTAGGGCATATACACTAACAATCTCCCACTTGCACTAAGGCCATGTACTGGCGTATCGAAGACCTATCATCTCGATCAGCCGATCGAACTGAGTCTGGGGCAAGGCCTTGGTGAATGGATCTGCTGTGTTATCCTCTGATGCAACTCTCCGGACCTCGATCTCCTGGCGATCCACGATCTCCCTGATCAGGTGATACCGCCTTAAGATGTGTCTGGATTTCTGATGGGACCTGGGTTCCTTCGCTAAAGCTATAGCCCCGTTGTTGTCGCAATACAGAGGTATTGGGTCAACAATGGACGGAACCACCTGAAGTTCTTTCAAGAACTTCCTCATCCAGACAGCTTCTTTTGCGGCATCAGATGCAGCGATGTATTCCGCTTCCATAGTCGAGTCAGCAACGGTTTCCTGTTTGGAGCTCTTCCAACACACCGCCCCTCCATTGAGGGTAAAGACAAAACCCGACATGGACTTGGAATCATCCTTGTCACTCTGGAAGCTGGAGTCAGCAAAGGCCTCAATCTGCAGGTCTTTTCCGCCATACACCAAGAACATCTCCTTAGTCCTTCTCCGGTACTTGAGAATGTTCTTTACTGCTATCCAATGTTTCTCCCCTGGGTTTGACTGATACCTGCTTACCACACTCAGTGCATAAGCCACATCCGGTCTGGTACACAACATCGCATACATTATAGAGCCTACCGCAGAAGCGTAGGGTATAATAGACATGCGATCCCTCTCCAAATCAGTCTTGGGAGACATCTCTTTGGAGAGAGTGATCCCGTGACAAGCCGGTAGATTACCGCGCTTGGAATCTTCCATACTGAATCTCTTCAGTATGGTGTCGATGTACCTGGACTGCGAGAGTCCTAATATCCTCTTGGATCTGTCACGGTAGATCCGGATACCCAGAATGTAAGAGGTATCACCCAGGTCTTTCATGGAGAACCTTTGTGACAAGAACCCCTTGACAGATTGTAGCATAGGAATGTCATTTCCTATTAAGAGAATGTCATCCACGTATAAAACGAGGAATACTACAATTCTCGCTACAAATCTACAATAGATGCATGGTTCATCTGGATTTTTGATAAAGCCAAATTCTTTGACCGTCTCATCAAAGCAGATGTTCCAACTCCGCGATGCCTGCTTGAGTCCATAAATGGACTTGAGCAACTTGCACACCTTTCCGCTGCTCCCACCCTGAATGAAACCCTCTGGCTGATCCATATAGACACACTCCTCTAAATGACCATTTAGAAAAGCTGTCTTTACGTCCATCTGCCAGATCTCATAATCGTGGAAAGCAGCGATGGCAAGAAGGATCCGAATGGATTTCAGCATAGCTACTGGAGAAAAGGTTTCGTCATAGTCCAAGCCAGGTCGCTGAAGAAAACCCTTTGCTACCAGTCTAGCTTTATAGGTCTCAACCTGTCCATCTACACCAATCTTCCTTTTGAAGATCCACTTGCATCCTACGGGTTTCACCCCGTCTGGAGCAATGTCCAACGTCCATACTTTGTTGGTGTACATGGACTCCATCTCGGTCCGCATTGCATCCAGCCATTTTACCGAGTCGACGCTCTGAATGGCTTGCTGGAAGCTAGTAGGCTCATCACAATCCAGGATGCAATCCTCTCTATCCCCGTCAATGAGAAAACCGTAGTACCTCTCGGGCGGATGAGACTGCCTACTACTTCTGCGGAGTGGCATAGGAATGTCCTGTTCTTTTGAACCCTCTGGTTCTACTAAGCTTTCAGTAATAGCTTGCGGTTCTGGAATTTCTTCCAGTTCTATCGCGCTCCCACTTAATTCTTTTTCTAAAAACTGATGTTCCAGAAAATGGGCATTACGAGAAACAAGGACTTTTTGTTCCTCTGCGTAATAGAAAAGATACCCCCTGGAGTTCTTTGGGTATCCCACAAACTTGCACAGTACTGAGCGTGCCTCGAGCTTGTCCGTATGCTGCTTTTTGACATAAGCTGGACATCCCCAAATCTTCAAGTATTGAAGATAGGGTTTCTTCCCACTCCATAACTCATATGGTGTGGTAGGCACAGTCTTAGTGGGAACACGGTTCAAAAGATATGCAGCTGTTTCTAGTGCATATCCCCAGAACGATCGCGGCAACTCAGCGTTACTCATCATGGACCGTACCATATCCAATAGGGTCCGGTTCCGTCTCTCCGATACACCGTTATGTTGCGGAGTGTATGGAGGAGTAAGCTGAGAGAGAATTCCATTCTCTTTTAAGTAATTCAGGAATTCGGCACTTAAGTATTCTCCTCCTCGATCCGATCTTAGGATCTTGATACTTTTGCCGGTCTGGTTTTCTACTTCATTCTTATATTCCTGGAATTTATCAAAAGCTTCGGATTTATGCTTCATTAAGAAGATGTGTCCGAATCTTGAGAAATCATCCGTAAAAGTAATGAAGTAAGAAAAACCGCTTCGCGCATGTGTAGACATTGGACCGCACACGTCGCTGTGTACGAGTCCCAAGAGCTCGCTCGCTCTTACTCCGTGTCCAGAAAACGGAGCCTTTGTCATCTTTCCTTTGAGACAGGATTGACAAGTTGCATACGATTGATATTCGAACGGATCCAAATATCCTTCAGTATGTAACTTAGTCAATCTTCTCTCATTGATGTGACCCAGTCTACAATGCCATAAGAAAGTTTTATTAATTTCTGGAGACTTTCTTTTGTGTGTATTCTGGATATTGAAAACCTGCGGTTGGTTTAAAACGTAAATACCGTTGTTTAATGTACCTGACCCAATCAAAACTTGATTAAGGTGAATGTTCACTACATTACTTACAAATGCAAATTCATAAACTTCTTTAGATAATAAAGATACAGATATGATATTACAGGTTGCATTTGGTACATAATAACAACTACGCAAAACCAAAAAGTGTCCATCAGATAATCCCAGGTGATAGTCCCCCACGGCCTCTGCATCCATGCTAGCACCGTTCGCAACTCTGAGGGTCATGTCACCTGCCTTCAAAACTCTACGCTTTCTCAACGCCTGCAAAGAATTACAGATATGAGATCCTGATCCGGTATCCAATACCCAGGATGCAGAGTTTATTGATAGACAGTTTTCAATAACATACACACCTGAAGCTGAAGCTGCAACCTGCTTCAATTCCTGTGTTCTGGCCTTCCAGGCCCTGCAATCACTCTTCCAGTGTCCTTTCTTATGACAAAAGAAGCATTCCTCCTTATCCACAAGCTTCCCCGCTACCTTTGTTGCTTTACCTTTTCCCTTCGTATCCACTTTACCAACACCGCCCCTTGGTTTGGCGGGGGCTTTCTTCTTCTTTCCCTTGGCTTTCGCCTTGGACCTAGAAGAAGATGATCCTCCTACAAACAAAGTGGATGTTTCCCTACCTTTCTGTAGGGTGCCCTCTGCGCTCCTCAGCATGTTGAGGAGCTCTGAAAGTTCAACCTCTTTTTCTTGTAGGTTAAAGTTCAGTATGAACTGGGCGTAAGTGGAAGGAAGGGACTGGAGAACTATATCCGTATATAGCTCACTCTCCAATGTGATCCCTAGGTCAGCGAGCTCCTCAATGTAGCCGATCATCTTTAGCACATGCTCGGCTACTGATGATCCGACGGCCATTCTTGTCGAAAATAACTTTTTCGAAGCTTCGTATCTCGCGATACGTGATTGCTCTCCATACAGTTCTTTTGTATGGAGCAATATGGATTCCATGTCCATATTCTCATGCCTCCTCTGATGTTCGTTGTCCATCGAGGCAAGCAGGAGGCACTTGGCCTTCGCGCTATCAATCTCCCAAGTCTTGCGGATTTCCTTATCCGCGATACTGGAAGTTGGACCAGGGACAGGGGGAGCTTTGGTGGTAAGAAGATACCCCAGCTTGTCATAGGTGATTGCAATCTTGACATTCCTGAGCCAATCTTTGTAGTTTGGCCCTGTCAATTTATTTTTATCTAACAGTAACTTAAGTCCGGTCATGTTGAATGGTCGCTGCAATTAGGAGAGAGAAAAGAAACACTTTAGCATGATGCTCTTGCAAGTTTAGAGTGGTTTTTAGTTTGTCTAAACTGGATGGCTCCCACTGTTTCTCGAATCCCTTCTCAAACCATAAAGAAAAGGATTAGCCGGGATCATTCTCACCGTACAATACTTGCTTAACCGTTCAGCCAGGCCAGTGTCGGTACTTCGAGGGAGGTTTTCCAACGCTTTCGCGAAGTTCCTTAATTAAGTAACCTCTTTTCCCTATGGGCGTAACCCCGCTAACACCTTTCTAGGCACCTACTAGGTTTATAGCATTGATCGTTTAGTGAGAGTTTTCCCGAGGAGTAGCATATACTCACAGTAGGATCGGGATCCAAATATCATCGTGTGATAAAACCGAAGGAATCCTACCAGAATCATCACACTCCAAATGGTATGCAACGCTAGCAAGTTTCAGTGCTTATGAAACTCCCGATGTGGATTTTTGCCCCATGCTCTTATGACCTTGGCGTGAGGTCAAAATGTCATAAGTCACATGTCAAGTTCTTCCCATCATTATCCTGGTTAATTTGAATCCACCCGTACCTACCCTTGACGTAGGCCAAAATGGCAGTACGACTGTCTCAAATCAACGCATTCTATCTATGCAACGGATAAATATCCGGCAGCTACCAATCACTATGCCTTGGCGTGAGGTCAAAATACATAGCTTGAATACTACCGAATATTTAACCGAAATGATGGAGGGCTACGGATGGTTTTGGCGAAACCGTGAACGTAGTGAACTTGATATAATCGATGGAACGAGATAGCTTTTAAAAGGAGTGGTTCAAGCTCCGCGTTTAAAAGTTCAGTTTTGAAAAGAACCGAGTGGTTTTCAAAGTGTTCCAATCGACTTTTACTTGGTTTATTTCTTGCATTAGTTCTTTTAATGCGTCCCATCAATTAATCCTACCATTGCAGAAAACAACCAAAATATGACGTACGCTTATGCCATTCGCATTCGCCACGGGGCCCCGTCATCACCCGTTAGGTTACTTAACTAACGACAGAGCGGGGGCTGGGCTAGCGCGGCTGTAAAACATAAGCAACGCCTAAATAGTTATTTATATATATATATACAGCAATGATAGACATTACAGATCACAGATGAATACATTGGATATACTAGGAATCCGCAATGCGTTCGAGCCTGCAACGCAAAGCGGATTACACGGTCGCGGTGAATAGCCAATACCCCACCCAAGACCCCTACGGGTGCGGCAAACTACCCGCCAAGCACCCGAAGCGAAGCAACCTCCCTCACCACCGTGAGTAGGCCACTCGGCACTTCGAGTACCCGGTAGTTTGTGCACCCCCTCCATGGGTCTACCCTAGGAGCAAAAACAGTAAAAAGAATTATACAATGACGGCAACAACCCCGACCCGGTTGTGCGGCCATACAAAGAATATTATCACATCAATTTACATGTTACAAATGAATGAAAGAAAAACAACGCTCATCTCACATCCACCCCGGCCATTCACCCGCGACAATCCAATCCATTCATATCCACAAACCAATGACAATCACAGATCATGTATAACCCCGACTAATCGTCTTATAGCGATTAGCCGACGTTCAATACATGCAAGCATTACAGATATAACCGATGTAGTTAAAGCGTAGTGAAGTTCCGAAAAATACGGATTTATAGGCCCACAAAAGCAAATTTTAGTTCTGGAAAATCTGGGCATATAATATATATCCTAAAAATCCCAAAATCAACACAGTAAGACACTGCACGAAAAACGATGCAGAGAAGACATCAAACCGCGGCGCTTCCGCGGCACGAGCCTACCTCGTGCGGCGGAAGCGCGGCGGTTTGGATGATTCTCTGTCTCGTTTTTCATGGGTGTTTTTAAAAAACCCTGAGATGAATTTACAAATATAAAGTTTTCTATTTTGAGCAGAAAAAAATTCAACAGAAACTAGGGTTTTTCAAAGTTCGGTTTTTGGATTTTTCGGTTTCGAAACTTCGTTACACTTCACTACCTAGCTAGTTTGAGTTTAGTTAGGCTCTGATACCACTGTAAGTCCACGTTGCCCACCCCGGTACTTGCGGGGAGGCGGAAAACATATTAAAAACGGATTTTTAATGACTTAGGCAACATGGACCAAGCTTGTGAGGATCTTTGCTAAACTAAAACTAGCTAACCCTAACTACAAAGTAGCTAAGTGATGGAAAGGTTATACCTTTGGTCTTTAGTCCTTCTCTCCTTGCTCGTCGGAATGGTAGAAAGGCCTCACCTTGCTTGTCTCCTTCCGTCAAAGAACGATCCACCCGAAAGCCTCGACCTTTGGCTTCAACTCCAAGCTAGGAGTAACTAGAGTGCAAGAAATGCTAAGACTTGAACCCTAGAAGTGAGTAGAGAAGATCAAGTGAAGGTTTTTCTCAAGCTTTTGTTTCTCAACACATGAGAGGGAGAGAGCTTGAGGGAGAGGATGAGCAAGAGAGAGAAAAGATATGATAGAATGAAGAATTAGTGAGCCATTCTCACTAATATGTGTGGATAATTTTAATTAGATAATTAGCTTGAAAATTGTCATGATAAATCATGACATGACCATTATCATTTCAATTTTGCAAAGATCAAAGAGCATCTTCCAAAACAAATGATGATGGTCAAGTAGTCAACAAGGTCAACAAGTCAACGAAGTCAAAATGTCAACAACAACCATGCACAATTTATTAAGCTAATTATCAATTAACTATAATCCACACAAAATCAATAGGGTTAATAAAATGACAATAGTCATTAACCCTAAACAAGGTCCTCTCCCTCAATCTCAAGCAACCGTGCATACGCACCCGCATTCGTGATCCGAGGAACACGAACACAATGAGAAAAACCAATCTCAAATCATATACTAGGATCTGGCTTAAACCAAAGCCCGCTAGTATAAACTGTCCGGACAGCAACCGTGCACAAGTGCGTGGATGCGAACGAACCCTGTCGCAAAACCATGCGACCTCTACTCGTTTTGCCTAAAGGCGAATAGCTCTCTGTGTGGGACTCTAAAGACTCGACACTACGCTGGTAGTGGGTTTAACCACAGACTGCAAGCGGCACTAGCTGTACGTAACGGTCCCCAGGTAGATGTCGATAAGAAGACTGACGAGGTGAACCCCATCTGCACTCCTACTGAGCCTGTATGTGACAATCTCCGTACAGTCCGGTCTGTTCGTCTGATACATCGCATGGCGGGCCTAGGGGGGCGGTGAACGTCAGTCCCCTAATAGCGGTACAAGTCGTGTCGGAGTGAAGCCCAAAACACCCTGAGATAACACTGGAAGCCTACCAGTATATCTCGCTTGCCCTGGCCAGGGACTACTCGTGTAATGGCTCTCCTGGACACAGCGCGATGTCAACCCCCAATACCGGGAGAGACGAATCCTGTCTAACCGTCACTGCCTCCAAGTGCTTCGGGACTGCACCCAAAAACTACCTGTTTGCACGACTCCTCTGAGCCGTGGTAGGGTAGTAATCAAAGTGCAGTGGGAACACACTCGAGGCGAAGTGACAGTGTCAAGTCAGCGGACTAAGCTGTACTCATGTCACCTGGGAACTGATAACTGACGATAGGTATATTACCAACCAACAGTTCCCGACGAGTCCTGTCCAGTGTACTCGTAACCTAACGAGCACCCGCATACTATCCCAAGTACGACGTACTAACGGCTGTGGGACAGACCGTCTCCCACACTGGGATGAGAAGCGCATACGCTAGTCTACTCCGGAGTATCGATGCCCTGTCTCGATAGTCCAACGACCAGGGACCAGTATAAGGATGTGCTTATAGATTACCCAGCTCCCACGAGTGCGAGCGCCATCACAACGCTGGTAATCAAGCAAAGATCCTAAGGGCTCTACTAATATGTATATCTGCAATATGCTAAAAGAAACACATGCACATATTAAAGCAGAGACAAACCAAGTAGCATACTACCATTTCGAGCAAGATTGTATATACAACTGTGAATATCCCAAGCTTCCATTAAGTAATATACAAACTAGTATGATACAGTAATGGCCTCTAGGGCATATACACTAACAAAATTTGGGTGTGCAGGGAAATCTGGAGCAACCCGGGGGATTTTTGAGAGTAGCAAACAATTCTAGGGGCTAAATTAGGGTACTAGGAGACCACCTTGACGAGACGGACCCAACCTGAATAGGGGGACCAGAGGAGGCCGGTTTTTTTTATGATGTGGATGGCCACATGGTGACATGGGGTGTCGGGGTTGGTCCAGTAGCTCAAATACATTATATACAACACCCTAGACTTGTTTGTGCAACTCCTTTTAGCCTGAATCAAAATCTGGAGCACTTTAGTGTGGTTTTTAGCTATGTTTCCGTATTTTGAAATGTTTAGTTTTGATATTTGGATTTGTATTTATTTGTCGCATGTTTGTACATCGACAACAAGGGTTGTTTGGGTGATTTTGTACGCGTATGCTATAGGTTCTAACCTACAAGCAAGGCGTGTGCCGTTTTGGATTTTAGAACTTGATTTTAATAGCGTTGCGATGTGTGTTGTTATTGTAGGTTTCTTCGCTTGGATTCCGAGGCGACGGAGCATGGCGTCATCGACTTCGGTAAGCGAAGACTAAGGTGAGTAGATCTATATCTACCGGGGAAGTCGGGTGCATGGCGTATAGCACCCCCGCAAACTTTTGATGGAAAACCGATTTATAGAATATGGTTAGGAAAACTAGATTAGGAAACTAGGGTTAGAATGAGATAGCTATGAAACCATATTAGAAACTAGAGGATAGTTAGAAATGATATGATGTGGGGGACTAGAGGAGGCCGGTTTTTTTATGATGTGGACGGCCACATGGTGACATGGGGTGTTGGGGTTGGTCCAGTAGCTCAAATACATCATATACAACACCCTAGACTTATTTGTGCAACTCCTTTTGGCCTGAATCAAAATCTGGAGCACTTTAGTATGGTTTTTAGCTATGTTTCCGTATTTTGAAATGTTTAGTTTTGATATTTGGATTTGTATTTGTTTGTCGCATGTTTGTACATCGACAACAAGGGTTGTTTGGGTGATTTTGTATGCGTATGCTATAGGTTCTAACCTACAAGCAAGGCGCGTGCCGTTTTGGATTTTAGAACTTGATTTTAATAGCGTTGCGATGTGTGTTGTTATTGTAGGTTTCTTCGCTTGGATTCCGAGGCGACGGAGTGTGGCGTCATCGACTTCGGTAAGCGAAGACTAAGGTGAGTAGATCTATATCTACCGGGGAAGTCGGGTGGATGGCGTATAGCACCCCCGCAAACTTTTGATGGAAAACCGATTTATAGAATATGGTTAGGAAACCTAGATTAGGAAACTAGGGTTAGAATGAGATAGCTATGAAATCATATTAGAAACTAGAGGATAGTTAGAAGTGATATGTTACTACTGTCATAGGATGACGTCTAGCGATATTACCGTTTAGGGTACTGTAGGACTAGATAGTCGATGTAGATGCGTCATCCGAACCATACCTTTTTCGAAACCAAAGAATCGTATGTATCTTTTAAATGTATAGACTGAGGGATGTTACGGATTTTCAAATGATATCTTTTCCTTAAAAACATCGTAACCCCTATTTTCAAAACTACGATTCACTTCTTTAAAAATCTGATTGTATGGTTCGGTTGTGTTTGTTAGATTAGATACTTCTACTTAGTAGAGATAGCATGTTTATGTAAACTCGACATGACATGAGACATGAATGCAATTAAAGAATACAAGACGGATTTGATGATATGATGAGATGATGATATGATGATATGATGGTATACGGATGCGAGTCGATCGAGATGATTTATACCCTGCCGGTCCCCTGATATGAGATTATTGTGGATGTGACCTGGGACATAGGTATATAGGGTTATATATATATATATAATGTTGTGAATCATGGATGATAGACCATATGTGATATTAGGCCGCACCCTCTTTTGTCGTATAGGATGATTGGATCCCTTTAAGTATAATGCCGCCGTACGATGATTTTCCGTGCGTGATGAGTTTGACTTGATGATTGATCCTTACCCTTGACTAGAGGTTGCCGTACGATGGATTATACCGTACGCGAGGTTGCGAGGCTAGATGCCGATTGATAGATTTCCCGACTCGATCATATTAGATACGTATACCCGTCAGCATTTACATATGCTTTACCTTATGCTGCATTCATGTTATTTCCATTGCATTGCTTATACCTGTACTAATACACTTGCACCATAATCGATGATGCGTATGTTACACGAACACAGATTTTCCGGCTCACACACTTCATCATCGATAATTTCCATGTCACTACACAGTAGGGTTGCTGCATCATGACATATACATTGATACATTCATACTTGCGGATATACATTTGTATATCCATATTTGTGCACACATACATTGGTACATCTATACTTACACATATAAATATTGTACCTACATAGATAACTGGTGTTATTATAAAAATTGGGAACCGCGTGTTATATTTTAAAAAAACTGGAATCATTTTAAAAGAGCGGTTTTCCCTTAATATGTCATATCACTATTCCGCGTTGCATGATACACGATATGCTTACATTCCTATTATATGTCGCACACATCATGCTCTATTATTGTACGCATTGAGATATGCTGTTTTCATGAGATTTCTGGATTTGAGAACCAAGGACATTTTAAAAGAGATTTTGTGTTGTTTCAAAAACCCGGTTTCTCTTGATATGATATTTCAGTGCGTCCACCATGTGTTTTCTCGGTTCTGAGAGTGGCATGTGAAACCCGATTCGAGGAGTCGATGAGGCCGATTGTGGGTACATGGTGGACCCGGTATAGTACCCCGGGGCGAGAACGGATCTGCTGTGTAGCTAGACGGTGAGCCCGGCAGAGGGACTACTACCGACCGGTGATAGTATTTGGGCTCGGCGGATATCCGGAGGATACCGACCAGAGTCGAGAGATGATATGGGCCGATCCAGACTGACAGAGCCCGATATATGAGGATTTACGTGCCGATGCTGGGTACTGTTTTCATTATGTTTTCAAGTGTCGATGCTAGGCACTCAGGTTCCATGATTTTGATGTGTCAGGAGGGACACCGTTGATATATATCCTCATACTTTCATGCACACTCTTTATGATATTTACATGCATGATATTGTTGCGTCAGTGGTTGACGCGTGGACTAGATCCACATATATACATACATACACTGATTCTACTATTGGGGATTATACACATGCTTATAGACATTGATTTATGGGTGGACGAGATTCACATATCTGCATACATTGATTTTTACTGTAGGATGTTATCCGCATGCATATAGGTATTGACTACCTTGTTGGCACATATACAGACCCAGTCATTCTAGATATCATAGTATTACCTTATGATATAGTTGACCTAGGAGTCGTTGTTTATTCGATTTCTACTAGATATATTTCTATTCATGAGTTGGCAACTCACCCCCGTTATGCCACGGTTCTTGCAGCTTGACCGCTTGGATCAGTAGCGGCTTCGCTGGCACACAGTTCCATTTGGGTGTTTTGCATTGGTAGGTGGGACATTTGTATCGTACCCACTCTTGTATTATATTTCATATTGTATCTAGTTAACTCCATCAATCAATCAAAATTAGTGATTTGTATAAGTAATGAGACTTAGTGAGACTGTGGTTGCGAGACTTAGAGCGAGGGGTTTCCGCTACTTGTGAGTTATATGTCTTGCTTTTCTTTATCTTTTGTGGTGAACTTCGCCGTTGGGCGTCGTATATCTATTTATCCTATATTGCGTGGTTGTGATCCGCCGTTTGGCGAAGAGTTAGCTCCCGCTTGGGGATGCCATTATTCTTATTATGTATTTGTGGTTTTGGATCAAAATATACGAAGGAGGTGCTGCAAAAAATTTTAAAAGACGAAACATGTTTTCAAACTAGTAAATTTGACTTGCATCATTCATGCTCCTTTTCTATGCATTAAGAAAACTTGATTTCATATACCTTTATCTCAAAACCTCACCTCCTTTATTTTACTTAAAAGGTTTAGATTTCTGGGTTTCAGCTTACTTGAATTCCGTTACGCCTTTAGACATGGCGTGATTCAAGTGCTGGTCACGAGCTAATATTTCGGGTCGTGACACGGGTTTTATCATAGGAGGTGCAACGTCCAAAGTCCATACTTTGTTGGTGTACATGGACTCCATTTCTGATCTCATGGCTTCCAGCCACTTCACTGAGTCACTACTCATGATAGCTTGCTGAAAACTAGTAGGATCATCATCATCCATGATTCAATCTTCTCTATCACCATCAACAAGAAACTCATAGTATCTTTCCGGTGGGCAAGAAGTTCTACTAGATCTCCGGAGCGGATGAGGTTCTTGAAGTTCTACTGCAACATCAGTTTCAACCAATTCGTCCTGAGCAATTTGTGTCTCTAGAACCTCTTCTAGTTCTACCGCATTGCCATTAGTACCATTTGTAAAAATCTCATTTTCTAAAAATTTGGCATGCTGAGAAACAAACACTTTTTGTTCCTCCTTGTGGTAGAATAGATATCCATATGAATGTTTTGGATATCCCACAAATTGACACATGACCGATCATGTCTCGAGTTTGTCTGGATTCTGCTTTTTAACAAAAGCCGGATAACCCCATATCCTAACTTTTTTAAGAGATGGTCTCTTTCCATACCATATCTCATATGGAGCGGTAGACACGGTCTTGGTTGGAACCCTGTTTAACAGATATATTGTTGTCTCCAATGCATGTCCCCAAAAGGAAAGCGGTAACTCAGCATCACACATCTTAGATCGTACCATATCTAATAGGGTACGATTCCTCCATTCTAACACACCGTTGCGCTGTGGTGTGTAAGGAGGAGTGAGCTGAGAGAGAATCTCATTCTCTTTTAAGAAGTCTGAAAACTTTGTACTCAAATACTCTCCACCTCGATCTGATCGAAGATTCTTGATGCTCAAGCCTGTTTGCTTTTCTACTTCAAGTTTGTACTCATTGAATTTCTCGAAAGTTTCGGATTTATGCTTTAACAAAAACACGTGTCCGAATCTTGAGAAATCATCAGTAAAAGTAGTGAAGTATGAAAAACTGCCTCTTGCATGTGTAGACATTGGCCCGCATACATCACTATGTATAAGAGTTCCACAGATGTTTCTCCGTATCCAGTAAACGGAGTTTTGGTCATTTTACCTTTGATACAAGACTGGCAAGTCGCATAAGATTTATATTCAAAAGGATTCAAATATCCATCTTTATGTAGCTTGTTTAGTCTTGTTTCATTAATATGACCAAGTCTACAATGCCAAAGAAAAGCTTCATTTATATCTGAAAATTTTCTTTTATTAGTATGTTGTATACTGAAAACTGTATGTTGGTTCAGGACGTAAAAACCGTTATTTAGTGTACCATACCCAATCAACTGTTGATTCAAGTTAATGTTCATAACATTATTCTGCAACACAAAATGATATCCTTCATTGTCCAACAAAGAAACGGATATTATATTACATAGCATACTAGGTACATAATAACACGGGTTCAAAACCATAATACAACCCGTAGGCAACCCCAGATGATACTCTCCTACGGATACAGCATGTACATTGGAACCATTTCCAACTTGCAGAGTATGGTCACCAGTCTTCAAAACTCTACTGTTTCTCAATCCCTGTATACAATTGCAGATGTGAGAACAAGAACCGGTATCTAATACCCAAGATGCAGAGTTTATTGAAAAACAGTTTTTAGTTACTAACACACCTGAAGCGGAAGCATCATCATGCTTCTTCTTCTTGAGATCGGCAAGATACACAACACAGTTGCTTTTCCAATGTTCTGACTTGTGGCAGTAAAAACATTCTCCTTTTCCACTTCCCGCGGCCCCAGATTTGTCTTTCCCCTTTGCCTTTTTAACTCCACCTTTCGGTTTGATGGGTTTCTTCTTTTTCTTTCCCTTCGCCTTAGTTTTTGGGACGGAAGAGGAAGATGGCCCAGCAAGCAGAGCGGGAGTTTTCGCTCTCTTAAGCATGCTCTCTGCACTTCTCAATATATTGAGAAGTTCAGGCAATGATTTCTCCAAATCGTTCATATTGAAATTCACTATGAACGGAGCAAAGGCAGGAGGGAGAGACCGCAGAACAATATCTGTATATTGCTCATTATCCATGGTCCATCCCAGTTCCTCAAGTTCTTCTATAAGACCAATCATCTTCAGAACATGTTCTCCGACTGATGTACCAGGGGCCATTCGCATCTGAAATAACTTTTGAGATGCCTCGTATCGTAAAGTCCAAGATTTCTCTTCATACAACTCCTTCGTATGAAGAAATATGGATTGAATATCCATCTTATCATGCTGCTTCTGATGGATACTGTCCATAGAAGCAAGCGCGAGGCATTTGATCGTGTTACAATCAATATCCCATGTTTTTCGGATCTCTCTATCCGAAATAGATGATTTAGGTCCTGGGACGGGTGGGGCTTTGGCAGTGAGGACATATGATACTTTATCATATGTGAGTGCAATGTTCAAGTTCCTCAACCATTCTTTATAATTTGGTCCTGTCAGTTTATTTTTCTCTAAAAGAATCTTAAGTCCCGTCATCGATATCTGCCGTTAGGAGAGAGAAAAGAATACACTCAGCAAAATGCTCTTGCAAAGAATTAGATTGGTTATTATCTTATCTAATCGATATCTCCCACTGCTTTTATCAAATTTTCTTTCAAAACCTGAAAAGAAAACTAGCCAGGATTAATTACATTCTACAGTTTTGCTAACCAGTCAGCCAGGCCAGTGTCGGTACTTTGAGGGAGGTTCCCCGTGCTTTCGCATGGATCTAATTAAAATAAACCTCGTTTTCCCAGAGGTCAAACCCCGTTAACACCTTTCTAGACACCTGCTAGATTATCTAATTGTAAAGTACAAAACTCTCCTGGGAGTAACTCTTACTCATAGCGGGAGCAAGATCCAACTATCATATAGATGGTTATGCAATCTCATTACAAATTTCAACTCTCTAAACTCCTGATATGGTTTTTACCCCTAGCTGCTTATGACCTTGGCTATGGTCAGCATATCATAAGCACTAGTCATGTTCTACCCGTCATTTCGAGATTAACTAGACCCACCCATATGACCCTTGACTATGATCAACATAATCACAAGAATGTCCTAACTGATCGCATCATATGCTTTGTAAGAAGACATCACTTAGCTACCGTACACTACGCCTTGACTATGATCAATATACATAGCACGAATACTAAGTACTCTGCTTCCTAAAATGACGGAGGGTTGTGGATGGTTTTTTAATGAAAACCTTTAACGCTTTGAACTTGATATTGTTGTAGAATCAAAACAATTTAGAAAAGGAGTGGCCTAAGCTCCGCATCTTTTGAAACTTGCATTTTTCATAAAAAGGCCGAGTGGGTTTCAAATCCGATTCTACAATATCTTTAGGTTTCTTTTTCTTTACATTAATCTTATTAATATAGTCCCATCATTTAAGTTCCTAATCCATCACTGAAAAGAAACGAAAATAGAACGTACACTTATGTCATCCGCATTCGCCACAGTGTCCCGTTATGCACCGTTAGGTTACTTAACTAACGGCATAGTGGGGCGGGACTAGCGCGGGTGTAAAACATAAGCAACGTTTATTATATATCATATATATAATAATAATCCATTCGTCTCAGATATTAAGTAATCACATCACAGAATATCAACAGCAGAAGCACATATGAAAATAAAAGGATATCTAGGATGCCCGTATTTTGTATTTAGCCAACAATAGAAAATACGGATTCCACGGTCACGATGAATAGCCAAGCCCACACCCCTAGACCTCTATGAGAGCGAAAAGTGACCCTACCAATTCTAGAGTTTAGGAGACCCGGTCTCGACTCCTCGAGATGGTCTCCCACTGAACCCTAGAACCCGGTCACTTGTGCTCCCCTCCTTGGGTCTATCCTAATGCGGAAAAGTAAATAATATACAATAATGGCGACATCATCCTCAACCCGGAAGTGCCCCAAATGAAAGAATATTACATACATTTTATATTTACATGAATGAAAATAAAAACTCTCATCTCACATAAACCCCCGGCTATTCAATCACGACAATCCTACACATCATATCTCAGCAACACATAATATCATATATCATCAATGTAAGTAAGTATGCGTACCCCGATTGTCATTGATGTATAGCAACGAAATCGGCGATACACCACATACTACACTTACGGTCGCAGAAAAGAAATTGAAAAACTACAACAATTGGAATCATAACTGCCCTTAGACATCATAAACCTGGGATATCACATTTCAAAGATTTCATGTCCAACAATATAAAGCTCACATTTAGGTCTCATCCATGAAAACACTTTTCAAATTAAGTCGGATAATTCAACAATATTTTTGATTAAACCCGAGACCGAAATGCTAGATTTACATGCAACAAACAAATTTGTAGATTCCAATTATTGTATCACATTCTCAAATACTAGGCACAGTTAAAACATTCGATCGAACAATCAATCACCCAAAATATTCTCAGAAAGCTCAACACTTAAGCAATATTAAAATACACCAGAGACTGCTACAAGCTCATATGGGCCTATACAAGAAGGCACAGTCCACGCCACACTAACGATGCCGCGGAACCGCCGCAAAATAACATTTAGGCCGCGGTTCCGCGGTCGTTAGGTCGAGTTAGGGCTTCGTTCTTCCTGTGGGCCCATACAAATCCATGCACGGTTTTCTGAGTATTTTTAATGTGAAAAAATCCAACTTTTTGAAAAATTTCCAAAGAGAAAGGTTCGGGTGACACGTTTCGTTCGTTCGAAGTTTTTAACGTCGTCTAGGTTACTCTAAAGCTCTAGCTTGGCTCTGATACCATTGTTGGTCAAGCAGCCACCCCATCCAATGGAGTCGCCGTCGCACCAACGGGTCCCTCAGCAGCTACTTTTTACGCATACCCCCTCGCGAGGACAATAACCCGCCGGAACAACTTTCGGTCTCGGGACACCCTGGGGGTAAGAGCCTATGCTTCGCCACACTGTCACACAGTGAGAAACCCCATAGGTCGACATCCAATACCTAGTAGCTCTAATACCATTGTTGGGTTTACCTAGGACCTAATCAAGAGTTTGGAAGTATCACACAAGCCACAATTAAAATTTTAAAGGTGCTAAGTAAATTAACCATGGATCTTTAACTAGAATTTTAGGGTAACAATGAACTAGTATCATATACAAATGAGAATCTATCACTAAGTGTAGAGATTACAACCTTTGTAGACCTCACTTGGTGACTCTTTGGACCTTTGAGAGTTTGGATCAGATAGCTAGAGTCCTTCTTCGTCCACGATGATCCACCCGAAGTCCCTTTGCCCAAAGCTCCTTGCTTTACTTGATTTGTGAAAGAAGTATAGCAAACACCCTACACAAATGGGCTAGATGTGTGTGATGGGGTGGTTTGTATTCTATAATCAAAACCCTTTCTTTTTATCAACCTCACTCAAGAGAAAAATCAAGAGAGCTTGGAGGAAGAAGAAGATAATAGTGGCTAAACTTGAGCTCAAAGGATAATGATATGATGAATGAAATAAGTGAGAATGAATAATCATTATTAATCCTTCTCACTTCAAACCATGGTTAACTAATATCTAGATATTATTGTGTTGAGTTAAAGTCCAAATGAAATTTAAACCATGGTTTGAATTAGGTCAAAGAATAGTCAAGTCTGGATAATTATCAACCATGATTTAATTTTCATTTCCTTTTTCTTTTTCTCAAAACAAATATATATCTATATATATAAATGAACCATGTGAGTCTTGCATTGCCACCATTTGTGTATCAACAACCATGATACAATGTATGTATGTATGTATCCATGCACATCATCATGTGCATACATGCATGCATACATCATCAAAGAAAAGGTTTTAATAAAGAATTAATCTAAAAGTCAAATTTTAAATCAACACTTGATTTAGCAAACCGGTCATATCATATACGACCCGACCAATAGAAAAACGCCCGATTAATATACGTTATCACATATACGTATTTAATCGGGTCCCCGCGCATATCTCATATGCACACCACATCTTTTTGCCTGAGCCAGGAAACTTCATTGTGGGACTCTAAGACTCGTCATTACGCCGGCTGTAGGTGATGATCATATCAAACACCCACAAGCCACAAGAGGTCAGCTAAACATAACGGCCACCCAGGTATTGAGCGATCTGAAGAAAACCAGCGAAGCTGTCAAGACTCCCGTCGAGCCAACTGGCAGCACTTACCGTACAGTCTGATCTCTTCGTCAGATATGTTGCATATCGAGTCTAGGGATGGAATCGTCGACCCCAACAACTCAATAAGTCATGCCGATGTATGGCTCATAACAAATTGAGAAACTACTGATAACACGTATCAGTAAATATCAGCAGCCCTGGCCAGGAACTTCCTGTTATAGCCAATCGAGCATAGCACAACATCAACCCCCAATACCGGGAGAGACGAAACCCCTCCTATCGCTCATTGCCTCCATGTTCCTCGGGACTGTACCCAAAATCCACCTGTTTGCATGACTCAGTAGAGCCGTGGTAGGGCGGAGATCAAAGTACAGTGTGAGGACACACAAGACTCTATGACGATCTTGGATCTACAGACTAACCTGTACCAGTGTCACCTGAGAACTGCTATCTGACGATAGATATAATTCCACATAGGAGTTCTCGGCGAGTTCGTTCAGTGTACCCAGTCTCCACTGAGCACCCGCATACAATCTTAGGTGTCATCACACCAGATGGATATGGGATCATCCATCGCCCATCATATGGGACAAGAATGGTTTACGCTAGTCTACTCTGGAATATCGATGCATCGTCTCGATATACCCACGACTATGAACTGTTAAAGGATATACTTATATACTACAGGTGTCCCACTAGTATGATCTGCATCATAGTCCGAGTAGTCAAGCAAATATCCTATGGGCTTTACCAACATGTATCAAATGAGTAAGATGCATGATCAAATGAACATGTCAATATAAAGTAAACCGGATAGCATACTATCATGTCGAGCAAGAAAGTCATCTATATACATATATACATGTCCAAGCATCCACTATACATATAATGGCCTCTAGGGCATACATATATCTAACAGGTCCATGCTCGTACTCATTGGGATGTTGCGACGGCTACGGTTGTGCCCGTCTAAGTCTTGTTCGTGCATATGTGATAGGAATGGCTGGTATGGACACATGTGGTGGAGACACTGGTGGTGCAGGCATAGGTAGTGCAGGAATGGCTGGTGCAGGGATGAGTGGTGCAGGCATGGCCGGTGGACGTGTGAATCTGTGTCTCGTCATCACAATCCTGATGAAGGACTTGATGTTCATAAAGCAGCTCGCTGAGTCCCGGGTGCCACTAATCCCCTCATCAGCTATATCCTCTAACGCGTAAATGGTTTGGATCTATATTGATGATAAATAAGATAATGAATTTAATAAAAATAAGATTATAGTTTTATAAGATTTGATATAAAGTTACCAAATCTCTCTCTATCTGTAACATTTCAGAAATATATAATATTATTTTTCGAATTTAAATAGTAAAATAATAAATTTCACGAAAACTATTCGAGTACGAATTTGGGGTTTTCGTAGAATGGTATAATTATATACCAATATTTGGAAAATATTTGGATATTAAAATGAATTATTAATTATAAAGGCATTTATTGGATTTGGACATTTTATAAATAATTATGCAATAATTATATGCAAGTTTATGCTAAACTTGATTAGTGCACTACTAATCATGCATTAAGCCAAATCCATCCTTGTTAATAGCCATGGCTAGTGCACCTTGACACATTTCATTTTTCATGCATGGCTTCATGTGTATTTGTTGATATTTGGGTTTTTAAAGAAAAAGAAAAAGAAAAGATATTTGTTGAGAGGGGACATGGAAGCATGGGCATGAGAGAGAGAGGGATGGCTCCTACAACCATGGCGTTATTTCTTCTTCATTTCATTTTCTTCAACTCCTTCATCTTCCTTTTTCACCTCGTCCTCTACATCCACTACCACCTCCAAAACACCACTCAAATCTTACAAAACCTCACCTCACCTTCACAAAAATTGTGCACAACCTCATCCTACACCCTTTGGTGAGCTCAAGTTTGGATTTTGAGCACTTTGAACCATCTTGGAATTTTCTTCAGTTGCTCCAAAAGGTAAATCCCTCACTTTCCTTCTTTTTATCAAGTTTCTTAACCTCCTAGTTATGTTTAGAGTTCAATTAAGTTAGATTAGTCATCTTGGAAAATTCAAGGATGATTGTTAGTAGAGAATTTGAGTTGTAGAGATGTAATTGAGGTTTAGTTAGTGACCCTCAAGCCCTTAGTGATGATAATTCTGGATAAACTTGAGACTAGAACCCCAAAACACGAACTTAGAACTTGTCACGACCCGAAAGTACGGAACATGACAGGCACTTAAACTACGAAACGTCTCGAGGCGTACGTAATCTAAGTAAGCCGAAAACCCAGAAAACCAAACCAAGAAAGTAATAGTGTGAAGGAAAAACCAATTTAAATCAAATAGTTTGCAACATGCGCCAAAATGTGCATTTTAAAATCACAAGTCTTTTCTAAAAATTTCGGCAGAGTTTTCTTTGTAAAAACTGACCCCAAATGGATACAAAACCTGATAAAACATATATATATATATATATAATGAAAAATGCATCCCCAAGTGGGAGCTAGCTCTTCGTCAATCGACGGTCACAACCACGTAAGCAATATAATATACAACGCCTAAAGGCGAGGATCACAATAAAAAAGGAAACTCAAAACAGCATGAAATCCATAGAATACAACGCAGGACTCTAAGGTCGAAAGAATAAACAACACTGGTCTCTATCTCTGAAATAATACATGTTTGGTTGATGGAACTTCTAGATACAACTGAATAATAATATACAAGATATAATGATGGATACGATACAAATAAACCCACCTACTAGCAAATCACCCGAAAAGATGCAGTGCCAGCAAAGCCGTAATGAAACCTGCAAGAAACTGTGGCACAACGGGGGTGAGTTGCCAACTCGTGAGTAGAAAAACATCTATGAACAGGAATCGCATGTATGACGCAATCCTAGGTCATACGATCATAATATATAACCAGCAGCCTAAAACAATGGCTAGGGTATACCTCTAGACAACGGTAATACCAAGTGCTCGTGTCAGTGCCTCAGATAGCAATGTATCATATGGATGATATATGAATACATGAAAACAGAATACATGTACTAAAGAAACCGCTTTCATAAATTAGTGAGATTTCTGTATTTTTAAAAGAGGTATCATAAATGAAACCAGCATAAACAGTGTCTAGTATCGACACAAACATAAATCTCAATGTCTCAAAATCTCAGGCTCCGGCTATCCGGACTGGCCTGTATCATCAAATATCAGTACCTCAATATCTCGAAATCTCAATGTCTCAATCTCAATATCTAGGGCGCCGTCAGTCCAGACCGGCCCCTACCATCCATCTCAAGACTATGACGGTATCCTCCGGATATCCGACGCGTCGGGTAAAATCACCGGTCGGTAGTGCTCCCCTGCCAGGCTCAACGCCATCATCTGCGATCCTCTTGCCCCGGGGTACCGCACCGGGTCCACCATGTACCCGAAACGGTTCCTCCACTCCTCGAACTCGGGTCTCGAAATCCATCAGCAAACTCATGGTGGACGACTCATACGTCATGGGAAAACCGCACTTTTTATTTAAAAGAGAGAGAAGAAGTTTATTTATGTCGTTTTGCGGTTTTCCTCCAAATCCAAGAAATCTTATGAAATCCGAATCCAAATCATCAATAGCACGTAAAACCATGAATATAGGCATGAAAATCTATGAATGCGGCATAACAATGAATAACAGTATGCATGAAGTAACAAATAATAACTACAATGTCTAAACTGGCATATAAGGCAGGTACACTAATATCATTTCAAACTACTAACTAACAAGCTAAGTCAAGCAATAATATTTTCTAAGGTGTACGTGACATGGAAATTACCGATGAAGACGTGTGTGAGCAGGCAAGTAAGTGTACGTGGTACATACGCATCATCGGTAATGGTGCTGGTGTCCTAACAGCATAATATCAACAGTGCAATATGAAATAGCAATGTAAGTATGCGATGAGGGGCGAACAGCAATAATGAACGGGAGCTAAATACTAGACACAACGGTAACTAATCTGCATTTAATATAATATGAGTTCTACAGTGGTGCCAATTGAAATAACACGAATCACGGTGTTTTGATAATAAGGGTTACGGTGTTTTAAAGAAAAGATAAGTCCTTTGAAATATCCGTAGAATCCCTTGACCTGTCCTTTAAAATACCCGCGATTCGTTAGTTTTGAAATAGGTAGGAGTCTAATCTAGTCTAACAATTACACTAAACTATACGGATAAACTAACAAGCTGAACTAAATGTAAGGAAACCGCCTAACATTTGAGTCGATACATATACATACCTGTATATATATAGTCGGTGATCCCGCCTCAATAATATCATATCCGATACCATATCTATAATCAGACATCCCAAGTCAAGTGTGCAGATCAATCATCAATATATAGCTCGTACATAAATCCGTCGTACGACATCCCCAATCTGGGTACAGGTCAATATCACATTATTCATCTGGTATCCTCTTTATCCAAGATCATAATCTGGGTACTGATCTACGTCTAGTACGATACTAATATCATCAATATAGTCATGATCTGACTGCTGATCTACAGCCTCATACATACCGATATCATCATCATATATCGTCATAAAGGGGTATACATCGCCTAATGCGACCTATTATAAATATCTTAATATATCTTATCCTATCTCATATCACGATCACATGTCAACCATTTTATATATATATATCACTATTCACATGGCATCGTCATCCAAAGATCCGCTATAACATCATGACGTATCTCAAGTACGAATCATACCATATCACCGATCTCACGGTCTCAACTCAAATCTCATCGACTCATCTCAATCCCAAGTATCATCCTTAATCCGTATATGAACACATAGTCCCATACCCATGTGAACACATAACTATACAATCCCAAGTAAGCACATATGAAAGAAGGGTGTATGCAAGTATGGGTGTGTGTGTATTTGTGGTGCGACCACTACTCTAGGGTTTCGCGACACCAAATCAATCCAAACGCACCAAATATCCATATTTATCATCAATAATTTCCAATAATATATAATCAATATATGTGTGTATACGTATTCGTATACATCACCACGAACTGCGGGGGTGCTATACGCCATCCACCCGACTTCTCCCCGTAGATATAAATCTACTCACCTTGCTTCTCGTGTGCCAATGCCGATGTCGCCATCTTCGTCTTCATCGCCTCGTCGCCACGTGGGGTACCTACAAGGACATCACAAACGCTAAAGCACATGAAAATTACATCGGAAACCAAAACGTCACACGCTACGCCTATAGGTAAAAACTTATAGCCTCGCATGCAAACACGACCAATAACCCTTTGTCGTTGACGTTCAAACGCCACCCGACAGTAACGAATCATCAAATACTAAAATCCATGCTAAAACAAGTCATAAATCATGCGCCAACACAAGAAAACTAGACCAGATTTTACCCTAAATGGAATCAGACAAAATTACACATGCCAGGGGTCAAGTTACAGGGTATAAGGCTACAGAACAAAAACGAACACCAGAACCCCTGCTCTGGCCGCAATATGCGGCCGGGGGGATTAAATCCGTGGCCAGAAGAATAAGGTGGGGGCTAGGGTTTTGTGTGGTGGTTCTAGGGTGCCTGCACATCATACTGTCAACTCAATTTTATTTTAGGGGCCTCGAGGTGATAGCAGATTCCCAAATACACTCCCAGATTCACAGTTTTCCCTGATATCGTCTCATAAATCCGTATTTTGTTTCTACTTCCAGGTTTGGGTCCAAAATAACATCACTAACATGGTTCTAAGATCACTACAAGCCTCAATTTCACCTTTGATTTCATATCAAACCCTAAACCCTAACTTGAATTTTCAAAAGTCCTCAAAACGACATATTATCGACATGAAACAAGTATGGATGCAATAAGAATTGAAATACTATGCTAGGGGTGCAGAAATTACCTCCTTTGGGAACTCAAGAAAATTCTTGAGTTGCACAAAGTCCTCCAAATCCATTCTTTCTAGGTTCAATGTGTAGCTAGCGAGCTCGGGAACAATATTTGTGAAGTGGGAATGGGGTTTTGGGGTAGTATTCATGGTAGATCTAGGGTTGAAGAGGGGGAGGAAGAAGAGGGAGAGGCTGCAGCAGCAAGGGGATAGGGAGAGGAGAGAGAATGAGAAGGGGAAAATGATGGGGGATGGTTGAAAATAAAGGGTTGACCTAATCTTCTCTCTTTCATAATCATTCCTTACCTTTTTCTTTTCTTTTCTTTTCTTTTATTCCTTCTCCTCACAATGGTAACCTTAGGCCACCGTCTACCCACAACATTCAAGAAAATGTAACAAGTGCTGAAAAATGATATGTGCATATTTTTGCACAAAAATGCTAAAAATCCAATTAGCGATTTTTAATCGCAATTAGCACTAAATTAGCATATAACTAACCATAAAAACTTTAAAATGGAAAAATTCCACAAAATACCTTATTTTTGAATTTTCCATATTTTTCCCAAAATTTTCCCCATTTATCGGTATTTAATTATACCGAATATTAAAATATTCATTAAAAATTAATATTTAATTATAAAAATTCCCAAAAATAATATTTTATTTTTTTTAAATGTTACAATCTTCCACCCTTAAAGAAATTCGGTCCCCGAATTTAAATTTAAACGCCCAAATTCTAAAACATTTCAAATGAAAGTCCATGTCGTCGGGGCTCCGAAATCATCAATACATAAAACGCATCATAGCGCAATGCGTGGGCATGAGTAGTGAGCAGATAACTCAAAATCGAAACTCCGTCAAGCGTCCCGCAATCATCGGAGTCAAGGTGAAGACACTGTTGCCAAATCCAAAGCAAAACCAATATGATATAAATCAGAACTATACATGTAAATATCAATCTATACTTGTAAATATCTGAAGGAAATGCATGCCAAATCTTTTAAAGTCGCTGTACAATGCGCATAACACTGCACAATGGCAGACGTCTATCGTAAGAAAATAACCATATGCGTATATATCTTTTGTTTAATATGTACGTTCTGCCGTTTTTGAAAACAATTTAGAAGGGTTCCTTGTTTTAAACGTTTCGTGTCATATCAGACACGTAGGTAAATACTGAGGCTATAGCTCGCTTTTGGAAATCCCTTCGATAACTATCAATGCATGCAAAATATACTCAGGTACTATCCTCTGACTAGTCCTGCTCAGTACGAAAACAATAATTAACATCATAAAAATGTACTGCTCCATAAAGAATCAATCCCAAAATGTGCATAGGAATACTACGTGCGTGTGGTGCGTACGGAAATCAAATCCAAATATGAGCTACACCTGCGCAGAGAAACATATCTAAGTGCATCGGGTGTGCACGAAGTATCTGTCATAGGCAACATGTGTGCCTGACAGCAAAATCATGTGCATCTAACATGCACGAAGAATCTCGATTTAGTGAGTCTAGTGTGCACCAAAATCGTATCTCATAACATGCGACCAACATGCGCGAAAATCCAAATCAGGTGCATCCATCGTGCACGAAATCATGAAATCCAATATCAAGCGCTGAACATGCGCAAAATCCAATCAGGTGCACAAGGTGCATAAAACAAATATCGAGTATCACCATCGAAATCGAAGTCCAGTGCATCTAAGTGCACAAAAAGCGAATCACTGCACTGCAAGCATATATGAACTATACCGAGTGCAAAATCAAATCATGTGCGTACATATGCACAGAATCAACTCAACTGTATGAAACCAATGAAATCATAAACATGAGAAACCAAGGCACGAAAACGATATGAAGTGTAACAACTGTGCAAAATCGTAAATACTCAATAGGTGCAACCATGGTACATGAAAACAAATATCATGAAACTCAATCATCAAAATCAATCAAGTGAATAAATCTCCCAAAACATCGAAATCAAGTATGGCGGAATAGTCCCGCTCAAGTACATCCTCCAAGAATCTCTGGCCAAATGTCGTTGTCACTCAAAGCATGTCTCGTCGACGATCCTGAACTCTGGCCTGCTAGTTTGCGTAACATGACCACTCCTGGGTCCAAGTCTTCTCGTAATTCATCCTAGTAAGGTCCTGTCGAGATCTCTCCCAAATCTCGTCTCTGTCGAACTGTCCGGAAGTCATCGTCCTTTACTATATCTGTTTCTTGTCCCAGAACGGCTGCATACTCATCGCGACTCCTTCTAGAAGGTATATCCATGTACAATGCCTCAGCATGCGTATCGCATCTCTGATGTCGGTGGAGTGGAACGTCGTCTCATCAAGATCTCGTACGAACCTCTTACTCCATTTTTCTCTACTGTCGACTGCTTCGGACTCGTCTCGTCGTGGCTGCATGGACTGAGCTCCAATGGCTATCCTCGTATCTGGAGTCTCCCAAGCAATGCATCCCATCGCATAGCATCCGAATGAAGTCGAACCATTTGATCGATTCGTCAAAACCTCATAATCCCCCAAGAGCTCAACATCTTAGGTGCAGTTTAACAGTATCGAGTACATACCACAGCATCGATGGTCTAGCCGTAGAAGGGCAAACCCAAGCCTCACTAATGGCACCGCGGAACTGCCGCAAACCCTAAGGTTCAAAGGCTTTCACACGGTCATTAAGTCGAGTTAGGGTTTCATTCTTCTAGAGGGTCCATAGGATTGCCTTCATGTCTTTCTGAATACTTTAAACTTGGAATAATAGGCTTCTGACATTCGATCGTCTCTGTCGACTCTCAACGTCTCCGCGTGAAGTCATCTCTAGCTGGAATCATCTATCTGATGACCTCGCATCGGGGTAGCGAACGAATTACATTTCCTAATCATTCATCCTCGGTGACTAGCGACCTTCTATCATCTCTTAGTACAACTCGTACTACAGTAGCTCCAACATCTGGGGCGATATCTCGTCGTTCGCTGCAATAACTGGCTCACACGTCTGCACGCTGAACAGTACCTCGATCATCATGAATAAGCCATACACCAACGGTCATTACAATCTGGTTGGGCTCTGTCAGTGGCCCAATTCTCTGGTGCCGATCAGCACATCCGAGTAATCTCATACAGCGATCCACCAAACGCTCTGAAAGGTTAGCCTAGCACCACATGAAGGGTTTGGGAGCATCACATGAACCAAAAGTGGAGTCTTTAGGGTACTAAGTTAACTAACAAAGAATCGTTCCTAGAATCGATTAGGGTTTCAAATTCTTCACATCATCATATGAAAGAAATGCTAGGGTTTAGAGAGTACAACCTTTGTAGCTCCCTACGCTAGACTCCTCGGCTACTTAGGGTTTGAAAGAACTCCGCTTGAACTCCTCGAGGTCACCGATGATCCACCCGGAGTCCGCTTTGTCCAAGCTTGCGACTTTATCCGATCATGGGAACGAAATCAAGTTAACACTCTAAACAAGTGGGCTAAACTTGTGTAGAATGGTGTTGTGGTTCTCTTTCTCACTTCAAAATCCTAACTTGATGATTATATTGCTCACTACAAAAATCTAGTGAGCAAAATGAGAGAGGAAGAAGAAGATGATGGCTATATTTTTCAAGAGAAGAAAAACCTCTAGTTGAAAAATAGAAAATATATCTTTATATATTTTTTTATCTCTCATCTCAAACCATAGTTGAATCATTATTCAACTTGAGTTAAAACCCAAAAGGAAAAGTAATCCATGGTTAAATGGTGGGTGAGCATGGTTAGGTCAAGAAGAGTGTAGAAAGCTTCCATGAATTATCCTTTCCTTTTCTTTTGTTTTAAATCAAATTCAATAATATCTATATATAAACTAAACCATGGTGTGAGTCTTATATTGCCACCATTTTCTTTGTATAATCAACCATGATAGATGATGTATGTATGTATGTATACACATCCATATGTGGATGAAACTAGAAAGAAAGAAAAACATACATGCATTCATACATCCATCCAACACAAGAAAGGATTTCTAGTGAGAAACTAATGGTTAAATGATAAATCAACACTTGATTTATAAATCCGGTCATATCACATATGACCCCTACCAAAAGCAAGCCGCCCGATCAATATACGGTATCCTATACGCGCATTTTAATCGGGTACATGCGCATATCGCATATGCGTACCACAACGTTTCGCCTGGACTAGGAAACTCCATTGTGGTACTCTAAGACTCGTCAATACGCCGGCAGTGGGTGATGATCATATCAAGCACCCCCAAGCCGCAAGCGGTCAGCTAAACGTAACGGCCACCCGGGTATTGAGCGATCAGAAGAGAACAAGCGAACCTACTACAACTCCTGTCGAGCCGATCGGCAACACTTCCCGTACAGTCCGGTCTCCTCGTCTGATTTGTCGCATATCAAGTCTAGGGGTGGTAAACGTCAGACCCCAATAACCGATAAGTCGTGCCGATGTGAGGCTCAGAACGGGTCGAGAAACTACTGGTAACACTTACCAGCAAATCTCTGAAACAGCCCTGGCCAGGGACTTCCCTGTTACGGCCAATCGAGCACAGTACAACATCAACCCCCAATACCGGGAGAGACGAAACCCCTCCTATCGCTCATTGCCTCCATGTGACTCGGGACTGTACCTAAAAACCACCGTTTTGCACGCCCTCATGGACGTGGTAAGGTGGAGATCAATGCACAGTGGGAATCACACAAGACTCTATGACGATCTCGGGTCTACAGACTAACCTGTACAAGTGTCACCTGAGAACTGCCATCTGACGTGAGGTATAATACCATCTGGGAGTTCTCGGCGAGTCCGTCCAGTGTACCCTGTCTCCACTGAGCACCCGTATACCATCTCTGATGTCAAACACCAATGGATATGGGATCATCCATCGCCCATCTCATGGGTCGAGAAGTGTATACGCTAGTCTACACTGGTATATCGATGCCCCGTCTCGATACACCCACGACTAGGGACCTTGAAGGATGTACTTATGGACTACCATGTCCCCACTAGTATGATCTGCATCATAGTCCAGGTAGTCAAGTACACATCCTAAAGGTTTTACCAACATGTAACTATAAAACAGTTTAAAAAGACTAGTATACATGTTAAGATAAAGAGCAACCAGATAGCATACTATCATATCGAGCAAGAAAGTCATCTCTATATATGTCCAAGCATCCAATATAATATACATCATCTGTACAATACTGGCCTCTAGGGCATACATACAACTAACAATCTCCCACTTGCACTAGGGCCAGCTGCTGTAATATCGCATACCGAGCATCCCGAAGAGTCTCTCAAACTGTATCTGGGGAATGGCCTTCGTGAGTGGATCCGTCGTGTTGTTCTTCGTGTCAACCTCCTGACCTCGATCTCCCGGCGATCAACTATCTCCCGGATCAGGTGATACCGCCTCAGAATATGCCTGGATCGCTGATGGGACCTGGGTTCCTTGGCCAAAGCCACCGCTCCATTGTTATCGCAATACAAAGGTATTGGATGCTCAATGGATGGAACCACTCCAAGTTCAGTAATGAACTTCTTGATCCAGACAGCCTTTTTGGCAGCATCGTTGGCAGCGATGTATTCAACCTCCATCGTCGAGTCTGCCACGGTTTCCTGCTTGGAACTCTTCCAGCTAACCGCCCCTCCGTAAAGGGTAAAGACAAATCCCGACTGCGACTTAGAGTCGTTCTTATCACTCTGGAAGCTCGAATCGGTAAAGGTCTCCACTTGGAGTTCTCCATTACCATACACCAAGAGCATCTCTTTAGTCCTTCGCAAGTACTTGAGAATGCTCTTCACAGCTGTCCAGTGACTCTCTCCAGGATCAGCTTGATACCTGCTCACTACACTTAGTGAGTATGCTACATCGGGTCTGGTACATAGCATCGCATACATGATAGAGCCTACAGCCGAAGCATAGGGTATCCCTTGCATGCGAGCTCTCTCCAAATCAGTCTTGGGAGACATCTCTTTGGAGAGAGTGACTCCAGAGATCGTGGGCAAGTTCCCACACTTGGATTCTTCCATACTAAACCTCTTTAGTATGGTGTCAATGTACCTGGACTGGGACAATCCCAATATCCATTTGGATCTATCTCTATAGATCCTGATTCCCAATATGCAGGAGGGATCACCAAGATCTTTCATTGAGAATCGTTGTGATAAGAAGAGCTTGACCGATTGCAGCATAGGAATGTCATTTCCTATCAAGAGTATGTCGTCCACGTACAATACGAGGAAGACAACCTTACTCTCTGCTATCTTTTTGTAAATACAAGGTTCATCTACGTTTTTGACGAAATCAAACTCTTTGATAACGACGTCAAAGCAGATATTCCAACTCCGCAATGCTTGCTTTAATCCATAAATGGATTTAAGCAGCTTGCACACCTTCCCGCTGCTCCCACTATCTACGAAGCCCTCTGGCTGAGTCATGTACACGCACTCTTCTAAATCACCGTTTAGAAAGGTGGTCTTAACATACATTTGCCAGATTTCGTAATCATGATATGCAGCGATGGCAAGCATGATCCGGATGGATTTAAGCATAGCCACTGGAGAAAAGGTCTCGTCATAGTCCACACCTGGTCTTTGACGAAAACCCTTTGCTACAAGTCTAGCTTTGAAAGTCTCCACTTTCCCATCCACACCAAGTTTTTTCTTGAAGATCCACCTGCTCCAAATGGGTTTTACCCCTTCAGGAGCATCTTCCAAAGTCCATACTTTGTTGGTGTACATGGATTCCATCTCGGACCGCATAGCATCCAGCCATTTCACTGAGTCCCCACTCGTGATGGCCTGCTCGAAGCTAGTTGGATCATCATCCTCCATGATGCAATCCTCGCTTCTACCATCCATGAGAAAACCGTAGTATCTCTCAGGTTGGCGAGGAACCCTACTAGATCGGCGGAGAGGCTGAGGTTCATTGGGAACTACTAAATCCTCTGGTTCAACCAAATCTTCTGTCGTAGTCTGTATTGCTGGAACCTCTTCCAGTTCTACCTCCTTGCCACTAATCTCTTTTTCAAGAAATTCCTTTTCTAAAAAGGTGTCATGTCGAGAAACGAACACCTTTTGTTCCTCGGTGAGGTAGAAGATATACCCGTGTGAATGTTTGGGATATCCAATAAACTTACACATAATGGACCTTGCCGCGAGTTTGTCCGGATTCTGCGTTTTTACATATGCCGGACAACCCCATATCTTAACATAGTTAAGACATGGTCTCTTTCCTTTCCATATCTCATATGGAGTGGTTGGCATGGATTTGGTGGGAACCATATTCAATAGGTCTGCAGCTATTTCCAGTGCATACCCCGAGAAGGAAATAGGTAACTCAGCTGTGCTCATCATAGAGCGCACCATATCTAATAGGGTGTGGTTCCTTCGTTCCGATACACCGTTGTGCTGTGGTGTATATGGAGGAGTCAGCTGAGAGAGAATCCCATTCTCTTTTAGGAAGTCAAGGAATTCACTGCTCAAGTATTCACCTCCTCGATCAGATCGAAGGACTTTAATACTTTTTCCGGTTTGGTTCTCGACTTCTTGTTTATATTCTCTAAATTTCTCAAAAGCTTCTGATTTGTGTTTCATCAGGAACACATATCCGAATCTAGAGAGATTGTCAGTGAATGTAATGAAGTACGAAGAACCATCCCCGGCATGTGTAGACATTGGACCACATACATCACTATGCACTAGTCCCAAGAGTTCCGTAACTCTTTCTCCGTGTCCCGTAAATGGAGTTTTGGTCATCTTTCCTTTGAGACATGACTGGCAAGTATCATAAGATGATAATTCAAACGGATTCAAATATCCATCCTTATGCAACTTAGCTAGTCGTGTCGCATTGATGTGACCCAGTCTACAATGCCACAAGAAGGATTCGTTCAATTCTGAACTCTTCCTCTTGTGTGTGTTTGTTATACTTAGAACTGTTGATTGATTTAGAACATAAATGCCATTGCACAACGTGCCTGATCCAACCAACTTTTGGTTACGGAAAATGTTCATAACATTATCCTGTAATACAAAATTATATCCCTCTTTAGTCAACAAAGAAACCGATATAATGTTGCATATCAGGTTCGGCATGTAATAGCATTCGTTCAGAATCAATGTATTACCAGTTGGTAATACAAGGTGATATTCCCCGACAGTCTTAGCTGCAACAATTGCACCATTTCCAACTCTTATGTCTTTATCACCTTCTCCAAGTTCTCTACCTTTTCTAAGCCCATGTAACTGATTACATATATGGGATCCTAACCCGGTATCTAATACCCAGGACGTAGGGCAAATGGAGAAACAGTTCTCTGTAACGAACACACCCGAAGAAAATGCATCAACATGTACTTTCTTCATTCGGGTGGCATGGGAATCCTGGTATTCCCCTATGTCCTGTTCAGTCCTATAACTCTTATAAGAAAGAACGGAACCAACGTTCCCCAGCACAGTATAACATGCGGGTTCGGTCAATACATCCATATTATTATCTTGATTATGGCATGACATGGTCGGTACCTGGAGAGAGAGAGAAGAAAACACTTTAGCGTATGCTCTTGCAAGATCAGATTGGTTATTATCTTATCTAATCAGGATGGCTCCCACTGGTTTTTATCAAATCTTCCTTCAAACCCTAAAAGGAAAGACTAGCCGGGATTAATCACACCCTACAACTTCGCCAATCTTTCAGCCAGGCCAGTGTCGGTACTTTGAGGGAGGTTCCCCGTGCTTTCGCACGGACCTAATTAAAGTAAACCTCGTTTTCCCAGAGGCGTAACCCCGTTGACACCTTTCTAGACACCTACTTGATCGACTAATTGTAATGTGTAAAACTCTCCCAGGAGTAACTCTTACTCGCAGTGGGTATCGGGATCCAACTATCTCATAGAAGGTATGCAATCTTATTGCAAATTTCAACACTTGAAATTCCCGATAAAATTTTGCCCCTAGCATCCTATGACCTTGACGCAGGCCAACAAACCATAGTGCGCTAGTCAAGTTCAACCCGTCATTTCTTGATTGAATTAACCCACCCGTACGACCCTTGACGCAGGCCAACAAAGTCGCACGACTACCCTAATCCAATCTGCATCACATGCATTAACAGATAAATACTAGTTAGCTACCGCACACTACGCCTTGACGCAGGCTAACAAACGTAGCACGAATACTAAGTAGGATTTATCTGAAATGACGGAGGGCTACGACAGGTTTTTCTGAAAACCTATTGCGTAATGAACTTGATAACGTTGTAGAATCGAATGAATTTTGAAATGGAGTGTCCTTGAGGCTTTTCTAGTTTTGCTAAAGGGGTCACTCCCGGTGAAGGGATCGTCGGCCCTTTCCTCGTCGAATGAGGTGCGGGATATATCATATATATCACTATGCAAAGAAAAACTCCAAAAGCAATCAAAAAGCAAACCGAGTGTTGTAGCATCTGCCAGTTTCGCTAAAGAGGTCACTCCCGGTGAAGGGATCTCGGCTCTTTCCCCATCGAATAAGGTGCAGGGTATATCATATATACCGCTATGCAAAGCAAAACTGTAGCTACCCTTTTATTTGAAAATTTGATTCTACAACATCTTTTAGGTTTCTTTTCTTTCATTAATCACATTAATGAAGTCCCATCATTTATCTCACCTAAACATCACAGATAAATACGACGTACACTTATGCCATCCGCATTCGCCTCGATGTCCCCTCGTGCACCGTTAGGTTAGGTAACTAACGACAGAGCAGGGCAGGGCTAGCGCGAGTGTAAAACATAAGTAACGCCTATATAATATATCATATATACTATATACTGTATCCATCACAGAACATATCTAATGATCACATCACAGATATCGCAGCAGAAACATAGATATAATGTGGGATATTCTAGGACGTCCGTATTTAGTATTTAGCCAACAATAGAAAATACGGATTCCACAGTCGCGACGAATAGCCAAGCCCACACCCTGGACCCCTACGAGAGCGGCAAGCGACCCTACCAATTCTGGAGTTTAGGAGACCCGGTCTCGACTCCTCGAGATGGCCTCCCACTGAACACCAGAACCCGGTCACCTGTGCTCCCCTCCTTGGGTCCATCCTAATGCGGAAAAGTAAAAAATATACAACACTGGTGACACAACCTCAACCCGGAAGTGCCCAAAAAAAAAAGAATATTACATTACATTTGAATTTACATGAATGAAAATATAAAACTCTCATCTCACATAATACCCCCGGCTATTCAATTGCGACAATCCTGCACATCATATCTCAGCAACACATAATATCTCATATCATCAACGTAAATAAGTATGCATACCCCAATTGTCGTTGACGTATAGCAACGAAATCGGCGATATTGACAAACTACACTTACGGTCACAGAAAAGAAAGTGTAAAACTGCAATATCTGGAATCCACATTCTCTTTAGACATCGTAAATGCGAAATATCACATACCTCGTATTTCATGTCTTATAATATGAATTCCACACATTGCATCCATTCCAGATAATTAGACAGCATTAAAGTTTCCGAACGAACGATCAAATACCCAAGATTCCATAAAGCTCAACACTTGAGCGGAGTTCAAAAAAACCCGGAGTGTGACACAGTGGTAGCGGTCCAGCCGTAGAAGGGTCAAGCCAACGCCTCACATGTGGCACGCCGTACTGCCCCAAACCCTAAGGTTCAAAGGGCAGTTCAAGACGGTCACATAATCGAGTTAAGGTTTGTTGTCTTCTAGAGGGTCCACCACAAACAAACTTGCACGTATTTCCGAAAGATTTTAAACCCCGTGAAAAGTGAGCAAATGTTAGTCGTTCGAACACTTCAATATTTTCTAGATTTACCCGGAAAAGTCACGAAATCAAAATTCCGATCGAATCGACGAGTCAAGAATTTTTCAGAACTAAAAACAAATTAAAAATACCCTAAAAAATATACTAGCAGAAGTAAGCATTACGGCATAAAAAGTTTATAGTGATTGAGGTATACGGCCGTGGAACCGCGGCCTATAAAAAGTTTATAGTGATTGAGGTATACGGCCGCGGAACCGCGGCCTAAGCAAGCTTAGGCCGCGTTTCCACGGCCGAAAGACTGTTCATCGAAATATTTTTATACCGTAATTCTTAGTTTTACCTGCTGAATTTTTTACATATTTTTAATTCTGAAAATAACCAGATTTTGAAAAAAGTCCAGAGAGCACCTAAAAAGCCGTATTTTCGGTTCGATCGGAGTTTTAACTTCGTAAAGGTGTCGCCTAATGTTCTAGGTCGGCTCTGATACCAATGAAAGGTTAGCCTAGCACCACATGAAGGGTTTGGGAGCATCACATGAACCAAAAGTGGAGTTTTTAGGGTGCTAAGTTAACTAACAAAGAATCGTTCCTAGAATCGATTAGGGTTTCAAATTTTTCACATCATCATATGAAAGAAATGCTAGGGTTTAGTGAGTACAACCTTTGTAGCTCCCTACGCTAGACTCCTCGGCTACTTGGGGTTTGATAGAACTCCGCTTGAACTGCTCGAGGCCACCGATGATCCACCCAGAGTCCGCTTTGTCCAAGCTTGCGACTTTATCCGATCATGTGAACGAAATCAAGTTAACACTCCAAACAAGTGGGCTAGACTTGTGTAGACTGGTGTTGTGGTTCTCTTTCTCACTTCAAAATCCTAACTTGATGATTATATTGCTCACTACAAAAATCTAGTGAGCAAAATGAGAGAGGAAGAAGAAGATGATGGCTATATTTTTCAAGAGAAGAAAAACCTCTAGTTGAAAAATAGAAAATATATCTTTATATATTTTTTATCTCTCATCTAAAACCATGGTTGAATCATTATTGAACTTGAGTTAAAACCCAAAAGGAAAAGTAATCCATGGTTAAATGGTGGGTGAGCATGGTTAGGTCAAGAAGAGTGTAGAAAGCTTCCATGAATTATCCTTTCCTTTTCTTTTGTTTTAAATCAAATTCAATAATATCTATATATAAACTAAACCATGGTGTGAGTCTTATATTGCCACCATTTTCTTTGTATAATCAACCATGATAGATGATGTATGTATGTATGTATGTATACACATCCATATGTACATGAAACTAGAAAGAAAGAAAAACATACATGCATTCATACATCCATCCAACACAAGAAAGGATTTCTAGTGAGAAACTAATGGTTAAATGATAAATCAACACTTGATTTATCAATCCGGCCATATCACATATGACCCCTACCAAAAGCAAGCCGCCCGATCAATATACGGTATCCTATACGCGCATTTTAATCGGGTACATGCGCATATCGCATATGCGTACCACAACGTTTCGCCTGGACTAGGAAACTCCATTGTGGTACTCTAAGACTCGTCAATACGCCAGCAGTGGGTGATGATCATATCAAGCACCCCCAAGCCGCAAGCGGTCAGCTAAACGTAACGGCCACCCGGGTATTGAGCGATCAGAAGAGAACAAGCGAACCTACTACAACTCCGGTCGAGCCGATCGGCAACACTTCCCGTACAGTCCGGTCTCCTCATCTGATATGTCGCATATCAAGTCTATGGGTGGTAAACGTCAGACCCCAATAACCGATAAGTCGTGCCGATGTGAGGCTCATAACGGGTCGAGAAACTACTGGTAACACTTACCAGCAAATCTCTGAAACAGCCCTGGCCAGGGACTTCCCTGTTACGGCCAATCGAGCACAGTACAACATCAACCCCCAATACCGGGAGAGACGAAACCCCTCCTATCGCTCATTGCCTCCATGTGACTCGGGACTGTACCCAAAACCACCGTTTTGCATGCCCTCATGGACGTGGTAAGGTCGAGATCAAAGCACAGTGGGAATCACACAAGACTCTATGACGATCTCGGGTCTACAGACTAACCTGTATAGGTGTCACCTGAGAACTGCCATCTGACGTGAGGTATAATACCATCTGGGAGTTCTCGGCGAGTCCGTCCAGTGTACCCAGTCTCCAATGAGCACCCGTATACCATCTCTGATGTCAAACACCAATGGATATGGGATCATCCATCGCCCATCTCATGGGTCGAGAAGCGTATACGCTAGTCTACACTGGTATATCGATGCCTCATCTCGATACAACCATGACTAGGGACCTTGAAGGATGTACTTATGGACTACCATATCCCCACTAGTATGATCTGCATCATAGTCCAGGTAGTCAAGTACACATCCTAAAGGCTTTACCAACATGTAACTATAAGACAGTTTAAAGAGACTAGTATACATGTTAAGATAAAGAGCAACCAGATAGCATACTATCATATCGAGCAAGAAAGTCATCTCTATATATGTCCAAGCATCCAATATAATATACATCATCTGTACAATACTGGCCTCTAAGGCATACATACAACTAACACGCTCGTGGCGCGAAAACACAATAAAAAGACACATCTCTGCAATCGTGTGTCGCCAGAATCACGCCCTGGTCAGTCCTCGTTCGTAACGAGCTCGTGCTGACCGCAACTCTAGCCGTATCTCTCCCTGCCCGTAATCGTGGCAGCAAAACCATAACTGGTACCAATGAGGCTAGATCATGAATGAATATAATATTGAACAAAGAAATGTACATCCTAAGGCTTCTTAAGTGGAGTAGCGTATCGTAAATATGCCGCAGAACATACGTACGGTACGTCACTCTACTCAAGCTTCCTACTCCATCAACCAAGGGTTATCCTACGCTCCGAAGGAAAAATCTAACGCTTTGATACCAACTTTATCACGACCCGAAAGTACGGAACTATTGGAGATAGTACCCTCATAGTCAATTATTGGATCACAGGTACGTGATTGCAATGATTGCGGAGGACCTATACCGGTAGGACAGTCTTACTCAAGATGATAGTATGCTATCTGGTTTGCCTTTATCAGTCGTGTACATGATCAGGTGACTGATTACATGTTACACTTTGATAGAGCCCTTAGGATCTTGCTTTACTACCAACAGTATGATGGCGATCATATACGTGAGAGTTGGGTAGTTTATACGCATATCCTTAATTTTGGTCCCTAGTCGTGGGAGTTTCGAGACAGGGCATCGATACTCCGGAGTAGACTAGTGTGTACAGTCGAGACCCCGACGAGGGGCGGTGGCCGGTCTCACAAGCCACTGGTATCAGTTGGATCACCTAAGATGTATACAGGTGCTCATTGGGTTATGAGTACACCGGACAGGACTCGCCGGGAATCTGCTAGTTAGTATTATATCTACCGTCAGATAGCAGTTCCCTGGTGACATGTGTACAGGTTAGTTCATCGACCTGAGGTCGTCATTTGTCTCGTGTGAGTTCCCACTGTGCTTTGATTTCTACCCTACCACGGCTCAAAGGAGTCGTGCAAACAGGTAGCTTTTGGGTACAGTCCCGAGCCATATGGAGGCACGTGAGTGGATCGGCAGGGGATTCGTCTCTCCCGGTATTGGGGGCGAGGTCGTACTGTGTCTAGGAGAGCCATTACACAAAGTCTATGGCCATGGCAGGAGATTTACTGGTAGGTACTCCAGTAGTATCTCAGGGTGTTATTGGGCTTCACTCCGACACGACTTATACTGCTAATGGGGGTCTGACGTTACTAGCCCCCTAGGCAGATATGCGATACTCATAGACGAACGGACCGGACTGTATATACATTGTCACTGTTAGGCTCAGTAGGGTTTTCCGGATGAGTGCGCTCATCGGCATCCCTTGAGGTCAGTCCATGGGCAGCCGTTACGCATTGCTAGTGCCACTGACGGTTTGTGGTTAAACCCACTGCCAGGGTACTGACGAGTCATTAGAGTCCCCCACAGACAGTTTCCCAAGTTCGGGCGAAACGTTGTAGAGGCCGTATGGTTTTATGGCAGGGTTCGGAAAATGCACGTGCGTTTACGCACGTGTTATTTTTCGGGCAAATGATACTGGTCGGCTTTGGTTTAAGCCGGATCCGAGTATTATATTGAGTAGGTATAATATCTTTGTCTCAGTTGCATTTGTATTCGGTCGTAATATAAATGCGGGTATATTTATACAGTTTCGGGGTTGTCCTGAAAGTCGTTTCAGGATCACTTTTGGAAGTTGTCAGTTTCCAATTTTCTATCAGCCGTCTTTTAACATTTGGTTAAAGACGGATTTATCTTTTCTTGGATGAGAGTGAGTCATGCTTCTAGAAGCTTCTAGAAGGTTCTAGAATTGGAGAGGTGTCATGTGACTCATGCTTTGATTTCTAAACATTCTTGTTTTGGTTAAGATCTTTATGCTTGATATTCTTTTGTGTTCACATTATGATATGTTGTTTAAGGTCACCACTTGCTCCTACACTCACCCTCCTCCATCCTATAAAGTGGCCGGCCCTCTCTCTCCTCACTTCACTTGGTTGATTTCATTTTAGAGAGAAAAGATTATGATAGTATTTGGGGTGCATGGAATTTTACAGTTCATTTCATTCCATCACCCGATTCCCTCGGCAACTTCATTTACCGATCGTCCACGGACTTGGACGAAGTGAGACAAAGTCATCTATCTATTCTCTACATCATTCTTGGTCGTCTCTTTTAGCAAACTTGACGATCGAGTTGCCTCAAGTCAGAGGTGGGAGCCCGTTTAAAGAATCGATCATGTGGTGCCACCTCGACGAGGATATCGGAGATCGACGAGATCGGAGCAGCCGCAACGGAGCGTGGGATGATGGTTAAAGAACGAAGGACTCGGATCGTTCGGTATAACCTTTCTACACTCTTTACAGTTTGTTAGTTTAGCAATAATGGTAGATCCGGGTTAAAGTATACGATAGCGCCAGTTGAAAGTTTTTTTGTTCCGCATTTGGCTTCTGTAGACGGCCGGGGCGCTAGCGTAGACTTACAGTGGTATCGGAGCCTAACCATTTTGCTATGCTAACTTGTGCTAACGCGTTTAAAACATCGATCGAACCGGAAATCGAAAATTGCAAAATTCTAACTTGACAGTTTCTGTTGATTTTAAATGGTCTCCTAAATTTTTTCTACATGTCTCAGAATACTGTGCAGGCTTTTATTAGAACGACGTAGAAATTTGGGCACGTGATTCGATGAGACAGCCGCGGAAACGCGGTCAAACCTATGGTTTGACCGCGCTTCCGCGGCCACACAGTGAGCTCGTGGCCCCAAATTTTCACAGTGGGTTCTTGGTTAGATTTTGGGGGTTTTGGTAAATATCGTTTTAGCCCAGATTTTGTTACTGTTCACCAGTAAGTCGTGGGGCCCACTTTTTGATTGTTGGTCGATCGAAATTTAAACATGTTAGTTTACAGTGCTTACATTATATCTCCGACCGGGAATGTCATTTGATCGGTAAACCGCGTCTGATTGCTATAGTTCTTTTAGACGGGTTTGCGAACGTGACATTCGCGTTGATGTTCTGTGTTGTGCTGTGATGTTGCGGATTTGTCGTGGTGGATAGCAGTGTGCAATGGTAGTACAGTTTGTGTTTATTTGTACATTTGATATTGCGGGGCGAGCGTCCAACTTGTGGACTACCGTCACTGCCTGTTGTTTAATATTCTTTTTGGGGCACGACCAGGTTGCGGTCGTTGTACCTATTGTATTATTTTTCATTACTGTACTAGGTTTTGCCCCGAGACGGAGTGCACGGATAGCCGGGTTCGGGAGGGCAACGGGTCCGCATCTCATGGCTTTGAGAGGCAGAGGGGTCCCACTCTAGAATTGGCAGACTATTCGCCGCACTCGTAGGGGGTACAGGTTGACCCAAGGAGGGGTGCCCAAGATTACCGGATTCCGTGGAGTGCCGGGTGGTCCATTCACTATGTTGTAGGGGGCTGCCTCGCTTCAGGTTTTGGCGGGTAACTTGCCGCACCCGTAGGGGTCTAGGTTTCATTGCACAGGCTATCCACACGACAGGGGAACGTCGGGTTTCAGTAGCGGCTCTGTGAAACCCGGGGATCCCAGATATCTGTATTGTTCTGTGATGCTTATTACTTTTCTGTAATGTTGCATATTATCACGCCTGGAGCGATTAGTGTATATTGGTTTATATACTATTAGATGTTGTATATGTTTTACACCCGCGCTAGTCCAGTCCCCGCTCTGTCGTTAGTTAAGTAACCTAACGGGTAATGACGGGACCCAGTGACGAATGCGGATGGCATATACGTACATTTTATTTTCGTTCTTTTCTGGTGTGATTAAATGGTGGGACTGCGTTGATTCTGATCAATGCAAAGTTAAACAAACCTGTTTACAGTTGTTGGAACAAATTTAAAAAGTGTTATTGCAAAAACGTTTTCTTTTGTTATGCATAGCGGTATTCAGTGGAATATCCTGCACCTCATTCGACGGGGCAAGGGCCGATATCCCTTCACCGGGACTGACCCCTTGGACAGAAGTTTGCGTCAGAGTAATAACTTCACTATAGTCGATTACAAGTTGCTTTGCATAGCGGTATTCAGTGGAATATCCTGCACCTCATTCCACGAGGAAAGAGCCGAGATCCCTTTACCGGGAGTGACCTCTTTAGCAAAAGGTTTTCGCCACTATATTTTAAAAAGCTATCAGGTTCCTTCAGCGATATCAAGTTCACTACGTTAAAGGTTTTTCACAAAAAACCAGCCGTAGCCCTCCGTCACTTCTTTTGGGTATTTAGTAGTATTCAAGCTATGCATTTTAGCCAAAGTTAAGGCATAGTGTTTGGTAGCTGCTGGGTATTCAATTGTTGCATAGATAGATGAGTTAGTTTGGGACAGTCGTTCTGCCGATTGGCCAAAGTCAGGGGCATGTGCGGGTGGGTTCAAATTGACAAGATAGTGACGGGTAGAACTTGGCATGCGACTTATGACACTTTGACCAAAGCCAAGGTTATAAGAGCATGGGGCAAAAATCATATCAGGAGTTTCTAAAGAAACTGAAACTTGCCGAGTATGCGCATACCTTCTGGAGTATGAGTAACGTGGATGCATTCCATCACGTTATCATGCGATGAGAGTTGGATCCTGATTCCCACTGATGAGTTGGTTTACTCTTCGGGTGATCCCGATTGATTCTTCTTTAGGTTTGGAGGAGAATTTGACAGGACAGTGGGAGGTTTCCGGATTAGATAAAGTGATGACCATTCTGATCTAGGTTAGAGTGCACGCAGAGTGTTTCTTTTCTCTCTCTCTTTGGCAGCGACCTTTGACCGACCCTAGACTATGACTCAGTGACCAGGTTGACCGAACCTTCTTAAAATACTGGCTTTTGGATTGTCTGTGTTGCATAAGTCATTGCCACTCCTTCTTTTACCCTTTGCATTTCTCAGAACACCCGTATTACTACGGATATCCACTTCCATTGGATAGATCCATCGTATGGTTATATACGAACTCGAAGGGACTTCTTCGAGGATGGATCCAGGTTCAGGAGAAAGAGAATTGGTTTATTCAGTTATCTTTTATTATCACCTTCTCTCAGGTTGCGAGAGCTCCTTGGTTTAGGAGAGTACACCTATTACGTTTATTGGATAGTCTTATTCCAAACCATAGGCTGGTGTCGAAAGGTAGGGAATGAAGAAAACCAATTAGCCTAAGTAGGGTGTGCAGAAGGTAATATGTAAAGACAAAATAAAGGGATTAGAAAGAGGGCAAAGTAAATTGCGACTGATATCATTCACGACCAAAACCGCGTACTTCATCGCCACTCCTATTTCACCTTTAAAAGAATAAGGTATTATTCAGTTGTCTTTTATCATCACCTTCTCTCAGTTGCGAGTACTCCTTGGTTTAGGAGGGTACACCTATTATGCTTACTGGATAGTCTTCTTCCAAACCATAGGCTGGTGCCGAACGGTAGGGAAGGAAGAAAACCATTTAGCCTAACGATGGTGTACAGAAGGTAACGACTAAAGACAAATAAAGGGATTTGGAGAGATGGCAATAAAATATACGGTTGAAGTCATGAGTTGGATTATGGAAGAGGCATTGCTATGAATACCAGGATACCCCTACGAAACATTTTCATGTTTCAGTGCATTGTTAAAGAAAAACTGTTTTCCCGATTAGACACTTACTCCAAGGGTATGTATTTACCAGGTTTCATTCTCATATCTGTATGGTTTTACAGATGATGATTGGGAGTAAGATATTGGGAATTAGGTGATCATCCTCATTATATCGGAATTCGTTGTAATTGGTGATATTTGAGGAAATCGCCAGGGTACAGTTTTCCACCGACAACGCACAAGTTTTGAGTTGTTCAACTCAGCGGACTTATACAGAGTATTGTATGTTGTCCGAGTGTCCATCAGGACAAAGGGGTAGGTCCTCGTACTATGTTCTGTTTACTTATAACTTCTCTAGTATTTAGACAAGTGTTTCGTAGAAATACAAGGTCTAAGTTTTAAGAAGTTGTGGGTATAAGAATAAAGTAGAGAACCAGGTATCACAAGTATCGGGATTCTTCAAAGAGATCGAAGATGTAGATTCTTGTGATTGGTATTTAGATGATAGTGATGGTTTTGAGAAACGAGTTTTCTCTTTCAGGTTACTCATAATTGGATGGATTCCTAAGTTGAGTAATGCTGATTAGCCTTTTTCCATTAAGTTGATATGCACTGGAGACAGTTGCATGATTTGAATATGGTTCCAATTAAATTAGTGCCAAAGTTTTCTATATTGGATATAGAATGGATCGTACCTTAAAAGATATTAAGGTACGGGGAGTTGTCCAGCTTATGCTTAAAACCAGACTCTGGATAACTCAGGGCACGTTTCTGTAATGGCTGTTTGTGGGTTGACCCTGGCTATGACGAGGGTTGATATTCTACCATTTGGAAGATCAATAGTGATATTGTTCTTGACTCGCCACAGTTTTAGTAAAATGGATATTTTTCAGAAAACAGTAGTGGGAGTATGGTAGAACTGGAAGTGATTCCAGAACCGCGAACGATTACGGAAAATTTAATAGGACTTATACATTCAATCAGGTTTGACATTCCAATAGCCACTCCACAGGTATGGTAGGTAACCTCAGACGCCCGAGAGGTACTTCGGTAGCCTCAGAGACGGTGACAGGGAGGTTCTTATCTACCAAGAATTGACACTATTGTTGTTCCAGGATATGAGACCCGGTAGGAGGGTTGTCGTAGTCAGTGGGAGCAACGGAAGCATAGTGGGCAAGATGCTTATATCTATTTATAGACTTGAGCAGTTATAGCGGAGATAGATCATCTAATTTTGATATGACAGTCATGGGTTTGACTTCAATCAGAATAGGGGATGGATCTGTTAAGAAGGTAGTAGGGTGTGATGTCATGGTATCTGGATGACATACACAGAGTAGGAAGTAAAATTCCTATACTACGATCGGTTGAACTGTGGTCGTCACACAGTTGTTTCTCCAGACAGGATATGGATATAATATTTGACATTCTGGTTTCTAGATCTATGGTTTTAGATCTGGATTTGGGTAGTTTCCCAATGTGGGTACTTTGATAGATATTCTAATGGTTTTTGGAATAGTTGACTCCTAGCATGGTGGTGTACCTGCAGGTGATGGAGTCACCCTCTCTAAAGGTGTCGTATAGACTAAAGAGGAGAGAGATGTGCATGATTGGCAGATCACTTGCTTAGGCAATTGAGTCAATCATGAGATATCAAGTACCACACCAGATGTTGTTTTTGTACTAGATGCAATAAGTTTGTATTAATCCAATCCTGGAGAAATATAAGGAAGCAGTTTTAGAACATAAATACATGTTCTACGGATTTGATGACGGCAGCCTCCTTCGGGAGACGGTTATCATTCCAAGCTTCAAAGGTGACATGGTTGACAAAGTGATTGTCAGAGTTATAGTTTTTCCCTCTGACGAAGAGGGACAGTATTATGGACAAGTGGTCTAAGAGGATACTGTGGGTGGCATGGTGCCGGATACTGATTAGGTTCAGTGATCGATACAGTCTAAGAAGTTTGGATTTGGAGTTCATTTATGAACCAGGTCCCATCAGATATCCAGACATATTCTAAGACAGGTATTACTCGATTCGGGAGATAGCTTTCTCCGCGAACTTGAGATTTAGAGAGATATAGAAAGAAACTTCTAGGCGGATCCACTCACTAAGGCTATTTCTCGAACACAATAGTTTTACAAACGGGCTTTGTGATACTGATTAGTAGAGGAGTTGGATGTTCGGTTTCACACGGGCTGTGAGTTGTCGACATCGCAATAATTAGCCTTGAGTGCAAGTGGGAGATTGTTGGAGATAGTGCCCTCATAGTCAATTATTGGATCACAGGTACGTGATTGCAATGATTGCGGAGGACCTATACCGGTAGGACAGTCTTACTCAAGATGATAGTATGCTATCTGGTTTGCCTTTATCAGTCGTGTACATGATCAGGTGACTGATTACATATTACACTTTGATAGAGCCCTTAGGATCTTGCTTTACTACCAACAGTATGATGGCGATCATATACGTGAGAGTTGGGTAGTTTATACGCATATCCTTAATTTTGGTCCCTAGTCGTGGGAGTTTCGAGACAGGGCATCGATACTCCGGAGTAGACTAGTGTGTACAGTCGAGATCCCGACGAGGGGCGGTGGCCGGTCTCACAAGCCACTGGTGTCAGTTGGATCACCTAAGATGTATACAGGTGCTCATTGGGTTATGAGTACACCGGACAGGACTCACCGGGAATCTGCTAGTTAGTATTATATCTACCGTCAGATAGCAGTTCCCTGGTGACATGTGTACAGGTTAGTTCATCGACCTGAGGTCATCATTTGTCTCGTGTGAGTTCCCACTGTGCTTTGATTTCTACCCTACCACGGCTCAAAGGAGTCGTGCAAACAGGTAGCTTTTGGGTACAGTCCCGAGCCATATGGAGGCACGTGAGCGGATCGGCAGGGGATTCGTCTCTCCCGGTATTGGGGGCGAGATCGTACTGTGTCTAGGAGAGCCATTACACAAAGTCCATGGCCATGGCAGGAGATTTACTGGTAGGTACTCCAGTAGTATCTCAGGGTGTTATTGGGCTTCACTCCGACACGACTTATACTGCTAATGGGGGTCTGACGTTACTAGCCCCCTAGGCAGATATGCGATACTCATAGACGAACGGACCGGACTGTATATACATTGTCACTGTTAGGCTCAGTAGGGTTTTCCGGATGAGTGCGCTCATCGACATCCCTTGAGGTCAGTCCATGGGCAGCCGTTACGCATTGCTAGTGCCGCTGACGGTTTGTGGTTAAACCCACTGCCAGGGTACTGACGAGTCATTAGAGTCCCCCACAGACAGTTTCCCAAGTTCGGGCGAAACGTTGTAGAGGCCGTATGGTTTTATGGCAGGGTTCGGAAAATGCACGTGCGTTTACGCACGTGTTATTTTTCGGGCAGATGATACTGGTCGGCTTTGGTTTAAGCCGGATCTGAGTATTATATTGAGTAGGTATAATATCTTTATCTCAGTTGCATTTGTATTCGGTCGTAATATAAATGCGGGTATATTTATACAGTTTCGGGGTTGTCCTGAAAGTCGTTTCAGGATCACTTTTGGAAGTTGCCAGTTTCCAGTTTTCTATCAACCGTCTTTTAACATTTGGTTAAAGACGGATTTATCTTTTCTTGGATAAGAGTGAGTCATGCTTCTAGAAGCTTCTAGAAGGTTCTAGAATTGGAGAGGTGTCATGTGACTCATGCTTTGATTTCTAAACATTCTTGTTTTGGTTAAGATCTTTATGCTTGATATTCTTTTGTGTTCACATTATGATATGTTGTTTAAGGTCACCACTTGCTCCTACACTCACCCTCCTCCATCCTATAAAGTGGCCGGCCCTCTCTCTCCTCACTTCACTTGGTTGATTTCATTTTAGAGAGAAAAGATTATGATAGTATTTGGGGTGCATGGAATTTTACAGTTCATTTCATTCCATCACCCGATTCCCTCGGCAACTTCATTTACCGATCGTCCACGGACTTGGACGAAGTGAGAAAAAGTCATCTACTCATTCTCTACATCATTCTTGGTCGTCTCTTTTAGCAAACTTGACGATCGAGTTGCCTCAAGTCAGAGGCGAGAGCCCGTTTAAAGAATCGATCATGTGGTGCCACCTCGAAGAGGATATCGGAGATCGACGAGATCGGAGCAGCCGCAACGGAGCGTGGGATGATGGTTAAAGAACGAAGGACTCGGATCGTTCGGTATAACCTTTCTACACTCTTTACAGTTTTTTAGTTTAGCAATAATGGTAGATCCGGGTTAAAGTATACGATAGCGCAAGTTAAAAGTTTTTTTGTTCCGCATTTGGCGTCTGTAGACAGCCGGGGCGCTAGAGTAGACTTACAGGAACATGACCGGCACTTAAACTACGAAACGTCTCGAGGGGTATGTAATCTAAGTAAGCCGAAAACCCAGAAAACCAAACCAAGAAAGTAATAGAGTGAAGGAAAAACCAAATTAAATCAAATAGTTTGCAACATGCGCCAAAATGTGCATTTTAAAATCACAAGTCTTTTCTAAAAATTTCGGCAGAGTTTCCTTTGTAAAAACTGACCCCAAATGGATACAAAACCTGATAAAACATATATATATATAATGAAAAATGCATCCCCAAGCGGGAGCTAGCTCTTCGTCAATCGACGGTCACAACCATGCAAGCAATATAATATACAACGCCTAAAGGCGAGGATCACAATAAAAAAGGAAACTCAAAACAGCCTGAAATCCATAGAATACAACGCGGGACTCTAAGGTCGAAAGAATAAACAACACCGGTCTCTATCTCTGAAATAATACATTTTTGGTTGATGGAACTTCTAGATACAACTGAATAATAATATACAAGATATAATGATGGGTACGATACAAATAAACCCACCTACTAGCAAATCACCCGAAAAGATGCAGTGCCAGCAAAGCCGTAATGAAACCTGTACGGCAAAACCAGCAAGAAACTATGGCACAATGGGGGTGAGTTGCCAACTCGTGAGTAGAAAAACATCTATGAACAGGAATCGCATGTATGACGCAATCCTAGGTCATACGATCATAATATATAATTCTCAAATATATAACCAGCAGCCTAAAACAATGGCTAGGGTATACCTCTAGACAACGGTAATACCAAGTGCTCGTGTCAGTGCCTCAGATAGCAATGTATTATATGGATGATATATGAATGCATGAAAACAGAATACATGTACTAAAGAAACTGCTTTCATAAATTAGTGAGATTTCTGTATTTTTAAAAGAGGTATCATAAATGAAACCAGCATAAACAGTGTCTAGCATCGACACAAACATAAATCTCAATGTCTCAAAATCTCAGGCTCCAGCTATCTGGACTGGCCTGTATCATCAAATCTCAGTACCTCAATATATCGAAATCTCAATGTCTCAATCTCAATATCTAGGGCGCCGTCGGTCCAAACCGGCCCCTACCATCCATCTCAAGACTACGACGGTATCCTCCGGATATCCGACGCGTCGGGTAAAATCACCGGTCGGTAGTGCTCCCCTGCCAGGCTCAACGCCATCATCTGCGATCCTCTTGCCCCGAGGTACCGCACCGGGTCCACCATGTACCCGAAACGGTTCCTCCACTCCTCGAACTCGGGTCTCGAAATGTAACACCTTAGGATAAGGGTTAGTGAATAATTATAATTAAATAATGGTTTTTAAATAAAAAGTTTACCAAATTGTGTTTTAAATATTTTTCCTAATCTAATAAAGATTTTTCCAAAATTTTCCTAAGCTTGCACACACATGTGCATGTAAACTAGGGTTTTTAAATCAAGTAAATACAATAATTATTAACCATGGTGGGTTAATTTTAGGATTAAGTCTTATGGATTCTTAATTGGGTTTTTATTAGTTAATTAAAAGATTACTTTAAATTGAATTATGGAATTAGTGTTGACTTGTGTGAGAGAGAGAGAATGCATCATGGCTTTAGGCCATGCTTGCATTAAATGAGGAGAGAGAGAGAGGGGTGACTTTTGTTTGAATTATTGTGGTGGCTCTCATTTCTCTTTTGTGTTTTCTCTCAAGTCTCACACCAACACACTCACACACACACTTACCTCTTCAAGCAGCAGCAGCAGAAGCAACTGAAGCAGCAGCAGAAGCACAAGCAGCAGCAGAAGCACAAGCAGCAGCAGCAACATTCAGCAACAGCAGCAGCAGCAGAGGCAGTGAGCAGCAGCAGCAGCCCCAGATCCCTGTGCAGCGACTCCCCTTCACTTCTTCTCCTTCCTGCAGCTCCCTTGGGTCGAGAGTGAGGTATAATCCCTAGCTTGCTTCACTAGTTTGCCTTGTTTGTGTAGCTTTGCATCGGTTATTAGAAATTAGTGTGTTTTAGTGCGATATGGGGTGATTAGTGAGAACCTTGTGCTAATGAGGTGAGATTTGGTTTCAGTAGGATGATTGTGGTCTGTTGAGGCCATTGTGACTTAGTCGAACCCCGATTACACTAAAATACCACCAGTTTTCTTATGTGATGCAAAATGTCGTTTTTGTGCAAAAGTGAACTTTTCTGGATCTGCTTTTGACCCGGTGAGTGCAGAATGAAATTGAGGAGGCTGTAGTGTAGTGGAGTGGAGATGATGCACCAGGTGAAACCCGACCCCCATACAGCTACAGTAGGCCGCCAATTTCCTCATTCTGGCCGCCAATTGCGGCCAGATGGGTAGGGTTTGGGTTGGGGTTTGGTCCAGTGGGTGTCTGCTACTGTGGGTAGTGTTTTGGTATATATATATTCTTGAGATCATTTCTGTAGGAAAATCTGGGACCAAATACCTGTTTTGCCGTTTTTCTAAACCTTCGCGACACGCGTGATACGTGAGTAGGTTTGGGTTCTGCGTATCGCGGCGCGTCGGGGTAGTTTCGTGGCGCGTGAGTACACGTTTTAGCGTATCGCGCACACGCGCGATTGGTTTGCGACACGGGTTTCTTGTTGGATTATAATGTCGCGTTTTGTGACTTAAGCTTATGTGTGATATGTGTATGTGATTCTAGGTTCGCAGGCCAGTGAGACGGACGCTGCGAAGAAGGGCAAGCAAGTGGTTGGATACACTTAGCGTGAGACACGGTGAGTAGATTTCACATCTACGGGATATCGCCCGCATGGCGTTATGCGTCAGGGCTGATAGGATCTTAGTATTACATATTGCATTTCCCTGCTATGTGTTATTGATATATGCTAGAACTGATAGAACACCACACTATTACTAACGGTTTATGTTGCACGAGCACTATTTACATGCTACACACACACCGTTAGTAATTGCCATGCCACACTCACTGTAGAACTGCCATGATTATACTGTTGTATTATTGCTGTAGTTCATTTTACATGTGATTGATGTATATTGTACCTCGCATTGGATTTTACTATTGGTATTGGATTTTCATGTGATTTCTGTTTTGAGGACCGTGGAACTAATTAAGGAAAGATATGTTATTTTGAAAAACCCGGTACCTCGTGATATGATATTTTGGTGTGTCCACCACGCGTTTTCTCGGTGCTGAGACGTGTGCTTGAAACCCGATTCGAGGAGTGGATGTTCCGTTTGCGGGTTCGTGGTGGGCCCGGTATGGTTCCCCTCGGCGAGATGATCGATGGGATTTGCCGATTGAGTCTGGAGGCGGGCGAGTACCTACCGGTGATTGGTTGGACCTGGCAGTTGTCCGGAGGATACTGACCAGAGTCGAGTGATGGATGCGGGATGACCGTGCTGCCGGGGCCGAGGGCCGATACCGCAGACGGACCCCGTGGGGCCGGTCCAGATTGACGGCGCCCGATATTTGAGGATTTACGTGTCGATGCTGGACACGGGTATTTTATGATGTTTTGGGTGCCGATGTTGGGCACTCGTGATTCCTCCGAGATATACAGGATTTGAGGGCCGATGGGTGTGCCGGCGCCTGAGTATATGTGGGATTTGGGTGCAGTTTGAGGCACCGATCATTGCTTTCCATGTTGACATAGTCCATGTAGATATTATTTACCCCATACTCAGTATCGATTACTATTCATCTCATCCTGTGGCATTTACCTGTTAGAGTACATGCATTACTACTGTATCCACTGTTGACATGCATTGATATCATCTGCTGGCATTAGTAGAGCCACGCTATATGTGCATGCCTGCGATCACCTTTATATGTTATCTCTATTCACGAGTTGGCAACTCACCCCCGTTGTGCCACAGTGTTTGCAGGTTGCCCTTGGGAGTAGTCACGGCTGGCTGTTATCTCATCTTTTGGCACAGATACCCCTTTTGAGCAAAGATAGCCCTTTTGCTGTTTAGGTGGGTTTTGTACGGTATCTGTTATATTTCAGTTGTATATTGATGTATCTAGTATTCTCCATCTACCTTCTGTATTGACTTAGAAACAGTTGTGAGGACGATATGTATGGTTTTATATTCTGGTGTCGAGCTCGCATGTGAGCCGACGTTACTTTATGCAGTCTTACCTTTTATGATATTGTCCTTGTTTTACTGTGTATTCTTCGCTACGGCGTCGTATATCTATTGTGATGCTTTATTCATGTCACTTGTTATTTCCGCTACACCTTACTTTTACCCGACTTTATGGGGCTAATGTTTTAAGACGGAAATGTTACCAAAATTAGAAAACTCATAACTTGTGAACTTACAAAAAGAGATTTCTATTAAATAAATGGAAGTTTTTCAGACATTTACTATTGCTTTTACAAAACGTTTTAAATCACTCTATTTATTGGTTTTGATTTCTGGGTTCGGCTTACTTAGCCGCGTTGCGCCTGTAGACGTTGCGTGGTTAAGTGCCGGTCACGAGTCGAATTTCTCGGGTCGTGACAAAGTTGGTATCAGAGCGTAGGTTTTACCTTCGGAGTGTAGGATGACCCTGGTATGATGGAGTAGGTAGCTGCAGCAGTGTAGCGTAGCGTGCGTATGTTCCGCGGCATACTCACGACACGGTACTCCGCTTACGCGACCTTAGGACTTGTTGATTTGATTCCTCCTTATATTCTTGTGATTCGATTTCCGTGTTCTTATCGAATCCAAATTTTCTTTCAGCCAATATGCCGCCTAAGACTACGAGGGCACAGAGAGCGGCCGCGAGGGCCGAGATTCGTGTTGACTCGTCCGAGACGAGGACTGATCCGGGCAGTACGCCGGTGGTACCCGAGCAGGCTGTTCCTGCCGTGACAGAGCAGATCGCCTCGTTAGGGGCTGGTATGCAGGAGATGCGCCAGATGATAGGATCGCTAGTTGAGACGCTTCGAGCGCAGCGACCAGAGGTAGCTCCACCAGTTCCAGAGACCGCGATGGTGCCTACCGCACAGCCAGTTGCCCCTGCAGCTACGGAGGTGATTACAGTATCGCTATCAGAGTTCATGAGGCTGAAGCCTCCGGTTTTCACAGGCACCGATACAGCCGAGGACCCACAGTCTTTCATCGACAGGATGGCTAGGATATGCCGTTCCCTCAGATGTGCAGATGCGAGATGGGTTGAGTTCGCGAGCTTTCGCCTGGAAGGTCTTGCGCAGAAATGGTGTGATTCAGTGGAGAAGGGCAGAGCAGCAGGTCTTCCTCCTATGACCTGGACGGAGTTCGTGACTATATTTCTAGCCCGTTTCCTTCCCCGGAGTGTTAGAGATGCCCGAGCACGCAGGTTTGAGTCTTTGCGCCAGACGCCAGGGATGACAGTGGCAGAGTATGACGTATTGTTTACAGAGCTAGCAGTCTACGCCCCACATTTAGTGGCCACCGAGGAGTTGCGAGTCCGGAGATTCGTTCGAGGCTTGATTTCACCAGTGTTCCTTGCGATCAGCGCGCAGCACTACGAGACTTATGCAGCAGCTGTAGACGCAGCCCTAGTGGTCGAGGAGCACCTTGTTGAGACTTCGGTATTTCCAGAGCCGAAGAGAATTCGTACCAGTATTTCCGCATGGAGGCAGTCATTCAGACGCCGCGACAGGTATCGTTCCGGTACGAGGAGTAGCAGAGATTCGGGACGGGGTCGGATGTTTAGTTCGTATCCCCAGGACGGTCAGCAGTCGCCGCGGGGTTGCTACAGGTGTGGCAGCCTACTTCACCTCGTTCGAGATTGTCCAGAGACACACCGGAGGGAGGCGGCAGCACCACATGTTACCTTACCACCTTCACCACCCCAGAGGACGTTGCCCGTTGTGCCTACCGTTGCTCCACGCCAGACTTATGCACAGAGAGGTCGTGGACGTGGAGGAGTTGCTCAGATGGGACGAGATGACCGAGGCAGAGGTCAGTCAGTTACAGGTGGTGGACAGGCGAGGGTCTTTGCTTTGACACATCAGGACGCGCAGGCGTCCAATGCAGTGGTTTCAGGTATCCTTCCTGTATGTTCGGTTGATGCACATGTACTGTTCGATCCCGGATCCACACACTCGTACGTATCCACACACTTTGTGCCGAGTTTGGGTAGAGAGTCCGGCTTACTTGATCAGCCGCTTGTGGTGACTACTCCTGTGGGAGAGTCGTTTGTGGCTAGGCACGTGTTCCGATCCTGTATCGTCTGTATTGGCGAGAGAGAGTTGCCTGTCGACTTGATCCTTCTGGAGATGTTGGACTTCGACGTTCTTTTGGGCATGGATTGGTTAGCCACGTGCTATGCTTCTGTGGACTGCCGCGAGAAGATAGTTAGATTCTGTTTCCCCGGCGAGTCGGTTTTTGTTGTGTTGGGGGACCGTAGTGCCGCCCCTCACAGTGTGATTTCTTCTTTTCGCGCTGGACAGCTTTTGAGGAAGGGATGTCAGGGATTTCTCGCTTATGTTCGCGATGCTCGCGCTACAGAGGTTCCGTTGGATCAGGTTCCGGTTGTTAGCGAGTTTCCTGATGTGTTCCCTGACGAGCTTCCTGGGTTGCCGCCCGAGCGCGACATTTCTTTCTGTATTGATCTGGTTCCTGGTTCGGGGCCTATTTCTATACCGCCCTATCGGATGGCCCCGGCAGAACTTCGTGAGCTGAAGGGTCAGTTACAGGATTTGCTGGACAAGGGACTTATTCGACCCAGTGTTTCTCCTTGGGGTGCTCCAGTCCTGTTCGTCAGGAAGAAGGACGGCAGCTTGCGTCTTTGTATCGACTACCGCCAGCTGAACAGGGTGACAGTGCGGAACAGGTATCCTTTGCCGCGTATCGACGATTTGTTCGACCAGCTTCAGGGGGCAGGGTACTTTTCGAGGATCGATTTACGATCGGGCTATCATCAGCTGCGGGTTCGACAGGAGGACATTCCCCGGACGGCTTTCCGTACGCGCTATGGCCATTACGAGTTTTTGGTGATGTCGTTCGGACTCACCAATGCGCCAGCAGCCTTCATGGATTTGATGAACCGCATTTTCCGGCCTTATTTGGATCTGTTCATCATAGTCTTCATCGACGATATCTTGGTGTATTCCCGGAGTAGTGAGGAGCACGAGCAGCACCTGCGGGTTACATTGCAGACATTGAGGGAGCACCAGCTTTATGCGAAATTCTCCAAGTGTGCTTTTTGGCTAGACAGCGTGGACTTCTTGGGTCACGTGATTTCACGAGACGGTATATGTGTTGACCCGAGGAAGATCGAGGCCGTTCAGCATTGGCCCAGACCCACATCGGTGACGGAGATTCGCAGCTTTTTGGGATTGGCCGGTTATTACAGGCGTTTTGTGCAGGACTTCTCACGTATTGCTACACCGTTGACCGGGTTGACCCGGAAGGGAGTTCCCTTCGATTGGACGGAGGAGTGCGAGCACAGCTTTCAGCAGTTACGGACACGGCTGACGACGGCACCGGTGTTATCTTTGCCTTCTGGATCGGGCGGATTTGTGGTCTTTTGTGATGCTTCTCGAGTGGGATTGGAATGCGTTCTGATGCAGCATGATAGGGTGATCGCGTATGCCTCGCGACAATTGAAGAAGCACGAGCAGAACTACCCCACTCATGATTTGGAGATGGCAGCAGTGGTCTTCGCACTTAAGATCTGGCGACATTACTTATACGGTGAGTCGTGCCAGATATTTACGGATCACAAGAGTCTGAAATACATATTCCAGCAGCGGGACCTGAACCTTCGACAGCGTCGATGGATGGAGTTAGTGAAGGATTACGACTGCGAGATCTTATATCACCCGGGCAAGGCAAATGTGGTAGCGGATGCTTTGAGCAGGAGGCCCGGGAGTAGTTTATCATGTTTGAGCGCAGTGCAGGAGCAGTCATCCGCAGATTGGCAGATATTATGCGACAGTCGAGTACAGTTCGAGTTCACGCCGATTGGAGGACAGATAGCGCATGTCCGTGCACGCCCACAGTTGATTGATCGTATACGAGAGGCGCAGCTCAGTGATGACCGATGTTCAGAGATCATGGCACAGATGGGACAGGACCGATTTTCCGAGTTCGTGATCGATGATCAGGGGATACTACGGTTTGGAGTCAGACTGTGCGTACCTGATGCTGAGGGACTGAGGCGTGAGATTCTTGAGGAGGCACATCGATCGGTATTTAGCGTCCATCCCGGTTCCACCAAGATGTATCATGATATGAGAGATGTTTACTGGTGGGACGGAATGAAGAGGGACATTGCAGATTTTGTATCGAGATGCCTGACTTGTCAGCAAGTCAAGGCTGAGCACCAGAGGCCCGCGGGAGAGCTCCAGCCGTTACCCATTCCGGAGTGGAAATGGGAACAGATTTCGATGGATTTCGTGGTGGGTCTACCCAGGACTAGTAGGGGGTATGACTCCATCTGGGTGATCGTGGATCGTTTGACGAAAGCGGCTCACTTCCTACCGGTGAAGACGACTTTCGGATTTACTCAGTATGCCCAGATCTATATTGACGAGATAGTGCGACTACACGGAGTCCCGACGTGCATTGTGTCCGACAGAGGCACCCAGTTTACTAGTAGACTATGGCAGAGGCTTCAGGAGGCTTTGGGCACTCGCTTGAGTTTCAGCACGGCATTTCATCCGCAGACCGACGGACAGTCAGAGCGGACCATCCAGACTCTTGAGGACATGCTCCGAGCTTGTGTACTAGATTTCGGAGGTAGCTGGGATCATCATTTGCCCTTGGTAGAGTTCTCCTACAATAACAGCTACCAGGAGACTATTCAGATGGCACCGTTTGAGGCTCTTTACGGGAGGAAATGTAGGTCGCCTACTTGTTGGACAGAGCTCAGTGAGAGCAGTATCTTAGGACCGCAGATCGTTGAGGAGACGACAGCGAAGATCCAGTTGATTCGCGATCGGATGAGAGCAGCGCAGAGTAGGCAGAGATCTTATGCGGACCGCCGACGACGCAGACTTGAGTTTTCTGTTGGTGATCATGTTTTCTTGAGGGTCTCCCCAATGAAAGGTGTGATGAGGTTTGGGAAGAAGGGGAAGCTTAGCCCCAGGTATGTGGGCCCCTTCGAGATCCTCGAGCGTGTCGGTGCAGTGGCTTACCGGTTAGCCCTTCCACCCAGCTTTCCAGACGTGCACCCCGTATTCCATGTTTCGATGCTCCGCAGATATCTACATGATCCTTCGCATGCGATTCAGCATCCGACGATCCAGCTTGAGCGTGATCTTTCCTATGCAGAGCAGCCGGTGATGATCTTGGATCGACAAGTGAAGAAATTGAGATCGAAGGAGATTCCATCAGTTAAAGTGCTTTGGCGTGGTCAGAACCGTGAAGAGGTCACTTGGGAGACCGAAAGAGAGATGATGAAGACGTATCCCCATCTTTTTGAAGGTAACCTTAGTTAGATTTTTGAAATTCGGGGACGAATTTCTTTAAGGGGGAGAGATTGTAACACCTTAGGATAAGGGTTAGTGAATAATTATAATTAAATAATGGTTTTTAAATAAAAAGTTTACCAAATTGTGTTTTAAATATTTTTCCTAATCTAATAAAGATTTTTCCAAAATTTTCCTAAGCTTGCACACACATGTGCATGTAAACTAGGGTTTTTAAATCAAGTAAATACAATAATTATTAACCATGGTGGGTTAATTTTAGGATTAAGTCTTATGGATTCTTAATTGGGTTTTTATTAGTTAATTAAAAGATTACTTTAAATTGAATTATGGAATTAGTGTTGACTTGTGTGAGAGAGAGAGAATGCATCATGGCTTTAGGCCATGCTTGCATTAAATGAGGAGAGAGAGAGAGGGGTGACTTTTGTTTGAATTATTGTGGTGGCTCTCATTTCTCTTTTGTGTTTTCTCTCAAGTCTCACACCAACACACTCACACACACACTTACCTCTTCAAGCAGCAGCAGCAGAAGCAACTGAAGCAGCAGCAGAAGCACAAGCAGCAGCAGAAGCACAAGCAGCAGCAGCAACATTCAGCAACAGCAGCAGCAGCAGAGGCAGTGAGCAGCAGCAGCAGCCCCAGATCCCTGTGCAGCGACTCCCCTTCACTTCTTCTCCTTCCTGCAGCTCCCTTGGGTCGAGAGTGAGGTATAATCCCTAGCTTGCTTCACTAGTTTGCCTTGTTTGTGTAGCTTTGCATCGGTTATTAGAAATTAGTGTGTTTTAGTGCGATATGGGGTGATTAGTGAGAACCTTGTGCTAATGAGGTGAGATTTGGTTTCAGTAGGATGATTGTGGTCTGTTGAGGCCATTGTGACTTAGTCGAACCCCGATTACACTAAAATACCACCAGTTTTCTTATGTGATGCAAAATGTCGTTTTTGTGCAAAAGTGAACTTTTCTGGATCTGCTTTTGACCCGGTGAGTGCAGAATGAAATTGAGGAGGCTGTAGTGTAGTGGAGTGGAGATGATGCACCAGGTGAAACCCGACCCCCATACAGCTACAGTAGGCCGCCAATTTCCTCATTCTGGCCGCCAATTGCGGCCAGATGGGTAGGGTTTGGGTTGGGGTTTGGTCCAGTGGGTGTCTGCTACTGTGGGTAGTGTTTTGGTATATATATATTCTTGAGATCATTTCTGTAGGAAAATCTGGGACCAAATACCTGTTTTGCCGTTTTTCTAAACCTTCGCGACACGCGTGATACGTGAGTAGGTTTGGGTTCTGCGTATCGCGGCGCGTCGGGGTAGTTTCGTGGCGCGTGAGTACACGTTTTAGCGTATCGCGCACACGCGCGATTGGTTTGCGACACGGGTTTCTTGTTGGATTATAATGTCGCGTTTTGTGACTTAAGCTTATGTGTGATATGTGTATGTGATTCTAGGTTCGCAGGCCAGTGAGACGGACGCTGCGAAGAAGGGCAAGCAAGTGGTTGGATACACTTAGCGTGAGACACGGTGAGTAGATTTCACATCTACGGGATATCGCCCGCATGGCGTTATGCGTCAGGGCTGATAGGATCTTAGTATTACATATTGCATTTCCCTGCTATGTGTTATTGATATATGCTAGAACTGATAGAACACCACACTATTACTAACGGTTTATGTTGCACGAGCACTATTTACATGCTACACACACACCGTTAGTAATTGCCATGCCACACTCACTGTAGAACTGCCATGATTATACTGTTGTATTATTGCTGTAGTTCATTTTACATGTGATTGATGTATATTGTACCTCGCATTGGATTTTACTATTGGTATTGGATTTTCATGTGATTTCTGTTTTGAGGACCGTGGAACTAATTAAGGAAAGATATGTTATTTTGAAAAACCCGGTACCTCGTGATATGATATTTTGGTGTGTCCACCACGCGTTTTCTCGGTGCTGAGACGTGTGCTTGAAACCCGATTCGAGGAGTGGATGTTCCGTTTGCGGGTTCGTGGTGGGCCCGGTATGGTTCCCCTCGGCGAGATGATCGATGGGATTTGCCGATTGAGTCTGGAGGCGGGCGAGTACCTACCGGTGATTGGTTGGACCTGGCAGTTGTCCGGAGGATACTGACCAGAGTCGAGTGATGGATGCGGGATGACCGTGCTGCCGGGGCCGAGGGCCGATACCGCAGACGGACCCCGTGGGGCCGGTCCAGATTGACGGCGCCCGATATTTGAGGATTTACGTGTCGATGCTGGACACGGGTATTTTATGATGTTTTGGGTGCCGATGTTGGGCACTCGTGATTCCTCCGAGATATACAGGATTTGAGGGCCGATGGGTGTGCCGGCGCCTGAGTATATGTGGGATTTGGGTGCAGTTTGAGGCACCGATCATTGCTTTCCATGTTGACATAGTCCATGTAGATATTATTTACCCCATACTCAGTATCGATTACTATTCATCTCATCCTGTGGCATTTACCTGTTAGAGTACATGCATTACTACTGTATCCACTGTTGACATGCATTGATATCATCTGCTGGCATTAGTAGAGCCACGCTATATGTGCATGCCTGCGATCACTTTTATATGTTATCTCTATTCACGAGTTGGCAACTCACCCCCGTTGTGCCACAGTGTTTGCAGGTTGCCCTTGGGAGTAGTCACGGCTGGCTGTTATCTCATCTTTTGGCACAGATACCCCTTTTGAGCAAAGATAGCCCTTTTGCTGTTTAGGTGGGTTTTGTACGGTATCTGTTAAATTTCAGTTGTATATTGATGTATCTAGTATTCTCCATCTACCTTCTGTATTGACTTAGAAACAGTTGTGAGGACGATATGTATGGTTTTATATTCTGGTGTCGAGCTCGCATGTGAGCCGACGTTACTTTATGCAGTCTTACCTTTTATGATATTGTCCTTGTTTTACTGTGTATTCTTCGCTACGGCGTCGTATATCTATTGTGATGCTTTATTCATGTCACTTGTTATTTCCGCTACACCTTACTTTTACCCGACTTTTTGGGGCTAATGTTTTAAGACGGAAATGTTACCAAAATTAGAAAACTCATAACTTGTGAACTTACAAAAAGAGATTTCTATTAAATAAATGGAAGTTTTTCAGACATTTACTATTGCTTTTACAAAACGTTTTAAATCACTCTATTTATTGGTTTTGATTTCTGGGTTCGGCTTACTTAGCCGCGTTGCGCCTGTAGACGTTGCGTGGTTAAGTGCCGGTCACGAGTCGAATTTCTCGGGTCGTGACACGAAATCCATCTGCAAACTCATAGTGGACGACTCATACGTCATGGGAAAACCGCACTTTTCATTTAAAAGAGAGAGAAGAAGTTTATTTATGTTGTTTTGTGGTTTTCCTCCAAATCCAAGAAATCTCATGAAATCCGAATCCAAATCATCAATAGCACGTAAAACCATGAATATAGGCATGAAAATCTATGAATGCAGCATAACAATGAATAACAGTATGCATGAAGCAACAAGTAATAACTACAATGTCTAAACTGGCATACAAGGCAGGTACACTAATATCATGTCAAACTACTAACTAACACGCTAAGTCAAGCAATAATATTTTCTAAGGTGTACGTGACATGGCAATTACCGATGAAGATGTGTGTGAGCCGGCAAGTAAGTGTATGTGGTACATAAGCATCATCGGTAATGATGCCGGTGTCCTAACAGCATAATATCAACAGTACAATATGAAATAGCAATGTAAGTATGCGATGAGGGGCGAACAGCAATAATGAGCGGGAGCTAAATACTAGACACAACGGTAACTAATCTGCATTTAATATAATATGAGTTCTACAGTGGTGCCATTTGAAATAACACGAATCGCGGTGTTTTGATAATAAGGGCTACGGTGTTTTTAAGAAAAGATAAGTCCTTTGAAATATCCATAGAATCCCTTGACCTGTCCTTTAAAATACCCGCGATTCGTTAGTTTTGAAATAGGTAGGAGTCTAATCTAGTCTAACAACTACACTAAACTATACGGCTGAACTAACAAGCTGAACTACAGGTAAGGAAACCGCCAAACATCTGAGTCGATACATATACATACCTGTATATATATAGTCGGTGATCCCGCCTCAATAATATCATATCCGATACCATATCTATAATCAGACATCCCAAGTCAAGAGTGCGGATCAATCATCAATATATAGCTCGTACGTAAATCCGTCGTACGGCATCCCCAATCTGGGTACGGGTCAATATCACATTATTCATCTGGTATCCTCTTTATCCAAGATCATAATATGGGTACTGTTCTATGTCTAGTACGATACTAATATCATCAATATAGTCATGATCTGACTGCTGATCTACAGCCTCATACAAACCGATATCATCATCATATATCGTCATAAAGGGGTATACATCGCCTAATGCGACCTATTATAAATATCTTAATATATCTTATCGTATCTCATATCGCGATCACATGTCAACCATTATATATATATCACTATTCACATAGCATCGTCATCCAAAGATCCGCTATAACATCAGGACGTATCTCAAGTATGAATCCTGCCATATCACCGATCTCACGGTCTCAACTCAAATCTCATCGACTCATCTCAATCCCAAGTATCATCCTCAATCCGTATGTGAACACATAGTCCCATACCCATGTGAACACATAACTATACAATCCCAAGTAAGCACATATGAAAGAAGGGTGTATGCAAGTATGGGTGTGTGTGTATGTGTGGTGCGACCACTACTCTAGGGTTTCGCGACACCAAATCAATCCAAACGCACCAAATATCCATATTTATAATCAATAATTTCCAATAATATATAATCAATATATGTGCGTATACGTATTCGTATACATCACCACAAACTGCGGGGGTGCTATACGCCATCCACCCGACTTCTCCCCGTAGATATAAATCTACTCACCTTGCTTCTCGTGTGCCGATGCCGATGTCGCCATCTTCGTCTTCATCGCCTCGTCGCCATGTGGGGTACCTACAAGGATATCACAAACGCTAAAGCACATGAAAATCACATCGGAAACCAAAACGGCACACGCTACGCCTATAGGTAAAAACTTATAGCCTCGCATGCAAACACGACCAATAACCCTTTGCCGTTGACGTTCAAACGCCACCCAACAGTAACGAATCATCAAATACTAAAATCCATGCTAAAACAAGTCGTAAATCATGCGCCAACACAAGAAAACTAGCCCAGATTTTACCCTAAATGGAATCAGACAAAATTGCACATGCCAGGGGTCAAGTTTACAGGGTATAAGGCTACAGAACAAAAACGAACACCAGAACCCCTGCTCTGGCCGCAATTTGAGGCCAGGGGGATTAAATCCGCGGCCAGAAGAATGAGGTGGGTGCTAGGGTTTTGTGTGGTGGTTCTAGGGTGCCTGCACATCATACTGTCAACTCAATTTTATTTTAGGGGCCTCGGGGTGATAGCAGATTCCCAAATACACTCCCAGATTCACAGTTTTCCCCGATATCGTCTCATAAATCCGTATTCTGGTTCTAGTTCCATGTTTGGGTCCAAAATAACATTACTAACATGGTTCTAAGATCACTACAAGCCTCAATTTCACCTTTGATTCCATATCAAACCCTAAACCCTAACTTGAATTTTCAAAAGTCCTCAAAACGACATAATATCGACATGAAACAAGTATGGATGCAATAAGAATTGAAATACTATGCTAGGGGTGCAGAAATTACCTCCTTTAGCAACTCAAGAAAATTCTTGAGTTGCACAAAGTCCTCCAAATCCATTCTTTCTAGGTTCAATGTGTAGCTAGCGAGCTCGGGAACAATATTTGTGAAGTGGGAATGGGGTTTTGGGGTAGTATTCATGGTAGATCTAGGGTTGAAGAGGGGGAGGAAGAAGAGGGAGAGGCTGCAGCAGCAAGGGGAGAGGGAGAGGAGAGAGAATGAGAAGGGGAAAATGATGGGGGATGGTTGAAAAAAAAGGGTTGACCTAGTCTTCTCTCTTTCATAATCATTCCTTACCTTTTTCTTTTCTTTTCTTTTCTTTTATTCCTTCTCCTCACAATGGTAACCCTAGGCCACCGTCTACCCACAACATGCAAGAAAATGTAACAAGTGCGGAAAAATGATATGTGCACATTTTTGCACAAAAATGCTAAAAATCCAATTAGCGATTTTTAATCGCGATTAGCACTAAATTAGCATATAAATAACCATAAAAACTTTAAAATGGCAAAATTCCACAAAATACCTTATTTTAGAATTTTCCATAATTTTCCCAAAATATTCCCCATTTATCGGTATTTAATTATACCGAATATTAAAATATTCATTAAAAATTAATATTAAATTATAAAAATTCCCAAAAATAATATTTTATTTTTTTGAAATGTTACACCCCCGCAACCATAGTAATGGGAGAACCGATATATAGAATATATTTTGAGAAACCTATGCTTATGAACTTACGGATATAATCACAAGATTAAGTACGAGATAGCATGATGAAAGGAGAATATATATGATGAAACGAGATGACATAATATGATATGTTTGATATGAGGATGCAAGGCGATATATACATATATACATATACCAGATATGATATGAGATTGATTTACACATAAATGAGAATAAAAGATGATATGATGTACGAGACCATAGATCCGTACCCTTGTTTATGTATAGGGATGTTAGTTGTATGTATGCCCTAGATGCCAGTATTGTACTGATGATGTATATTATATTGGATGCTTGGACATATATAGAGAGGACTTTCTTGCTCGATATAATAGTATGCTATCTGGTTGCACTTTACTTTAACATGTATACTTGTCTCTTTATACTGTTTTATAGTTACATGTTGGTAAAGCCCTTAGGATGTATACTTGACTACCTGGACTATGATACGGATCATACTAGTGGGGACATGGTAGTCCATAAGTACATCCTTCAAGGTCCCTAGTCGTGGGTGTATCGAGACGGGGCATCGATATACCAGTGTAGACTAGCGTATACGCTTCTCGACCCATGAGATGGGAGATGGATGATCCCATATCCATTGGTGTTTGACATCAGAGATGGTATACGGGTGCTCAGTGGAGTTTGGGTACACTGGACGGACTCGCCGAGAACTCCCAGAAGGTATTATACCTCACGTCAGATGGCAGTTCTCTGGTGACATTTGTGCAGGTTAGTCTGTAGACCCGAGATCGTCATAGAGTCTTGTGTGATTCCCACTGTGCTTTGATTTCCACCTTACCATGTCCATGAGGGCATGCAAAACGGTGGTTTTTGGGTACAATCCCGAGTCACATGGAGGCAATGAGCGATAGGAGGGGTTTCGTCTCTCCCGGTATTGGGGGTTGATATTGCGCTGTGCTCGATTGGCCGTAACAGGGAAGTCCCTGGCCAGGGCTGATTTAGAGATTTACTGGTAAGTGTTACCAGTAGTTTCTCGACCCGTTATGAGCCTCACATCGGCACGACTTATCGGTTATTGGGGTCTGACGTTTACCACCCCTAGACTTGATATGCGACATATCAGACGAGGAGACCGGACTGTACGGGAAGTGTTACCGGTAGGCTTTTACAGGAGTTGGAGCGGGCTTGCTTGCTGATCTTCTGATTGCTTAATACCCGGGTAGCTGTTACGTCCAGCTAGTACCGCTGACGGCTTGTGGGTGTTTGATATGATCATCACCTACTGTCGGCGTATTGACGAGTCTTTAGAGTCCTACATAGAGGTTATACTGGCTCAGGCAAAACGAAATAGGAGCGTATATGTGATATATGCGGGACCGAGAATAATGCGTGTATGTGATACTGTATTCTATTCTTGTGACTTTTTGTATCGATCGGTTATATATGATATAGCCGGGTTATCGAATCAAGTGTTGATTCGATAAGTCGATATATTGGGTGTTAGTCGGTTATATATGATATGACCGAATTATTAAGTCAAGTATTGATTTAATAATTTATTGTATAATTGTATATTTGATATACTAGTTTACATTAACTAACACTTGTTGTCTTTAGGTATTTTCTCATATGTACACTTGAATATATATATGTGATATATATATTAAAAGTGTTTTCTTTTGTATCATGGTTGATGATACACTATACATGGGTGTGTAAGACATACACCATACTATTTTAGATGGTGGTTAATATTTATTTAAAGTAATTACAAATTAGTGATGCTTAGGTCATAAGCATGAAGCTTGTAGAAGCTTATGGATGCTTTGACAAAGTCCACTTAATTTGTTTTACTTTAGATTTTATTAACCTAACCATTTTGAATTAGCTATGGTTATGCCTCTACAAGAGTTAGTATATGATAATCACTCACCATGGTTAGCCTTCTCACTTGATCATTATCCTCATCTCTTTCTTTTCTTCTTCTTCTTCATTTTGAAAAGAGAAAAAGCTTGCTAGGGTTTGATCCAAAGTGAGAAAGATTGTGAGAAATAAAATTCTAAAGAGAACCCACTTCCTATTTCTCCATCCTCTACTAGACTAGCACTTTAGTTTAGGATGTTTACTTCACTATTTCTCAAGTTAATGAAGTAGAAGCTTGAGTTGGCATCCCCTCGACGCAGATCATCTTCGGCCTCGAAAACTTCAAGCAAGGACGCGTCTTTCGCCTCGTGAAGCTATGCAAGGGTCTGGGAGAACCACGATCGTTGCGAAGGGACTTCAACAAGGAGCAAATGAAGTGAAGGACCGATCTACAAAGGTTGTATTTCGTGTTTCCTTAGAAGTAAAGTTGTTTACTGACTATTAGTTTCGCCTAAACTCTAGTATACGATCTTGCTTAGGGTTGTTCGGCACATAAAAATTTAATTTTGGCATGGTCGATACCTTGTAGAGCCTTGTTAGTGTGCCTAGTAACCCTACAGTGGTATCAGAGCCTAGCTAGAGCATTAGGCGATGTGTTAACAAAGTTAAAACCCCGATCGAACCCGGAAACGCAAATTTAACCCCCTCTCTGGACAATTTTTAAAAACTGGGTTTTTTCTGAATTAAAAATACCTAAAAATTTCAGCAGGGTTTTCTAAGAATTACGGTGCAAATTTGATGACGTAATCTGTACGGACCGCCGCGGTTCCGCGGCAATACCCTACTTGTGCCGCGGAACCGCGGCCGTACAGTGATATTGGGCTTTTCTGTTTGCACAGTAATTCTTATTTCTGTGATTTAGTTTTTCTGGGTATTTTTAAATTAACTCAAGTGTTGAGTATTTTGGGGTTTATTTTGTAATCGTCGATTCGATCGGGAAATTTAATTTTGTTTTGCTATTCCGGATAATTTAGAAAGTATTAAAATGTTCGAACGGATATCATTAACTCAATTTTTCCCGGCACGAAAAACATTCAAGTGTTGAATTTTTCTCGAGTTTAAATCTTTCGGAAATACGTGCATGTGACGCGATGGACCCTCTACAAGACAACAAACCTTAACTCGATTATGTGACCGTCTTGAACTGCCTTTTGAACCTTAGGGTTTGGGGCAGTACGGCGTGCCACATGTGAGGCGTTGGCTTGACCCTTCTACGGCTAGACCGTTGCTACTGTGACGTATTCTGGAATTTTTGAACTCCGCTCAAGTGTTAAGCTATTATGGAAATCTTGGGTATTTGATTATTCGATCGGAATGTTTAATACTGTCTATTTATCTTGAATGTGATACAATATTTGGAATTCATACAGTTAGGCATGAAATGCGAATTATGTGATATTTCGGATTTACGATGTCTAAAGAGATTGTGGATTCCAAATGTTGTAGTTTTACACTTTCTTTTCTGTGACCGTAAGTGTAATATGTGATATCGCCGGTTTCGTTGCTATATGTCAACGACAATTGGGATGTGCATATTTACTTACGTTGATGACATGTGATGTTATGTGTTGCTGGATATGTTATATTGGATCGTCGCGTTATGAATAGCCGGGTTTTTTTTATGTAAGATGAGAGTTTTTATTTTCATTCATGTAAAATTAAATGTATGTAATATTCTTTTATTGGGGCACTTCCGGGATGAGGTCGATGTCACCATTTGTATATTATTTACTTTTCCGCACTAGGATAGACCCAAGGAGGAGAGCACAAGTAACCGGGTTCTGGAGTCCAGTGGGAGACCAACTCGAGGAGTCAAGTCCGGGTCTCCTAACTCTAGAATTGGAAGGGTTGCTTGCCGCTCTCGTAGGGGTCTAGGGGTGTGGGTTTGGCTATTCATCGCGACCGTGGAATCCGTGTTTTATAGAGGCTCAAAATAAAACACGGACGTCCTAATATATCCAATGTTTCATATGTTTCTTCTGCAGCGATATCTGTGATGTGATCATGTGATGTGCTGTGATAGATACTGTATATAGTATATATGATATATTATATAGGCGTTACTTATGTTTTACACCCGCGCTAGCCCTACCCCGCTCTGCCGTTAGTTACCTAACCTAACGATGCACGAGGGGATATCGAGGCGAATGCGGATGGCATAAGTGTACGTCGTATTTATCTGTAATGTTTAGGTGACTTAAATAATGGGACTTCATTAATGTGATTAATGAAAGAAAAGAAACCTAAAAGATGTTGTAGAATCAAATTTTTCAAAAAGGGTAGCTACAGTTTTGCTTTGCATAGCGATATATATGATATATCCTGCACCTTATTCGATGACGAAAGTGCCGAGATCCCTTCACCGGGAGTGACCTCTTTAGCAAAAATGGCAGATGCTACAACACTCGGTTTTCTTTTGATTGCTTTTTGGAGTTTTGCTTTGCATAGTGATGTATATGATATATCCTTGTCACGACCCAAGAATGGCCCGTGACGGCCCTAATACTACGCAACGCCTAAAGACGCAACGTAGTAAAAGAAAGCCAAAACCCAGAAATCTAAACCAAGAAAAATACGGAAAAGATAATACAAGTTTAGAAACAATTGAAATCGCAACCCAAATTCTTTAAAAGTCTCTTTCTTTCTTTAAAATTTTAGCAACACCCCATTTTTTTTCTATAAAGACTAGTCAATATGAATACAACAGAAGAATAAGGACAGTAGAGAAAAAGCTGCATATATAAAGACACCAAATCCACCATAATACACATAACGTCCTCACCAAGTCTCTATGTCAATAATACAACAGTAGATGGAGAGTACAATACAACGAAGGTACAAAATATAATACAGATAACCGTCTAACCCACCTATGCAAAATGGTACTGTGAGCTGATGCGGTATCTGTAGCAAAAGATGGTAGCTGGATAGCTGGATAGGGGAATAGCCTGCCTCGACTACTCTGGGGAATAACCTGAAACACCTGTGGCACAACGGGGGTGAGTTGCCAACTCGTGAATAGTATAAAACATATGCAGGTAATCGCAGGAATGCACGTACAGCATGAATCTAAGATATGCGATTACAGTAGTAACAATATGTCATGAAATGCTGAGATAAAGAGAGTACACTAGCAGGTACGATCAATAAGTGAAGCAATGATGGCATGATAGTGGTATGCAATGTCAGTGCAATAGAGATATGAGAAAGCAAATATGCAACTATCATAAGGGTACACCACAAGTACTACCAATATATGAATCTGTGCATAAAATAGGTAATGGTGAGGTGTAGGGTGGAATGTCACTTTCCACGGAAACCTGACGTCGTGGCAGGATCACAATCCACTAAGATACTCCAATCCCAAATCCTCAAACCAGGCCCCACATTGGGCACTCACATCAAATAAGTCTCACATCTCCTCAATGTACAATGTCGAGTATATCCCACATATCTAGTGTGTACAATATCAGTGTATCTCACATATATCACATGTACAACATCAAGTGGATCTCACATATCTCGTATGTACAATATCAGGTAATCTCCTATATCCGAATGTACAAGTCACCAATCACATAGGTATATCCAATGTCCAAATCCCAATGAATCACCTAGTATCCCAAGTCCAATCTCAATATGAATCTAACATCCTAAAGATATATATACATGTACAGAAATAAATATGATGGGGGCAATACACATATATTAGCGTCCCATTCCACTAATATTGGTGTAAGGGTATATATAACAACGGCTAAGTCCCCTGTTATATATACAAAAAAGGGGTTAAAGAAATATCATGAAACCGTGTGCCAAGCATCGACACAGAAATCCTCGTATATGGGGCTCCGTCAGTCCGGACAGCCCACGGGGTCCGTCTGCAGTGTCGGCCCTCGGCCTCGACAGTACAGGTCATCCCGTATCCATCTCTCTACTCTGGCCAGTAGCCTCCAGACAACTGCCAGGTCCAACAATCACCGGTAGGTACTCGCCCGCCTCCAGGCTCAATCGGCAAACCCATCGATCTTCTTGCCGAGGGGAACCATACCGGGCCCCGCCATGTACTCTCATACGGCAACCACACCTCGTATGGAGTAGGTAATCAGCACCGATAAAACTCATGGGGGACGCTCGAAATATCATATCAAGGAAACCGGGTTGTTACATGTATGCATAATTTCATGAACTCCCGCGGTTCCCAAATCCCGAAAACATCATATGAAATCCAGATAAACAATGCATAAATACAGGAATAGAAGTATGCGATATATCTGAATGCGAGCAGGTAAACGCAAGTATATAGCTGAACCAGATGTATGCGAAATCATGATAAGGTACAGCTAAGTAACATCAGTAAATGTGAATATGCGACAACAACTGAATATTTATCTAACATACAGGTGTAGCAAAGTATAGGTATCTACCTATAGGAACTGATGTCGTATACCCCCCTGGGTATAAGTAACATATGTAGGAGGTATACCTGTAGCTGTATCTCAAGTGAAAATATACCTATCACTAAAGGTATGATACACTATAGGTATACCGATAACTAGATGTCAAGTGTGGTAAGCAATGGTAGCTATAAGGGGTAGTGTGTGACATGGCAATTATTGACGGTGTGTGTGTAGCATGCAATCCGTGCTCGTGCAACATGAACCGTCAATAATGTGTGCAGTGTCCTACGGCTGCTAGTCACAGTATATAGCTATATCTAGGAAATGCAGTAAATACGCAATTCTACAATGACGTAGAAAGTGCGACAGGAAATTGAATCCTAGCCCAGACGCATAACGCCATGCGGGCGATTCCCCTGTAGATGTTATATCTACTCACCTAAACTCCACGCTGGGTGAATCCTATCACCTGCTCCCCCTGTAGCTGTGTCCGTAGCTCCTGCCTGCACACCTGTAAATACGACATGAAAACACATATAAGCCCAAAATCTCTCGAAACGCGATATCGAAACGAAACGAGAAACTCGCGTCGCGAACTAAACGCGCGTGTGCACGATACGCTGAATCGTGTGTGTACGCGTCTAAAAACCATCGCGACACGCCGCGATACGCTGGATCACAGAACCCACACACGTATCGCGCGTATCGCGCAAACACAACTAAACACAAAAGCGACATATAGTCCCAGATTTTCCTACAGGTACAATATTACAAAACTAGACATACCAAGGACCTATACAACCCAGAATAAAGCTCCACACAAAACCTCAACACCCAATTCCTCTTCCTGGCCGCAAATTGCGGCCATAATGGAGAAATTGGCGGCCAGACAAAGGGGGTAGGGGCTCGTCTTCTGGGGGTGTTATCTATACCTAGTGTACATGCTCCAGTCATCTCTAGTTTTATTCTGTAGGCATCGGGTCTATAGCAGATCACAAAAGTCATAAATATCACCTCAAAAGTCACAAATTGCACAAATCACAAACTATATGGTATTTTAGTGAAATCTGGGGATTTCTCAGTTGCAATGTCCCTATTAGCACTTAAGTAAACTAGGGTATCCAACACATCCAACAAATTACCACAATACCTCACAAATCACCAAAACTAGCACTAAACTAGCTAATTTAGCACTAAACAAGCTAATTAGCACACAAGCTGCACAATCAAACAATAGGGTTCGGAAATATACCCTATTGGACCCTAGAGAGCAGGTGAAGAGGTGTATGGAGGAGGTGATGGCTGCTGCAGTTGCTGGAGCTTGCCTCTGTTGCTGCTGCTCCTAGTGTTGCTGCTGCTGTCACTGCTGCTTGCTGCTGCTTCTATTCCTGCTGCTGCTGTTGATGGTAATGATGATGATAGTGATGCTGATGATGGTGAGGAAGATGCTCTTGATGTTGTTGCTGCTGCCACTGCCTGTGCTGCTGCTGCTGCTGCTTCCTTCTTCTGCTTCTGCTGCTGCTTCTTCTCTCTCTCTCTGCAGTGTGTGTGTGTGAGTTTGTGATGAAGCTGCTGCTGCTGGAAGTGTGTGTGTGTGTGTGTTTGTGAGAGAGTGAGAGAATGAGAGATAGAAAATGAGGTGGAGAAATGAGAGCACACTCCAAAGACCCCTTCTCACTCTCTCTTTCCTCATTAAATGAGGCATGGCAAAGGCCATGATGCCCCATGCTCTCTCTCTCTCTCTCTCCCTCTCTCTCAAAGTCAACCATGCACCAAACACCAATTCAAAATTAAAACCCATTTAAAACTATCATGACACATAAACAAGTAATAAAACTAGGTTAGAGAAAAAGGTTGGTTAACCATGGTTGCTAATCATGGTTTAACCCCAAAAACAACCCTAGTTATCATGCACAAGTGTGTGTGTGCCTAATAAAATTCTAATAAAATACACATTAAATAAGATAAAATATTTAAAACTTAATTTGGTAAACTTTTTATTAAAAACCACATTTTAAAATATAATTAGCTACAAAACACATTCTAAGGTGTTACAATCCTGCACCTTATTCCATAAGGAATGAGCCGAGATCCCTTCACCGGGAGTGACCTCTTTAGCAAAACTAATGAAAGCCTCAAAATCACTCCATTTCAAAATTTACTGGATTCTACGACGATATCAAGTTCATTACGCAATAGGTTTTCAGAAAAACCTGTCGTAGCCCTCCGTCATTTCAGATAAGTCCTACTTAGTATTCGTGCTACGTTTGTTGGCCTGCGTCAAGGCGTTGTGTGCGGTAGCTAACTAGTATTTATCTTCTTATGCATATGATGCAGATTGTATTAGGGTAGTCGTGCGACTTTGTTGGCCTGCGTCAAGGGTCGTACGGGTGGGTTTAATTCAATCAAGAAATGACGGGTTGAACTTGACTAGCGCACTTTGGTTTGTTGGCCTGCGTCAAGGTCATGGGACGCTAAGGGAAAATATTATCGGGAATTTCAAGTGTTGGAATTTGCAATGAGATTGCATACCTTCTATGAGATAGTTGGATCCCGATACCCACTGCGAGTAATTGTTACTCCCGGAAGAGTTTTACACGGGACAATTAACCAATCAAGTAGGTGTCTAGAAAGGTGTCAACGGGGTTATGCCTCTGTGAAAACGAGGTTTACTTTAATTAGGTCTGTGTGAAAGCACGGGAAACCTCCCTCAAAGTACCGACACTGGCATGGCTGAAAGATTGGCGAAGTTGTAGGGTGTAATTAATCCCGGCTAATCTTTCCTTTTAGGGTTTGAAGGAAGATTTGATAAAAACAATGGGAGCCATCCTGATTAGATAAAATAATAACCAATCTGATCTTGCAAGAGCATACGCTAAAGTGTTTTCTTCTCTCTCTCTCTCCAGGTAGCGACCATATCATGCCTTAATCAAGATAATAATATGGATGTATTGACCGAACCCACATGTTATACTGTGCTGGGGAACGTTGGTTCCGTTCTTTCTTATAAAAGTTATAAGACTGAACAGGATATAGGGGAATACCAGGATTCCTATGCCACCAGAATGAAGAAAGTACATGTTGATGCATTTTCTTCGGGTGTGTTTGTTACAAAGAACTGTTTCTCCATTTGCTCTACGTCCTGGGTATTAGGTACCAGGTCAGGATCCCATATATGTAATCAGTTACATGAGCTTAGGAAAGGTAGAGAACTTAGAGAAGGTGATAAAGACATAAAGGTTGGAAATGGTGCAATTGTTGCAGCTAAAACCGTCGGGGAATATCACCTTGTATTGCCAACTGGTAATACATTGATTCTGAATGAATGCTATTACATGCCGAACCTGATATGCAACATTATATCGGTTTCTTTGTTGAGTAAAGAGGGATATAATTTTGTATCACAGGATAATGTTATGAACATTTTCCTTAACCAAAAGTTGGTTGGATCAGGCACGTTGTGCAATGGCATTTATGTTCTAAATCAATCAACGGTTCTGAGCATAACAAACACACACAAGAGGAAGAGTTCAAAAATGAACGAATCCTTCTTGTGGCATTGTAGACTGGGTCACATCAATGTGACACGACTAGCCAAGTTGCATAAGGATGGATATTTGAACCCGTTTGAATTTTCATCTTATGACACTTGCCAGTCATGTCTCAAAGGCAAGATGAGCAAAACTCCGTTTACGGGACACGGAGAGAGAGTTACAGAACTCTTGGGACTGGTACATAGTGATGTATGCGGCCCCATGTCTACACATGCCAGGAATGGTTCTGCGTACTTCATTACATTCATTGACGATCTCTCTAGATTCGGATATGTGTTCCTTATGAAACACAAATCAGAAGCTTTTGAGAAATTTAGAGATTATAAATAGGAAGTCGAGAACCAAACCGGAAAAAGTATTAAAATCATACGATCTGATCAAGGAGGGGAATACTTGAGCAATGAATTCCTGGACTTCCTAAAAGAGAATGGGATTCTCTCTCAGCTAACTCCTCCATATACACCACAGCACAACGGTGTATCGGAACGGAGGAACCACACCCTGTTAGATATGGCGCGCTCTATGATGAGCACAGCTGAGTTACCTATTTCCTTCTGGGGATATGCACTGGAAACAGCTGCAGACCTATTGAATATGATTCCCACCAAATCTGTGCCAACCACTCCATATGAGATATGGAAAGGAAAGAGACCATGTCTTAATTATGTTAAGATATGGGGTTGTCCGGCCTATGTAAAAACACAAAATCCGGACATACTCGCGGCAAGGTCCATTCTGTGTAAGTTTATTGGATATCCCAAACATTCGCGCGGGTATATCTTCTACCAAACCGAGGAACAAAAAGTATTTGTTTCTCGACATGCCACCTTTTTAGAAAAGGAATTTCTTGAAAAAGAGATTAGTGGCATGAACGTAGAACTGGAAGAGGTTCCAGCAATACAGACTACAACAGAAGATTTGGTTGAACCAGAGGATTCGGTAGTTCCCGATGAACCCCAGCCACTCCGCAGATCTAGTAGGGTTCCTCACCCACCTGAAAAATACTACGGTTTTCTCATGGATGGTGGGAGCGAGGATTGCATCATGGTTGATGATGACCCAACTAGCTTCGAGTAGGCCATCATGAGTGGGGACTCAGTGAAATGGCTGGATGCAATGCGGTCCGAGATGGAATCCATGTACACCAACAAAGTGTGGACTTTGGAAGTTGCTCCTGAAGGGGTAAAACCCATTGGGAGCAAGTGGATCTTCAAGAAAAAACTTTGGTGTAGATGGGAAAGTGGAGACTTTCAAAGCTAGACTTGTTGCAAAAGGTTTTCGTCAAAGACCAGGTGTGGACTATGACGAAACCTTTTCTCCAGTGGCTATGCTTAAATCCATCCGGATCATGCTTGCCATCGCTGCATATCATGACTACGAAATCTGGCAAATGGATGTTAAGACCGCCTTTCTAAACGGTGATTTAGAAGAGTGCGTGTACATGACTCAGCCAGAAGGCTTCGTAGATAGTGGGAGCAGCGGGAAAGTGTGCAAGCTGCTTAAATCCATTTATGGATTAAAGCAAGCATCGTGGAGTTGGAACATCTTCTTTGACGTCGTTATCAAAGAGTTTGATTTCGTCAAAAATGTAGATGAACCTTGTATCTACAAGAAGGTGGAAGAGAGTAAGGTTGTCTTCCTCGTATTGTACATAGACGACATACTCTTGATAGGAAATGACATTCCTATGCTGCAATCAGTCAAGCTCTTCTTATCACAAAGATTCTCAATGAAAGATCTTGGTGATGCCTCCTGCATATTGGGAATTATAATCTATAGAGATAGATCTAAACGGATATTGGGATTGTCCCAATCCAGGTACATTGACACCATACTAAAAAGGTTTAGTATGGAAGAGTCCAAACGTGGGTTTTTACCCACGATCTCAGGGTTCACTCTCTCCAAAGAGATGTCTCCCAAGACTGATTTGGAGAGAGCTCGCATGCAAGGGATACCCTATACTTCGGCAGTAGGCTCTATCATATACGCGATGCTATGTACCAGACCCGATGTAGCATACTCACTAAGTGTAGTGCGCAGGTATCAAGCTGATCCTGGAGAGAGTCACTGGACAGCTGTGAAGAGCATTCTCAAGTACTTGCGAAGGGCTAAAGAGATGCTCTTGGTGTATGGTAACGGAGAACTCCAAGTGGAGTCCTTTACCGATTTGAGCTTCCAGACTGATAAGGACGACTCTAAGTCGCAGTCGGGATTTGTCTTTACCCTTTACGGAGGGGCGGTTAGCTGGAAGAGCTCCAAGCAGGAAACCGTGGCAGACTCGACGATGGAGGCTGAATACATCGCTGCCAACGATGCTGCCAAAGAGGCTGTCTGGATCAAGAAGTTCATTACTGAACTTGTGGTGGTTCCATTCATTGAGCATCCAATACCTTTGTATTGCGATAACAATGGAGCGGTGGCTTTGGCCAAGGAACCCAGGTCCCATCAGCGATCCAGGCATATTCTGAGGTGGTATCACCTGATCCAGGAGATAGTTGATCGCCGGGAATCGAGGTCAGGAGGGTTGACACGAAGAACAACACTGCGGATCCACTCACGAGGGCTATTCCCCAGATACAGTTTGAGAGACTCTTCGGGATGCTTGGTATGTGATACTACAGCAGCTGGCCTAAGTGCAAGTTGGAGATTGTTAGTTGTATGTATGCCCTAGAGGCCAGTATTGTACAGATGATGTATATTATATTGGATGCTTGGACATATATAGAGAGGACTTTCTTGCTCGACATGATAGTATGATATCTGGTTGCACTTTACTTTAACATGTATACTTGTCTCTTTATACTGTTTTATAGTTACATGTTGGTAAAGCCCTTAGGATGTGTACTTGACTACCTGGACTATGATGCGGATCATACTAGTGGGGACATGGTAGTCCATAAGTACATCCTTCAAGGTCCCTAGTCATGGGTGTATCGAGACGGGGCATCGATATACCAGTGCAGACTAGCGTATACGCTTCTCGACCCATGAGATGGGCGATGGATGATCCAATATCCATTGGTGTTTGACATTAGAGTTGGTATACGGTTGCTCAGTGGAGACTGGGTACACTGGACGGACTCGCCGAGAACTCCCAGATGGTATTATACCTCACGTCAGATGGCAGTTCTCTGGTGACACTTGTGCAGGTTAGTCTCTAGACCCGAGATCGTCATAGAGTCTTGTGTGATTCCCACTGTGCTTTGATTTCCACCTTACCACGTCCATGAGGGCTTGCAAAATGCTGGTTTTTGGGTACAGTCCCGAGTCACATGGAGGCAATGAACGATAAGAGGGGTTTCTTCTCTCCCAGTATTAGGGGTTGATGTTGCGCTGTGCTCGATTGGCCGTAACAGGGAAGTCCCTGGCCAGGGCTGATTTAGAGATTTACTGGTAAGTGTTACCAGTAGTTTCTCGACCCGTTACGAGCCTCACATCGGCATGACTTATCGGTTATTGGGGTCTGACGTTTACCACCCCTAGACTTGATATGCGACATATCAGACGAGGAGACCGGACTGTACGGGAAGTGTTACCGGTAGGCTTTTACAGGAGTTGGAGCGGGCTTGCTTGCTGATCTTCTGATCGCTCAATACCCGGGTAGCCGTTACGTCCAGCTAGTACCGCTGACGGCTTGTGGGTGTTTGATGTGATCATCACCTACTACCGGTGTATTGACGAGTCTTTTGAGTCCTACATAGAGGTTATACCGGCTCAGGCTAAACGAAATAGGAGCGCATTTGTGATATGTGCGGGGCCGAGAATAATGCGTGTATGTGATACCGTATTCTATTCTCATGACTTTTTGTATCGGTCGGTTATATATGATATAGCCGGGTTATCGAATCAAGTGTTGATTCGATAAGTCGATATATTGGGTGTTAGTCGGTTATATGTGATATGACCGGATTATTAAGTCAAGTTTTGATTTAATAATTTATTGTATAATTGTATATTTGATATACTAGTTTACATTAACTAACACTTGTTCTCTTTAGGTATTTTCTCATATGTACACTTGAATATATATATGTGATATATATATTAAAAGTGTTTTCTTTTGTATCATGGTTGATGATACACTATACATGGGTGTGTAAGACATACACCATACTATTTTAGATGGTGGTTAATATTTATTTAAAGTAATTACAAATTAGTGATGCTTAGGTCATAAGCATGAAGCTTGTAGAAGCTTATGGATGCTTTGACAAAGTCCACTTAATTTGTTTTACTTTAGATTTTTATTAACCTAACCATTTTGAATTAGCTATGGTTATGGCTCTACAAGAGTTAGTATATGATACTCACTCACCATGGTTAGCCTTCTCACTTGATCATTATCCTCATCTCTTTCTTTTCTTCTTCTTCTTCATTTTGAAAAGAGAAAAAGCTTGCTAGGGTTTGATCCAAAGTGAGATAGATTGTGAGAAATAAAATTCTAAAGAGAACCCACTTCCTATTTCTCCATCCTCTACTAGACTAGCACTTTAGTTTAGGGTGTTTACTTCACTAATTCTCAAGTTAGTGAAGTAGAAGCTTGAGTTGGAATCCCCTCGACGTAGATCATCTTCGGCCTCGAAGACTTCAAGCAAGGACGCGTCTTTCGCCTGGTGAAGCCATGCAAGGGTCTGGGAGAACCACGATCGCAGCGAAGGGAATTCAACAAGGAGCAAATGAAGTGAAGGACCGATCTACAAAGGTTGTATTTCGTGTTCCCTTAGAAGTAAAGTTGTTTACTGACTATTAGTTTCGCCTAAACTCTAGTATATGATCTTGCTTAGGATTGTTCGGCACATAAAAATTTAATTTTGGCATGGTCGATACCTTGTAGAGCCTTGTTAGTGTGCCTAGTAACCCTACATGGGCGAGATCTTTAATCTAAATTGATAACACCGTATGATGGATTACCGTACGCGATAAGATATATCGGATGTTTGATCCGCACTCGTGACTTGAGGATGATGTTCGATGATATTGCCACATATGATACTATGAGGCTGGATCGCCGACTTTTAGATTGTCTTGATTCGGAGAATCATTGATTTCTAAACACCTTGGTGGATAATGGTTTATATTGATTAATCCAGGTGTAATTGCGTACCTTATATTGTTCATACTTATGTTGTACACAGATTTGCCGGCTCATACACTCATCATCGGTAATTGCCATGCCACTTACACAGTAGAACTGTTACATCTCTGTATTGCCTTTAAACTGTAAAGTAAAATCATTGTTCAGTAATTATCATATGATATGCTTACATGAAAACACTTTTAATACTTTACAGTACTATTCTATGCTTGCATATACCACTTTATGGTTACGTGCATATCAGATGTTGTTTTCATGAAATCTCTGGATTTGAGAACCGTTGCTATATTTCAAAGACTTATGATTGTTTTAAAAACGTGGTTTCTCGTGATGTGATTTGTGGCATCCATTATGAGTTTTCTCAGTTCTGAGCTATCAGTTACCCGATTCGAGGAGTGAGGAGGCACCGTCTGTGGGTACATGGTGGACCCGGTGCGGTACCCCAGGGTAAGAAGATTGTATAGAATGGTATTGAGCCGGGCAGGGGAGCACTACCGACCGGTGATAGTTTGGGCTCGGCGGATATCCGGAGGATACCGACCGGAGTCGTGAGATCAGATGGATATGAAGGCTGATCCGATGAGACGGAGCCCGAGATATGAGGATTTACGTGTCGATGCTGGATACGGGTTTTTATGATATTTCGAGTGTCGATGCTGGACACTCATGCTTTATGATGTTGATGTGTCATTGATGGAAACTATTCCCTTATAAAAAGGGAAGGGAAAATTCCCCACTAATGGAAGCATCACGTGTAAGCACATGATCATTGATCCCTTATAAAGAGACTCAGAGAGGGAAAGGAAAATCTTCCCGCTAGTGGAGCATCACGTGCAAGCACGTGATGCATCTGTATACAAAGTAAGCGGCTCCACTTAGTAAGCGGCAGTTAAAGCCTCACGTGCAAGCACGTGATCGTCTTTCACACAAAACGTGTAGAACCCAGTTATAAAACAAACAAAGAGCAAATAAGCTCACGTGTTTCCACGTGATGCCTTCCCTCTGTTTGGACTGTTGCATACAAACGAACCAAATTAATTCTGTGAAGGGTCGCGTGCTGCACGTGAGAAGTCTCAGATGCCTTCTGAGTCGATTGGTGGGCTTAACTTCATGGAGTCACGTGCTGCACGTGAGGGCTTCTAATGCCTTTTGAGTCGATTGAATTAAATTCTAAATAAAAAGGATCAGAACCCTACTTTGGAAATATTTTCCACAATCTTTCTAAACAAAAAAGTTTGTGCTCTATAAATCAGAGCACCGTTGGATCAAAGATCCAATGGTGATTAAAAATCACCAAGATACAGAATAAGTTCTGTATGGGAAAATATTTTCCCAATCTTGTTAAAAACAAGAAAAATGTCTTCTGTAAAACAGAAGCCTTTAGATCAAAGATCCAATGGTGGGAAACATCCCCAAATCAATCAGAGATCTCTCAATGAGAGATTTCCTCAACTGAATCAACAAATTAGCCTCCATTATATAAAGGCCCTAAGACTTCAAGTCTAAAAAAAAGAATCCCCCCATAAACAGCAAGTTCAAAAGAAAAAGAAAAAATCCAAGGTAAGAAGGAACAAAACACAGAAAACATCTTACTTCTTCTTCGTCTCCACAAGAGTTTAACTCTTCCAAAGAACTTAGTTCTTTCTTCTGGTAAAAAGATCTGCAGAAGCAGATCTCCCCACAAGTTGAGAATTTAATTCTCATCGGGGAGATTCTGCCATGCAGATCCAAAACCTAGGAGAAGATCTGAGTTCAGAGAATTTAATTCTCCCAAAAGGCATATAGGAATTTAATTCCTCTGATAAAACTAGGGTTTAACCCTTCATATAAGAACTTAGTTCTTTCTTCTGGTGAGAGATCTGCAGAAGCAGATCTTCCCATAAGTTGAGAATTTAATTCTCATCGGGGAAACTCTGTCATGCAGATCCACAACTTAAGAGAAGAACTAAGTCCAAGGAATTAAATCCTTAGAAAAATATATAATAAGGGATTTGAGAAAGAATTCCATGCATATTAATGATCACGTGTTCACACGTGACGACCTGTGATGAACTCAAAAGAGAGACTGAAATGGATCACGTGTTCACACGTGACCCCCCCTTCGCTGATAGTGCTTAGCAGTTATAAAGCAAAAGGGAATAAACCCAAAGAGACAGTGATCAGTCGAAAATATTGCATTTTTAACACATCAATTTCCCTATTCTTTGTAATCATCTAAAGGTGTTTGGTATAAATATAGCACATATTAGTAATTTGTCTACAAAATAGCAAATAACATGTATTATACATTATAACCGGCATTATGAGGGAAATTATGTGTTTATTATTACATGCAAGATCTTTGTATATCAAACACTTGTCTCGAGATTGTGTGCAGGAAATTTTCCAGGTAAAAGAGCCAGAATTGATAAAAGTGCTGATAAAATACATCAAGTCCAAGACTTGAGATCTGGCAGTAAACTAGAATGAATTATAAGATTCCAGACATCAGGAAACAACCCTAAAGAAAACAGCAAAATAACCTGGAAGTTTCATGCAAAGATCACACCAAACGACCGTGGATCCGCGGACGAGTCAGGCCGATCCGCCGCGAATCCACGGCCGAGTTGACTCGTCGGCGATTGGAACTTTTTGCAGGGCTTCTCTTTTAACGGCCAAGCTTCTCCAAGACGTTCCGAATTCTGTAGATTTCTCCAGAAGCTTCCCTTCTAACAGCCAAGCTTCTTGTGCAAGTATCATAACTACCAAAGCTTCTCATGCAAGCTAGCTAACTAACTTAGTCTAGAAACTTCTCTACCCTAGCTTCCTATACAAGCCTCATAATGTCACGACCCGAAAGAGCACGTGACTGGCCCTTGAACCATAAGAAGTCTATAGGACTTCCTCTGATCCAAGTAAGCCAAAAGTCCAGAAATCTAAAACCATTTTTAAGAGTAAGTGAAGAAAACTGGTTTAAAGAAGTGAAGGAAAACATGTTTGAAGTCAAGGTTTTTAAATAACTAAGCCGAATGTGCATTTTTAAAAGGTAAAGTCTTTTCTAAAAATTTCGGCAGAGTTTCTTTTGTAAATACTGGCCCCGAACGGGGTACAACAAGCACAACACATACACTGATAAAAGGCATCCCCAAGCGGGAGCTAGCTCTTCGTCAATTGACGGTCACAACCACACATGCAATATAATATACAACGCCGAAAGGCGAGGGTCAAATCCAAAGGAAACACAGTAAGCATGAAAACCGCAATACTACTAAGCGCGACTCTAAGGCCAAATAATACATCACTAAAGTCTGAGTCTGAAACAATATACAATTTTGGTTGATGGAAATTCTAGATACAATGAATAATATAAGTACAATGGTGGTTCATGATGCAAAAGAAACCACCTACCAAATGCAATTCACCCTCAAGGAAGCAACGTGCCAGAAATGCCGCAAAGGAACCTGTACGACAAAACCTGCAAGAACTGTGGCACAACGGGGGTGAGTTGCCAACTCGTGAATAGAGAATATCTACAAGCAGAAACCGAATGCAAGACATAATCCTAGGTCAACAATCAGTAAATAAACCTCAAGATATAAGCTGATACATGATAAGGTGGCAAGCAACATCTAAACAGGTATGTAGTGCCAAGTACTCAGGTAATAACATGTCGTCAGTATAGGGTATGTCTGCATGAAGTAAATATGATGAAGCATCAATACACATATATTAGCGTCCCATACCATTAATATTGGTGTAAGGGTATATATAACAGCGCCCTCATACCCTGTTATATATACAAAAGAAGTATGATCAGTGTAAATCCAGTCTGTATATGATCCATATCTGTATATATGTGGAACCCGTCCACCCGTCACCCAATGACAATAAGCATCATGTATGCAATATGAGGATATAAACAAAATCATGGAAAAACATCATGAAAACTGTGCCCAGCATCGGCACGTAAATCCTCATATATCGGGCTCCGTCAGTCCGGATCGGCCCACGGGCTCTGTCGGAGGTATCGGCCCACGGGCTCTGTCGGCGGTACACCCACATCCATCTATCGACTCTGGTCGGTATCCTCCGGATAACCGCCAGGTCCAACCAATCACCGGTAGGTACTCGCCCGCCTCCAGGCTCAATCGACAAAGCTCATCGATCATCTTGCCGAGGGGAACCATACCGGGTCCACCATGTACCAGCAATCGGCTCGTCCACTCCTCGATTCGGGTTACACATGTCGCTCTCAGCACCGAGAAAATACATGGTGGACGCACTGAAATATCATCTCAAGGGTAACCGGGTTTTCAAAACAAATACATATCCTCTTTGAAAACACCCACGGTTCCTAAAAACCAGAAATATCATGGAAACAGCATATCTCAATGCGTATAATCAGAAAGCAACATGTATGCGACATATAGTAGAATGGTAAGAATATCAATATGTCATGCTAGGGTCAAATCCTGAATGCAACAGTACTACAGTGTAGTGACATGGCAATTATCGATGATGAATTGTGTGAGCCGTCAAATAGTGTACGTGGAACATACGCATCATCGATAATGGTGCTGGTGTCCTAACAGCATGATAATAATATAGCAATAAACATATGCCAGCATTGCGAATAGCATGAATATGCGGAAATCAAATAGTCAACACCACAGTAAAGAATCTACTATGCAAACTACAGATCTAAGTATCAGGTCAATCAAGAGGGGTATGGAAACCACCTAAATCTGAGTCGATATATATAGATATACTAGTCGGTGATCCCGCCTCAATAATATCGCGTACGATACAGTATATCATATGACATCCTCAAGTCATGAGCGCGGATCTATCATCAATATAGGCTCGTACGGTAAATCGTCGTACGGCATCCCAATAGCTGGGTACGGGTCAACATCACACTATCTCATCACGTCTCAGGTATCACTATCATCGTATCACATAATCTGGGGTACTGATCTAAGGCTAGTACAACTGATACCATCTACAAAGTATAAATGCGGGGGTAAACACACATCCCAAGCCTGCAAGAATCACATGTCGTATCCCAAATATGAATCACATCAAATCACCGATCTCGCGGTACAAGGCCCAACATCATCGACTCATCTCCAATGTCATCCAATATCATTAACACAGTGCAAGTATAAGGAATGTGCAAGGGTGTGCGTGTAGGTGTAATTCTATTCTAGGGTTCGCGACTATGAACTACACTAGTCACTTCTAACCCTACACTATACATAGTACACCTAACTATCATATAATAACAACTACGGACAGCGGGGGTGCTATACTCCATCCACCCGACTTCCCCAGTAGATATAATATACTCACCTTGCGTCTCCATCTTTCGATGTCATCACGCGTTTGCTTGTCGTCCCGTAGTCTTCATGGGTACCTACACATCAAAATATCGTATATGCGCATTAAAACCAAATCAAAGCTAAAACGGCACACGAAACCCAAAACGATACGATAAGAGGCCTATAGGTTAGAACCTATGGCACGCCTTCAAAACCATCAATAAATCCTCTATATCGTCGTATAAACACCAAATAGTCGAGGTAAAACACAAGACACAATTTCAGACTTAAAAATACGGAATACGGAAACACGAATCCAAAACAGCAACTTAGGAAATATGTCCCAGATTTCACCCTAGGTCACTTTATACAAATCTATATATACCAGGGGTCAAACATGAACATGTAGGAGCTACAGAACCAATACGAGCCAAAATGGTGGGACCCAGGCCGCAAATTACGGCCAATTGGGATTAATTGGCGGCCGGGTAAGGGAGTTAGGGGCTGGGGTCATGGTGGTAGCTCCCTGGGTGCCTGCACATACCACTGTCCAATCAATTTTATTTTAGGATGCCCCGGGTGATAGCAGATCCAATATACTCGTTACAGATTGCACAAATTTTCCGATATCGGTTTCAAAAATCCGTATTCTGGTTTTTGGCTTCAACTTAGGGTCTCAATTCATACACTAGGGTGTTTATATAACCTCAACTGAGCTCAATTTCACAGTACAACACAAGTTTCCCTCAAACCCTAACTAGGTTTTCTTGAACTCCACAAAAATCAACAATATCGGTTCTAAACTAAACATGGGGTATAAGTAATGCATAAACCAAGTTAATGATTCAGTAAATACCTCATTTGGTAACTCAAGAATTTTCTTGAGTTTCCTCTAGTGGCCAAAATCCATGCTTCTTCAGCTCCAAGTGTAGCTCTAGGGATTGTGCACACTTTTAATGAAATGAGTGTGTGGTTTTGGTGTAGTTTTAGAGGTGTTTTGGAGCGTTTGAAGAGGGGAGGGGATGAGGTGCAGGAGCAGCAGCAGAAGAAGGAAGAAGAGGGAGGGAAAGGAGGGGAAAATGGCTAAGGGTTTTAAGTCAAATGAAGCCCATACCTCTCTCTCTCTCACCCACTCTCCAATTCTTTTTTCTTTTCTCTTTTCTTTTCCTTTTCTTTTCTTTCTCTCAAAATCCTTCTCACATAAATAGTAACCCCAAAACAAACCATGGCAATAAAATGTAACACAAGTGTAGAAAATGATATGTGCATGTTTTGCACAAAAATGCTAAAAACCGATTAGCGATTTTTAATCGCGATTAGCACTAATTTAGCATATAACTAATCAATTAAACTTAGAAATGGCATAATTCTCTAATTTACCCTATTTTTGAATTTTTCATAATTTTTCCAAAATTTTTCCCATTTATTTGTATTTAATAATTCCAAAATATTAAAATATTCAATAAAATAATATTAAATTATAAAAATTCCTAATATTAATATTTTATCTTTTTGAAAATGTTACAATCTATCCCCTTAAAGAAATTTGGTCCCCGAATTTAAATTTAAACCCCCAATACTAAAACAATTTCAGTAATAATCCAATTTGTCGGGGCTCCGAAGACATCAATACATAGAGAATATCATAAAAATGTACTGCTCTACTAGAAATCAATCCCCAAAATGCATATATAAGAATATCTTGTGCGTCTGGTGCGCAAGGAATCAAAATCCATATATGTGTCAAACAGGTGTACAAAACAACATCTAGGTGCAACTGGTGTACACGAAACATCTGTCGTAGGCAACGTGTGTGCCTGACCGTAAAAAATCAGGTGCATGTGACATGCACGAAGAATCCCGATTTAGTGCATCTGGCGTGCACCAAAATCGTATATCAAAACACTAAAGGTGCATGAAAACTATGCTGGAAGTGTAAATCAAATCACTGTATAAGATAGGCGTGAAATCACAATCAATACCTCGAATGTAATAACTTATGCGCAAAATATAAATATCCAGTGGGTGCATGAAACAAATATCATGAAACTCAGTCATCAAACTAAATCATGCAATAGAACGCCCAAAGTACCAAAATCCAAGATGACGGATACGTGATAATCGAATCACAAAATCATAAATCATAAATACCGTCGTCAGTAGTTCCTCCTTCAAGGTCGAGAAGGAGTCGGTGCATCCACTGCTAGCAGCGCAGGAGATCTACTTGCCTCTTGCTCACGGTCTGGCGTCCTCTGTCTCTGGGTTCATATCTTCTCTGTGGGTTACCAATCTCACAGTCAATCGGCTCATCGGCCCTGTCAGATGTGCTAACGGGGACGATTCCGTTCTGGTACTTCTCTGGTCGTCTCTCGGTCAATCCTCACGACCACTCATAAAGCATCACGTCACTGGCGTCGGCCTTTGGCTCTCTGAATGCACATCACACATCTGATCCTGGGTGCAAACATCATTGCAGCAGTGTCCTAGAAGGAATCCTGCTCAGGGTCTCTTTCAATCATGTCTATGCCGATCTGTATGGAGGCTGGCTCTCTTGCATAATCTCTTCTCACTCGATAGACATCTGTGTCCTCAGCATAAAATTTTCTCGGAAATTGGTCGCATCCCAACGCCTCTGTAAGCATATCAGGTCTCTAGTCTCGACGGGAAGTAATGACAGCTCGTCAGCGTCTCGCCCAAACCTCTGGTTTCACCTGTCTCTATCGTCGTCCACTATGATGTCACGCCATGCATATCTACTCACTGCACTGTTCTCAGCCACGGTCAATCTGAAGTCTCTCACACGGACTCGAAATCGCGTACTCTGTAGCTTCATCATTCTGTAGAAGATGTCAGGCCGAACTGGTCCTCGAGAACACGTCCCAATCATCGGAGGAATACTCAACACTCGTCCGTCCTTGATCAATTCGCAACGCATCTGGTAAGTTCCTTTATCCGAACCTGGTCAACTACCTCGTCGACAATGCCGAACTCTGGCCTGCTGGGTGTGCGCAATATGACCACTCCTGGGTCTAGGTCTTCTCGTATCGTATTCCAGAAAGGTCCTATCGAGATTTCTCTCTCAAATCTCTTTCCTGCCGGATTGCCCGGAAGTCATCATCCATCGCTGAAGCAAATTCTTATTCCGGAACGGCTGCTTACTTATCGCGCTTCTTTCTGGAAGATATATCCATATACAACGCCTCTGGGTGCGTATCACATCTCTGATGTCAGCGGAGTGGGACGTCATATCGTCGAAATCTCTTGCGAACTCTTTTCTTCACTCTGCTTCAATGTCGACTGATTTGGACTCGTCTCATCGTGGCTGCATGGACTATGCTCCAACGGCTATACTCGTATCTGGAGTCTCCCAAGCAATGCATCCCATCACATGATATCCGAATGATGTCGAAACATTCGATCGACTCGTCAGAACCTTATAATCCCCCAAGAGATCAACATCTTGAGTACAGTTTAATAGTATCGAGTACATGCCACAGCGTCGGTGGTCCAGCCGTAGAAGGGCAAACCCAAGCCTCACTAATGGCGCTGAGGAACTGCCGCAAACCCTAAGGTTCAAAGGCTTTCACACGGTCATTAAGTCGAGTTAGGGTTTCATTCTTCTAGAGGGTCCATAGAATCACCTGCATGTCTTTCCATATACTTTAAACTTGGAAAATGGGCTCCTGACATTCGATCGCCTCTATCGACTCTCAACGAACCTGCGTGAAGTCGTCTCTAGCTGGAAACAATCTATCTGATGACCTCGCATCGGTAAACGAACGAACCATATGTCCTAGTCATTAGTCCTCAGATGACTAGCCACCGTCCATCATATCTCTAAGTATATGCTCATGCTGCAGTAGCTCCAACCATCTGGGTGATATTTCGTCATTTGCAGCAGCAACTGGCTCATTCGCCTGTACGCCGAACAGCGCCTCAATCCTCCAGGAAAGGCAATACATAGGCTGTCATCTCTGAATCGGTCTGCTCTAGATCTGAGTAAGACTCTCCACACTGGAAATCTTCAACTCAACTGGGCCCGCTCCGTCGCATAAATCGGACAAATCACCTTCGTCTCTCAATTTGGGTAGACTAGCTATCATCTGTCTCATATCCGCCTGGAAGCTCCGAAAATCTCAGCTCGTAAGCTCTGGAAGCGACATCCTGTCAATCTCAGCAACAGCTGGTCCATCTGTCTGCACGGTAGGCGACATCATAATCTCTGAGGTATGCGGTACATCAACAGTCCTCTCTCAACTGGCAGCTCTAACAATGGTCCGATCATCCGGTGCAAAACCAAGCACTCGCCTCTACTAGAGGTCACAATCACCAATACCAACTCGAGAGGTTCCCATGTCACCAGAAAACACAATGGTCAGCCCTCGTACCAGACGAGCTCGCACTGACCGTAACCCTAGCAGCAGCCCATCTGCGCTCAACATGGCGACAGGAACCACTATCGAGTATCGAAGAGAGCGGATCAATGGCAAGAAAGGAAACAACAGATCCAGAGTGGATACATGATCATAAGAAGGAACAGCATCAATAAAGGTATGATCATGAACTATTAGAATCGGGGATCTCAAAGGGATGTATAACCATGGATATGAAGAGAATCACTGATCTCGAAAATATGTACATCCTAAGGTTTCTTAAGCGGAGTGGCGTGTCGTAAGTATGCCGCGGAACATACCAACGGTACGTCACTCTACTTTAGTCACCTATTCCATCAACCAAGGGTCATCCTATACGACGAAAGTTCGGGTCTAATACCCCCTCGACTAAGTCTAAGTTCCGTAAGGTCAAGTCTAAGTTCCGTATATAAATAAAAACGCCCTAGGCTCCACATAGTCAAACTTAGACTCGAACCAAGGTCAACCTAGCACTCTGATACCAACTTTGTCACGACCCGAAAGAGCACGTGACTGTCCCTTGAACCATAAGAAGTCTATAGGACTTCCTCTGATCCAAGTAAGCCAAAAGCCCAGAAATCTAAAACCATTTTTAAGAGTAAGTGAAGAAAACTGGTTTAAAGAAGTGAAGGAAAACATGTTTGAAGTCAAGGTTTTTAAATAACTAAGCCGAATGTGCATTTTTAAAAGGTAAAGTTTTTTCTAAAAATTTCGGCAGAGTTTCTTTTGTAAATACTGGCCCCGAACGGGGTACAACAAGCACAACACATACACTGATAAAAGGCATCCCCAAGCGGGAGCTAGCTCTTCGTCAATTGACGGTCACAACCACACATGCAATATAATATACAACGCCGAAAGGCGAGGATCAAATCCAAAGGAAACACAGTAAGCATGAAAACCGCAATACTACTAAGCGCGACTCTAAGGCCAAATAATACATCACTAAAGTCTGAGTCTGAAACAATATACAATTTTGGTTGATGGAAATTCTAGATACAATGAATAATATAAGTACAATGGTGGTTCTTGATGCAAAAGAAACCACCTACCAAATGCAATTCACCCTCAAGGAAGCAACGTGCCAGAAATGCCGCAAAGGAACCTGTACGGCAAAACCTGCAAGAACTTTGGCACAACGGGGGTGAGTTGCCAACTCGTGAATAGAGAATATCTACAAGAAGAAACCGAATGCAAGACATAATCCTAGGTCAACAATCAGTATATAATCCTCAAGATATAAGCTGATACATGATAAGGTGGCAACCAACATCTAAACAGGTATGTAGTGCGAAGTACTCAGGTAATAACATGTCGTCAGTATAGGGTATGTCTGCATTAGTAAATATGATGAAGCATCAATACACATATATTAGCGTCCCATACCACTAATATTGGTGTAAGGGTATATATAACAGCGCCTTCGTACCCTGTTATATATACAAAAGAAGTATGATCAGTGTAAATCCAGTCTGTATATGATCCATATCTGTATATATGTGGAACCCGTCCACCCGTCACCCAATGACAATAAGCATCATGTATGCAATATGAGGATATAAACAAAATCATGGAAAAACATCATGAAAACTGTGCCCAGCATCGGCACGTAAATCCTCATATATCGGGCTCCGTCAGTCCGGATCGGCCCACGGGCTCTGTCTGCGGTATCGGCCCTCGGCTCCGGCAGTACACCCATATCCATCTATCGACTCTGGTCGGTATCCTCCGGATAACCGCCAGGTCCAACCAATCACCGGTAGGTACTCGCCCGCCTCCAGGCTCAATCGGCAAAGCTCATCGATCATCTTGCCGAGGGGAACCATACCGGGTCCACCATGTACCCGCAATCGGCTCGTCCACTCCTCGATTCGGGTTACACATGTCGCTCTCAGCACCGAGAAAACACATGGTGGACGCACTGAAATATCATCTCAAGGGTAACCGGGTTTTCAAAACAAATACATATCCTCTTTGAAAACACCCACGGTTCCCAAAAACCAGAAATATCATGGAAACAGCATATCTCAATGCGTATAATCAGAAAGCAACATGTGTGCGACATATAGCAGAAAGGTAAGAATATCAATATGTCATGCTAGGGTCAAATCCTGAATGCAACAGTACTACAGTGTAGTGACATGGCAATTATCGATGATGAAGTGTGTGAGCCGGCAAATAGTATACGTGGAACATACGCATCATCGATAATGGTGCTGGTGTCCTAACAACATGATAATAATATAGCAATAAACATATGCCAGCATTGCGAATAGCATGAATATGCGGAAATCAAATAGTCAACACCACAGTGAAGAATCTACTATGCAAACTACAGATCTAAGTATCAGGTCAATCAGGAGGGGTATGGAAACCACCTAAATCTGAGTCGATATATATAGATATACTAGTCGGTGATCCCGCCTCAATAATATCGCGTACGATACAGTATATCATATGACATCCTCAAGTCATGAGCGCGGATCTATCATCAATATAGGCTCGTATGGTAAATCGTCGTACGACATCCCAATAGCTGGGTACGGGTCAACATCACACTATCTCATCACGTCTCAGGTATCACTATCATCGTATCACATAATCTGGGGTACTGATCTAAGGCTAGTACAACTGATACCATCTACAAAGTAGGAATGCGGGGGTAAACACACATCCTAAGCCTGCAAGAATCACATGTCGTATCCCAAATACGAATCACATCAAATCACCGATCTCGCGGCACAAGGCCCAACATCATCGACTCATCTCCAATGTCATCCAATATCATCAACACAGTGCAAGTATAAGGAATGTGCAAGGGTGTGCGTGTAGGTGTAATTCTATTCTAGGGTTCGCGACTATGAACTACACTAGTCACTTCTAACCCTACACTATCCATAGTACACCTAACTATTATATAATAACAACTACGGACTGCGGGGGTGCTATACGCCATCCACCCGACTTCCCCCAGTAGATATAATCTACTCACCTTGCGTCTCCATCTTTCGATGTCATCACGCGTTTGCTTGTCGTCCCGTAGTCTTCATGGGTACCTATACATCAAAATATCGTATATGCGCATTAAAACCAAATCAAAGCTAAAACGGCACACGAAACCCAAAACGATACGATAAGAGGCCTATAGGTTAGAACCTATGGCACGCCTTCAAAACCATCAATAAATCCTCTATATCGTCGTATAAACGCCAAATAGTCGAGGTAAAACACAAGACACAATTTCAGACTTAAAAATACGGAATACGGAAACACGAATCCAAAACAGCAACTTAGGAAATATGTCCCAGATTTCACCCTAGGTCACTTTATACTAATATATATATACCAGGGGTCAAACATGAACATGTAGGAGCTACAAAACCAATACGAGCCAAAATGGTGGGACCCAGGACGCAAATTGCGGCCAATTGGGATTAATTGGCGGCCGGGTAAGGGAGTTAGGGGCTGGGGTCATGGTGGTAGCTCCCTGGGTGCCTGCACATACCACTGTCCAATCAATTTTATTTTAGGATGCCCCGGGTGATAGCAGATCCAATATACTCGTTACAGATTGCACAAATTTTCCGATATCAGTTTCAAAAATCCGTATTCTGGTTTTTGGCTTCAGGTTAGGGTCTCAATTCATACACTAGGGTATTTATATAACCTCAACTGAGCTCAATTTCACAATACAACACAAGTTTCCCTCAAACCCTAACTAGGTTTTCTTGAACTCCACAAAAATCAACAATATCGGTTCTAAACTAAACATGGGGTATAAGTAATGCATAAACCAAGTTAATGATTCAGTAAATACCTCATTTGGCAACTCAAGAATTTTCTTGAGTTGCCCCTAGTGGCCAAAATCCATGCTTCTTTTCTCTTTTCTTTTCCTTTTCTTTTCTTTCTCTCAAAATCCTTCTCACATAAATAGTAACCCCAAAACAAAGCATGGCAATAAAATGTAACACAAGTGTAGAAAATGATATGTGCATGTTTTGCACAAAAATGCTAAAAACCGATTAGAGATTTTTAATCGCGATTGGCACTAATTTAGCATATAACTAATCAATTAAACTTAGAAATGGCATAATTCTCTAATTTACCCTATTTTAGAATTTTTCATAATTTTTCCAAAATTTTTCCCATTTATTTGTATTTAATAATTCCAAAATATTAAAATATTCAATAAAATAATATTAAATTATAAAAATTCCTAATATTAATATTTTATCTTTTTGAAAATGTTACACATAACAACCAAGCTTCCAAGGGAAGCTACACCTAGCTTCTAGGGGAAGATAAAGGGAAAACTATAAAAAGGAACCTATGGCTTCATTACAAAAGTTGTTGAATATTGAACCAAAATTCCGCAAGTTGAGTGACACAACTTGCAACTCAAAACCCTAGCCTAAATCCAATTCCAAAGCCAAATCAAGATACATCGAGTACCAAATCAAGCAAGCATTCAACGAGCCTTTGAAGCAACGCCGATCTTCATCCGAGCAAGAGATCCACGACGATCCGCGACTCACAACGATCAAGCCACGCAAAGATCGATGCCAAATTCCTTCTCAATTGAGTGAGCTAGAGCTAGTCTTGTAAACTTGAATGAGAGTTGTAATTTGAAGAAGATCTAAATAAAGATGAAAATCTCTATTCTTGCTTTCTATTCATTCTCGCATTATGATATTCTTAGTTCTTGATTGCTTTATAATGATGCGTGAGTAAATTCTCCGCTTGTAGCGGAATCGAGAAAATAGATAGATAATGATGATTAAATTCTTGAACGATTCTTAAGTCTTATGAGTTTTGTAAACTTTAGGAAATTGAATCATCGAAAACCTAATTTGAGCGAGATCGCTTTCTTGAATGTTTTCGCTCTAAATTAGAGATCAACAATCGGTAATTTAATTTGCTAGAAACTAGAATTTGAATGATAATCAATGAAAGGACAAGGGATGATGATGAAGAAACTCTAGTTTCTTCAATATTTCCTTAATTCTCATTGATCGTCATCGATCTAGCAAAAAATCTTCAATAGATAAGAATTTGTAATAATTAGTATTCATCATCACAATCAATTGGATCGATTCCGACAAGGCTCTTTACAAATCTTGATAATTCAAACAATTTGGACATTTTCTTGATTTCTTGATTCTTGATTCTAGATCTCTATTTTCATTATGTTTCTTGAAATGAAAACTCACAAATCTTGAATCAATTTTCGTGCAATTTTCTTTTATCTTTTAATTTTCAACTCAACTAAAACGATAACGAACAAATCACACTTTCTCAGTTGTCGATCCGCATTCACCGACGAAACTACAATAGACACCGTCAATTGATTGCGGTATAAATTTCTTTGGTTGTGATCTTTTACACTTTTCAAAACACGACATTGAAATGATTCAATCAGACAGCGCCAACTTTCAAGCGCCTCACGTGACCCCACGTGAGCGCCTCAAATTTTAGTGTTTAACACTACTTCAAGCGCCTCACGTGACCCCACATGAGCACCTCAGATTTTTAGTGTTTAACACTAATTTAAAGCCGCACGCGGGAGCACATGAGCGCTGAACATATACAAGTGTTAAACACTATGAGAGGCCAATATTAGCCAAACTTAGACCAAATCTCCCGAGGACAATCAATTGAGCCCCTCATGCTCAGGGTCCCCCAAACCGATCTCAGTCCCAAAGATAGCTAATGAGCTCCTAACAGATGGCATCTAAATTGATGTTCATCCCATCCTCCCTCAGTCGGGACATTGGTTCAAGGGTGCATCTCTCCACACTTCTGATACATGTTTTTGTAATTCTTCAACATCTTCAGGGAGGGGGCGGGTCCTGACAACCAACAACTTTTTGGTACATTTCCAAACCCATGGATAAAACCCAATAGCATCTGCCCCCAAATTCAAGAAAGAAGACCTACGTGGTTTCGTCTCTGTTTTCGGCGGTAAACAGATTCTGGCATGCCCGGTGGGACCTTTTCCTCTTTCCACTCCACACTTCGTGTGCCATGTTTCGCAAACAAATCATGGTTTAATATGGTTGCCCCTGGATTCGAGGTACTAAGATTTGGTGTCTTGCTCCTACGCGGAAGAGAAGATGACATCGATGGCTTCCAACTGCGCTAAGTGCAACAGCAACTCCCACTCCGTCCCGCTAGAGGAGTGACTTATGGGCCCCAAGCGGCCTCCATCATCACAATGCCGGTGGAACAGGTGACATAGGCCACCACTGGATTGTTCTTCGGGACCATGCTCCCACCAATGAGCTTCAACGCTCCAATGCCGTCACAGGAGGCTCCAAAGAAGTCGGTCTTCGATCGACTTACAACTACCACGGCCCTTCTCAATGGGTCATCCAATTCTAACTTCTCATTCTTCAACCGGCTGAGCCAAAGCTCCAGTGGGCCTGCAAAAAGGCTCGCAATACCAGAGAAGGCTATCTTAATTCCTGTTGCAGGTGAAGTCTTCCAAACTACTTCCCTTACTCGAAAGTCGGCCTTCGACAGGTTGACCATTCCTTCCCAGCGGATGTCAGTCTTTAACAGGCTGGCGCCAGTAACAGCCTCTCCTCAAACCAGGGGGCATGACGAAGCTACTCCAACGATAGAGGTGCTCCCGGCTACACGACATGCTCGACGTTGCCACTGGCGCCGAGTGAGGAAAACTGGGGGCAGCTCTCCCTCTGGACTGACTTCACCAGCTCCAATGGTGGAAATTGATGCTGTTGTTCTAATTGGGAACAACTTTGAGCCGCTCAGGAGGGTGCGCAAGAACTCTCCAACCGCCATGTTGAAAAGTCTCCTCCACCTACTGAAAATGTTACTAAGGCGAAGCCGGAGCAGCCTCCTCAGCGACTGTCCTCCAAAATCCACAGGGTCTGGCAAAGAGTCCAAGACTCTATATGTAACACCTTAGAATGTGTTTTGTAGCTAATTATATTTTAATATGTGGTTTTTAATAAAAAGTTTACCAAATTAAGTTTTAAATATTTTATCCTAATTATGGAGTATTTTATTGGAATTTTATTAGGCACACACACACTTGTGCATGTTAACTAGGCTTGTTTTTGGTGTTTAACCATGATTAGCAACCATGGTTAAATAACCATTTCTTTAGCTTAGGGTTAGGTGTGGTTTTAGTGTCATGGTTGTAATTAGTAATAATAGTTTTAAATGAAAATGAATTTAAAGAAAAAGGATTTCTTTTGTGGAAGGTTGACTTTGTGTGTGTGAGAGGGTATGGGGAGCATGGGGTGAACCTTACCTCATTAATGAGGAAAGAGTGAGAGAAGGAGGGGGTTTTGTGTTACTCTCCTTTGTTCCCTCATTTCCCTCACTCTCTCAAACACAAACAAACACACTCACACACACTCACACACACTCACTGCATCAGAGAGGCAGCAGCAGAAGCTGAAGCAGCAATAGCAACAGCAGCAACAGAGAGAGAGAGAGAGAGAGAGCCGCAGCAGCATCAGCTGCAGGGATCATCATCAACATTATCATCATCATTATCATCAGCAGCAGGAGCAACAGGAGGCAACAGCAGCAGCAGCCAGCAGCATCACCATCATCATCTCAGCAACAACAACAAGAACAACAGCAGCAACAGAAGCAGAAGCAGCAACAGGAGCAGAGGCAGCAGCAGAGCAGCATCAGGAGCCCCAGCAGCAGTAGCAGCTCCTCTCCACTTCTCCTCCTGCTTCTTGGGATCCAATAGGGTATATTTTCAGAACCCTATTGCTTGTTGTGTAGCTTGTGTGCAAATTAGCTAGTTTAGTGCTAGTTTTGTGATTTGTGAGGTATTGTGGTAATTTGTTGGATGTGTTGGATACCCTAGTTTACTTAAGTGCTAATAGGGACATTGCAACTGAGAAATCCCCAGATTACACTAAAATACCATATAGTTTGTGATTTGTGCAATTTGTGAATTTTGAGGTGATATTTATGACTTTTGTGATCTGCTATAGACCCGATGCCTACAGAATAAAACTAGAGATGACTGGAGCATGTACACTAGGTATAGATAACACCCCCAGAAGACGAGCCACCCTACCCCCAACCTGGCCGCCAATTTCCTTGTTTTGGCCGCAATTTGCGGCCCAGTGGGGAGCTTAGGTGTTGGGGTTTTGGTGTAGGGCTCCCTGCTGTGTTTTCTAGGTCCTTGACATGTCTAGTTTTGTAATATCTTGCCTGTAGGAAAATCTGGGACTACATGTCGCTTTTGTGTTTAGTTGTGGTTGCGCGATACGCGCGATACGTGAGTGGGTTCTGTGATCCAGCGTATCGCGGCGTGTCGCGATGGTTTTTAGACGCGTACACACACGATTCAGCGTATCGTGCACACGCGCGCTTGGTTCGCGACGCGAGTTTCTCTTTTCGATTCGATATCGCGTTTCGCGAGATATTTAGCTTATATGTGATTTCTTGTCGTATTTGCAGGTTTGCAGGCAGGAGCTACGGACACACCTACAGGGAGAGCAGATTGTAGGATTCACCCCACGTGGAGTTTAGGTGAGTAGATATAACATCTACAGGGGAATCGCCCGCATGGCGTTATGCGTCTGGGCTAGGATTCAATTCCTGTCGCACATTCTACGTCATTGTAGAATTGCGCATTTACTGCATTTCCTAGATATAGCTATATTCTGTGACTAGCAGCCGTAGGACACTGCACACATTATTGACGGTTCATGTTGCACGAGCACGGATTGCATGCTACACACACACCGTCAATAATTGCCATGTCACACACTACCCCTTATAGCTACCATTGCTTGACCCACTTGACATCTAGTTTATCGGTATACCTATAGTGTATCATACCTTTAGTGATAGGTATATTTTCACTTGCGATACAGCTACAGGTATACCTCCTACGTATTTTACCTATACCGGGAGGGATTTCCTACATATGTTACTATACCCAGGGGGGTATACGACATCAGTTCCTATAGGTAGATACCTATACTTTGCTACACCTGTATGTTAGATGCATATTCAGTTGTTGTCGCATATTCACATTTACTGATGTTACTTAGCTGTACCTTATCATGATTTCGCATACATCTGGTTCAGCTATATACTTGTGTTTACCTGCTCGCATTCAGATATATCGCATACATCTATTCCTGTATTTATGCATTGTTTATCTGGATTTCATGTGATGTTTTCGGGATTTGGGAACCGTGGGAGTTCATGAAATTATGCATACATGTAACAACCCGGTTTCCTTGATATGATATTTCGAGCGTCCCCCATGAGTTTTATCGGTGCTGATTACCTGCTCCATACGAGGTGTGGTTGCCGTATGAGAGTACATGGCGGGGCCCGGTATGGTTCCCCTCGGCAAGAAGATCGATGGGTTTGCCGATTGAGCCTGGAGGCGGGCGAGTACCTACCGGTGATTGTTTGGACCTGGCAGTTGTCTGGAGGCTACTGGCCAGAGTAGAGAGATGGATGCGGGATGACCTGTACTGTCGAGGCCGAGGGCCGACACTGCAGACGGACCCCGTGGGCTGTCCGGACTGACGGAGCCCCATATACGAGGATTTCTGTGTCGATGCTTGGCACACGGTTTCATGATATTTCTTTAAACCCCTTTTTGTATATATAACAGGGGACTTAGCCGTTGTTATATATACCCTTACACCAATATTAGTGGAATGGGACGCTAATATATGTGTATTGCCCCCATCATATTTATTTCTGTACATATATTTACCTTTAGGATGCTAGAAACTTACTTGAGATTGGACTTGGGATACTAGGTGATTCATTGGGATTTGGACATTGGATATACCTATGTGATTGGTGACTTGTACATTCGGATATAGGAGATTACCTGATATTGTACATACGAGATATGTGAGATCCACTTGATGTTGTACATGTGATATATGTGAGATACACTGATATTGTACACACTAGACATGTGGGATATACTCGACATTGTACATTGAGGAGATGTGAGACTTATTTGATGTGAGTGCCCAATGTGGGGCCTGGTTTGAGGATTTGGGATTGGAGTATCTTAGTGGATTGTGATCCTGCCACGACGTCAGGTTTCCGTGGAAAGTGACATATTCCACCCTACACCTCACCATTACCTATCTTATGCACAGATTCATATATTGGTAGTACTCGTGGTGTACCCTTATGATAGTTGCATATTTGCTTTCTCATATCTCTATTGCACTGACATTGCATACCACTATCATGCCATCATTGCTTCACTTATTGATCGTACCTGCTAGTGTACTCTCTTTACCTCAGCATTTCATGACATATTGTTACTACTGTAATCGCATATCTTAGATTCATGCTGTACGTGCATTCCTGCGATTACCTGCATATGTTTTATACTATTCACGAGTTGGCAACTCACCCCCGTTGTGCCACAGGTATTTCAGGTTATTCCCCAGAGTAGTCGAGGCAGGCTATTCCCCTATCCAGTTATCCAGCTACCATCTTTTGCTACAGATACCGCATCAGCTCACAGTACCATTTTGCATAGGTGGGTTAGACGGTTATCTGTGTTATATTTTGTACCTTCGATGTATTGTACTCTCCATCTACTGTTGTACTATTGACATAGAGACTTGGTGAGGACGTTATGTGTATTATGGTGGATTTGGTGTCTTTATATATGCAGCTTTTTCTCTACTGTCCTTATTCTTCTGTTGTATTCATATTGACTTGTCTTTATAAAAATGGGGTGTTGCTAAAATTTTAAAGAAAGAAAGTGAGACTTTTAAAGAATTTGGGTTGCGATTTCAATTGTTTCTAAACTTGTATTATCTTTTCCGTATTTTCTTGGTTTAGATTTCTGGGTTTGGCTTTCTTTTACTACGTTGCGTCTTTAGGCGTTGCGTAGTATTAGGGCCGTCACGGGCCATTTCTGGGTCGTGACACTATAATCGACAAAGAATACTCCCGTCGACAAAAGAAAATGAAGGTTCAGCAAGAGGAGGATCATCCCGCAGCCATACCGCAGAAGGTATCATGGATGCCTGTTGCAACGGCCCCCTCAACCTCGACCGTTCATAAAAAGAGAAGGCCAGAGAAGATCCCCGTGTCTGCGACAAATCGCAAAGGCGCTGAATCCAAACACCCCAAGTCTGGGGGCATGGTAGTGCACACTGTCTACATGGCTTCCAGAAAAGAGGAAAGCCGTACTTCTACGATTCATCGACCACTCACACGGTCTATGACGAAAACTCAGGAGCAGCAACAAAAGCTCCAAGAGATGCTAACAAAGATGGCCGCACTTACTGGGCAGAAAGAAAGCCCAGAAGTATCTTCGGATCAGCGCCGGGAGCAGGAAACCGACGCCGAGTTCCTCCGAAGAATGCTCGAAAAGAAAGATAAAGAAGCCGCGAAACAAGCGGCTTATATAAAACAAATGGCGCTCCTGTTCCAAGATATGGTTGGGATGATGATCCAGCCGGACCATCCAGCCGAAGATCCCCCAATAATCATTGAAGACGATAGAGGGAACCACCCACTTCCGGATTTATCAGTAACCAGGGAGGAAACGATCTCGAAAGCTGCGATCGATGACTACATAGCTCAACAAATACGATCTCATCAAGGAAGTGAAGCTACTGGCCAAGTCATTAGAACTGGGCGACCATATCCAGGATGGTACGATCAAATTAAGTACCCGCCAGGATACACGATCCCTAAATTTCATGTGTATAAGGGGACGGGCAATCCCCATCAGCACGTCACTCAGTTTAGGGCTCTCTGTGGCAATACTGGAGGTGATGACAAACTACTACTTCGCCAGTTCGTCGGCAGCCTAGCGGAGACAGCTTTTGAATGGTACTCAGAGCTTCTGAATGATTCCATTAAAACATTTACGGAAATGGAGTTTCTATTCACCCAGCATTTTACAAGCACCACCCCGATCACGGCACTGATCAATGCTAGGGTGAAGCTAGGAGAGACTTGGGTTCAGTATGCAATTCGGTGGCGGAACCAATGGTCGAGATGCGAACAACGCATAGAAGAAGCTCCTGCAATAGGCATGTTCGTGGGGACCCTTGATCCGCAGGCAACTATATCCCAATTCATGATGTTCTTTAAGCCAACCACTTTCCAAGCCTTAATCGACAAGCTGGCCCAAATGAACCATATGGGCCATAGACCGCCCTCCTCGAAAATGGAGCTTCGAAACGAAAAGGGTAAAGGGAAAGCGACCTTCGTCGCCAATGCTCAGCAACAGCCGAGTGATCCGAAACCGGCTGCTCGCCAAGGCAACAAACCATGATTCCTCGACGAGAAGTTTGTAAGTGCACGGCGGTGCCCCGGCCGTCAATTCGAGGCCAAAATGCGGAAACGATACTTTTACGAAACTTGTAAACCGGCACCACCGCGCACTAAAAACCTGGATCGGGCCATTAACCTACTCCTAGCAAACTAGAGAAGGGGTAGAGAGATATACCGAGCGATCCGTGTCCTTAGGTCTTCTCGTCGTCGTCCCGATCTCCCCGCGGAATCTCCGGTCTTCATCTCCTCGTCGGAAGGGCACCACATCGCCGAGTTCTTTTACGGGCTCCCACCTCTAGACCGAGGCAACTCGAGCACGAAGTTGGAGAGTCCACGTGCCCAAGGATACTGTAGATGAAGTGTAGAAAGCTCTGTCTCATTAGGGTATGAAGTTTCCATGGTTTGGTAGAGGAATGAGATGTGAGCTTTTGAGATGAACAATGGAATTTTGTGTGAGCCAACAAGATCAAAAACCCTCACACAAAATAATGGACAGCCCTACTCCCTCTTGTGGCCGGCCATGAATGATAGAGGGGAGAGAATGAGAGAGGGAGTGTATCAAAAATAATGCAAGAGAGAGAAATGATGATGATGAGGAATAATCATCACAACTAAAGCTCACTCTAAAACCTAATCATATCCCATCACCATCAAGCAAAGTCAAGCAATGATGAAGTCAAATGGTGGTAGAACCATCATGAAGCTATCATGTGCCAAAAAGTCTTCTCCATTGTTAATTGCACAATTGTAAATAACCCCCTCCACCAATTTTCAGCCAAAGAAAGGAAACAAAGGAAAATGGCCAAAACGGAAAGCAGACTGACAACTTCAGAAAACTGATCCCGTAATAAATTATAGGAAAACCCCGTGACTGTATATACATACCCGCATTTGTATTCCGACCGAATACAAATGCAATGAGACAAAATCTACACTGTACAATACTAGGATCCGGCTTAAACCAAAGCCCGCTAGTATTATCCGTCTTATCATGATCCGTACAATAACGTATGTATATGATCGAACCCTGCCATATCTCCATACGGCCTCTACAGCGTTTCGCCCGAAACTTAAGAAAATGGTCTGTGGGGGACTCTAAAGACTCGTCAATACTTTGGCTGTGGATTTAACCACTAGCACGTCAGAGGTATTAGCCATACGTAACGGGCTACCAGGTATTGACCAAAAGGGACGTCGATGAGCGAACTCATCCTGACACCCTACTAAGCCTGTCAGTGACAATATCCGTACAGTCCGGTCCGTTCTTCTATGAGCATCGCATGGCGGGCCTAGGGGGTTGGTAAAAGTCAGACCCCCAAAAGCGGTACAAGTCGTGTCAGAGTGTAGCCCAGAACACCCTTAGATACTACTGGAATACCTACCAGTAAATCTTCTGCCTTGGCTAAGGACTTCGTATAATGGCACTCCTGGACATAGCGCGACCTCACCCCCAATACTGGGAGAGACAAACCTCTGCAGATCCGCTTGCTGCCTCCATGTGGCTCGGGACTGTACCCAACTAAAACCTATTTGCACGACTCCTTTGAGCCGTTGTAGGGTATTATTCAAAGCACAGTAGGAACTCACACGAGACAAATGACGATCTCTGGTCGATGAACTAACATGTACACATGTCACCAGGGAACTGCCATCTGACGTCAGGTATAATACCAACTAGCATGTTCCCGGCGAGTCCTGTCCGGTGTACTCATAACCCAATGAGCACCTGTATACATCTTAGGTGAACCAACTGACACCAGTGGCTTGTGAGACTGGCCACCGCCCCTCGTCGGGGTCTCGACTGTATACACTAGTCTACTCTGGAGTATCGATGCCCTGTCTCGAAAACTCATACGACTAGGGACCTTTTAAGGATGTGCTTATAGATCCCAGCTCCCATGTATATGATCGTCATCATACTGCTGGCCGTCAAGCAAGAATCCTAAGGGCTCTATCAACGCGTAATAGTGACCTGTAAGGACACCTAAAGCAGTACACGATGATAAAGATAAACCAGATAGCATACTATCATCTTGAGTAAGACTGTTCTAACGGTATAGGTCCTCTCTCAATCATTGCAATCACGTGCCTGTGATCCAATAATTGACTCTGAGGGCACTATCTCCAACAATCTCCCACTTGCACTCAAGGCTAATTATTGTGATGTCGCATACTCACAGCCCGTGTGATACTGAACACCCAACTCCTCTACTAATCAGTCTCAAAAAAACTATTTGCGAAACTAATGCGTTCGAGGAATAGCCTCAGTGAGTGGATCCGCTATAATGTTTCTTTCTATGTCTCTCTTTATCTCAAGTTCGTGGAGAAAGCCATCTCCCGAAATGAGCAATACCTGTCTTAGAATATGTCTGGATATCTGATGGGACCTAGCTCATAAATGAACTCCAAATATAAACTTCTTAGACTGTATTGTCAACTGAACTTAATCAGTATCCTGCGTAATGCCTCCCTCAGTGTCTGCTTGGATCACCTGTCCAAAACACTGCCCCTCGTCAGAGGGAAAACTATAACTCTGACAGTCACTCTGTCATCCAGGTCACCTTGGAAGCCTGGAATGATAACCGTCTCCCAAAGGAGGCTGTCGTTATCATATCCCTAGAACATGCACTTATGTTCTAAAACTGCATCCGAATGTTTCTCCAGGATAGGATCAATATCAACTTATTGCATCTCGTGCAAAAACAACATCTGGTGTGGTACTTGACATCTCATGATCAATCTCAATTGCCTAAGCAAGTGATCTGCCAAACATGCACATCCTCTCCCCTTTAGTCTGTAAGACACCTTTAGAGAGGGTGACTCCATCACCTGCAGGTACACTACCGTGCCAGGATTCGTCCATTCTAAAACACCTTTAGAATGCTATCTAAGTACCCATATTGGGAAACTACCCAAATCTAGATCTAAAACCATAGATCTAGTAACCAAAATATCTGATATAATATACAATTCCTATGTGGAGAAACCACTGTGTGACAACCAAAGTATAACCGATTATAGTATAGGAATTTCACTTCCTACTCTGTGTATGTCATCCAAATACCAGGACATCACACCCTACTACCTTCTTAACAGATCCATCCCCTATTCTGATGAAGTCAAACCTATGACTGTCACATCAGAAATAGATGATCTATCTCCGCTATATCTGCTTTAGTCTATAAATAGACATAAGTCACTTGTACACCAATACTTTCGCTGCTCCCACTGACTATGACAACCCTCTGGCAGAGTCATATAAACGTGCACTTCTAAAGCTAGTTCAGAACGACGCTATACTCATCCTCCTGCCGGGTCTCATAGTCTGGAAGCACAGCAATGGCAAGTCTGGGTAAACAAGAACCTCCCTGCCACCGTCCTTGAGCATACCGAAGTACCTCTCGAGCGCCTGAGGTTACCCACCATATCTGCAAAGTAGGCCAATGGAATGTCAAACCAGATCGAATCTTTAGGTTCTTATCAAATTTTCAGTAATCGTTTGCGGTTCTGGAATCACTTCCAGTTCTACCATACTCCCACTACTGTTTTCTGAAAAAATCCATTTTTATTAAAACTGTGGCGAGTCTAGAACAATATCACTATTGATCTTCCAGATGGTAGAAAATCAACCCTCATCATAGCCCGGGTCAACCCACAAACGGCCATTACAGAAACGTTCCTTGAGTTATCCGGAGTCTGGTTTTAAGCATAAGCCGGACAACTCCCCGTACCTTAACATCGTTAAGATATGAACTGTTCTATATCCAATATAGAAACAGAGGCACTAATTTAATTGAACCAAATTCAAATCATGCAGCTGTCGCCAGTGCATGTCAACTAAATGGAGAGAGGCCGATCAGCATTACTCAACTTAGGAGTATTTCCAATTATGAGTAACCTGAAAGAGAAGCAAGTTCTCTTAATCATTACTATCAACTGAATACCATACACAAGTATCTACATCTTCGATCACCTTGAAGAATCCCGATACTTGCAATACCTGGTTCTCTACTTTAATCTTATACTTATAACTTCTTAAAACTCAGACCTTGTGTTTCCACGAAACACATGTCTGAGAACTAGAGAAGTCACAAGTAAACAGAATATAGTGCGAGGACCAACCCCTCTGTCCTAATGGACACTGGACAACATACAATACTCTGTATAAGTCTTTTGAGTTTAATAACTCATTCCCTGTATGTTGTAGGTTGAAAACTGTACTTATGGTTAAGAAGAATTACACCGCTGTTCAATGCTCCTTACCTAACCATCCACTGATATAGGTAAATGTCATAGACATAATTTCAAAAATTTATATCTCACTCTATAAAAATAGACGTACAGATATATCAATTTGAAATTAGTGCATAGCAACGGATATTCATGTTAGTTATGTATATGCCCTAGAGGCCATTGTTGTACATATGATGTATATTATAATGGATGCTTGGATATATATATAGAGATGACTTTCTTGCTCGTCATGATAGTATGCTATTTGGTTTCACTTTATCTTAACATGTTGACTTGTATTGGTTTACTGTTTTTCTCTCACATGTTGATAAAGCCCTTAGGATCTGTACTCGACTACTGGGACTATGATGAGATCATACTAGTGGGGCCACGGTAGTCGATGAGTACATCCTATAATTGTTCCTAGTCGCGGGTATATCGAGACAGGGCATCGATACACCAGACGTAGACTAGCGTATAGGCATCTTGACCCATATGATGGGCGATGGATGATCCCATATCCATCGGTGTTTAGACATCAGAGATGGTGTACGGGTGCTCAGTGGAGACTGGGTACACTAGACGGACTCGCCGAGAACTCCCAGATGGTGATATACCACACGTCAGATGGCAGTTCTCCGGTGACACTGGTACAGGGTAGTCTGTAGACCCGAAATCGTCATAGAGTCTTGTGTGATTCCCACTGTGCTTTGATTTCCACCTTACCACGTCCAAGAGGGCATGCAAAACGGTGGCTTTTGGGTACAGTCCCGAATCACATGGAGGCAATGAGCGATAGGAGAGGATTCGTCTCTCCCGGTATAGGGAGTTGATGTTGTGCTGTGTTCGATTGGCTATAACTGGAAGTCCCTGGCCAGGGCTGATATAGAGATTTACTGGTAAGTGTTACTAGTAGTTTCTCGACCCGTTATGAGCCACACATCGACACGACTTATCGGTTACTGGGGTCTGACGTATACCACCCCTAGACTTGATATGCGGCATATCAGACGAACAGACCGGACTGTACGGGAGTGTTACTGATTGGATTCACAGGAGAACGCACAGGCTAGCTTGTTGATCTTCTGATCGCTCAATACTTGGGTGGCTGTTACGTTTAGCTGACCGCTTGCAGCTTGTGGGTGTTTGATATGATCATCACCTGCTACCGGCATATTGACGATTCTTTAGAGTCCTACACAGAGGTTTCTTGGCTCAGGCGAAACGGAGTAGAGGCACATATGTGATATGTGCAGGACCGAGAATAATGCGATATGGGATACCGTATTATATTCTCGCGATATTTAGATATGAACCGGGTCATCGGATCAAGTGTTGATTCGATGAATCGGTACATGATATATTAGTCGGTAATATTCGATATAGCCGGATCGTCGGATCAAGTGTTGATTCGATGATTTAATGTATAATAATATATATGTTATATTATTACATTATCTAATATTGGCTCGCTATATTATTTCATTTTCTCATTGGATGATACATTGATTAATATGCGATATATGTTGATTGTATTATTTTCTTTTGTTGCAAATATATAATATATATGTGATATATATTATTGTGACATGATATGATTAATTGTTAAACATGTTTAAGGATGATTAATTGAGGTTAGGGTTTGATTTGGGTTAGATGCTTCATGCACCTTCTAGAAGCTTTTTCTTTTGTCATTCTTAAGATATTTTAGGATGACACATTCTTAACCCAACCAAACCCTAACTCTAGTTTATTCTCTACTAAATCCTAGCCACTCATCCTTGACCATGGTTTATAATCAATCATATACTCTTTCTTTCTATTCATCACAAAAGGATTTATCTTTTCCATTATCAACTTCTTCTCTCTTGAAGAAAGCTTACTAGATTTTCTTTATAGAATGAAATAATATGAGAAAATGATTTAAAAAGAAAGCAAAAATACTACTCTCTCATCCTCATCTCATCTAGCCCATGAGATTAGCGTGTTCATCTCTTTAGAGTGAGAAAGCTTGAGTCTTTGCAACTTCAAGGTAGATCATCGGAGATTTGGAATACTTCAAGCTAGCATGGATCGTTCGAGTCGTGGAGCCTCTCATGAGTCCGGGAGATCTTGGATCGTGGCAAAGGGACTTCTACTCGGAGCTTGCGAAGCGAAGGAGCGGACTACAAAGGTTGTAATCCCTCACACTTAGATAAAAGTTATCATCTTGCATGTTAAACCCTAATAATCTAGCAAAGATCCCGACTTTGGGTTGTTCGGCACGTCTAAATTTTTATCCGAGCATGTTTGATGCCTTTTGAACCTTCATAAGAGTGCTTAGGAACCCTACAGTGGTATCAGAGCCTAGCTAGAGCATTAGGAGATGTGTTTACGAAGTTAAAACTCCGATCGAACCCGAAACGACAAAACTAGACCCCTCTCTGGAAATTTTTTAAATTTTGGGATTTTTCTGAATTAAAAATATGTAAAAAAATCAGCAGGGAATTCTAAGAATTACCATAAAACCCGGGCCCCCAATTCGTCCAAACGGTGGCGGAACCGCGACACAAGCATGCCTTGCGCGGCGGTTCCGCGGCGGAATGATGGATTGGTGACACGTGGATTTTATGGTAATAACCGTAGGTACTTGTTGATGCTTCTGGATATTTTTAAAGGTGATTCCACTGTTATTTAAATCTGGGGTTTATTTTGTAATAGTAGATTCGATCGGAAATTTTAAATTCGTATTTCTTTCCGGATATTTAAAAACTGTTAAACTAGTTGAACGGATATCATTAACCCACTTTATCCCGGCACGGCAAACTTTCAAGCGTTGAATTTTTACTGGGTTTAAATCTTTCGGAAAATTGTACAAGTTAAGCGGTGGACCCTCTAGAAGACAACAAACCTTAACTCGATTATGTGACCGTCTTGAACTGCCTTTTGAACCTTCGGGTTTGGGGCAGTACGGCGTGCCACATGTGAGGAATTGGCTTGACCCTTCTACGGCTGGATCACCGGTACTGTAACATATTCTGGGATCATTTGAACTCCGCTCAAGAGTTGAGCACTTTGGGAAATTTTGGGTGTTTGATTATCTGTTCGAAAAGTTTAATACTGTCTATTCATCTGGAATGTGATACAATATGTGGAATTCATAGAGTTAGGCATGAAATGCGGAGTATGTGATATTTCGGATTTACGATGTCTAAAGTGATTATGGATTCCAAATATTGTAGTTTTACACTTTCTTTTCTGTGACCGTAAGTGTAATATGTGATATCGCCGGTTTCGTTGCTATATGTCAACGACAATTGGGATGCGCATATTTACTTACGTTGATGATATGAGATATTATGTGTTGCTGTGATATGTTATATTGCATCTTTGCGTTCTGAATAGCCGGGGGTTTTATGTGAGATGAGGGTTTTTATTTTCATTCATGTAAAATTCATTTGTAATGTAATATTCTTTTATTTGGGGCACTTCCAGGTTGCGGTTGATGTCACCAGTGTATATTATTTACTTTTCCGCATTAGGTAGACCTAAAGTGGGGAGCACAACTAACCGGGTTCTAGGGTCCAGTGGGAGGCCATCTCGAGGAGTCGAGACCGGGTCTCCTAACCCTAGAATTGGCAGTGTTACTTGCCGCTCTCGTAGGGGTCTTGGAATGTGGGTTTGGCTATTCGTCGCGACCGTGGAATCCGTGTTTTATACAGGCTCGTATTGAAAACACGGACGTCCTAGTATATCCAATATTTCATATATATTCTTCTGCTGCAATGTTCTGTGATGAGATCATATTACTGCCTGAGACGAATGCTTATACTATATATATATGCTGATATATAAATATTACTGCTTTCGTTTCTTCTGTGATGCTTAGGAAGCATAAGCTGATGGGATTTTTATTAATAAGATTAATAAAAAGAAAAGAAACCTAAATATGTTGTAGAATCAAAACTTTATAAAAAGGGTAGCTACAGTTTTGCTTTGCACAGTGATATATAAGATATATCCTGCACCTTATTCGATGAGGAAAGGACCGAGATCCCTTCATCGGGAGTGACTCCTTTAGCAAAACTGGCAGATGCTACAAAACTCGGTTTGTCTTTTGATTGCTTTTAGTGTTTTGCTTTGCACAGCGATATATATGATATATCCTGCACCTTATTCGATAAGGAAAGGGCCGACGATCCCTTTACCGGGAGTGACCCCTTTAGTGAAACTAAGAAAAGCCTCAAAAACACTCCTTTTTCAAAAACTACTCGATTCTACAACGACATCAAGTTCATTACGCAATAGGTTTTCTGAAAAACCTGTCGTAGCCCTCCGTCATTTCGGATAAAGACTATTTAGTATTCGTGCTGCATTTGTTGACCTCTGTCAAGGCGTAGTGTGCGGTAGCTAACTAGTAATTATCTGTAAAGCATGTGATGTGATTGGATTAGGGTAGTCGTACGACCTTGTTGACCTCTATCAAGGGTCGTGCGAGTGGGTTTGATTCAATCAAGAAATGACGGGTTGAACTTGACTAGTGCACTATGGTTTGTTGACCTCTGTCAAGGTCATGGCACACTAGGGGCAAAATATTATCGGGAATTTCGAATGTTGAAATTTGCAATGAGATTGCATACCTCCTATGTGATAGTTGGATCCCGATACCCACTGCGAGTAAGTGTTACTCCTGGGAGAGTTTTACACAGGACAATTAGCCGATCAAGTAGGTGTCTAGAAAAGTGTTAACGAGCTTACACCTCTGGGAAAATGAGGTTTACTTTAATTAGGTCCGTGCGAAAGCACGGGGAACCTCCCTCAAAGTACCGACACTGATCTGGCTGAAAGATTGACGAAATTGTAGGGTGTAATTAATCCCGGCTAATCTTACCTTTTAGGGTTTTAAGGTAGATTTGATAAAACTAGTGGGAGACATCCTGATTAGATAAGATAATAACTAATCTAATCTTGCAAGAGCATACGCTAAAGTGTTTTTCTTCTCTCTCTCTCCAGGTAGCGACCATGTCAGGCCATAATCAAGATAATAATATGGATGTATTGACTAAACCTAATTATTGTATTGAGCAAGGGAACGTTGGACCCGTTCTTTCTTATAAGAGTTATAAGACTGAACAGGAAACAGGAGAATATCTGGATTCTCACGCCGCCCAAAAGAACATGCATGTTGATGCATCTTCTTCGGGTGTGTTAGTTATTGAGAACTGTTTCTCAGTTCACCCTACGTCCTGGGTATTAGATACCGGATCAGGATCCCACATATGTAAACAGTTACATGGGCTACGTAAAGGTAGAGAACTGGGAAAAGGTGATCATTCCGTTCAAGTAGGGAACGGTGCAAATGTTGCAGCTAAAGCAGTTGGCAAATATCACCTAGTATTACCAAGTGGTGATACACTGATTGTAAATGAGTGATATTATATACCGAACATGATGTGCAACATTATATCAGTTTCTTTATTAAGTAAAGAAGGATATAATTTTGTAGTAAAGGATAATGTTATGAACATATTCCTAGATCAAAAGTTGATTGCATCAGGCTCGTTACATAATGGCATATTCATTCTAAATCAGAATACAGTCCTGAATATACAAAACACACACAAGAGGAAAAGTTCAGATGTGAACGAGTCCTACTTGTGGCATTGTAGACTTGGTCATATCAATGCGACACGACTGGCTAAGTTACATAAAGATGGTTATTTGAATCCGTTCGAATTATCATCTTATGATACTTGCCATTCATGTCTCAAAGGAAAAATGACCAAAGCTCCGTTTAGTGGACACGGAGAAAGAGTTACTGAACTCTTAGGACTGATACATAGTGATGTATGTGGTCCCATGTCTACGCATGCCAGGAACGGTTCTTCCTACTTCATTACATTCACTGACGATCTCTCTAGATTCGGACATGTGTTCCTGATGAAACACAAGTCTGAAGCTTTTTAGAAATTCAGATAATATAAGCACGAAGTAGAGAAACAAACGGGCAAAAGTATTTAGATCCTTCGATCTGATCGAGGAGGAGAATACTTAAGCAATGAGTTCCTAGATTATCTAAAAGAGAATGGGATTCTCTCTCAGCTTACTCCTTCTTATACACCACAGCACAACGGTGTATCTGAGCGGAGGAATCGCACCCTATTAGATATGGTGCGCTCGATGATGAGTACAGCTGAGTTACCTATTTCCTTCTGGGGTATGCACTTGGAGACAGCAGCATACCTGTTGAATCAAGTTCCAACTAAATCTGTACCTACCACACCATATGAGATATGGAGTGGGAAGAGACCATGTCTTAAACGAGTTAAGATATGGGGTTGTCTGGCCTATGTCAAAAGGCAAAATCCAGACAAACTCGAGGCACGGTCAGTTCTATGTAAGTTTATGGGATATCCTAAACATTCAAATGGATATTTTTTCTACCACAGTGAACAACAAAAGGTGTTTATTGCTCAACATGCCACCTTTTTAGAAAAGGAATTTCTTGAAAAAGAGATTAGTGGCTCTGAGGTAGAACTGGAAGAAGTTCCAGCAACAAACTGTAACTGAAGATTTAGTGGAACCAGAGGATTCAGTAGTACCCGACGAACCCCAGCCTCTCCGCCGATCTAGTAGGGTTTCTCATCCACCTGAGAGATACTACGGTTTTCTCATTGATGGTGGAAGCGAGGATTGTATCATGGACGATGATGACCCGACTAGTTTCGAGCAGGCCATCACGAGTGGTGACTCTGTGAAATGGCTGGATGCAATGCGATCTGAGATAGAATCCATGTACACCAATAAAGTATGGATTTTGGAAAATGCTCCTGAAGGGGTAAAACCCATTGGGAGCAAGTGGATTTTTAAAAGAAAATTTGGTGTAGATGGAAAAGTTGAGACTTTCAAAGCTAGACTTGTAGCAAAGGGTTTTCGTCAACGACCAGGTGTGGACTATGACGAAACCTTTTCTCCAGTGGCTATGCTTAAGTCCATCCGGATCTTACTTGCCATTGCTGCATACCATGACTACGAAATCTGGCAAATGGATGTTAAGACCACCTTTCTAAACGGTGATTTAGAAGAGAGCGTGTACATGACTCAGCCAGAGGGCTTCGTAGATAGTGGGAGCAGCGGAAAGGTGTGCAAGCTGCTTAAATCCATTTATGGGTTAAAGCAAGCATCGCGGAGTTGGAACATCTGTTTTGATGTTGTAGTCAAAGAGTTTGACTTCATCAAAAATATAGATGAACCTTGTATCTATAAGAAGGCAGCAGAGGGTAAGGTTGTCTTCCTCGTATTGTACGTGGATGACATACTCTTGATAGGAAATGATATTCCTATGCTGCAATCAGTCAAGCTCTTCTTATCACAGAGATTCTCAATGAAAGATCTAGGTGATGCCTCCTGCATATTGGGAATCATGATCTATAGAGATAGATCTAAACGGATACTGGGATTGTCCCAATCCAGGTACATTGACACCATACTAAAGAGGTTTAGTATGGAAGAATCCAAGCGTGGGAACCAACCCACGATCTCTGGACTCACTCTCTCTAAAGAGATGTCTCCCAAGACTGATTGGGAGAGAGCTCGCATGCAAGGGATACCCTATGCTTCGGCAGTAGGCTCTATCATGTATGCAATGCTATGTACCAGACCCGATGTAGCATACTCACTAAGTGTAGTGAGTCGGTATCAAGCAGATCCTGGAGAGAGTCACTGGGCAGCTGTGAAGAACATTCTCAAGTACTTATGAAGGACTAAGGAGATGTTCTTGGTGTATGGTAATGGAGAACTCTAGGTGGAGTCCTTTACCGATTCCAGCTTCCAAAGTGATAAGGACGACTCTAAGTCGCATTCGGGTTTTGTCTTTACCCTCAATGGAGGGGCGGTATGTTGGAAGAGTTCCAAACAGGATATCGTTGCAGACTTGACGATGGAGGCTGAATACATCGCTGCCAACGATGCTGCCAAAGAGGCTGTCTGGATAAAGAAGTTCATTAGTGAACTTGGTGTGGTTCCATCCATTGAGCATCCAATACCTCTGTATTGCGATAACAATGGAGCTGTGGCTTTGGCCAAGGAACCCAGGTCCCATCAGAAGTCCAGACATATTCTGAGGCGGTATCACCTGATCAGGGAGATAGTTGATCGCCGGGAGATCGAGGTCAGGAGAGTAGATACGAAGGACAACACTGTGGATCCATTCACGAAGGCTATTCCCCAGATACAGTTTGAGAGATTATTCGGGATGCTAGGTATGAGATACTACAGCAGCTGGCCTTAGTGCAAGTAGGAGATTGTTAGTTATGTATATGCCCTAGAGGCCATTGTTGTACATATGATGTATATTATAATGGATGCTTGGATATATATATAGAGATGACTTTCTTGCTCGTCATGATAGTATGCTATTTGGTTTCACTTTATCTTAACATGTTGACTTGTATTGGTTTACTGTTTTTCTCTCACATGTTGATAAAGCCCTTAGGATCTGTACTCGACTACTGGGACTATGATGAGATCATACTAGTGGGGCCACGGTAGTCGATGAGTACATCCTATAACTGTTCCTAGTCGCGGGTATATCGAGACAGGGCATCGATACACCAGATGTAGACTAGCGTATACGTATCTTGACCCATATGATGGGCGATGGATGATCCCATATCCATCGGTGTTTAAACATCAGAGATGGTGTACGGGTGCTCAGTGGAGACTGGGTACACTGGACGGACTCGCCGAGAACTCCCAGATGGTGATATACCACACGTCAGATGGCAGTTCTCCGGTGACACTGGTACAGGGTAGTCTGTAGACCCGAGATCGTCATAGAGTCTTGTGTGATTCCCACTGTGCTTTGATTTCCACCTTACCACGTCCAAGAGGGCGTGCAAAATGGTGGCTTTTGGGTACAGTCCCGAATCACATGGAGGCAATGAGCGATAGGAGGGGATTCGTCTCTCCCGGTATAGGGAGTTGATGTTGTGCTGTGTTCGATTGGCTATAACTGGAAGTCCCTGGCCAGGGCTGATATAGAGATTTACTGGTAAGTGTTACTAGTAGTTTCTCGACCCGTTATGAGCCACACATCGACACGACTTATCGGTTACTGGGGTCTGACGTGTACCACCCCTAGACTTGATATGCGACATATCAGACGAACAGACCGGACTGTACGGGAGTGTTACTGATTGGATTCACAGGAGAACGCACAGGCTAGCTTGTTGATCTTCTGATCGCTCAATACCTGGGTGGCTGTTACGTTTAGCTGACCGCTTGCAGCTTGTGGGTGTTTGATATGATCATCACCTGCTACCGGCATATTGACGATTCTTTAGAGTCCTACACAGAGGTTTCTTGGCTCAGGCGAAACGGAGTAGAGGCACATATGTGATATGTGCAGGACCGAGAATAATGCGATATGGGATATCGTATTATATTCTCGCGATATTTAGATATGAACCGGGTCATCGGATCAAGTGTTGATTCGATGAATCGGTACATGATATATTAGTCGGTAATATTCGATATAGCCGGATCGTCGGATCAAATGTTGATTCGATGATTTAATGTATAATAATATATATGATATATTATTACATTATCTAATATTGGCTCACTTTATTATTTCATTTTCTCATTGGATGATACATTGATATATATGCGATATATGTTAATTGTATTATTTTCTTTTGTTGCAAATATATAATATATATGTGATATATATTATTGTGACATGATATGATTAATTGTTAAACATGTTTAAGGATGATTAATTGAGGTTAGGGTTTGATTTGGGTTAGATGCTTCATGCACCTTCTAGAATCTTTTTCTTTTGTCATTCTTAAGATATTTTAGGATGACACATTCTTAACCCAACCAAACCCTAACTCTAGTTTATTCTCTACTAAATCCTAGCCACTCATCCTTGACCATGGTTTATAATCAATCATATACTCTTTCTTTCTATTCATCACAAAAGGATTAATCATTATCTTTTCCATTATCATCTTCTTCTCTCTTGAAGAAAGCTTACTAGATTTTCTTTATGTGATGAAATAATATGAGAAAATGATTTAAAAAGAAAGCAAAAATACTACTCTCTCATCCTCATCTCATCTAGCCCATGAGATTAGTGTGTTCATCTCTTTAGAGTGAGAAAGCTTGAGTCTTTGCAACTTCAAGGTAGATCATCGGAGATTTGGAATACTTCAAGCTAGCATGGATCGTTCGAGTCGTGGAGCCTCTCATGAGTCTGGGAGATCGTGGATCGCGGCAAAGGGACTTCTACTCGGAGCTTGTGAAGCGAAGGAGCGGACTACAAAGGTTGTAATCCCTCACACTTAGATAAAAGTTATCATCTTGCATGTTAAACCCTAATAATCTAGCAAAGATCCCGGCTTTGGGTTGTTCGGCACGTCTAAATTTTTATCCGAGCATGTTTGATGCCTTTTGAACCTTCACAAGAGTGCCTAGGAACCCTACAATTCAAAACCAAATATTTTCCGACCGGCAAACAGCCCAGGCGATTTCCTCAAATATCACCAATTACAACGAATTCCGATATGATGAGAATGATCACCTAATTCCCAATAACTTACTCCTACTCATCATCTGTAAAACAATACAGATGTGAGAATTATACCTGGTAAATACATACCCTGGAGCAAGGGCTAATTGGGAAATCAGTTTTCTTTTAACAATACACAATGAAACTGAAACATGTAAATGTTTCGTTGGGGTGTCCGGGTATTCCTAGTAATGCCTCTTCCATTATCCAGATTCACAACTGTAACCGTATATTTCTATGACATCTCTCCACATCCCTTCATATGTCTTTAGTCATTACCTTCTGTACACCCTCTTAGGCTAAATGGTTTTCTTCCTTCCCTACCGTTCGGCACCAGCCTATGGTTTGGAAGAAGACTATCCAATAAGCGTAATGGGTGTACTGTCCTAATCCTAGGAGCACTCGCAACGCGAGAGAAGGTGAAGATAAAAGACACCTGAATGAACCTTATTCCTATTTCTCCTCAACCAGAATCCATCCCCGAACTGGAACAAGTTCCTTTCGAGTTCGTATATAACCATACGATGGAGTATCCAATAAACTATGGATCTTCGTAGTGATACGGAGTGTCCTGGAGAAATACAGAGGTGAAGTGGGAGTGGTAATGAAATACTTGGTTTGGTCGTGAATAGCAGTCGCAATTTATTTTGCCCTCCTTCTAATCCCTTTATTTGTCTTTACATAATACCTTCTGTACACCATCGTTAGGCTAATTGGTTTTCTTCATTCTCTACCGGTCGGCACCTGCCTACGGTTTGGAAGAAGACTATCCAATTTGCGTAATAGGTGTACTATCCCTAATCTAAGGGCACTCGCAACCTGAGAGAAGGTAAAAGGAAAAGACAGTTGAATAGTCCTATCCGTTTTCTCCAGAACCGGAAACCATCCTCGAATAAATTCCTTCGAGTTCGTATATAACCATACGATGGTTTTATCCAATGGAAGTTGACGTTCGTAGTAATACGGGGTGTCCTGAAGAAAAGGGTAAAAGTAGGAGTGGCAATGAGGTATGCAACTCTGACAATCCAAAAGTCAGTGTTTTAAGAAGGTTCGGTTAATCTTAGTCACTGAGTCATAGTCAAAGGTCGGGTCATGGTCGCTGCCAAAGAGAGAGAGAAAATAAACACTCAGCGTGCACTCTAACCTAGATCAGAATGGTTACCAATTTATCTAATCTGGAAACCTCCCACTGTACCGTCAAATTCTCCTCCAAACCTGAAAGAAGAATTAATCGGGATCATCCGAGGAGTAAACCAACTCATAAGTGGGAATCGGGATCCAACTATCATCGCATGATAACGTGATGGAATCCACTCACGTTATCACACTCCAGAAGGTATGCGCATATCTGGCAAGTTTCAGTTTCTTTAGAAACTCCCGATGTGATTTTTACCCCATGCTCTTATGACCTTGACTTTGGCCAACAAATCATAAGTCACATGTCAAGTTCTACCCGTCATTCTCCAGGTTGATTTGAACCCACCCGTACCTACCCTTGACTTTGGCCAACAAGGTAGTACGACTGTCCCAAACCAACGCATCTATCTATGCTGCATATGAATATCCAATAGCTACCAATCACTATGCCTTGACTTTGGCCAACAAACATAGCTTGAATACTATTGACTATCCATATGAAACGACGGAGGGCTACGAATGGTTTTTGGCGAAAAACCTTTAACGTAATGAACTTGATATCATTGAAGGAACCGGATAGCTTTATAAAAATATAGTGACGAAAACCTTTGCTAAAGAGGTCACTCCCGGTGAAGGGATCTCGGCTCTTTCCCCGTAGAATGAGGTGCAGGATATTCCAACTGAATACCACGATGCAAAGCAAAAGTAAACGACTATAGTGAAGTTATTACCCTGACGCAAACTTCTGTCCAAGGGGTCAATCCCGATGAAGGGATCTCAGCCCTTGCCTCGTCGACTGAGGTGCAGGATATTCCAACTGAATACCACTGTGCAAAACAAAAGAGAACGTCCTTGCAATAAAAGTTTTTTGAAAATTGTTCCAACAACATCAGAATAGGTTTGTTTAGATTGCATTGATCCGAATCAATGCAGTCCCATCAATTGATCACACCAATAAAGAACGAAAATAATGATGTACGTATATGCCATCCGCATTCGCCACTGGGTCCCGTCATTACCCGTTAGGTTACTTAACTAACGACAGAGCGGGACTGGACTAGCGCGGATGCAAAACAAATACACCATCTACTAGTATATATATCAATATATAATATTCGATCAAGGCGTGATAAAATGCAACATCACAGAAATGTAATAAGCATCACAGAACAATAGAGATATCTGGGATCCCCGGGTTTCATAGAGCCGCTACTGAAACCCGATGTTCCCCTGGTCGTGTGGATAGCCTGTGCAGTGAAATCCTAGACCCCTACGGGCGCGGCAAGTTACCCGCCAAAACCTGAAGCGAGGCAGCCCCCTTCAGCAACGTGAATGGAACACCCAGCACTTCACAGAATCCAGTAACTTGGGCACCCCTCCTTGGGTCAACCTGTACCCCCTACGGGTACGGCGAATAGCCCGCCAATTCTAGAGTGAAGCCCCCTCCGTCTCAACGCCATGAGATGTGGGCTCGTTGCCCTCTAGAACCCGGCTATCAGTGCACCCCATCTTAGGGTAATCCTAGTATAGAAAGTAAAATATACAACGGGTACATCGACCTCAGCTCTGTCGTGCCCCAAAAGAATAATATACAAACAGGCAGTGACGGCAGTCCACATGTCGGACGCTCGCCTTGCAATATCAAATGTACATATAAAACCAAACTGTACTAACATTGCATCCAGGCTATCCCCCACGACCAATCCGCAATATCACAGCACAACACAGAACATCAACGTGAATGTCACGTTCACAAATCCGTCTAAAAGGGCTATAGCAGTTAGACAGGATTTACCGATCAAATGACATTCATGGTCGCAGATATAATGTAAATACTGTGAACTAACATGTTTAAAATTTTCGATCGACTAAATTTCCCGAAGCGAGCCCCAAGCACAACTGTAGCACTCAAAAACATCTGGGCCCAAAAAGAATATACCAGAAACCCTATTTCCATGTCAGAGAGCCACTGTAAAAATTTGATGCAGTGAAGCCAAAATTCGGCGGCGGATCCGCGGCCAAAACGTGGTTTTGGCCGCTGATCCGCCGCGCTACAGTAATTTCAGCGTACCAAATTTTCACAGAATGCATAAAAAAAACCTGCACGTATTTTTACAATGTACCAAATAATTTTTTTGAGCACAGCAAAAATTCGACAGAAACTGGACATGAAAACGCGGTTTTTTGAAAATCCGTTCGATCGAACTTGTAAACACGTTAGAGCAAGCTAGACTAGGTTAATGGCATGGCTCTGATACCAGTGTAAGTGCACGGCGGCACCCTGGCCGTCAATCCGAGGCCAAAATGCGGAAACGATACTTTTACGAAACTTGTAAACTGGCACCACCGCGCACTAAAAACCCGGATCGGGCCATTAACCTACTCCTAGCAAACTAGAGAAGGGGTAGAGAGATATACCAAGCGATCCGTGTCCTTCGGTCTTCTCGTCGTCTTCCCGATCTCCCCGCGGAATCTCCGGTCTTCATCTCCTCGTCAGAAAGGCACCACATCGCCGGGTTCTTTTACGGGCTCCCACCTCTGGACCGAGGCAACTCAAGCATGAAGTTGGTGAGTCGACGTGCCCAAGGATACTGTAGATGAAGTGTAGAAAGCTTTGTCTCATTGGGGTATGAAGTTGCCATGGTTTGGTGGAGGAATGAGATGTGAGCTTTTGAGATGAACAATGGAATTTTGTGTGAGCCAACAAGATCAAAAACCCTCACAAAAAATAATGGACAGCCCCACTTCCTCTTGCGGCCGGCCATGAATGATAGAGGGGAGAGAATGAGAGAGGGAGTGTATCAAAAATAATGCAAGAGAGAGAAAAGGTGATGATGAGGAATAATCATCACAACTAAAGCTCACTCCAAAACCTAATCATATCCCATCACCATCAAGCAAAGTCAAGCAATGATGAAGTCAAATGGTGGTAGAACCATCATGAAGCTATCATGTGCCAAAAAGTCTTCTCCATTGTTAATTGCACAATTGCAAATAACCCCCTCCACCAATTTTCAGCCAAAGAAAGGAAACAAAGGAAAATGGCCGAAACGGAAAACAGACTGGCAACTTCAGAAAACTCATCCCGTAATAAATTACAGGAAAACCTCGTGACTGTATATACATACCCGCGTTTGTATTCCGACCGAATACAAATGCAATGAGACAAAATCTACACTGTACAATACTAGGATCCGGCTTAAACAAAAGCCCGCTAGTATTATCTGTCCGATCATGATCCGTGCAATACCGCATGTATATGATCGAACCCTGCCATATCTCCATACGGCCTCTACAGCGTTTCGCCCGAAACTTGAGAAAACGGTCTGTGGGGGACTCTAAAGACTCATCAATACTTTGGCTGTGGATTTAACCACTAGCACGTCAGAGGTATTAGCCATACGTAACGGGCTACCAGGTATTGACCAAAAAGGACGTCGATGAGCGAACTCATCCTGACACCCTACTGAGCCTGTCAGTGACAATATCCGTACAGTCCGGTCCGTTCCTCTATGACCATCGCATGGCTAGCCTAGGGGGTTGGTAAAAGTCAGACCCCCAAAAGCAGTACAAGTCGTGTCGGAGTGTAGCCCAGAACACCCTGGGATACTACTGGAATACCTACCAGTAAATCTCCTGCCTTGGCCAAGGACTTCGTGTAATGGCACTCCTGGAAACAACGCGGCCTCACACCCAATACCGGGAGAGACGAACCCCTGCAGATCCGCTCACTGCCTCCATGTGGCTCGGGACTGTACCCAACTAAAACCTATTTGCACGACTCCTTTGAGCCGTGGTAGGGTAATAATCAAAGCACATTGGGAACTCACACGAGACAAATGACGATCTCAGGTCGATGAACTAACCTGTACACATGTCACCAGGGAACTGCCATCTAACGTCAGGTATAATACCAACTAGCATGTTCCCGGCGAGTCCTGTCCGGTGTACTCATAACCCAATGAGCACCTGTATACATCTTAAGTGAACTAACTGACACCAGTGGCTTATGAGACCGGCCACCGCCCCTCGTCGGGGTCTCGACAGTATACACTAGTCTACTCTGGAGTATCGATGCCCTGTCTCGAAAACTCCCACGACTAGGGACCTTTTAAGGATGTTCTTATAGACCCCAGCTCCCACGTATATGATCGCCATCATACTGCTGGCCGTCAAGCAAGAATCCTAAGGGCTCTATCAACGCGCAACAGTGACCTGTAAGGAAACCTAAAGCAGAACACGATGATAAAGATAAACCAGATAGCATACTATCATCTTGAGTAAGACTGTTCTAACGGTATAGGTCCTCTCTCAATCATTGCAATCACGTGCCTGTGATCCAATAATTGACTCTTATGGCACTATCTCCAACAAAGTTGAGACGTCCTTACTCTTTTCCCCGGGATAAAATGAGGAGACTGTTCGAACTAGCAGTGCATAACAGGCTCATCACCCTACCGGATCCAAAACGCCCACTACAGCCCGGTGACGTCAACAGTATCAACTATTGCCCCTACCACCGAATATTGGGCCATCCAATCGAAGATTGCTTCTTCTTCAAAAATTGGATTGAGGATCAGTACCAGCAAGGCAAATTCGCGTTATCTGAAAACTGGAGGATAAACCCGCCACAACCACATGCTCCGAAAAAGATGGACACGCCGGGGGCATCATGCTCATTCATAGAGGAAGCTCCGTGGGAAGTTGTTCTTTCGGCAAAAACTAAAAGAATGTTGAAAGATCTTCAAACATGCCCGGCAATCAGGAGGAAAGGCCCGCTAGAGCTAGAAATCATTGATGGGATGCTGAAACCGTGCCTAACACCGAGAGTTGGTAGTGAGGGGCAAAACACCCAGGCCCAGTCGTCAAATTCCTCGAAGAAGAAGAAGAAGAAGACCAAAAAGCCCGCGCAGCCTGACGACAAGCGCACGGATCTGCAAAAGCATATTGATGCGCTGGAGGAATACAACAAGAAGGTGCAAACCCCAGTCACACTCCAAGAGTTTCTCAACCATATCCTTGAAAGTGGAGATAACGACAATGATGAGGGAGACGACTCGTCAGAAAAACCTGAGGATTATGTGGCGGGTTATCACATGATCTCTCATTCACTAATAAATGATGAAGAAGCTCACTCGGCATCAGAAGATAATGTAGAGGAGCCGAGGGAACAATCGATGCCAAAATCCATGGAACCGTAGACGAGATGATCGACATGCTGCTGAACGAAGCCCGTCAGAAGAGCAAAGCTGATCAAGAGCGTGAAATGGACATATTCGAAAAGGCCAGACGTTGGCATCAAGTTGAAGAAGTCATGGTAGGGATGAGTCGCAAAGCACTCCAACTAGATCGAGGCACGCCTGCAACAGACAAAAACATGCTCAAGACAAGGAAACGGTTCGCTAAAGCCCTGTCAATGGGAATAAAGCTGCCATCTTTCAAAGTAAATACTCCTGGCGGTATACACCTTGACGAAGCGGATGCACATCCTAACTACTGCTCATACCATCAAAGGATTGCACACCCTACCGAAGAATGCATGGCCTTTAAAAAGTGGTGGCAGGGATACGTTGCTCACCGACAACATTTCAAGTGGATGAAGCGCAAAACTCGTCGGGAGCGGAGAAGCACGACAGATGAGCACAAAAGAACTGCCGGCAACTGTCACATGGTTGATACCAGGGGATCGCAAGTTCTTACCTTCGAGAGCGATTCTAACGAAGAAATAGCCCTCGGCCTCCTCTTCAAGGAATCCACCTCTGAAAAAGAAGTGAAGATGAAGAACTGCGAAAATATTCAGCTGCGTAATCGTACGTTGCCCGAAAAGAATCTCGGACCTACAATCAAGGGATCGAACAAAAAAGTTAAGGGGAAGGAAAAAGTCCCTGAAGATATCGCCCTCGATGACCGAGTCGTTGAAGAGATGACAACCAAGGACCCGCCTAAGAAGAATAAGGTGGGTTACAATGTCCTAGCACACCTGAGGAAGATACCATCACAGCTAAGTGTTTTGGATGCCCTTCTGTTGTCTAAAAAGGCACGAGATTCTCTGATCAGGGCATTACAAGAGCCCGATCCGTTTCAATCTTACCTTGCCGAAGAAAAGATGAATGACGAGCTGGAAGAAGTGCACACAGCTGACATCACTTTCAGCGATGAAGATCTTCTTCTCGGAACGTGCGAGCACAACCGTCCCTTGTATGTTACCGGGTACTGCCATGACATCAAGATAGGGAAGATCTTAGTTGACAACGGGTCCTCTGTCAACCTCCTAAATGTGAGGGTACTAAAAGAAATCTGCATGAGCGTTCAGCGCCTCGCTCGGGATAAAATCACCATCTCCGGGTTTGACTCCCAGTAATCATGGGCGCTCGGGTCTGTAATACTGACGTTACGCTTTGGGCTGCTCGTCACTGACATCAAATTTCATGTCATTGACGCCAAGACCTGCTACAACGCCTTGCTCGGCAGGCCTTGGTTACACAAGTACAACATCATCCCTTCTACACAATATCAGTGTATGAAGTATTTCAAAGATGGTCTCGAGTATACCGTAACGGGGGAACTAAATCCATTCTCCGTAAATGAAGTCTGAAAGTATGAATATGCAAAGTATTTTCTACCAGACTTTGAAGACACGGAAAGATGCCATAAACCGGAGAATAAGCAAAAGCTATCACCACTATTCCGGTCTTCGGAAGCGATACCGAGGAGGAAGAAGAGATAGTCTATGTCACGCCCCGAAAGTATGGAACATGACCGGCACTTAAACTACGAACATCTCGAGGCGTACGTAATCTAAGTGAGCTGAAAACCCAGAAATCCAAACCAAGAAAATTAGCAGAGTGAAGGAAAAACCAATTTAAATCAAGTAGTTTTAATAGCATAAGCCGAATTATGCGGTTTAAAAACATCAAATATTTCCCGAAAATTTTGGCAGAGTCTCCTTTGTAAATACTGGCCCCCACACGGAATACAACATGAATAGTATACGAAATCAATAAAAAGGCATCCCCAAGCGGGAGCTAGCTCTTCGTCAATAGACGGTCACAACCACACAAGCAATATCATATACAACGCCAAGGGCGAGGATCAAAACTCAAAAGGAAACGCAAAACAACAAGAATTCCACAGAAATACAACGCGCGACTCTAAGGTCGAAAGAATAACATCACTGGTCTCTATCTAAAAAATAAATACATGTTTGGTTGATGGAACTTCTAGATACAACAGAATAATGATATACAAGATATATAATGGGGGTACGATACAAGTAAACCCACATACTAGCAAATCACCCGAACGAAACTATGCCCGCAAAGACGTCAAGAACCCTGTACGGCAAACCTGCAAGAAACTGGGGCACAACGGGGGTGAGTTGACAACTCGTGAATAGAAAAACATCTACGAATAGAAATCGCATAAATAACGCAACCTAGGTCAATGATCATACTATATCCTCAAATATATGTATAACATGCAGCCTATAACAATGGCTAGGGTAATATCTAACCCGAGTGTAATCTCATGTGCCCGTGTCAGTGCCTCAGGTAGCAATATATCATATGAATGAGGTATGAATGCATGAAAACAGAATACATGTAAATGAAGAAACTGTTTTCATAATTTAGTGAGATTTCCTTTGTATTTTTAAAATGAGGTATCATAATGAAATCAGCATAAAACAGTGCCTAGCATCGGCACAAAACGTAATCCTAATACCTCGATATCTCTGTATCACAGTCTCTGTACCTCAATATCTTGAAATCTCAATGTCTCAATCACAATATCTAGGGCGCCGTCAGTCCAGACCGACCCCTACCATCCATCTCAAGACCACGACGGTATCCTCCGGATATCCGATGCGTCGGGTAATATCACCGGTAGGTAGCGCTCCCCTGCCAGGCTCAACGTCAGCAACACGACCTTCTTTCCCCTGGGTACCTTACCGGGCCCACCATATACCCGAAACGGTTCATCCATCTCCTCGAATCGGGTCTCGAAATCCATCAGCAAACTCATGGTGGACGACTCATACATCATGGGAAAACCGCATTTTTATTTAAAAAGAGAGAAAGCAGTTTATATATGTTTTGCGGTTTTCCTCCAAATCCAGAAAATATCATGGAAATCCGAATCATCAATAGCATGTAAAACCATGAATATAAGCATGAGAATCCATGAATACGGCATAACAAAGAATAGCAGTATGCATGAAGCGACAAGTAATAACTACAATATCTAAGCTGGCATATAAGGTATGTACACTAATATTATGTCAAACTACTAGCTATCAAGCTAAGTTAAGCAATAATATTTTCTAAGGTGTACGTGACATGGCAATTACCGATGAAGATGTGTGTGAGCCGGCAAGTAAGTATATGTGGTACATACGCATCATCGGTAATGGTGCTGGTGTCCTAACAGCATAATGTCAACAATGCAATATGAAATAACAATGTAAGTATGCGATGCGGAGCGAGCAACCAAAATGAGCGGGATCTAAATATTAAACAATGGTGCTATTTGAAATAACACGAATCGCGGGGTTTTGAAAATAGGGGCTACGGTGGTTTTTAAGAAAGAATACGTCTTTTGAAATATCCGTAGATCCCTTGACCTGTCTTTTAAAATACCAACGATCCGCTAGTTTTGAAATAGGTAGGAGTCTAATCTAATCTAACAACTACACTAAACTATACGGCTGAACTAACAAGCTGAACTACAGGTAAGGAAACCGCCTATCATCTGAGTCGATACATATACATACATGTATATGTATAGTCGGTGATCCCGCCTCAATAATATCATATCCGATACCATATCTATAATCAGGCATCCCAAGTCAAGAGTGCGGATCAATCATCAATATAGCTCGTACGTAAATCCGTCGTACGGCATCCCAAATCTGGGTACGGGTCAATATCACATTCATCATACTATTCACCTGGTATCCTCTTTATCAAATATCATGATCGGGGTACTGATCTACGTCTAGTACAATACTGATACCGCCTAAGTATGCATGCACATGTGTGAAACACTATGTCAAGGACCCGCTACAACGTCATGTCGTATCTCAAATACGAACCCTGCTATATCACCGATCTCACGGCCTCAAATCAAATCTCATCGACTCATCTTAAATCCCAAGTACTATCCTCATTATCCATGCATGCGTATATGAATGTACATATGCATAGTCCCATACCCACGCATATATACATATATACACATCCCAATCTGCGCACAAGAAAGTAAAGTATGCAAGTCTGTGTGTGCGTATGTGGGTATAACAACTACTCTAGGTTTTCGCAACTAACCCAAAGGTAACCCATGAACACATAAACATAACATGAATAAACATTCTCGTATCATGAAACACCTATATAAACATATATATATATATGAGCTACACTACGGACTGCGGGGGTGCTATACGCCATCCACCCGACTTCTCCCCGTAGATATAAATCTACTCACCTGGTCCTCGCTCGCCGGTGCCAACGTCGCCACGCGCTTGCTTGTCGTCTCGAAGTCCACATGGGGGTACCTACATATCACAACGTATCGTATCGCATAAAAACCAAATCCGAAATCGATACGGTATATGAAAACCAATTCGGGACGCGTATCACGCAGAGGTCAAAACCTATCGGCTACGCATGCAAGAATAGCTAAAGCAACCCTCGATGTCGATCTACAAACGTCAAACCATCGAGAAAAACCCAAACACACCCATTTACGCATTCCCAAACACTAATTATAATATGAATTAGGTTGCAATTCACAAAAACCTCAAACTCACTTTAAAAGCCATTTTTCCGAAAATCAAGCAAGCAAAAATTAACCGTTTTAGTACAAAACTCGATATATAAACGAATCTAGCGGCCACAATATCCACTAAATATCATAACAAAGTCATATAAACCATTCCTATAATTTAATCTCATTAAATTTCATTAACTCCAAAATTCTAGTTTGCAAACATATCAATTTTAACACTTTTTAAAGTAAAATTCACAATTCATAAATTAAGCTTAGTTTTGCATATACTATAGTATTAAACCAAAATTTATAATGTTAATAATGTCATGAAACCTTAATCATATTTTAATCTAAACCATTTAATAAATTTCCAAAAACCTAGTTAGCAAATTAGCATAATTTGAACAATTTTAAAAAAACAATTAGTAACCTAGTAATTAGCTTTGTTTTAGCATGCCCACTAGATAATAACCACACAATTAGATCATGATCAATTGACCTAAACCCTAACTTAGTATTCAAAACCCTTTCTTTAAATTTCAAACTTGAAATTTAAAACCCTAATTTAACACCTAATAGCTAGATTGAAGTAATTTAACAACAAATTAAGCATAAGGTTATGATTATACCTCACAAGCTTGAGATCAAACTTGCAAAAAATCTTAGCCTCCAACAATGATTTCATGCTCCAAGATCCATGCTTGAATAGCTAAAGAATAATGGGTAAAGCTTGGATTTTGAATTAGCTTTGAATTTTTGAGAAAAGGGGTGGATTTTTGATAGAAATTTTGGGGATTTTGATGGAAAATAAGATGAAGAATTTGGGGGATGTTGTGGGTTCAGATTTCGGCCAGAATTGGTGGGGATTGGGTGAGGGAGGAGAGAGAGAGTGAGGTGGGGAAAGTCCACTCTAGTCAAAGTCCACTCTAATTCTATCATTTTCTACTCTTTTCTTTTCTTTTCTTTTGACAAAAGAAGTGATTGGAGAGAGGGAGAGGGGGAGGGCTGTCATGGTGGGGCCGGCCACATGGGGAGAGGGAGAGAGGGTGAGGTGTGGGTGTGTGGGTTAGGAAAAAAGATAAATGTATTACCCCAACTCCCGTTAACACTAAATTTCACCCAAAAAAAGCCTTTTTCTTCGATATTTTCTAAACCGTTTTGCCAAACGATTTCATTTCAAAAACCACATGATAAAATTTTATTTAAAGTTTTATGATGCACAAAATTTGTTTCAACTCATTCCAATTTGTAATTTTTCCCAATTAAATGTATTAATGAAGGCTTAAAATAATATTAAAATAATTAATTTCGGAAAAATTTTCAGAAAATTTGAAATTTCACCAGTGGCTTAATAAACACCAAATACTAGCAATTTCATAGCTAGAATACGTATATTTAATTTTATAATAAAGATATTTGTATTTTGACTTTTTACCGAAAACCCCCTTATTTTACCGATTTTTTTCGAAATTTCACCGAAACGATTTTCAGAACGTTACAGTCTATTCGGGACCTCCCCAATGCAATGACCCGAAATTTAGTTCGTGACCGGCACTTAAATCACGCAACGTCAAAAGGCGTAACGTAATTAAGTAAGCCGAGCCCAGAAAATCTAAACTTTTTTTATAGTGGGGTGCAGTTTTGAAATAAGGTATAATGAATCATATTTTGTCTTTTCATAATTCGGAAAGCACCTTCCTTTTATATTTTGATCCAAAAACATATATACAACAATATATAAGCATCCTCAGGTAGGAGCTAGCTCTACGCCAACTGGCGGAAACACAACCACGCAAGTAATACGTATACGACGCCTAACGGCGAAGAATCAACCCATAAAGAACAATTAAAGAATGCAAGACATCAAAACTCAAGAAAAGCGATCAAAAAACCCATCGCTCTAAGTCTCGCACAATACCCAAGTCTGACTAGGTCTACCAATATACAATTCATAGTCCTGATCTGATCTGATGTGATATGGAGTTTATCTAGATACAATAGAATATAACAGTACGAGAGTGGGCACGATCCGACATGTGTCCCACCTACCAAAGCAAACACCCTGGAAGAAGTTGTGTGCCAGTAATACCGCAACTGATCCCAAGCGGTCAAACCTGCAAGAACTGTAGCACAACGGGGGTGAGTTGCCAACTTGTGAGTAGAAAAACATCTAAAAATAGAAGTCGAATAAAACAACGATTTCCTAGGTCACTATATCCTGAAGGTTATACTATGATATCTATGGTGACCAAGTATGCATGTATGTCAACAATCTATCAATGTAATGACATATATAAATAAACATCTGACATCATATGTCTGTATGCTTCTGGATATTAATGCCTGTATGCATGTGGATCTCGTCCACTCGAAATATCATGAAAATATATGCATGTAAATATATGAGGATATCATAGAACGTGTGTCCATCAATGATACATCAAATCATGGAACCTGAGTGCCCAACACCGACACTCGAAACATCGTGAAAACCCGTGTCCATGATCGACACGTAAATCCCCATATCTCAGGCGCCGCATACTCATATCGGCCCTCATATCTCATCTCAGGCACCGCATCCTCAGATCGGTCCTCATATCCATCTCATATCATGACTCCAAAACGGTATCCTCCGGATATCCGCCGAGCTCTATACAATCATCGGTAGGTAGTGTTCCCTCTGCCAGGCTCTTCAGCTACACCACGACAATCATTTCTTGCCCCAGGGGTACCATACCGGGTCCACCATATACCTGCAAACAGATCATCCATCTCCTCGAGTCGGGTCTCGAAAACCAATTTCAGAACCGAGAAAACCAATGGTGGATGCATCAAAATATCATATCATGAGAAACCGGGATTTTAAAACAATACATCATTTCCTTCGAAATATAACCACGGTTCTCAAATCCAGAAATTTCATGAAAACTGCATCTCAATGCGTATAACCATAAAGTATAATGTATGCAACATAGAACAGTAATATGAGCATATCGGTATATCATATAAGCATGTCAAGTGATGGTACTGAACAACGAATGTACTTTTACATTTAGGAATAATATCATGATATGGCAATTCTACAGTGTAAGTGACATAGCAATTACCGATGAAGAATGTGTGTGAGCCGGCAAATCTGTGTAAGTGTAACATGTGCATCAACGGTAATGATGCAGGTGTACTAGCAAATGATATCATATAACATTTATTACTGGAACAAGGTATGTAATTCACTAGGGGTAATATTCTACATAGCATGAACAATCAATGGGTATAACTATCTACTTATGAACTATACGGTCACTTAAAGGTTACGAATCGTAGTTCTGAAAGTGGGGCAACGGTATTTTAAGAAAAGAATATCATTTGAAAATCCGTAACGTACCTTGAGTTTTCCATTTAAAGATGCATACGATTCGTTGGTTTGGAATTGGGTTTGGTTCAGGTATTATCTCTACATTGGCGATCACGCCTCTTAATATCCGATATGGAAATAATCCTATATCAATATTCTCAAATCACAAGCACGGATCAATCATCCGGCAAAACACATCTCGTACGGCAATCCATCGTACGGTGACATCAAACAAAATAGGGAATCTATCATCCTATACAATATATCTCGTACGGTAATTCATCGTACGATAACAACAAACGGGATAGGGAACTATCATCCTATATAACAAGGACGGTACGGATCTAAAGTCCCGTACATCACATCACTCATTCGTCTCATCAATATAGATATATCATATACATGTTAGTTATATGTATACCCTAGAGGCCATTACTGTACATTGGATGTATATTGTAGTGGATGCTGGGACATATATAGGTAGGACTTTCTTGCTCGACATGATAGTACGCTATCCGGTTGCTCTTTATCTTAACATAGATACTTTCTGTCTCTCTGTTACATGTTGATAAAGCCCTTAGGATGTGTGCTCGACTTCCAGGACTATGATGTAGATCATAGTAGTGGGGCCTGGGTAGTCAATGAGTACATCCTTCATTGTTCCTAGTCGTGGGAATATCGAGACGGGGCATCGATATTCCAGAGTAGACTAGCGTATATCCTCTCGACCCATGTGATGGGCGATGGATGATCCCATATCCATTGGTGTTTGACATCAGAGATGGTATACAGGTGCTCAGTGGTGACTGGGTACACTGAACGGACTCGCCGAGAACTCCCAGATGGTATTATACCTCACGTCAGATGGCAGTTCTCTGGTGACACTGGTACAGCTTAGTCTGTTGACCCGAGATCGTCATAGAGTCTTGTGTGTCTCCCACTGTGCTTTGATTTCCACCCTACCATGGCTCTATTGAGTCGTATAAACAGGTGGTTTTTGGGTACAGTCCCGATTTACATGGAGGCAATAAGCGATAGGAGGGGATTCGTCTCTCCCGGTATTGGTTGTTGATGTTGCGCTATGCTCGACTGGCCATAACTGGAAATCCCTGGCCAGGGTTGCTGTGACTTACTGGTAAGTGTTATCAGTAGTTTCACACTTGTTATGGACCTTACATCGGCATGACTTATCAAGCTACTGGGATCTGACGTTTACCACCCCTAGGCGAGATATGCGACAAATCAGACGAACAGACCGGACTGTACGGTAAGTGTTACTGGTTGGATTCACAGGAGTGTGAGCGGGCTTGCTCGTTGATCTTCTGATCTCTCAATACCCGGGTGGCCGTTACGTTTAGCAGACCGCTTGCGGCTTGTGGGTGTTTGATATGATCATCACCTACTGCCGGCGTATTGACGAGTCTTTAGAGTCCTACACAGAGGTTTCTTGGCTCAAGCGAAACGAAATAGGAGCGCATATGAGATATGTGCGGGACCGAGAATAATGTGTGTATGTGATACCGTATTCTATTCTCGCGATGAATGCATCGATTGGTTGTATGCGATATAACCTAGTTATCGAATCAAGGAATGATTCGATAAGTCGATACATTGGATATTAGTCGATCATATGCACTATGACCGGATCATTAAATCAAGTGTCGATTTAATGATTTAATGTATAATTATATATTTGATATATTACTTTGCATTAACTAGTATTGGTTCACTTAAGATGGATTTTCTCACTTGATGTGCATATTGTATATATGATATAGTTTTGTGCACTAGTTTGTATCATGTTTGATGATACATGCAAACTTGGGTATGTGTATGCTTTGAACCAAGATTAGTTTAATGGTTAGGGTTTGAATTATTTATTTATTTATTCATTTTGGAAAGGATAAAATGGTGGCTTTATTTTCTTTCTTTGCTTGAAGCTTCTTGAAGCTTCAAAGCATCTTTGAAAGTCTACCATTTTGTCTTTATCCCTTAACCTAACCATTCAACTAAACTATAGTTTATTCTCTACACTAAACCATGGTTGCTAATATTATAAGAATCACTTTATTTTCCTTTTCCAATATATCTTATCATATTCTTTTTCTTCTTCTTCTTCTTCTTCTTCTTCTTCAAGAAGAAGAAACCATTCTAGCTTCAATGGTGCCTTGAGAAAAAGAGTGAGAAATCCAATTCTAAAGTGAACCCACTTTCTATTTCTTCATCATCTACCACTTGCCATGTAGTATAGGGTGTTTTCTTCACAAGTTTCATGACTTGGTGAAGTTGGAGTTTGATCTTGAGTTGCCTCGACGTAGATCATCTTCGGCATCGAAGTCGACGACCTAGCCCGATCTTTTCTCCGATGAAACCACCGCGAGAGTCTAGGATTCCGATGGTTGCAGCGGAGGGACGTCATCACGGAGCCAAGGAAGTGGAGGACCGGATCTACAAAGCTTGTAGTCACTTTCCTTTTAGTTAAAGTTGTTAACTTGCTCTTGCATCGCCTTACCTCTAGTAACGATCTTGCTTAGGGTCACTTGGCACATAGAAATTTTTTGAATTGGCCATGTTTGATCATTTGTAAAACCTCATGGGTGTGCCTAGGAACCCTACAGTGGTATCAGAGCCTAGCTAGAGCCTTAGGCGATGAGTAGACGAAGTTAGAAACCCGATCGAACCCAAAACCCTAATCCAAAATCCTTCTCTGTACATTTTTTCAAAACTGGGATTTTTCCAAATTAAAAATATGCAGAAAAATCAGCAGGGATTTCTAAGAAAAACTGTGCAGCACGTGCGTCTGATTCCACCAAAGCGCCGCGGAAACGCGGCACGAGCATGGCTCGTGCGGTGGTTCGGCGGCCAAACAGTACCATTGTGTTGTGAATTTTGCACAGTAATTTCTTTATTTAGTTGCTGAGTTTTCTGGGAATTTTTAAATTGCACTCAAGAGTTGAGTTTTCTGGGTTGTATTGGGAATTCGTAGATTCGATCGGATTGTCTAATTTTGTCTATGTGTTTTTCCGGGTAATTTAGAATATGTTAAAAAGTTCGACTGGATATAAATACCCATTTTTTCCCCTGCCGGAAAATTTCCAAGTGTTGGATTTTTCCGTGGTTTAAAAACTTTCTAAGTAGTGCAAGTAACGCGATGGACCCTCTAGAAGACAACAAACCTTAACTCGATTATGTGACCGTCTTGAACTGCCCTTTGAACCTTAGGGTTTGGGGCAGTACGGCGTGCCACATGTGAGGCGTTGGCTTGACCCTTTTAGGGCTGGACCGTTGCTACTGTGGCATGAAGTGGATGTTTTTAAACTTATTTCATGTGTTGAGCTGTTTCGGGAAAACTTGGGTGTTTGACTGTTCGATCGGAAAGTTTAACATTTTCTATTTATCTGGAATGTGATACAATATTTGGAATCCATAAGTAGTTATGAGATAACTGAATGAATGTTATAAACATAGCACTTTAGTCTCACTTGATCGGTTGCCACGGAATTTTGATGTGATAAAAAGTCCGTCGCAATCACGTTGGATACGCGGATACTCGCCGGGTAAACTAATAGACAGCCACGCCCCATAGCCCCGACCAAGTGACTGTAGGAGAACCCCGTCGCCGAAAGCATCCGTTCGGGTGCTTGCGGCAGTAGTGTTCCTCCTTAGTGCACTTCGTCGACGGTATCGGGGGTGCGGCCGTCTACTAAAGTTTGCGACGAGCATTCGTTCTGGATATCGGGAATCTTGTTGAATTGCCCGACTTCATATTGAAAAGTGTTTTCGATAATGAGACTAAAATGCGAGGTTTATAATTGTTAGGCATGCGATGTCTAAGGAATTCATTTGGTTAGGCATGCGATGTCTAAAGAGTTTGCGGATTCCAACTGTTGTAGTTTTACACTTTCTTTTCTGTGACCGTAAGTGTAATATGTGATATCGCCGGTTTCATTGCTATATGTCAACGAAAATTGAGATACGCATGTTTACTTACGTTGATGACATGTGATGTTATGTGTTGCTGGATATGTTATATTGGATTGTCGTGTTTGAATAGCCGGGGTTTTTTTTTATGTGAGATGAGTGTTTTTCATTTTCATTCATGTAAAAACTTGTATGTAATATTCTTTTATTGGGGCACTTCCAGGTTGCGGATGATGTCACCATTTGTATATTATTTACTTTTCCGCATTAGGATAGACCCAAGGAGGGGAGCACAAGTAACCGGATTCTAGGGTCCAGTGGGAGACCATCTCGAGGAGTCGAGTTCGGGTCTCCTAACCCTAGAATTGGTAGGGTTGCTTGCCGCTCTCGTAGGGGTCTAGGGGTGTGGGATTGGCTATTCATCACGACCGTGGAATCCGTGTTTTATACTGGCTCGTATTAAAAACACGGACATCCTAGTATATCCAATATTTCATATGATATTTTCTGCTGCGTTATTTGTGATGTGATAATGTGATTTGTTCAGATAGATATAGTATATAGTATATATGATATATTATATAGACGTTGCTTATGTTTTACACCCGCGCTAGCCCTGCCCCTCTCTGCCGTTAGTTACCTAACCTAACGGTGCAGATGGAACATCGAGGCGAATGCGGATGACATAAGCGTACGTTATATTTATTTGTGATGTTTAGGTGGACTTAAATGATGGGATATTCATTAATGAGATTAATGAAAGAAAATAAACCTAAAAGATGTTGTGGAATCGAATTTCAAAAATTAAAACAGGTAGCTACAGTTCTTGCTTTGCATCGCGGTGTTCCTTGTAGAACATCCTTCACCTTATTCGATAAGGAAAGGACCGAGATCCCTTCACCGGGAGTGACTCCTTTAGCAATAACTGGCAGATGCTACAACCCTCGGTTTGTCCTTTGATTGCATCTATAGTTTTTGCTTTACACAGCGGTATATATGATATATCCTGCACCTTATTCGATGAGGAAAGGGCCGACGATCCCTTCACCGGGAGTGACCCCTTTAGCAAAACTAGAAAAGCCTCAAAAACGATCCATTTAAAAACCATTTGATTCTGTAACGAGATCAAGTTCAAAGCGTTAAAGGTTTTCTTAAAAACAATTCGCAACCCTCCGTCATTTTAGGAAGTAGAGTACTTAGTATTCGTGCTATGTTTGTTGACCATAGTCAAGGCACAGTGTACGGTAGCTAAGTGATGTCTTCCTACACCGCATATGATGCGATTAGTTAGGACAGTCATGTGGCTTTGTTGACCTTAGCCAAGGGTCATGTGGGTGGGTCTAATTAATCACGAAATAACGGGTAGAACTTGACTAGTGCTTATGATTTGTTGACCTTAGCCAAGGTCATAGATGCTAGGGGTAAAAACCTTAATCGGGAGTTTCAAGTGTTGATATTTGCAATGAGATTGCATACCTTCTATATGATAGTTGGATCCCGATACCCACTACGAGTAATTGTTACTCCTGGGAGAGTTTTGCACTTTGCAATTAGCCGATCAAGTAGGTGTCTAGAAAGGTGTCAACGGGGTTACGCCTCTGGGAAAACGAGGTTTACTGTAATTAGGTCCGTGCGAAAGCACGGGGAACCTCCCTCAAAGTACCGACATTGGCCTGGCTAAAAGATTGGCGAACTTGTAGAGTGTAATTAATCCTCGCTAGTCTTTCCTTTTAAGGTTTGAAGGAAGATTTGATAAAAACAAAGGGAGCCATCCTGATTAGATAAAATAAATAACCATTCTAATCTTGCAAGAGCGCACGCAGAATGTTTTCTTCTCTCTCTCTCCAGGTAGCGACCATATCACGCCTTAATCAAGATAATAATATGGATGTATTGACCGAACCCGCTTGTTATACTGAGCTGGGGAACGTTGGTCCCGCTCCAACTTATAATTGTTATAAGACAGAGCAGGAAATAGGGGAATATCATAATTCCTATGCCACCCAAACGAAGAAAGTGCATATGATGCATCTCCTTCGGGTGTATTCATTATAAAGAACTGTTTCTCAGTCTCCTCTACGTCCTGGGTATCTGATACCGGATCAGGATCCCAGATATGTAATCAGTTACATAGGGCTACAGAAAGATAGAGAACTGAGAACGGGTGATAAGTTTCATGAGACAGGAAACGGGGAAAGTGTTGCAGCCAAGTCTGTTGGTCACTGATTGATTCAAAAGAGTGTGTTTGTAGAATAACCGTAATCAGAACGGTGTCACACGTAGCTAGACCGAGGTGAGTACGGGTCGTCCTCAGGGAAACATGGAACCTTTTACTTTTACTTTAGATGTGTTGAGAAAGAGAGGAGAGATAAAGAATTTTATAGAATGATTTCTAGATCTACGTTAAACAAGAATGTAAAATATAGATCTAGATTATTTTAGAGACCTAGATAATATAATAAGAAGGCTTGTAGGGTTCGTTAGGATTTAGTAGTTATGGAAGATTGATTAAAAGTTACCCTTTTTATCCATTAATAGATTTAGAACTAGAACGACGGTGATGCGTGTAGATTAGGATTTCTGGAGGGAAAATGAATCCCACTCGTAACCCTTATCTCGACACGGAACTCCGTTCATATCTAGCCTTTACCAAAAGAATCATTAATCTAATCTCTAATCGCGGTCGGAACTAGCAAAGAATTGCTAGCGCGCCCGATTAGGATGTTAATGATTCTTTTGATAAAGTTCCTAAACTTTATAGGACTTAAAAAGGGTTTAATTATTTTCATCGTCCATTAGCCTACCCTAATCCTACGAACCCTAACAAGCGGAGAATTACGCACGCATGTTGGGAGAAGAAGATGAAAAGAAAGAGAGGGAAAACATAATGTAAAATGCAAAAAACAATTAAAAAGAACTACCATTATTAATCGACTTGAACAAACTACACTTTTAATCCATAGAAAATGATTACAACTAGTTGCTTCTCGATCTTTCCTAAGGAGGTAGTCGAACAGTTGATGATCAGCCTGGATGCGTGAGCGTCTGGAGCTTCGTGATCGTGTCGGCTTGATCCCTTTTCCAAGAGGCTCTCGGTGCTCTTTTATAGTGCAAAGCCAGAATCTTCTTGTTGAAAACTTGGTAAAATTCATCATAGATTTATGCCCCAAAATCTTGTGCTCTGAATCTCTAAATTTGCGGCTGATCCGCTGCCTAAGGGGGGTTTGGCCGCGGATCCGCGCTCAGGGGTGAGATCTCTTGATGAGTTTTCTTGGGCTTGCATCTTGTGACATGTGGCAATCCTAGGCACCTTCAGAATTCATAAATCTTCTCTCGGTTGGTTCCAGACTTGGTCTCCAAGTTTTGCTTCTTAATTTGGCAAGATTTCTTCAACAACTTGATTTGTTTGATAAATTCTGCATAACAACTTGGAAAATTCTGCACAATAATCTCAAATAATATTTAGTAGGCTTATTTCTACTAGGATTTGGTCAATAGATTTATTTGCATACATTTTCCTACCAAATACTAATTAAAATATATTAACACATGGAAAATAGTGTTTTTACACATAAACCCTCATATGTATAATATATTATAATAAAGTCCTTTTTTAATATGAAAATGGTAGGAAAAATGTAATACAAATGTGCAGTTTTATCAACTGAACAGTTACTGTCACCCTGTATTACCAATACATTGATTCTGAACAAATGCTATTAGATACCGAACCTGATATACAAAATCATATCAGTCTCTTTATTAGTAAAGAAATGATAAAATTTTGTATTGTTGGATAATATTTTGAACATTTCCTATATCAAGAGTTGATCGGTTCAGGCACGTTATCTAAAAGCATTGATGTTCTAAATCAAACTACAGTTCCTAGTATACAGAACACACACAAGAGGAAGAGTTCAGAAATGGACGGATCCTTCTTGAGGCATTGTAGACTAGGTCATATCAATGTGACCCGACTGACTGAAGTTACATTTTAGATGCATATTTAAATCAGTTTGAATTTACATGTTGTGAAACTTTCCAGTCATGTCACAAAGATTAGATGACCATAGCTCTGTTTATTGGAAACAGAGAAAGAGTTAGATGAGCTCTTGGGACTGATACATGATGATGTATGTAAGGTCTCCTGTCTACACATGCCAGGACCGGTTCTTTGTACTTCATTACATTCTCTGATGATCTCTCAAGATTCAGTCATATGTTCCTGTTGAAACATAAGTCCGAACCTTTTGAGATATTCACAGAATATAAGTTAGAAGTAGAGAACCAAAAACCGGGTATAAGTATTATGTCCTATGATAAGATCAGGGAGGAGAATACTTGTGCATAGAATTCCTGGACTATTCTAAAGGAGAATGAGATTCTCTCTCGGCATTACTCCTCCGTATATACCACAGCACAACGGTGTATCAGGGTGGAGCAATCGCACCATATAAGATATGGTGTGCTCTATGATGAGTATTACTGAGTTACCTATTTCTTTTAAGGGGTTGTGCACTTGAGAAGTTGCATACCTATTGAATTGGGTTCGAATCAAATCAATGCCTACCACTCCATATAAGATATGGTATGGGAAGAGCCTATCTCTTAAGTAAGTTAAGATTTAGGATTGTCCGGCCTATGTCAAAAGCAAAATGACAAGATCGAGGCAAGGTCAGTTCTGTAGAACTGGAAAGGTTCCAGCTATACAAAACTGCAGCTGATGATTTGACAAAACGAAAGGATTCAATAGTCCCCGACGAACCTCAGCCTCTCCGCCGATATGGTAGGGTTCCTCACCTGCCTGAGAGATACTTCGGTTTCTCGATGATAGTGGGAGCGAGGATTGCATCATGAGATGATGATCCAACTAGATTCGAGCAGGTCATCGAGAGTAGGGACTCTGTAAGAATGGCTGGATGCTTAGCGATCTGAGATGGAATCCATATACACCAACAAAGTATGGACTTTGGTTGCGATATCTGAAGGGTTAAATCCCCATCAGGAGCAAGTATATCTTGAGAAGATTACTTGGTGTAGATGGAAAAGCTGAGACTTTCAAAGCTAGACTTGTTAAAGGTTTTCGTCATCAACCAAGCGTGGATAATGATGAAACCTTTTCCAGGGACAATGATTAAGTCCATCCGGATCCTACTTAACATTGCTACATACCATGACTACGATATCTGGTGGTTGGGTGCCATGACTGCTTTTCTAAATAATGATTTAGAAAAGAACGTCTATAAGAACACAGCCGGAGGGCTTCGTAAACAGTGGGAGCAGCGGAAACATGTGCAAGTTGCTTTATAGAATAAAGCAGGCATCGCGGAGTTGGAACATCTGCTTTGATGTGGTAGTCAAAGAGTTTGACTTCATCAAAATGGTAGATGAACCTTGTATGTACAAAAGGGTAGTATGGAGTATGGTGATGATCCTCGTATTGTACGTGGACAACATACTCTTGATAAGAAAAGAGTTTCCTATACTACACACGGTCAATCTCCTCTTATCACATGGATTCTCCATATAGGATGAAGTTGATACCTCCTAAATCCTGAGATTTGGGTCTATGAGATAGATCTAAATGGATGTTAGGATTCTCACTAGTTGTAGTGAGATAGTATCAGTTGATCCTGGGGAAAATCACTGGAAAGATTCCAGGGTGATAAGGACGACTGAATGTCAGTCGCAGGCATTTTCTTTACCCTCAGTAGAGGGACGGTATGTTGGAAGAGTTCCAAGCTAGATACCGTGGCAGACTAGACGATAAAGGCTGGTAACATCGCTATTAAAGATACTACCAAAGAGGCAGTTTGGGTGTATATTGGTTCATGAGATGAACTAGGTTCCTACCATTGTATGACGATGGAAGTGTGGCTTTGGCCTAGGAACCCCGATCCCATCAGTGACCCAGACATATTCTGAGGCAACATCACCTGATCATGGAGATAGTTGATCTCCAGGGTGATCGAGGTTAGGAGAGTAGACTCAGAGGACAACACGGCGGATCCACTCACAAAGGCATATTCCAAAAGAGAGACTTTTATGAGATGGTTGAGTATTAGATACTACAACCACTGCTACAGATGGCTCTAGTGCAAGTGGGAGATTGTTAGTTATATGTATGCCCTAGAGGCCATTACTGTACATTGGATGTATATTGTAGTGGATGCTGGGACATATATAGGTAGGACTTTCTTGCTCGACATGATAGTACGCTATCCGGTTGCTCTTTATCTTAACATGGATACTTTCTGTCTCTTTGTTACATGTTGATAAAGCCCTTAGGATGTGTGCTCGACTTCCAGGACTATGATGTAATCATACTAGTGGGGCCTGGGTAGTCAATGAGTACATCCTTCATTGTTCCTAGTCGTGGGAATATCGAGACGGGGCATCGATATTCCAGAGTAGACTAGCGTATATCCTCTCGACCCATGTGATGGGCGATGGATGATCCCATATCTATTGGTGTTTGACATCAGAGATGGTATGCGGGTGCTCAGTGGTGACTGGGTACACTGAACGGACTCGCCGAGAACTCCCAGATGGTATTATACCTCACGTCAGATGGCAGTTCTCTGGTGACACTGGTACAGCTTAGTCTGTTGACCCGAGATCGTCATAGAGTCTTGTGTGTCTCCCACTGTGCTTTGATTTCCACCCTACCACGGCTCTACTGAGTCGTGCAAACAGGTGGTTTTTGGGTACAGTCCCGATTCACATGGAGGCAATGAGCGATAGGAGGGGATTCGTCTCTCCCGGTATTGGGGATTGATGTTGCGCTATGCTCGACTGGCCATAACTGGAAATCCCTGGCCAGGGTTGCTGTGACTTACTGGTAAGTGTTATCAGTAGTTTCACACTTGTTATGGACCTTACATCGGCATGACTTATCAAGCTACTGGGGTCTGACGTTTACCACCCCTAGGCGAGATATGCGACATATCAGACGAACAGACCGGACTGTATGGTAAGTGTTACTGGTTGGATTCACAGGAGTGTGAGCGGGCTTGCTCGTTGATCTTCTGATCGCTCAATACCCGGGTGGCCGTTACGTTTAGCAGACCGGTTGCGGCTTGTGGGTGTTTGATATGATCATCACCTACTGCCAGCGTATTGACGAGTCTTTAGAGTCCTACACAGAGGTTTCCTGGCTCAAGCGAAACGAAATAGGAGCGCATATGAGATATGTGCGGGACTGAGAATAATGCATGTATGTGATACCGTATTCTATTCTCGCGATGAATGCATCGATTGGTTGTATGCGATATAACCTAGTTATCGAATCAAGGAATGATTCGATAAGTCGATACATTGGATATTAGTCATTCATATGCGCTATGACCGGATCATTAAATCAAGTGTCGATTTAATGATTTAATGTATAATTATATATTTGATATATTACTTTGCATTAACTAGTATTGGTTCACTTAAGATGGATTTTCTCACTTGATGTGCACATTGTATATATGATATAGTTTTGTGCACTAGTTTGTATCATGTTTGATGATACATGCAAACTTGGGTATGTGTATGCTTTGAACCAAGATTAGTTTAATGGTTAGGGTTTGAATTATTTATTGATTTATTTATTTATTCATTTTGGAAAGGATAAAATGGTGGCTTTATTTTCTTTCTTTGCTTGAAGCTTCTTGAAGCTTCAAAGCATCTTTGAAAGTCTACCATTTTGTCTTTATCCCTTAACCTAACCATTCAACTAAACTATAGTTTATTCTCTACACTAAACCATGGTTGCTAATATGATAAGAATCACTTTATTTTCTTTTTCCAATATATCTTATCATATTCTTTTTCTTCTTCTTCTTCTTCTTCTTCTTCTTCAAGAAGAAGAAACCATTCTAGCTTCAATGGTGCCTCGAGAAAAAGAGTGAGAAATCCAATTCTAAAGTGAACCCACTTTCTATTTCTTCATCCTCTACCACTTGCCATGTAGTATAGGGTGTTTTCTTCACAAGTTTCATGACTTAGTGAAGTTGGAGTTTGAGCTTGAGTTGCCTCGACGTAGATCATCTTCGGCATCGAAGTCGACGACCTAGCCCGATCTTTTCTCCGATGAAACCACCGCGAGAGTCTAGGATTCCGATGGTTACAGCGGAGGGATGTCATCACGGAGCCAAGGAAGTGGAAGACCGGATCTACAAAGGTTGTAGTCACTTTCCTTTTAGTTAAAGTTGTTAACTTGCTCTTGCATCGCCTTACCTCTAGTAACGATCTTGCTTAGGGTCACTTGGCACATAGAAATTTTTTGAATTGGCCATGTTTGATCACTTGTAGAACCTCATGGGTGTGCCTAGGAACCCTATAATACATATATCTCAGTTCACGTTTGTATCAATCTCATAATGATATCGTTCATATACGTCATATTAAGCCACTATCAACTCACACTTATTCTCTTTCGATTCATACTTATCATAATTCACTTTATTATATCAATCATCTTTAGCTATCCTATCCGTGAATCCTATATAGGTTTTCTACAACCCTAATATATATATCGGTTTTCATTTATGATTTGCGGGGGTGCTATACGATATCCACCGACTTCCCCCGTAGATATAGATCTACTCACCGTAATTCTCCTCGCTTAGCTGAAGTCGATGTGCTTCGTCGTCTCGAAAGTCCACGCGAAGTACCTACAATCAATACACATCGAAACGCAAATACAATTAATATCCGAAAACCGATACGGCACATGGATTGTCTATAGGTTAGAACATATAGCCTACACATGAAAAATCAACTAAACAGCTCTCACCGTTGACGTACAAACATCCAACAACGCAATCCAATTCAAATTATAAAAACCACGTATTCCAAATCAAATACCAAAAACCAAGATTTCACATATCGCATTACACTTAAGCAGCAACTAAAAAAACCCTTCCCAGATTTTGACTCAGGTTAATTGGGACTAAACAATCATGTATAGGGAATAGTTTATAGGGTAAGGGAGATACAGGCAAATACTAATCACAAACACCCAAAGGAAGTCCGACGACAATACCCTAGGATCCGATCTCGCCGGCCAAAGGAGGAGGAAACATTCTCGTATTTCTGTGGTGGTCTTCTAGTGGTCTATATAGGTTAATGGTCTTGTTTGATTTTCTTGGAAAAATCCCGGAAAGCTCCAGATACCCTGTAGGCTTTAAGGTTTCACAAATCGTATAACGAGAATTCAAATATCTCAAAACATAACTAGCAACTAAGGAAAATGGTCCGAGATTTCGGTTTGGATAAAATCAGGCCAAACTAGCAGTACAGTAGGGTAGTATAGGGGGTAAGTAAGCTACAGAACCAAACAACATCACCATTGCCCACCAGAAATCTGGTGAGAAACCCCCATAATCCGGTCTCGCCGGCCTTATGAGCTCCAAACGTGCTCGTACTTCTACAGTGGGTTCCTAGTAGTTTATATCGGTCACTGGACTTGTTTGTTTAACTCATATATAGCCCAGGTCATCCCAGATTCCCTGTAGGCTATAAGGTCACACAAAACCGACACGGAAAAATTCTAACTTCGTATTTTGGATTCTAAACTCATTTCCAGGTCATGAAATCAATCCTTAAGGTCTTGTAAACACTCACTGCACCTCAATTGGCCACTAGACAGCAACATGTAATTTTCTAAAATCAAAAACCTAATTAACTCACATTCTAATCTAAAAATACGATATTTAACGAAATTTCTAAACTAAAGTGTATGGATTACCTTAATTGCAGCCTAGGAAAGTTCTTGAGTTGCCCAAGTCTTCAAAATCTAAACTCGATTGGTTCTAAGGGTTTGGAATGAGTTGGTGCATGTTTTTAATGAAGGTGCATAGGGTTTTTGGGGATGGAAGTGAGATGATGCAATTGGAGTTGTGAGGAATTGAGAAAGAAGAAGAAAACATGAAGAACAATGGAGGATGAAGGTATATGGGCAGCCAAGACAACCCTTATCTCTTTCTTAGCCTCACTTTCTACTCCCCCTACACTCACCTCCTACACAAAATATCTCATTTTGTTTTCTTTCATTAACTTCTTTTCACACACACACTCTTTTCTCTCTTCTCTTTATTCCTTTCACACACAATTCCTTTTCTTTGTTTTTCATTCTCTTTTCATTTCTCTTTTCTTAACTCATTCTCTTTCTCACACACTCACAAACACCAACACATACACATGCACACATGCACATGACATGTGCACAAGTCATGGAAAAATGTATAAACACGGATTTACCAAAAATCCGATAAATATCATTAAAATAAATAAATCATTTTAATCTCCGATTAATTTTCAAATATTGATATACACTTATACCAATTTACAAAAAATCCATATTCGCAAATCGAATAGTTTTCGCGAAATATATTATTTTAATATTAAATTTCTAAAAATAATATTTTTATATTTCTAAAATGTTACAGTCCTCATGTGGTGAACGACACTTGTAAGTCCTCTCGACTTATAAGGAGAAAACGCTCTTGTAAGATCCTTAAGATTTACAAGAGAAAACGCACTTAAAAATCCTCACGATTCCTAAGGAGAAAACGCATCTACGAGACCCTCATGACTCGTAGAGAGAAACACCTTTATGAGACCCTTACGGCCATGAAGTCAAAAGCCTTAGTCAAACCCGACACCGCAGGAAGCGGAGCAAGTCAAACGCGACACCGCAGCAAGCGGAGCAAGTCAACCCGACACCACAGAAAGTGGAGCAAGTCAAACCCGACACCGCAGGAAGCGAAGCAAGTCAACCCCGACACCGCAGAAAGCGGAGCAAGTCAAACCCGACACCGCAGGAAGCGGAGCAAGTCAACCCCGACACCGCAGAAAGCGGAGCAAGTCAAACCCGACACCGCAGGAAGCGGAACAAGTCAACCCCGACACCGCAGGAAGCGGAACAAGTCAACCCCGACACCGCGGGAAGCGGAGCAAGTCAAATCCGACACCGTAAGAAACAGAGCAATTCAAACCTGACACCGCAGGAAGCGGAGCAAGTCAACCCCGACACCACAGAAAGCGGAGCAAGTCAACCCAGACACCACAAAAAGCGGAGCAAGTCAACCAATGACCTCCCCGCCGGAACAACGCTCCGACCCGGAAACAAGTCAACCAATGACCTCCCCGCCGGATCAATGCTCCGTCTCGGAATCAATTCAACTCAGGAATGTTAGTGTTTATGCCCTAGAAGGCCATTACTGTATCATACTAGCTTGTATATTACTTAATGGAAGCTTGGGATATTCACATGTATATAACAGTCTTGCTAAACATGGTAGTATGCTACTTGGTTTTTCTATCTTAATATGTGAGTATACGTATTGATAGAGCTCTTAGGATCTTGCTTGTCTACCAGCGTTGTGATGGCAGTCACACTAGTGGGGGCTGGGTAGTCTACAAGCACATCCTTATTCAGGTCCCTGGTCGTTGGATTATCGAGACAGAGCATCGATACTCCGGAGTAGACTAGTGTGTACGCTTCTCATCCCAGTTGGGGAGATGGTCTGTCCCACAGCCGTCAGTACGTCGTACTGGAGATAGTATACAGGTGCTCGTTAGGTTACGGGTACACCGGACAGGACTCACAGGGAACTGTTGGTTGGTTTGATACCAGTCGTCAGTGAACAGTTTCCAGGTGACATGAGTACAGCGTAGTCCGCAGACTTGACACTGCTACTTCGCCTCGAGTGTGTCCCACTGTTCTTAGATTGCTACCCTACCACGGCTCAAAGGTGTCGTACAAACAGGTGGCAGTTGGGTGCAGTCCCGAGCACTTGGAGGCAGTGGCGGTTAGACAGGATTCGTCCCTCCCGGTATTGGGAGTAGATATCGTGCTGCGTCAGAGAGCCATTACGCAAAGTCCCTGGCCAGGGCAAGCGAGATTTGCTGGTAGGTTCCAGTAGTTTCTCAGGGTGTAATGGGCTTCATTCCGACACGACTTATACCGCTATTAGGGGACTGACGCTTGCTGCCCCCCTAGGCCCGATATGCGATAGTCTTGGACGAACGGACCGGACTGTATGGAGATTGTCACATCAGACTCAGTAGGAGTTCGGATGGGTTTACTCATCGGCCTTCTTATCGACAACTACCTGGGGACCGTTACGTACAGCTAGTGCCGCTTGCGGTCTGTGGTTAAACCCACTGCCAGCGTAGTAGTCGAGTCTCTAGAGTCCCACACAGAGAGTTTCCTACTCCAGGCGAAACGATATAGAGGTTGCATGGTTTTGCGACAGTGGGTTCGGACGCATACGTGCGTTTACGCGCGTACGACTTTCGGACAGTTTTTACCAGTCGGCTTTGGTTTAAGCCAGTTACTGGTATCCGGTTATTGGATTTATACAGTCTAAAGATTTTCCGTATTTTTACGGATCGGAGGGGCGTTCTCGTAATTACTCGAGAAGCTTCTAGAAGATGTGACTAAGGAGGTTTCTTTTGGATAAGAAAGTGAGTCATGGTGGTGATTCATTCATTTCATTAATGCACATTTATTGCTTAATGACTCATGCTAATGAATCACCACTAGATATTTTATGAAGCATGCTTATTCATTTCCTTTATGATTTATTGTTAAAAAGAAATGCTTCATAATATATTATGATACACTCTCTCTCCTCTCATTATCTTATCTCACATTCTCTCTCCTCAAGCTCTCATCTTCAAACCCTAATCCTTAATCCTCATGTGTTGAGATCAAAGGATTATTTAGACTAAACAATCCATTACCTTTACTCTATATCATCCTATCATCTTTGATTAGCAATCAAAGTTGATTAGTTACCTCAAGTTAGAGGTTTAGCTTGGAGTTTTGCTCTCGGGTGGATCGTCTACTACCTAGAGAAGGTCGAGGAGAACAAAGGAGGACACAAAGACGAAGGACTAGTTTCGATCGGTATAATCCCTTAACACTATAGTTTAGTATAGCTATGTGTTTGGTTATTATTTGTTTAGCTTCGATTTAAGCGGTTAGTCGATGTTCGTTCCTTAAACTTGATCGTTTTTGTAAATTCCGCCTCCCCACAAGTACTGGGGTGTACTACATCGACTTACAGTGGTATCAGAGCCTCGCTAAACAATAAATAACTTGATTGCAAATTTGTACGAATTTCGAACGGAAAAACGAAGCCGGAAAACCCTAAAAAATGTAAGTTTCTGTCGAATTTAAAACGATGTCAGAAAATTTTTCAGGTGAGTTCAGAGAGCTTGACATGAAACCAGTAGAACACCCAAGAAAAACAGTCGACTGAATCGACCAACGCGCCGCGGAACCACGGCCTCAACCACTGAGTTGCCGCGCTTCCGCCGCCGAGTTGGCGAGTCAGCGGCCGAGTTTTCTTCTGTTGCTTCTCTGTGATATTTAGGGTTTTCTGGAATATTTAATTATTGCTCAGGTTACTGTTTAACAGAGCAGATTTTGGAGCAATATTGATGTTGTTTATTCGATCGAATTGTACAGTATTTGCGTATTGGATTATATCTGTGATTGTTTAATGTGTTCGTAAACCTCCCCCAACTGCTAGTATGTCGGTTGGCAGGGGGTTGCATATTTCTGAAATGGTTATATCTGTTTGTGCATATAAACTGTATTGGACTGTTGTGGTGTATAGCCGGGGTTCGCAATGGGTTATTGATTAATTCATTTGTTGTAAATGTAATTTGTTGTAATATTATTTTTGCGGGGCACTTCCAGGTTGCGGTTGTAGCCACCGTTGTATTATTTCATTTTACTGTTTTTGCTCCTAGGACTGACCCAAGGTGGGGTACACAAACTGCCGGGCGGGTAGTTTGCCGTACCCGTAGGGGTCGAGGGTGGGGTAACGGCTATTCATCACAACTGTGTAATCTGTCTTTTCTTGCAGGCTCAAAAGAAATACAGATTGCTTGCAAATCCAATATTGTTTATCTGTGTTCTGGAATGAATATCATTGCGTCAGACGAATGTAAAATATCTATATTTATGATAGCTATTTAGACGCCACTTATGTTTTACACCCGCGCTAGCCCAGCCCCCGCTCTGTCGTTAGTTAAGTAACCTAACGGGTGATGACGGGACCCCGTGGCGAATGCGGATGGCATAAGAGGACGTTGTATTTTCGTTGTTTTCTGCAATGATAGGTTAATGATGGGACGCATTATCTATAATGCAAAGTAAAACAAACCAAAGTTTAAATCGTTGGAACAATTAAAAGAAACCACTCGGTTATTTTTAAAAACAGATATTTTTAAATGCGGAGATTTAACCACTCCTTTTAAAAGCTATCAGGTTCCTTCGGTTATATCAAGTTCACTACGTTCACGGTTTCGCCAAAACCAGTCGTAGCCCTCCGCCATTTCTTATGAATGGTCAGTAGTTTTCAAGCTATGTTTGTTTGGCCCTTAGTCAAGACATAGTGTTTGGTAGCTGCTGAGGTATTCATTTGTTGCATAGATAGATGAGTTAATTTGGGACAGTCGTATTACTTTGTTTGGCCCTTAGTCAAGAGTATACGGATGGGTTCAAATCAACAGGATAATGATGGGCAGAACTTGACATGTGACTTATGATTTGTTGGCCCTTAGTCAAGATCATAAGAGCATGGGGCAAAAACTTATATCGGGAATTTCTAAAGAAACTGAAATTTGCAAAGAGATGCATACCATTTGGAGTTTGATGAATGTTGGTAGGATTCCTTCAACATTATCATACGATGATATTTGGATCCCGATCCTACTGTGAGTATATGCTACTTATCAGGATATTCGTCGCTTAACGATCAATGCTATAAACCTAGTAGGTGTCCAGAAAAGTGTCAGCGGGGTTACGCCCCCAGAGAAAAGAGGTTATTTAATTAAGGAACTTCGCGAAAGCGTTGGAAAACCTCCCTCGAAGTATCGACACCGGCCTGGCTGAACGGTTAAGCAAGTATTGTACGGTGAGAATAGTCTTGGCTAATTCTTCTTTTATGGTTTGAGGAAGGATTCGAGAAACAGTGGGAGCCATCCAGTTTAGATAAACTAAAAACCACTCTAAACTTGCAAGAGCATCATGCTAAAGAGTTTTCTTCTCTCTCTCCTAATTGCAGCGACCCTGAAAATGACTGGACTTAAGTTACTTTTAGAGAAAAATATACTGACGGGGCCAAACTATAAAGATTGGTTGCGGAATGTCAAGATGGCTTTGACCTATGACAAACTGGGGTACGTCCTCACCGCTACAGCACCTGCTGTCCTTGGTCCCAAATCCAGCAATGCGGATAAGGAAATCCGCAAAACCTGGGATTTAGATTGCGCGAGAGCCAAGGGCATCGTGCTTGCCTCGATGAACAATGAACATCAGAGGAGGCACGAGGATATGTCCCTAGATGGCATATTTCTCCATACAAAGGAACTTTATGGAGAGCAATCTCGTATAGCAAGATACGAGACCTCTAAGAAATTATTTCGAGTGAGGTTGGCTGTCGGGTCATCGGTAGGTGAACATGTCCTACAGATGATCGGCTATATTGAAGAGCTCGCGGACCTTGGGACGACTTTGGATAATGAGCTCTATACAGACCTTGTTCTCCAGTCCCTTCCTCCCACCTACGCCCAGTTTATCCTCAACTTCAATCTTCAAGGAAAAGAAGTTGAACTTGCGGAACTCCTGAACATGTTAAGGAGTGCAGAGGGCACCTTGCAGAAGGCAAGGGAAACACCCGCTATGTTTGTTGGCGGTTCATCTTCTTCCGGGTCCAAGGCTAGGGCCAAAGGAAGGAAGAAGAAGGCCGCACCCAGACCTAGAGGAGGTGTTAGTAAGGTGGGAAAGAAGGGAAAGAAAAAGTTTACAGCACCGGTAGTTGGCCTGGATGAGTGCTTCCATTGTCACAGGAAAGGGCACTGGAAGAAGGATTGCAAGGCGTGGAACGCCAAGAACCAGGAACCGAAGCAAGCTGTGGCTTCGACTTCAGGTGTGTTTGTAATTGAGAATTGTCTGTCAATCAACTCTGCTTCCTGGGTATTGGATACCGGATCAGGATCTCATATTTGCAATTCATTGCAGGCACTGAGAAACCGTAGAGTGCTGAAGGAAGGTGATATGATCCTCTGGGTTGCTAACGGAGCTAGCGTGGGAGCTGCGTCCGTCGGGGATTATCACCTAGGATTGACGAGTGGACACATTTTGGTTTTACATAACTGTTATTTTGTACCCAGCTTAACGTGTAATATCATATCAGTTTCCTTGTTATCAAATAAAGGTTATGATTTCACGTTTGTAAGAGATGTTGTCAACATCCACCTTAATCATGGTTTGATTGGGTCCGGTACTCTAAATAACGGCATATATGTGTTAAACCAACTCCAAATTTTCAATGTCCAGAACACACTAAAAAGAAAGTCTCCAGATTTAAATAAAGCTTTCTTATGGCATTGTAGACTGGGTCACATCAATGAGAGAAGGTTGACTAAGTTGCATAGAGAAGGATATTTGGACACGTTCGAATATCAAACTTATGACACTTGTCAATCTTGTCTCAAAGGAAAGATGACAAAGACTCCATTTACTGGACAAGGAGTAAGAGCGAGCGAGCTCTTAGGACTCATACACAGTGATGTATGTGGTCCAATGTCTACACATGCAAGAGGTGGTTATTCCTACTTCATTACTTTTACAGATGATTTCTCTAGGTATGGATATGTTTTCTTAATGAAGCATAAATCAGAGGCCTTTGAGAAATTCCTGGAATTTAAGAGTGAAGCGGAAAACCAAACAGGCAAAAGTATTAAGACACTAAGATCTGATCGAGGTGGAGAATACTTAAGTGCCGAGTTCCTAGGTTACCTAAAAGAGAAAGAAATTCTCTCTCAGCTTACTCCTCCATACACTCCACAGCACAACGGTGTATCGGAGAGACGGAATCGAACCCTATTGGATATGGTACGATCCATGATGAGTAATACTGAGTTACCGAAATCTTTCTGGGGTTATGCGCTAGAATCAGCAGCATATCTTTTGAACCAGGTTCCAACCAAGACTGTGCCTACCACACCATATCAGATGTGGAGTGGGAAGAAACCCTGTCTAAAACATTTTAGGACATGGGGGTGTCCAGCTTTTGTAAAAAAGCAGCATGTGGACAAGCTCGAGGCACGCTCAGTACTGTGTAAGCTTGTGGGATATCCAAAGAACTCCAAGGGATATTATTTCTATTACGCAGAGGAACAAAAGGTTTTTGTTTCTCGTCATGCCCACTTCTTAGAAACTGAATTTTTAGAAAATCAGAAGAGTGGGAGCGAAGTAGAACTGGAAGAAATTCCAGAACCACAAGCTGTTACTGAAAGTTTGGTAGAACCAGAGGTTCAAGAAGAACAGAACATTCCCGCACCCCTCCGCAGGAGTAGTAGGCCGTCTCATCCGCCTGAGAGATACTACGGTTTTCTCATAGACGGGGATAGAGAGGATTGCATCATAGATGATGATGAACCTACTGACTTCCAGCAGGCCATCCAGAGCGGCGACTCGGTACGATGGCTAGATGCAATGCGGACCGAGATGGAGTCCATGTACACCAACAAAGTATGGACTTTGGACTTTGCTCCAGATGGGGTAAAACCCATAGGATGCAAATGGATCATCAAGAAAAAGATTGGTGTAGATGGACAGGTGGAAACCTATAAGGCTAGACTTGTTGCAAAGGGTTTTCGTCAAAGACCTGGTTTGGACTATGACGAAACCTTTTCTCCAGTGGCTATGCTCAAATCCATTCGGGTCCTTCTTGCTATTGCTGCCTTCCATGATTATGAAATCTGGCAGATGGACGTAAAGACGGCTTTTCTGAATGGAAATTTAGAAGAGAGCGTCTATATTGATCAGCCAGAGGGTTTCAATCAGAGTGGGAGCAGCGGGAAAGTATGCAAGCTGCTTAAGTCTATTTATGGACTAAAGCAGGCATCGCGGAGTTGGAACATCTGTTTTGATGAGACAGTCAAAGAATATGACTTTATCAAAAATCCAGATGAACCATGCATATATAGTAAAGTCGTGGCCAGAAGTGTCGTATTCCTCGTCTTGTACGTGGATGACATTCTATTGATAGGAAATGACATTCCTATGCTACAATCTGTCAAAGGATTCTTGTCACACAGGTTCTCCATGAAAGACCTGGGTGATGCCTCTTACATTCTGGGGATCCGGATCTATCGTGATAGATCCAAGAGGATGTTGGGACTTTCGCAGTCCAGGTATATCGACACTGTACTGAAAAGATTCAGTATGGAAGATTCTAAGCGCGGTAATCTACCGGCTTGTCACGGAATCACCCTCTCCAAAGAGATGTCTCCCAAGACTGATTTGGAAAGGGAACGCATGTCTATTATACCCTACGCTTCTGCGGTAGGCTCTATAATGTATGCGATGTTGTGTACCAGACCAGATGTAGCTTACGCACTGAGCGTGGTAAGCCGGTATCAGTCAAACCCAGGGGAGAAGCACTGGATAGCAGTAAAGAACATTCTCAAGTACCTAAGGAGGACTAAGGAGATGTTCTTGGTTTACGGCGGAAAAGACCTCAGGATGGAGGCCTTTGCTGATTCCGGCTTCCAGAGTGATAAGGACGATTCCAAGTCCATGTCGGGTTATGTCTTTACCCTCAATGGAGGGGCGGTGTGCTGGAAGAGCTCCAAGCAGGACACCGTTGCTGACTCGACGATGGAAGCGGAGTATATAGCTGCTTGCGATGCCGCAAAAGAAGCAGTCTGGATGAAGAAGTTCCTAACAGAACTTCAGGTGGTTCCTACCATAGTTGATCCAATACCTCTGTATTGCGACAACAACGGAGCTATAGCTTTAGCGAAGGAACCAAGGTCCCATCAGAAGTCCAGACACATCTTGAGGCGGTATCACCTGATCAGGGAGATCATTGATCGTCAGGAGATCGAGGTTCGGAGAGTTGCTTCAGAAGAGAACATTGCTGATCCATTCACGAAGGCCCTTCCTCAGATTCAGTTCGAGAGGCTACTCGAGATCATTGGTCTACGATATGCCAGTACATGGCCCTAGTGCAAGTGGGAGATTGTTAGTGTTTATGCCCTAGAAGGCCATTACTGTATCATACTAGATTGTATATTACTTAATGGAAGCTTGGGATATTCACATGTATATAACAGTCTTGCTAAACATGGTAGTATGCTACTTGGTTTTTCTATCTTAATATGTGAGTATACGTATTGATAGAGCTCTTAGGATCTTGCTTGTCTACCAGCATTGTGATGGCAGTCACACTAGTGGGGGCTGGGTAGTCTACAAGCACATCCTTATTCAGGTCCCTGGTCGTTGGATTATCGAGACAGAGCATCGATACTCCGGAGTAGACTAGTGTGTACGCTTCTCATCCCAGTTGGGGAGATGGTCTGTCCCACAGCCGTCAGTACGTCGTACTGGAGATAGTATATAGGTGCTCGTTAGGTTACGGGTACACCGGACAGGACTCACAGGGAACTGTTGGTTGGTTTGATACCAGTCGTCAGTGAACAGTTCCCAGGTGACATGAGTACAGCGTAGTCCGCAGACTTGACACTGCTACTTCACCTCGAGTGTGTCCCACTGTTCTTAGATTGCTACCCTACCACGGCTCAAAGGAGTCGTGCAAACAGGTGGCAGTTGGGTGCAGTCCCGAGCACTTGGAGGCAGTGGCGGTTAGACAGGATTCGTCCCTCCCGGTATTGGGAGTAGATATCGTGCTGCGTCAGAGAGCCATTACGCAAAGTCCCTGGCCAGGGCAAGCGAGATTTGCTGGTAGGTTCCAGTAGTTTCTCAGGGTGTAATGGGCTTCACTCCGACACGACTTATACCGCTATTAGGGGACTGACGCTTGCCGCCCCCCTAGGCCCGATATGCGATAGTCTTGGATGAACGGACCGGACTGTATGGAGATTGTCACATCAGACTCAGTAGGAGTTCGGATGGGTTTACTCATCGGCCTTCTTATCGACAACTACCTGGGGACCGTTACGTACAGCTAGTGCCGCTTGCGGTCTGTGGTTAAACCCACTGCCAGCGTAGTAGTCGAGTCTCTAGAGTCCCACACAGAGAGTTTCCTACTCCAGGAGAAACGATATAGAGGTTGCATGGTTTTGCGACAGAGGGTTCGGACGCATACGTGCGTTTACGCGCGTACGACTTTCGGACAGTTTTTACCAGTCGGCTTTGGTTTAAGCCAGTTACTGGTATCCGGTTATTGGATTTATACAGTCTAAAGATTTTCCGTATTTTTACGGATCGGAGGGGCGTTCTCGTAATTACTCGAGAAGCTTCTAGAAGATGTGACTAAGGAGGTTTCTTTTGGATAAGAAAGTGAGTCATGGTGGTGATTCATTCATTTCATTAATGCACATTTATTGCTTAATGACTCATGCTAATGAATCACCACTAGATATTTTATGAAGCATGCTTATTCATTTCCTTTATGATTTATTGTTAAAAAGAAATGCTTCATAATATATTATGATACACTCTCTCTCCTCTCATTATCTTATCTCACATTCTCTCTCCTCAAGCTCTCATCTTCAAACCCTAATCCTTAATCCTCATGTGTTGAGATCAAAGGATTATTTAGACTAAACAATCCATTACCTTTACTCTATATCATCCTATCATCTTTGATTAGCAATCAAAGTTGATTAGTTACCTCAAGTTAGAGGTTTAGCTTGGAGTTTTGCTCTTGGGTGGATCGTCTACTACCTAGAGAAGGTCGAGGAGAACAAAGGAGGACACAAAGACGAAGGACTAGTTTCGATCGGTATAATCCCTTAACACTATAGTTTAGTATAGCTATGTGTTTGGTTATTATTTGTTTAGCTTCGATTTAAGCGGTTAGTCGATGTTCGTTCCTTAAACTTGATCGTTTTTGTAAATTCCGCCTCCCCACAAGTACTGGGGTGTACTACATCGACTTACAAGGAATCTCTCGATTTGTCTCGACTTCAGGGAAATTAGTGTCCTTGGAGCGAATCTCTCGATTCGTTTCGACCCGCAAGGAAATCAGTGTCTTTGCAGAAATCTCTCGATTCGTCTCGACCCCCAGGGAAATTAGGGTCCTTGCGCATAGAAAGAAAATTCTCTTATGAGATCCTTACGACTCTCAAGAGAAAACACACTTAAGAATCCTCACGACTCCTGCGGAGAAAATACACCTACGGGATCCCCTCGACTCGCAGGGAGAAAAGTCTTTATGTGGCCCTCATGGCCCATAAAGTTGAAAAGTCTTAGGTGGCAGATCCTAGCCATGTCTCCTAAGCCATCACTTCCTTACAAATAGATCAAGATAGACTTTCTATAATATGCATTTTCTAAGGAGACACAACAGTATGACTACATATGCGCTTAAATGGAAATGGTGTCTAAAACGTGCTGATTTATGTACAACACTACGATAGCGCTCGCACTTAAAAGAAAACTCCTAAAGGCGAAGTAGAAAGATCATGTACAGAGGCACAATACATGCACGAATATATGGTTAACTGAAAACATTCAACAAGAAAACATTCGACAGTCAATAATAAGAAAAATACACCAATATAAATATATTACTCTACAGGAAAAAGATCAGCAAATATGGGATCAGAGATACAGGGGTTAACAAAACAAAACACAAGGTTCTCCAATTCCCTCTCTGACTTCTCTACCATGTCGAAGCGACATTCTTCGTGAGGGGTTGATCCCCACCGATTAGCACCATACTCATCAGCGAAAGCAGACATGATAGCCCGTCGGCTCTTATCTGACTCGGTAAATGAACCGAGCGATCCTTCAGAGCCTGGGTAATTAAGCGTGCCTCGTGGAAACACTCAAGTTTATCCTCCGCCGTATTAAGAATTGGCGGGGTCATCTCTATCGGATGAGGAGGAATATCGGCGAGCATGGATAGAAAGATCATCCGGAGCCAAATGGAGCCCATAGGAAAAGGAGAGCCCCTACGAGTCAGGAGCTCATACATCACCACGTCACATTGAGCGTCGATAAAAAAGGGATCTACTAGCCGCGCAGCAAGGCGAGGAATCATTTCCTCGATGGGCACCTCCCATGGTTGCCGACAAGTGTGAGGGCGATTGCAGGCCATAGCTCTGGGTTTGTTTGAGTTCTGTTAATAAAAGAAGGGTTTCTCTTTGAAGAGAAGAAGGAAGATGTAACCTCGGGTTATAAAGAGATAAAGAGACGCATTCAAAGCTATGCACAAAAAACATCGTGCATGGTGGAGCTATTCCCAAGGCTAGAAAAAGGGGGGCATGGGAAAAGAAAAAGGTGACTCATGGAAATCAGAGTAGGGAGGCGAAATGACCTCATCAGCAGAGCCCCACGTGCATGGCACGTGAGCACCAGCCTTGATCCCTTTTGAAAACTAAAACGGCACCGCACGTGCATAACACGTGAGCACAGGTGCTAGTGCAGGATTAAAATCCCAGCGGTGCCTCATGCGCAAAACACGTGAACACCAACAGCAATATAACAGCACCACATACAGAACACATGTAAACATAAAAAGAAAGGAGGGTAAACATGAAGTTTTGTCATTCATACTCTAAGAACTTGTACATGGTGTAAAAATAAAAGAAAATGTTTACAATGGTAAAACAATAAATCCGGGACATGGATTGAGAAATTCAGAAGTAAGGCCGTTTAAAATGCTTCTGGACTCTCTGACCATTTTCGTGTTCATCCTCTCATGAATGCAAGCATCATGATCCTCGCCGATGTCGTCCGTCCTCTGATAGGCAGAGATTATCATCGTCTGTTGGAAAATTTGATGCAGGATATCAACAAGATTATCTCACCGCCTCTTCGAGATCAGGCCCATCAGATATACTGAGTGCACCTTTTCTTCGGCGTCATCCAGTGCCTTAAGCGGCTTGGCTTTGTAAAATCCAGGAAGTGCTTCCCAAATCGCACCCACGATGATCTTCAAAAGAGCGGAGCGACGAGGAAGTAGTCGGTCGTTGTATTCATTGAAGCGACTCATAATCTCGGCGCATTAGGCGTCTGTAAACTCCTGGTTTTGACAACGGCCTTGTACGCGGATGTCTTCATAAGAAATAATATCGTCAAGATGATACAGATGAGAGCCATAGTGTCTGAAAAGAAAAATTAGTGAAAGTTTAGTGATCAAACTGATCAAGAAAATGCTTATTGAAATGGACACGAGAGTTTAAACAACTCTTGACATCCTCATAACAAAAACTGTTAAAACATCCAACAAATTTAAAAATGTGCAATCCTATAAAATGTGCTCAAGAACATCAGGGAAGGAAATTCCCGAGGGGTCCTATTGATCTTCAGAGCAAAGCTCTTCAGTAAGGAACTAAATTCGTTTTATGCGGTGGAATTAAATTCCAGAAACCCCCGTAAAGCGGAAATCAAGAGGAATGCCCAAAGCGTTGAGAGTTACTACTCAAAAATCACATCTTTAGATCTCTGAGAGATGGGTTTTAGAGGAGAGCAAAGCTCTCATGATGGATTTAAAATCCAGAGGTTTTCTTTAAAGAAAACGGTTTTTATGATATTCAAGATCTTTACCTAAAAAGGGTCTCTTTTTCCAAACAGAGTTTAACTCTGGAATTGCAATGGCAGAGAACTAAACTCTGAAGAAGAGAATTAAATTCTCAAAGAAAGCAAAGAAGGAAGAAGATGAAGGAACGGAAGTGTTGCAGAGACGAGACCCTTACATTTATAAGACATGATGGGGAGCGGTTCATCTTCCCCATTACCTAGGCAGATCCAACGGCTACAAAGGTGACAGCGTTGCACTCACGTGCAAGACACGTGAGAACAACGCTGTAGGGGCATTTGTTCCCTTATAAAAAGGGAAGGGAAAATTCCCCACTAATGGAAGTATCACGTGTAAGCACATGATCGTCGATCCCTTATAAAGAGACTCAGAGAGGGAAAGAAAAAACTTCCCGCTAGTGGAGCATCACGTGCAAGCACGTGATGCATCTGTATACAGAGTAAGCGGCTCCACTTAGTAAGCGGCAATTAAAACCTCACGTGCAAGCACGTGATCTTCTTTCATACAAAACGTGTAGGACCCAGTTATAAAACAAACAAAGAGCAAAGAAGCTCATGTGTTACCACATGATGCCTTCCCTCTGTTTGGACTGCTGCATACAAACGAACCAAGTTAATTCTGTGAAGGGTCACGTGCTGTACGTGAGAGGTCTCAGATGCCTTCTGAGCCGATTGGTGGGTTTAACTTCGTAGAGTCACGTGTTGCACGTGAGGGCTTCTAATGCCTTCTGAGCCGATAGAATTAAATTCTAAATTAAAAGGATCAGAACCCTATTTTTGAAATATTTTCCACAATCTTTCTAAATAAGAAAGATTGTGCTCTGTAAATCAGAGCACCATTGGATCAAAGATCCAATGGTGATTAAAAATCACCAAGATACAGAATAAGTTCTGTATGGGAAAATATTTTCCCAATCTTGTTAAAAACAAAAAAAAATGTCTTCTGTAAAACAGAAGCCCTTGGATCAAAAATCCAATGGTGGAAAACATTCCCAAATCAATCAGAGATCTCTCAATGAGATATTTCCTCAACTGAATCAACAAATTAGCCTCCACTATATAAAAGCCCCAAGAGTTCAAGTCTAAAAAAAAGAACCCCCCATAAATTGCAAGTTCAAAAGAAAAGAAGAAACCCTAGGTAAGAAGGAACAAAACACAGAGAACATCTTACTTCTTCTTCGTCTCCACAAGAGTTTAACTCTTCCAAAGAACTTAGTTCTTTCTTCTGGTAAAAAGATCTGCAAAAGCAGATCTCCCCACAAGTTGAGAACTTAATTCTCATCGGGGAGATTCTGCCATGCAGATCCAAAACTTAGGAGAAGATCTGAGTTCGAAGAATTTAATTCTCCCAAAAGGCATATAGGAATTTAATTCCTCTGATAAAACTAGAGTTTAACCCTTCAAATAAAAACTTAGTTCTTTCTTCTGGTGAGAGATCTGCAGAAGCAGATCTCCCCATAAGTTGAGAATTTAATTCTCATCAGGGAAACTCTGTCATGCAGATCCGCAACCTAAAAGAAGAACTAAGTCTAAAGAATTAAATCCTTATAAAAATATATAATAAAGGATTTGAGAAAGAATTACATGCATATTGATGATCATGTGTTCACACGTGACCACCTGTGATGAACTCAAAAGAGAGACTGAAATGGATCACGTGTTTACACGTGACCCCCCCTTCACTGATAGTGCTTAGCACTTATAAAGCAAAAGGGAATAAACCCGAAGAGACAGCGCCAACTTTCAAGTGCCTCACGTGAGCGCCTCAAATTTTAGTGTTTAACACTACTTCAAGCGCCTCATGTGACCCCATGTGAGCACCTCAGATTTTTAATGTTTAACACTACTTTAAAGCCGCACGCGGGAGCATGTGAGCGCTGAACATATACTAGTGTTTAACACTATGAGAGGCCAATATTAGCCAAACTTAGACCAAATCTTCCGAGGACAATCAATTGAGCCCCTCATGCTCAGGGTCCCCCAAACCGATCTCAGTCCCAAAGTGTACCATTTCAGAAAAATAAAAATTTTATTTTGGGAAATTTTATAATTAACTAATAAATATAATGAATATTTTAATATTTCGGTATAATTAAATACCGATAAATCGGGTAAAATTTGGAAAAATTTAGAAATTAATAAAAAGATAATGTTTTATTGGATTTAAGCAAGTTATGAAATTTTATGATTTATTATACACTATTTTAATGCTAATCGCGGTTAAATATCGCTAATCGCGCATTAAGCTTGTTTTGTGCAAAAAATGCACCATATCATTTTACACTTGTGTTACATTTTATAACCATGGTTTCATTTGGGATTTATGTGTTTGGTTTTAAAAATGAAATGAGATGATAAAGAAAAGAAAAGAATAGAATATAGAAGCATGGGCAAGAGAGAGAGGGTGAGGGGTCAAACCTTGGACCAAGGCTCCCATTCCTTCTTCATTCCTTCATCATTTTCCTCCCCTCATTCCCTCATGGCTGCTGCTCTCTTCCCTCCACCACCTCAACTCCTCACAACTCCATGAAAATCACCTCAAAACTTCATCTCACTTTCAATAAAAATGTGCACAAGCTCACAGGCTACACTTTGGACCAAGAAAGCAAGGATTTTGGACACTTGGGGCAACTCAAGAAATTTCTTGAGTTGCCAAAGGAGGTAATTTATCCATCATTAGTGTAGTTTTCCCATTTGCTTTGCATCCATGTTTACTTAGAATCGATATTGTGCGGTTTAGCGAACTTTGAAAATTTCAAGTTAGGGATTAGGGTTTGAATTGATTCTAAAGGTGCAATTGAGGTGTAATTAGGGACTACAACCCCTGTTATAATGATATAGTGGACTGAACCTGAGACATAAACCCCAAAATATGAACTTAGAAACCCGATATCGGAGAATTGTGGATTCTGTGAGGGTATATTGACATCTGCTATCACCTGGGGACTCTAAAATTTATTTAGCGAACACAGAGAGTCATGCAGACAACCTGGAGTGTACCCTAGAGACCCGAGCCCATAACACCCTACTGAGGCCGCAAATAAAAGCTTTTTGGCCGCAAATTGTGGCCAGATCAGGAGATTTGGGGGGGTGTTTGGTCTGTAGCTCTATGTCCTTTAAACTAGACCCTTGACATATGCAAAATTTGCCAATTTGACCTAGGGTAAAATCTGGGACTAAATTCATGAGTTGTTGTTTTGATTCGGGGTTTTATTTTTCGTATTTTGGATTTTGGATTTTAGTATTTGCGTTTTACCTCGATCACTTGACGTTTGTACGACGATATCGAGGGTTGTTTGGTGGTTTGAAAGGCGTAGTCCGTAGGTTCTAACCTATAGGCTTTTAGCGTGTCGTTTTGGTTTTGAATTGGGTTTTAATGTGGCACGATACGTTATGATGTGTAGGTACCCCCACGAGGACTTCGAGATGAAAAGCAAGCGCATGGCGACATCGACAATGGCAAGCGAAGAGCAAGGTGAGTAGATTATATCTACGGGGGAAGTCGGGTGGATGGCGTATAGCACCCCCGCAGTTCGTAGTATAGTGTATGATATATATATATATATATATATATATATTATATGAATATGATTATCTAGATAGACTTTGGGAGTCATGGATAATTCTAGTATCATCAGATGATGGTGTCGCTAGTTAGTTTAGTCGCGAGCCCTAGAATAAAGTTTACACCCACACGCACACACATGCGTACTTGTTATACTTATGCGTATATGGGAATATGCATATATACACACACATAGGTATGGGACTATGCATATATATATATACGTATACCTACCTATGGATGGTGAGGATTGTATATGGTATTTGGAGATGAGTCGATGAGATTGGGCATGGTGCCATGAGATCGGTGATATGTTTTGGTTCGTATTATGAGATACGACATGAGATTATAGCGGGCCTTTAGGCTTGTGTATTCATACACGTATACATATATAGAAGGTATCAGTATGTACTAGACTTAGATCAGTACCCCTAATACAGGATATGATGATTATGGATACCAGATGAATAATGAGATGAATGTGATATTTGACCCATATCCAGATTTAGGATGTCGTACGACGGATTTACGTACGAGCTATATATTGATGAGAGATCCGCACTCTTGACTCTAGGATGTCATAATATATACTTGTATCATATGTGATACTATTGAGGCGGGATCACCATCTATTATATTTATATGTATCGATTCAAATTTAGATGGTTTCCTTACCTTACGATTAGTCATATATTTGCTTATAGATGTTAGACAAGACCCGAGTCATACCTATTTCAAAACTAACGAATCGTGAGTATTTTAAAGACAGGCCAAGGGATTCTACGGATATTTTCAAAAGACGCATCTTTTCCTAAAAACATCGTAGCCCTTATTTTTCTAAACACCACGATTCGTGTTATTTCAAATGGCAAAACTGTATGATATATATGTATTGATGTAGATTCTTCACTGTTATGTTTATTATTCATTTTTCGCATATTCTTGCTATTCGTATCGCATTGCATGTTTAAATGAGTTTATTGTTATATTAAACCCATGCTGTCAAGACACCAGCACCATTATCGATGATGCGTATGTTCCACGTACACCTGCTTGCCGGCTCACACACTTCATCATCGATAATTGCCATGTCACTACACAGTAGGATTGTTACATCAGGATATGACTCCTTGCATGACATACTTGTGTACATACATATTGTACACCCATACTTGTGTACATACATATTGCATACATATTGCACACCCATACTTGTGTACATACATATTGTACACCTATACTTGCGTACACACATATTGTACACCCATACTTGCATACATACACATTTGCACATACATAGATGATTTTGGCTTGATTTTGGAGATTTGGGAACCGCATGATATATTTTTTAAACTGGAATCATTTGAAAGAGTGGTTTTCCCTCGATATGTGCATATTACTGTTTGATGTTGCATGATATACTGATATGCTTACATTTCTATTATATGTCGCATACATCATGCTTTATGATTATACGCATTAAGATATGTTGTTTCCATGATATTTCTGGATTTGGGAACCATGGTTATTTCAAAAGAGAGTATGTATTGTTTTAAAAACCCTGTTACCCTTGATATGATATTTCAGTGCGTCCACCATGTGTTTTCTCGGTTCTGAGAGTGGCATATGAAATCCGATTCGAGGAGCGGTAGGCACCATCTGCGGGTACATGGTGGACCCGGTGAGGTACCCCGGGGAAAGAAGACTCGTATATGTTGGACGGTGAGCCTGGCAGGGGAGCACTACCTACCGGTGATAGTACTTAGACTCGGCGGTTATCGTGGGGATACCGACCGGAGTTATATACAGATGGATACGTCGAATTGCGAGGGTCGAAGCTGGGCACTCGGATTTTCGAGATAGCGTATGATACGTACCAGTCGTGGTGACAACACCTGATAGATGAGGATTTAAGTGTCGATGCTAGACACGGGTTTCATGATGTTTCGAGTGTCGATGCTGGGCACTCAGGTTTTCATGATTTTGATGTGTCGCGAGGGACACCCGTTGATTTATATCTGTTGGGTTACAAGGCACTGTCACAAGGGTCTATAAGGCATCAACCATGCCGAATTTAAAATTTTCAAGTGCCGAACAACCTAAAGAGAGGATCTTTGCTAGATAATTAGGATAAACAAAGTATGTAAACAACTTTACATCTAAAGGAAAGGGATTACAACCTTTGTAGTCCGCTCCTTCGCTTCATAAGCTCCGAGTAGTAGTCCCTTCGCCGCGATCCATGAACTTCCGGACTCTAGAGAGGCTCCACAAGCCGAATGATCCATGCTTGCTTGAAGTCTTCCTTTTCGAAGATGATCTACCTTGAAGAATCAATAACTCAAGATCTCACTTCTCTAATCAAGTATTAATGAAGTGAACGCCCTAATCTAAGTGGCTAGAATAGATAAGGATGATGAAGTAGGAATTTAGCTCTCTTTTTATTTCAATTTCTCACACTTATTCATCACTAACCCAAAAGCTACAAAGCTTTTTAAGAGGAAGAAGAAGAAGAAATCTATTTGTGATGAATAATGAAATTGTTATCATGGTTACAAATCCAACCTTGGGTTAAGTATGAAGGCTTAACCCTTGTAGAGAATTAACTAGGGTAAAAGGTTTAGGTTGGGTTAAGAAATATCTACTCAAAATATCAATCCAAAATATCTAAGCATAAAACAAAATAAAGCTTCTAGAAGCTTCATGAAAAAGCCAACCCAAATCAAGCCCTAACTATGTTTAATCTCCACAAATCATGTTGCATTTGTAATCATAACTTGTTACAATATTATATATCACATATATAATATATTTTTGTAACAAAAGAAAATAATACAATTAACATATATCGCATATATATCAATGTATTATCCGGTGAGAAAATGAATCAATTAAGTGAGCTTATATTAGACAATGTAATGTAATATATCACATATATAATTATACATTAAATTATCGAATCAACACTTGATTCGACAATCCGGCTATATCGCATATAACCGACTAATATAACATGTACCGATTCATCGAATCAACACTTGATCCGATGACCCGGTTATATCACATATACCCGGCCGATATCATATATCGCGAGAATAGAATACGGTATCTCATATCGTATTATTCTCGGTCCCGCACATATCACATATGTGCTCCTACTCCGTTTTGCCTGAGTTAGGAAACCTCTGTGTAGGACTCTAAAGAATCGTCAATACGCCGGCAGTAGGTGATGATCATATCAAACACCCACAAGCTGCAAGCGGTCAGCTAAACGTAACAGCCACCCAGATATTGAGCGATCAGAAGATCAAAAATCAAGCCTGTACATTCTCCTATGAATCCAATCAGTAAATACTACCGTACAGTCCGATCTCTTCGTCTAATATGTTGCATATCTAGTCTAGGGGTGGTAAACGTCAGACCCCAGTAACCGATAATTCGTGTCGATGTAAGGCTCATAATGGGTCGAGAAACTACTGATAACACTTACCAGTAAATCTCCATATCATCCCTGGCCAGGGACTTCCATTTATAGCCAATCGAACACAGCAAAACATCAACTCCCTATACCGGGAGAGATGAAACCCCTCCTATCGCTCATTGCCTCCATGTGATTCGGGACTGTACCCAAAAGCCACCGTTTTTCACGCCCTCTTGGACGTGATAAGGTGGAAATCAAAGCACAGTGGGAATCACACAAGACTCTATGACGATCTCGGGTCTACAGACTAACTTGTACCAGTGTCATCGGAGAACTGCTATCTGACGATAGGTATATTACCATCTAGGAGTTCTCGGTGAGTCCGTTCAGTGTACCCAGTCTCTACTGAGCACCCATACACCATTTTTGATGTCCAACACCAATGGATATGGGATCATCCATCGCCCATCATATGGGTCAAGATGCGTATACGCTAGCCTACTCTGGAGTATCGATGCCCTGTCTCGATACACCCTCGACTAGGAGCTGTTATAGGATGTACTCGTAGACTACCCTGGCCCCACTAGTATGATCTGTATCATAGTCCTAGTAGTCGAGTACATATCCTAAGGGCTTTACCAACACGTGATCACAAGACAGTATTAGTTAACATGTTAAGATAAAGTGAAACCAAATAGCATACTATCATATCAAGCAAGAAAGTCCTCTCTATATATATCCAAGCATCTACTATAATATACATCATATGTACAACAATGGCCTCTAGGGCATATATATAACTAACAATCTCCCACTTGCATTAAGGCCAGCTGTTGTAGTATCTCATACCCAACATCCCGAAGAGTCTCTCAAACTGTGTCTGGGGAATGGCCTTCATGAGTGGATCCGCAGTGTTGTCCTTCGTATCAACTCTCCTAACCTCGATCTCCCAGCGATCAACTATCTCCCGGATCAAGTGATACCGCCTTAGAATATGTCTGGACTTCTGATGGGACCTGGGTTCCTTGGCCAAGGCCACAGCTCCATTATTATCACAATACAAAGGTATTGGATGCTCAATGGATGGAACCACACCAAGTTCAGTGATGAACTTCTTCATCCAGACAGCCTCTTTGGCAACATCGTTGGCAGCGATGTATTCAGCCTCCATCGTCGAGTCTGCAATGGTTTCCTGTTTGGAACTCTTCCAACACACCGCCCCTCCGTTGAGGGTAAAGACAAATCCCGAGTGTGACTTAGAGTCGTCCTTATCACTTTGGAAGCTCGAATCGGTAGAGGACTCCACCTGGAGTTCTCCATTACCATACACCAAGAACATCTCTTTAGTCCTTCTCAAGTACTTGAGAATGTTCTTCACAGCTGTCCAGTGACTCTCTCCAGGATCTGCTTGATACCTACTCACTACACTTAGTATTAGTATATATGCCCTAGAGGCCATTACTGTATCATGCTAGCTTGTATATTACTTGATGGAAGCTTGGGATATTCACAGTTGTATAGACAATCTTGCTTAAAATGGTAGTATGCTACTTGGTTTGTCTCTACTTCAATATGTGCATGTGTTTCGTTTAGCATATCGCTTATATACATATAAGTAGAGACATTGGGATCTTTGCTTAATTACCAGCGTTGTGATGGCGCTCACACTCGTGGGGGCTGGGTAATCCATAAGCACATCCTTATACAGGTCCCTAGTCGTAGGACTATCGAGACAGGGCATCGATACTCCAGAGTAGACTAGCGTATGCGCTTCTCATCACAGCGGGGGAGACGGTCTGTCCCACAGCCGTCAGTACGTCGTACTTGAGATAGTATGCGGGTGCTCGTTAGGTTACGAGTACACTGGACAGGACTCGTCGGGAACTGTTGGTTGGTATTATACCTATCGTCAGTTATCAGTTCCCAGGTGACATGAGTACAGCTTAGTCCGCAGACTTGACACTGTCACTTCGCCTCGAGTGTGTTCCCACTGTACTTAGATTACTACCCTACCACGGCTCAAAGGAGTCGTGCAAACAGGTAGTAGTGTTAGTTATATGTATGCCCTAGAGGCCATTACTGTACATGGGATGTATATTGTAGTGGATGCTGGGACATATATAGGGAGGACTTTCTTGCTCGACATGATAGTATGCTATCTGGTTGCTCTTTACCTTAACGTGTACACAGATTGCCTCTCTATTACATGTTGGTAAAGCCCTTAGGATGTGTACTTGACTACCTGGACTATGATGCGGATCATACTAGTGGGGACATGATAGTCCATAAGTACATCCTTCAAAGTCCCTAGTCGTGGGTGTATCGAGATGGGGCATCGATATACCAGAGTAGACTAGCGTGTACCTTCTCGACCCATATAGATGGGCGATGGATGATCCCATATCCATCGGTGTTTGACATCAAAGATGATATACGGGTGCTCAGTAGAGACTGGGTACACTGGACGGACTCGCCGAGAACTCCCAGATGGTATTATTCCTCACGGCAGATGGCAGTTCTCTGGTGACACTGGTACAGAGTAGTCTGTTGACCCGAGATCGTCATAGAGTCTTGTGTGGTTCCCGCTGTGCTTTGATTTCCATCTTACCACGTCCAAGAGGGCGTGCAAAACGGTGGTTTTAGGGTACAGTCCCGAGTCACATGGAGGCAATGAGCGATAGGAGGGGATTCGTCTCTCCCGGTATAGGGAGTTGATGTTGCGCTGTGTTCGATTGGCTATAACAGGAAATCCCTGGCCAGGGTTGCTGAGATTTACTGGTAAGTGTTACCAGTAGTTTCTCGAATTGTTATAGACCTCATATCGACACGACTTATCGAGCTATTGGGGTCTGACGTTTACCGCCCCTATGCAAGATATGCGAAATATCAGACGACGAGACCGGACTGTACGGTAGTGTTACTGGTTGGATTCACTGGAGTGTGAGCGGGCTTGCTCGTCGATATTCAGATCGCTCAATACCCGAGTGGCCGTTACGTTTAGCAGACCGCTTGCGGCTTGTGGGTGTTTGATATGATCATCACCTGCTGCCGGCGTATTGACGAGTCTTTAGAGTCCTACACAGAGGTTTCCTGGCTCAAGCGAAACGAAATAGGAGCGCATATGAGATATGTGCGGGACCGAGAATAATTCGTGTATGTGATACCGTATTTCATTCTCGCGATCAATGTGTCGAATGGTTGTATGCGATATAACCTAGTTATCGATTCAAGCGTTGATTCGATAAGCCGATACATTGTATACTAGTCGGTTGTGTGCGACATGACCGGATCATTGAATCAAGTGTTGATTTAATGATTTAATGCATAATTATATATTTGATATATTACTTTGCATTAACTAGTATCGGTTCACTTTAAATGGATTTTCTCACTCGAATGTGCGTATTGCATATGCGATAAGATTTCGTGCACTTGCTTGTATCATGTTTGATGATACATGCCTTTTGGTTAAGTGTAAAGAATTAAATCTTGGTTAGGGTTTACTATTTCCTTATTCATATTTTTCATTTATTTATTCTTTTGGAAAAAGAAAAGCAAAAGAGAAAAAATGGTGGCTTTCTTTGTTCTTTCTTGAAGCTTCATGAAGACTTTGACCAAGTGACCATTTTGTCTCATGCTTAACCCTAACCATCCCACTAACCATGATTTATTCTCTACACTTGACCATGGTTTGGTCATGATAAGTATTCTTTTATTTTTCTTTTTGGAATTAACTTATCATAACATTATTCTTCTTCTTCTTCATTTCTTCAAGTGAAGAAAGCTTGCCTCCATCAATAGCAAGTGATGAAAAAGAGTGAGAAATCCAAATCTAAAGTCTACCCACTTCCTATTTCTTCATCCTTTACCTCTTGCCAAGTAGTAGAGTGTGTTCTCTTCACAAGTTTTTGGACTTGGTGAAGTTGGAGCTTGATCTAGTGATGCTTCGACGTAGATCATCTTCGGCACGTCGTCGATGACCAAGCCCGTCCATTCTCCGATGAAGCCGACGCTAGAGCCCGGGATCCGTCTTGGACAGCGAGGAGACTTCATTGCGGAGCCGTGGAGGTGGAGCACCGGATCTACAAAGGTTGTATATCCGTATTCTCATAGTTAAGTGTTAACTAGTTAGCCTTTTCGCCTAGTTTTCTAGCAAACGATCCGTAGTCGGGTCTCTCGGCACCTAGATTTTTTGAAATTGGCATGTTCGATGCCTTGTGAGACCTCTTGAGAGTGCCTAGGAACCCTACAGTGGTATCAGAGCCTAGCTAGAGCCTTAGGCGAAGTCCAGACGGAATTTGAAGTCCGAACGAACCTGAAACCCGATCACAATCATGCTCTCTGGACATTTTGTAAAATCGTGGATTTTTCCAAATTAAAAGGTGCTAAAAAATTCAGCAGGGAAATCTATGAATTACGGCGCAAAATTGGACCCATGATTCATCCAAACCGCGGCGGAACCGCGGCAGAAGCCCAGCTTCTGCGGCGGTTCCGCGTCTAGGTGATGACGTCACCTTCCTATTGTTGCACAGTAATTCATATTTTAATATGCTGGGTTTTCTGAAATTTTTTAAATTTTATTCAAGAGTTGAATTTTCTGGAGTTGTTTTGGGGATTCGGTGTTTCAATCGGGGTATCAAATTTTGTCTTTTTGGCTTTTCGGATAATTTTACAATATGTTAAAAAGTTCGACCGGATATAAATACCCGATTTTTCCCCTGTCGGGAAATTTCCAAGTGTTGGATTTTTCCGTAGTTTAACGACGTTCTAAGTAGTGCAAGTAACGCGATGGACCCTCTGGAAGACAACAAACCTTAACTCGATTATGTGACCGTCTTGAACTGCCCTTTGAACCTTCGGGTTTGGGGCAGTACGGCGTGCCACATGTGAGGCGTTGGCTTGACCCTTCTACGGCTGGACCGTTGGTACTGAGGCACGAACTGAATGTTGTTAGACTTATTTCATGTATTGAGCTGTATCGGGAAAACTTGGGTGTTCGAATGTTCGATCGGAAAGTTTAACATTTTCTGTTTATTCGGAATGTGATACAATAATTGGAATTCACAATAGTTATGTGATAACTGAATGAATGTTATAAACATAGCACTTTAGTCTCACTTGATCGGTTGCCACGGAATTTTGATGTGATCAAAAGTCCGTCGCAATCACGTAGCGTACGCGGATACTCGCCGGATAAACTTAATAGACAGCCTCACCTCATAGCCCCGACCAAGTGACTGTAGGAGAACCCCGTCGCCGAAAGCGTCCATTTGGGTGCTCGCGGTAGCGGTGTTTCGCCTTGGTGCACTTGGTCGACGGCGTCAGGGGTGCAGCCGCCTACTGAAGTTTGCGACGAGCATTCGATTAGGATAACGGGAATCTTGTTGAATTGCCCGACATTGAATTGAAAAGAGTTTTCGATAATGAGACAAAAATGCGGGGTTTATAATTGTTAGGCATGCGATGTCTAAGTAATTCATTTGGTCAGGCATGCGATGTCTCAGGTGGTTGTGGATTCCAACTGTTGTAGTTTTACACTTTCTTTTCTGTGACCGTAAGTGTAATATATGATATCGCCGGTTTCGTTGCTATATGTCAACGACAATTGGGATGTGCATATTTACTTACGTTAATGACATGTGATGTTATGTGTTGCTGGATATGTGATATTGGATCGTCGTGTTTGAATAGCCGGGGGTTTTTATGTGAGATGAGTGTTTTTCATTTTCATTCATGTAAAAACTTGTATGTAATATTCTTTTATTGGGGCACTTCCAGGTAGCGGAAGATGTCACATTTTGTATATTATTTACTTTTCCGCACTAGGATAGACCCAAGGAGGAGGGCACAAGTAACCGGGTTCTGGAGTCCAGTGGGAGACCAACTCGAGGAGTCGAGTCCGGGTCTCCTAACTCCAGAATTGGTAGGGTTGCTTGCCGCTCTCGTAGGGGTCTAGGGGTGTGGGTTTGGCTATTCATCGCGACCGTGGAATCCGTGTTTTATACTGGCTCGTATTGAAAACACGGACGTCCTAGTATATCCAATATTTCATATGATTCTTCTGCTGCGATATCTGTGATGTGATCATGTGATGTTCTGTGATAGATACAGTATATAGTATATATGATATATTATATAGACGTTACTTATGTTTTACACCCGCGCTAGCCCTGCCCCGCGCTGCCGTTAGTTACCTAACCTAACGGTGCACGAGGGGACCTAGAGGCGAATGCGGATGGCATAAGTGTACGTCGTATTTATCTGTGATGTTTAGGTACTTAAATGATGGGACTTCATTAATATGTTTAATGAAATAAAAGAAACCTAAGATGTTGTAGAATCGAATTTCAAAATAAAACAGGTAGCTACAGTTCTTGCTTTGCACAGTGGTATATGTGATATATCCTGCACCTTATTCGATGAGGAAAGGACCGAGATCCCTTCACCGGGAGTGACTCCTTTAGCAATAACTGGCAGATGCTACACACTCGGTTTGTCTTTTGATTGCTTTTAAGAGTTTCTGCTTTGCACAGTGATATATGTGATATATCCCGCACCTCATTCGACGAGGAAAGGACCGACGATCCCTTCACCGGGAGTGACTCCTTTAGCAAAACTGGAAAAGCCTCAAAAACACTCCATTTTAAAATTCATTCGATCCTACAAAGATATCAAGTTCATTACGCAATAGGTTTTCATAAAAACCTGTCGTAGCCCTCCGTCATTTCAGGTAAGTGCTGTTTAGTATTCGTGCTGCGTTTGTTGGCCTCCGTCAAGGCGCAGTGTGCGGTAGCTAACCAGTATTTATCTGCTTATGCATATGATGCAGATTGAGTTAGGGTAGTCGTGCGACCTTGTTGGACTCCATCAAGGGTCGTGCAGGTGGGTTTGATTCGATCATGAAATGACGGGTTGAACTTGACTAGTAGCCTATGGTTTGTTGGCCTCCGTCAAGGTCATAGGGTGCTAGGGGCAAAATATTATCGGGAATTTCAAGTGTTGAAATTTGCAATGAGATTGCATACCTTCTATGAGATAGTTGGATCCCGATACCCGCTGCGAGTAAGAGTTACTCCTGGGAGAGTTTTACACATTACAATTAGCCGATCAAGTAGGTGTCTAGAAAGGTGTTAACGGGGTTACGCATCTGGGAAAACGAGGTTTACATTAATTAGGTTCGTGCGAAAGCACGGGGGACCTCCCTCAAAGTACCGACACTGGCCTGGCTGAAAAATTGGCGAACTTGTAGTGTGTAATTAATCCCGGCTAGTCTTTCCTTTTAGGGTTTGAAGGAAGATTTGATAAAAAGCAGTGGGAGCCATCCTGATTAGATAAAATAATAACCAATCTATTCTTGCAAGAGCGCACGCTGAGTGTTTTCTTCTCTCTCTCTCTCCTGGTAGCGACCATATCATGCCTTAATCAAGATAATAATACGGATTATTGACCGAACCCGCTTGTTATACTGAGCTGGGGAACGTTGGTCCCGCTCCAACTTATAATTGTTATAAGACAGAGCAGGAAATTGGGGAATACCAGATTTCCCGTGCCGCCCAAACGAAGAGAGTGCATGTTGATGCATCATCTTCGGGTGTGTTCATTACAAAGAACTGTTTCTCAGTATCCTCCGCATCCTGGGTATATGATACCGGATCAGGATCCCAGATATGTAATCTGTTACATAGGGCTACAAAAGGGTAGAAAAACTGAGAACGGGTGATAAGTTTCATGAGGCAGAAAACGGGGCAAGTGTTGCAGCCAAGTCTGTCGGTCACTATCACCCTGTATTACCAATACATTGATTCTGAACGAATGTTATTAGATACCGAACCTGATATACAAAATCATATCAGTCTCTTTATTAGTAAAGAAATGATAAAATTTTGTATTGTTGGATAATGTTTTGAACATTTCCTATATCAAAAGTTGATCGGTTCAGGCACGTTATCTAAAAGCATTAATGTTCTAAATCAAACTACAGTTCTTACTATACAGAACACACACAAGAGGAAGAGTTCAGAATTGAACGGATCCTTCTTGAGGTATTGTAGACTAGGTCATATCAATGCGACCCGACTAGCTAGAGTTACATACAGATGCACATTTAAATTAGTTTGAATTTACATCTTATGAAACTCGCCAGTCATGTCACAAAGATAAGATGACCACAGCCCTGTTTAATGGAAACAGAGAAAGAGTTAATGAACTCTTGGGACTGATACATGATAATGTATATAGGGTCTCATGTCTACACATGCCAGGAATGATTCTTTATACTTCATTATATTCTCTGTTAATCTCTCAAGATTCAGTCATATGTTCCTGTTGAAACATGAGTCCGAACCTTTTGAGATATTCACAGAATATAAGCAAGAAGTAGAGAACCAAAATACGGGTATAAGTATTATGCCCTATTTTGAGATCAGGGAGGAGAATACTTGTGCACAGAAATCCTGGACTATTCTAAAGGAGAATGAGATTCTCTCTCGGCATTACTCCTCCGTATACACCATAGCACGATGGTATGTCGGGGCGGAGCATATACACCCTATTTGATATGGTGTGCTCTATGATGAGTACTACTGAGTTACCTATTTCCATTTGGGAGTTATGCGCTTGAGAAGCTGCATACCTATTGAATAGGGTCCCGATCAAATCAGTAGCCTACCACTTCATGTGTGATATGGAAAGGGAAGAGCCCATCTCTTAAGTCAGTTAAGATTTGGGGTTGTCCGACCAATGTCTAAAAGCAAAATCCGGACAAGCTCGAGGCAACGTCTGTTATGTACAACTGGAAATGTTCCAGCTATACAAACTGCAGCTGATGATTTGACAAAACCAAAGGATTCGGTAGATTCCAATGAACCTCAGTCTCTCCACCGATCTAGTAGGGTTCGTCACCCACCTGAGAGATACTTCGGTTTCTCTATGACAGTGGGAGCGAGAATTGCATCATAAGATGATGACCCAACTAGCTTCGAGCTGGCCATCAGGAGTAAGACTCTATAAGAATGGCTGGATGCTTATCGATCTGAGATGGAATCCTTATACACCAGCAAAGTATGGACTTTGGTTGCTATATCTGAAGGGTTAAATCCCCATCAGGAGCAATTATATCTTGAGAAGATTACTTGGTGTAAATGGAAAAGTTTAGACTTTCAAAGCTAGACTTGTTAAAGGTTTTCGTCATTGACCAGGCGTGGATAATGATGAAACCTTTTCCAGTACCTATGCTTAAGTCCATCCAGATCCTACTTGTCACGGCTACATACCATGACTACGATATCTGGCGGTTGGGTGCCATGACTCCTTTTCTAAATGATGTTTTAGAAGAGTGTGTCTATAAGTACACAGCCAGAGGGCCTCGTAGACAGTGGGAGCAGCGGAAACGTGTGCAAGATGCTTTATAGGATAAAGCAGGCATCGCGGAGTTGGAACATCTGTTTTGATGGATTAGTCAAAGAAGTTGACATCATCAAAATGGTAGATGAATCTTGTATATACAAAAAGGTAGTAGGGAGTATGGTGGTGATCCTCGTAGAGTACGTGGATGACATACTCTTGATAGGGAAGGAGTTTCCTATGCTACGCTCGATCAATCTCTGCTTATCACAAATATTCTCCACATAGGATCAAAGTGATACCTACTAAATCCTGGGTTTTGGATCTATGAGATAGATCTAATTGGATGTTAGAATACTCACTAGTTGTAGTGAGATGGTATCAATCGATCCTGGGGAGAATCACTGGAAGGGTTCCAGGGTGATAAAGACGACTGAATGTCAGTCGCAGGCATTGTCTTTACCCTCAGTAAAGGGACGGTATGTTGGAAGAGTTCCAAGCTAGATACCGTGACATACTAGACGATAAAGGCTGGATACATCGCTACTTATGATGCTACCAAAGAGGATGTTTGGGTGTATATTAGTTCATGAGATGAACTACGTTCCTACCATTGTGAGACAATGGAGTTGTAGCTTATGCCAAGGAACGCCGGTCCCATCTGTGATCCAGACTTATTCTAAGGCAGTATCACCTGATCATGGAGATGGTTGATCTCTAAGGTGATCGAGGCAAGGAGAGCAGACTCAGAGGATAACACGGTGGATCCACTCACGAAGGCCTATTCCCAGAGAGAGACTTTTATGGGATGGTTGAGTATGAGATACTTCGACCACTGCTACAGATGGCCCTAGTGCAAGTGGAAGATTATTAGTTATATGTATGCCCTAGAGGCCATTACTGTACATGGGATGTATATTGTAGTGGATGCTGGGACATATATAGGGAGGACTTTCTTGCTCGACATGATAGTATGCTATCTGGTTGCTCTTTACCTTAACGTGTACACAGATTGCCTCTCTATTACATGTTGGTAAAGCCCTTAGGATGTGTACTTGACTACCTGGACTATGATGCGGATCATACTAGTAGGGACATGGTAGTCCATAAGTACATCCTTCAAAGTCCCTAGTCATGGGTGTATCGAGATGGGGCATCGATATACCAGAGTAGACTAGCGTGTACCTTCTCGACCCATATAGATGGGCGATGGATGATCCCATATCCATCGGTGTTTGACATCAGAGATGATATACGGGTGCTCAGTAGAGACTGGGTACACTGGACGGACTCGCCGAGAACTCCCAGATGGTATTATACCTCACGTCAGATGGCAGTTCTCTGGTGACACTGGTACAGAGTAGTCTGTTGACCCGAGATCGTCATAGAGTCTTGTGTGGTTCCCACTGTGCTTTGATTTCCATCTTACCACGTCCAAGAGGGCGTGCAAAACGGTGGTTTTTGGGTACAGTCCCGAGTCACATGGAGGCAATGAGCGATAGGAGGGGATTCGTCTCTCCCGGTATAGGGAGTTGATGTTGCGCTGTGTTCGATTGGCTATAACAGGAAATCCCTGGCCAGGGTTGCTGAGATTTACTGGTAAGTGTTACCAGTAGTTTCTCGAATTGTTATAGACCTCATATCGACACGACTTATCGAGCTATTGGGGTCTGACGTTTATCACCCCTAGGCAAGATATGCGACATATCAGACGACGAGACCGGACTATACGGTAGTGTTACTGGTTGGATTCACTGGAGTGTGAGCGGGCTTGCTCGTCGATCTTCAGATCGCTCAATACCCGGGTGGCCGTTACGTTTAGCAGACCGCTTGCGGCTTGTGGGTGTTTGATATGATCATCACCTGCTGTCAGCGTATTGACGAGTCTTTAGAGTCCTACACAGAGGTTTCCTGGCTCAAGCGAAACGAAATAGGAGCGCATATGAGATATGTGCGGGACCTAGAATAATGCGTGTATGTGATACCGTATTTTATTCTCGCGATCAATGTGTCGAATGGTTGTATGCGATATAACCTAGTTATCGATTCAAGCGTTGATTCGATAAGCCGATACATTGTATACTAGTCGGTTGTGTGCGACATGACCGGATCATTGAATCAAATGTTGATTTAATGATTTAATGCATAATTATATATTTGATATATTACTTTGCATTAACTAGTATCGGTTCACTTTAAATGGATTTTCTCACTCGAATGTGCGCATTGCATATGCGATATGATTTTGTGCACTTGCTTGTATCATGTTTGATGATACATGCCTTTTGGTTAAGTGTAAAGAATTAAACCTTGGTTAATGAAATGGTTAGGGTTTACTATTTCCTTATTCATATTATTCATTTATTTATTCTTTTAGAAAAAGAAAAGCAAAAGAGAAAAAATGGTGGCTTTCTTTGTTCTTTCTTGAAGCTTCATGAAGACTTTGACCAAGTGACCATTTTGTCTCATGCTTAACCCTAACCATCCCACTAACCATGATTTATTCTCTACACTTGACCATGGTTTGGTCATGATAAGTATTCTTTTATTTTTCTTTTTGGAATTAACTTATCATAACATTATTCTTCTTCTTCTTCATTTCTTCAAGTGAAGAAAGCTTCCCTCTATCAATGGCAAGTGATGAAAAAGAGTGAGAAATCCAAATCTAAAGTCTACCCATTTCCTATTTCTTCATCCTCTACCTCTTGCCAAGTAGTAGAGTGTGTTCTCTTCACAAGTTTTTGGACTTGGTGAAGTTGGAGCTTGATCTAGTGATGCTTCGACGTAGATCATCTTCGGCACGTCGTCGATGACCTAGCCCGTCCATTCTCCGATGAAGCCGACGCTAGAGCCCGGGATCCGTCTTGGACAGCGAGGAGACTTCATTGCGGAGCCGTGGAGGTGGAGCACCGGATCTACAAAGGTTGTATATCCGTATTCTCATAGTTAAGTGTTAACTAGTTAGCTTTTTCGCCTAGTTTTCTAGCAAACGTTCCGTAGTCGGGTCTCTCGGCACCTAGATTTTTTGAAATTGGCATGTTCGATGCCTTGTGAGACCTCTTGAGAGTGCCTAGGAACCCTACAAGTAGTTGGGTGCAGTCCCGAAGCACTTGGAGACAGTGACGGTTAGACAGGATTCGTCTCTCCCGGTATTGAGGGTTGACATCGCGCTGTGTCTAGGAGAGCCATTACACAAGTAGTCCCTGGCCAGGGCAAGCGAGATATACTGGTAGGTTTCCAGTGTTATCTCAGGGTGTTCTGGGCTTCACTCCGACACGACTTGTACCGCTATTAGGGGACTGACGTTTACCGCCCCCCTAGGCCCGCCATGCGATGTATCAGACGAACAGACCGGACTGTACGGAGATTGTCACATACAGGCTCAGTAGGAGTTCGGATGGGTTTACCTCATCGGCCTTCTTATCGACATCTACCTAGGGACCGTTACGTACAGTTAGTGCCGCTTGCGGTCTGTGGTTAAACCCACTGCCAGCGTAGTGTCGAGTCTTTAGAGTCCCACACAGAGTTTCCCTGTATTGAGCGAAACGTCTAGAGGCCGTATGGTTTTACGGCAGGGCTGCGATCACTTCCGTACACTTGTGTGCGTATGGTGTTCGGGCAGGCAATACTAGTGGGCTTTGGTTTAAGCCGGATTCTAGTATTGCACAGATGGATTTGTTTTGTCTTCTGTGCATTCGCATTCTACGGAATGCGGATGCGGGTGTGTATGCACAGATTTGCGGAGTGGAGAAGGAGGAGGTGCCTCATTAGGGTTTTGACAGTTGGTTCGGTCAAAACCATTATGAGCCGGAGACATTATTTACTAATCCTTTTATTGATAATTATTTTATGGCTAATTACATTGACCATCTTGACTTTGTTGGCCGTTTGACCAAAGTTAACTAGGATCTTCTTGAAAGGTCTAAAGTATTCTTTGGTTTTCTTTTTCATTTTGTTATGATAATGGTCATGTCATTTGTAGCCATCAACTTTATCTTGATGGGATTAGTAATGATAGTGTTTTGCATTATTGCAACCATGGTTGTGTTTTCTCTTGGTTAAGCTTTTCATTTGTTCATTCTTATTCTCTCTCATAGAAAAGAAATGAGAAACATTTCCATGGTTGCTCCTCCTTCTTCCTCCTCTTGATTCTTCTTTTGATCTCATGTGTTGAGAGAAAAAGGATTCCACTTGACAAACACATCCATACATCTCCTCTACACATCCTAGGGCTTCTAGACTAGCAATCTCTTTGCCTTAGTTGCCTCGGCTGGAGGTGGAGCTCGGTGTACATCTCTCGGGTGGATCGTCTTCGACTCAAGAAGGCCGCGGAGGTGCCCAAGGTCCGGATCGACACTTGGAGCTTGGATGGACGAGCGGGACAGCAGAATGAAGACCCGAAGGACCGGTTTCGTGAGGTATACTTTCTACAGCATAGTAGTTATAGCCTCTTGTAGTTTACTAGTTTCTAGTTTAGCAAAGATCCGTGCTCTAAGTCCATGTCGCCTTGCGCCAAATTATTTTTTTTCGTCGTTTCCGCCTCCCCGTAAGAACCGGGATGAGCAACGTGGACTTACAGTGGTATCAAAGCCTAGCTAAACATAAACTAGTAAGTTAGCAAACTGTTAAGAATATCGATCGGAAAAAAGTCGCAAAACACGTCCGCAAAAACCTCTTGTTTCTGTCGATTTTTATACTGCTCAAAAGGTGTTTTAAAAAAATATGAAAAATCGTCTCAGGGTTTTATGAAAACACTGCAGAAAAACGATCCAGTGATTCGATCAAACGACCGCGGTTCCGCGGCAATGACATGCTCATTGCCGCGGTTCCGCCGCCGTTTTGACTCGGCACTGGATCGGGTTTTGTGCAGTGTTTTAGTTTGGATGTTTTGGGATTTTTAATACATGTTTTTTCTACCCAGATTTTCCAGAGAGCAAATTGACTTTTGGGGTGGTTAAAAATCCGTATTTTGATTGATATTCCGTAGACTTTGGCTAATGCATATTTTCTGTGATGTGATATATGTATTGAACGTCCGCTAATCTCTATACGTCGATTAGTGGGGGTTATACATATCTGTGATCTGAAATGTTGATGGTTTGTGTATATGAACTCGGTGGATTGTCGCGGATGAATAGCCGGGAATGGGTGTGAGATGGGAGTTTCTTTTTCTTTCATTCATTGTAAAATTTGTAAATTGATGTAATATTATTTGTTTGGCCGCACAACCGGGTCGGGGTTGTAGCTGTCATTGTATTATTTCTTTTTACTGTTTTTGCTCCTAGGATAGACCCAAGGTGGGGTGCACAAACTACCGGGTATCTCAAAGTGCCGAGTGGCCTACGCACGGTGTTGAGGGAGGTTGCTTCTCTTCGGGTACTTGGCGGGTAGTTTACCGCACCCGTAAGGGTGGGGTTTGGCTATTCATCGCGACCGTGTAATCCGTTTTTCGTTGCAGGCTCGAACGAATCGCGGATTCCTAGTATATCCAAAGTGTTCATCTGTGATCTGTAATGTCTATCATTGCTATATATCTATATATAATAACTATTTAGGTGTTGCTTATGTTTTGCATCCGCGCTAGTCCAGCCCCCGCTCTGTCGTTACTTAAGTAACCTAACGGGTGATGACGGGGCCCCGTGGCGAATGCGGATGGCATAAGCGTACACCATATTTTGGTTGTTTTCTGCAATGGTAGGTTTAAATGATGGGACGCATTAAAAGAACTAATGCAAGAAAATAAACCAAGTAAAAGTCGTTGGAACACTTTGAAAACCACTCGGTTCTTTTCAAAAACCAGCATTTTAAACGCGGAGCTTGAACCACTCCTTTTAAAAGCTATCTCGTTCCATCGACTATATCAAGTTCACTACGTTCACGGTTTCGCCAAAACCATTCGTAGCCCTCCGTCATTTCGGTTAAATATTCAGTAGTATTCAAGCTATGTATTTTGACCTTATGTATTTTGACCTTCGCCAAGGCATAGTGATTGGTAGCTGCTGAATATTTATCTGTAGCATAGATAGATGCGTTGGTTTGGGACAGTCGTACTACTATTTTGGCCTTCGTCAAGGGTATGTACGGGTGGGTTCAAATTAACCAGGACAATGACGAGTAGAACTTGACATGTGACTTATGATATGTTGGCCTTCGTCAAGGTCATAAGAGCATGGGGCAAAAATCCACATCGGGAGTTTCATAAGTACTGAAACTTGCTAGCGCTGCATACCATTTGGAGTGTGATGATTCTGGTAGGATTCCTTCGGTTTTATCACGCGATGATATTTGGATCCCGATCCTACTGTGAGTATATGCTACTCCTCGGGAAGTTTCTCACTTAACGATCAATGCTATAAACCAAGTAGGTGTCTAGAAAGGTGTTAGCGGGGCTACGCCCATAAGGGAAAAGAGGTTACTTAATTAAGGAACTTCGCGAAAGCGTTGGAAAACCTCCCTCGAAGTACCGACACTGGCCTGGCTGAACGGTTAAGCAAGTATTGTACGGTGAGATTGATCCTGACTAATTCTTCTTTTATGGTTTGAGGAGGGATTCGAGAGACAGTGGGAGCCATCCTGTTTAGATAAATTAAAAACCAATCTAAACTTGCAAGAGCATAATGCTGAGTGTTTTCTTCTCTCTCTCTTAATTGCAGCGACCCAGTGACCGCACCTAGGTTACATCTAGATAATAAAATGACTGAATCTGACTGTTATGACTGGCAAAGGTCTATCCAGATGTCCATTGCCCATGACAAGCTGGGACACCTCTTGACTGATCCAACCCCTGCCGTCTCAGGTCCAGTTTCCCCTATCACGGATATTCATATCCGCGAGACATCAGAAAGGAACTCTGCGAAAGCCAAGTGCCTCGTGTTAGCCTCAGTTGATGGTGCGAACCAGAGGCAGCACGAGAAGATGGACTCAGTTTCTATCTTCCTCCATAACAAAGTTTTATATGGAGAGCAATCTCGTATGGCAAGATATGAGACCTCGAACGAATTGCTTCCAGCGAGGTTGGCTATCGGGTCATCTGTAGAGGGCAACGTCCTTACAGAGACCAGCTCTTTTGAGCTCTCGGACCTGAAGACCACGTTGAAGAACGGGTCAGATGCTGACTTAGTTCAACAGTCTCTACCTACTACCCTGAAGGAAACCAGGGAAGTAGAAAGAAAGGGAAAGGCAGAAGTTTCAGGAATGGATGCAGTAAAAGAGGGATGTTCCTATTGTTACGGGAATGAACATGGGCAGAAGGATTGCAGGGCTTGCAAAGCCAGTAGCCAGAATTCGAAGCATGTTGTGGCTTCGGCTTCGGGTGTGTTTGTAATAGAGAACTGTATGTCAGTTAACCCTAATTCCTCGGTATTGGATACAGGATCAGGATCTCATATCTGTAATTAGTTACAGGCTCTGAGAAACCGTAGGGTTATCAGGAAAGGTGATATGACTCTCAGGGTTACTAACGGAATGAGCATGTATGCTGTATCCATAGGGGAATATCATCTAGGACTGACAACTGGGCAGATATTGACTCTGCGTGACTGTTTTTATGTACCAGGTGCGACTTGTAACATCATATCGGTATCCTTACTTTCTAAGGAAGGATATGATTTTACTTTTGTAAGCGATGTAGTAAACATCTACCTAAATCAGGTACTGATTGGGTCAGGTACATTAAAATACGGTATATACGTTTTGAATCAAGCTCAGGTCTTCAGTGTCCAGAACACACGTAAAAGAAAGTCTCCGGAAATAAATCAGGCTTTCTTATGGCATTGTAGACTGGGTCACATTAATGAGACACGGTTGACAAAGTTACATAAAGAAGGATACTTGGATCCGTTCGAGTACCAGTCTTATGCCACTTGTGAATCTTGTCTCATGGGAAAGATGATAAAGACTATGTTCACTGGACACGGAGAAAGAGCGAGCGAGCTCTTGGGACTCATACACAGTGATGTGTGTGGTCCAATGTCTACACATGCGCGAAGAGGTTATTCATACTTCATTACTTTCACAGACGATTTCTCTAGGTACGGATATGTCTTCTTGATGAAGAACAAATCCGAGGCCTTTAAGAAATTTCAGGAATATAAGAATGAAGTTGAAAAACAAACAGGCAAAAGTATCAAGACACTGAAATCTGATCGAGGTGGTGAATACTTGAATGCCGAGTTTCTGGGCTACTTAAAAGAGAGTGGAATTCTCTCTCAGCTTACTCCTCCATACACACCACAACATAACGGTGTATCAGAAAGGCGGAATCGAACCCTATTGGATATGGTTCGTTCCATGATGAGTAAGACTGAGTTACCGCGATCCTTCTGGGGATATGCACTAGAATCAGCTGCATATCTTTTGAACAAGGTTCCCTCCAAGACTGTGCCTACCACACCATATCAGATGTGGTGTGGGAAGAAACCCTGTCTTAAGTATCTGAAGATATGGGGATGTCCAGCTTTTGTAAAAAAGCAGCATGCGGACAAGCTCGAGGCACGCTCAGTACTGTGTAAATTCGTGGGATACCCAAAGAACTCCAGGGGGTATTTTTTCTATTACGCAGAGGAACAAAAGGTTTTTGTTTCTCGTCATGCCCACTTTCTGGAACATCAGTTTATAGAAAAAGAAGCAAGTGGAAGCGTAGTAGAACTGGAAGAAATTCTAGAACCACAAGCTATTACTGAAAGCTTGGAAGAACCAGAAGTTTCAAGAGAACCGGACATCCCAGCGCCACTCCGCAGGAGTAGTAGGCAGTCTCATCCGCCCGAGAGATACTACGGTTTTCTAATAGACGGGGATAGAGAGGATTGCACCATGGATTATGGTGAGCCTACTAGCTTCCAGCAAGCCATTCAGAGCGGTAACTCGGTAAAATGGCTGGATGCAATGCGGGCCGAGATGGACTCTATGTACACCAACAAAGTTTGGACTTTGGACTTTGCTCCAGAAAGGGTAAAACCCGTAGGCTGCAAATGGATCTTCAGAAAGAAGATTGGTGTAGATGGGCAGGTTGAGTTCTATAAAGCTAGACTTGTTGCAAAGGGTTTTCGTCAAAGACCTGGTTTGGACTATGACGAGACCTTTTCACCAGTGGCTATGCTGAAATCCATTCGGATCCTTCTTGCCATTGCTGCCTTCCACGATTATGAAATCTGGCATATGGACGTAAAGACGGCTTTCCTAAATGGAAATTTGGAAGAGTGCGTCTATATGGATCAGCCGGAGGGATTCATTCAGAGTGGGAGCAGCGGTAGAGTGTGCAAGTTGCTAAAGTCCATTTATGGACTTAAGCAGGCATCGCGGAGTTGGAACATCTGCTTTGATGATATTGTCAAAGAATTCGATTTTATCAAAAACCCAGATGAACCATGCATTTACAGTAAGATTGTAGGGAGAACTGTAGTATTCCTCGTCTTGTACGTGGATGACATTCTCCTAATAGGAAATAATATTCCTATGCTACAGTCAGTCAAAGGATTCTTGTCGCAGAGGTTCTCCATGAAAGACCTGGGCGATGCCAACTACATTCTTGGGATCCAGATCTATCGTGATAGATCTAAGAGGATGTTGGGACTTTCACAGTCAAGGTACATCGACACCATACTGAAAAGATTCAGTATGGAAGATTCCAAGCACGGTAATTTACCGGCTTGTCATGGGATCACCCTCTCCAAAGAGATGTCTCCCAAGACTGATTTGGAAAGGGATCGCATGTCTATTATACCCTACGCTTCTGCGGTAGGCTCTATAATGTATGCGATGTTATGTACCAGACCAGATGTAGCATACGCATTGAGCGTTGTAAGCCGGTATCAGTCGAACCCAGGGGAGAAACACTGGATAGCGGTAAAGAACATTCTCAAGTACCTGAGAAGGACTAAGGAGATGTTCTTGGTGTATGGCGGAAAAGACCTCCAGCTCGAGGCCTTTGCTGACTCCAGCTTCCAGAGTGACAAGGATGACTCCAAGTCCATGTTGGGTTATGTCTTTACCCTCAATGGGGGGCGGTTTGCTGGAAGAGTTCCAAGCAGGAGACCGTTGCAGACTCAACTATGGAAGCGGAGTACATAGCTGCTTGCGATGCCGCAAAGGAAGCTGTCTGGATGAAGAAGTTCCTCACGGAGCTTCAGGTGGTTCCTACCATTGTTGATCCAATACCGCTGTATTGCGACAACAACGGCGCTATAGCTTTAGTGAAGGAACCCAGGTCCCATCAGAAGTCCAGGCACATTTTGAGGCGGTACCACCTGATCAGGGAGATCGTTGATCGCCGAGAGATCGAGGTGAAGAGAGTAAATACGGAGAACAACACTGTAGATCCACTCACTATGGCCCTACCCCAGACTCAGTTCGAGCGGCTGATCGAGATGATAGGTCTTCGATACGCCAGTACATGGCCTTAGTGCAAGTGGGAGATTGTTAGTGTATATGACCTAGAGGCTATTACTGTATCATACTAGCTTGTATATTACTTGATGGAAGCTTGGGATATTCACAGTTGTATAGACAATCTTGCTCAAAATGGTAGTATGCTACTTGGTTTGTCTCTACTTCAATATGTGCATGTGTTTCGTTTAGCATATCTCTTATATACATATTAGTAGAGCCTTTGGGATCTTTGCTTGATTACCAGCGTTGTGATGGCGCTCACACTCGTGGGGGCTGGGTAATCCATAAGCACATCCTTATACAGGTCCCTAGTCGTAGAACTATCGAGACAGGGCATCGATACTCCAGAGTAGACAAGCGTATGCGCTTCTCATCCCAGCGGGGGAGACGGTCTGTCCCATAGCCGTCAGTACGTCATACTTGAGATAGTATGCGGGTGCTCGTTAGGTTACGAGTACACTGGACAGGATTCATCGGGAACTGTTGGTTGGTATTATACCTATCGTCGGTTATCAGTTCCCAGGTGACATGAGTACAGCTTAGTCCGCAGACTTGACACTGTCACTTCGCCTCGAGTGTGTTCCCACTGTACTTAGATTACTACCCTACCACGGCTCAAAGGAGCCGTGCAAACAGGTAGTAGTTGGGTGCAGTCCCGAAGCACTTGGAGACAGTGACGGTTAGACAGGATTCGTCTCTCCCGGTATTGGGGGTTGACATCACGCTGTGTCTAGGAGAGCCATTACACAAGTAGTCCCTGGCCAGGGCAAGCGAGATATAATGGTAGGTTTCCAGTGTTATCTCAGGGTGTTCTGGGCTTCACTCCGACACGACTTGTACCGCTATTAGGGGACTGACGTTTACCGCCCCCCTAGGCCTGTCATGCGATGTATCAGACGAACAGACCGGACTGTACGGAGATTGTCACATACAGGCTCAGTAGGAGTTCGGATGGGTTTACCTCATCGGCCTTCTTATCGACATCTACCTGGGGACCGTTACGTACAGCTAGTGCCGCTTGCGGTCTGTGATTAAACCCACTGCCAGCGTAGTGTCGAGTCTTTAGAGTCCCACACAAAGAGTTTCCCTGTATTGAGCGAAACGTCTAGAGGCCGTATGGTTTTACGGCAGGGCTGCGATCACTTGCGTACACTTGTGTACGTATGGTGTTCGGGCAGGCAATACTAGTGGGCTTTGGTTTAAGCCGGATTCTAGTATTGCACAGATGGATTTGTTTTGTCTTCTGTGCATTCGCATTCTACGGAATGCGGATGCGGGTGTGTATGCACAGATTTGCGGAGTGGAGAAGGAGGAGGTGCCTCATTAGGGTTTTGACAGTTGGTTCGGTCAAAACCATTATGAGCCGGAGACATTATTTACTAATCCTTTTATTGATAATTATGTTATGGCTAATTACATTGACCATTTGACCATCTTGACTTTGTTGACCGTTTGACCAAAGTTGACTAGGATCTTCTTGAAAGGTGTAAAGTATTCTTTGGTTTTCTTTTTCATTTTGTTATGATAATGGTCATGTCATTTTTAGCCATCAACTTTATCTTGATGGGATTAATAATGATAGTGTTTTGCATTATTGCAACCATGGTTGTGTTTTCTCTTGGTTAAGCTTTTCATTTGTTCATTCTTATTCTCTCTCATAGAAAAGAAATGAGAAACATTTCCATGGTTGCTCCTCCTTCTTCCTCCTCTTGATTCTTCCTTTGATCTCATGTGTTGAGAGAAAAAGGATTCCACTTGACAAACACATCCATACATCTCCTTTACAAATCCTAGGGCTTCTAGACTAGCAATCTCTTTGCCCTAGTTGCCTCGGCTCGAGGTGGAGCTCGGTGTACATCTCTCGGGTGGATCGTCTTCGACTCAAGAAGGCCGCGGAGGTGCCCAAGGTTCGGATCGACACTTGGAGCTTGGATGGACGAGCGGGACAGCAGAATGAATACCCGAAGGACAGGTTTCGTGAGGTATACTTTCTACAGCATAGTAGTTATAGCCTCTTGTAGTTTACTAGTTTCTAGTTTAGCAAAGATCCGTGCTCTAAGTCCATGTCGCCTTGCGCCAAATTATTGTTTTTCGTCGTTTCCGCCTCCTCGTAAGAACCGGGATGAGCAACGTGGACTTACACTTAGTGAGTATGCTACATCGGGTCTGGTACATAGCATCGCGTATATGATAGAACCTACTGCCGAAGCATAGGGTATCCCTTGCATGCGAGCTCTTTCCAAATCAGTCTTGGGAGACATCTCTTTGGAGAGAGTGAGTCCAGAGATCGTGGGTAAGTTCCCACGCTTGGATTCTTCCATACTAAACCTGTTTAGTATGGTGTCAATGTACCTGGATTAGGAGAATCCCAGTATCCGTCTAGATCTATCTCTATAGATCTTAATCCCCAAAATGCAGGAGGCATCACCTAGATCTTTCATTGAGAATCTATGTGATAAGAAGAGCTTGACCGAGTGCAGCATAGGAACATCGTTTCCTATCAAGAGTATATCATCCATGTATAATACGAGGAAGACAACCTTACTCTCTGCCACCTTCTTGTATATACAAGGTTCATCTATGTTTTTGATGAAGTCAAACTCTTTGACTACAACATCAAAGCAGATGTTCCAACTCCGCGATGCCTACTTCAACCTATAGATGGATTTAAGCAGCTTACACACCTTTCCACTGCTCCCACTGTCTACGAAGCCCTCTGGCTGAGTCATCTACACGCACTCATCTAAATCAGCATTTAAAAAGGCGATCTTAACATCCATTTGCTAGATTTCGTAGTCATGGTATACAGCAATGGCAAGTAAGATCCGGATGGACTTAAGCATAGCCACTGGAGAAAAGGTTTCTTCATAATCCACACCTGGTCGTTAACGAAAACCCTTTGCAACAAGTCTAGCTTTGAAAGTCTCAACTTTTCCATCTACACCAAGTTTCTTCTTAAAGATCCATTTGCTCCCAATGGGTTTTACCCCTTCAGGAGCAATTTCCAAAGTCCATACTTTGTTGGTGTACATGGATTCCATCTCATATCGCATTGCATCCAGCCATTTCACAGAGTCACCACTCGTGATGGCCTGCTCGAAACTAGTTGGGTCATCATCTTCCATGATGCAATCCTCACTCCAACCATCTATGAGAAAACCGTAGTATCTCTCAGGTGGGTGAGGAACCCTACTAGATCGGCGGAGAGGCTGGGGTTCGTCGGGAACTACTGAATCTTCTGGTTCGACTAAATCTTCAGTTGTAGCTTGTAGTGCTAGAACTTCTTCCAGCTCTACCTCATTGCCACTAATTTCTTTTGGAAGAAATTCCTGTTCCAAAAAGGTGCCATTTTGAGCAACAAACACCTTTTGCTCCTCACTGTGGTAGAAAAAGTATCCATAAGAATTCTTTGGATATCCCACAAACTTGCAGAGAACTGATCGTGCCTCGAGTTTGTCCGGATTTTGCCTTTTCACATAGGCTGGACAACCCCATATCTTAACTCGTTTAAGATAAGGTCTCTTCCCACTCTATATCTTATATGGTGTGGTAGGTACAGATTTAGATGGAACTTGATTCAATAGGTATGTCGATGTCTCAAGCGCATAACCCCAGAAGGAAATAGGCAACTCAGCAGTGCTCATCATAGAGCGCACCATATCTAATAGGGTGCGATTCCTCCACCCCGATACACCGTTGTGCTGTGGTGTATAGGGAGGAGTAAGCTGAGAGAGAATCCCATTCTCTTTTAGATAGTCCAGGAACTCATTGCTCAAGTATTCTCCTCCTCGATCAGATCGAAGGATCTTAATACTTTTACCCATTTTGTTCTCTACTTCGTTCTTATATTCTCTGAATTTCTCAAAAGCTTCAGACTTGTGTTTCAACAGAAACACATGTCCGTATCTTGAGAGATCGTCAGTGAATGTAATGAAGTACGAGGAACCATTCCTGGCATGTGTAGACATGGGACTGCATGCATCACTATGTATCAGTCCCAATAGTTCCGTAACTCTTTCTCCGTGTCCACTAAACGTAGTTTTGGTCATTTTTCCTTTGAGACATGAATGGCAAGTTTCATAAGATGATAATTTGAACGGTTTCAAATATCCATCCTTATGTAACTTAGCTAGTCGTGTCGCATTGATATGACCTAGTCTACAATGCCACAAGAAGGATTCGTTCATTTCTGAACTTTTCCTCTTGTGTGTGTTCTGTATATTAAGAACCGTGTTTTGATTTAGAACGTATATGCCATTATTTAACGAGCCTGATCCAATCAACTTTTGATTTAGGAAGATGTTCATAACATTATCCTGTATTACAAAATTATATCCTTCTTTACTTAATAAAGAAACTGATATAATGTTGCATATCATGTTCGGTATATAATAGCATTCGTTCAAAATCAATGTATTACCACTTGGTAATACAAGGTGATATATGCCAACTGCTTTGGTTGCAACATTTGCACAATTCCCTACTCTTACGGAATGATCACCCATTCCCAGTTCTCTACCTCTCTTTAGCCCATGCAATATATTGCATATGTGGGATCCTAATCCGGTATCTAATGCCAAGGACGTAGAGTGAACTGAGAAACAGTTCTCGGTAACTAACACATCCGAAGAAGATACATCAACATGTTTATTCTTCGTTTGGGCGGCATGTGAATTCTGGTATTCTTCTATTTCATGTTCAGTCTTATAACAATTATAAGAAAGAACGGAACCAACGTTCTCCTGCTCAGTATAACAAGCGGGTTTGGTTAATACATCCATATTATTATCTTGATTAAGGCCTGACAAGGTCGCTACCTGGAGAGAGAGAGAACGAAACAATTTAGCGTGCGCTCTTGCAAGATTAGATTGGTTATTATCTTATCTAATCAGTATGGCTCCCACTGTATTAATCAAATCTTCCTTCAAACCCTAAAAGGTAAGGTTAGCCAAGATTAATTACACCCTACAAGTTCGCCAATCTTTCAGCCAGATCAGTGTTTGTACTTTGAGGGAGGTTCCCCGTGCTTTCGCACGGACCTAATTAAAATAAACCTCGTTTTCCCAGAGGCATAACCCCGTTAACACCTTTCTAGACACCTACTTGATCAGCTAATTGTTATGTGAAAAACTCTCCCAGGAGTAACTCTTACTCACAGTGGGTATCGGGATCCTTCTATTTTATAGAAGGTATGCAATCTCATTGCAAATTTCAACATTTGAAATTCCTGATAATATTCTGCCCCTAGCGATCTATGACCTTGACAAGGTCAACAAACCATAAATCGCAAGTCAAGTTCAACCCGTCATTTCCCGATTGAATTAAACCCACCCGCATGACCCTTGACAAGGTCAACAAGGCCGTACGAATACCCTAATCCAATCACATCTCATGTTTTAGCAGATAAACACTAATTAGCTACCGTACACTGCGCCTTGACAAGGTCAACAAACGCAGCACGAATACTAAATAGGATTTATCTGAAATGATGGAGGGTTACGGCGGTTTTTCAGAAAACCATAAGCGTAATGAACTTGATATCGTTGTAGAAACAAGTGATTTTGAAAAGGAATGTTTTTGAGGCTTTTCTAGTTTCGCTAAAGAGGTCACTCCCGGTGAAGGGATCTCGGCTCTTTCTGTTAGTTGTATGTATGCCCTAGAGGCCAGTATTGTACAGATAATGTATATTATATTGGATGCTTGGACATATATAGAGAGGACTTTCTTGCTCGATATAATAGTATGCTATCTGGTTGCTCTTTATCTTAACATGTATACTTGTCTCTTGATACTGTCTTATAGTTACGTGTTAGTAAAGCCCTTAGGATGTGTACTTGACTACCTGGACTATGATGCAGATCATACTAGTAGGGCCATGGTAGTCCATAAGTGCATCCTTTAATGTTCCTAGTCGTAGGTGTATCGAGACAGGGCATCGATATACCAGAGCAGACTAGTGTTTACGCTTCTCGACCCATGAGATGGGCGATGGATGATCCCATATCCATTGGTGTTTGACATCAGAGATGGTATACGGGTGCTCAGTGGAGACTGGGTACACTGGACGGACTCGCCGAGAACTCCCAGATGGTATTATACCTCGCGTCAGATGGCAGTTCTCTGGTGACACTTGTATAGGTTAGTCTGTAGACCTAAGATCGTTATAGAGTCTTGTGTGATTCCCACTGTGCTTTGATTTCCACCTTACCACGTCCAAGAGGGCGTGCAAAACAGTGGTTTTTGGGTACTGTCCCGAGTCACATGGAGGCAATGAGCGATAGGAGGGGTTTCGTCTCTCCCGGTATTGGGGGTTGATGTTGCGCTGTGCTCGATTGGCCATAACAGGAAAGTCCCTGGCCAGGGCTGATTTAGATATTTACTGGTAAGTGTTACCAGTAGTTTCTCGACCCGTTATAAGCCTCACATCGGCACGACTTATCGGTTATTGGGGTCTGACGTTTACCACCCCTAGACTTGATATGCGACATATCAGACGAGGAGACCGGACTGTACGGGAAGTGTTACCGTCAGGCTTTTTGCAGGAGTTGGAGCGGGCTTGCTTGCTGATCTTCTGATCGCTCAATACCCGGGTAGCCGTTACGTCCAGCTAGTACCGCTGACGGCTTGTGAGTGCTTGATGTGATCATCACCTACTGCCGGCGTATTAATGAGTCTTTAGAGTCCTACATAGAGGTTTTACTGGCTCAGGCAAAACGAAATAGGAGCGCATATATGATATGTGTGGGACCGAGAATAATGCGAGTATGTGATACCGTATTCTATTCTCGCGACTTTTTGTATCGGTCGGTTATATGTGATATAGCCGGCTTATCGAATCGAGGGTTGATTCGATAAAACGATACATTGGATGTTAGTCGGTTATATGTGATATATCCGGATTATTAAGTCAAATGTTGATTTAATAATTTAGTGTATAAATGTATATGTGATATACTAATTTACATTAACTAACATTGGTTCACTTAAGCATTTGTTTTTCTCACATGTGCACAACTTTAATATATATGTGATATATATTAAATTGTGTTTTTTCTTTTTGTATCATGGTTGTTGATGCATCATTCATGGGTGTGTAAGACATACACCATTCTATTTATTATGGTGGGTTATAATTATTTAAGGTAATTACAAAATTAGTGGATATTTGGAAAGAGCATGAAGCTTGTAGAAGCTTGCTTTGCTTTGACAAAGTCCACTAACTTTGTCTTTACTTTAGATTTTTGTTAACCTAACCATTTGGATTAGCCATGGTTATGTCTCTACATGAGTTAATATATGATACTCACTCACCCATGGTTAGCTCACTCACTTCAACATTATCCTCATCTCATTTTGTTCATCTTCTTCCTTGAGCTCAAAAACTTTCTAGGGTTTGATCCAAAGTGAGAAACATTGTGAGAAAAGAAATTCTAAAGTGAACCCACTTCCTATTTCTCCATCCTCTACTAGACTAGCACTTTAGTTTAGGGTGCTTGCTTCACTAATTCTCTAGTTAGTGAAGTAGAAGCTTGAGTTGGCATCCCCTCGGCGTAGATCATCTTCGGCCTCGAAGACTTCAAACAAGGACGCTCCTTTAGCCTCGTGAAGCCATGCAAGAGTCCGAGAGAACCACGATCGCAGCGAAGGTACTTCAACAAGGAGCTAATGAAGTGAAGGACCGATCTACAAAGGTTGTATTTTCTTCTTCACTTAGATAGTAAATGGTTTACTATATGTTTCCGTATTGTATTCTAGCTAACGATTCATGTTTAGAGTTCCCTTTCACGGCAAAAATTTTAAAATGGCATGGATGATGCCCCCCGAAACCTTGCTGCCGTCGAAGGGATCCCTACGGTGGTATCAGAGCCTAGCTAGGAAATTATACGGTTAATGTTAGATTACGAATACGTAACGAACTCCGAAACTTGAAGACCAAAATGCCACTTTCTGTCGATTTTTAAATGAGCCCAATAAATTTTTTAAACATGTACAGAATGTTATATGTATGATACTATGAACACTGAAGAAATCTGGAGCCAAACTGAGCTGTTTGGGCCGGCCACACCCCCCCTCACCGGCCCAATCTGAGCCTCCCCCCTATCCAAATTTTTCCAGTGTTCTGTTTCTTGGGTTTTGGTGCTTCAGGTGTTGTTTATTCTTGCTAAATTGTCATGTGATGGTAATTTACTGTAATAACAAATCGGAGTGTTTTGTAGTCGTAATTTTAACTGTTTTCGGGTATCTTTAGACGTTGTTAAAAAGTTCAATCGGATGTCAAATACCCATTTTAACCCTTGCCGGGAGAATTTCCAAGTGTTGGATTTTTCCCGTAGTTGAAAAGCTTTCAAAGATCATGCAGGTTATTATTTGGACCCTCTAGAAGAACATAAACCTTAACTCGATTATGTGGCATGTTCCCCTCCGAATGACGCGGCGGAGACGCAGTGGACGTCTTGCCTGAAATTCGGGACAGATGCTATTTGGTTTTATCCGTCCACCTCTCCGAAGATGCCAAGTTGATTTATGGCACCGTGTATCGGAGGTTTAGATGGATGCGGCCGATGTAGCTGACTTCGTCAGATTCCCCCCCATCTGAGGGGTTTTTTGATTGTGGGGATGCTCTTCCCTGCAGGCGTAAGTCCCTGCAGTTAATTACGATACCGCATCGCGGTAGCAACTTTCTCCTTCTCCAGAATTTCACTTCATGTCGTGGGTGTTTGTTTTGTTTGTGGTTGCCCGTGGATCGTATACGGAGACTAAGTGATGTCGTCGCCCGTAGGACGTGGATTAGTCCAAATCCGTATTTACTCAGATTTGGGTTTGGTGTTTTAGTTTAAGGATACGTTAGCCATATTGAGACTAAGATCAACTTAAACGTTCGTTAAGGATACATTAGTCTGATTTGATACTAAGATCAACTTAACGGAAAGAGCATTTAGGGGCTCTATTATTCCATTTTAGGGACGTAGTGGTCTATTTAATATATGGCCGTCGGGACCCGTCACCTATCTGACGACGTTGAAGGATTACAACGATAGATGTCAGAGGAGTTCAGAGATGTACCGTTGAACCAAAGTCGATTGGGGGTCTTATAGTCCAATTTGGGACTAAAATCTGTTTGGAGGTTTAAGGATACGTTAACCATATTTGAGGCTAAGATCAACTTAAACGGGATCGTTTAGATCCGACAAAAGAGCGTTTGGGGGCTCTATTGTTCCAGTTTAGGGACGTAGTGGTCCATAGGTAGTTTAGGGACATTGCGGTCCATTGCCAGTTTAGGGACATGGTGGTCCATGTTCCAGTTTAGGGATGTAGGAGTCCATCATTCCCATTTGGGGACGAGAATTAGTTTAAGGACATTTCGGTCCAACATTCCCATTTTGGGACGAATATTAGTTTAAGGACGTTTCGGTCCACGAGTTTAAGGACCCCGCAGTCCGTATCGATGTGTGGTTATCGGAACCCGTCACCTCTCTAACGTCGTTGAAGGATTACAAAGATAGGTATCAGAGGAGTTCGGAGATGTACCCTTGAACCGGATGTAAATTGATTTAGGAGAGCAGTCTTGCTCAGTCAATTTAATTTGAGGACTTACGGCCATGATTGGGCTAAGTCCAGTTGAAAAATGTTCAACGTTTTTATTTATCTTTAGCCTATTAGGCCTGTGTTAGGGCTTTGCCCCTTTTTAATAATGCACTGCGTTTTATTCTGGCCTGCTAGGCCTTTTTGATTTGGGCTCAGTCCCTTTGCAGAGAATCTGTTTTTGTTTGGGCTCTGTCCCTTTTTAAAATAATGCATTGCATTTTATTAGGCCTGTTAGGCCTTTTTTAATTGGGCTTGGCCCTTCTGTAAATAATGCAGTGCATTAATTACTTGACAGTGGCTTGTCAGGCGCTTTGCGCCAATTACTGAGCGCAAGCGCTTGTCGTGGTGACACGTGTCACACTCTGGTGAGCGCAAGCGCAACAGCGCAGTGCGCTGCGCCCATTCGCTGCGCTGTTGCGCTACTGACACGTGGCGCGCTCTGGTGAGTTGCGCCAACTTTAAAGAGCAATGCTTTATTTTTAAAAGCGCATGGCGCAAGTGTTTCTGGAGCTGACACGTGGCGCTCTCTGGTGGCTTACGCCAACCCAGGAGCGCAACAGTGCAGTTTTTTGCTAGTGCAAGGCACTGTTTCAATAACTTGATCCAATTTTGGATTCAAGAAAAGAATCTTTAAGATTCCAGAACCAATGGTTCATAAAAAAGTGCAAGGCACTGTTATTATTTTATTTTTTTATTGAAGATCATTGATCTTGTTCTTAGATCAATGATCTATTCAGAAGAAGTTCTTCTCTTTTTTTTTGTAAAGGTTTTTACCTTCTTTCCCTTCTTGAATTCTTCTCAAAATTCTTCAGAGTTCTCTCTGTTTTTTTGTTTTTGAAGTTCTTCTTCTCCCTGTTCATGATTTGGGGTCTAGAGGCCTTTATATAGTGCACATTAATTTGTTAAATTTGTTAAAGAGATCATTCTCTGAGTGATTTGGGGAATTTTCCCCACCGTTGGATCTTTGATCCAAGGGCTTCTGTTTTACAGAAGACAATCTTTTTGTTTTAACAAGAACAGAAGGATCTTACTAGAATTTTAATTCTGTTTGGAGCAAACGCCCCAGCGCTTGACACGTGTCACGCAGCGCACAGTGCAGCGTAACTGCGCTGACCCGTGTCGTACAGCGCTTGCGCAACTGCGCTGACACGTGCCGTGCAGCACTTGCGCAACTGCGCTGACACGTGTCGCACAGCGCAGCGCAACTGCGCTTGCGCAACTGCGCTGACACGTGTCGCGCAGCGCAGCGCTTGTGCAACTGAAGCATTGCTTCCTTTAATTTTTGTTTTAAATAGAGCCTTGCTCTGATTGGGCGCGCTGCCTTGGGCGCTGCACTAACGTATCAGCTTTTGACACGTGGCGCGTTGCGCGCAGCGCAAGGGATTTGAAGCGTTGCTTCAATTTTTGAATTTTGAAATTCAAACAGATCTTTGCTCTGATTGGGGGAAACATGGCCTTCAAAACCACCACTTGAACCCTAGGGTTTGTGGTGGTTTAGCGTTTCACATGTGAGGCGTTAGTTTGACCCTTCTAGTACTGGTTCATTGGTGCTGTGGCGTGTGCTGAATTACTTTAAACTACGCTCAAGAGTTGAGTTTTTCTGGGTAATCTTAGGTGTTCGATGATTCGATTGGAATGTTTAACATCGTCTAGTTTTTCAGTGCTGTGATGACATGTGTTGTTATGTACTGCTGGATATGTTATATTGGATCGTCGCGTTTTGAATAGCCGGGGGTTTTATGTGAGATGAGAGTTTTTATTTTCATTCATATATAATTAAATGTATGTAATATTCTTTTATTAGGGCACTTCCGGGTTGAGGTTGATGTCACCATTTGTATATTATTTACTTTTCCGCACTAGGATAGACCCAAGGAGGAGAGCACAAGTAACCGGGTTCTAGAGTCCAGTGGGAGACCAACTTGAGGAGTCGAGTCCGGGTCTCCTAACTCTAGAATTGGTAGGGTTTCTTGCCGCTCTCGTAGGGGTCTAGGGGTGTGGGTTTGGCTATTCATAGCGACCGTGGAATCCGTGTTTTATACAGGCTCAGAATAAAACACGGACCTCCTAGTATATCCATTATTTCATATGATTCTTCTGCTGCGATATCTGTGATGTGATCATTTGATATGTTGAGATGGATACTGTATATAGTATATATGATATATTATATAGACGTTACTTATGTTTTACACTCGTGCTAGCCCTGCCCCGCTCTGCCGTTAGTTACCTAACCTAACAGTGCACGAGGGGACATCGAGGCGAATGCGGATGGCATAAGTTTACGTCGTATTTATCTGTGATGTTTAGGTGACTTAAATGATGGGACTTCATTAATGTGATTAATGAAAGAAAAGAAACCGACAAGATGTTGTAGAATCAAATTTTCAAAAAAAAAGGTAGCTACACTTTTTGCTTTGCATAGTGATATATATGATATATCCCGCACCTTATTCGATGAGGAAAGAGCCGAGATCCCTTCACCGGGAGTGACCTCTTTAGCAAAACTAGCAGATGCTACAACACTCGGTTTGTCTTTTGATTGCTTTTGGAGTTTTGCTTTGCATAGTGATATATATGATATATCCTGCACCTTATTCAATGAGGAAAGAACCGAGATCCCTTCACCGGGAATGACCTCTTTAGCAAAACTAGTGAAAGCCTCAAAAACACTCCTTTTCAAAATTTCACTCGATTCTACAACGATATCAAGTTCATTACGCGATAGGTTTTCAGAAAAACCTGTCGTAGCCCTCCGTCATTTCAGATAAGTCCTACTTAGTATTCGTGCTACGTTTGTTAGCCTGCGTCAAGGCGTAGTGTGCGGTAGCTAACTAGTATTTATCTGCTTATGCATATGATGCAGATTGGATTAGGGTAGTCGCGCGACTTTGTTGGCCTGCGTCAAGGGTCGTACGGGTGGGTTTAATTCAATCAAGAAATGACGGGTTGAACTTGACTAGCACACTATGGTTTGTTGGCCTGCGTTAAGGTCAAGGGACGCTAGGGGAAAAATATTATCAGGAATTTCAAGTGTTGAAATTTGCAATGAGATTGCATACCTTCTATGAGATAGTTGGATCCCGATACCCACTGCGAGTAATTGTTACTCCTGGGAGAGTTTTACACAGGACAATTAGCCAATCAAGTAGGTGTCTAGAAAGGTGTCAACAGGGTTACGCCTCTGGGAAAACGAGGTTTATTTTAATTAGGTCCGTGCGAAAGCACGGGGAACCTCCCTCAAAGTACCGACATTGGCCTGGCTGAAAGATTGGCGAAATTGTAGGGTGTAATTAATCCCGGCTAGTCTTTCCTTTTTGGGTTTGAAGGAAGATTTGATAAAAACAGTGGGAGCCATCCTGATTAGATAAAATAATAACCAATCTGATCTTGCAAGAGCATACGCTAAAGTGTTTTCTTCTCTCTCTCTCCAGGTACCGACCATATCATGCCTTAATCAAGATAATAATATGGATGTATTGACCGAACCCGCATGTTATACTGTGCTGGGGAACGTTGGTTCCGTTCTTTCTTATAAAAGTTATAAGACTGAACAGGATATAGGGGAATACCAGGATTCCCATGCCACCCGAATGAAGAAAGTACATGGTGATGCATTTTCTTCGGATGTGTTCGTTACAGAGAACTGTTTCTCCATTTGCTCTACGTCCTGGGTATTAGATACCGGGTCAGGATCCCATATATGTAACCAGTTACATGGGATGAGAAAAGGTAGAGAACTTGGAGAAAGTGATAAAGACATAAGGGTTGGAAATGTTGCAATTGTTGCAACTAAAACCGTCGGGGAATATCACCTTGTATTGCCAACTGGTAATACATTGATTCTGAACGAATGCTATTACATGCCGAACCTGATATGCAACATTATATCGGTTTCTTTGTTGAGTAAAGAGGGATATAATTTTTTATTACAGGATAATGTTATGAATATTTTTCTAAACCAAAAGTTGGTTGGATCAGGCACGATGTGCAATGGCATTTATGTTCTAAATCAATCAACAGTTCTGAGCATAACAAACACACATAAGAGAAAGAGTTCAGAAATGAACGAATCCTTCTTGTGGCATTGTAGACTTGGTCATATCAATGCGACACGGCTAGCAAAGTTGCATAAGGATGGATATTTGAATCATTTCGAAGTTTCATCTTATGACACTTGCCAGTCATGTCTCAAAGGAAAGATGGCTAAAACTCCGTTTACGGGACACGGAGAAAGAGTTACGGAACCCTTAGGACTGGTACATAGTGATGTATGCGGTCCCATGTCTACACATGCCAGGAATGGTTCTTTGTACTTCATTACATTCACTGACGATCTCTCTAGATTCGGATATGTGTTCCTGATGAAACACAAATCAGAAACTTTTGAGAAATTTAGAGAATATAAATAAGAAGTCGAGAACCAAACCGGAAAAAGTATTAAAATCCTTCGATCTGATCGAGGAGGTGAATACTTGAGCAATGAATTCCTGGACTTCCTAAAAGAGAATGGGATTATCTCTCAGCTAACTCCTCCATATACACCACAGCACAATGGTGTATCGGAACGGAGGAACCGCACCTTATTAGATATGGTGCGCTCTATGATGAGCACAGCTGAGTTACCTATTTCCTTCTGGGGGTATGCACTGGAAACAGCTGCAGACCTATTGAATATGGTTCCCACCAAATCTGTGCCAACCACTCCATATGAGATATGGAAAGGAAAGAGACCATGTCTTAATTATGTTAAGATATGGGGTTGTCCTGCATATGTAAAAACACAAAATCCGGACAAACTCACGGCAAGGTCCATTCTGTGTAAGTTTATTGGATATCCCAAACATTCGCGCGGGTATATCTTCTACCACACCGAGGAACAAAAGGTGTTTGTTTCTCGACATGCCACTTTTTTAGAAAAGGAATTTCTTGAAAAAGAGATTAGTGGCAACGAGGTAGAACTGGAAGAGGTTCCAGCAATACAGACTACGACAGAAGATTTGGTTGAACCGGAGGATTCCGTAGTTCCCGATGAACCCCATCCACTCCGCCGATCTAGTAGGGTTCCTCACCCACCTCAGAGATACTAAGATTTTCTCATGGATGGTGGGAGCGAGGATTGCATCATGAAGGATGATGACCCAACTAGCTTCGAGCAGGCCATCACAAGTGGTGACTCGATGAAATGGCTGGATGCAATGCGGTCCGAGATGGAATCCATATACACCAACAAAGTATGGACTTTGGAAGATGCTCCTGAAGGGGTAAACCCTATTGGGAGCAAGTGGATCTTCAAGAAAAAACTTGGTGTAGATGGGAAAGTGGAGACTTTCAAAGCTAGACTTGTTGCAAAGGGTTTTCGTCAAAGACCAGGTGTGGACTATGAAGAAACCTTTTCTCCAGTGGCTAAGCTTAAATCCATCCGGATTATGCTTGCCATCGCTGCATATCATGACTACGAAATCTGGCAAATGGATATTAAGACCGCCTTTCTAAACGGTGATTTAAAAGAGAGCGTGTACTGTAAGTCGATGTAGTACACCCCAGTACTTGTGGGGAGGCGGAATTTACAAAAACGATCAAGTTTAAGGAACGAACATCGACTAACCGCTTAAATCGAAGCTAAACAAATAATAACCAAACACATAGCTATACTAAACTATAGTGTTAAGGGATTATACCGATCGAAACTAGTCCTTCGTCTTTGTGTCCTCCTTTGTTCTCCTCGACCTTCTCTAGGTAGTAGACGATCCACCCGAGAGCAAAACTCCAAGCTAAACCTCTAACTTGAGGTAACTAATCAACTTTGATTGCTAATCAAAGATGATAGGATGATATAGAGTAAAGGTAATGGATTGTTTAGTCCAACTAATCCTTTGATCTCAACACATGAGGATTAAGGATTAGGGTTTGAAGATGAGAGCTTGAGGAGAGAGAATGTGAGATAAGATAATGAGAGGAGAGAGAGTGTATCATAATATATTATGAAGCATTTCTTTTTAACAATAAATCATAAAGGAAATGAATAAGCATGCTTCATAAAATATCTAGTGGTGATTCATTAGCATGAGTCATTAAGCAATAAATGTGCATTAATGAAATGAATGAATCACCACCATGACTCACTTTCTTATCCAAAAGAAACCTCCTTAGTCACATCTTCTAGAAGCTTCTCGAGTAATTACGAGAACGCCCCTCCGATCCGTAAAAATACGGAAAATCTTTAGACTGTATAAATCCAATAACCGGATACCAGTAACTGGCTTAAACCAAAGCCGACTGGTAAAAACTGTCCGAAAGTCGTACGCGCGTAAACGCACGTATGCGTCCGAACCCTCTGTCGCAAAACCATGCAACCTCTATATCGTTTCGCCTGGAGTAGGAAACTCTCTGTGTGGGACTCTAGAGACTCGACTACTACGCTGGCAGTGGGTTTAACCACAGACCGCAAGCGGCACTAGCTGTACGTAACGGTCCCCAGGTAGTTGTCGATAAGAAGGCCGATGAGTAAACCCATCCGAACTCCTACTGAGTCTGATGTGACAATCTCCATACAGTCCGGTCCGTTCGTCCAAGACTATCGCATATCGGGCCTAGGGGGCGGCAAGCGTCAGTCCCCTAATAGCGGTATAAGTCGTGTCGGAGTGAAGCCCATTACACCCTGAGAAACTACTGGAACCTACCAGCAAATCTCGCTTGCCCTGGCCAGGGACTTTGCGTAATGGCTCTCTGACGCAGCACGATATCTACTCCCAATACCGGGAGGGACGAATCCTGTCTAACCGCCACTGCCTCCAAGTGCTCGGTACTGCACCCAACTGCCACCTGTTTGCACGACTCCTTTGAGCCATGGTAGGGTAGCAATCTAAGAACAGTGGGACACACTCGAGGCGAAGTAGCAGTGTCAAGTCTGCGGACTACGCTGTACTCATGTCACATGGGAACTGTTCACTGACGACTGGTATCAAACCAACCAACAGTTCCCTGTGAGTCCTGTCCGGTGTACCCGTAACCTAACGAGCACCTGTATACTATCTCCAGTACGACGTACTGACGGCTGTGGGACAGACCATCTCCCCAACTGGGATGAGAAGCGTACACACTAGTCTACTCCGGAGTATCGATGCTCTGTCTCGATAATCCAACGACCAGGGACCTGAATAAGGATGTGCTTGTAGACTACCCAGCCCCCACTAGTGTGACTGCCATCACAACGCTGGTAGACAAGCAAGATCCTAAGAGCTCTATCAATACGTATACTCACATATTAAGATAGAAAAACCAAGTAGCATACTACCATGTTTAGCAAGACTGTTATATACATGTGAATATCCCAAGCTTCCATTAAGTAATATACAAGCTAGTATGATACAGTAATGGCCTTCTAGGGCATAAACACTAACAATCTCCCACTTGCACTAGGGCCATGTACTGGCATATCGTAGACCAATGATCTCGAGTAGCCTCTCGAACTGAATCTGAGGAAGGGCCTTCGTGAATGGATCAGCAATGTTCTCTTCTGAAGCAACTCTCCGAACCTCGATCTCCTGACGATCAATGATCTCCCTGATCAGGTGATACCGCCTCAAGATGTGTCTGGACTTCTGATGGGACCTTGGTTCCTTCGCTAAAGCTATAGCTCCGTTGTTGTCGCAATACAGAGGTATTGGATCAACTATGGTAGGAACCACCTGAAGTTCTGTTAGGAACTTCTTCATCCAGACTGCTTCTTTTGCGGCATCGCAAGCAGCTATATACTCCGCTTCCATCGTCGAGTCAGCAACGGTGTCCTGCTTGGAGCTCTTCCAGCACACCGCCCCTCCATTGAGGGTAAAGACATAACCCGACATGGACTTGGAATCGTCCTTATCACTCTGGAAGCTGGAATCAGCAAAGGCCTCCATCCTGAGGTCTTTTCCGCCGTAAACCAAGAACATCTCCTTAGTCCTCCTTAGGTACTTGAGAATGTTCTTTACTGCTATCCAGTGCTTCTCCCCTGGGTTTGACTGATACCGGCTTACCACGCTCAGTGCGTAAGCTACATCTGGTCTGGTACACAACATCGCATACATTATAGAGCCTACCGCAGAAGCGTAGGGTATAATAGACATGCGTTCCCTTTCCAAATCAGTCTTGGGAGACATCTCTTTGGAGAGGGTGATTCCGTGACAAGCCGGTAGATTACCGCGCTTAGAATCTTCCATACTGAATCTTTTCAGTACAGTGTCGATATACCTGGACTGCGAAAGTCCCAACATCCTCTTGGATCTATCACGATAGATCCGGATCCCCAGAATGTAAGAGGCATCACCCAGGTCTTTCATGGAGAACCTGTGTGACAAGAATCCTTTGACAGATTGTAGCATAGGAATGTCATTTCCTATCAATAGAATGTCATCCACGTACAAGACGAGGAATACGACACTTCTGGCCACGAATTTACTATATATGCACGGTTCATCTGGATTTTTGATAAAGTCGTATTCTTTGACTGTCTCATCAAAACAGATGTTCCAACTCCGCGATGCCTGCTTTAGTCCATAAATAGACTTAAGCAGCTTGCATACTTTCCCGCTGCTCCCACTCTGATTGAAACCCTCTGGCTGATCCATATAGACGCTCTCTTCTAAATTTCCATTCAGAAAAGCCGTCTTTACGTCCATTTGCCAGATTTCATAATCATGGAAGGCAGCAATAGCAAGAAGGACCCGAATGGATTTGAGCATAGCCACTGGAGAAAAGGTTTCGTCATAGTCCAAACCAGGTCTTTGACGAAAACCCTTTGCAACAAGTCTAGCCTTATAGGTTTCCACCTGTCCATCTACACCAATCTTTTTCTTGAAGATCCATTTGCATCCTATGGGTTTTACCCCATCTGGAGCAAAGTCCAAAGTCCATACTTTGTTGGTGTACATGGACTCCATCTCGGTCCGCATTGCATCTAGCCATCGTACCGAGTCGCCGCTCTGGATGGCCTGCTGGAAGTCAGTAGGTTCATCATCATCTATGATGCAATCCTCTCTATCCCCGTCTATGAGAAAACCGTAGTATCTCTCAGGCGGATGAGACGGCCTACTACTCCTGCGGAGGGGTGCGGGAATGTTCTGTTCTTCTTGAACCTCTGGTTCTACCAAACTTTCAGTAACAGCTTGTGGTTCTGGAATTTCTTCCAGTTCTACTTCGCTCCCACTCTTCTGATTTTCTAAAAATTCAGTTTCTAAGAAGTGGGCATGACGAGAAACAAAAACCTTTTGTTCCTCTGCGTAATAGAAATAATATCCCTTGGAGTTCTTTGGATATCCCACAAGCTTACACAGTACTGAGCGTGCCTCGAGCTTGTCCACATGCTGCTTTTTTACAAAAGCTGGACACCCCCATGTCCTAAAATGTTTTAGACAGGGTTTCTTCCCACTCCACATCTGATATGGTGTGGTAGGCACGGTCTTGGTTGGAACCTGGTTCAAAAGATATGCTGCTGATTCTAGCGCATAACCCCAGAAAGATCGCGGTAACTCAGTATTACTCATCATGGATCGTACCATATCTAATAGGGTTCGATTCCGTCTCTCCGATACACCGTTGTGCTGTGGAGTGTATGGAGGAGTAAGCTGAGAGAGAATTCCTTTCTCTTTTAGGTAACCTAGGAACTCGGCACTTAAGTATTCTCCACCTCGATCAGATCTTAGTGTCTTAATACTTTTGCCTGTTTGGTTTTCCGCTTCACTCTTAAATTCCAGGAATTTCTCAAAGGCCTCTGATTTATGCTTCATTAAGAAAACATATCCATACCTAGAGAAATCATCTGTAAAAGTAATGAAGTAGGAATAACCACCTCTTGCATGTGTAGACATTGGACCACATACATCACTGTGTATGAGTCCTAAGAGCTCGCTCGCTCTTACTCCTTGTCCAGTAAATGGAGTCTTTGTCATCTTTCCTTTGAGACAAGATTGACAAGTTTCATAAGTTTGATATTCGAACGTGTCCAAATATCCTTCTCTATGCAACTTAGTCAACCTTCTCTCATTGATGTGACCCAGTCTACAATGCCATAAGAAAGCTTTATTTAAATCTGGAGACTTTCTTTTTAGTGTGTTCTGGACATTGAAAATTTGGAGTTGGTTTAACACATATATGCCGTTATTTAGAGTACCGGACCCAATCAAACCATGATTAAGGTGGATGTTGACAACATCTCTTACAAACGTGAAATCATAACCTTTATTTGATAACAAGGAAACTGATATGATATTACACGTTAAGCTGGGTACAAAATAACAGTTATGTAAAACCAAAATGTGTCCACTCGTCAATCCTAGGTGATAATCCCCGACGGACGCAGCTCCCACGCTAGCTCCGTTAGCAACCCTGAGGATCATATCACCTTCCTTCAGCACTCTACGGTTTCTCAGTGCCTGCAATGAATTGCAAATATGAGATCCTGATCCGGTATCCAATACCCAGGAAGCAGAGTTGATTGACAGACAATTCTCAATTACAAACACACCTGAAGTCGAAGCCACAGCTTGCTTCGGTTCCTGGTTCTTGGCGTTCCACGCCTTGCAATCCTTCTTCCAGTGCCCTTTCCTGTGACAATGGAAGCACTCATCCAGGCCAACTACCGGTGCTGTAAACTTTTTCTTTCCCTTCTTTCCCACCTTACTAACACCTCCTCTAGGTCTGGGTGCGGCCTTCTTCTTCCTTCCTTTGGCCCTAGCCTTGGACCCGGAAGAAGATGAACCGCCAACAAACATAGCGGGTGTTTCCCTTGCCTTCTGCAAGGTGCCCTCTGCACTCCTTAACATGTTCAGGAGTTCCGCAAGTTCAACTTCTTTTCCTTGAAGATTGAAGTTGAGGATAAACTGGGCGTAGGTGGGAGGAAGGGACTGGAGAACAAGGTCTGTATAGAGCTCATTATCCAAAGTCGTCCCAAGGTCCGCGAGCTCTTCAATATAGCCGATCATCTGTAGGACATGTTCACCTACCGATGACCCGACAGCCAACCTCGCTCGAAATAATTTCTTAGAGGTCTCGTATCTTGCTATACGAGATTGCTCTCCATAAAGTTCCTTTGTATGGAGAAATATGCCATCTAGGGACATATCCTCGTGCCTCCTCTGATGTTCATTGTTCATCGAGGCAAGCACGATGCACTTGGCTCTCGCGCAATCTAAATCCCAGGTTTTGCGGATTTCCTTATCCGCATTGCTGGATTTGGGACCAAGGACAGCAGGTGCTGTAGCGGTGAGGATGTACCCCAGTTTGTCATAGGTCAAAGCCATCTTGACATTCCGCAGCCAATCTTTATAGTTTGGCCCCGTCAGTATATTTTTCTCTAAAAGTAACTTAAGTCCAGTCATTTTCAGGGTCGCTGCAATTAGGAGAGAGAGAAGAAAACTCTTTAGCATGATGCTCTTGCAAGTTTAGAGTGGTTTTTAGTTTATCTAAACTGGATGGCTCCCACTGTTTCTCGAATCCTTCCTCAAACCATAAAAGAAGAATTAGCCAAGACTATTCTCACCGTACAATACTTGCTTAACCGTTCAGCCAGGCCGGTGTCGATACTTCGAGGGAGGTTTTCCAACGCTTTCGCGAAGTTCCTTAATTAAATAACCTCTTTTCTCTGGGGGCGTAACCCCGCTGACACTTTTCTGGACACCTACTAGGTTTATAGCATTGATCGTTAAGCGACGAATATCCTGATAAGTAGCATATACTCACAGTAGGATCGGGATCCAAATATCATCGTATGATAATGTTGAAGGAATCTTACCAACATTCATCAAACTCCAAATGGTATGCATCTCTTTGCAAATTTCAGTTTCTTTAGAAATTCCCGATATAAGTTTTTGCCCCATGCTCTTATGATCTTGACTAAGGGCCAACAAATCATAAGTCACATGTCAAGTTCTGCCCATCATTATCCTGTTGATTTGAACCCATCCGTATACTCTTGACTAAGGGCCAAACAAAGTAATACGACTGTCCCAAATTAACTCATCTATCTATGCAACAAATGAATACCTCAGCAACTACCAAACACTATGTCTTGACTAAGGGCCAAACAAACATAGCTTGAATACTACTGACCATTCATAAGAAATGACGGAGGCCTACGACTGGTTTTGGCGAAACCGTGAACGTAGTGAACTTGATATAACCGAAGGAACCTGATAGCTTTTAAAAGGAGTGGTTAAATCTCCGCATTTAAAAATATCTGTTTTTAAAAATAACCGAGTGGTTTCTTTTAATTGTTCCAACGATTTAAACTTTGGTTTGTTTTACTTTGCATTATAGATAATGCGTCCCATCATTAACCTATCATTGCAGAAAACAACGAAAATACAACGTCCTCTTATGCCATCCGCATTCGCCACGGGGTCCCGTCATCACCCGTTAGGTTACTTAACTAACGACAGAGCGGGGGCTGGGCTAGCGCGGGTGTAAAACATAAGTGGCGTCTAAATAGCTATCATAAATATAGATATTTTACATTCGTCTGACGCAATGATATTCATTCCAGAATACAGATAAACAATATTGGATTTGCAAGCAATCTGTATTTCTTTTGAGCCTGCAAGAAAAGACAGATTACACAGTTGTGATGAATAGCCGTTACCCCACCCTCGACCACTACGGGTACGGCAAACTACCCGCCCGGCAGTTTGTGTACCCCACCTTGGGTCAGTCCTAGGAGCAAAAACAGTAAAATGAAATAATACAACGGTGGCTACAACCGCAACCTGGAAGTGCCCCGCAAAAATAATATTACAACAAATTACATTTACAACAAATGAATTAATCAATAACCCATTGCGAACCCCGGCTATACACCACAACAGTCCAATACAGTTTATATGCACAAACAGATATAACCATTTCAGAAATGTGCAACCCCCTGCCAACCGACATACTAGCAGTTGGGGGAGGTTTACGAACACATTAAACAATCACAGATATAATACAATACACAAATACTGTACAATTCGATCGAATAAACAACATCAATATTGCTCCAAAATCTGCTCTGTTAAACAGTAACCTGAGCAATAATTAAATATTCCAGAAAACCCCAAATATCACAGAGAAACAACAGAAGAAAACTCGGCCGCTGACTCGCCAACTCGGCGGCGGAAGCGCGGCAACTCAGTGGTTGAGGCCGCGGTTCCGCGGCGCGTTGGTCGATTCAGTCGACTGTTTTTCTTGGGTGTTCTACTGGTGTCATGTCAAGCTCTCTGAACTCACCTGAAAAATTTTCTGACATCGTTTTAAATTCGACAGAAACTTACATTTTTTAGGGTTTTCCGGCTTCGTTTTTCCGTTCGAAATTCGTACAAATTTGCAATCAAGTTATTTATTGTTTAGCGAGTCTCTGATACCACTGTAAGTCGATGTAGTACACCCCAGTACTTGTGGGGAGGCGGAATTTACAAAAACGATCAAGTTTAAGGAAAGAACATCGACTAACCGCTTAAATCGAAGCTAAACAAATAATAACCAAACACATAGCTATACTAAACTATAGTGTTAAGGGATTATACCGATCGAAACTAGTCCTTCGTCTTTGTGTCCTCCTTTGTTCTCCTCGACCTTCTCTAGGTAGTAGACGATCCACCCGAGAGCAAAACTCCAAGCTAAACCTCTAACTTGAGGTAACTAATCAACTTTGATTGCTAATCAAAGATGATAGGATGATATAGAGTAAAGGTAATGGATTGTTTAGTCTAACTAATCCTTTGATCTCAACACATGAGGATTAAGGATTAGGGTTTGAAGATGAGAGCTTGAGGAGAGAGAATGTGAGATAAGATAATGAGAGGAGAGAGAGTGTATCATAATATATTATGAAGCATTTCTTTTTAACAATAAATCATAAAGGAAATGAATAAGCATGCTTCATAAAATATCTAGTGGTGATTCATTAGCATGAGTCATTAAGCAATAAATGTGCATTAATGAAATGAATGAATCACCACCATGACTCACTTTCTTATCCAAAAGAAACCTCCTTAGTCACATCTTCTAGAAGCTTCTCGAGTAATTACGAGAACGCCCCTCCGATCCGTAAAAATACGGAAAATCTTTAGACTGTATAAATCCAATAACCGGATACCAGTAACTGGCTTAAACCAAAGCCGACTGGTAAAAACTGTCCGAAAGTCGTACGCGCGTAAACGCACGTATGCGTCCGAACCCTCTGTCGCAAAACCATGCAACCTCTATATCGTTTCGCCTGGAGTAGGAAACTCTCTGTGTGGGACTCTAGAGACTCGACTACTACGCTGGCAGTGGGTTTAACCACAGACCGCAAGCGGCACTAGCTGTACGTAACGGTCCCGAGGTAGTTGTCGATAAGAAGGCCGATGAGTAAACCCATCCGAACTCCTACTGAGTCTGATGTGACAATCTCCATACAGTCCGGTCCGTTCGTCCAAGACTATCGCATATCGGGCCTAGGGGGGCGGCAAGCGTCAGTCCCCTAATAGCGGTATAAGTCGTGTCGGAGTGAAGCCCATTACACCCTGAGAAACTACTGGAACCTACCAGCAAATCTCGCTTGCCCTGGCCAGGGACTTTGCGTAATGGCTCTCTGACGCAGCACGATATCTACTCCCAATACCGGGAGGGACGAATCCTGTCTAACCGCCACTGCCTCCAAGTGCTCGGGACTGCACCCAACTGCCACCTGTTTGCACGACTCCTTTGAGCCGTGGTAGGGTAGCAATCTAAGAACAGTGGGACACACTCGAGGCGAAGTAGCAGTGTCAAGTCTGCGGACTACGCTGTACTCATGTCACCTGGGAACTGTTCACTGACGACTGGTATCAAACCAACCAACAGTTCCCTGTGAGTCCTGTCCGGTGTACCCGTAACCTAACGAGCACCTGTATACTATCTCCAGTACGACGTACTGACGGCTGTAGGACAGACCATCTCCCCAACTGGGATGAGAAGCGTACACACTAGTCTACTCCGGAGTATCGATGCTCTGTCTCGATAATCCAACGACCAGGGACCTGAATAAGGATGTGCTTGTAGACTACCCAGCCCCCACTAGTGTGACTGCCATCACAACGCTGGTAGACAAGCAAGATCCTAAGAGCTCTATCAATACGTATACTCACATATTAAGATAGAAAAACCAAGTAGCATACTACCATGTTTAGCAAGACTGTTATATACATGTGAATATCCCAAGCTTCCATTAAGTAATATACAAGCTAGTATGATACAGTAATGGCCTTCTAGGGCATAAACAATAACATGTACATGACTCAGCGAGAGGGCTTCGTAGCTAGTGGGAGGAGCGGGAAGGTGTGCAAGCTGCTTAAATCCATTTATGGATTAAAGCAAGCATCGCGGAGTTGGAACATCTGCTTTGACGTCGTTATCAAAGAGTTTGATTTCGTCAAAAATGTAGATGAACCTTATATATACAAGAAGGTAGCAGAGAGTAAGGTTGTCTTTCTCGTATTGTACGTAGACGACATACTCTTGATAGGAAATGACATTCCTATGCTGCAATCGGTCAAGCTCTTCTTATCACAAAGATTCTCAATGAAAGATCTAGGGGATGCCTCCTACATCTTAGGGATTAAGATCTATAGAGATAGATCCAAACGGATATTGGGATTGTCCCAATCCAGGTACATTGACACCATACTAAAGTGGTTTAGTATGGAAGAGTCCAAGCGTGGGTTTTTACCCATGTTCTCAGGGCTCACTCTCTCCAAAGAGATGTCTCCCAAGACTGATTTGGAGAGAGCTTGCATGCAAGGGATACCCTACGCTTTGGCTATAGGCTCTATCATGTACGCAATGCTATGTGTTGGATATGTATGCCCTAGAGGCCATTATTGTATAGTACTAGTTTGTATAATACATTTTGGAGGCTTGGGATATATATATACGGGTTTATGACAGTCTTGCTCGGTATAGTAGTATGCTACTTGGTTTGTTTCTATCTTAATATGTGTATATGTTTCTTTTAACATATCGCTAATACATATTGATAGAGCCCTTAGGATCTTTGCTTGACTACCGACGTTGTGATGGCAATTACACTAGTGGGGGGCTGGTTAGTCTATAAGCACATCCTTATTTTGGTCCCTAGTCGTAGGAGTATCGAGACAGGGCATCGATACTCCAGAGTAGACTGGTGCATACGCTTCTCTTCCCAGCAGGGGAGATGGTCTGTCCCACACTCAGTGCGTCGTACTGGAGATAGTATGCAGGTGCTCGTTAGGTTACGAGTACACTAGACAGGACTCGTTGGGAACAGTTGGTTGGTATTATACCTATCTTCAGTTAACAGTTCCCAGGTAACATGAGTACAGCTTAGTCCGTTGACTTGACACTGCCACTTCACCTCAAGTGTGTTCCCACTGTACTTAGATTACTACCCTACCACGGCTCTGTTGAGTCGTGCAAACAGGTAGTAGTTGGGTGCAGTCCCGAAGCACTTAGAGACAGTGATGGTTAGACAGGATTCGTCTCTCCCGGTATTGGGAGTTGATATCGCGCTGTGTCTAGGAGAGCCATTACACATAGTCGTCCCTGGCCAGGGCAAGTGAGATTTGCTGGTAGTGTTACCAGTAGTATCTCAGGGTGTTCTGGGCTACACTCCGACACGACTTGTACCGCTATTAGGGGACTGATGTTTACCGCCCCCCTAGGCACGACTTGCGATACTCTTAGATGAACATACCGAACTGTACGGAGATTGTCACATTCAGGCTCAGTAGGAGTTCGGATGGGTTCACCTCATCAGTCTTCTTATCGGCATCTACCTGGGGACCATTACGTACAGCTAGCACCGCTTGCGGTCTGTGGTTAAACCCACTTCCGGCGTAGTGTCGAGCCTTTAGAGTCCCACACAGAGGGTTATTCGCTTTTGGGCAAAACAGAGTGGAGGTCGCATGGTTTTGCGACAGGGTTCGTTCACATCCGCGCACTTGTGCACGTTTGGTGTCCGGGCAGTAATTACTAGCAGGCTTTGGTTTAAGCCAGATTCTAGTATTTGTTTTGGGATTGGTTTTGTCTCATTGTATTCGTGTTCCTCGGAACACGGATGCGGGTGTGTATGCACAGTTGACAGAGGCAGAGGCAGAGGATTCTCATTAGGGTTGTTGACCGTTGACTTTTTCCAAACCCTAATGAGAATGAGAAATATGATTAATAATATTAATTAAGGATAATTGTGCCATGGTTGAGTTGAACATTTGACTTTTGTCGACTTGTTGACTTTGTTGACCGGTTGACCATTGTTGACTTATTGACCATCATCATTTCATTTCAAAGATACTTCTTGTTTCTTGCAAATGCATTAAAAGATGAAATGATAATGGTCATTCATAAACTAACCATCACAATTTCTTAATTATTATTATTATTATCATTATTCTTATTTTGGGAGCATGGTTGTAAAAAAGCTATCTCATTCTATCATACTCTTTCTCTCTCTTGAGAAAAAGCTCTCCCTCTTCCTCTCTCAAAGCTTAAGTGTTCCATGTGTTGGAAATCATAGGCTTTTGAGACTAAACCATCAAAGCATCTCTCTACTCTTTCTAGGGTTCTTTGTCTAGCAAACCAAGCACTCTAGTTACCTCTTGGTTGAGGTAGGAGCTCAAGTTCGAGGCCCTCGGGTGGATCTATCTTCGGCAAAGAGAAGACGACGAGGAGGAGCCATCTACGCAACTACAAGGAGCAAGTAAGAAGGAGAACCACAACAAGAAGAGAAGGAGTTCAAGATCTAGGTATAACCATTCTACATAGTAGCTAGAACTTGTAGTTAGTGTGTTAGTTTTTGTTTAGCAAAGATCCTTCATGGATGGTCCATGTTACCTTGTGAGAAAAATTTTATTTTTTACCTATTCCGCCTCCCCGAAAGAACCGGGATGGGTAACATGGACCTAACATTGGTATCAGAGCCTAGCTAAACAACAACTAACTGTTAGCAAAGTGTTTAGAACTTCGATCCGGAAAAAATCCCAAAAACATGTCGAAATTCATACTTTCTGCCGATTTTTAAAACTGCTCTAAAAATAATTCTACATACTTTAAAAATCGGTGCAGGGTTTTTTAGGAACATACAGCAAAAATGAGTCCACGACTCGGTCAAAGCGCCGGGGAACCGCGGCGAAACCACGCGTTTCGCCGCGGATTCGCGGCCGAGTTGACTCGGCCGCGACTCGGGTTTGCTGCAGTTTCTTCAGTAAGATGTTTTGGGATTTTTGAGATATTTTGTTTCTGCCCAGATTATCCAGAGAACAATGTTGTGTTTGGGGGTAGTTGCAAATTGGTATTTTGATCGAAGTTCTACAAACTCTTGCTAAATGGTTATATCTGTAATGTGATATATGCACTAAACGTCGACTAATCACTATACGTCGATTAGTGGGGGTTGTGCATATCTATGATCTGTAATGTTGTTGGATTGTGTATATGAACTTGTTGGATCGTCGCGGATGAATAGCCAGGGTTTTGTGAGATGAGAGTTTCTTTATCTTTCATTTGATGTAATATGTAAATTGATGTAATATTATTTTTATGGGCGCACATCCGGGATGAGGTTGTAGCCGCCATTGTATATTATTTCTTTTACTGTTTTTGCTCCTAGGATAGACCCAAGGTGGGGTGCACAAACTACCGGGTACTTTGAAGTGCCGAGTGGCCTACTCACGCTATTGAGGGAGGTTGCTTCATTTCGGGTACTTGGCGGGTAGTTTGCCGCATCCGTAGGGGTATAGGGTGGGGTTTGGCTATTCATCGCGACCGTGTAATCCGTCTTTCGTTGCAGGCTCGAACGGAACGCGGATTCCTAGCATATCCAATGTGTTCATCTGTGATCTGGAATGGCTATCATTACATCTGACGAATGTATATATCTATGTATGATATCTAGTAGGCGTTGCTTATATTTTGCATCCGCGCTAGTCTAGCCCCCGCTCTGTCGTTAGTTAAGTAACCTAACGGGTGATGACGGGGCCCCGTGGCGAATGCGGATGGCATAAGCGTACGTCATATTTTCGTTGTTTTCTGCAATGGTAGGATTAATTGATGGGACGCATTATATTAATGCAAAGAAAAACAAACCTAAAAGATGTTGTTGGAACAATTTTCAAAAAGCTGTTATTGCAAGGACGTTCTCTTTTGTTTTGCACAGAGGTATTCGGTTATGAATACCCGGCACCTCATTCGACGAGGCAAGGGCCGAGATCCCTTCATCGGGAGTGACCCCTTGGACAGAAGTTTGCATCAGGGTAATAACTTCAGTATAGTCGATTATTCTTGCTTTGCATCGAGGTATTCGGTTTGGAATATCCTGCACCTCATTCGACGAGGAAAGAGCCGAGATCCCTTCACAGGGAGTGACCTCTTTAGCAAAATTTTTCGTCGCTATATTTTTATAAAAGGCTATCAGGTTCCTTCAACGATATCAAGTTCATTACGTTAATGGGTTTTTCGCCAAAAACCCATCCATAGCCCTCCGTCATTTCTTACAAGTATTACTTAGTATTCATGCTGTGTACGTTGACCTCTGTCAAGGCATAGTGAATGGTAGCTAAGCAATGCTCGTACGCTGCATAGAAAAATGCGATTATTTAGGACAGTCGCACAGTCATTTTGACCTCTATCAAGGACTTGTGCGAGTGGGTCTAAATCAATCCAGGATAATGACGGGTTGAACTTGACTTGCGACTTATGACATGTTGACCTCTGTTAAGGTCATGAAGTCGCTTGGGGCAAAAACCACATCGGGAGTTTCAAACATACAGGAAACTTGCAGATTTAGCATACCTTCTGGAGTGTAGTGACTAGAGTGGATTCCATCTAGGTCATCACACAATGATAGTTGGATCCCGATCCCACTGATGAGTTGGATTACTCTCGGGAGATTATTTCACTTAACAATCAATGCTATAAACCAAGTAGGTGAACCTCCCTCGAAGTACCAACACTAGCCTGGCTGAAAGGTTAAGAAAGTATTGTGACATGCGATTAAATCCTGACCAGTTCATCTTTTAAAGTTTGAAGAAGAATTTGAGGAAACAGTGGGAGCCATCCTGGTTAGATAAATTAATGAACCAATCTAATCTTGCAAGAGTGCACGCTGAGTGTTTCTTTTCTCTCTCTCCAGGTAGCAACCATTTCACGCCCTAATCAAGATAATAAAATGTATTGCTTGATCGATCCGAATTCTTATTCGGGGCTGGGGAACGTCGGTTCAGCTCTAACTTGTGACAACAGTCATAAGTATGAGCAAGGGAAAGAGGATTGTATGGATTCCAAGGATACCCAGTTGAAGAAGAAGCATAGTTTTGCATCTACTTCAGGTGTTCTTGTTATTGAGAACTGCTTTACGGTCAGCCCTACCTCCTGGGTACTTGATACCGGATTAGGATCTCATAGCTGTAATTTATTGCAGGGACTGAGAAAAAGTAGTAAAGTTGCACCAGGTGATATGTCGCTCAGGGTAGCGAATGGAGCACAAGTTAATGCTGCAGCCGTCGGTGAATATCACCTAGTGTTGCGAAATGGCAATACTATGATTTTGAACGATTGCTACTATGTACCTTCTATGGTTTGCAACATCATATCAGTTTCTTTACTCAATAAAGATGGATATAACTTTGTTCTTGATAGAAATATCATGAACATCTACCTTCATAAGGTACTGGTTGCAGAAGGTACACTGTGTAATGGTATCTACGTTCTAAATCATAATACAGTTCTCAATGTACAAAACACACGCAAGAGGAAGAGTTCAGATACGAACGAATCCTACTTATGGCATTGTAGACTTGGTCATATCAGAGAGAAAAGACTAAGTAAGTTGCATAAAGATAGACTCTTAAATACTTTCGAGTTTTCATCTTATGAAACTTGTCAGTCTTGTCTCAAAGGAAAGATGACCAAATCTCCGTTCACCAGACATGGAGAAAGGGCAGCAGAGCTCTTGGGACTCATACACAGTGATGTATGTGGTCCAATATCTATACATACAAGGGGTGGGTTCTCGTACTTCATCACATTCACTGACGATCTCTCTAGGTTCGGATATGTGTATCTGATAAAACACAAATCTGAAGCTTTTGAGAAATTCAAAAAATTCAGAAACGAAGTAGAGAACCAGACTAGCAAAAGTATCAAGATCCTCCGATCGGATAGAGGAGGGGAGTACTTAAGAACGGAATTCCTAGATTACTTAAAAAACAATGGTATTCTCTCTCAGCTTACTCCTCCTTATACACCACAGCCCAACGGTGTATCGGAGAGGAGGAATCATACCCTATTGGATATGGTTCGCTCCATGATGAGTAATGCTGAGTTACCTCTTTCATTCTGGGGACTTATGCTAGAAACAGCAGCATACTTACTGAATCAGGTTCCGTCCAAATCTGTGCCTAAGACTCCATATGAAATATGGAGTGGTAGAAAACCATGTCTTAAACGGGTTAAGATATGGGGTTGTCCGGTATATGTGAAAAAGCAGAATCCGGACAAACTTGAGGCACGGTCAATTTTATGTAAGTTTGTAGGATATCCCAGGCATTCAAATGGATATTTGTTCTACCACACCGAGAAACAGAAGGTGTTTGTTGCTCAACACGACACCTTTTTGGAGTGGCAATTTCTTGCAAAAGAAATAAGTGGGAGCACGGTAGAACTGGATGAAATATCTGAACTACAAACTCAAACTGAGGATTTAGTAGAACCAGAAAATTCAATAATCCCAGACGAACCTCAGCCACTCTGCAGATCTGGTAGGATTTCTCATCCGCCCGAGAGATACTACGGTTTTCTCATAGACGGGGATCGAGAGGATTGCATCTTGGAAGAAGATGACCCTACCAGTTTCAAGCAGGCCATTACCAGTAGGGACTCTGATAAGTGGCTGGACTCTATGCAATCCGAAATGGAGTCCATGTACACTAATAAAGTGTGGACCTTGGATATTGCTCCACCTGGGGTTAAACCCATTGGATGCAAATGGATCTACAAAAGGAAACTTGGTGTAGATGGGCAGGTGGAAACCTATAAGGCTAGACTCGTTGCAAAAGGTTTTCGTCAAAGACCTGGTGTGGACTATGACGAAAATTTTTCTCCAGTGGCTATGCTCAAATCCATTCAGATCCTACTTGCCATTGCTGCCTTCCATGACTATGAAATCTGGCAGATGGACATAAAAACGGATTTTCTAAACGGCTATTTGGAAGAGTGTGTTTACATGGATCAGCCAGAAGGTTTCATAGACAGTGGGAGCAGCGGGAAGGTGTGCAAGTTGCTTAAATCCATTTATGGATTAAAGCAGGCATCGCGGAGCTGGAACATCTGTTTTGATGAGGCAATCAAGGAATTTGATTTCATCAAGAACGAAGATGAACCTTGTATCTATAAGAAGATTGTAGGACGAACTTTCGTGTTCCTAGTCTTGTATATGGACGACATTCTTTTGATAGGAAATGACATTCCTATGCTACAATCGGTCAAGCTATTCTTGTCACAACAGTTCTCCATGAAGGACCTGGGTGACGCCTCGTACATTCTGGGGATCAAGATCTACAGAGATAGATCTAAGAGATTACTGGGACTTTCGCAGTCCAGGTACATAGAGACCGTACTAAAGAGATTTAGTATGGAAGATTCCAAGCACGGTAATATACCCGCATTGCATGGAATCACCCTCTCCAAGAAGATGTCTCCCAAGACTGACAAAGAGAGGGTTCGCATAAGCACTATACCCTACGCTTCGGCGGTAGGATCTATAATGTATGCGATGCTATGTACAAGACCAGATGTAGCTTACGCGCTGAGCGTGGTGAGCCGGTATCAGTCAAACCCAGGTGAGGACCACTGGACGGCAGTGAAGAACATTCTCAAGTACCTGAGAAGGACTAAGGAGATGTTCCTGGTTTACGGTAATGGAGACCTCAGGGTCGAGTCCTTTACCGATTCAAGCTTCCAGAGTGACAAAGATGACAGCAAGTCTGTCTCGGGTTTTGTGTTTACCCTCAACGTAGGGGCGGTGTGTTGGAGGAGTTCCAAACAGGATACCATCGCAGACTCGACGATGGAGGCTGAATACATTGCTGCAAGCGATGCCGCAAAAGAGACGGTCTGGATGAAGAAGTTTATTAGTGAACTTCAGGTGGTTCCGTCCATTATTGACCCAATACCTTTGTATTGCGATAACAATAGGGCTATAGCTTTAGCGAAGGAACCAAGGTCCCATCAGAAGTCCAGACACATCTTAAGGCGGTATCACCTGATCATAGAGATCATCGATCGCCGGGAGATCGAGGTACGGAGAGTGGACACAAAAGACAACACGGCGAATCCATTCACAAAGGCCCTACCTCAAACACAGTTCGTGTAACGTTTTGGAAATCGTTATGCGATTTTGTCCGTTTTAGGGTAAGTTTGTCGGTATTTTCCGTTTTTACCCGACTGTGAACAAACGACCATATAGACTTGCCAGCACCTATATTAACTAAAATTAAGCTAGTGCGCGAGCTTTGGGAGTATATGGGACGTTTTGGTTCAATTTGATTTTTCCCAATTTTTAATATTATTTTAATGCGGTATTCAAATTTTGGGAAAATTTCTTCAAGCGACCTTTTCTTTAAAACTTTTAAGTTAAGCAATCCTTCTCACTTCACCTAGGGTATTATGTGTGGACTAGGTTTTAAGTTAGGATTTAAAAGAAAAGAAAAGAAAAGATAAAGGGTAGATGCATGCATGAGTGAGTGTGTATGTGTGTATGCATTAATTAGCAATAAATGAGGGAAATTGCTAGGAAAGTCTCTTGAATCCACCTCCTCAACCCCTTGGCCGAATTTCCTTCTCCCTCTACTGCCCTTGCTCAATTATTCATCATAATTTATCATTCTAAACTCACAAAACCCTCAAATTTCTGAAACCTATCACAAAATAGCTAAAACTTGGGTTGTTCTTGCTCTTGATCACTTGAAGATAGGGAAAGCTTGGAATTTGAGAGCAAGTTGTTAGGTATAACCCCTCTACTATTAATTTATAGTTTTTGTGTGGTTTTCATCGTTAATTTCTGCGTAGAACGTAGTTTATATCGATTGAGGCGATATCGGGTTTTTAGTGTCTTTTTAGAGATTTTAGTATCTGCTGTGACCTGGGTATTTTAGTGACTGAATCAACAACTTTAGAGGAGTGTGCAGGTTGACCTGAGACACCACCTAGGAGACGGGGGCCATCCCACCGGCCGGGGCCGGCGAGACTTGAAGAGGGGGCCGGCGACGCCGGCCGGCTAGTTAGGGTTTGGGGTGGGGTTTCTGTGGGTGTTGTCTGCTATGGTTTTGGGTAGTTTGGTACTGTTGATTTTATTAGTAGATGCAGTATACAAAATCTGGGATCGATTACCTATAATCGTGTGTTTTGAGTTCGCGTGATACGTGTTGCGACACGAGTCGTGTGTCGTGCTGCGACGTACTCAGTTTGGGTTTAGGTATCGTTTCGTGTGTTTGCACTAGACGTGCACTCGTGAGTTGGTTTAGTGCGTTGATGAGTTTTATAATACGTAGTTCTACGTTATTGAGATTGCTTCTGAGATGTTCGCTTTATTTCTTGTGTTTGTGATATTATAGCGTCGCAAGCGGGGACTTCAGACGCTGCGAACAAAGGGAAGCAGGTGGTCGGATCTTCATAGCCGGGGACCACAGTGTGAGTAGATTTAACATCTACGGGGAATCGCCCGTATGGCGCTACGCGTCGGGGCTAGATATGATATAATATTAGCCGTATGCTTATTTGCTTATATAGAAACATTGCATGATTCATGTTGCATATAGTTACTTGTGCTTAATATTGTACCTGCTGTACACTGCACTATTATCGACAGTCCATGTTGCACGAGCACCAATGATATGCTACACACACCCTATCGGTAATTGCCATGACACGCACAATACAAATGCTTATTGTATACCTTGCTATTAGTTAGCGACATTAAACAGTTATATTTGTGCGACAATGCATATTACATAGAACATACCTGTATACCTACATGCTCATATGTATGCCATGCTATTTTACTCGTTCGCACACATATACCTTGCTATTGTTATATGATTAATTTGTATTGCATATATATCGGTGGTATGGGACGCCGTATATATATGTATTTTGGATTTGGATTTACATGATTTGTATTGCATATATATCAGTGGTATGGGACGCTGTATATATATGTATTCTGGATTTGGATTCTTGGGAACCGCGGGATACATTTAATGACTTGATGCATTATTTGGCGAATCGTTCCGTAATATGCTCATATTGATGTTTTATGTTGCATATGCTACTTTATATGGATTTATGCATTGAGATGCGATATGGGAAATTAAAGTGTCGATCTTGGGCACTTACTTTCCGAGAGATATATGGGATTTGACAGACCGATACGTGGAAATACAAGTGTCGAGGTGGGATACTTGGGTTTCGAGGAACGTATGGATATCAGTATTTATGTGTCGATGTTTGACACTCAGGTTTCATGAGATGTAAAGGATTTGAGGGCCGATCTGAGGGCCGATCTGAGTATTTTGGGATTTGGGTGTTGTTGAGATTACACCGTGTTTTCCATGCTTATGATATGTGCATGAGATTATTTACTATTCCGCACTCAGTATTCAATTGATATGGATATCATGATAGTTGCATATTCATATTGTCATACTCATGCTATCAGTTCATATGTTATCGATCATTGCTGTTAGTGCATACTTGCGATTACTGTATGATGTTAATTATTATTCACGAGTTGGCAACTCACCCCCGTTGTGCCACAGTGTTTTGCAGGACCTTCCCTCTGAGTAGTTGCGGCAGGGCAGCTTATCATCACTACTTTTGTGGATACCGCTACCTTGGCAGTGAGGCCGTTGCATTATAGGTGGGTTTGCGGTTATCCGTTGTACATTGTATATTTTGGTTGGATCTAGTATTCTCCATCTACCCTTGTTGTATATGACTTAGAGATGACTTGTGAGATATCAGTGTTGTATATTGGTTTTGGGAACCGTGCTCGTAGAAGCAGGTTATTTTGGAAATGTTTACTTCTTTTATAGTCGTTCTCTTGATATTTCTTCGCTTTGGCGTCGTATACTTGTTGTGGTGATTGTCTCCGCCGGTGGGCGTGATTTTTCTCCCACTTGGGATGTTTCATATATATTATCTGTGTTGTACCCGTTTTCGGGGCCAGTTTTACAAAGGAAGTGCTGCCGAAATTTTCAAGAAAGAAAACTAGAGTTAGAGATTTTAAATGGCGACTTCTAATACTTTTAAATTTTGTTTTCTCCGTTGATCCAGTTTTGGGTGGTTTAGATTTCTGGGTTTTCGGCTTACTTAAGCTACGTACGCCTGTAGACGTTACGTAATTTAAGTGCCGGTTACGGACCGAATTTCGGGTCGTGACAGTTCGAGCGACTTTTTAAGCTATTGGGTATGCGGTACGCCAACAGCTGGCCTTAGTGCAGACGTTGGGTATGCGATACACCAATTACTGGCCTTTAGTGCAAGTGGAAGATTGTTTGATATGTATGTCCTGGAGGCCATTATTGTATAGTACTAGTTTGTATAATACATTTTGGAGGCTTGGGATATATATATACGGGTTTACGACAGTCTTGCTCGATATAGTAGTATGCTACTTGGTTTGTTTCTATCTTAATATGTGTATATGTTTCTTTTAACATATCGCTATTACATATTGATAGAGCCCTTAGGATCTTTGCTTGACTACCGGCGTTGTGATGGCGATCACACTAGTGGGGGGCTGGGTAGTCTATAAGCACATCCTTATTTTGGTCCCTAGTCGTAGAAGTATCGAGACAGGGCATCGATACTCCAGAGTAGACTGGTGCATACGCTTCTCGTCCCAGCAGGGGAGATGGTCTGTCCCACAGCCATCAGTATGTCGTACTGGAGATAGTATGCAGGTGCTCGTTAGGTTACGAGTACACTAGACAGGACTCGTTGGGAACTGTTGGTTGGTATTATAACTATCATCAGTTAATAGTTCCCAGGTGACATGAGTACAACTTAGTCCGTTGACTTGACACTGCCACTTCGCCTCAAGTGTGTTCCCACTGTACTTAGATTATTACCCTACCACGGCTCTGTTGAGTCGTGCAAACAGGTAGTAGTTGGGTGCAGTCCCGAAGCACTCAGAGGCAGTGACGGTTAGACAGGATTCGTCTCTCCCGGTATTGGGAGTTGATATCGCGCCGTGTCTAGGAGAGCCATTACACATAGCCGTCTTTGGCCAGGGCAAGCGAGATTTGCTGGTAGTGTTACCAGTAGATTCTCAGGGTGTTCTGGGCTACACTCCGACACGACTTGTACCGCTATTAGGGGACTGACGTTTACCGCCCCTAGGCCCGACATGCGATACTCTTAGACGAACAGACCGGACTGTATGGAGATTGTCACATTCAGGCTCAGTAGGAGTTCGGATGGGTTCACCTCATCATTCTTCTTATCGGCATCTACCTGGGGACCGTTATGTACAGCTAGTACCGCTTGCGGCCTGTGGTTAAACCCACTGCCAGCGTGGTGTCGAGCCTTTAGAGTCCCACACAGAGGTTTATTCGCTTTTGGGCAAAACAGAGTGGAGGTCGCATGATTTTGCGACAGGGTTCGTTCACATCCGCACACTTGTGCACGTTTGGTGTCCGGGCAGTAATTACTAGCAGGCTTTGGTTTAAGCCAGATTCCAGTATTTGTTTTGGGATTGGTTTTGTCTCATTGTATTCGTGTTCCTCCGAACACGGATGCGGGTGTGTATGCACAGTTGACAGAGGCAGAGGCAGAGGATTCTCATTAGGGTTGTTGACCGTTGACTTTTTCCAAACCTTAATGAGAATGAGAAATATGATTAATAATATTAATTAAGGATAATTGTGCCATGGTTGAGTTGAACATTTGAATTTTGTTGACTTGTTGACTTTGTTGACCGGTTGACCATTGTTGACTTGTTGACCATCATCATTTCATTTCAAAGATGCTTCTTGTTTCTTGCAAATGCATTAAAAGATGAAATGATAATGGTCATTCATAAACTAACCATCATAATTTCTTAATTATTATTATTATTATCATTATTCTTATTTTGGGAGCATGGTTGTAAAAAAGCTATCTCATTCTATCATACTCTTTCTCTCTCTTGAGAAAAAGCTCTCCCTCTTCCTCTCTCAAAGCTTAAGTGTTCCATGTGTTGGAAATCATAAGCTTTTGAGACTAAACCATCAAAGCATCTCTCTACTCTTTCTAGGGTTCTTTGTCTAGCAAACCAAGCACTCTAGTTACCTCTTGGTTGAGGTAGGAGCTCAAGTTCGAGGCCCTCGGGTGGATCTATCTTCGGCAAAGAGAAGACGACGAGGAGGAGCCATCTACGCAACTACAAGGAGCAAGCAAGAAGGAGAACCACAACAAGAAGAGAAGGAGTTTTAGAACTAGGTATAACCATTCTACATAGTAGCTAGAACTTGTAGTTAGTGTGTTAGTTTTTGTTTAGCAAAGATCCTTCATGGATGGTCCATGTTACCTTGTGAGAAAATTTTTATTTTTTACCTATTCCGCCTCCCCGAAAGAACCGGGGTGGGTAACGTGGACCTAACACTATGTACCAGACCTGATGTAGCACACTCACTAAGTGTAGTGAGTAGGTATCAAGGTGATCCTGGAGAGAGTCACTGGACAGCTGTGAAGAGCATTCTCAAGTACTTACGAAGGACTAAAGAAATGCTCTTGGTGTATGGTAACGGAGAACTCTAGGTGGAGTCCTTTACCGATTTGAGCTTCCAGAGTGATAAGAACGACTCTAATTCGCACTCGGGATTTGCCTTTACCCTTTACGAAGGGGCGGTATGCTGGAAGAGTTCCAAGCAGGAAACCGTGGCAAACTCGACGATGGAGGCTGAATACATCGCTGCCAGCGATGATGCCAAAGAGGCTGTCTGGATCAAGAAGTTCATTGCTGAACTTAGAGTGGTTCTTTCCATTGAGCATCCAATACCTTTGTATTGTGATAACAATGGAGCGGTGGCTTTGGCCAAGGAACCCATGTCCTATCAGGGATCCAGGCATATTCTGAGGTGGTATCACCTGATCCGGGAGAAAGTAGATTGCCGAGAGATCGAGGTCAGGAGGGTTGACACGAAGAAAAACACTGCGGATCCACTCACAAAGGCCATTCCCCAAATACAGTTTGAGAGACTCTTCAGGATGCTTGGTATGTGATACTACAGCAGCTGGCCCTAGTGCAAGTGGGAGATTGTTAGTTGTATGTATGCCCTAGAGGCCAGTATTGTACAGATGATATATATTATATTGGATGCTTGGACATATATAGAGAGGACTTTCTTGCTCGATATGATAGTATGCTATCTGGTTGCTCTTTATCTTAACATGTATACTTGTCTCTTGATACAGTTTTTTAGTTACGTGTTGGTAAAGCCCTTAGAATGTGTACTTGACTACCTGGACTATGATGCAGATCATACTAGTGGGGCCATGGTCGTCCATAAGTGCATCCTTTAATGTTCCTAGTCGTAGGTGTATCGAGACAGGGTATCGATATACCAGAGTAGACTAGCGTATACGCTTCTCGACCCATGAGATGGGCGATGGATGATCCCATATCCATTGGTGTTTGACATCAGATATGGTATACGGGTGCTCAGTGGAGACTGGGTACACTGGACAGACTCGCCGAGAACCCCCAGATGGTATTATACCTCACGTCAGATGGCAGTTCTCTGGTGACACTTGTATAGGTTAGTCTGTAGACCCGAGATCGTCATAAAGTCTTGTGTGATTCCCACTGTGCTTTGATTTCCACCTTACCACGTCCAAGAGGGCGTGCAAAATGGTGGTTTTTGGGTACAGTCCCGAGTCACATGGAGGCAATGAGCGATAGGAGGGGTTTTGTCTCTCCCGGTATTGGGGGTTGATGTTGCGCTGTGCTCGATTGGCCATAACAGGGAAGTCCCTAGCCAGGGCTGATTTAGAGATTTACTGGTAAGTGTTACCAGTAGTTTCTCGACCCGTTATGAGCCTCACATCGGCACGACTTATCGGTTACTAGGGTCTGACGTTTACCACCCCTAGACTTGATATGCGACATATCAGACGAGAAGACCGGACTGTACGGGAAGTTTTACCGACAGGCTTTTTGCAGGAGTTGGAGCGGGCTTGCTTACTGATCTTCTGATCGCTCAATACCCGGGTAGTCGTTACGTCCAGCTAGTACCGCTGACGGCTTGTGAGTGCTTGATGTGATCATCACCTACTGCCGGCGTATTGACGAGTCTTTAGAGTCCTACATAGAGGTTTTACTGGCTCAGGAAAAACGAAATAGGAGCATATATATGATATGTGAGGGACCGAGAATAATGCGGGTATGTGATACCGTATTCTATTCTCGTGACTTTTTGTATCGGTCGGTTATATGTGATATAGCCGGCTTATCGAATCAAGGGTTGATTCGATAAAACGATACATTGGATGTTAGTCGGTTATATGTGATATATCCGGATTCTTAAGTCAAATGTTGATTTAATAATTTAGTGTATAAATGTATATGTGATATACTAATTTACATTAACTAACATTAGTTCGCTTAAGCATTTGTTTTTCTCGCATGTGCACAACTTTAATATATATGTGATATATATTAAATTGTGTTTTTTCTTTTTGTATCATGGTTGTTGATACACCATTCATGGGTGTGTAAGACATACACCATTCTATTTATTATGGTGGGTTATAATTATTTAAGGTAATTACAAAATTAGTGGATATTTGGAAAGAGCATGAAGCTTGTAGAAGCTTGCTTTGCTTTGACAAAGTCCACTAACTTTGTCTTTACTTTAGATTTTTGTTAACCTAACCATTTGGATTAGCCATGGTTATGTCTCTACATGAGTTAGTATATGATACTCACTCACCCATGGTTAGCTCACTCACTTCATTATTATCCTCATCTCATTTTGTTCATCTTCTTCTTTGAGCTCAAAAACTTTCTAGGGTTTGATCCAAAGTGAGAAATATTGTGAGAAAAGAAATTCTAAAGTGAACCCACTTCCTATTTCTCTATCCTCTACTAGACTAGCACTTTAGTTTAGGGTGTTTGCTTCACTAATTCTCTAGTTAGTGAAGTAGAAGCTTGAGTTGGCATCCTCTCGACGTAGATCATCTTCGGCCTCGAAGACTTCAAGCAAGGACGCTCCTTTAGCCTCGTGAAGCCATGCAAGAGTCTGGGAGAACCACGATCGCAGCGAAGGGACTTCAACAAGGAGCTAATGAAGTGAAGGACCGATCTACAAAGGTTGTATTTTCTTCTTCACTTAGATAATAAATGGTTTACTATATGTTTTCGTATTGTATTCTAGCCAACGATTCATGTTTAGAGTTCCCTTTCACGGCAAAAATTTTAAAATGGCATGGACGATACCTCCCGAAACCTTGCTGCCGTAGAAAGTATCCCTACACTTTCCTCATCGAATAAGGTGCAGGATATTTCATAAGTACCGCTGTACAAAGCAAGAACAATAGAAGCAATCACAAACTAAACCGTGAGTTCGTAGCATCTGCCAGTTTTGCTAAAGAGGTCACTCCCGGTGAAGGGATCTCGACTATTTCCTCATCGAATAAGGTGCAGGATATTTCATAAATACCGCTATGCAAAACAAAACTGTAGCTACCCTTTTTATAAAGTTTTGATTCTATAACATGTTTTAGGTTTCTTTTCTTTTATTAATCTCATTAATAAATCCCATCAATTATGCTTCCTAAACATCACAGAAGAAACGAAAGCAGTAATATTTATATATCAACATATAGTAAAAAGCATTCGTCTCAGGCAGTAATATGATCTCATCACAGAACATTGCAGCAGAAGTCAACATATGAAATATTGGATATACTAGAAAATCCGTGTTTTATTTTGAGCCTGTATAAAACACGGATTCCACAGTTGCGATGAATATCCAAGCCCACATCCTTAGACCCCTATGAGAACGGCAAGTAACCCTGCCAATTCTAGGGTTAGGAGACCCGGTCTCGACTCCTCGAGATGGCCTCCCACTGGACCCTAGAACCCGGTTACTTGTGCTCTCTACCTTGGGTCTATCCTAATGCGGAAAAGTAAATAATATACAATGGTGACATCATCCTCAACCCGGAAGTGCCCCAATAAAAGAATATTACATACAAATGAATTTTACATGAATGAAAAAGAAAACCCTCATCTCACATAAAACCCCCGGCTATTCAATACACAACGATCCAATATAACATATCACAGTAACATATAAACATCACAGATAAATAGACAATGTTAAACTTTCCGATCGAAACAACGAACTCTTAAGATCTCCAGAAAACTCAACACTTGAGTAATATTAAATATTCCCAGAAGCATGTAGTAATACATACGGATGAACCCAAGAATTATTATCCCTGACACCCAAGTACGGCCGCAGAACCGCCGCCAAAAGCATGGTATGGCCGCGGTTCCGCGGCGACTTAAAGGCTACAGTGACTCGTATTTTACAGTAATCCATACAATTACCTGCTTGATTTTTTGAGTATTTTTAATGTGGAAAAAACCAATTTTTTAAAAAATTTCCATAGAGGGGGTCAAATACGACGTTTCGGGGTTCGATCGGACTTTTAACTTCGTCTATACGTCGCCTAATGCTCTAGCTAGGCTCTGATACCAATGTTGGGTTATAAGGCACTGTCACAAGGGTCTATAAGGCATCAACCATGCCGAATTTAAAATTTTCAAGTGCCGAACAACCTAAAGCGAGGATCTTTGCTAGATAATTAGGATAAACAAAGTATGTAAACAACTTTACATCTAAAGGAAAGGGATTACAACCTTTGTAGTCCGCTCCTTCGCTTCATAAGCTCTGAGTAGTAGTCCCTTCGCCGCGATCCATGAACTTCCGGACTCTAGAGAGGCTCCACAAGCCGAATGATCCATGCTTGCTTGAAGTCTTCCCTTTCGAAGATGATCTACCTTGAAGAATCAATAACTCAAGCTCTCACTTCTCTAATCAAGTATTAATGAAGTGAACACCCTAATCTAAGTGGCTAGAATAGATAAGGATGATGAAATAGGAATTTAGCTCTCTTTTTATTTCAATTTCTCACACTTATTCATCACTAACCCAAAAGCTAGAAAGCTTTTTAAGAGGAAGAGGAAGAAGAAGAAGAAATCTATTTGTGATGAATAATGAAATTATTATCATGGTTACAAATCCAACCTTGGGTTAAGTATGAAGGCTTAACCCTTGTAGAGAATTAACTAGGGTAAAGGTTTTGGGTTGGGTTAAGAAATATCTACTCAAAATATCAATCCAAAATATCTAAGCATAAAACAAAATAAAGCTTCTAGAAGCTTCATGAAAAAGCTAACCCAAATCAAACCCTAACTATATTTAATCTCCACAAATCATGTTTCATTTGTAATCATAACTTGTTACAATATTATATATCACATATATAATATATTTTTGTAACAAAAGAAAATAATACAATTAACATATATCGCATATATATCAATGTATTATCCGGTGAGAAAATGAATCAATTAAGTAAGCTTATATTATATAATGTAATGTAATATATCACATATATAATTATACATTAAATTATCGAATCAATACTTGATTCGACAATCCGGCTATATTGCATATAACCGACTAATATAACATGTACCGATTCATCGAATCAACACTTGATCCGATGACCTGGCTATATCACATATACCCGGCCGATATCATATATCGCGAGAATAGAATACGGTATCTCATATCGTATTATTGTCGGTCCCGCACATATCACATATGTGCTCCTACTCCGTTTTTCCTGAGTCAGGAAACCTCTGTGTAGGACTCTAAAGAATCGTCAATACGCCGGCAGTAGGTGATGATCATATCAAATACCCACAAGCTGCAAGCGGTCAGCTAAACGTAACAGCCACCCAGATATTGAGCGATCAAAAGATCAACAAGCAAGCATGTACATTCTCCTGTGAATCCAATCAGTAAACACTACCATACAGTCCGATCTCTTCGTCTGATATGTTGCATGTCTAGTCTAGGGGTGGTAAACGTCAGAACACAGTAACCGATAAGTCGTATCGATGAAAGGGTCATAACGGGTCGAGAAACTACTGATAACACTTACCAGTAAATCTTCATATCAGCCCTGGTCAGGGACTTCCAGTTATAGCCAATCGAACACAGCACAACATCAAGTCCCTATACCGGGAGAGACGAAACCCCTCATATCGCTCATTGTCTCCATGTGATTCGGGACTGTACCCAAAAGCCACCATTTTGCACGCCCTCTTGGACGTGGTAAGGTGAAAATCAAAGCACAGTGGGAATCACACAAGACTCTATGACGATCTCGGGTCTACAGACTAACCTGTACTAGTGTCACCGGAGAACTGCTATCTGACGATAGGTATATTACCATCTAGGAGTTATCAGCGAGTCCGTTCAGTGTACCCAGTCTCTACTGAGCACCCGTACACCATCTTTAATGTCCAACACCAATGGAAATGGGATCGTCCATCGCCCATCATATGGGTCAAGATGCGTATACGCTAGCCTACTCTGGAGTATCGATGCCCTGTCTCGATACACCCTCGACTAGGAACAGTTATAGGATGTACTCGTAGACTACCCTGGCCCCACTAGTATGATCTGTATCATAATCCTAGTAGTCGAGTACATATCCTAAGGGCTTTACCAACACGTGATCACAAGACAGTATTTGTTAACATGTTAAGATAAAGTGAAACCAGATAGCATACTATCATATCGAGAAAGAAAGTCCTCTCTATATATATCCAAGAATCCACTATAATATACATCATATTTACAACAATGGCCTATAGGGCATATATATAACTAACAATATCCTCATACTTTCATGCATATGCTTTTATGACATTTACATACATGATGTTGTTGTGTCATTGGTTGACACGTGGACGAGATCCACATGCATACAGGCATTGATTACATAGTTGGATGATATCCACATACTTATAGACTTCATGATATAGTTGACACTGATTTCATGATGATTACATTGATCACACCTCATGTTTATGATATGTTGCTACCTGAGGCACTGACACGAACACTTGGTATAGATGTTTACCCTTTCCACCTTATCATGCTTTAGACTTTATCATATTGAGGATATATATATTACTGATCGTTTGACCTAGAATTGAGTCATACATAGGATTTCTGCTCTGTGATGTTTTCTACTCACGAGTTGGCAACTCACCCCCGTTGTGCCACAGTTCTTGCAGGTTTTGCCGTACAGATTTTTCCTTGGAGGCTTTGTTGGCACATTACTTCATTCCGGGTGATTGCTTTGGTAGGTGGGTTCACTCGCATCGTGGCCACCATTGTACTTATTTATTTTCAGTTGTATCTAGTAAAATTCCATCAACCAGACTTGTATTATTTATAGACTTAGAAGACCAGTGTATATTCTTTCGATCTTAGAGTCGCGCGTTGTATTATTATGGGTTTTCATGTTGATTTGAGTTTCCTTTTCAGTTTTGATTCTCGCCCTTCGGCGTTGTATATTATATTGCTTGCGTGGTTGTGACCGTCAATTGAGGAAGAGCTAGCTCCCGCTTGGGGATGCCTTTTATCATTGTGCATATATTATTCATGTTGTACCCCCTTTGGGGCCAGTACTTACAAAGGAAACTCTGCCGAAATTTTCAGAAAAGACTTGGGATTTTAAAAATGCATACTTCGGCTTATGTTTTTAAAACCACTTATTTTAAAACTAGTTTTCTTCACTTCTTCCTTAAAATGGTTTAGATTTCTGGGATTTTTTTTGGCTTACTTGAATTAGATGGGGTCCTATAAACTTCATATGATTCAAGTGCCAGTCACGTGCCAATTCGGGTCGTCACACAAAGATAGCTAATGAGCTCCTGACATATGGCATCTAAAATGGTGTTCATCCCATCCCTCCCAGTCAGGACATTGGTTCAAGGGTACATCTCTCTACACCTCTGATATATGTCATTGTAATTCTTCAACGTATTCAGGGAGGTGGCGGGTCCCGACAACCAACAACTTTTTGGTACATTTCCAAACCCATGGATAAAACCCAATAGCATCTACCCCCAAATTCAGGCAAGACGACCTACGCGGTTTCGTCTCTGTTTTTGGCGGTAAACGGATTCGTTGGATATTCATATACATACATGCATATGACTCAGATGACTTGATACATATACTGATACTGGCATGACATCATTATTATACACATATGTATACATGATCACCCTGGATACTACATAGTATTACCTTTACGTTACAGTATGACCTAGGAATTGTTGTTCATTCGATTACTACCTGCTGATATTTTCTACTTACGAGTTGGCAACTCACCCCCGTTGTGCTACAGTTTTCTTGCAGGTTCGACTGCTCGGATCAGTAGTGGCTCGATGGCACACAGCTTTCTTCAGGGTGTTTTGCTTTGGTAGGTGGGATACACATTTAGATCGTGACCACCCTTGTACTTACTTATTTCTGTTGTATCTAGTTAAAGCTCCATCAACCTGAAACCATACTTTGTATATTTGGTAGACCTAGACACAGACTTGTATATTTCTTGAGGCTTAGAGCGAGATGGGTGTATTGTCTTTCTTTGAGCTGGATAGTGTCTTGGTTTTACTTATTATTTCTTTCTGTGCTTGACCTTCGCCGTTGGGCATCATATATATATGCTTTATTGCGTGGTTCTGATTCCGCCAATTGGCGAAAAGCTAGCTCCCGCTTGGGGATGCCTATATTATTGAATGTATATGGTTTTGGATCAAAAATACAAGGGAAGTGCTGCCCAAATTTCAAAGACGAAAATGTTTTCAAATATATTATGTAACTGTTGCATTTTCATATGAAATTACTTATACTTTTAAAGGAAGGATTGAATACATTATGCCGATGTTTCAAAACTGCACCACCACTATTTTCCGCAAAAAGGTTTAGATTTCCGGGCTTCGTCTTACTTGAATTACGGCAGGGTCCTATAGACTTCACGTAATTCTTGAGCCGGTCACGTGGCAATTCCGGGTCGTGAAACTATCGGTCCTCGAGGCGTATATGAGGTGGGCATCATGGCACAGCAAGACTTGTGTAAGTTAGGAATATGTATGCCCTAGAGGTCATTATTGTATGATATAGTGGATGCTTGGACATATATACTGTAGGGTTACTAGGCACTCTCACAAGGGTCTACAAGGCATCAACCATGCCCGATTTAAAATTTAGTCATGCCGAACAACCCTAACCAAGATCTTTAAACTAGAGATTAGGCGAAACAAAGCAAGTAAACAACTTTACTTCTAAGTGAAAAGGATTACAACCTTTGTAGTCCGGTCCTTCACTTCAAAAGCTCCGTGTTGAGGTCCCTTCGCTGCGATCATTGAGTATCCGAACTCTAGAGTGGCTCCACGAAGAGAATGATGCAAGCTTGCTTCCGATCTTCGATAACTAAGATGATCTACCTTGAAGTTTCTTTAACACAAGCTCTCACTCACTAATGAAGTGAACACCCTAATCTAAATGGCTAGGATAGATTAGGATGATGAAGTAGGAATTTAGATCTCATTTATTTTCTCAATCTCACTCATTTTCATCACCTCTCAAAAAGCTAGAAAGCTTTTCAAGCAAGAAGGAAGAAGAAGAAGACGCTAACTTTTTTGTGATGAATAATGAATAACTCAAGTGTGAGGTTAGAAATGCAACCATGGTATAAGTGAGAAGAACTAACCCTTGTAGAGATTTAACTAAGGTTAAAGGGTTGGGTTGGGTTAAACAAATATCTTTAGAAAATATCATAACAAATATCTTTGCTTAAAACAAAAGCAAAGCTTCTAGAAGCTACTAGAAAGAATTAACCCAAATCAAACCCTAACCATATTTAATCTCTACTAAACATGTTGCATTAATAACCCTAACATATTACAATATTATATATCACATATACAATATTTATTGTAACAAAATAAAATAATACAATTAACATATATCGCATATATATCAATGTATTACCCGAGTGAGAAAAAGAATCTTTTAGTGAGCTTATATTAGTTAATGTAATTTAATATATCAAATATATAATTATACATTAAATTATCGAATCAACGCTTGATCCGATAATCCGGCTATTTCATAAATAACCGACTAATATAATCTGTATCAGTTCATCGAATCAACACTTGATCCGATGACCCGGCTATATCGCATGTACCCGGTCGATATCTCATATCGCGAGAATCTAATATGGTATCACATACACGTATTATTCTCGGTCCCGCACATATCATATATGTGCTCCTACTCCGTTTTGCCTGAGTCAAGAAACCTCTGTGTAGGACTCTAAAGAATCGTCAATACGCCGACAGTAGGTGATGATCATATCAAACACCCACAAGCTGCAAGCGATCAGCTAAACGTAACAGCCACCCAGGTATTGAACGATCAGAAGATCAACAAGCAAGCCTGTACATTCTCCTGTGAATCCAGTCAGTAACACTCCCGTACAGTCCGGTCTCTTCGTCTGATATGTCGCATATCTCGCCTAGGGGTGGTAAACGTCAGACCCCAGTAGCTTGATAAGTCGTGTCGATATGAGGTCCATAACAGTTCGAGAAACTACTGATAACACTTACCAGTAAATCTCAGCAACCCTGGCCAGGGATTTCCAGTTATAGCCAATCGAACACAGCGCAACATCAACTCCCTATACCGGGAGAGACGAAACCCCTCCTATCGCTCATTGCCTCCATGTGATTCGGGACTGTACCCAAAAGCTACCTTTTTGCATGCCCTCTTGGACGTGGTATGATAGAAATCAAAGTACAGTGGGAATCACACAAGACTCTATGACGATCTCGAGTCTACAGACTAACCTGTACCAGTGTCACCAGAGAAATGCCATCTGACGTGAGGTATAATACCATCTGGGAGTTCTCGGCGAGTCCGTCTAGTGTACCCAGTCTCCACTGAGCACCCATATACCTTCTCTGATGTCAAACACCAATGGATATGGGATCATCCATTGTCCATCATATGGGTCAAGAAGCGTATACGCTAGTCTACTCTGGAGTATCGATGCCCTGTCTCGGTACTCCCATTACTATGAACATTTGAAGGATGTACTTGGCGACTACTCTGTCCCCACTAGTATGATCTGCATCATATTCCTGGTAGTCAAGTACTCATCCTAAGGACTTTATCAACATGTAACATAGAGACAATCAGAGTACATGTTAAGATAAAGAGTAACCAGATAGCATATTATCATGTCGATCAAGAAAGTCCTCCCTATATATGTCCAAGCATCCACTACAATATACAACGCATGTATAGTAATGGCCTCTAGGGCATACATATAACTAATGATCTCCCACTTGCACTAGGGCCATCTGTTGTAGTATCGCATACCCAACAATCAGCTGTGGTTGAAGTATCTCATACTCAACCATCCCATAAAAGTCTCTACTGGGAAATAGGCCTTTGTGAGTGGATCCGCGCTGTTGTTCTCTGTGTCTACTCTCCTAACCTCGATCTCCCTGGAGATCAACCATCTCCATGATCAGGTGATACTGCCTAAGAATTATATCTGGATTTCTGATGGGATGGGGGTTCCTTGGCATAAGCCACAACTCCATTGTCACACAATGGTGGGAACGAAGTTCATCTCATGAACTTATATATATATCCAAACTGCCTCTTTGGTAGCATCCTTGGTAACGATGTATCTTGCCTTTAATCGTCTAGTAAGTCACGGTATCTAGCTTGGAACTCTTCCAACATACCGTCCCTCTACTGAGGGTAAAGACAATGCCTGCGACTGACATTCAGTCGTCCTTATCACCCTGGAAATTTTCCAGTGATTCTCCACAGGATCGATTGATACCATCTCATTACAACTAGTGAGAATCCTAACATCCATTTAGATCTATCTCATAGATATAAAACCTAGGATTTAGGAGGTATCGCCTTGATCCTATATGGAGAATCCTTGTGATAAGCGGAGATTGACCGAGCGTAGCATAGGAAACTCCTTCCCTATCAAGAGTATGTCATCCATGTACTCTACGAGGATCTACACCATACTCCCTACTACCTTTTTGTATATACAAGGTTCATCTACCATTTTGATGAAGTCAAACTCTTTGACTACCACATCAAAACTGATGTTCCAACTCTGTGATGCCTGCTTTATCACATAAAATATCTTGCACACGTTCCGTTGCTCCCACTGTCTACGAAGCCCTTTGGCTGTGTACTTATAGACGCTCTCTTCCAAAACATCATTTAGAAAAGCAGTCATGACACCCAACCACCAGATATCGTAGTCATGGTATGTAGCAGTGGCAAGTGGGATCTGGATGGACTTAAGCATAGCTTTGAAAGTCTCAACTTTTCCATGTACACCAAGTAATCTTCTGAAGATATACTTGCTCCTGATGGGGATTTAACCCTTCAGATAAAGCAACCAAAGTCCATACTTTGTTGGTGTATAAGGATTCCATCTCAGATCGCTAAGCATCCAGCCATTCTTACAGAGTCCCACTCCTGATGGCCAGCTCGAAACTAGTTGGGTCATCATCTCATGATGCAATCCTCGCTCCCACTGTCATAGAGAAACCGAAGTATCTCTTTCCATGTACACCAAGTAATCTTCTCAAGATATACTTGCTCCTGATGGGGATTTAACCCTTCAGATAAAGCAACCAAAGTCCATACTTTGTTGGTGTATAAGGATTCCATCTCAGATCGCTAAGCATCCAGCCATTCTTACAGAGTCCCACTCCTGATGGCCAGCTCGAAACTAGTTGGGTCATCATCTCATGATGCAATCCTCGCTCCCACTGTCATAGAGAAACCGAAGTATCTCTCAGGTGGTTAAGGAACCCTACTAGATCGGCGGAGAGGCTGGGGTTCGTTAGACACTATTGAATCCTTCGGTTCTACCAAATCATCAGTTGCAGTTTGTATAGCTGGAACTGTTTCCAGTTCTACTTCATATCCACTAATTTCTTCACAAGAAATTCCCTTTCACAAAGGTGGCATGTTGAGAAACAAAACATCTTTTGTTCCTCATTTAGGTAGAAGATATTCCCTTGCGAATGCTTGGGATATCCAACAAACTTCTACAGAACTGACTTTGCCTCGAGCTTGTCTGGATTATGCTTTTAGACATAGGCTGGAAAACCCCAAATCTTAACATATTTAAGATATGGGCTCTTCCCATTCCATATCACATATGAAGTGGTAGGCAACTGATTTGATTGGAACCCTATTCAATAGGTATGTAGCTTCTGAACTGCATAACTCCCAAAAGGAAATAGGAAACTCAGTAGTACTCATCATAGAGTGCACCATATCACATAGGGTGTGATTGCTCCGCCCCGATACACCGAGGTGTTGTGGTGTATACGGAGGAGTAATGCTGAGAGAGAATCTCATTCTCCTTTAGAATAGTCCGGGAATCCCGTGCTCAAGTATTCTCCTCTTTGATCTCATCAAAGGACATAATACTTTTACCCATTTTTGGTTCTCTACTTCTAACTCATATTCATTGAATTTCTCAAAAGGTTCAGACTTGTGTTTCAACAGGAACACATGTGCGAATCTTGAAAGACCATCGGTGAATATAATGAAGTATAAAGAACCGGTCTTGGCATGTATAGACATCGGACCTTACATACATCATCGTGTATCAATCCCAAGAGTTTCACTAACTCTTTCTCTGTTTCCAATAAACAGAGCTGTGGTCATCTTATCTTTGTGACATGACCGGCAAGTTTCACGAGATGTAAATTCAAACTAATTTAAATATGCATCTAAATGTAACTTCAGCTAGTCGGGTCACATTGATATGACCTAGTCTATAATACCTCAAGAAGAATCCGTTCATTTCTGAACTCTTCCTCTTGTGTGTTTCTGTACGTTAAGAACTGTAGTTTGATTTAGAACGTCTATGCTTTTAGATAACGTGCCTGAACCAATCAACTCTTGATATAGGAAATGTTCAAAACATTATCCAACAATACAAAATTATATCCTTCTTTACTAATAAAGAGACTGATATCATGTTGTCTATCAGGTTCGGTATCTAATAACATTTGTTCAGAATCAATGTATTTGTTAATACAGGGTGATAACTACCAACAGACTTGGCTGCAACACTTGCACCGTTTCTATCTCATGAAACTTATCACCCGTTCTCAGTTCTCTACCTATCTGTAGCCCATGTAACAGATTACATATGTGGGATCCTGATCTGGTATCTCATACCCAGGACGTAAAGCATACTGAGAAACAGTTCTCTATAATGAACACACCCGAAGAAGATGCATCGGCAGGCACTTTTTTCGTATGGGTGGCACGGGAATTCTGGTAATCTCCTATTTCCTGCTCTGTCTTATAACAATTATAAGTTGGAGCGGGACCAACGTTCTCTAGCGCAGTATAACAAGCGGGTTCGGTCAATACATCCGTATTATTATCTTGATTAAGGCGTGACATAGTCGTAACCAGGAGAGAGAGAGAAGAAAACACTCAGCGTGCGCTTTTTACAAGATTAGATTGGTTATCAATTTATCTAATCAGGATGTCTCCCACTGTTTTAGTCAAATCTTCCTTCAAACCCTAAAAGGAAAGACTAGCCGGGATTAATTACACCCTACAAGTTTGCCAATCTTTCAGCCAGGCCAGTGCCGGTACTTTGAGGGAGGTTCCCCGTGCTTTCGCACTGACCTAATTAAAATAAACCTCATTTTCCCAGGGGCGTAACCCCATTAACACCTTTCTAGACACCTACTTGATCGGCTAATTGTAATGTGTAAAACTCTCCCAGGAGTAACTCTTACTCGCAGCGGGTATCGGGATCCAACTATCTCATAGAAGGTATGCAATCTCATTGCAAATTTCAACACTTGAAATTCCCAATAATATTTTGTCCCAAGCGATCTATGACCTTGACGAAGTCAACAAACCATAGACCGCAAGTAAAGTTCAACCCGTCATTTCCCGATTGAATTAAACCCAACCGCACGACCCTTGACTAAGTCAACAAGACCGTACGACTACCCTAATCCAATCGTATCATATGCTTTGCAGATAAGCACTAATCAGCTACCGCACACTACGCCTTGACTAAGTCAACAAACGCAGCACGAATACTAAAGACTACTTATCTGAAATGACAGAGGGCTACGACAGGTTCTTAAGAAAACCCTTTGCGTAATGAACTTTATATCATTGTAGAATCGAGTGATTTTGAATGGAATGTTTTTGAGGCCTTTGCTAGTTTTGCTAAAAAGGTCACTCCCGGTGAAGGGATCGTCGGCTCTTTCCTCGTCGAATAAGGTGCAGGATATTTCACAAATATCACTATGCAAAGCAAAAACTGTAGAAACAATCAAAAGACAAACCGATTTTGTAGCATCTGCTAGTTTCGCTAAAGAGGTCACTCCCGGTGAAGGGATCTCGGCTCTTTCCTTATCGAATAAGGTGCTGGATATTCTACAAGGAATACCGCTATGCAAAGCAAGAACTAGAGCTACCAGTTTTTAAACAAGTTTCTACAACATCTTTAGGTTTCTTTTATTTCATTAATCTCATTAATAAAGTCCCATTTTATTTTGCTTCACAAGCATCACATTTGAAACGAAATCTGCAATATAACATATATCTCATATATATAATATAAACATTCGTCTCAGGCAGTAATATGATCTCATCACAGAACATTGCAGCAGAAGAACATATATGAAATATTGGATATATTAGGACGTCCGTGTTTTAATACGAGCCTGTATAAAACACGGATTCCACGGTCGCGATGAATAGCCAAACCCACATCCCTAGACCCCTACGAGAGCGGCAAGTAACCCTGCCAGTTCTAAAGTTAGGAAACTCGGTCTCGACTCCTCGAGATGGTCTCCTACTGGACCCTAAAACCCGGTTACTTGTGCTCCCCGCCTTGGGTCTACCTAATGGGGAAAAATAAATAATATACAATGGTGACATCATCCTCAGCCCGGAAGTGCCCCAATTAAAGAATATTACATACAAATGAATTTTACATGAATGAAAATGAAAAACTCTCATCTCACATAAAAACCACGGCTATTCTAAACATGACGATCCAATATAACATATCACAGCAACACATAATATCACATATCATCAACGTAAGTAAATATGCGTATCCCAATTGTTGTTGGTGTATGCAACGAAACCGGCGATACACCACATATTACACTTACGGTCGCAAAAAAGAAAGTGTAAAACTACAACAGTTGGAATCCGCAACCTCCTTAGACATCGTATGCCTAACCAAATGAATTCCTTAGACATCGCATGCCTAACCAAATGAATTCCTTAGACATCGCATGCCTAACAATTATAAACCCTGCATTTTAGTCTCATTATCGAAAACTCTTTTCAATATCAAGTCGGGCAATTCAACAAGATCCCCGACATCCTGATCGAATGCTCGTCGCAAACTTTAGTAGACGGCCGCACCCCCGGATGCCGTCGACGAAGTGCACTAAGGCGGAACACCACTGCCGCAAGCACCCGAACGGATGCTTTTGGCGACGGGGTTCTCCTACAGTCACTTGATCGGGGCTATAGGCCGTGGCTATCTATTAAGGTTACCCGGCGAGTATCCGCGTACGCTACGTGATTGCGACGGACTTTTGATCACATCAAAATCCCGTGGCAACCGATCAATTGAGACTAAACTGCTAGATTTATAACATTCAAATTAGTTATCTCATAACTATTTGTGGATTCCAAATATTGTATCACATTCCAGATAAATAGACAAAGTTAAACATTCCGATCGAATAAACAAACACCCAAGATTTCCCAAATAGTTCTCAACACTTGGAATTAGTTTAAAAGCATCCATCACATGCCACAGTACCAATGGTCCAGCCGTAGAAGGGCCAAACCAACGCCTCACATGTGGCAACGCCGTACTGCCCCAAACCGTAAGGTTTAGAGGCGGTTCAGACGGTCACATAATCGAGTTAAGGTTTGTGTTCTTCTAGTGGGTCCACCGCGTTACTTGCACGACTTAGAACGTTCTTAAACTATGGAAAAATCCAACGCTTGAAAATTTTCCGGCAGGGGAAAAAGTGAGTTATTGATATCTGTTCGAACTTTTTAACACGTTTTAAAATTACCCGGAAAAACTTAAACGAAATCAAATTATCCGATCGAATCAACGAATACAAAGGATCTCCAGAGAACTCAACATTTGAGTACAATTAAAAATTCCCAGAAGCATCAGGAAACACATACGGATTTTACTGTGCAAATGCCAAAACCTAATTCTACTGTTCCGCCGCGGAACCGCCACGCAAGGCGTGTTCTTGCCGCGGTTCCGCGGCGCTTTAAGTGAATTGATGGCTCGTTTTTCACAGTATTCCTTATAATTCCCTGCTTAATTTTCTGAGTATTTTTAATACAGAAAAAATCACATTTTTAGAAAATTTCCAGAGAGGGGTAAAAACCAGGGTTTCGGGGTTCGATCGGACTTTAAACTTCGTCTAGACTTCGCCTAAAGCTCTAGCTTAGCTCTGATACCACTGTAGGGTTACTATGCACTCTCACAAGAGTCTACAAGGCATCAACCATGCCCGATTTAAAATTTAGACGTGCCAAATAACCCTAACCAAGATCTTTAAACTAGAGATTAGGCGAAACAAAGCAAGTAAACAACTTTACTTCTAAGTGAAAAGGATTACAACCTTTGTAGTCCGGTCATTCACTTCAAAAGCTTCGTGTTGAGGTCCCTTCACTGCGATCATCGAGTATCCGAACTCTAGAGTGGCTCCACAAAGAGAATGATGCAAGCTTGCTTCCGATCTTCGATAACTAAGATGATCTACCTTGAAGTTTCTTTAACAAAAGCTCTCACTCACTAATGAAGTGAACACCCTAATCTAAATGGCTAGGATAGATTAGGATGATGAAGTAGGAATTTAGCTCTCATTTATTTTCTCAATCTCACTCATTTTCATCACCTCTCAAAAAGCTAGAAAGCTTTTCAAGCAAGAAGGAAGAAGAAGAAGAAGCTAACTTTTTGTGATGAATAATGAATAACTCAAGTGTGAGGTTAGAAATGCAACCATGGTATAAGTGAGAAGAACTAACCCTTATAGAGATTTAACTAAGGTTAAAGGCTTGGGTTGGGTTAAACAAATATCTTTAGAAAATATCATAACAAATATCTTTGCTTAAAACAGAAGCAAAGCTTCTAGAAGCTACTAGAAAGAATTAACCCAAATCAAACCCTAACCATGTTTAATCTCCACTAAACATGATGCATTCATAACCCTAACATGTTACAATATTATGTATCACATATACAATATTTATTGTAACAAATAAAATAATACAATTAACATATATCGCATATATATCAATGTATTACCCGAGTGAGAAAAAGAATCTTTTAGTGAGCTTATATCAATGAATTCTTGTAAGGTTTACAATATTTAGATTTAAACTCGAGAAAAGATTCAACGCTTGAAAATTTTTCGTGTCGGGAAAAATTGAGTTAATCCGTTCGAACATTTTAACAATTTCTAAATATCCGGAAATATAAACGACTTTAAATTTTTCCGATCGAATCTACGATTACAAAATAAACCCCGGAATACTCAACTCTTGAGTAAAAATAAAAATACCGGAAACCTTACAAGAATTCAACAAGAATTACTGTGAAATCAAAAGTGTCACATCAAACAGTACTGCCGCGGAACCGCGGCCCAAGCAGGGTACGGCCGCGATTCCGCGGTCGTCTGTACGGATCAAGTCTTCGTATTTCACAGTTATTCTGGTGTATTTTTCAGGTATTTTTAATTCAGAAAAAATCGCATTTTTGAAAAATATCCGGAGAGGGGGTTAACTTTGTCGGTTCGGGTTCGATCGGAGTTTTAACTTCGTAAACACGTCGCCTAATGCTCTAGCTAGGCTCTGATACCACTGTAGGGTTCCTAGGCACTCTTGTGAAGGTTCATAAAGCATCAAACATGCCCAAATAAAATTTTAAATGTGCCGAACAACCCAAAGACGGGATCTTTGCTAGATTATTAAGGCTAAGCATGCATGATAACATCTTTAAAGCTAAGTGTGAGGGATTACAACCTTTGTAGTCCGCTCCTTCGCTTCACAAGCTCCGAGTAGAAGTCCCTTCGCCGCGATCCACGATCTCCCGGACTCAAGAGAAGCTCCACGACTCGAACGATCCATGCTAGCTTGAAGTGTTCCGCTTCTCCGATGATCTACGTCGAAGTTGCTATAACCCAAGCTTTCTCACTCTAAAGAGATGAACACCCTAATCTAATGGGCTAGATTAGATGAGGATGATAGAGTAGTATTTATACTTTCTTTTTAATTCATTTTCTCAAAAGAAATCATCACTAAAGAATTAACTAGTAAGCTTTCTCAAAGCTAAGAGAGAAGAAGATGATGAATGAAAACGATAATCCTTTTGTGATGAATAGTAGTAAAGAACATATGATTGATTATTGAACCATGGTTAAGGATGAGAGGCTTAACCTTTGTAGAGAATAAACTAGAGCTAGGGTTTGGTTAGGTTAGATAATGAGTCATAAGATAATATCTTATACTTGACAAAAGAGAATCTTTCTAGAAAGTGCAAGAAAGAGCTAACCCTAATCAAACCCTAATCCCTTTTTATCATCCTTAAACATGTTTCATAATAAATCATATCATGTCACAACAATATATATCACATATATATTATATATTTGCAACAAAAGAAAATAATACAATTAACATATATCGCATATATATCAATGTATTAATCCGGTGAGAAAATGAAATAATAAAGTGAGCCAATATTAGATAATGTAATACAATATATCATATATATCATTATACATTAAATCATCGAATCAACACTTGATCCGACGATCCGGCTATATCGTATATAACCGACTAATATATCATGTACTGATTCATCGAATCAACACTTGATTCGATGTCCCGGTTCATATCTAAATATCGCGAGAATATAATACGGTATCTCATATCGCATTATCCTCGGTCCTGCACATATCACATATGTGCCTCTACTCCATTTTGCCTGAGCCAAGAAACCTCTGTGTAGGACTCTAAAGAATCGTCAATACGCCGGTAGCAGGTGATGATCATATCAAACACCCACAAGCTGCAAGCGGTCAGCTAAACGTAACAGCTACCCAGGTATTGAGCGATCAGAAGATCAACAAGCTAGCCCGTCCGTTCTCCTATGAATCCAATCAGTAACACTCCCGTACAGTCCGGTCTGTTCGTCTGATATGTCGCATATCAAGTCTATGGGTGGTATACGTCAGACCCCAGTAACCGATAAGTCGTGTCGATGTGAGGCTCATAACAGGTCGAGAAACTACTGGTAACACTTACCAGTATATCTCTATATCAGCCCTGGCCAGGGACTTCTAGTTATAGCCAAACGAACACAGCACAACATCAACTCCCTATACCGGGAGAGACGAATCCCCTCCTATCGCTCATTGCCTCCATATGATTCGGGACTGTACCCAAAAGCCACCGTTTTGCACGCCCTCTTGGACGTGGTAAGGTGGAAATCAAAGCACAGTAGGAATCACACAAGACTCTATGACGATCTCGGGTCTACAGACTACCCTGTACCAGTGTCACCGGAGAACTGCCATCTGACGTGTGGTATATCACCATCTGGGAGTTCTCGGTGAGTCCGTCCAGTGTACCCAGTCTCCACTGAGCACCCGTACACCATCCTTGATTTCAAACACCGATGGATATGGGATCATCCATCGCCCATCATATAGGTCAAGATGTGTATACGCTAGTCTACTCTGGTGTATCGATGCCCTGTCTCGATAGACCCTCGACTAGGAACAGTTATAGGATGTACTCATCGACTACTATGGCCCCACTAGTATGATCTCATCATAGTCCCAGTAGTCGAGTACAGATCCTAAGGGCTTTATCAACATATGAGAGTAAGACGGTAAACCAATAGAAGTCAACATGTTAAGATAAAGTGAAACCAAATAGCATACTATCATGACGAGCAAGAAAGTCCTCTCTGTATATATCCAAGTATCCATTATAATATACATCAAATGTACAACAATGGCCTCTAGGGCATATACATAACTAACAATCTCCCACTTGCACTAAGGCCAGCTGCTGTAGTATCTCATACCTAGCATCCCGAATAATCTCTCAAACTGTATCTGGGGAATGGCCTTCTTGAGTGGATCCGCAGTGTTATCCTTCGTATCTACTCTCCTGACCTCGATCTCCCGGCGATCAACTATCTCCCTGATCAGGTGATACCGCCTCAGAATATGTCTGGACTTCTGATGGGACCTGGGTTCCTTGGCCAAAGCCACAGCTCCATTGTTATCGCAATACATAGGTATTGGATGTTCAATGGATGGAACCACACCAAGTTCAGTGATGAACTTCTTCATCCAGACAGCCTCTTTGGCAGCCTCGTTGGCAGCGATGTATTCAGCCTCCATCGTCGAGTCTGCAACGGTATCCTGTTTGGAACTCTTCCAACATACCGCCCCTCCTTTGAGGGTAAAGACAAATCCCGAGTGTGACTTAGAGTCGTCCTTATCACTTTGGAAGCTGGAATCGGTAAAGGACTCCACCCGGAGTTCTCCGTTACCATACACCAAGAACATGTCTCTAGTCCTTCGTAAGTACTTGAGAATGTTCTTCACAGCTGTCCAGTGACTCTCTCCAGGATCTGCTTGATACCGACTCACTACACTTAGTAAGTATGCTACATCGGGTCTGGTACATAGCATCGCATACATGATAGAGCCTACTGCCGAAGCATAGGGTATCCCTTGCATGCGAGCTCTCTCCAAATCAGTCTTGGGAGACATCTCTTTGGAGAGAGTGAGTCCAGAGATCATGGGTTGGTTCCCACGCTTGGATTCTTCCATACTAAACCTCTTTAGTATGGTGTCAATGTACCTGGATTGGGACAATCCCAATATCCTTTTGGATCTATCTCTATAGATCCTAATCCACAATATACAGGAGGCATCACCTAGATCTTTCATAGAGAATCTTTGTGATAAGAAGAGCTTGACTGATTGCAGCATAGGAATATCATTTCCTATCAAGAGTATGTCATCCACGTACAATACGAGGAAGACAACCTTACTCTCTGCTACCTTCTTATAGATACAAGGTTCATCTATGTTTTTGATGAAGTCAAACTCTTTGACTACTACATCAAAACAGATGTTCCAGCTCCGCGATGCTTGCTTTAACCCATAAATGGATTTAAGCAGTTTGCACACCTTTCCGTTGCTCCCACTATCTATGAAGCCCTATGGCTGAGTCATGTACACACACTCTTCTAAATCACCATTTAGAAAGGCGGTCTTAACATCCATTTGCCAGATTTCGTAGTCATGGTATGCAGCAATGGCAAATAAGATTCGGATGGACTTAAGCATAGCCACTGGAGAAAAGGTTTCGTCATAATCCACACCTGGTCGTTGAAGAAAACCCTTTGTTACAAGTCTAGCTTTGAAAGTCTCAACTTTTCCATCTACACCAAATTTCCTTTTAAAAATCCACTTGCTCCCAATGGGTTTTACCCTTCAGGAGCATTTTCCAAAATCCATACTTTATTGGTGTACATGGATTCCATCTCAGATCGCATTGCATCCAGCCATTTCACAGAGTCACCACTCGTGATGGCCTGCTCGAAACTAGTCGGGTCATCATCTTCCATGATGCAATCCTCGCTTCCACCATCAATGAGAAAATCGTAGTATCTCTCAGGTGGACGAGAAACCCTACTAAATCGGTGGAGAGGCTGGGGTTCGTCGGGTAATACCGAATCCTCTGGTTCCACTAAATCTTCAGCTATAGTTTGTGTTGCTGGAACTTCTTCCAGTTCTACCTCAGAGCCACTAATCTCTTTTTCAAGAAATTCCTTTTCTAAAAAGGTGGCATGTTGAGCAATAAACACCTTTTTCTGTTCACTGTGGTAGAAAAAATATCCATTTGAATGTTTAGGATGTCCCAAAAACTTACATAGAACTGATCGTGCCTCGAGTTTGTCTGGATTTTGCCTTTTGACATAGGCCAGACAACCCCATATCTTAACTCGTTTAAGACATGGTCTCTTCCCACTCCATATCTAATATGGTGTGGTAGGTACAGATTTAGTTGGAACTTGATTCAATAGGTATGCTGCTGTCTCAAGCGCATACCCCCAGAAGGAAATAGGTAACTCAGCTGTACTCATCATAGAGCGCACCATATCTAATAGGGTGCGATTCCTCCGCTCCGATACACCGTTGTGCTGTGGTGTATAAGGAGGAGTAAGCTGAGAGAGAATCCCATTCTCTTTTAGATAATCTAGGAACTCATTGCTTAAGTATTCTCCTCCTCGATCAGATTGAAGGATCTTAATACTTTTGTCCGTTTGTTTTTCTACTTCGTGCTTATATTATCTGAATTTCTCAAAAGCTTCAGACTTGTGTTTCATCAGGAACACATGTCCGAATCTGGAGAGATCGTCACTGAATGTAATGAAGTAGGAAGAACCGTTCCTGGCATGCGTAGACATGGGACCGCATACATAACTATGTACCAGTCCTAAGAGTTCAGTAACTCTTTCTCCGTGTCCACTAAACGGAGCTTTGGTCATTTTTCCTTTGAGACATGAATGGCAAGTATCATAAGATGATAATTCGAACGGATTCAAATAACCATCCTTATGTAACTTAGCCAGTCGTGTCGCATTGATATGACCAAGTCTACAATGCCACAAGAAGGATTCGTTCATTTCTGAACTTTTCCTCTTGTGTGTGTTTTGTACATTGAGGACTGTATTCTGATTTAGAATGAATATGCCATTATGTAACGAGCCTGATGCAATCAACTTTTGATCTAGGAATATGTTCATAACATTATCCTTTACTACAAACTTATATCCTTCTTTACTTAATAAAGAGACTGATATAATGTTGCACGTCATGTTCGGTATATAATAGCACTCATTTAGAATCAGTGTATTACGACTTGGCAATACAAGGTGATATTCGCCAACTGCTTTTGCTGCAATGCTCGCACCGTTCCCTACTTGAACGGAATGATCACCTTTTCCCGGTTCTCTACCTTTACGTAGCCTATGTAACAATTTACATATGTGGGATCCTGATCCGGTATCTAATACCCAGGACGTAGGGTGAACTGAGAAACAGTTCTCAATAACTAACACACCTGAAGAAGATGCATCAACATGCATGTTCTTTTGGGCGGTGTGAGAATCCAGATATTCTCCTGTTTCCTGTTCAGTCTTATAACTCTTATAAGAAAGAATGGGTCCAACGTTCCCCTGCTCGGTATAATAAGCGGGTTCAGTCAATACATCCATATTATTATCTTGATTATGGCCTGACATGGTCGCTACCTGGAGAGAGAGAGAGAAGAAAACACTTTAGCGTATGCTCTTGCAAGATTAGATTGGTTATTATCTTATCTAATCAGGATGTCTCCCACTGTTTTTATCAAATCTTCCTTCAAACCCTAAAAGGTAAGATTAGCCGGGATTAATTACACCCTACAATTTCGTCAATTTTTCAGCCAGATCAGTGTCAGTACTTGAGGGAGGTTCCCCGTGCTTTCGCACGGACCTAATTAAAGTAAACCTCATTTTCCCAGAGGCATAACACCGTTAACACTTTTCTAGACACCTACTTGATCGACTAATTGTCCTGTGTAAAACTCTCCCAGGAGTAACACTTACTCGCAGTGGGTATCGGGATCCAACTATCTCATAGGAGGTATGCAATCTCATTGCAAATTTCAACACTTGAAATTCCCGATAATATTTTGCCCCTAGTGTGCTATGACCTTGACAGAGGTCAACAAACCATAGTGCACTAGTCAAGTTCTGTAGGGTTCCTGGGCACGCGCACAAGGGTCTACGAGGCATCAACCATGCCCGATTTAAAAATTAGCCGTGCCGAACAACCCGAAGCAGGATCTTTAAACTAGGGTTTAGGCGAAAACAAACATGCTAAACACTTTAACACTAAGTGAGAGGGATTACAACCTTTGTAGATCCGGTCCTTCACTTCATATGCTCCGTGTTGAGGTCCCTTCGCTGCGATCATCGTGCTCCAGACTCTCGAGAGGTTCCACGAAGAGAAAGATGCAGTCTTGCTTCCGATCTTCGATACAAAGATGATCTACCTTGAAGTTTCGTTAACACAAGCTTACACTCACTAAAATTGAGTGAACACTCTCATCTAGGGCAAGGGAAGATGAGGATGATGAAGTAGGATTTTTGCTCTCTTTATTTATCTTTTTCTCACATTTATTCATCACTTGGAAAAAAGCTAGTAAGCTTTTTTCATGAAGAAAAAAGAAGGAAGAAGATGAAGAATAATAGAATTATCATTTGTGATGAATAATAAAAAGTTATCATAATCATCTATGCAACCATGGTTGTAGTAACCTATGTAGAGAGTTTACTAGGGTTAGGGTTTGGGTTGGGTTAAAGGGTGAGTCACAAAGAAATATCTATCATAATATCTTAGCAAAACAAAAGAAAACCTTCTAAAATCATCTAGAAAGTATTAACCCAAATCAAACCCTAATCTTGTTTAAACTCCACTAAACATGTTGCATTAATAATTATAACATGTTACAATATTATATATCACATATACAATATTTATCGTAACAAAATAAAATAATACATTTAACATATATCGCATATATATCAATGTATTACCCGAGTGAGAAAAAGAATCTTTTAGTGAGCTAATATTAGTTAATGTCATTTAATATATCATATATATTATTATACATTAAATTATCGAATCAACACCTGATCCGACAATCAGTCTATATCGCATATAACCGACTAATATTTATCCGTACCGATTCATCGAATCAACACTTGATCCGATGACCCGACTGATATCAAATATCGTGAGAATAGAATACGGTATCTTATATCGTATTATTCTCGGTCCCTCACATATCACATATGTGCCCCTACTCCGTTTTGCCTGAGCCGAGAAACCTCTGTGTAGGACTCTAAAGAATCGTCAATACGCCGGCAGTAGGTGATGATCATATCAAACACCCACAAGCTGCAAGCGGTCAGCTAAACGTAACAGCTACCCAGGTATTGAGCGCTCAGAAGATCAACAAGCAAGCCTGTACATTCTCCCGTGAATCCAAAAAGTAACACTCCCGTACAGTCCGGTCTCGTCGTCTGATATGCCGCATATCTCGCCTAGGGTGGTAAACGTCAGACCCCAGTAGCTCGATAAGTCGTGTCGATATGAGGTCTATAACAGTTCGAGAAACTACTGATAACACTTACCAGTAAATCTCAACAACCCTGGCCAGGGATTTCCGGTTATAGCCAATCGAACACAGCACAACATCAACTCCCTATACCGGGAGAGACGAATCCCCTCCTATCGCTCATTGCCTCCATGTGATTCGGGACTGTACCCAAAAGCCACCTTTTTGCACGCCCTCTTGGACGTGGTATGATTGAAATCAAAGCACAGTGGGAATCGCACAAGACTCTATGACGATCTCGGGTCAACAGACTACTCTGTACCAGTGTCACCGGAGAACTGCCATCTGACGTGAGGTATAAAACCATCTAGGAGTTCTCAACGAGTCCGTCCAGTGTACCCAGTCTCCACTGAGCACCCGTACACCATCCTTGATGTCAAACACCGATGGATATGGGATCATCCATCGCCCATCATATAGGTCAAGATGCGTATATGCTAGTTTACTCTGGTGTATCGATGCCTTGTCTCAATACACCCTCGACTAGGAACAGTTATAGGATGTACTCGTCGACTACCGTAGCCCCACTAGTATGATCTCTTCATAGTCCCAGTAGTCGAGTACATATCCTAAGGGCTTTATCAACATGTAACATAGAGACAATCAGAGTACATGTTAAGATAAAGTACAACCAGATAGCATACTATCATGTCGAGCAAGAAAGTCATCCCTATATATGTCCAAGCATCCATTACAATATACATCGTATGTAAAGTAATGGCCTCTAAGGCATACATATAACTAACAATCTCCCACTTGCACTAGGGCCATCTGTTGTGGTATCACATACCAAACAATTAGCTGTGGTTGAAGTATCTCATACTCAACCATCCCATAAAAAGTCTCTACTGGGAAAAAAAGGCCTTTGTGAGTGGATCCGCGCTGTTGTCCTCTGTGTCTACTCTCCTAAGCTAGATCTCCCTGGAGATCAACCATCTCCATGATCAGGTGATACTGCCTAAGAATTATATCTAGATTTCTGATGGGACGATAGTTCCTTGGCAAAAGCCATAACTCCATTGTCACACAATGGTAGGAACGAAGTTCATCTCATGAACTTATATATATCCAGACTGCCTCTTTGGTAGCATCGTTGGTAATGATGTATCTTGCCTTTAATCGTCTAGTATGTCACGGTATCTAGCTTGGAACTCTTCCAACATACCGTCCCTCCACTGAGGGTAAAGACAATGCCTGCGACTGACATTCAGTCGTCCTTATCACCCTGGAACCTTTCCAGTGATTCTCCCCAGGATTGATTGATACCATCTCACTACAACTAGTGAGTATCCTAACATCCAATTAGATCTATCTCATAGATCCAAAACCCAGGATTTAGGAGGTATCATTTTGATCCTATATGGAGAATCCTTGTGATAAGCGGAGATTGACTGAGTGTAGCATAGGAAACTCCTTCCCTATCAAAAGTATGTCACCCACGTACTCTACGAGGATCACCACCATACTCTCTACTACCTTTTTGTATATACAAGGTTCATCTACCATTTTGATGAAGTCAAACTCTTTGACTACCACATCAAAACAGATGTTCCAACTCCGCGATGTCTGCTTTATCATATAAAACATCTTGCACACGTTTCTGCTGCTCCCACTGTCTACGAAGCCCTCTGGCTGTGTACTTATAGACGCTCTCTTCTAAAACATCATTTAGAAAAGCAGTCATGACACCCAACCGCCAGATATCATAGTCATAGGTTTTATGAATTATCCTAGCAAGGCTTATAAGATAAGGCTAAGTGAAAGCAAACACGGGTTGCTGTGGCAAGTAGGATCTGGATGGACTTAAGCATAGCTTTGAAAGTCTTAACTTTTCCATGTACACCAAGTAATCTTCTCAAGATATGCTTGCTCCTGATGGGGATTTAACCCTTCAGACAAAGCAACCAAAGTCCATACTTTGTTGGTGTATAAGAATTCCATCTCAGATCGATAAGCATCCAGCCATTCTTACAGAGTCCCACTCCTGATGGCCAACTCGAAATAAGTTGGGTCATCATCTCATGATGCAATCCTCGCTCCCACTGTCATAGAGAAACCGAACTATCTCTCAGGTGGGTGAGGAACCCTACTAGATCGGCGGAGAGGCTGAGGTTCGTTGGTTACTATTGAATCCTTTGGTTCTACCAAATCATCTGCTGCAGTTTGTATAGCTGGAACATTTCCAGTTCTACATAACAGACCTTGCCTCGAGCTTGTCCGGATTTTTCTTTTAGACATAGTCCGGACAACCCCAAATCTTAACAAACTTAAGATATGGGATCTTCCCTTTCCATATCACATATGAAGTGGTAGGCAACTGATTTGATTTGAACCCTATTCGATAGGTATGCAGCTTCTCAAGCGCATAACACCCAAAAGGAAATAGGAAACTCAGTAGTACTCATCATAGAGCACACCATATCATATAGGGTGCTATTGCTCCGCCCCGATACACCGACGTGCTGTGGTGTATACGGAGGAGTAATGTTGAGAGAGAATTTCATTCTCCTTTAGAATAGTCCAGGAATTTCGTGCTCAAGTATTCTCCTCCTAGATCTCATCAAAGGACATAATACTTATACCCGTATTTTGGTTCTCTACTTCTAACTTATATTCTGTGAATATCTCAAAAGCTTCGGACTTGTGTTTCAACAGGAACATATGTCTGAATCTTGAGAGATCATCAATGTAATGAAGTACAAAGAACCGGTCTTGGCATGTGTAGACAGGGGACCTTCATACATAAGCATGTATCAATCCCAAGTGTTCACTAACTCTTTCTCTGTTTCCAATAAACAGAGTTGTGGTCATCTTTACTTTGTGACATGACCGGCAAGTTTTACAAGATGTAAATTCAAAAAAATTTAAATATGCATCTTAATGTAACTTCAGCTAGTCGGGTCGCATTGATATGACCTAGTCTACAATGCCTCAAGAAGGATTCGTTCATTTCTGAACTCTTCCTCTTGTGTGTGTTCCATATACTAAGAACTGTAGTTTGATTTAGAACGTCAATGCTTTTAGATAACGTGCCTGAACCGATCAACTCTTGATATAGGAAATGTTCAAAACATTATCCAACAATACAAAATTATATCCTTCTTTACTAATAAAGAGACTGATATGATGTTGTATATCAGGTTCGGTATCTAATGACATTCGTTCAGAATCAATGTATTCTGGTAATACAGGGTGATAGTGACCAACAGACTTGGCTGCAACACTTGCACCGTTTTCTGTCTCATGAAACTTATCGCCCGTTCTCAGTTCTCTACCTATCTGTAGCTCATGTAACAAATTACATATTTGGGATCCTGATCCGGTATCAGATACCCAGGACGTAAAGGATACTGAGAAACAGTTTTCTGTAATGAACACACCCGAAGATGATGCATCAGCATGCACTTTCTTCGTTTGGGCGGCACGGGAATTCTGGTAATCCCCTATTTCCTGCTCTGTCTTATAACAATTATAAGTTGGAGCAAGACCAACGTTCTCCAGCTCAGTATAACAAGCGGGTTCGGTCAATATATCTGTATTATTATCTTGATTAAGGCGTGATATGGTCGCTACCTGGAGAGAGAGAGAGAAGAAAACACTCAGTGTATGCTCTTGCAAGATTAGATTGATTATCTAATATATCTAATCAGGATGTCTCCCACTGTTTTAGTCAAATCTTCCTTCAAACCCTAAAAGGAAAGACTAGCCGGGATTAATTACACCCTATAAGTTCGCCAATCTTTCAGCCAGGCCAGTGTCGGTACTTTGAGGGAGGTCCCCCGTGCTTTCGCACGAACCTAATTAATGTAAACCTTGTTTTCCCAGGGGCGTAACCCTGTTGACACCTTTCTAGACACCTACTTGATCGGCTAATTGTAATGTGTAAAACTCTCCCAGGAGTAACTCTTACACGCAGCGGGTATCGGGATCCAACTATCTCATAGAAGGTATGCAATCTCATTGCAAATTTCAACACTTGAAATTCCCAATAATATTTTACCCCTAGCGTCCTATGACCTTGACAGAGGTCAACAAACCATAGGCTGCTAGTCAAGTTCAACCCGTCATTTCCTGATTGAAGTAAACCCACCCGCACGACCATTGACAGAGGTCAACAAGGTCGCACGACTACCCTAAATCAATCACATCATATGCTTATACAAATAAGCATTAATCGGCTACCGCACACTACGCCTTGACAGAGGTCAACAAACGCAGCACGAATACTAACTATTACTTATCTGAAATGACGGAGGGCTACGACAGGTTTTTAAGAAAACCCTTTGCGTAATGAACTTGATATCGTTGTAGAATCGAGTGATTTTAAATAGAGTATTTTTGAGGCTTTTCTAGTTTTGCTAAAGGGGTCACTCCCGGTGAAGGGATCGTCGGCCCTTTCCTCATCGAATAAGGCGCAAGATATATCATGTATATCACTATGCAAAGAAAGAACTATAGAAGCAATCAAAAGACAAACCGAGTTTGTAGTATCTGCCAGTTATTGCTAAAGGAGTCACTCCCGGTGAAGGGATCTCGGTCCTTTCCTTATCGAATAAGGTGCTGGATGTTCTACAAGGAACACCGCTATGCGAAGCAAGAACTAGAGCTACCAGTTTTAATTTTGAAATTCGATTCCACAACATCTTAGGTTTCTTTTATTTCATTAATCTCGTTAATGAAGTCCCATTTTATTATGCTTCGCAAGCATCACATTTGAAAACGAAATCTGCAATATAACATATATCTCATATATATAATATAAACATTTGTCTCAGGCAGTAATATGATCTCATCACAGAACATTGCAGCAGAAGAACATATATGAAATATTGGATATACTAGGACGTCCGTGTTTTAATACGGGCCTGTATAAAACACGGATTCTACGGTCGCGATGAATAGCAAAACCCACAACCCTAGACCCCTACGAGAACGGCAAGCAACACAGCCAATTCTAGGGTTAGGAGACCCGGTCTCGACTCCTCGAGACGGTCTCCCACTGGACCCCAGAACCCGGTTACTTGTGCTCCCCGCCTTGGGTCTACCTAATGCGGAAAAGTAAATAATATACATCAACGGTGACATCTTCCGCAACCTGGAAGTGCCCCAATAAAAGAATATTACATACAAATGAATTTTACATGAATGAAAAAGAAAAACTCTCATCTCACATAAAAAACCCCGGCTATTCAAACACGACGATCCAATATAACATATCACAGCAACACATAATAATCTCATATCATCAATGTAAGCAAGTATGCGTATCCCGATTGTCGTTGATGTATAGCAACGAAGCCGGCGATACACCACATACTACTCTTACGGTCACAGAAAAGAAAGTGTAAAACTACAACAGTTGGAATCCGCAACCTTTTTAGACATCACATGCCTCACCAAATGAATTCCTTAGACATCGCATGCCTAACAATTATAAACCCGTATTTTAGTCTCATTATCGAAAACTCTTTTCAATATCAAGTCGGACAATTCAACAAGATTCCCGACGTCCTGATCGCATGCTCGTCGCAAACTTTAGTAGACGGCCGCACCCCCGATGCCGTCGACGAAGTGCACTAAGGCGGAACACCGCTGCCGCGAGCACCCGAACGGATGCTTTTGGCAATGGGGTTCTCCTACAGTCACTTGGTCGGGGCTTTGGGGCGTGGCTGTCTATTAAGTTTACCCGGCGAGTATCCGCGTACGCTACGTGATTGCGACGGATTTTTGATCACATCAAAATTCCGTGGCAACCGATCATCTGAAACTAAACTGCTATGATTATAACATTCAAATTAGTTATCTCATAACTACTTGTGGATTCCAAATATTGTATCACATTCCAGATAAATAGACAATGTTAAACTTTCCGATCGAATAATCAAACACCCAATATTTCCCCAATATATCACAACACTTGAAATCAGTTTAAAAACATCTATCACATGCCACAGTACCAATGGTCCAGCCGTAAAAGGGTCAAGCCAACGCCTCACATGTGGCACGCCGTACTGCCCCAAACCCTAAAGTTCAAAAGGCAGTTCAAGACGGTCACATAATCGAGTTAAGGTTTGTTGTCTTCTAGAGGGTCCACCGCGTTACTTGCACGACTTAGAACGTTCTTAAACACGAGAAAAAATCCTACTTTTGAAAAATTTTCCGACAGGGGAAAAAGTGAGTTATTGATATCCGTTCGAACTTTTTAACAGTTTCTATAAATTACCCGGACAAACTAAACAAAGTTAAATTATCCGATCGAATCAACGAGTCCCTAATACAACCCTAAAAAACTCAACACTTGAGTGGAATTAAAAAATTCCCAGAAAAAATTGCCAAGAAAGGACATAAGAATAAATAAGTGAAATTCCAGGGACTAAGTCCAAATTTTGGCCGCGGAACCGCCGCAAAACCCATTTTTTGGCCGCGGTTCCGCGGTCAAAATATTGAGTTAGTCGACCGTACTTCACAGTAATTCTTAGTTTTTCCTGCTTGTTTTTCTGAGCATTTTTAATTCAGAAAAAAACACATTTTTGAAAAATTTACAGAGAAGGGTTCGTGTCGGGGTTTTCGGGTTCGATCGGAGTTTAAACTTCGTCTAGACATCGCCTAAAGCTCTAGCCTGGCTCTAATACCACTGTAGGGTTGCGATGCACGCGCATAAGGGTCTACGAGGAATCAACCATGCCCGATTTAAAAATTAGCCGTGCCGAACAACCCGAAGCCGGATCTTTAAACTAAGGTTTAGGCGAAAACAAACATGCTGAACACTTTAACACTAAGTGAGAGGGATTAAAACCTTTGTAGATCTGGTCCTTCACTTCATATGCTCCGTGTTGAGGTCCCTTCGCTGCGATCATCGTGCTCCGGACTCTCGAGAGGTTCCACGAAGAGAAAGATGCAGTCTTGCTTCCGATCTTCGATACAAAGATGATCTACCTTGAAGTTTCGTTAACACAAGCTTACACTCACTAAAATTGAGTGAACACTCTCATCTAAAGGGAAAGGGAAGATGAGGATGATGAAGTAGGATTTTTGCTCTCTTTATTTATCTTTTTCTCACATTTATTCATCACTTGGAAAAAAGCTAGTAAGCTTTTTTCATGAAGAAAGAAGAAGCAAGAAGATGAAGAATAATAGAATTATCATTTGTGATGAATAATAAAAAGTTATCATAATCATTTATGCAACCATGGTTGTAGTAACCTATGTAGAGAGTTTACTAGGGTTTGGGTTGGGTTAAAGGGTGAGTCACAAAGAAATATCTATCATAATATCTTAGCAAAACAAAAGAAAACCTTCTAGAATCATCTAGAAAGTATTAACCCAAATCAAACCCTAATCTTGTTTAAACTCCACTAAACAAGTTGCATTAATAATTATAACATGTTACAATATTATATATCACATATACAATATTTATCGTAACAAAATAAAATAATACATTTAACATATATCGCATATATATCAATGTATTACCCGAGTGAGAAAAAGAATCTTTTAGTGAGCTAATATTAGTTAATGTCATTTAATATATCATATATATTATTATACATTAAATTATCGAATCAACACTTGATCCGGCAATCCGGCTATATCGCATATAACCGACTAATATTTATCCATACCGATTCATCGAATCAACACTTGATCCGATGACCCGGCTGATATCAAATATCGCGAGAATAGAATACGGTATCTCATATCGTATTATCCTCGGTCCCGCACATATCACATATGTGCCCCTACTCCGTTTTGCCTGAGCCGAGAAACCTCTGTGTAGGACTCTAAAGAATCGTCAATACGCCGGCAGTAGGTGATGATCATATCAAACACCCACTGGCTGCAAGCGGTCAGCTAAACGTAACAGCTACCCAGGTATTGAGCGCTCAGAAGATCGACAAGCAAGCCTGTACATTCTCCCGTGAATCCAAACAGTAACACTCCCGTACAGTCCGGTCTCGTCGTCTGATATGCCGCATATCTCGCCTAGGGGTGGTAAACGTCATACCCCAGTAGCTCGATAAGTCGTGTCGATATGAGGTCTATAACAGTTCGAGAAACTACTGATAACACTTACCAGTAAATATCAGCAACCCTGGCCAGGAATTTCCGGTTATAGCCAATCGAACACAGCACAACATCAACCCCCTATACCGGGAGAGACGAATCCCCTCCTATCGCTCATTGCCTCCATGTGATTCGGGACTGTACCCAAAAGACACCTTTTTGCACGCCCTCTTGGACGTGGTATGATGGAAATCAAAGCACAGTGGGAATCACACAAGACTCTATGACGATCTCGGGTCAACAGACTACTCTGTACCAGTGTCACCGGAGAACTGCCATCTGACGTGAGGTATAATACCATCTGGGAGTTCTCGGCGAGTCCGTCCAGTGTACCCAGTCTCCACTGAGCACCCGTACACCATCCTTGATGTCAAACACCGATGGATATGGGATCATCCATCGCCCATCATATGGGTCAAGATGCGTATACGCTAGTTTACTCTGGTGTATCGATGCCCTGTCTCAATACACCCTCGACTATGAACAGTTATAGGATATACTCGTCGACTACCGTAGCCCCACTAGTATGATCTCATCATAGTCCCAGTAGTCGAGTACATATCCTAAGGATTTTATCAACATGTAACATAGAGACAATCAGAGTACATGTTAAGATAAAGTACAACCAGATAGCATACTATCATGTCGAGCAAGAAAGTCCTCCCTATATATGTCCAAGCATCCATTACAATATACATCGTATGTAAAGTAATGGCCTCTAGGGCATATATATAACTAACAAGTTCAACCCGTCATTTCTTGATTGAATCAAACCCACTCGCACGACCCTTGACAGAGGTCAACAAGGTCGTACGACTACCCTAATCCAATCACATCACATGCTTTATAGATAATTACTAGTTATCTACCGCACACTACGCCTTGACAGAGGTCAACAAACGCAGCACGAATACTAAATAGTCTTTATCTGAAATGACGGAGGGCTACGACAGGTTTTTTCTGAAAACCTATTGCGTAATGAACTTGATATCGTCGTAGAATCAAGTGAAATTTTGAAATGGAGTGTTTTTTAGGCTTTCATTAGTTTTGCTAAAGAGGTCACTCCCGGTGAAGGGATCTCGGCTCTTTCCTCATCGAATAAGGTGCAGGACATATCATATATATCACTGTGCAAAGCAAAACTCTAAAAGCATTCAAAAGACAAACCGAGTTTTGTAGCATCTGCCAGTTTCGCTAAAGAGGTCACTCCCGGTGAAGGGATCTCGGCTCTTTCCTCATCGAATAAGGTGCAGGGTATATCATATATACCGCTATGCAGAGAAAAACTGTAGCTACCCTTTTTATAAAGTTTTGATTCTACAACATCTTTTAGGTTTCTTTTCTTTTTATTAATCTCATTAATAAAAAATCCTATCAGCTTATGCTTCCTAAGCATCACAGATAAATACGACGTACACTTATGCCATCCGCATTCGCCTCGATGTCCCCTCGTGCACCGTTAGGTTAGGTAACTAACGACAGAGCAGGGCAGGGCTAGTGCGGGTGTAAAACATAAGTAACGTCTATATAATATATCATATATACTATATACTGTATCCATCACAACATATCAAATGATCACAGCACAGATATCGCAGCAGAAACATAGATATAATGTGGGATATACTAGGACGTCCGTATTTAGTATTTAGCCAACAATAGAAAATACGGATTCCACAGTCGCGATGAATAGCCAAGCCCACACCCTGGACCCCTACGAGAGCGGCAAGCGACCCTACCAATTCTGGAGTTTAGGAAACCCGGTCTCGACTCCTCGAGATGGCCTCCCACTGAACCCCAGAACCCGGTCACCTGTGCTCCCCTCCTTGGGTCCATCCTAATGCGGAAAAGTAAATAATATACAACACTGGTGGCATCAACCTCAACCCGGAAGTGCCCCAAATAAAAGAATATTACATTACAATTGAATTTACATGAATGAAAATATAAAACTCTCATCTCACATAAAACCCCCGGCTATTCAATCGCGACAATCCTGCACATCATATCTCAGCAACACATAATATCTCATATCATCAACGTAAGTAAGTATGCATACACCGATCGTCGTCGATGTATAGCAACGACAATCGGCAATACCACTACATACTACACTTACGGTCGCAGAAAAGAAAGTGTAAAACTACAATATTTGGAATCCACAATCACTTTAGACATCGTAAATCCAAAATATCGCATACTTCGCATTTCATACCTAACTCTATGAATTCCACATATTGTATCACATTCCAGATAAATAGACAGTATTAAACTTTTCGAACAGATAATCAAATACCCAAAATTTCCCAAATTTCTCAACACTTGAGCGGAGTTCAAATAATCCGGAATGTGTCACAGTAGTAGCGGTCCAGCCGTAGAAGGGTCAAGCCAACGCCTACATGTGGCACGCCGAACTTCCCAAACCTGAAGGTTCAAAAGGCAGTTCAATACGGTCACATAATCGAGTTAAGGTTTGTGGTCTTCTAGAGGGTCCACCACAAAACTTGCACGTATTTGCGAAAGATTTAAACTCGAGAAAAGATTCAACGCTTGAAAATTTTTGGTGTCGGGAAAAATTGAGTTAATGATATCCGTTCGAACATTTTAACAATTTCTAAATATCCGGAAATATAAACGAATTTAAATTTTTCCGATCAAATCTACGATTACAAAATAAACTCCAAAATACTCAACTCTTGAGTAAAAATAAAAATACCAGAAACCTTACAAGTATTCAACAAGAATTACTATGAAATCAAAAGTGTCACATCAAACAGTACTGCCGCGGAACCGCGGCCCAAGCAGGGTACGGCCGCAATTCCGCGGTCGTCTGTACGGATCAAGTCTTCGTATTTCACGGTTATTCTTATTTTTGTCTGGTGTATTTTTCAGGTATTTTTAATTCAGAAAAAATCGCATTTTTGAAAAATATCCGGAGAGGGGGTTAACTTTGTCGGTTCGGGTTCGATCGGAGTTTTAACTTCGTAAACACGTCGCCTAATGCTCTAGCTAGGCTCTGATACCACTGTAGGGTTCCTAGGCACTCTTGTGAAGGTTCATAAAGCATCAAATATGCCCGAATAAAATTTTAAATGTGCCGAACAACCCAAAGACGGGATCTTTGCTAGATTATTAGGGTTAAGCATGCAAGATAACATCTTTAAAGCTAAGTGTGAGGGATTACAACCTTTGTAGTCCGCTCCTTCGCTTCACAAGCTCCGAGTAGAAGTCCCTTCGCCGCGATCCACGATCTCCCGGACTCAAGAGAGGCTCCACGACTCGAACGATCCATGCTAACTTGAAGTGTTCCGCTTCTCCGATGAACTACGTCGAAGTTGCTATAACCCAAGATTTCTCACTCTAAAGAGATGAACACCCTAATCTAATGGGCTAGATTAGATGAGGATGATGGAGTAGTATTTATGCTTTCTTTTTAATTCATTTTCTCACAAGAAATCATCACTAAAGAATTAACTAGTAAGCTTTCTCAAAGCTAAGAGAGAAGAAGATGATGAATGAAAATGATAATCCTTTTGTGATGAATAGTAGTAAAGAATATATGATTGATTATTGAACCATGGTTAAGGATGAGAGGCTTAACCTTTGTAGAGAATAAACTAGAGCTAGGGTTTGGTTAGGTTAGATAATGAGTCATAAGATAATATCTTATACTTGAAAAAGAGAATCTTTCTAGAAAGTGCAAGAAAGAGCTAACCCTAATCAAACCCTAATCCCTTTTTATCATCCTTAAACATGTTTCATAATAAATCATATCATATCACATATATATTATATATTTGCAACAAAAGAAAATAATACAATTAACATATATCGCATATATATCAATGTATTAATCCGGTAAGAAAATGAAATAATAAAGCGAGCCAATATTAGATAATGTAATACAATATATCATATATATCATTATACATTAAATCATCGAATCAACACTTGATCCGACGATCCGGCTATATCGTATATAACCGACTAATATATCATGTACCGATTCATCGAATCAACACTTGATTCGATGTCCCGGTTCATATCTAAATATCGCGAGAATATAATACGGTATCTCATATCGCATTATCCTCGGTCCTGCACATATCACATATGTGCCTCTACTCCGTTTTGCCTGAGCCAAGAAACCTCTGTGTAGGACTCTAAAGAATCGTCAATACGCCGGTAGCAGGTGATGATCATATCAAACACCCACAAGCTGCAAGCGGTCAGCTAAACATAACAGCCACCCAGGTATTGAGCGATCAGAAGATCAACAAGCTAGCCTGTCCGTTCTCCTGTGAATCCAATCAGTAACACTCCCGTACAGTCCGGTCTGTTCGTCTGATATGTCGCATATCAAGTCTAGGGGTGGTATACATCAGACCCCAGTAACCGATAAGTCGTGTCGATGTGAGGCTCATAATAGGTCGAGAAACTACTAGTAACACTTACCAGTATATCTCTATATCAGCCCTGGCCAGGGACTTTCAGTTATAGCCAATCGAATACAGCACAACATCAACTCCCTATACCGGGAGAGACTAATCCCCTCCTATCGCTCATTGCCTCCATGTGATTCGGGACTGTACCCAAAAGCTACCATTTTGCACGCCCTCTTGGACGTGGTAAGGTGGAAATTAAAGCACAGTAGGAATCACACAAGACTCTATGACGATCTCGGGTCTACAGAGTACCCTGTACCAGTGTCACCGGAGAACTGCCATCTGATGTGTGGTATATCACCATCTGGGAATTCTCGGCGAGTCCGTCCAGTGTACCCAGTCTCCACTGAGCACCCGTACACTATCCTTGATGTCAAACACCGATGGATATGGGATCATCCATCGCCCATCATATGGGTCAAAATGCGTATACGCTTGTCTACTCTGGTGTATCGATGCCCTGTCTCGATATACCCTCGACTAGGAACAGTTATAGGATGTACTCATCGACTACTATGGCCCCACTAGTATGATCTCATCATAGTCCCAGTAGTCGAGTACAGATCCTAAGGGCTTTATCAACATGTGAGAGTAAGACAGTAAACCAATACAAGTCAACATGTTAAGATAAAGTGAAACCAAATAGCATACTATCATGACGAGTAAGAAAGTCCTCTCTGTATATATCCAAGCATCCATTATAATATACATCAAATGTACAACAATGGCCTCTAGGGCATATACATAACTTACAATAAGTCGTGTCGATATGAGGTCCATAACAGTTCGAGAAACTACTGATAACACTTACCAGTAAATCTCAGCAACCCTGGCCAGGGATTTCCAGTTATAGCCAATCGAACACGGCGCAACATCAACTCCCTATACCGGGAGAGACGAAATCCCTCCTATCGCTCATTGCCTTCATATGATTAGGGACTGTACCCAAAAGCCACCTTTTTGCACGCCCTCTTGGACGTGGTATGATGGAAATCAAAGTACAGTGGGAATCACACAAAACTCTATGACGATCTCGGGTCTACAGACTAACTTGTACCAGTGTCACCGGAGAACTGACATCTGACGTGAGGTATAATACCATCTGGGAGTTCTCGGCGAGTCCGTCCAGTGTACCTAGTCTCCACTGAGCACCCGTATACCTTCTCTGATGTCAAACACCAATGGATATGGGATCATCCATCGCCCATCATATGGGTCAAGAAGCGCATACGCTAGTCTACTCTGGAGTATCGATGCCCTGTCTCGGTACTCCCACGACTAGGAACATTTGAAGGATGTACTTGGCGACTACTCTGTCCCCACTAGTATGATCTGCATCATAGTCCTGGTAGTCAAGTACTCATCCTAAGGACTTTATCAACATGTAACATAGAGACAATCAGAGTACATGTTAAGATAAAGAGTAACCAGATAGCATACTATCATGTCGAGCAAGAAAGTCCTCCCTATATGTCCAAGCATCCACTATAATATACAACGCATGTACAGTAATGGCCTCTAGGGAATACATATAACTAACATATATAGAGGACTTTCTTGCTCGATATGATAGTATGCTATCTAGTTGCTCTTTATCTTAACATATACACTTGTATTTTTATGTTGTCTCTCTGATACATGTTGATAAAGCCCTTAGAATGTTTGCTTGACTACCAAGACTATGATGCGGATCATACTACTGGGACTTGTGTAGTCTACATGCACATCCTTTAATTGTTCCTAGTCGAGAGAGTATCGAGACAGGGCATCGATATTCCAGAGTAAACTAGTGTGTACGTTTCTTGACCCTGTATGGGGCGATGGTTGATTCCAAATCCATTGGTGTTTGACATCAAAGATTGTACACAGGTGCTCATTAGAGAATGGGTAAACCGAACAGGACTCGCCGAGAACTCTTAGATGGTACCATACCTATCATTAGATAGCAGTTCTCTGGTGACACTTATACAGGTTAGTCTGTAAACCCGAGGTCGTCATAGTGTATTGTGTGGTTCCTATTGTGCTTTGATTTCCTCCCTACCACGGCTCAAAGGAGTCGTGCAAACGGGTGGATTTTAGGTACAGTCCCGAGTCACATGGAAGCAGTGAGCGATAGGAGTGGTTTCGTCTCTCCCGGTATAGGGAGTTGATGTTGCGCTATGCTCGATTGGCTATAACAGCAAGTCCCTGGCCAGGGCTGATGAGATTTACTGGTAAGTGTTATCAGTAGTTTCTCGAACGGTTATAGGCCACACATCGGCATAACTTATCAGGTTACTAGTGTCTGACGATTCCACCCCTAGACTCGATATGCGACATCTCAGACGAAGAGACCGAACTGTATGATAAGTGTTGCTTATAGGCTTTGCGGCAATTTGGACAAGATTGCTTGTTGATCTTCTATTCGATCAATACCTGGGTAACCGTTACTGTTAGTGTATATGCCCTAGAGGCCATTACTGTATCATACTAGTTTGTATATTACTTAATGGAAGCTTGGGATATTCACCTTGTATAGACAATCTTGCTCAATATAGTAGTATGCTACTTGGTTTGTTTCTACTTTAATGTGTACATGTGTTTCTTTTAGTATATCACCTTTACACATTAGTGGAGCCCTTAGGATCTTTGCTTGATTACCAGCGTTGTGATGGCAGTCACACTCGTGGGGGCTGGGTAATCTATAAGCACATCCTTATGCATGTCCCTAGTCGTAGGACTATCGAGACAGGGCATCGATACTCCGGAGTAGACTAGCGTATGCGCTTCTCATCCCAGTATGGGAGACGGACTGTCCCACAGCCGTCAGTACGTCGTACTTGAGATAGTATGCGGGTGCTCGTTAGGTTAAGAGTACACTGGACAGGACTCGTCGGGAACTGTTGGTTGGTACTATACCTATCGTCAGTTATCAGTTCCCAGGTGACATGAGTACATCTTAGTCCGCTGACTTGATACTGTCACTTCACCTCGAGTGTGTTCCCACTGTACTTTGATTACTACCCTACCACGGCTCAAAGGAGTCGTGCAAACAGGTAGTTTTTGGGTGCAGTCCCGAAGCACTTGGAGGCAGTGACGGTTAGACAGGATTCATCTCTCCCGGTATTGGTGGTTGACATCGCGCTGTGTCTAGGAGAGCCATTACACGAGTAGTCCCTGGCCAGGGCAAGCGAGATATACTGGTAGGTTTCCAGTGTTATCTCAGGGTGTTCTGGGCTTCACTCCGACACGACTTGTACCGCTATTAGGGGACTGACGTTTACCGCCCCCTAGGCCCACCATGCGATGTATCAGACCAACAGACCGGACTGTACAGAGATTGTCACATTCAGGCTCAGTAGGAATTCAGATGGGTTTCACCTCGTCCGTCTTCTTGTCGGCATCTACCTGGGGACCGTTACGCACAGCTAGTGCCGCTTGCGGTCTGTGGTTAAACCCACTGCTAGCGTAGTGTTGAGTCTTTAGAGTCCCACACAGAAAGCTATTCGCCTTTAGGCAAAAGAGTAGAGGTCGCATGGTTTTGCGACAGGTCGCATGGTTTTGCGACAGGGTTCGGTCACATCCGTGCACTTGTGCACGTTTAGTGTCCGGACAGTTAACACTAGCGGGCTTTGGTTTAAGCCAGATCCTAGTGTACGTTTTGGGATTAGTTTTATCTCGTTTGTATTCATGTTCCTCGGACCGCGGATGCGGGTGTATATGCACAGTTGATAGAGAGACAGAGGCAGAGGATTCTTATTGGGATTGTTGACTGTTGACTGTTGACTTTTTGCTAAACCCTAATGAGAATAAGAAATATAATTAACAATAATATTAATTAAGTATTATAGTGACATGGTTGTTGAGGGGTTGACTTTGTTGACTTGTTGACTTTGTTGACCGGTTGACTAGGTTGGACTAGTTGACCATCATCATGACAATGGCTATCATTTCATGGCAAAGACTTTTGCTTGCTTGTTTGTTTTTGCAAAATGAGTGCATGAAATGATATAGCCATTTTTACTTGACCATCACATAATACTTGATTACTATTTTGTTATGATGGCTTTGGATTATGAGAGCTTGGATGGCAAAAGAGTTACTCATTCTCTTATTTCATTTCTCTCTCTTGCTTGAGCTCTCCCTCTTGCTCTTCCTCTTGCTCTCTCTAGTTCAAGGCAACACCCTCTCATAAGTTGAGAAACATTGCCTTAGAGATAAAAGAAAACCCATATCACTTCTCTACTCATCCTAGTTCACAAAGTTTAGCAAACCAAGTGTTCTAGTTTCTTCAAGTTCGAAGAAGAAGCCAAAGGTAGAAGCTTTCAGGTGGATCCATCTTCGGCGCAAGGAGACGACGAGGTGAGGCCGATCCGTACACCGGGAAGAGTTGAAGACGAAGGAGTTCAAGAAAGGTATAGCCCCCTAACCGAGTAGACAAAACTCTAGTTAGGTTGTTAGTTAGTTGTTTAACAAAGATCCGTATTTTGAGTCCATGTTACCACCTCTTGAAAAATAGTTTTTCATCATTTCCGCAAGCCCGTAAGTACCGGGAGAGGTAACGTGGACTTACAGTGGTATCAGAGCCTAGTTAAACACTATCTAACATGTTAGCAATGTAAGTAGAAGTTCGATCGGAGAAAAAGTCGTGAAACACGCCCGGTTTGCACACTTTCTGTCGAATTTTTCCTCTGTTCTAAAATTAATAAATCATGGCTTAAAATTCGACTCAGGGTTTTTACATCTCACTGTAGAAAAATGGTCCAGAGAGCCCATCAACGCGTCGCGGAACTGCGGCAGGAGCTTGCTCCCGCCGCGGATCCGCGGCCGAGTTGACTCGGCCGTGGACGATTTTTCTTGCTGTGAGGTCATAGGGGTGTTTTGGGATTTTTGGAATATGATTTTTCTGCCCAGATTTTCCAGAAAGAAAAATTAGTTTTTGGGGCTTGAAAATCCGTATTTTGATCGAACTTCTAAAGACTTAAGCTGACGGGTATATATCTGTGATGTGTTATATGTATTGAATGTCCGCTAATCGCTATACGTCGATTAATGGGGGTTATACATATCTGTGATCTGTAATGTTGATGGTATGTGTATATGAATTCATTGGATTGTCGCGGGTGAATAGCCAGGGGGTTGTGAGATGAGAGTTTTCTTTTCTTTCAATTCATGTAAAATTTGTAATTGATGTAATATTATTTTTGGCCGCACAACCGGGTCGGGGTTGTAGCCGTCATTGTATAATTTCTTTTACTGTTTTTGCTCCTAGGATAGACCCAAGGTGGGGTGCACAAACTACCGGGTATCTCGAAGTGCCGAGTGGCCTACTCACGTCGTTGAGGGAGGTTGCTCCGCTTCGGATATTTGGCGGGTAGTTTGCCGCACCCGTAGGGGTCTAGGGTGGGGTATTGGCTATTCATCGCGACCGTGTAATCCGCTTTTCGTTACAGGCTCGTACGAATTGCGGATTCCTAGTATATCCAATGTGTTCATCTGTGATCTAAAATGGCTATCATTGCAATATATCTATATATGATATTATTTAGGCGTTGCTTATGTTTTGCATCCACGCTAGTCCAGCCCTCGCTCTGTCGTTAGTTAAGTAACCTAACGGGTAATGATGGGGCCCCGTAGCGAATGTGGATGGCATAAGCGTACGTCATATTTTGGTTGTTTTCTGCAATGGTAAGATTAAATGATGGGACGCATTGGAATTAATACAAGAAAAAAAAATAAACCAAGTAAAAGTCGTTGGAACACTTTCAAAACCACTCGGTTTCTTTTCAAAATAACTTTTAAACGCGGAGCTTAAGCCACTCCTTTTAAAAGCTATCTCGTTCCATCGATTATATCAAGTTCACTACATTCACGGTTTCGCCAAAACCATTCGTAGCCCTCCGTCGTTTCACATGAATGGTCAATAAGTATTCAAGCTATGTATGTTGGCCAAAGTCAAGGCATAGTGATTGGTAGCTATTGGGTATTCATGTGCAGCATAGATAGATGTGTTGGTTTGGGGCAGTCGTTCTATCATTTTGGCCAAAGTCAAGGGTATGTGCGGGTGGGCTCAAATTAACCTGGAGAATGACGGGTAGAACTTGACATGTGACTTGTGATATTTTGGCCAAAGTCAAGGTCATAAGAGCATGGGGCAAAAATCCACATCGGGAGTTTCAAAAGAACTAAAACTTGCTAGCGCTGCATACCATTTGGAGTGTGATAATTCTGGTAGGATTCCTTCAGTTTTGTCATGCAATGATATTTGGATCCCGATCCTACTGTGAGTATATGCTACTCCTCGGGAAATTTCTCACTTAACGATCAATGCTATAAACCAAGTAGGTGTCTAGAAAGGTGTTAGCGGGGCTACACCCCCAGGGAAAAGAGGTTATTTAATTAAGGAACTTCGCGAAAGCGTTGGAAAACCTCCCTCGAAGTACTGACACCAGCCTGGCCGAACGGTTAAGCAAGTATTGTACGGTGAGATTGATCCTGACTAATTCTTCCTTTTTGGTTTGAGGAGGGATTCGAGAGACAGTGGGAGCCATCCTGTTTAGACAAATTAAAAACCACTCTAAACTTGCAAGAGCATCATGCTAAGTGTTTCTTCTCTCTCTCCTAATTGCAGAGACCAAACATCATGACCGGACTTAAGTTATTACTAGATAAAAACATACTGACAGGGCCAAACTACAAAGATTGGCTCAGGAATGTCAAAATGGCAATCACTTATGACAAGTTGGGGTATCTCCTTACCACCAAAGCTCCCTCCGTCCCAGATCCCAAAACCAGCGTCGCGGATAGGGAAATCCGTAAGACCTGGGAAATCGATTGTGCGAAGGCCAAGTGCCTCGTGCTTGCCTCTATGGACAACGAACATCAGAGGAGGCACGAGAATATGGACCTCGGATCCATATTTCTCCATACAAAAGAACTGTATGGAGAGCAATCTCGTATCGCAAGATACGAAGTGTCGAAGAAGCTATTTTCGGCAAGGTTGGCCATCGGATCATCGGTAGCGGAACACGTGCTTAAGATGATTGGATTCATTGAGGAGCTCGCGGACCTTGGGACCACGTTGGAGAATGAGCTCTATACGGACTTGATTCTCAAGTCCCTTCCTTCCACTTACGCCCAGTTTATCCTGAACTTCAACTTGCAAGAAAAAGAAGTTGAACTTTCAGAACTCCTCAACATGTTGAGGAGTGCAGAGGGCACCCTACAGAAAGGTAGGGAAACATCCACTTTGTTTGTAGGAGGATCTTCCTCTTCTAGGTCCAAGGCGAAAGCCAAGGGAAAGAAGAAGAAAACCCCCGCCAAACTAAGGGGCGGTATTAGTAAAGTGGATACGAAGGGAAAGGCAAAAGCAACAAAGATAGCGGGGAAACTTGTGGGGAAGGAAGAGTGCTTTTACTGTTATAAGAGTGGGCACTGGAAGAAAGATTGCAGGGCTTGGAAAGCAAGAACACAGGATCTGAAGCAAGTTGCGGCTTCAGCTTCAGGTGTGTATGTTATTGAAAAGTGTCTATCAATAAACTCTACTTCCTGGGTATTGGATACCGGATCAGGATCTCATATCTGTAATTCTTTGCAGGCGTTGAGAAACCGTAGGCTTTTGAAGGCATGTGACATGACCCTCAAAGTTGCAAACGGAGCTAGCATGGATGCTAAGGCCGTTGGGGACTATCACCTGGGAATGTCATATGGACATGTTTTGGTTTTACGTAATTGCTTTTTTGTACCCAACGCAACTTGTAATATCATTTCTATATCTTTGATTTCTAAAGAAGGTTATGAATTTGCGTTTGTAAGAAATGTTGTAAACATTCACCTTAATCAAGTTCTGATTGGGTCGGGTACATTAAGCAATGGTATATACGTATTAAACCAACCATAGATTTTCAATGTCCAGAATACACACAAAAGAAAGTCTCCGGAAATAAATCGGACTTTCTTATGGCATTGTAGACTGGGTCACATCAATGAGAGAAGGTTGACGAAGTTACATACAGAAGGATATTTGGATCCGTTCGAATATAAATCGTATGACACTTGTCAATCCTGTCTCAAAGGAAAGATGACAAAGACTCCGTTCACTGGACACGGAGTGAGAGCGAGCGAGCTCTTGGGACTCGTACACAGCGACGTGTGCGGTCCAATGTCTACATATGCGCGAAGCAGTTATTCTTACTTCATTACTTTTACGGATGACTTTTCAAGGTACGGTTATGTCTTCTTAATGAAACATAAATCCGAAGCCTTTGCAAAATTCCAGGAATATAAGAATGAAGTAGAAAAACAGACCGGCAAAAGTATCAAGACACTGAGATCGGATCGAGGTGGTGAATACTTGAGTGCCGAGTTCCTGGATTACTTAAAAGAGAATGGAATTCTCTCTCAGCTTACTCCTCTATACACTCCGCAACATAACGGTGTATCGGAGAGACGGAACCGAACCCTATTGGATATGGTACAGTCCATGATGAGTAATGCTGAGTTACCGCGATCATTCTGGGGATATGCACTAGAATCAGCTGCATACCTTTTGAACCGAGTTCCAACTAAGACTGTGCCTACTACACCATATCAGATGTGGTGTGGGAAGAGACCCTATCTTAATAATATTACGACATGGGGAAGTCCAGCTTTTGTCAAAAAGCAGCATGCGGACAAGCTCGAGGCATGCTCAGTACAGTGCAAGTTTGTGGGATATCTAAAGAACTCCAAGGGATATTTCTTCTATTGCGAGGAGGAACAAAAGGTTTTTGTTTCTCGGCATGCCCACTTCTTGGAAACTTAGTTTTTGGAGAATCAGATAAGTGGGAGCGCAATAGAACTGGAAGAAATTCCAGAACCACAGATTATTACTGAAAGCTAAGTAAAACCAGAGGGTTCAAAAGAACATGGCATTCCTACGCCGCTCCGCAGGAGTAGTAGGAAGTCTCATCCGCCTGAGAGATACTACGGTTTTCTTATAGATGGGGATAGAGATGATTGCATCATTGATTATGATGAGCCGACTAGCTTCCAGCAGGCCATTCAGAGCGTTGACTCGGTAAAATGGCTGGATGCAATGCGGACCGAAATGGAGTCCATGTACACCAACAAAGTATGGACGTTGGACGTTGCTCCAGATGGGGTAAAACCCGTAGGATGCAAGTGGATCTTCAAAAGGAAGATTGGTGTAGATGGACAGGTTGAGACCTATAAAGCTAGACTGGTTGCAAAGGGTTTTCGTCAAAGACCTGGTTTGGACTATGACGAGACTTTTTCTCCATTAGCTATGCTGAAATCCATTCGGATCCTTCTTGCCATTGCTGCCTTCCACGATTATGAGATTTGGCAGATGGACGTAAAGACCGCTTTTCTAAATGGAAATTTAGAGGAGTGTGTTTATATGGACTAGCTAGAGGGTTTCATTCAGAGTGGGAGCAGCGGAAAGGTGTGCAAATTGCTTAAGTCCATCTACGGACTAAAGCAGGCATCGCGGAGTTGGAACATCTGTTTTGATGAGACGGTCAAAGAATTTAGCTTTATCAAAAATCCAGATGAACCATGCATCTATAGTAGATTTGTAGCGAGAACTGTAGTATTCCTCGTTTTATACGTGGATGACATTCTCTTAATAGGAAATGACATTCCTATGCTATAATCTGTCAAAGGGTTCTTGTCACACAGGTTCTCCATGAAAGACCTGTGTAGCGCCTTGAAAAGTCGTTTTGGTGTTTTCCTGAAAATCGGTGAAAATTCGGTATTTTTCCGTAAACCGTCTTTTTTGTTATTTTGCAGTTTAGGACAAATTATACCTAATTTGGATAGGTAATTGCTAGTTTTTAGTAGCTAATGAGTTACTTATTAATTTTTGGTCATTTAAAAAAATTTCCCTATTTTTCAATTTTTTTAATATTATTTTAAGACGGTAAGAAAATACATTAAATTAGCGATAAATACAAATTTCTTTGGGCTAATTTTAATCTTTAAAATCATGTTAATTAAAATCTAGTTGTAATATAAATTTTTAGTATTTTATTTCCAGTTTTAACTAATTTTTATTATGGAAAACGAAAATATATTTATTTTGAGCTAAAACTTGCAATTTTGAGCTTGTCGGGGGGTCTTTTTGCATAGGAATTTTTATGCACTCTCTCACCAATCCTCATTCCCACTTGGCCGGCCCACCATAGCAGGAAACTTCTCTCTTTCTTTTTTTTTTGGGTCTTCAACTCTTGTGAACAATATGATTTGTGAATGGATTAATTTATATTAATTTGTAAGTATGTTGTACTTGGGAATGGTTGGCTTTGACCTTGGACAAAATTTCCACAACACCACACCATTCTCCCCCATTCCCTCAAGGCCGAGAGCACCTCCTGCTGCTGTCCCCATATTTTTCCCCTCTTTTCACATCAAATTTCATCACAATATCCATCAAAAATCAACAATTTCCTTCACAAATTCAAAGAAAACCCTTATTCCATATCTTCTCAAACCTAATTTGGTTCAAACCTTGGAGAAATGAGGTGTCTTAAGAGGCTAGAGCAAGCTAGGGTTTGAGCTTGTGAGGTATAATTTCTAATCAATGATTAATTTGTAGCTTAAGTGTGTTAAATTAGAACTTTGAAATTGTTTTAGTGTCAAAATAATTCCTAATTTCTAATATAGGTTTTTTTTAAAGTTAATGGTTTGAATTTAAACTAGGGTTTTAGAAACCATTACTAAGTTAATTAATTCTATTTTGCTATCTAGTTGTTTTGCTAACCTAATCTAAGAGGTTAACTTGCTAATTGGGCTATAAACTAGTGTTAATTTAGGGTTTTTCATGTATAGTTTGGATTAAGATTGCTAGTTATGAAATTCTAGAAAGGGTTTGTTTATGGAAAATGTGTTTTGAAGCATGGTAAATGGGTTAAATTGAGTGTTGTGGCTAGCTAGTTGTGTGGATTCTAGGATTGTGCAATGATGTGAGCACTTTATCGCAAATACGCGATGTTTGCTCGAATTGGGAATTTTTAGTGCTTACTAGGTTTTTATAAAAATATTGTGATGAATTATTTGCGATATCTTGAGGATATTTTTGGCATATCCTATGACATTTAGGATGTGTGAGTGCGGTTTTTTTGAGTGATCGGGTTTTAGCTTTGCCGGGCGACCAAATCGACGATTTTAGTTAGTTTTTGCGATTTTCGCGTGTGTTCCGCGCAACTTGTGCACGTTATGCCTAGCTTGTGAACGTTAGTATTTTCGTTTGGGATTTGCGTCGTTCTTGATATGTAACCCTATGTTTGGTATTGATGTAAATTCCAGGTTCGGTCGCGGAGACGTCAGACGCGGCACGAAAGGGGAAAGCGGTGATTGGACGTGGCTGGCTAGGGATTCCTGTGAGTAGATTTAACATCTACGGGGGACTATCGTTTGGATGGCGCAAGTCTCCCGATAGTTTAAGTAGTTAAGATTTTAGTGATATTAGTAACTACATCCATACCTTATTTGACCTACATATGCGAACCCATTCTATAGGACACCTGCACCATTGCCAGGGTTTTTATATGCAGCACGAGCACTATTCATGCTTACACACACGCCCTGGTAATTGCCATGCCACCATACTAGATAACCTATAACTTAAACCTTTTTACTATAATTGATGCTTAAACCTGTGCTATTGCCTTTAATTCCTTCAAATGAAATCGTAAGATTGCTAATCATGTGCATGTACTCATCATGTTATTTGCTCATGCCTAGTCTATCAATCATACATCGCAACTTGATTATTGATACCATATGCATTCATTATCATTGGCATATGCATTTATGAGGATTTCTTGAGATTTTGTGATATTTCTGGATTTCGGGGGAAAGCCGCAAATTTCTAAACTTATTACATTTTTTTAAATATGTAAATTGCGGTTTTCTAGTGATGTAAGTGTCGTCCACCATGAGTTTGCTGTGGTTTTCGAGACCCGTTTCGAGGAGTTGGATGAACCGTCTCGGGTACATGGTGGGCCCGGTAAGGTACCCCGGGGCAAGAAGCTCGTGTTGCTGACGATGAGCCTGGCAAGGGACGGATTACCTACCGGTGACTGTTTGGCACGGCGGATATCCAGAGGATATCGACCGTGGCCGCGAGATGATGAGATATTGATATTGAGATGGGTCAGCCGGATGACTGAGGCCAGAGATACTATGACATGGATATATGAGATTTGTGATAGTTTTGAGGTGTCGTTGCTGGACACAAGTTCTTGTTGATTCTATTGGTATTGTGCTGGTATTTCAAAAGAGAATCCTAAAGGAAAAACATGATTCTTATACTTACACATTCAGATCATGAGTTGATTCACATTGCATTCATACCTGCTAATATATTCATATTGCATACATACCTGCTATTATGTCCTGCCATACCTGTATTATAGATGTAAGTGCAAGGCGCCCCGGCCGTCAATCCGACGGCCAAATGCGGAAACGGTAATAAACTTTAATTTTGCGGACTTAGCAAACCGGCACCACCGCGCACTAAACCCCGGATCGTGCCATTAAACTAGATCTAGCAAAGTACAAGAAGGGTTAGAGATATACCGACTGATCCGAGTCCTCCGGTCTTCATCTCCACTCCGATCTCCTCGCGGGATCTCCGTCCGTCTCCTCCTCGTCGGAAAGGGCACCACGAAGCCGGGTACTTATACGGGCTCCCACCTCAATACCGAGGCAACTCGGGCGCGAAGTTGGCTAGCCGACGCGCCCAAGATTTGCTGTAGAATGTAGTGTAGAGTGCATGTCTCACTTTGGGGTTATGTTGCCATTGATGGAGGTGAAGGAAGAATGGGAAAATGGAGAGAGCTTTGAAACCTTTTTGCAAGGCAAGAAAATCAAAGTGAGATGAAGCAAATTGCTACCCCTGAAAAATGAACTTCTCTCTCTCCTTTTCAAGTGGTGGCCGCCCCCCCCCCCTAATAAGAATGAGGATGGAAAAATCAAACAAGAGGGAGGTAAGTGTAGGAGATTAAGGGTGGTGACCATATCCTAAACATCATCATCACAAAACACACATCAATCCTAATCCTTTCTCATCTCATTAAAGCAAAGGAAAAGACTAAGAAAGAATCAAAATGATGGTTGAAAAGAATGGTATCAAAAGATGCTTTCATAATTAATCATCTTGCAAATAAATCCTCCACAATGTGTTATTTGCAAACTTGCAAATAACCCCCTCCATCGGAAAAGTCCGGCCGGGAAAGAACAAAGGAAAACCGGTCGGAACGGAATGCAAACTGGCAACTCCAGAAAACTGGTCCCGTAATAAATTACATGAAAACCCCGATACTGTGCATACACACCCGCATCTGTATTCCGTCCGGATACAAATGCAATGAGACAAAATCTACACTGTACTATACTAGGATCCGGCTTAAACCAAAGCCGGCTAGTAATATCCGTCCGATCCTGATCCGTGCAATACCGCACGTATCTGATCGAACGCTGCCATATATCCATACGGCCACTAGTACTAACCGTCCGATCCTGATCCGTGCAATACCGCACGTATCTGATCGGACCCTGCCATATCTCCATACGGCCTCTACAGCGTTTCGCCCGAAAGCTTGAGTAACTGAAAGTGTGGTGGACTCTAAAGACTCGTCAATACTATGGCTGTGGATTTAACCACTAGCACGTCAGAGGTATAAGCCAATACGTGACGGGCCACCAGCTATTGACCAAAAGGGACGTCGATGAGCGAACTCATCCTGACACTCTACTGAGCCTGTCAGTGACAATATCCGTACAGTCCGGTCCGTTCGTCTATGAGCATCGCATGCCGGGCCTAGGGGGTTGGTAAAAGTCAGACCCCTAAAAGCGGTAAAAGTCGTGTCGGAGTGTAGCCCAGAACACCCTGAGATACTACTGGAATACCTACCAGTAAATCTCCTGCCTTGGCCAAGGACTTCGTGTAATGGCTCTCCTAGACACAGCGCGACCTCACCCCCAATACCGGGAGAGACGAACCCCTGAAGATCCGCTCACTGCCTCCATGTGGCTCGGGACTGTACCCAACTAAAACCTGTTTGCACGACTCCTTTGAGCCGTGGTAGGGTAGTAATCAAAGCACAGTGGGAACTCACACGAGACAAATGACGATCCCCAGGTCGATGAACAAACCTGTACACATGTCACCTGGGAACTGCTAGCTGACGTCAGGTATAAGACCAACTAGCATGTTCCCGGCGAGTCCTGTCCGGTGTACTCATAACCCAATGAGCACCTGTATACATCTTAGGTGAACCAACTGACACCAGTGGCTTGTGAGACCGGCCACCGCCCCTCGTTGGGGTCTCGACTGTATACACTAGTCTACTCTGGAGTATCGATGCCCTGTCTCGAAACTCCCACGACTAGGGACCTTTTAAGGATGTGCTTATAGACTACCAGCTCCCACGTATATGATCGCCCTCATACTACCGGTAGTCAAGCAAGAATCCTAGGGGCTCTATCAACGTGCAATAGCGACCTGTCATGTCACCTAAAGCAGTACACGATGATAAAGGTAAACCAGATAGCATACTATCATCTCGAGTAAGACTGTCCTACCGGGATAGGTCCTCCCTCAATCATTGCAATCACGTGCCTGTGATCCAATAATTGACTCTGAGGGCACTATCTCCAACAATCTCCCACTTGCACTCAAGGCTAATTATTGCGATGTCGCATACTCACAGCCTGTGTGATACCGAACACCCAACTCCCCTACTAGTCAGTCTCACAAGATCCGTTTGTGAAACTATTGCGTTCGAGGAATAGCTTCAGTGAGTGGATCCGCCTTGATGTTTCTTTCTATGTCTCTCTATATCTCAAGTTCGCGGAGAAAGCCATCTCCCTAAATGAGCAATACCTGTCTTAGAATGTCTGGATGTCTGATGGGACCTAGCTCATAAATGAACTCCAAATCCAAACTTCTTAGACTGTATCATCAACTGAACTTAATCAGTATCCTGCGCCATGCCACCCTCAGTATTGCCTTGGACCACCTGTCCAAAATACTGCCCCTCGTCAGAAGGAAAAATATAACTCTGACAACCTCCTTGTCGTCCATGTCACCTTGGAAGCCTGGAATGATAATTGTCTCCCAAATGAGGCTGTCGTTATTATATCCCTAGAACATCCACTTATGTTCTAAAACTGCTTCCGACTGTTTCTCCAGGATTGGATCAATGTCAACTTATTGCATCTAGTGCAAGAACAAAATCTGGTGTGGTACTTGACCTCTCATGATTGACTCAATTGCCTAAGCAAGTGATCTGCCAATCATGCGTATCCCTCTCCCCTTTAGTCTGTAAGACACCTTTAGAGAGGGTGACTCCATCACCTGCAGGTACACTACCGTGCCAGGAGTCGTCCATTCTAAATATTCTTAGAATGCTGTCAAAGTACCCTGATTGGGAAACCACCCAAATCTAGATCTAAAACCATAGATCTATTAACCAGTATGTCTGATATAGAAACCACTGTGTGACGACCAAAGTATAACCGATCGTAGTATAGGAATATCACTTCCTACTACCTTCTCAACAAATCCATCCCCTATTCTGATGACGTCAAACCTATGACTGTCACATCAGAAATAGATGATCTATCTCCGCTACATCTGCTTTAGTCTATAAATAGACATAAGCCTGATGTCCACCAATGCTTCCGCTGCTCCCACTGACTACGACAACCCTCTGGCAGAGTCATATAGATGTGCACTTCTAAAGCAAGTTTAGAACGACGCTATACTCATCCTCCTTCCGGGTCTCGCAGCCTGGAACAACAACAATGGCAAGTGTGGGTAAACAAGAACTTCCCTGTCACCGTCCTTGAGGCTACCGGAGTACCTCTCGGGTGCCTGAAGTTACCCACCTTATCTGCGGAGTGGCCAATGGAATGTCAAATCAGATTGAATCTTTAGGTTCCTTATCAAATCTTCAGTAATCGTTTGCGGTTCTGGAATCACTTCCAGTTCTACCATACTCCCACTACTGTTTTTGAAAAAATCCATTTTTAATAAAACTGTGGCGAGTCTAGAACAATATTTCTATTGATCTGCCAGATAGTAGAAAGTCAACCCTCGTCATAGCCTGGGTCAACCCACAAACTGCCATTACAGAAACGTGCCTTGAGTTGTCCAGTGTCTGGTTTTAATCATAAGCCGGACAACTCCCCGTACCTTAACATCGTTAAGATATGAACTGTTCTATATCCAATATAGAACCAGAGGCACTGATTTAATTTAACCAGATTCAAATCATGCAGCTGTCTCCAGTGCATGTCAACTAAATGGAGAGAGGCCGATCAGCATTACTCAACTTAGGAATGCTTCCAATTATGAGTAACCTGAAAGAGAAGCAATTTCTCTTTATCATTACTATCAACTGAATACCATACACAAGTATCTACATCTTCGATCACTTTGAAGAATCCCGATACTTGCTACACCTGGTTCTCTACTCTATTCAAATACCTATAACTCCTCAAAACTTAGACCCTGTGTTTCTACGAAACACATGTCTAAGAACTAGAGAAGTTAAAAGTAAACAGAATATAGTAAGAGGACCAACCCCTCTGTCCTAATGGACACTGGACAACATACAATACTCTGTATAAGTCCGCTGAGTCTAACAACTCTTTCACTGTGTGTCGTAGGTTGAAAACTGTACTTATGGTTAAGAAGAATTACACCGCTGTTTAATGCTCCATACCTAACCATCCACTGATATAGGTAAATGTCATCGACATAATATCAAAAGGTATATCTCACTCTATGAAAATAGACGTACAGATATATCAATTTGAAATTGGTGCACAACAGCGGATATTCAAAACCAAATATTTGCCGACCGGCAAACAGGCCAGATGATCTCCTCAAATATCATCGATTACAACGAATCCCGATATAATGAGGATGATCACCCAATTCCCAATAACTTACTCCCACTCATCATCTGTAAAACCATACAGATGTGAGAATCAAACCTGGTAAATACATACCCTGGAGCAAGTGTCTAATCGGGAAATCAGTTTTCTTTTAACATTACACAGTGAAACTAAAACATTGAAATGTTTCGGTGGGGTATTCCGGTATTCTTAGTAATGCCTCTACCATTATCCAGATTCATAACTATAACCGTATAATTCTTTGCCACCTCTCCAAATCCCTTTATATGTCTTTAGTCATTACCTTCTGCACACCCTTTTAGGCCAATTGGTTTTCTTCCTTCCCTACCGTTCGGCACCAGCCTATGGTTTGGAAGAAGACTATCCAGTAAGCATAATGGGTGTACTGTCCTAATCCTAGGAGCACTCGCAATGCGAGAGAAGGTGAAGATAAAAGACAACCGAATAAGCCATATTCCTATATCTCCTGGACCAGAATCCATCCCCGAACTGGAACAAGTTCCTTTCGAGTTCGTATATAACCATACGATAGAGTATCCAAATAAACTGTGGATCTTCGTAGTGATACGGAGTGTCCTGGAGAAATACAAAGGTGATTTAGGATTGGCGAAGAAATACTTGGTTTGCTCATGAATATCAGTCACAATTTACTTTGCCCTCTTACTAATCCCTTGCTTTGTCTTAATCTTAATACCTTCTGTACACCGTTTAGGCTAACTGGTTTTCTTCATTCCCTACCGGTCGGCACCAGCCTATGGTTTGGAAGAAAACTATCCAATTTGCGTAATAGGTGTACTCCTCCTAAACCAAGGAGTACTCGCAACCTGAGAGAGGGTGAAAAGAAAAGACAACTGAATAATCCTATCCGTTTTCTCCAGAACCAGAAACCATCCTCGAATTCCTTCGAGTTCGTATCTAACCATACGATGGTTTTGTCCAATGGAAGTGGACGTTCGTACTAATACGGGGTGTCCTGGAGAAAAGGGTAAAAGTAGGAGTGGCAATGAGGTCTGCAACTTTGACAATCCAAAAGCCAGTGTTAAGAAGGTTCGGTCAACTTGGTCACTGAGTCATAATCTTAGGGTCGGGTCAATGGTCGCTGCCAGAGAGAGAGAAAAGAAACACTCAGCGTGCACTCTATCCTAGATCAGAATGGTTACCAATTTATCTAATCTGGAAACCTCCCACTGTACCTCAAATTCTCCTCCAAACCTGAAAGAAGAATCAGTCGGGGTCACCCGAGGAGTAAACTAACTCATCAGTGGGAATCGGGATCCAACTATCATCGCATGATAACGTGACGGAATCCGCTCACGGTGTCACACTCCAGAAGGTATGCGCATATCAGGCAAGTTTCAGTACTTTTGAAACTCCCGATGAGATTTCTGCCCCATGCTCTTATGACCTTGACTTTGGCCAACATATCATAAGTCACATGTCAAGTTCAACCCGTCATTCTCCAGGTTAATTTGAACCCACCCGTACATACCCTTGACTTTGGCCAAAATGGCAGTACGACTGTCCCAAACCAACGCATCTATCTATGCTGCATATGAATACCCAACAGCTACCAAGCACTGTGCCTTGACTTTGGCCAACATACACAGCTTGAATACTATTGACTATCCATATGAAACGACGGAGGGCTACGAATGGTTTCTGGCGAAAACCTTTAACGTAATGAACTTGATATCGTTGAAGGAACGGATAGCTTTTTAGAAAATATAGTGACGAAAACCTTTACTAAAGAGGTCACTCCCGGTGAAGGGATCTCGGCTCTTTCCCCGTAGAATGGGGTGCAGGATATTCCAACTGAATACTACGATGCAAAGCAAAAGTAATCGGCTATAGTGAAGTTAATGCCCTGACACAAACTTCTGTCCAAGGGGTCACTCCCGGTGAAAAGATCTCGGCCCTTGCCTCGTCGACTGAGGAGCAGGATATTCCAAATGAATACCACGATGCAAAACAAAAGTGAACATCCTTGCAATAACAGCTTTTTGAAAAGTGTTCCAACAACATCAGAATAGGTTTGTTTTAACTTGCATTGATCCGAATCAACGCAGTCCCATCATTGATCACACCACAAAGAACGAAAATATACTGACGTACGTATATGCCATCCGCATTCGCCACTGGGTCCCGTCATCACCCGTTAGGTTAGCTAACTAACGACAGAGCGGGGACTGGACTAGCGCGGATGAAAAACATATACAACATCTACTAATATATATACCAATATATTATATTTCGCTCAAGGCATGATAAAAATTCAACATCACAGAAATGTACAGCATCACAGAACAATACAGATATCTGGGATCCCCGGGTTTCACAGAGCCACTACTGAAACCCGACGTTCCCCTGGTCGTGTGGATAGCCTGTGCAATGAAATCCTAGACCCCTACGGGCGCGGCAAGTTACCCGCCAAAACCTGAAGCGAGGCAGCCCCCTTCAGCGCCGTGAATGGACCACCCAGCACTTCATGGAATCCGGTAACTTGGGCACCCCTCCTGGGTCAACCTGTACCCCATACGAGTGCGGCGAATAGCCTGCCAATTCTAGAGTGAAGCCCCCTCCGTCCCAATGCCATGAGATGCGGGCTTGTTGCCCTCTAGAACCCGGCCATCCGTGCACCCCACCGCGGGGTATTCCTAGTACAGAAAGTAAAATATACATACACCGGGTACATCGACCGCAACCAGGTCGTGCCCTAAAAGAATAATACAATCAGGAAGTGACGGCAGTCCACATGTCGGACGCTCGCCCCACAATATCAAATGTACATAATACAACAAAACTGTTCTAGCATTGCATCCAGGCTATCCCCACGACCGATCCGCAACATCACAGCAAAAACACAAAACATCAACGTGAAAGTCACGTTCGCAAATTCGTCTAACCGGGCTATAGCAGTTAGACCGGATTTACCGATCAAGTGACATTCACGGTCGCAGATATAATGTAAATACTGTGAAATAATGTGTTTAAAATATCCGATTGATCAAAAATTAACAAGTGGGCCCCAAAGCAATACTGCAGCACTCACAGAAAATCTGGGCCCAATATTAATATTCCAAAACCCCTAAAATAAGCCCAGAAGCCCACTGGAAAAATATGATGCGGTGAGGATACAAATGTGCGGCGGAACCGCGGCCCAAGGGGGGGTTTGGCCGCGGTTCCGCGCTCCAGGTGTCGACTCACTGTGTCGAACTTTTCCAGTATGCTTAGAATTTCTTGTACATCAGTTTTCTACAACCTGAAAAATTTTAGGAGACCAAAAAATTTCAACAGAAAACTGTCGTGAACTAAAATTGGGTTTTTGGAATTTTGGTCGATCGGAACTGAAAAACACATCAAACGAAGCTAGACGAAGTTAATGGCGAGGCTCTGATACCACTGTAAGTGCACGACGGCGCCCCGGCCGTCAATCCGACGGCCAAATGCGGAAACGGTAATAAACTTTAATTTTGCGGACTTAGCAAACCGGCACCACCGCGCACTAAACCCCGGATCGTGCCATTAAACTAGATCTAGCAAAGTACAAGAAGGGTTAGAGATATACCGACTGATCCAAGTCCTCCGGTCTTCATCTCCACTCCGATCTCCTCGCGGGATCTCCGTCCGTCTCCTCCTCGTCGGAAAGGGCACCACGAAGCCGGGTACTTATACGGGCTCCCACCTCAATACCGAGGCAACTCGGGCGCGAAGTTGGCTAGCCGACGCGCCCAAGATTTGCTGTAGAATGTAGTGTAGAGTGCATGTCTCACTTTGGGGTTATGTTGCCATTGATGGAGGTGAAGGAAGAATGGGAAAATGGAGAGAGCTTTGAAACCTTTTTGCAAGGCAAGAAAATCAAAGTGAGATGAAGCAAATTGCTACCCCTGAAAAATGAACTTCTCTCTCTCCTTTTCAAGTGGTGGCCGCCCCCCCCCCCCTAATAAGAATGAGGATGGAAAAATCAAACAAGAGGGAGGTAAGTGTAGGAGATTAAGGGTGGTGACCATATCCTAAACATCATCATCACAAAACACACATCAATCCTAATCCTTTCTCATCTCATTAAAGCAAAGGAAAAGACTAAGAAAGAATCAAAATGATGGTTGAAAAGAATGGTATCAAAAGATGCTTTCATAATTAATCATCTTGCAAATAAATCCTCCACAATGTGTTATTTGCAAACTTGCAAATAACTCCCTCCATCGGAAAAGTCCGGCCGGGAAAGAACAAAGGAAAACCGGCCGGAACGGAATGAAAACCGGCAACTCCAGAAAACTGGTCCCGTAATAAATTACAGGAAAACCCCGATACTGTGCATACACACCCGCATCTGTATTCCGTCCGGATACAAATGCAATGAGACAAAATCTACACTGTACTATACTAGGATCCGGCTTAAACCAAAGCCGGCTAGTAATATCCGTCCGATCCTGATCCGTGCAATACCGCACGTATCTGATCGAACGCTGCCATATATCCATACGGCCACTAGTACTAACCGTCCGATCCTGATCCGTGCAATACCGCACGTATCTGATCGGACCCTGCCATATCTCCATACGGCCTCTACAGCGTTTCGCCCGAAAGCTTGAGTAACTGAAAGTGTGGTGGACTCTAAAGACTCGTCAATACTATGGCTGTGGATTTAACCACTAGCACGTCAGAGGTATAAGCCAATACGTGACAGGCCACCAGATATTGACCAAAAGGGACGTCGATGAGCGAACTCATCCTGACACCCTACTGAGCCTGTCAGTGACAATATCCGTACAGTCCGGTCCGTTCGTCTATGAGCATCGCATGTCGGGCCTAGGGGGTTGGTAAAAGTCAGACCCCCAAAAGCGGTACAAGTCGTGTCGGAGTGTAGCCCAGAACACCCTGAGATACTTCTGGAATACCTACCAGTAAATCTCCTGCCTTGGCCAAGGACTTCGTGTAATGGCTCTCCTAGACACAGCGTGACCTCACCCCCAATACCGGGAGAGACGAACCCCTGAAGATCCGCTCACTGCCTCCATGTGGCTCGGGACTGTACCCAACTAAAACCTGTTTGCACGACTCCTTTGAGCCGTGGTAGGGTAGTAATCAAAGCACAGTGGGAACTCACACGAGACAAATGACGATCCCCAGGTCGATGAACTAACCTGTACACATGTCACCTGGGAACTGCTATCTGACGTCAGGTATAAGACCAACTAGCATGTTCCCGGCGAGTCCTGTCCAGTGTACTCATAACCCAATGAGCACTTGTATACATCTTAGGTGAACCAACTGACACCAGTGGCTTGTGAGACCGGCCACCGCCCCTCGTCGGGGTCTCGACTGTATACACAAGTCTACTCTGGAGTATCGATGCCCTGTCTCGAAACTCCCACGACTAGGGACCTTTTAAGGATGTGCTTATAGACTACCAGCTCCCACGTATATGATCGCCCTCATACTGCCGGTAGTCAAGCAAGAATCCTAGGGGCTCTATCAACGTGCAATAGCGACCTGTCATGTCACCTAAAGCAGTACACGATGATAAAGGTAAATCAGATAGCATACTATCATCTCGAGTAAGACTGTCCTACCGGGATAGGTCCTCCCTCAATCATTGCAATCACGTGCCTGTGATCCAATAATTGACTCTGAGGGCACTATCTCCAACAATAGATGCTAGGATGCTTGTGTGCATACTTCCGATAGCCTCTATAGATGTTATTTATTACTCACGAGTTGGCAACTCACCCTCGTTGTGCCACAGTCTTTTGCAGGTCCGCTCCGTCAGCACAGTAGCGGCGGGCGCACCGCTTCTTTTGCCTCTCTTGCCAGGACTCGAGGTTTTTGCTCGTAGGTGGGTTGTATTATTATTTTTGTACCATCTTGCATATTCTTTGTATCTAGGGTACTCCATCTACTGTATCTACCAGTATTGTTGTATATTGACCTAGAGATGAAACTGTGAGATTTGTGGACTTTTTATGCTGTATTTTGGGGTCGAGCTCACTTTAGCCGACATGTTGCTTCTTACTTATGCCTCTTTATGATTATTTTGCATGTTGCTGTTTTACATTGCATGGGATTTATGACCGCCTTGTGGCGAAGAGCTAGCTCCCGCTTGGGGATGCCTTATTTGTTGTATTTATATATATTCTTGTTGTACCCATTTTGGGGGCCAGTATTTACAAAGGAGACTCTGCCGAAATTTTCGGAAAAATTGATATTGTTTTTAAAAAGGTTTGATATGACTTATTTGATAAACTCGCTTTCAATTGATTGGTTTTCCTTCATTCTTTTGCTTATTTGGTTTTGGTTTCTGGGCTTTGGCTTACTTATTTTACGGACATCTTAGGACGTTTCGTAAACTTAAGTGTCAGTCACGTTCCGTACCCTGCGGGTCGTGACAAAGTTGGTATCAGAGCGATAGGTTTTACCTTTTTGAGTGTAGGATGACCCTTGGTAGATGGAGTAAGTGACTTAAGCAGGGTAACGTAGCGTGTGTATGTCCGCGGCATACTTGCGATGCGGTACTCCGCCTAAGTGGCTTTAGGATATACTTGCTTGAAAATTCCTTCTTCAATTCCGTGTATCCTATGATCCTATTGCACTGTTCTTATCATCCTGTTCTTGTAACAGCCACTATGCCGCCGAAGGCTACGAGAGCACAAAGGGCTGCCGCCCGAGACGAGATTCGAGCTGGCTCGTCCGAGACTAGGACTGAGCAGGGTGGTATGCCTATGCCACAGGGACAGACCGATCCACCTTCCCCAAGCCGTATGGATAGGCTTGAGACTGGTATGGAGGAGTTGCGACAGATGATGGGGAGTATGCAGGAGCTACGTCAGATGGTAGGATCCCTAGTTGCAGCCAGTCGTACACCGAGGCCGGATGACGCACCTACTACATCCCAGACTACTATGATACCTGCTCCTACTACTACCGCCGTGACCATCCCGGTTTCACTACAGGATTTCATGAGGCTGAGACCTCCAGTATTCACCGGCACCGAGGTAGCGGAGGAGCCACAGACGTTCCTTGACAGTTTAGCCAGGATCTGCCGTTCGCTGAGATGTTCGGATGATCGATGGGTGGAGCTTGCGAGTTTCCGTCTAAAGGGTCTCGCGCAGATATGGTGGGAGTCAGTCTTGAGAGGTCGAGCTGCAGGTCTACCGCCTATGACTTGGGCCGAGTTTACAGCTGTCACGACCCGAAATTACGAATCATGACCGGCACTTAGACTACGAACGTCTTAAGGCGCACGTATTCTAAGTAAGCCGAAACCCAGAAATTCAAACCAAGAGAAGTAGTAGAGTGTAGGAAAAACCATACCAAATCAACCTGTATGCATCATAATATACAACGCCTAAAGGCGAGGATCACAACAGAAATGAAACTCAACCAGCAAGAACCCATCGAAATATAACCCGCGACTCTAAGGTCGAAAGAATAAACATCACTGGTCTCTATCCCAAATAAGTACATGTTTAGTTGATGGAACTTCTAGATACAACTGAAATATAATATACAATGTATACTGATGGTTATGATACAAATAACCCACCTACTAGCAAGTCACCTGAAGAAGATGTGCCCACAAAGCCGTAATGAAATCCGTACGGCAACACCTGCAAGAAACTGGGGCACAACGGGGGTGAGTTGCCAACTCGTGAGTAGAAAAAGATCTACGGACAGAAAATCGCATGTATGACGCAACCTAGGTCATATGATCATAATATATATAATCCTCAAATATATAATAAGCAATCTCTAACCATGTCTAGGGTAAATATCTAACCAAAGTGTAATCCCATATGTCCATGTCAGTGCATCAGGTAACAACGTATCATATAGATGATGTATGAATGCATGTAACAGAATGCATGTACTGAAGAAAACTGTTTTCATAATTTGTGAGATTTCTGTATTTTTTTAAAATGAGGTATCATAAATGAAATCAGCATAAACAGTGCCTAGCATCGGCACAAAACATAAATCTCAGTATCTCGATACCTCTGTATCACAATCTCTGTACCTCAATGTCTCGAAATCTCAATGTCTCAATCACAAAATCAAATCTAGGGCGCCGTCAGTCCAGATCGGCCCCTACCATCCATCTCATGACTACGACGGTATCATCCGGATATCCGACGTGTCGGGTAATATCACCGGTAGGTAGTGCTCCCCTGCACAGGCTCAACGCCATCATCTGCGATCTTCTTGCCTCGGGGTACCGCACCGGGTCTACCATGTACCCGCAATCGGTCTCATCCGCCTCCTCGATTCGGGTTTCACATGTCACTCTCAGCACCGAGAAAACACATGGTGAACGCACTGAAATATCATATCAAGGGTAACCGGGTTTTTAAAACATTTACATAATCTCTTTGAAATACCCACGGTTCCCAAATCCAGAATGACATAGAAACAACATATCTCAATGCGTATAATCAGGAAGCATGATGTATGTGACATATAAATAGAATGCAAGTGTAACTGTATGTCCTGCAACATGGAATAATAGTATGCACATACAAGGGTCATATCCTGATGCAATAATACTACTGTGTAGTGACATGGCAATTACCGATGAAGATGTGTGTGAACAGGCAAGTAAGTGTATGTGGAACATACGCATCATCGGTAATAGTGCTGGTGTCCTAGCAGCATGATATCAATAATAGAATATGAATCATAACAGTATGTGATGCAGAGCAACAATAATAATATGCGGGAGCTGAAATACTGAACACCATGATCGCTAAACTGCATCTAATGTCATAAAGGTCGTACAGCTATGCCAACAATAAGGCTGAGCTAATAAGCTAACTGCAGGTAAGGGAAACCGCCTAACCTCTGAGTCGATACATATAAATATATCTATAGTCGGTGATCCCGCCTCGATAATATCACATCCGATATCATATCTCTAAAATCAGTTATTCCCAAGTTAAGAGTGCGGATCAAAACATCAAATTATAGCTCGTACGTAAATCCGTCGTACGGCATCCCCAATCTGGGTACGGGTCAATATCACATTTGTCATATTAATCATCAAGTATTCTCTTTATCAATATCATCATCGGGGTACTGACCTATGTCTGGTACAATTCTAACATCATTACTATTATCAAGATCTAACTACCGGTCGACAAATCACGTATAAATCGATATCATCAGCACATATCATCTCAAGGAGTATACCCCGCCCAAGGCGGCTTATTATAATTATCCTGTCATATCATATCACATGTCGATCACATAATATATATGTCGCCATTACTATGGCATCATCATCCCCAAAAATCCTCTAAAGTATCAAGTGTATCTAAATCATGAATTTTACCATCATAACAGGTTATATCGCCGATATCATAATCTCAGGTCAACTCATCGACTCATATCAATCCCCTGTATCATCCTCAAATCCGTAATAAACACATAGCCTCATATCCAAGTGAACACATGTCCATAACAAATCCCATAAGCATCTATGAAGTGAGGATGTATGCAAGTATGTATATGTGTGCATGAATGTGTAGTGCACCCACTACCCTATGGTTTCGTAACCAAAATCATCCAAGTTCACCAATATCCATTTTAAACCATCAATAATAATCCCAATAACAATAATATTTATAGGTGTGTATACGCATCCGTATACACCACCTCGGACTGCGGGGGTGCTATACGCCATCCACCCGACTTCTCCCTGTAAATATAAATCTACTCACCTAGTTATGTGTTCCGGTGCCGATGTCGCCATTTGCATCTCCAACGCTTCGACGTCACGTGAGTACCTACAAGGATATCACATGCTAAAACTCATAAAAATCACATCGGAAACCAAAATGGTGCACACTACGCCCATAGGTAAAAACCTGTGACCTTGTGTGCAAAAACAGCCAATATCCTCTGTCGTCGACGTCCGAACGCCACCCGACAGATACGAATCATCGAATATCAAAATCCATACGAAAACACGTCGTAAATCATACGCCAACTCATGAAAATGAACCCAGATTTTACCCTAACAGGAAACAGTCAAAACTGGACATGCCGGGGGTCAATTTTACATGAAAAGGGGCTGTGCACGCAAAACGAGGCATTTTTATACAGGTCTGGCAGCAAATTGCGGCCAGAATGAGGTAATTTGCGGCCGGGATTTTGAATTAGTGGCTAAGGCTTTTGGTAGGGGTTCCAGGGTGCCTGCACAGTTCACTGACATGCGTACTTTTCTCTAGGAGGCCCCGGGTGAAAGCAGATCTCAGAAAGGCCTCAAAATCGACAAAAACGGTAAAATACGCCAAGTCGAATAACTCTGGTAAATACTTGGATTCTAGAGTAATATTGGTTACAATGGTCTCAAAAACATCTAATATGGTTATACTAACGATCAAAACCAATACTACGTCATGTTTCACTCAAAATTGCTTAAACTAGCACAATATCACAATAAAACAGTAACTTTCAGATATAAGACCTAAACTGAGCAAGAACCGAGTTGGGTTGTGAGTTTATACCTCCGGGGGTCCTAGAATGAAGGAGAAGGAAAGGAGGAACTGGGGTGGTGCTGCTGAAGCTCCTGCTTGTGGCTGTTCCGGCTGTTGCTGCTGCTAGCAACTCTCTCTTTTTTCTTTCTTTGATGCTATTTGCAGCAGCAACAGCTGTTGTTCTTGGTGTAGTGAGGGCTGATGTTGTGTGAGTTGGTTTGTGAAGAAGTGGTAATATGATGATGGTGTTGTGGGGTGTTAGTTTGGGCAAGGCTGCTGCTGCTGTGGCTGTTTTCGCAGCAGATGAAGGGGGGCTGTTTGTGGCTGCTGTATTAAGGCTGAAGTTGTGATAAATGGGGCTGCAATGCTGATGCACAAGGGGCTGAATCTGTGCTGAAGTAGCAGCTGATGTGAGTGTATAGGGATTAGGCTATGGTGCTAGGAGCTAGAGGTTGCTGAAGTCAGCCATTGTGGGTTGAAAGTATTGACAAGGGGGGCTGATTAGCTGCTGATTGATGCATGTCTTCAGCTGAATTTAGGGGTTGGTGTGGTGTATCAGCAGTTGATGCGTTGATGGAGGCTGAAGTGGGTGTTTAGGTCAGCAATGGGGGCTGAAACATCATAATCAGGGTGTGCAAGTCAGCTATGGGGGGCTGAAATGTGTTAGGGGCTGATGTAGATCAGATATGGGGTTGAAAAGTGTTGATGGGGTGGGCTGATATTTACATCAGCTGCTGAATTTGTGCCGATGTAGCTGCTGTAGCTGCTGTTCTGGTGGCTAAAAATGCGCTGTTGATGTTGGATGTGAGGCTGATGGTGTTGCAGCTTGTAGCAGCAGCTAGAGTGGCTGATGTGTGGGTGTATATGTCTGGTGTAGACAGGTTGGTATATGTGTGTTTGAGAGGCAAACCAAAGTTTTGAAATGAGATGAGTTAACTCTCATCATCTCATTCACCATGAACCAAACCAACCCTGATTAACCCACTTAACTTAGCCTAAGGGTTTAAAACTCACCCTGGTCATCTAAACATGGTTCAACCCTAGGTCACCATGAGTCCAAAACATGAACCAAATGCAACAGGTGTGGAAATGTTATGTGCACATTTTTGCACAAAAAGCCAAAAATCTACTTAGCGATTGTCAATCGCGATTAACACCAAAATAACATATACGGAACCATAAGAGCTTAAAAATGACATATTTCCACAAAATACCCTATTTTAGAATTTCTAAAATTTTCTCCGGAATTTTCACCATTTATCGGTATTTAATTACACCGACTATTAAAATATTCATTAAAAATTATCAAAATTCCAAAAATAATATTTTATTTTTCTGAAATGTTACAGTCTTCCCCGCTTAAAGAAATTCGGTCCCCGAATTTAAATTTAAACCTCCCAATTCTAAAACATTTCAATAAAATGTCTAAACCAATGGGTCTCCGAAATCATCTGTACATAAAAGGCATCATAGCGCAATACATGCGCATGAGTAACGAGCAGATAACTCGAAGTCAAAACTCCGTCAAGCATCTCGCAATCATCGGAGTCAAGACGAAAACACGACTGCCAAATCCAAAGCAAAACCGATATGCTAGAAATCGGAATTTTTACATGTAAATAATGAGACTATAGCTCGTCTTTGGAAATCCCTTTACAATCTGTCAATGTATGCAAAATATACCCAGGCACTGTCATCTGACCAGTCCTGCTCAGTATGAAAACACATAGCTAATATCATATAAACGTACTGCTCCATAGAAATCAATCCAAAAATGTGCATATAAAAACCCTGTGCGTCTGGTGCGCACGGAAATCAAAATCCATGAATGTGCCATATATGCGTACAGAAACAATATCTAAGTGCATCGGGTGTGCACGAAACATCTGTCAAGGCAACGTGTGTGTCTGACAGAACAAACAGGTGCATCTGACATGCACGAAGAATCTCGGTTTAGTGCATCTGGTGTGCACCATATCGCATCTCATAACATGCGCCCAACATGCGCTAAAAATCCAAATCCGGTGCATCCATCATGCACGAAACAAATATCGAGCATCACCATCGAAATCGAAGTCCATTGCATCCAAGTGCACGAAATACGAATCATTGCACTGTAAGCATATGTGAACTATACCGAGTGCAAAAACCAAATCGTGTGCGTGCGTACGCACAAAATCAACTCAACTGTATGAAACCCCATAAAATCACAAACATGTGAAACCAATGCTCGAAAACGATATCAAGTGCAACAACTGTGCAAAAATCGTAAATCCTCAATCATCAAAATCAAATCATGCGAATAAATCGCCTAAAACATCGAAATCAAGTATGGCGGAATAGTTCCGCTCCAGCGCATCCTCCAAGAATCTCTGGCTAACTGTCGTAGTCACTCATAGCATGTCTCGTCGACGATCCTGAAATCTGGCCTACTGGTGTGCGTAACATGACCACTTCTGGGTCCAAGTCTTCTCTGTGGATTATCAATCTCTCGATCCATCGGCTCATCGCCCCTTTCAGGTGTGCTAACGGGGACGGTTCCTTTTTGGCACTTCTGTGGTTATCTCTCGGGCAATCATCGCGACTACTCGTAAAGCAACATGTCACTGGCATCGGCCTCTGGCTCTCTGAATGTACGTGACACATCTGATCCTGGGTGCAAGTATCATTGCAGCAGTGTCCTGGAAGGAATCTTACTCAAGATCTCTTCCAGTCTCATCTCTGCCAATTGTCCGGAAGTCATCGTCCTTTACCATATCTGCTTCTTGTTCCGGAACGGCTGCATACTCATCGCGACTCCTTCTAGAAGGTATATCCATTTACAATGCCTCGGTATGCGCATCGCATTTCTGATGTCGGCGGAGTGGAACGTCGTCTCATCTAAATCTGGTACGAACCTCTTACTCCACTTTTCTCTAATGTCGACTGCTTCGGACCCGTCTCGTCGTGGCTGCATGGACTGAACTCCAACGGCTATCATCGTATCTGGAGTCTCCCAAGAAATGCATCTCACCGATTAGAATCCGAATTAAGTCGAGCCATCCGATCGATTCGTCAAGACCTCATAATCCCCCAAGAGCTCAACATCTTGGGTACAATATAATGGCATCGGGTACATACCACATCATCGGTGGTCCAGCCGTAGAAGGGAAAACCCAAGCCTCACTAATGGCGCCGCAGAACTGCCGCAACCCTAAGGTTCAAAGGCTTTCACACGGTCATTAAGTCGAGTTAGGGTTTCATTCTTCTAGAGGGACCATAGAATTGCCTGCATGTCCTTCTGAATTCTTTAAACTTGGAATAGTAGGTTTCTGACATTCGATCGTCTCTGTAGACTCTCCACGTCTCTGCGTGAAGTCGTCTCTAACTGGAATCAATATATCTGATAACCTCGCATCGGGGTAGCGAACAAGCAATATGTCCTCGTCATTTATTCTTGGTGACTAGCGATCTTCTATCATCTCTTAGTACAATCTCGTACTATAATAGCTCCAATCATCTGGGGTAATAGCTCGTCGTTCGCAGCAATAACTGGCTCACTCGTCTGCACACTGAACTGTGCCTAAATCATCAGGAGTAAGCAATTCACCAATGGTCATCAAAATCTGGCTGGCCTCTGTCAGTGGCTCAATCCTCTGGTGCTGATCTGCACGTCCGAGTAATCTCATACAGCGATCCATCCATCGCTCGTGGCACAAAGCACAATCAAAAGACACATCTCTACAATCGTGTGTCGCCCGAATCACGCCACGGTCAGTCTTCGTTCGTGACGAGCTCAAGCTGATCGCAACTCTAGCCGTAGCTCTCCCTGCCCGTAATCGTGGCAGCAAAACCAAAAATGGTACCGATGAGGCTAGATCAGGAAGGAATATGATACTGAACAAGGAAATGTATATCCTAAGGCTTCTTAAGGGGAGTGGCGTATCGTAAATATGCCGCGGACATACCACGGTACGTCACTCTACTTTAGTTACCAATTCCATCAACCAAAGGTCATCCTATACTCCGAAGGTAAAACCTAACGCTCTGATACCAACTTTTGTCACGACCCAAAATTACGAATCATGACCGGCACTTAGACTACGAACGTCTTAAGGCGCACGTATTCTAAGTAAGCCGAAACCCAGAAATTCAAACCAAGAGAAGTAGTAGAGTGTAGGAAAAACCATACCAAATCAACCTGTATGCATCATAATATACAACGCCTAAAGGCGAGGATCACAACAGAAATGAAACTCAACCAGCAAGAACCCATCGAAATATAACCCGCGACTCTAAGGTCGAAAGAATAAACATCACTGATCTCTATCTCAAATAAGTACATGTTTGGTTGATGGAACTTCTAAATACAACTGAAATATAATATACAATGTATACTGATGGTTATGATACAAATAACCCACCTACTAGCAAGTCACCTGAAGAAGATGTGCCCACAAAGCCGTAATGAAATCCGTACGGCAACACCTGCAAGAAACTGGGGCACAACGGGGGTGAGTTGCCAACTCGTGAGTAGAAAAAGATCTACGAACAGAAAATCGCATGTATGACGCAACCTAGGTCATATGATCATAATATATATAATCCTCAAATATATAATAAGCAATCTCTAACCATGTCTAGGGTAAATATCTAACCCAAGTGTAATCCCATATGTCCATGTCAGTGCATCAGGTAACAACGTATCATATAGATGATGTATGAATGCATGTAACAGAATGCATGTACTGAAGAAAACTGTTTTCATATTTTGTGAGATTTCTGTATTTTTTTAAAATGAGGTATCATAAATGAAATCAGCATAAACAGTGCCTAGCATCGGCACAAAACATAAATCTCAGTATCTCGATACCTCTGTATCACAATCTCTGTACCTCAATGTCTCGAAATCTCAATGTCTCAATCAAAAAATGAAATCTAGGGCGCCGTCAGTCCAGATCGGCCCCTACCATCCATCTCATGACTACGACGGTATCCTCCGGATATCCGACGTGTCGGGTAATATCACCAGTAGGTAGTGCTCCCCTGCACAGGCTCAACGCCATCATCTGCGATCTTCTTGCCCCGGGGTACTGCACCGGGTCCACCATGTACCCGCAATCGGTCTCATCCGCCTTCTCGATTCGGGTTTCACATGTCACTCTCAGCACCGAGAAAACACATGGTGAACGCACTGAAATATCATATCAAGGGTAACCGGGTTTTTAAAACATTTACATAATCTCTTTGAAATACCCACGGTTCCCAAATCCAGAATGACATAGAAACAACATATCTCAATGCGTATAATCAGGAAGCATGATGTATGTGACATATAAATAGAATGCAAGTGTAACTGTATGTCCTGCAACATGGAATAATAGTATGCACATACAAGGGTCATATCCTGATGCAATAATACTAATGTGTAGTGACATGGCAATTACCGATGAAGATGTGTGTGAACAGGCAAGTAAGTGTATGTGGAACATACGCATCATCGGTAATGGTGTTGGTGTCCTAGCAGCATGATATCAATAATAGAATATGAATCATAACAGTATGTGATGCAGAGCAACAATAATAATATGCGGGAGCTGAAATACTGAACACCATGATCGCTAAACTGCATCTAATGTCATAAAGGTCGTACAGCTATGCCAACAATAAGGCTGAGCTAATAAGCTAACTGCAGGTAAGGGAAACCGCCTAATATCTGAGTCGATACATATAAATATATCTATAGGCGGTGATCCCGCCTCGATAATATCACATCCGATATCATATCTCTAAAATCAGTTATTCCCAAGTTAAGAGTGCGGATCAAAACATCAAATTATAGCTCGTACGTAAATCTGTCGTACGGCATCCCCATTCTGGGTATGGGTCAATATCACATTTGTCATATTAATCATCAAGTATTCTCTTTATCAATATCATCATCGGGGTACTGACCTATGTCTGGTACAATTCTAACATCATTACTATTATCAAGATCTAACTACCGGTCGACAAATCCCGTATAAATCGATATCATCAGCACATATCATCTCAAGGAGTATACCCCGCCCAAGGCGGCTTATTATAATTATCCTGTCATATCATATCACATGTCGATCACATAATATATATGTCGCCATTACTATGGCATCATCATCCCCAAAAATCCTCTAAAGTATCAAGTGTATCTAAATCATGAATTTTACCATCATAACAGATTATATCGCCGATATCATAATCTCAGGTCAACTCATCGACTCATATCAATCCCCTGTATCATCCTCAAATCCGTAATAAACACATAGCCTCATACCCAAGTGAACACATGTCCATAACGAATCCCATAAGCATCTATGAAGTGAGGATGTATGCAAGTATGTATATGTGTGCATGAATGTGTTGTGCACCCACTAAAACTCATAAAAATCACATCGGAAACCAAAATGGTGCACACTACGCCCATAGGTAAAAACCTGTGACCTTGTGTGCAAAAACAGCCAATATCCTCTGTCGTCGACATCCGAACGCCACCCGATAGATACGAATCATCGAATATCAAAATCCATACGAAAACTCATCGTAAATCATACGCCAACTCACGAAAATGAACCCAGATTTTACCCTAACAGGAAACAGTCAAAACTGGACATGCCGGGGGTCAATTTTACATGAAAAGGGGTTGTGCACGCAAAACGAGGCATTTTTATACAGGTCTGGCCGCAAATTGCGGCCAGAATGAGGTAATTTGCGGCCGGGATTTTGAATTGGTGGCTAAGGCTTTTGGTAGGGGTTCCAGGGTGCCTGCACAGTTCACTGACATGCGTACTTTTCTCTATGAGGCCCCGGGTGAAAGCAGATCTCAGAAAGGCCTCAAAATCGACAAAAACGGTAAAATACGCCAAGTCGAATAACTCTGGTAAATACTTGGATTCTAGAGTAATATTGGTTACAATGGTCTCAAAAACATCTAATATGGTTATACTAACGATCAAAACCAATACTAGGTCATGTTTCACTCAAAATTGCTTAAACTAGCACAATATCACAATAAAACAGTAACTTTCAGATATAAGACCTAAACTGAGCAAGAACCGAGTTGGGTTGTGAGTTTATACCTCCGGGGGTCCTAGAATGAAGGAGAAGGAAAGGAGGAACTGGGGTGGTGCTGCTGAAGCTCCTGCTTGTGGTTGTTCCTGCTGTTGCTGCTGCTAGCAACTCTCTCTTTTTTCTTTCTTTGATGCTATTTGCAGCAGCAACAGCTGTTGTTCTTGGTGTAGTGAGGGCTGATGTTGTGTGAGTTGGTTTGTGAAGAAGTGGTAATATGATGATGGTGTTGTGGGGTGTTAGTTTGGGCAAGGCTGCTGCTGCTGTGGCTGTTTTCGTAGCAGATGAAGGGGGGCTGTTTGTGGCTGCTGTATTAAGGCTGAAGTTGTGATAAATGGGGCTGCAATGCTGATGCACAAGGGGCTCAATCTGTGCTGAAGTAGCAGCTGATGTGAGTGTATAGGGATTAGGCTATGGTGCTAGGAGCTAGGGGTTGCTGAAGTCAGCCATTGTGGGTTGAAAGTATTGACAAGAGGGGCTGATTAGCTGCTGATTGATGCATGTCTTCAGCTAAATTTAGGGGTTGGTGTGGTGTATCAGCAGTTGATGCATTGATGGAGGCTGAAGTGGGTGTTTAGGTCAGCAATGGGGGCTGAAACATCATAATCAGGGTGTGCAAGTCAGCTATGGGGGGCTGAAATGTGTTAGGGGCTGATGTAGATCAGATATGGGGTTGAAAAGTGTTGATGGGGTGGGCTGATGTTTACATCAGCTGCTGAATTTGTGCCGATGTAGCTGCTGTAGCTGCTGTTCTGGTGGCTAAAAATGCGCTGTTGATGTTGGATGTGAGGCTGATGGTGTTGCAGCTTGTAGCAGCAGCTAGAGTGGCTGATGTGTGGGTGTATATGTCTGGTGTAGACAGGTTGGTATATGTGTGTTTGAGAGGCAAACCAAAGTTTTGAAATGAGATGAGTTAACTCTCATCATCTCATTCACCATGAACCAAACCAACCCTGATTAACCCACTTAACTTAGCCTAAGGGTTTAAAACTCACCCTGGTCATCTAAACATGGTTCAACCCTAGGTCACCATGAGTCCAAAACATGAACCAAATGCAACAGGTGTGGAAATGTTATGTGCACATTTTTGCACAAAAAGCCAAAAATCTATTTAGCGATTGTCAATCGCGATTAACACCAAAATAACATATACGGAACCATAAGAGCTTAAAAATGACATACTTCCACAAAATACCCTATTTTAGAATTTCTAAAATTTTCTCCGGAATTTTCACCATTTATCGGTATTTAATTACACCGACTATTAAAATATTCATTAAAAATTATGAAAATTCCCAAAAATAATATTTTATTTTTCTGAAATGTTACAACAGCGGTCTTTCTAGCTCGTTTCCTCCCAGAGAGCGTTCGTGATGCCAGAGCTCGTAGCTTCGAGGCCTTGGTCAAGACACCTGGGATGACGGTGTCTGAGTATGACGTTCAGTTTACACAGTTGTCCCGATATGCCCCGTACCTGGTAGATACCAAAGCGAAGAGGGTGAAGAGGTTCGTACAGGGACTTGATGCCCAACTATATCTTGCCATTGGCGCCCAGCACTACGACACTTATTCAGCTGCTATGGATATGGCATTACGGATGGAGGCACGCATATCACAGACTTCGGCCGTTTCTGGGTCGAAGAGGATTCGCACCGAGGTGCCGTCTCAGAGGCAGCGTGCCAGATTCTTTCCGAGGGATGGGCCCGGCAGAGGATTTGGACGGTGTCAGTTATATGGTTCATATCCCCAGGGACATCAGCCGTCGCCAGGGTGTTTTGGGTGCGGGAGTCCGCACCATCTTGTAAGAGACTGTCCGGCGAGACGACAGGGAGCGGCGATAGTTCTGCATGTGACCCTACCACCATCACCACCCCCTCCCCAGAGAGACCTACTTCCTGCTACATGCGATGCTCCACCCCAGTTAGGTGCACCCAGAGGCCGTGGGCGCGGCGCACCGATCCAGAGAGGACGAGAAGGCAGAGGCCGAGGCCGAGGTCAGCCCGCTATTGGAGGAGGTCAGGCCCGAGTTTTTGCATTGACACCCCAGGATGCGCAGGCATCCAATGCCGTCGTTACAGGTACCCTGTCAGTATGCTCTGTTGATGCACACGTGTTGTTTGATCCCGGATCCACGCACTCTTACGTTTCCACCCATTTCGTGCCAAGTTTGGGTAGAGAGTCCGGTTTGCTTGATCAGCCGCTTGTTGTTATTACCCCGGTAGGCGAGTCGTTTGTCGCTCGTTTTGTGTTTCGATTGTGTTCCGTTCGTATCGGGGAGAGGGATTCATCGGTTGATTTGATTCTCCTCGATATGTTGGACTTTGATGTGCTTCTGGGCATGGATTGGCTAGCCACTTGTTATGCTTCGGTGGACTGCCGTGAGAAGGCAGTCAGATTTAGCTTTCCGGGAGAACCAGTCCTTGTTATTCAGGGAGACCGCAGCGTCACCCTTCCCAGCTTGATTTCGTCTCTTCGCGCTGGTCAGCTCTTGCGAAAGGGATGTCAGGGATTCTTAGCGTATATTTGTGATACTCGAGCTGCAGAGGTTCCGTTGGACCGAGTCCCGGTTATTTGTGAGTTCCCTGATGAGCTGCCTGGGCTACCACCTGAGCGCGACGTTGAGTTCTGCATCGATTTGATTCCCGGCTCGGGGCCTATTTCTATACCGCCTTATTGGATGGCCCCGGCAGAGCTTCGAGAGCTGAAGGATCAGTTGCAGGATTTGTTAGATAAGGGGCTTATTCGACCTAGTGTTTTTCCGTGGGGTGCTCCGGTCCTGTTTGTTAAGAAGAAGGATGGAAGTTTGCGCTTATGTATCGACTACCGCCAGCTGAACAAGGTTACCGTGCGGAAAAGATATCCGTTGCCATGCATTGATGATTTGTTCGACCAGCTTCAGGGTGCAGGGTATTTTTCGAGGATCGACTTGCGATCAGGATACCATCAGCTGCGAGTTCGACAGGAGGATATACCGAGGACAGCTTTCCGCACGCGCTACGGCCACTATGAGTTTTTGGTGATGTCGTTCGGACTCACCAACGCCCCAGCAGCATTCATGGATTTGATGAACCGTACATTCAGGCCGTATCTTGACTTGTTCATCATCGTGTTTATCGACGATATCTTGGTGTACTCCTGGAGCAGAGAGGAGCACGAGCAGCACTTGAGGATTACGTTACAGACTCTGAGGGAACACCAGCTGTTCGCAAAGTTCTCCAAGTGTGCATTCTGGCTGGACAGCATCGGATTCTTGGGTCACGTGATTACGAGAGACGGCATATGTGTGGACCCGAAGAAGATTGAGGCTGTTCAGCAGTGGCCCCGACCTACATCGGTTACTGAGATCCGTAGTTTTCTAGGCCTGACGGGCTACTACAGGCGTTTTGTTCAGGACTTCTCCCGTATAGCTGCACCTTTGACCGGTTTGACCCGGAAGGGAGTTCCTTTCGTTTGGATAGAGGAGTGCGAGCGCAGTTTTCAGCAGCTACGGACTTGTTTGACTACGGCGCCGGTATTATCTTTGCCTTCGGGATCAGGCGGATTTGTGGTCTACTGTGATGCTTCGCGAGTGGGGTTAGGATGCGTATTGATGCAGCATGGCCGGGTGATCGTCTATGCTTCTCGGCAGTTGAAGAAGCATGAACAGAACTACCCCACTCACGATTTGTAGATGGCTGCAGTGGTCTTTGCACTGAAGATTTGGCGACATTACCTATATGGCGAGTCGTGCCAAATATTCACAGACCATAAGAGCTTAAAATACATATTTCAGCAGCGAGACCTGAACCTCAGACAGCGTCGTTGGATGGAGTTGGTGAAAGACTACGACTGCGAGATCTTATATCACCCAGGCAAGGCGAATGTAGTGGCAGATGCTTTGAGCAGGAGGCCCGGGGGTAGTCTATCCTATTTGCACGCAGTGCAGAGGCAGTCGTCAGCAGATTGGCAGATTTTATGCGACAGCCGAGTTGAGTTCGAGTTCACTCAGACAGGGGGACAGCTCGTGCATGTTCGTGCACGCCCACAGTTGCTTGACCGTATATATGAGGCACAGCGCAGAGACGACCGTTGCTCAGAGATTATGGCACAGATGGGACATGGCAAATTTTCCGAGTTCGTGATTGATGATTAGGGGATTTTACGATATGGATCTAGACTGTGCGTACCAGATGCTGATAGATTGCGGCGCGACATTCTTGAGGAGGCACACCGATCAGTGTATAGTGTCCACCCCGGTTCCACCAAGATGTACCATGATATGAGAGAGACCTACTGGTGGGACGGGATGAAGAGGGACATTGCGGAGTTTGTATCGAGATGCCTGACTTGTCAGCAAGTCAAGGCCGAGCACCAGAGGCCCGCAGGAGAGCTACAGCCATTACCCATTCCGGAGTGGAAATGGGAGCAGATTTCGATGGATTTCGTTGTGGGTCTACCCAGGACCAGTCGAGGGTACGACTCCATCTGGGTGATCGTAGATCGATTGACGAAAGCGGCTCACTTCCTGCCAGTGAAGACCACTTTCAGCTTTGCTCAGTATGCCCAGCTTTACATCGACGAGATAGTGCGGTTGCATGGCGTACCGACTTGTATCGTGTCAGATCGAGGCACCCAGTTCACCATCCGACTTTGGCAGAGACTTCAGGAGGCTTTGGGCACTCGTTTGAGCTTCAGCACAGCGTTTCATCCGCAGACCGACGGACAGTCAGAGCGGACCATTCAAACTCTCGAGGACATGCTCAGAGCATGCGTTTTAGACTTCGGCGGTAGCTGGGATCGTCATTTACCGTTAGTGGAGTTCTCCTACAACAACAGCTTCCAGGATACTATTCAGATGGCACCTTTCGAGGCATTATATGGGAGGAGATGCAGATCGCCCGTTTGTTGGACCGAGCTCAGCGAGAGCAATATTTTGGGGCCGCAGCTTGTTGAAGAGACGACAGCGAAGATACAGTTGATTCGAGACCGGATGAGAGCAGCTCAGAGCAGGCAGAAATCATATGCAGACAGGCGCCGTCGCAGACTAGAGTTCGCAGTTGGCGATCATGTTTTACTGAGGGTCTCTCCGATGAAGGGCGTGATGCGATTTGGGCGAAAAGGAAAGCTTAGTCCCAGATTTGTGGGTCCCTTCGAGATTCTCGAGCGTGTCGGCGCAGTTGCATATCGTTTGGCTCTTCCACCCAGCTTTCCCGATGTTCACCCCGTCTTCCATGTTTCGATGCTCCGCAAGTACCTTCACGACCCTTCGCACGCGATTCAGCACCCGACAGTCCAGGTAGAGCGCGACCTTTCTTTTGCAGAGCAGGCGGTGGCCATCCTGGATCGGCAGGTGAAGAAGTTGAGATCGAAAGTTATACCGACCGTCAAGGTCCTTTGGCGTGGCCCGAGCAGCGAGGAGGTCACCTGGGAGACCGAGGGCGAGATGAGGAAGAAATATCCCCATCTCTTTGAAGGTACGAGTAGCTATATTTTTAAATTCGGGGACCGAATTTCTTTAAGGGGGGGAGATTGTAGCGCCTTGAAAAGTCGTTTTGGTATTTTCCTGAAAATCGGTGAAAATTCGGTATTTTTCCGTAAACCGTCTTTTTTGTTATTTTGCAGTTTAGGACTAATTATACCTACTTTGGATAGGTAATTGCTAGTTTTTAGTAGCTAATGAGTTACTTATTAATTTTTGGTCATTTAAAGAAATTTCCCTATTTTTCAATTTTTTTAATATTATTTTAAGCCGGTAAGAAAATACAAATTTCTTTGGGCTAATTTTAATCTTTAAAATCAAGTTAATTAAAATCTAGTTGTAATATAAATTTTTAGTATTTTATTTCAAGTTTTAACTAATTTTTATTATGGAAAACGAAAATATATTTATTTTGAGCTAAAACTTGCAATTTTGAGCTTGTCGGGGGGTCTTTTTGCATAGGAATTTTTATGCACTCTCTCACCAATCCTCATCCCCACTTGGCCGGCCCACCATGGCAGGAAACTTCTCTCTTTCTTTTTTTTTTTGGGTCTTCAACTCTTGTGAACAATATGATTTGTGAATGGATTAATTTATATTAATTTGTAAGTATGTTGTACTTGGGAATGGTTGGCTTTGACCTTGGACAAAATTTCCACAACACCACACCATTCTCCCCCATTCCCTCAAGGCCGAGAGCACCTCCTGCTGCTGTCCCCATATTTTTCCCCTCTTTTCACATCAAATTTCATCACAATATCCATCAAAAATCAACAATTTCCTTCACAAATTCAAAGAAAACCCTTATTCCATATCTTCTCAAACCTAATTTGGTTCAAACCTTGGAGAAAGGAGGTGTCTTGAGAGGCTAGAGCAAGCTAGGGTTTGAGCTTGTGAGGTATAATTTCTAATCAATGATTAATTTATAGCTTAAGTGTGTTAAATTAGAACTTTGAAATTGTTTTAGTGTCAAAATAATTCCTAATTTCTAATCTAGGTTTTTTTTAAAGTTAATGGTTTGAATTTAAACTAGGGTTTTAGAAACCATTACTAAGTTGATTAATTCTATTTTGCTATCTAGTTGTTTTGCTAACCTAATTTAAGAGGTTAACTTGCTAATTGAGCTATAAACTAGTGTTAATTTAGGGTTTTTCATGTATAGTTTGGATTAAGATTGCTAGTTATGAAATTATAGAAAGGGTTTGTTTATGGAAAATGTGTTTTGAAGCATGGTAAATGGGTTAAATTGAATGTTGTGGCTAGCTAGTTGTGTGGATTATAGGATTGTGCGATGATGTGAGCACTTTATCGCAAATACGCGATGTTTGCTCGAATTGGGAATTTTTAGTGCTTACTAGGTTTTTATAAAAATATTGTGATGAATTATTTGCGATATCTTGAGGATATTTTTGGCATATCCTATGACATTTAGCATGTGTGAGTGCGGTTTATTTGAGTGATCGGGTTTTAGCTTTGCCGGGCGACCAAATCGACGATTTTAGTTAGATTTTGCGATTTTCGCGTGTGTTCCGCGCACCTTGTGCACGTTGTGCCTAGCTTGTGAACGTTAGTATTTTCGTTTGGGATTTGCGTCATTCTTGATATGTAACCCTATGTTTGGTATTGATGTAAATTCCAGGTTCGGTCGCGGAGACGTCAGACGCGGCACGAAAGGGGAAAGCGGTGATTGGAGGTGGCTAGCTAGGGATTCCTGTGAGTAGATTTAACATCTACGGGGGACTATCTTTTGGATGGCGCAAGTCTCCCGATAGTTTAAGTAGTTAAGATTTTAGTGATATTAGTAACTACATCCATACCTTATTTGACCTACATATGCGAACCCATTCTATAGGACACCTGCACCATTGCCAGGGTTTTTATATGCAGCACGAGCACTATTCATGCTTACACACACGCCCTGGTAATTGCCATGCCACCACACTAGATAACCTATAACTTAAACCTTTTTACTATAATTGATGCTTAAACCTGTGCTATTGCCTTTAATTCCTTCAAATGAAATCGTAAGATTACTAATCATGTGCATGTACTCATCATGTTATTTGCTCATGCCTAGTCTATCAATCATACATCGCAACTTGATTATTGATACCATATGCATTCATTATCATTGGCATATGCATTTATGAGGATTTCTTGAGATTTTGTGATATTTCTGGATTTCGGGGGAAAGCCGCAAATTTCTAAACTTATTACATTTTTTTTAAATATGTAAATTGCGGTTTTCTAGTGATGTAAGTGTCGTCCACCATGAGTTTGCTGTGGTTTTCGAGACCCATTTCGAGGAGTTGGATGAACCGTCTCGGGTACATGGTGGGCCCGGTAAGGTACCCCGGGGCAAGAAGCTCGTGTTGCTGACGATGAGCCTGGCAGGGGACGGATTACCTACCGGTGACTGTTTGGCACGGTGGATATCCAGAGGATACCGACCGTGGCTGCGAGATGATGAGATATTGATATTGAGATGGGTCAGCCGGATGGCTGAGGCCAGAGATACTATGACATGGATATATGAGATTTGTGATAGTTTTGAGGTGTCGTTGCTGGACACAGGTTCTTGTTGATTCTATTGGTATTGTGCTGGTATTTCAAAAGAGATTCCTAAAGGAAAAACATGATTCTTCTACTTACACATTCAGATCATGAGTTGATTCACATTGCATTCATATCTGCTAGTATATTCATATTGCATACATACCTGCTATTATGTCCTGCCATACCTGTATTATAGATGCTAGGATGCTTGTGTGCATACTTGAGATAGCCTCTATAGATGTTATTTATTACTCACGAGTTGGCAACTCACCCCCGTTGTGCCACAGTCTTTTGCAGGTCCGCTCCGTCAGCACAGTAGCGGCGGGCGCACCGCTTCTTTTGCCTCTCTTGCCAGGACTCGAGGTTTTTGCTCGTAGGTGGGTTGTATTATTATTTTTGTACCATCTTGCATATTCTTTGTATCTAGGGTACTCCATCTACTGTATCTACCAGTATTGTTGTATATTGACCTAGATATGAGACTGTGAGATTTGTGGACTTTTTATGCTGTATTTTGGGGTCGAGCTTACTTGAGCCGGCATGTTGCTTCTTACTTTTGCCTCTTTATGATTATTTTACATGTTGCTGTTTTACATTGCGTGGGATTTGTGACCGCCTTGTGGCGAAGAACTAGCTCCCGCTTGGGGATGCCTTATTTGTTGTATTTATATATATTCTTGTTGTACCCATTTTGGGGGCCAGTATTTACAAAGGAGACTCTGCCGAAATTTTCGGAAAAATCGATATTGTTTTTAAAAGGTTTGATATGACTTATTTGATAAACTCGCTTTCAATTGATTGGTTTTCCTTCATTCTTTTGCTTATTTGGTTTTGGTTTCTGGGCTTTGGCTTACTTATTTTACGGACGTCTTAGGACGTTTCGTAAACTTAAGTGCCAGTCACGTTCCGTACCCTGCGGGTCGTGACAACCTGGGTGATGCCTCATACATTCTGGGGATCCGGATCTATCGTGACAGATTCAAGAGGATACTGGTGTAAGTCGATGTAGTACACCCCAGTACTTGTGGGGAGGCGGAATTTTCAAAAACGATCAAGTTTAAACAACGAACACATCGACTAACCGCTTGAATCGAAGCTAAACTATAAATAACCGTATCTTATGAGTTTCTTTTCATAAGTGATTAGGGATTATACCTAACGATACTAGTCCTTCGTCTTTACGATCTCCTTGTTCTCCTCGGCCTTCTCTAGGTAGTAGACGATCCACCCGAGAGCAAAACTCCAAGCTAAACCTCTAAGCTTGAGGCAACTAACCTTCTTGGATTGCTAATCAAAGAAGCTAGGTGTAATATAGAGATGGTTATGGATTGATTAGTCTTACTAATCCTAGATCTCAACACATGAGGGTGAGGATTAGTCTTTTGAAGAGAGAGAGCTTGAGGAGAGAGAAGGTGAGAATGAGAATAATGAGAATAGTAAATCTATCATAATATATATGAACCTTTAAAATTCATCCATTAAAGTAAAACTAAAATGATGAATAATGAAGTTTCATAAATATCAAGTGGTGATTCATAACCATGACTCATTAAGCATTTATCATGCATTAATGATATGCATGAATCACCCTCATGACTCACTAAACTCATTAAATGCAAACGACACCTAAACCTCCTTAGTCACCACTTCTAGAAGCTTCTCGAGTAATTACGAGAACGCCCCTCCGATCCGTAAAAATACGGAAAAACTTTAGACTGTAAAAATCCAATAACCGGATACCAGTAACTGGCTTAAACCAAAGCCGACTGGTAAAAACTGTCCGAAAGTCGTACGCGCGTAAACGCACGTATGCGTCCGAACCCTTTGTCGCAAAACCATGCAACCTCTATATCGTTTCGCCTGGAGTAGGAAACTCTCTGTGTGGGACTCTAGAGACTCGACTACTACGCTGGCAGTGGGTTTAACCACAGACCGCAAGTGGCACTAGCTGTACGTAACGGTCCCCAGGTAGTTGTCGATAAGAAGGCCGATGAGTAAACCCATCCGAACTCCTACTGAGTCTGATGTGACAATCTCCATACAGTCCGGTCCGTTCGTCCATGACTATCGCATATCGGGCCTAGGGGGGCGGCAAGCGTCAGTCCCCTAATAGCGGTATAAGTCGTGTCGGAGTGAAGCCCATTACACCCTGAGAAACTACTGGAACCTACCAGCAAATCTCGCTTGCCCTGGCCAGGGACTTTGCGTAATGGCTCTCTGACACAGCACGATATCTACTCCCAATACCGGGAGGGACGAATCCTGTCTAACCGCCACTGCCTCCAAGTGCTCGGGACTGCACCCAACTGCTACCTGTTTGCACGACTCCTTTGAGCCGTGGTAGGGTAGCAATCTAAGAACAGTGGGACACACTCGAGGCGAAGTAGCAGTGTCAAGTCTGCGGACTACGCTGTACTCATGTCACCTGGGAACTGTTCACTGACGACTGGAATCAAACCAACCAACAGTTCCCTGTGAGTCCTGTCCGGTGTACCCGTAACCTAACGAGCACCTGTATACTATCTCCAGTACGACGTACTGATGGCTGTGGGACAGACCATCTCCCCAACTGGGATGAGAAGCGTACACACTAGTCTACTCCGGAGTATCGATGCTCTGTCTCGATAATCCAACGACCAGGGACCTGAATAAGGATGTGCTTGTAGACTACCCAGCCCCCACTAGTGTGACTGCCATCACAACGCTGGTAGCCAAGCAAGAAATACGTATACTCACATATTAAGATAGAAAAAACCAAGTAGCATACTACCATGTTTAGCAAGACTGTTATATACATGTGAATATCCCAAGCTTCCATTAAGTAATATACAAGCTAGTATGATACAGTAATGGCCTTCTAGGGCATAAACACTAACAATCTCCCACTTGCACTAGGGCCATGTACTGGCATATCGCAGACCAATGATCTCGAGTAGCCTCTCGAACTGAATCTGAGGAAGGGCCTTCGTGAATGGATCAGCAATGTTCTCTTCTGAAGCAACTCTCCGAACCTCGATCTCCTGACGATCAATGATCTCCCTGATCAGGTGATACCGCCTCAAGATGTGTCTGGACTTCTGATGGGACCTTGGTTCCTTCGCTAAAGCTATAGCTCCGTTGTTGTCGCAATACAGAGGTATTGGATCAACTATGGTAGGAACCACCTGAAGTTCTGTTAGGAACTTCTTCATCCAGACTGCTTCTTTTGCGGCATCGCAAGCAGCTATATACTCCGCTTCCATCGTCGAGTCAGCAACGGTGTCCTGCTTGGAGCTCTTCCAGCACACCGCCCCTCCATTGAGGGTAAAGACATAACCCGACATGGACTTGGAATCGTCCTTATCACTCTGGAAGCCGGAATCAGCAAAGGCCTCCAACCTGAGGTCTTTTCCGCCGTAAACCAAGAACATCTCCTTAGTCCTCCTCAGGTACTTGAGAATGTTCTTTACTGCTATCCAGTGTTTCTCCCCTGGGTCTGACTGATACCGGCTTACCACGCTTAGTGCGTAAGCTACATCTGGTCTGGTACACAACATCGCATACATTATAGAGCCTACCGCAGAAGCGTAGGGTATAATAGACATGCGTTCCCTTTCCAAATCAGTCTTGGGAGACATCTCTTTGGAGAGGGTGATTCCGTGACAAGCCGGTAGATTACCGCGCTTAGAATCTTCCATACTGAATCTTTTCAGTACAGTGTTGATATACCTGGACTGCGAAAGTCCCAACATCCTCTTGGATCTATCACGATAGATCCGGATCCCCAGAATGTAAGAGGCATCACCCAGGTCTTTCATGGAGAACTTGTGTGACAAGAATCCTTTGACAGATTGTAGCATAGGAATGTCATTTCCTATCAATAGAATGTCATCCACGTACAAGACGAGGAATACGACACTTCTGGCCACAACTTTACTATATATGCACGGTTCATCTGGATTTTTGATAAAGTCATATTCTTTGACTGTCTCATCAAAACAGATGTTCCAACTCCGCGATGCCTGCTTTAGTCCATAAATAGACTTAAGCAGCTTGCATACTTTCCCGCTGCTCCCACTCTGATTGAAACCCTCTGGCTGATCCATAAAGACGCTCTCTTCTAAATTTCCATTCAGAAAAGCCGTCTTTACGTCCATCTGCCAGATTTCATAATCATGGAAGGCAGCAATAGCAAGAAGGACCCGAATGGATTTGAGCATAGCCACTGGAGAAAAAGTTTCGTCATAGTCCAAACCAGGTCTTTGACGAAAACCCTTTGCAACAAGTCTAGCCTTATAGGTTTCCACCTGTCCATCTACACCAATCTTTTTCTTGAAGATCCATTTGCATCCTATGGGTTTTACCCCATCTGGAGCAAAGTCCAAAGTCCATACTTTGTTGGTGTACATGGACTCTATCTCGGTCCGCATTGCATCTAGCCATCGTACCGAGTCGCCGCTCTGGATGGCCTGCTGGAAGTCAGTAGGTTCATCATCATCTATGATGCAATCCTCTCTATCCCCATCTATGAGAAAACCGTAGTATCTCTCAGGCGGACGAGACGGCCTACTACTCCTGCGGAGGGGTGCGGGAATGTTCTGTTCTTCTTGAACCTCTGGTTCTACCAAACTTTCAGTAACAGCTTGTGGTTCTGGAATTTCTTCCAGTTCTACTTCGCTCCCACTCTTCTGATTTTCTAAAAATTCAGTTTCTAAGAAGGTGGCATGACGAGAAACAAAAACCTTTTGTTCCTCTGCGTAATAGAAATAATATCCCTTGGAGTTCTTTGGATATCCCACAAGCTTACACAGTACTGATCGTGCCTCGAGCTTGTCCACATGCTGCTTTTTTACAAAAGCTGGACACCCCCATGTCCTAAAATGTTTTAGACAGGGTTTCTTCCCACTCCACATCTGATATGGTGTGGTAGGCACAGTCTTGGTTGGAACCTGGTTCAAAAGATATGCCGCTGATTCTAGCGCATAACCCCAGAAAGATCGCGGTAACTCAGTATTACTCATCATGGATCGTACCATATCCAATAGGGTTCGATTCCGTCTCTCCGATACACCGTTGTGCTGTGGAGTGTATGGAGGAGTAAGCTGAGAGAGAATTCCTTTCTCTTTTAGGTAACCTAGGAACTCGGCACTTAAGTATTCTCCACCTCGATCAGATCTCAGTGTCTTAATACTTTTGCCTGTTTGGTTTTCCGCTTCACTCTTGAATTCCAGGAATTTCTCAAAGGCCTCTGATTTATGCTTCATTAAGAAAACATATCCATACCTAGAGAAATCATCCGTGAAAGTAATGAAATAGGAATAACCACCTCTTGCATGTGTAGACATTGGACCGCATACATCGCTGTGTATGAGTCCTAAGAGCTCGCTCGCTCTTACTCCTTGTCCAGTGAATGGAGTCTTTGTCATCTTTCCTTTGAGACAGGATTGACAAGTGTCATAAGATTGATATTCGAACGAGTCCAAATATCCTTCTCTATGCAACTTAGTCAACCTTCTCTCATTGATGTGACCCAGTCTACAATGCCATAAGAAAGCTTTATTTAAATCTGGAGACTTTCTTTTTAGTGTGTTCTGGACATTGAAAATTTGGAGTTGGTTTAACACATATATGCCGTTATTTAGAGTACCGGACCCAATCAAACCATGATTAAGGTGGATGTTGACAACATCTCTTACAAACGTGAAATCATAACCTTTATTTGATAACAAGGAAACTGATATGATATTACACGTTAAGCTGGGTACAAAATAACAGTTATGTAAAACCAAAATGTGTCCACTCGTCAATCCTAGGTGATAATCCCAATCCCCGACGGACGCAGCTCCCACGCTAGCTCCGTTAGCAACCCTGAGGATCATATCACCTTCCTTCAGCACTCTACGGTTTCTCAGTGCCTGCAATGAATTGCAAATATGAGATCCTGACCCGGTATCCAATACCCAGGAAGTAGAGTTGATCGACAGACAATTCTCAATTACAAACACACCTGAAGTCGAAGCCACAGCTTGCTTCGGTTCCTGGTTCTTGGCGTTCCACGCCTTGCAATCCTTCTTCCAGTGCCCTTTCCTGTGACAATGGAAGCACTCATCCAGGCCAACTACCGGTGCTGTAAACTTTTTCTTTCCCTTCTTTCCCACCTTACTAACACCTCCTCTAGGTCTGGGTGCGGCCTTCTTCTTCCTTCCTTTGGCCCTAGCCTTGGACCCTGAAGAAGATGAACCGCCAACAAACATAGCGGGTGTTTCCCTTGCCTTCTGCAAGGTGCCCTCTGCACTCCTTAACATGTTCAGGAGTTCCGCAAGTTCAACTTCTTTTCCTTGAAGATTGAAGTTGAGGATAAACTGGGCGTAGGTGGGAGGAAGGGACTGGAGAACAAGGTCTGTATAGAGCTCATTATCCAAAGTCGTCCCAAGGTCTGCGAGCTCTTCAATATAGCCGATCATCTGTAGGACATGTTCACCTACCGATGACCCGACAGCCAACCTCGCTCGAAATAATTTCTTAGAGGTCTCGTATCTTGCTATACGAGATTGCTCTCCATAAAGTTCCTTTGTATGGAGAAATATGCCATCTGGGGACATATCCTCGTGCCTCCTCTGATGTTCATTATTCATCGAGGCAAGCACGATGCACTTGGCTCTCGCGCAATCTAAATCCCAGGTTTTGCGAATTTCCTTATCCGCATTGCTGGATTTGGGACCAGGGACAGCAGGTGCCGTAGCGGTGAGGACGTACCCCAGTTTGTCATAGGTCAAAGCCATCTTGACATTCCGCAGCCAATCTTTATAGTTTGGCCCCGTCAGTATATTTTTCTCTAAAAGTAACTTAAGTCCAGTCATTTTCAGGGTCGCTGCAATTAGGAGAGAGAGAAGAAAACTCTTTAGCATGATGCTCTTGCAAGTTTAGAGTGGTTTTTAGTTTATCTAAACTGGATGGCTCCCACTGTTTCTCAAATCCTTCCTCAAACCATAAAAGAAGAATTAGCCAAGACTATTCTCACCGTACAATACTTGCTTAACCGTTCAGCCAGGCCGGTGTCGATACTTCGAGGGAGGTTTTCCAACGCTTTCGCGAAGTTCCTTAATTAAGTAACCTCTTTTCTCTGGGGGCGTAACCCCGCTGACACTTTTCTGGACACCTACTAGGTTTATAGCATTGATCGTTAAGTGACGAATATCCTGATAAGTATCAAGTACTCACAGTAGGATCGGGATCCAAATATCATCGTCTGATAATGTTGTAGGAATGCTACCAACATTCATCAAACTCAAAATGGTATGCATCTCTTTGCAAATTTCAGTTTCTTTAGAAATTCCCGATATAAGTTTTTGCCCCATGCTCTTATGACCTTGACTAAGGGCCAACAAATCATAAGTCACATGTCAAGTTCTGCCCATCATTATCCTGTTGATTTGAACCCATCCGTATACTCTTGACTAAGGGCCAACAAAGTAATACGACTGTCCCAAACCAACTCATCTATCTATGCAACAAATGAATACCCCAGCAGCTACCAATCACTATGTCTTGACTAAGGGCCAAACAAACATAGCTTGAATACTACTGACCATTCATAAATGACGGAGGGCTACGACTGGTTTTGGCGAAACCGTGAACGTAGTGAACTTGATATAACCGAAGGAACCTGATAGCTTTTTAAAAGGAGTGGTTAAATCTCCGCATTTAAAAAATATCTGTTTTAAAAATAACCGAGTGGTTTCTTTTAAATTGTTCCAACGATTTAAACTTTGGTTTGTTTTACTTTGCATTATAGATAATGCGTCCCATCATTAACCTATCATTGCAGAAAACAACGAAAATATAACGTCCTCTTATGCCATCCGCATTCGCCACGGGGTCCCGTCATCACCCGTTAGGTTACTTAACTAACGACAGAGCGGGGGCTGGGCTAGCGCGGGTGTAAAACATAAGTGACGTCTAAATAGCTATAATAAATATAGATATTTTACATTCGTCTGACGCAATGATATTCATTCCAGAACACAGATAAACAATATTGGATTTGCAAGCAATCTGTATTTCTTTTGAGCCTGCAAGAAAAGACAGATTACACAGTTGTGATGAATAGCCGTTTACCCCACCCTCGACCCCTACGGGTACGGCAAACTACCCACCCGGCAGTTTGTGTACCCCACCTTGGGTCAGTCCTAGGAGCAAAAACAGTAAAATGAAATAATACAACGGTGGCTACAACCGCAACCTGGAAGTGCCCCGCGAAAATAATATTACAACAAATTACATTTACAACAAATGAATAAATCAATAAACCATTGCTAACCCCGGCTATACACCACAACAGTCCAATACAGTTTATATGCACAAACAGATATAACCATTTCAGAAATGTGCAACCCCCTGCCAACCGACATACTAGCAGTTGGGGGAGGTTTACGAACACATTAAACAATCACAGATATAATCCAATACGCAAATACTGTATTTTTCGATCGAATAAACAACTTCAATATTGCTCCAAAATCTGCTCTGTTAAACAGTAACCTGAGCAATAATTAAATATTCCAGAAAACCCCAAATGTCACAGGGGACCCACACAAGAAAGACGAGTCCATGACTCGGCCAAAGCGCCGCGGATGCGCGGCGGATCCCACCGATCCGCCGCGCTTCCGCGGCCGAGTTGCCGATTCATGGGCTCGAATTTCTTGGGTGTTCTCCTGGACTCCTTTCTAGCTCTCTGAACACACCAGAAAAATTTTAGGACTTGATTTTAAGTTCGACAGAAACTAAACAGAATTAGGGTTTTCCGGGTTCGTTTTTTCGTTCGAAATTCGTACAAATTTGCGATTAAGTTATTTAGTGTTTAGCGAGGCTCTGATACCACTGTAAGTCGATATAGTACACCCCAGTACTTGTGGGGAGGCGGAATTTTCAAAAACGATCAAGTTTAAACAACGAACACATCGACTAACCGCTTGAATCGAAGCTAAACTATAAATAACCGTATCTTATGAGTTTCTTTTCATAAGTGATTAGGGATTATACCTAACGATACTAGTCCTTCGTCTTTACGATCTCCTTGTTCTCCTCGGCCTTCTCTAGGTAGTAGACGATCCACCCGAGAGCAAAACTCCAAGCTAAACCTCTAAGCTTGAGGCAACTAACCTTCTTGGATTGCTAATCAAAGAAGCTAGGTGTAATATAGAGATGGTTATGGATTGATTAGTCTTACTAATCCTAGATCTCAACACATGAGGGTGAGGATTAGTCTTTTGAAGAGAGAGAGCTTGAGGAGAGAGAAGGTGAGAATGAGAATAATGAGAATAGTAAATCTATCATAATATATATGAACCTTTAAAATTCATCCATTAAAGTAAAACTAAAATGATGAATAATGAAGTTTCATAAATATCAAGTGGTGATTCATAACCATGACTCATTAAGCATTTATCATGCATTAATGATATGCATGAATCACCCTCATGACTCACTAAACTCATTAAATGCAAACGACACCTAAACCTCCTTAGTCACCACTTCTAGAAGCTTCTCGAGTAATTACGAGAACGCCCCTCCGATCCGTAAAAATACGGAAAAACTTTAGACTGTAAAAATCCAATAACCGGATACCAGTAACTGGCTTAAACCAAAGCCGACTGGTAAAAACTGTCCGAAAGTCGTACGCGCGTAAACGCACGTATGCGTCCGAACCCTTTGTCGCAAAACCATGCAACCTCTATATCGTTTCGCCTGGAGTAGGAAACTCTCTGTGTGGGACTCTAGAGACTCGACTACTACGCTGGCAGTGGGTTTAACCACAGACCGCAAGTGGCACTAGCTGTACGTAACGGTCCCCAGGTAGTTGTCGATAAGAAGGCCGATGAGTAAACCCATCCGAACTCCTACTGAGTCTGATGTGACAATCTCCATACAGTCCGGTCCGTTCGTCCATGACTATCGCATATCGGGCCTAGGGGGGCGGCAAGCGTCAGTCCCCTAATAGCGGTATAAGTCGTGTCGGAGTGAAGCCCATTACACCCTGAGAAACTACTGGAACCTACCAGCAAATCTCGCTTGCCCTGGCCAGGGACTTTGCGTAATGGCTCTCTGACACAGCACGATATCTACTCCCAATACCGGGAGGGACGAATCCTGTCTAACCGCCACTGCCTCCAAGTGCTCGGGACTGCACCCAACTGCTACCTGTTTGCACGACTCCTTTGAGCCGTGGTAGGGTAGCAATCTAAGAACAGTGGGACACACTCGAGGCGAAGTAGCAGTGTCAAGTCTGCGGACTACGCTGTACTCATGTCACCTGGGAACTGTTCACTGACGACTGGTATCAAACCAACCAACAGTTCCCTGTGAGTCCTGTCCGGTGTACCCGTAACCTAACGAGCACCTGTATACTATCTCCAGTACGACGTACTGATGGCTGTGGGACAGACCATCTCCCCAACTGGGATGAGAAGCGTACACACTAGTCTACTCCGGAGTATCGATGCTCTGTCTCGATAATCCAACGACCAGGGACCTGAATAAGGATGTGCTTGTAGACTACCCAGCCCCCACTAGTGTGACTGCCATCACAACGCTGGTAGCCAAGCAAGATCCTAAGAGCTCTATCAATACGTATACTCACATATTAAGATAGAAAAAACCAAGTAGCATACTACCATGTTTAGCAAGACTGTTATATACATGTGAATATCCCAAGCTTCCATTAAGTAATATACAAGCTAGTATGATACAGTAATGGCCTTCTAGGGCATAAACACTAACAACTGGGACTCTCACAGTCCAGGTACATCGACACCATACTGAAAAGATTCAGTATGGAAGATTCCAAGCGCGGTAATCTACCGGCTTGTCACGGGATCACCCTCTCCAAAGAGATGTCTCCCAAGACTGTTTTGGAAAGGGATCGCATGTCTATTATACCCTACGCTTCTGCGGTAGGCTCTATAATGTATGCGATGTTGTGTACCAGACCAGATGTAGCTTATGCACTGAGTGTGGTAAGACGGTATCAGTCAAACCCTGGGGAGAAACACTGGATAGCAGTAAAGAACATTCTCAAGTACCTGAGAAGGACTAAGGAGATGTTCTTGGTGTATGGCGGAAAAGACCTCCAGATCGAGGCCTTTGCTAACTCCAGCTTCCAGAGTGACAAGGAGGATTCCAAGTCCATGTCGGGTTATGTATTTACCCTCAATGGAGGGGCGGTGTGTTGGAAGAGTTCCAAACAGGAAACCGTTGCTGACTCGACGATGGAAGTGGAATATATCGCTGCTGCAGATGCCGCAAAAGAAGCCGTCTGGATAAGGAAGTTCTTAACTGAACTTCAGGTGGTTCCGTCCATTGTTGATCCAATACCTCTGTATTGCGACAACAACGGGTCTATAGCTTTAGCAAAGGAACCCAGGTCCCATCAGAAATCCAAACACATCTTAAGGCGGTATCACCTGATCAGGGAGATCGTGGGCCGTCAGGAGATCGAGGTTCGGAGAGTTTCTACGGAAGACAACACTGCTGATCCACTCACAAAGGCCTTACCCCAGACTCAGTTCGATCGGCTGATCGAGATGATAGGTCTTCGATACGCCAGTACATGGCCTTAGTGCAAGTGGGAGATTATTAGTGTATATGCCCTATAGGCCATTACTGTATCATACTAGTTTGTATATTACCTTAATGGAAGGCCTTGGGATATTCACCTTGTATAGACAATCTTGCTCAATATAGTAGTATGCTACTTGGTTTGTTTCTACTTTAATATGTATATGTATTTATTTAGTATATCACCTTTACACATTAGTGGAGCCTTAGGATCTTTGCTTGATTACCAGCGTTGTGATGGCAGTCACACTCATGGGGACTAGGTAATCTATAAGCACATCCTTATGCAGGTCCCTAGCCGTAGGACTATCGAGACAGGGCATCGATACTCCGGAGTAGACTAGCGTATGCGCTTCTCATCCCAGTGTGGGAGACGGTCTGTCCCACAGCCGTCAGTACGTCGTACTTGAGATAGTATGCGGGTGCTCGTTAGGTTACGAGTACACTGGACAGGACTCATCGGGAACTGTTGGTTGGTACTATACCTATCGTCAGTTATCAGTTCCCAGGTGACATGAGTACAGCTTAGTCCGCTGACTTGACACGGTCACTTCGCCTCGAGTGTGTTCCACTGTACTTTGATTACTACCCTACCACGACTCAAAAGAGTCGTGCCAAACAGGTAGTTTTTGGGTGCAGTCCCAAAGCACTTGGAGGCAGTGACGATTAGACAGGATTCGTCTCTCCCCGGTATTGGGGGTTGACATCGCGCTGTGTCTAGGAGAGCCATTATACGAGTAGTCCCTGGCCAGGGCAAGCGAGATATACTGGTAGGTTTATAGTGTTATCTCAGGGTGTTTCTGGGCTTCACTCTGACACGACTTGTACCACTATTAGGGGACTGACGTTTACCGCCCCTAGGCCCGCCATGCGATGTATCAGACGAACAAACCGGACTGTACAGAGATTGTCACATTCAGGCTCAGTAGGAGTTCAGATGGGTTTCACCTCGTCCGTATTCTTGTCGGCATCTACCTGGGGACCGTTTCGCACAGCTAGTGCCGCTTGCGGTCTGTGGTTAAACCCACTGCCAGCGTAGTGTCGAGTCTTTAGAGTCCCATACAGAAAGCTATTCGCCTTTAGGCAAAAGAGTAGAGGTCGCATGGTTTTGCGACAGGGTTCGGTCACATCCGTGCACTTGTGCACGTTAGTGTCCGGACAGTTAACACTAGCGGGCTTTGGTTTAAGCCAGATCCTAGTGTACGTTTTGGGATTGGTTTTATTTCGTTTGTATTCGTGTTCCTCGGAACGCTGATGCGGGTGTGTATGCACAGTGACAGAGAGACAGAGCCAGAGGATTCTCATTGGGTTGTTGACTGTTGACTATTGACTTTTTGCTAAACCCTAATGAGAATAAGAAATATAATTAACAATAATATTAATTAAGTATTATAGTGACATGGTTGTTGAGGGGTTGACTTTGTTGACTTGTTGACTTTGTTGATCGGTTGACTAGGTTGGACTAGTTGACCATCATTATGACAATGGCTATCATTTCATGGCAAAGACTTTTGCTTGCTTGTTTGTTTTTGCAAAATGAGTGCATGAAATGATATAGCCATTTTGACTTGAACCATCACATAATACTTGATTACTATTTTGTTATGATGGCTTTAGATTATGAGAGCTTGGATGGCAAAAGAGTTACTCATTCCCTCATTTCATTCTTCTCTCTTGCTTGAGCTCTCTCTCTTGCTCTTCCACTTGCTCTCTCTCTAGTTCAAGGCAACACCCTCTCATGAGTTGAGAACATTGCCTTAGAGATAAAAGAAAACCCATATCACTTCTCTACTCATCCTAGTTCACAAGGTTTAGCAAACCAGTGTTCTAGTTTCTTCAAGTTCGAAGAAGAAGCCAAAGGTAGAAGCTTTCAGGTGGATCCATCTTCGGCGCAAGAAGACGACGAGGGTGAGGCCGATCCCGTACACCGGGAAGAGTTGAAGACGGAGTTCAAGAAAGGTATAGCCCCCTAACTGAGTAGATAAAACTCTAGTTAGGTTGTTAGTTAGTTGTTTAACAAAGATCCGTATTTTGAGTCCATGTTACCACCTCTTGAAAAATCGTTTTTTCATCATTTCCGCAAGCCCGTAAGTACGGGAGAGGTAACGTGGACTTACAGTTACGTCCAGCTAGTACCGCTGACGGCTTGTGGGTGACTAATGTGATCATTACCTATTGCTGGCGTATTGACGAGTCTTTAGAGTCCCACACAGAGGTTTCCTAGTTCAAGCGAAACGAAGTAGGGCATATATGTTGATATGTGCGGGGGCCTGATGAAATACGAGTATGTGATACCGTATTCTAATCTGGCGGTTGTTTGTTATCAGTTAGGTTATATGTGATATAACCGGATTATCTAATCAAGTGTTGATTTGATAATGTGATATACAGATAAATGATATTAGTCGGTTATATGTGATATAACGGATTATTAAATTAAGTGTTAATTTAATAATATGATATATATTTATATTTGATATAATTATATATTAACTAATATTATTAGCTCACTAATTATTTTCTTCATAAAATATATATATCAATATATGTATATATGATATATGTATATATATATATATGAAGCAAGCATGGTTGGATTTTCTATTTTATCAAAATAGAAATGAGGTGAAAAATGGGGAGATGTTTGAGTTATGGGTGAAGCATGCTTTGATGGTATTTGAAAGTCTACCCTAGCACTACTATGAGGTCAAAAACCGGCATCAAGCATGCAACTTTAAAAATTTGGGGGTGCTAAACTAGACTAACCTAGGATCAAACTAGATAATTAGGGTTAACTATGATGATATCAATAAATACTAAGCTAAGGATAGAATCAACAACCTTTGTTGATCGAGTCCTTCGCTTCAAATGCTCTGGGTAATAGTCCCTACGACTCCACTAGGCTCCACTTGAAGAATGAACAAGCTTCCTTCGATGACCTTCGTGCCGAAGATGATCCACCCGAAGCTCCACTAATCCAAGCTAGCTCTTCACTAACTCTTTAGTGAAGGAAACACACTACACTTAATTGCTAATCAAGTGTTAGGATGGCGAAGTAGGGATTTTGTTTGCTCACTAGGATTCTCACAAGCTTAAGGGTTCACAACTCATGTGAGGGATTGAGCTTGGAGGAGAAGGTGAAGAAAATAGAGAGAGCTAGAGAGCAAGGAACTCAACTCAAGAAAAATGACTAAGTATAGAAAATGAAGTGAAGAATGGCTCTCTCTAGACCTCACTTATTCGAGCATGGAATTATTTGCAATAATAAATTGCAACCATGCTGGAATAGTGAGTCAAGACTAATAAATAAATGATAAATCCCATGCTTCACACCATACTCTAAATATCTCCCCATTTTTCCACCTCATTTTATTTTCACAAAATAGAAAATCCTACCATGCTTCATAGAATATATATATATATATATATATATATATATATATAATGAAGAAAATAATTAGTGAGCTAATAATATTAGTTAATATATAATTATATCAAATATAATATATATCTATTATTAAATCAACACTTGATTTAATAATCCGGTTATATCACATATAACCGACTAATATTATTTATCTGTATATCACATTATCAAATCAATAATTGATTCGACAATCGGTTATATCACATATAACCTGACTGATAACAAATAATCGCCAGATTAGAATATGGTATCACATACTCGTATTTAATCAGGCCCCCGCACATATCAACATATATGCCCTACTTCGTTTTGCTTGAACCATGAAACTTCTATGTGGGACTCTAAAGACTCGTCAATACACCAGCAGTAGGTGATGATCACATCAGTCACCCATAAGCCGTCAGCGGTACTGACTGGACGTAACGGCTACCCGGGTATCGAGCAAATAGAAGATCACAAGCAAGCTTGTCCAAACTCCCATGAAGCCTATAAGTAACACTTACCGTACAGTCTGGTCTCTTCTTCTGATATGTTGCATATCGAGTCTAGGGGTGGAATCGTCAAACCCCAATAACTTGATAAGTCATGCTGATGTGTGGCCTATAACGATACGAGAAACTACCGATAACTCTTACCAGTAAATCTCATCAACAGCCCTGGACAGGGACTTTCTGTTATAGCCAATCGAGCATAGCGCAATATCAACTCCCTATACCGGAAGAGACGAACCCCTCAATCACTCATTGCCTCCATGTGACTTGGGACTGTACCCAAAATCCACCTGTTTGCACAACTCCTTTGAGCCATGGTAGGGAGAAAATCAAAGCACAGTGGGAGCCACAGAAGACTCTATGACTCTCGGGTCTACAGACTAACATGTACCAGTGTCACCAGAGAACTGCTATCTGACGATAGGTATAGTACCATCTAGGAGTTCTCGGCGAGTCCTGTTCGGTGTACCCATTCTCTAATTAGCACCTGTGTACAATCTTTGATGTCAAACACTAATGGATTTGGGATCAACCATCGCCCCCTACAAGGTCAAGAAACGTACACACTAGTCTACTCTGGAATATCGATGCCCTGTCTCGATACTCCCTCGACTAGGAACAATTAAAGGATGTGCTTGTAGACTACACAAGTCCTAGTAGTATGATCCGCATCACGGTCTTGGTAGTCAAGCAAACATTCTAAGGGCTTTATCAACATGTATATGAGAGACAGTATAACAATACCAAGTGTACAAATTAAGATAAAGAGTAACCAGATAGCATACTATCATGTCGAGCAAGAAAGTCCTCTATATATATGTCCAAGCATCCACTATAATATACATATCAATGTACAATAATGGCCTCTGGGGCATACACATCCCTAACAATCTCCCACTTGCACTAAGGCCAGTTGTTGTAGTATCACATACACAACATCCCAAATAGTATCTCGAATTGCGTCTGAGGGAGGGCCTTCGTGAGTGGATCCGCTGTGTTATCCTTTATGTCAACTCTCCTGACCTCGATCTCGCGGCGATCAACTATCTCCCGGATCAGGTGATACAGCCTAAGAATATGTCTGGATCTCTGATGGGACCGGGGTTCCTTGGCCAAAGCCACAGCTCCATTGTTATCACAATACACAGGTATTCGATGCTCAATGGATAGAACCACACCAAGTTCAGCTATGAACTTCTTCATCCAGACAGCCTCTTTGGCAGCATCGTTGGCAGCGATGTATTTAGCCTCCATAATCAAGTCTACTACGGTATCTTGCTTGGAACTCTTCCAACATACCACCCCTCCATTGAGGGTAAAGACAAAACCCGAGACTGACTTACTGTCGTCCTTATCACTCTAGAAGCTCAAATCGGTAAAGGACTCCACCTGTAGTTCACCGTTACCATACACCAAGAACATTTCTTTAGTCCTTCTCAAGTACTTAAGAATGTTCTTCACAGTTGTCCAGTGCTTCTGTTGGAGATAGTGCCCTCATAGTCAATTATTGGATCGCAGGTACGTGATTGCAATGATTGCGGAGGACCTATCCCGGTAGGACAGTCTTACTCGAAATGATAGTATGCTATCTGGCTTGCCTTTATCAGTCGTGTACATGTTCAGGTGACTGATTGCATGTTACACTTTGATAGAGCCCTTAGGATCTTGCTTTACTACCAACTGTATGATGGCGATCATATACGTGAGAGTTGGGTAGTTTATATGCATATCCTTAATTGTGGTCCCTAGTCGTGGGAGTTTCGAGACAGGGCATCGATACTCCGGAGTAGACTAGTGTGTACAGTCGAGACCCCGACGAGGGGCGGTGGCCGGTCTCACAAGCCACTGGTGTCAGTTGGATCACCTAAGATGTATACAGGTGCTCATTGGGTTATGAGTACACCGGACAGGACTCGCCGGGAATCTGCTAGTTAGTACTTTACCTATCGTCAGATAGCAATTCCCTGGTGACATGTGTACAGGTTAGTTCATCGACCTGAGGTCGTCATTTGTCTCGTATGAGTTCCCACTGTGCTTTGATTTCTACCCTACCACGGCTCAAAGGAGTCGTGCAAACAGGTAGCTTTTGGGTACAGTCCCGAGCCATATGGAGGCACGTGAGCGGATCGGCAGGGGTTTCGTCTCTCCCGGTATTGGGGGCGAGATCGTGCTGTGTCTAGGAGAGCCATTACGTAAAGCCCTCGGCCGAGGCAGGAGATTTACTGGTAGGTATTCCAGTAGTATCTCAGGGCGTTCTGGGCTACACTCCGACACGACTTATACTGCTAATGGGGGTCTGACGTTACTAGCCCCCTAGGCGGATATGCGATACTCATTGACGAACGGACCGGACTGTATATACATTGTCACTGTTAGGCTCAGTAGGGTTTTCGGAGGAGTTCGCTCATCGGTCTCCCTTGAGTTCGCTCCTCGGCCACCCTTGAGGTCAGTCCATGGGCAGCCGTTACGCATAGCTAGTGCCGCTGACGGTTTGTGGTTAAACCCACTGCCAGGGTGCTGACGAGTCATTAGAGTCCCCCACAGACAGTTTCCCAAGTTCGGGCGAAACGTTGTAGAGGCCGTATAGTTTTATGGCAGGGTTCGGAAAATGCACGTGCGTTTACGCACGTGTCAGTTTTCGGGCAGATGATACTGGTCGGCTTTGGTTTAAGCCGGATCCGAGTATTATATTGAGTAGGTATAATATCTTTGTCTCAGTTGCATTTGTATTCGGTCGTAATACAAATGCGGGTATATTTATACAGTTTCGGGGTTTTCCTGAAAGTCGTTTCAGGATCACTTTTGGAAGTTGCCAGTTTCCAGTATTCTATCAGCCGTCTTTTAACATTTGGTTAAAGACGGATTTATCTTTTCTACTGATAAGGTGAGTCAGTGTTCTAGAATATTCTAGATGAGGTGACTAGGCTTATTGGTGTAGGGTTTTCATTGGTTGCATTTATTAAGTGGTGACTATGCTTAATGACTCATGCTTTGTAGTTAATGCATTTTGTTTTGGCTAAAGATATTTAAGTGAGAAGCTTTTGGTTTATAGTCACCTCCCTCCTCCTACGGTCACCTCCCTCTTCCTTATAAGGTGGCCGGCCCCTCTCTCTCTCTCTTGATCGATCTCACTCTCACTTGAGGTTTCATTTCGGTTAGAAAAGATATGATAGTTTTGGGGTGTATGGAATTCACAGTTCATTTCATTCCATCACCCAATTTCCACGGCAACTTCATTAACCGATCGTCCACGGATTTGGACGAAGTGAGACAAAGTCATCTACTCATTCTCTACATCAATCTTGGTCGTCTCTTTTAGCAAACTTGACGATCGAGTTGCCTCGAGTCAGAGGCGGGAGCCCGTTTAAAGAACCGATCATGTGGTGCCACCTCGACGAGGAGATCGGAGATCGACGAGATCGGAGCAGCCGCAACGGAGTGTGGGATGATGGTTGAAGAACGAAGGACTCGGATCGTTCGGTATAAACATTCCTACACTCTTTACAGTTTGTTAGTTTAGCAATAATGGCAGATCCGGGTTAAAGTATACGATAGCGCCAGTTAAAAAGTTTTTGTTCCGCATTTGGCGTCTGTAGACTGCCGGGGCGCTAGCGTAGACTTACAGTGGTATCAGAGACTAACCATTTTGCTATACTAACTTGTGCTAACGTGTTCAAAACTTCGATCGAACCGAAAAACCAAAACTGCAAAAATCGCTTTTTTTCTTTACTTGACAGTTCTGTTAATTTTAAATGGTCTCAAAATCAATTTCTGCATGTCTTAAAAATCAGTGCAGGGTTTTCTAAGACATCTGAGAAAAGACGGTCACGTGATCCCACTAAAGCGCCGCGCTTCCGCGGTCAAACCTAGGGTTTGACCGCGGAACCGCCGCGCTTCAGAGGGAACAGTGCACCAGTTTTTCTCAGTTGGCTTTATTTGGGATTTTGTGATTTTTGGTATATATCATTTACGCCCAGGTTTTGTTACTGTTCACCAGTAAGCCGTGGGGCCCACTTTTTGATATTTGGTCTTTGGTCGATCGTAATTTAAACACGTTAGTTTACAGTGCTTACATTATATCTCCGACCGGGAATGTCATTTGATCGGTAAACCGCGTTTGATTGCTATAGTTCTTTTAGACGGGTTTGCGAACGTGACATTCGCGTTGATGTTCTGTGTTGTGCTGTAATGTTGCGGATTTGTCGTGGTGGATAGCAGTGTGCAATGATAGTACAGTTTGAGTTTATTTGTACATTTGATATTGCGGGGCGAGCGTCCAACTTGTGGACTGCCGTCACTGCCTGTTGTATAATATTCTTTTGGGGCACGACCAGGTTGCGGTCGATGTACCTATTGTACTATTTTTCATTACTGTACTAGGTTTTACCCCGCGACGGAGTGCACGGATAGCCGGGTTCGGGAAAGCAACGGGTCCGCATCTCATGGCTTTGAGAGGCAGAGGGGCCCCACTTCAGAATTGGCAGACTATTCGCCTCACTCGTAGGGGGTACAGGTTGACCCAAAGAGGGGTGCCCAAGCTTACCGGATTCCGTGGAGTGCTGGGTGGTCCATTCACTATGCTGTAGGGGGCTGCCTCGCTTCAGGTCTTGGCGGGTAACTTGCCGCACCGTAGGGGTCTAGGTTTCATTGCACAGGCTATCCACACGACAGGGGAACGTCGAGTTTCAGCAGCGGCTCTGTGAAACACGGGGATCCCAGATTATCTGTATTGTTCTGTGATGCTTATTACTTTTCTGTAATGTTGCATACTATCACGCCTGGAGCGATTATGTATATTGGTTTATATACTATTAGATGTTGTATATGTTTTACACCCGCGCTAGTCCAGTCCCCGCTCTGTCGTTAGTTAAGTAACCTAACGGGTGATGACGGGACCCAGTGACGAATGCGGATGGCATATACGTACATTTTATTTTCGTTCTTTTCTGGTGTGATTGATTGATGGGACTGCGTTGATTCTGATCAATGCAAAGTATAACAAACCTGTATACAGTTGTTGGAACAATTTAAAAAGTGTTGTTACAAAGACGTTTCCTTTAGTTATGCATAGCGGTATTCAGTGGAATATCCTGCACCTCATTCGACGGGGCAAGGGCTGATATCCCTTCACCGGGACTGACCCCTTGGGCAGAAGTTTGCGTCAGCGTAATAACTGCACTATAGTCGATTACAAGTTGCTTTGCATAGCGGTATTCAGTGGAATATCCTGCACCTCATTCCACGAGGAAAGAGCCGAGATCCCTTTACCGGGAGTGACCTCTTTAGCAAAAGGTTTTCGCCACTATATTTTAAAAAGCTATCAGGTTCCTTCAGCGATATCAAGTTCACTACGCTAAAGGTTTTTCGCCAAAAACCAGCCGTAGCCCTCCGTCACTTCTTTTGGGTATTTAGTAGTATTCAAGCTATGCATTTTAGCCAAAGTTAAGGCATAGTGTTTGGTAGCTGCTGGGTATTCAATTGTTGCATAGATAGATGAGTTAGTTTGGGACAGTCGTTCTGCCGATTGGCCAAAGTCAGGGGCATGTGCGGGTGGGTTCAAATTGACAAGATAGTGATGGGTAGAACTTGGCATGTGACTTATGACATTTTGACCAAAGCCAAGGTTATAAGAGCATGGGGCAAAAACTATATCAGGAGTTTCTAAAGAAACTGAAACTTGCCGAGTATGCGCATACCTTCTGGAGTATGAGTAACGTGGATGCATTCCATCACGTTATCATGCGATGAGAGTTGGATCCTGATTCCCACTGATGAGTTGGTTTACTCTTCGGGTCATCCCGATTGATTCTTCTTTAGGTTTGGAGGAGAATTTGACAGGACAGTGGGAGGTTTCCGGATTAGATAAACTGATGACCATTCTGATCTAGGATAGAGTGCACGCAGAGTGTTTCTTTTCTCTCTCTCCTTTTGGCAGCGACCTTTGACCGACCCTAGACTATGACTCAGTGACCAGGTTGACCGAACCTTCTTAAAATACTGGTTTTTGGATTGTCTGAGTTGCATAAGTCATTGCCACTCCTTCTTTTACCCTTTGAATTTCTCAGAACACCCGTATTACTACGGATATCCACTTCCATTGGATAGAGCCATCGTATGGTTATATACGAACTCGAAGGGACTTCTTCGAGGATGGATCAAGGTTCAGGAGAAATAGAATTGGTTTATTCAGTTGTCTTTTATTATCACCTTCTCTCAGGTTGCGAGAGCTCCTTGGTTTAGGAGAGTACACCTATTACGCCTATTGGATAGTCTTATTCCAAACCATAGGCTGGTGCCGAAAGGTAGGGAATGAAGAAAACCAATTAGCCTAAGTAGGGTGTGCAGAAGGTAATATGTAAAGACAAAATAAAGGGATTAGAAAGAGGGCAAAGTAAATTGCGACTGATATCATTCACGACCAAAACCGCGTACTTCATCGCCGCTCCTATTTCACCTTTAAAAGAATAAGGTATTATTCAGTTGTCTTTTATCATCACCTTCTCTCGAGATGCGAGTACTCCTTGGTTTAGGAGGGTACACCTATTATGCTTACTGGATAGTCTTCTTCCAAACCATAGGCTGGTGCCGAACGGTAGGGAAGGAAGAAAACCAGTTAGCCTAACGATGGTGTACAGAAGGTAACGACTAAAGACAAATAAAGGGGATTTGAAGAGATGGCAATAAAATATACGGTTGAAGTCATGAATTGGATTATGGAAGAGGCATTGCTATGAATACCAGGATACCCCTACGAAACATTTTCATGTTTCAGTGCATTGTTAAAGGAAAAACTGTTTTCCCGATTAGACACTTACTCCAAGGGTATGTATTTACCAGGTTTCATTCTCATATCTGTATGGTTTTACAGATGATGAGTGGGAGTAAGATATTGGGAATTAGGTGATCATCCTCATTATATCGGAATTCGTTGTAATTGGTGATATTTGAGGAAATCGCCAGGGTACAGTTTTCCACCTACAACGCACAGGTTCTGAGTTGTTCAACTCAGCGGACTTATACAGAGTATTGTATGTTGTCCAGTGTCCATCAGGACAAAGGGGTAGGTCCTCGTACTATGTTCTGTTTACTTATAACTTCTCTAGTATTTAGACAAGTGTTTCGTAGAAATACAAGGTCTAAGTTTTGAGAAGTTATGGGTATAAGAATAAAGTAGAGAACCAGGTATCACAAGTATCGGGATTCTTCAAAGAGATCGAAGATGTAGATTCTTGTGAATGGTATTCAGATGATAGTGATGGTTTTGAGAAACGTATTTCTCTTACAGGTTACTCATAATTGGATGGATTCCTAAGTTGAGTAATGCTGATTAGCCTCTTTCCATCAAGTTGATATGCACTGGAGACAGATGCATGGATTTGAATATGGTTCCAATTAAATAAGTGCCAAAGTTTCTGTATTGGATATAGAATAGTTCGTACCTTAAAAGAAATTAAGGTACGGGGAGTTGTCCAGCTTATGATTAAAACCAGACACTGGATAACTCAGGGCACGTTTCTGTAATGGCTGTTTGTGGGTTGACCCTGGCTATGACGAGGGTTGATATTCTACCATTTAGAAGATCAATAGTGATATTGTTCTTGACTCGCCACAGTTTTAGTAAAAATGGATCTTTTTCAGAAAACAGTAGTGGGAGTATGGTAGAACTGGAAGTGATTCCAGAACCGCGAACGATTACGGAAAAATTTAATAGGACCTATACATTCAATCAGGTTTGACATTCCAATAGCCACTCCGCAGGTATGGTAGGTAACCTCAGACACCCGAGAGGTACTTCGGTAGCCTCAAGGACGGTGACAGGGAGGTTCTTATCTACCCATACTTGACACTACTGTTGTTCCAGGATATGAGACCCGGTAGGAGGGTTGTCGTAGTCAGTGGGAGCAACGGAAGCATGGTGGGCAAGTAGCTTATGTCTATTTATAGACTTGAGCAGTTATAGCGGAGATAGATCATCTAATTTTGATGTGACAGTCATGGGTTTGACTTCAATCAGAATAGGGGATGGATCAGTTAAGAAGGTAGTAGGGTGTGATGTCATGGTATCTGGATGACATACACAGAGTAGGAGGTAAAATTCCTATACTACGATCGGTTGGACTGTGGTCGTCACACAGTTGTTTCTCCAGACAGGATATGGATATAATATTTGACATTATGGTTTCTAGATCTATGGTTTTAGATCTGGATTTGGGTAGTTTCCCAATGTGGGTACTTCGACAGTATTCTAATGGTTTTTAGAATAGATGACTCCTAGCATGGTGGTGTACCTGCAGGTGATGGAGTCACCCTCTCTAAAGGTGTCGTATAGACTAAAGGGGAGAGGGATGTGCATGATTGGCAGATCACTTGCTTAGGCAATTGAGTCAATCATGAGATGTCAAGTACCACACCAAATGTTGGTTTTGCACTAGATGCAATAAGTTTGTATTAATCCAATCCTGGAGAAACATAAGGAAGCAGTTTTAGAACATTAGTACATGTTCTGCGGATTTGATAACGGCAGCCTCTTTCGGGAGACGGTTATCAATCCAGGCTTCAAAGGTGACATGGATGACAGAGTGTTTGTCAGAGTTTTAGTTTTCCCTCTGACGAGGGAAAGTATTATGGACAGGTGGTTCCAGAGGATACTGTGGGTGGCATGGTGCCCGATACTGATTAGGTTCAGTGATCGATTCAGTCTAAGAAGTTTGGATATGGAGTTCATTTATGAACTAAGGTCCCATCAGATATCCAGACATGTTCTAAGACAGGTACTACTCAATTCGGGAGATGGCTTTCTCCGCGAACTTGAGATTAAGAGAGATATAGAAAGATACTTCTAGGCGGATCCACTCACCGAGGCTATTTCTCGAACACAATAGTTTTACAAACGGGCTTTGTGAAACTGATTAGTAGAGGAGTTGGATGTTCGGTTTCACACGGGCTGTGAGTAGTCGACATCGCAATATTAGCCTTGAGTGCAAGTGGGAGATTGTTGGAGATAGTGCCCTTATAGTCAATTATTGGATCGCAGGTACGTGATTGCAATGATTGCGGAGGACCTATCCCGGTAGGACAGTCTTACTCGAAATGATAGTATGCTATCTGGCTTGCCTTTATCAGTCGTGTACATGTTCAGGTGACTGATTGCATGTTACACTTTGATAGAGCCCTTAGGATCTTGCTTTACTACCAACTGTATGATGGCGATCATATACGTGAGAGTTGGGTAGTTTATATGCATATCCTTAATTGTGGTCCCTAGTCGTGGGAGTTTCGAGACAGGGCATCGATACTCCGGAGTAGACTAGTGTGTACAGTCGAGACCCCGACGAGGGGCGGTGGCCGGTCTCACAAGCCACTGGTGTCAGTTGGATCACCTAAGATGTATACAGGTGCTCATTGGGTTATGAGTACACCGGACAGGACTCGCCGGGAATCTGCTAGTTAGTACTTTACCTATCGTCAGATAGCAATTCCCTGGTGACATGTGTACAGGTTAGTTCATCGACCTGAGGTCGTCATTTGTCTCGTATGAGTTCCCACTGTGCTTTGATTTCTACCCTACGACGGCTCAAAGGAGTCGTGCAAACAGGTAGCTTTTGGGTACAGTCCCGAGCCATATGGAGGCACGTGAGCGGATCGGCAGGGGTTTCGTCTCTCCCGGTATTGGGGGCGAGATCGTGCTGTGTCTAGGAGAGCCATTACGTAAAGCCCTCGGCCGAGGCAGGAGATTTACTGGTAGGTATTCCAGTAGTATCTCAGGGCGTTCTGGGCTACACTCCGACACGACTTATACTGCTAATGGGGGTCTGACGTTACTAGCCCCCTAGGCGGATATGCGATACTCATTGACGAACGGACCGGACTGTATATACATTGTCACTGTTAGGCTCAGTAGGGTTTTCGGAGGAGTTCGCTCATCGGTCTCCCTTGAGTTCGCTCCTCGGCCACCCTTGAGGTCAGTCCATGGGCAGCCGTTACGCATAGCTAGTGCCGCTGACGGTTTGTGGTTAAACCCACTGCCAGGGTGCTGACGAGTCATTAGAGTCCCCCACAGACAGTTTCCCAAGTTCGGGCGAAACGTTGTAGAGGCCGTATAGTTTTATGGCAGGGTTCGGAAAATGCACGTGCGTTTACGCACGTGTCAGTTTTCGGGCAGATGATACTGGTCGGCTTTGGTTTAAGCCGGATCCGAGTATTATATTGAGTAGGTATAATATCTTTGTCTCAGTTGCATTTGTATTCGGTCGTAATACAAATGCGGGTATATTTATACAGTTTCGGGGTTTTCCTGAAAGTCGTTTCAGGATCACTTTTGGAAGTTGCCAGTTTCCAGTATTCTATCAGCCGTCTTTTAACATTTGGTTAAAGACGGATTTATCTTTTCTACTGATAAGGTGAGTCAGTGTTCTAGAATATTCTAGATGAGGTGACTAGGCTTATTGGTGTAGGGTTTTCATTGGTTGCATTTATTAAGTGGTGACTATGCTTAATGACTCATGCTTTGTAGTTAATGCATTTTGTTTTGGCTAAAGATATTTAAGTGAGAAGCTTTTGGTTTATAGTCACCTCCCTCCTCCTACGGTCACCTCCCTCTTCCTTATAAGGTGGCCGGCCCCTCTCTCTCTCTCTTGATCGATCTCACTCTCACTTGAGGTTTCATTTCGGTTAGAAAAGATATGATAGTTTTGGGGTGTATGGAATTCACAGTTCATTTCATTCCATCACCCAATTTCCACGGCAACTTCATTAACCGATCGTCCACGGATTTGGACGAAGTGAGACAAAGTCATCTACTCATTCTCTACATCAATCTTGGTCGTCTCTTTTAGCAAACTTGACGATCGAGTTGCCTCGAGTCAGAGGCGGGAGCCCGTTTAAAGAACCGATCATGTGGTGCCACCTCGACGAGGAGATCGGAGATCGACGAGATCGGAGCAGCCGCAACGGAGCGTGGGATGATGGTTGAAGAACGAAGGACTCGGATCGTTCGGTATAAACATTCCTACACTCTTTACAGTTTGTTAGTTTAGCAATAATGGCAGATCCGGGTTAAAGTATACGATAGCGCCAGTTAAAAAGTTTTTGTTCCGCATTTAGCGTCTGTAGACTGCCGGGACGCTAGCGTAGACTTACAGCTTCTTCCCTGGATCTGATTGATACTTACTTACCACACTAAGTGTGTAAGCTACATCCAGTCTGGTGCATAACATCACATACATGATAGACCCAACTACAGAAGCATAGGGTATCACCTGCATGCAAGCCCTCTCCAAATCAGTCTTGGGAGACATCTCTTTGGAGAGAGTGATTCCTGAACAAGCGGGTAAATTACCACGCTTAGAATCTTCCATACTAAACCTCATTAGTATGGTGTCAATGTATCTGGATTGGGACAATCCCAACATCTGTTTAAATCTATCTCTATAGATCTTAATCCCCAGAATATAGGAGGCATCACCAAGATCTTTCGTGGAGAACTTGTGTGATAAGAAGAGCTTGACCGAGTGTAACATAGGAACATCGTTTCCTATCAAAAGTATGCCATCCACGTGTAATACGAGGAAGACAACCTTACTCTCCACAACCTTCTTGTATATATAAGGTTCATCTACGTTTTTTATGAAGTCAAACTCTTTGACAGCTTCATCGAAACAGATGTTCCAGCTCCGCGATGCTTGCTTTAATCCGTAGATTGATTTGAGCAGCTTGCACATGCTTCTGCTGCTCCTACTGTCTACGAAGCCCTCTGGCTGTGTCATGTACACGCTCTCTTCTAAATCACCATTTAGAAAAGCGGTCTTGACGTCCATCTGCCAGATTTCGTACTCATGGTATGCAGCAATGGCAAGCAGGATCCTGATGGACTTAAGCATGGCAACAGGAGAAAAGGTCTCATCATAATCGACACCTGGTCATTAACGAAAACCTTTTGCTACAAGTCTAGCTTTGAAGGTCTCAACATTTTCATCTACACCAAGTTTCTTCTTAAAGATCCACTTGCTCCCGGTGGGTTTTGCTCCATCAGGAGCAACTTCCAAAGTCCATACTTTGTTGGTGTACAAGGATTCCATCTCAGATCTCATAGCATCCAGCCATTTCACATAGTCTCCACTTGTGATGGACCGCTCGAAACTAGTTGGGTCATCATCTTCCATGATGCAATCCTCATTCCCACCGTCTATGAGAAAACCGTGGTATCTCTCAGGTGGGTGAGAAACCCTACTAGATCTGCGGAGTGGCTGAGGTTCGTCGAGGACTATTAAATCCTCCGATTCTACCAAATTGTCAGTTATGGTTTGTGTAGCTGGAACTTCTTCCAGTTCTACCTCATTATCACTAATTTCTTTACCAAGAAATTCCTTTTCTAAAAGGGTGGCATGTTGAGCAACAAACACTTTTTGTTCCTCGATGTGGTAGAAGATATGCCCTCACGAATATTTGGGATATCCTACAAACTTGTACAAGAACTGACCTTGCCTCGAGTTTGTCCGGATTTTGGTTTTTGACATAAGCCGGACAACCCCATATCTTAATGTAATTAAGACATGGTCTCTTCCCCTCCCATATCTCATATGGAGTGGTAGGTACTGATTTGGTTGAAACCATATTCAATAGGTATGCGGCAGTCTCAAGCACATAACCCCAAAAAGAAATAGGTAACTCAGCAGTACTCATCATAGAGCGCACTATATCTAATAGGGTGCGATTCCTCTGCTCCGATACACAGTTGTACTGTGGTGTATACGGAGGAGTAAGCTGAGAGAGAATCTCATTCTCTTTTAAATAGTCAAGGAATTCCGTGCTCAAGTATTCTCCTCCTCGATCAGATCGAAGGATTTTAATACTTTTACCCGTCTGGTTCTCAATTCCGTACTTATATTCCTTGAATTTCTCAAAAGATTCAGATTTGTGTTTCAACAGGAACACATGTCCGAATCTTGAGAGATCATCGGTGAATGTAATAAAGTACGAGGAACCATTCCTGGCATGTGTAGACATAGGACCACATACATCAGTATGTATCAGTCCTAAGAGTTCAGTAGCTCTTTCTCCGTGTCCAGTAAACGGAGTTTTAGTCATTTTACCTTTGAGACATGACTCGCAAGTTTCATAAGATGTAAATTCGAACGGATTCAAATATCCATCTTTATATAACTTAGCTAGTCTTGTCGCATTGATATGACCTAGTATACAATGCTACAAGTAGGCTTCGTTCATTTCTGAACTCTTCCTCTTGTGTGTATTCTGTACGTTTAGAACTGTCGTTTGATTTAGAACGTATATACCATTACATAACGTACCAAACCCAATCAACATTTGATTGAGAAAAATGTTCATAACATTATCCTTTAATGTGAAATTATATCCTTCTTTAATTAGCAAAGAAACTGATATAATAGTGCACATCATCTTTGGTACGTAGTAACAGTCGTTCAAAATCAATGTATTACCAGTTGGCAACACTAGGTGATATTCGCCAACTTTTCTTTGGCTACAACAATTTCTCCATTCCATACTTTTAGAGACATATCACTCTTTCCCAGTTCTCTACCTCTCTTTAGCCCATGTACCAAATTACATACGTGGGATCCTGATCCAGTATCTAATACCTAGGACGTAGAGCAAACTGAGAAATAGTTCTCGGTTAAGAACACACCCGAAGACGATGCATCAACATGCTCTTTCTTCATTCAGGTTGCGTGGGAATCCTGATATTCCCCTATTCCTTGCTCAGACTTATGACAATCATAAGAATAAGCAGAACCAATGTTCCCTAGCTCAGTTTAATAAGCGGGTTCGATCAATACAACTATATTATTATCTTGATTAAGGCGTATCATTGGTTGCTACCTGGACAGAAAGAGAAGGAAACACTTTAGCGTGCGCTCTTGCAAGATTAGATTGGTTATTATCTTATCTAATCAGGATGGCTCCCACTGTTTTTATCAAATCTTCCTTCAAACCCTAAAAGGTAAGATTAGCCGAGATTAATTACACCCTACAAGTTCACCAATCGTTCGGTCAGGCAGGTATTTGTACTCCAAGGGAGTCTCCCCATGCTTTCGCATGGAACTAATTAAATAACCACGTTTCCGCAGGGGCATAACCCCGTTAACACCTTTCTTAGATACCTAATGGATCGGCTAATTGTAAGGTGGAAAACTCTCTCAGGAGTAACACTTACTCACGGTGGGTATCAGGATTCAACTATCATATAGAAGGTATGCAATCTCATTGCAAATTTCAACACATGAAATTCCCAATATCTGTTTTTACCCCTAGCAACTTATGACCTTAACAAGGTCAACAAATCATAAGCGCTAGCCAAGTCCAACCCATCATTTCGTGATTGAATTAAACTCACCCGTACGACCCTTAACAAGGTCAATAAAGCCATACGAGTGCCCTAATCCAATCGTATCATATGCGGCAGATAAGCACTAATCAGCTACCGCACATTACGCCTTAACGAAGGCCAACAAACACAACACGAATACTAAATAGCACTTATCTGAAATGATGGATGGCTATGGCTGATTTTGAAGAAAACCTTTAACGTAATGAACTTGATATCGTTGTAGAATCTAGTGATTTGAAAAGGAGTGTTTTTTGTAGCTTTTGCTAGTTTTGGCTAAAGAGGTCACTCCCGGTGAAGGGATCTCGGCTCTTTCCTCATCGAATGAGGTGCTGGATATTCATCAAGGAATACCACTATGCAAAGAAAGAACTAGAGAAGCTATAAAAACAAAACCGAGTAGGTTGTAGCATTTACTAGTTTTGCTAAAAAGGTCACTCCCGGTGAAGGGATCTCGGCTCTTTCCTCATCGAATGATGTGCTGGATATTCGTCAAGGAATACCACCAAGCAAATCAAGAACAAGAGCTACCTTTTACAAACTTTTGATTCCACAACATCTTTAGTGAATGAAACACACTACACTTAATTGCTAATCAAGTATAGGATGGTGAAGTAGGGGTTTTGTTTGCTCACTAGGATTCTCACAAGCTCAAGGGTTCACAACTCATGTGAGGGATTGAGCTTGGAGGAGGAGGTGAAGAAAACAGAGAGAGCTAGAGAACAAGAAGCTCAACTCAAGAAAAATGACTAAGTGTAGAAAATGATGTAAAGAATGGCTCTCTCTTGAAATCACTTATTCAAGCATGGAATTATTTGCAATAATAAATTGCAACCATGCTTGAATAGTGGGTCAAGAGTAATAAATAAATGATAAAGCCCATGTAAGTGCACGGCGGCGCCCCGGCCGTCAATCCGACGGCCAAACGCGGAAACGGTGGTAAACTTAAAATTTTGCGGACTTGGCAAAACGGCACCACCGCGCACTAAAACCGGATCGAGCCATTAAACTAAATCTAGCTAACTACAAAGAGAAGGGGAAGAGATATACCGACGATCCAAGTCCTCCGGTCTTCATCTCCACTCTGATCTCCTCGCGGGATCTCCGTCCGTCTCCTCCTCGTCGGAAATGGCACCACGAAGCCGGGTACTTTTACGGGCTCCCACCTCTATACCGAGGCAACTCGCGCATGAAGCCGGCTACTCGACATGCTCAAGATATGCTGTAGGAATATAGTGTAGAGTGAATGTCTCACTTTGGGGTTGGTTGCCATAGATGGAGGAATGGTGTGTAGAAAATTGGTGCTTTCAATTTTCTAGCAATGGAATGAGATGAAGAATGATATGCACAAAATGAATCACTCTCATTTTTCTTTCTCTCTTCTCTTTTCTTCTTCTCTCTTTTCTTTTCTTATCTCTTTTCTAAAATGAAAACTATCATCCTTAGAAAAATGGTGGAGGATAGATTATGAAGCAAGAAGGGAGGTGATGGTAGGAGAAAGCAAGAGGTGACCACAACCTTAAACATCATCACTAAATCTCAAATCAACCTCAAATCCATTTCAAATCTCATAAAGCAAAGATGCTAACCATTATGAAGGAAAAAGAAAAGATGCTATCATAATAAAACCTTTTTCAAGAAAACCCCTCCACAAATGTTATTTGCACAAATGCAAATAACCCCCTCCATCGGAAAAGTCCGGCCGGGAAAGAACAAAGAAAAACCGGCCGGAACGGAAAGCAAAATGGCAACTCCAGAAAACTGGTCCCGTAATAAATTACAGGAAAACCCCCATACTGTGCATACACACCCGCATCTGTATTCCGACCGGATACAGATGCAACGAGACAGAATCTACACTGTACTATACTAGGATCCGGCTTAAACCAAAGCCGGCTAGTAAAATCCGTTCGATCCTGATCCGTGCAATACCGCACGTATCTGATCGAACCCTGCCATATAACCATACGGCCACTAGTACAAACTGTCCGATCCTGATCCGTGCAATACCGCACGTATCTGATCGGACCCTGCCATATCTCCATACGGCCTCTACAGCGTTTCGCCCGAAAGCTTGAGTAACTGAAAGTGTGGTGGACTCTAAAGACTCGTCAATACTATGGCTGTGGATTTAACCACTAGCACGTCAGAGGTATAAGCCAATACGTGACGGGCCACCAGCTATTGACCAAAAGGGACGTCGATGAGGAAGCTCACCCCGACACCCAACTGAGCCTGTCAGTGACAATATCCGTACAGTCCGGTCCGTTCGTCTATGAGTATCGCATGGCGGGCCTAGGGGGTTGGTAAAAGTCAGACCCCCAAAAGCGGTACAAGTCGTGTCGGAGTGTAGCCCAGAACACCCTGAGATACTACTGGAATACCTACCAGTAAATCTCCTTGCCTTGGCCAAGGTCTTTGTGTAATGGCTCTCCTAGACACAGCGCGACCTCACCCCCAATACCGGGAGAGACGAAACCCCCGAAGATCCGCTCACTGCCTCCATGTGGCTCGGGACTGTACCCAACTAAAACCTGTTTGCACGACTCCTTTGAGCCGTGGTAGGGTAGTAATCAAAGTACAGTGGGAACTCACACGAGACAAATGACGATCCCCAGGTCGATGAACTAACCTGTACACATGTCACCTGGGAACTGCTATCTGACGTCAGGTATAAGAGCAACTAGCATGTTCCCGGCGAGTCCTGTCCGGTGTACTCATAACCCAATGAGCACCTGTATACATCTTAGGTGAACCAACTGACACCAGTGGCTTGTGAGACCGGCCACCGCCCCTCGTCGGGGTCTCGACTGTATACACTAGTCTACTCTGGAGAATCGATGCCCTGTCTCGAAACTCCCACGACTAGGGACCTATTAAGGATGTGCTTGTAGACTCCAGCTCTCACTTATATGATCGCCCTCATACTGCTGGCAGTCAAGCAAGAATCCTAGGGGCTCTATCAACGTGCAATAGCGACATGTCAGGTCGCCTAAAGCAGTACACGATGATAAAGGTAAACCAGATAGCAAACTATCATCTCGAGTAAGACTGTCGTCCCGGGATAGGTCCTCCCTCAATCATTGCAATCACGTGCCTGTGATCCAATAATTGACTCTGAGGGCACTATCTCCAACAGCCCATGCTTCACACCATACTCAAAATATCTCCCCATTTTTCCACCTCATTTTCTATTTTCACAAAATAGAAATCCTACGATGCTTCATATAATATATATATATATATATCATATATATATTAATATATATATTATGAAGAAAATAATTACTGAGCTAATAATATTAGTTAATATATAATTATATCAAATATAAATATATATCATATTATTAAATCAACACTTGATTTAATAATCCGTTTATATCATATATAACTGACTAATATTATTTATCTGCATATCACATTATCAAATCAACACTTGATTCGACAATTCGGTTATTGTAAGTCTACGGTAGCGCCCCGGCCGTCTGTCCGAGGCCAAAATGCGGAAACGAAACTTTTTCTAAACTAGAAACCGGCGCTATCGTATACTTTAAATCCGGATCGAACCATTAACCTATAACTAGCAACTAGAGAAAAGTTAGAAAAGCTATACCGATCGATCCGTGTCCTTCGGTCTTTAGCCACCATCCATAGCTCCTCGCGGCATTTCCGATCTCCGGTCTCCTCGTCGGAAAGGGCACCACATCTTCGAGTCTTTTTACGGGCTCCCGTTTCATCCGAAGCAACTCGGACATGAAGTTCGCTAGCCGACGTGTCCAAGGCGAAGTAGAGAATGTGTGTGACAACTTTGTCTCTTGCATCCATTGCATGGATGGAGGTTGAAGATGAAGCCATCAATGGAGTTTATGTGCTAGAGGAAGAAGAAGATGAGGAGCCATTTTCTTTCTTTTGTTCTATCATAAAAAATGAGAGTGTGAATCAAAAATACAAGACCAAAAACCTTTACAATGGCTGCCCTTCTCTCTCTTCCTCTCATTTCAAACCACAAATCAATCACATAATGTGACATTAGCACAAGAAAAGAGACCATGAGTCACTAATGAAGTCTATGTCACATTAAATGCACAAAATGATGATTTAAGCTCACAATTTCCATTTGTAAACATTAATCCAAATGTTTACAACAATAAAAAGATACGGCAACATCTAAAGTAAACTCGTGACGGATCACAAGGATACCCCTCACCTGTATATACATACCTGCATCCGCATTCCGACCGAATGCGAATGCGATGAGACTAAAGTAATCCAACAAATCTAATACTAGGATCCGGCTTAAACCAAAGCCCATTAGTATGATCCGCCCGATCATGATCCATGCACTACTGCACGTATATGATCGAACCCTGCCATATATCATACGGCCTCTACAACGTTTCGCCCGAAAGTTGAGAAACTGTCTGTGAGGGACTCTAAAGACTCGTCAATACTTTGGCTGTGGATTTAACCACTAGCACGTCAGAGGTACTAGCCGTACGTAACGGGCTACCAGGTATTGACCAAAAGGGAGGTCGATGAGCGAACTCATCCTGACACCCTACTGAGCCTGTCAGTGACAATATTCTTACAATCCAGTCCGTTCGTCTATAAGCATCGCATGGCGGGCCTAGGGGGTTGGTAAAAGTCAGACCCCCAAAAGTGGTACAAGTCGTGTCGGAGTGTAGCCCAGAACACCCTGAGATACTACTGGAACACCTACCAGTAAATCTCCTGCCTTAGCCAAGGACTTCGTGTAATGGCTCTCCTAGACACAGCGCGATCTCACCCCTAATACCGGGAGAGACGAAACCCCTGCCGATCCGCTCACTGTCTCCATATGGCTCGGGACTGTACCCAACTAAAACCTGTTTGCACGACTCCTTTGAGCCGTGGTAGGGTAGTAATCAAAGCACAGTGGGAACTCAAACGAGACAAATGACGATCTCAGGTCGATGAACTAACCTGTACACATGTCACCAGGGAACTGCTATCTGACGTCAAGTATAATACCAACTAGCATGTTCCCAGCGAGTCTTGTTCGGTGTACTCATAACCCAATGAGCACCTGTATACATCTTAGGTGATCCAACTGACACCAATGGCTTGTGAGACCGGCCACCGCTCCTCGTCGGGGTCTCGACTGTATACACTAGTCTACTAATGGGGTATCGATGCCCAGTCTCGAAACTCCCACGACTAGGGACCACTTTAAGGATGTGCTTTAGACCCCAGCTCCAACGTATATGATCGCCATCATACTGCTGGTAGTCAAGCAAGAATCCTAAGGGCTCTATCAATGTGTAATAGTGATCTGTAAGGTCACCTAAAGCTGTACACGATGATAAAGATAAACAAGATAGCATACTATCATTTCGAGTAAGACTGTCCTACCGGCATAGGTCCTCCCTCAATCATTGCAATCACGTGCCTGTGATCCAATAATTGACTCTAAGGGCACTATATCCAACAATCTCCCACTTGCACTCAAGGCTAATTATTGCGATGTCGCATACTCACAGCCCGTGTGATACCGAACACCCAACTCCTCTACTGATCAGTCTCACAAAGCCCGTTTGCGAAACTATTGCGTTCGAGGAATAACCTCAGTGAGTGGATCCGCCCTAATGTTTCTTTCTATGTCTCTCTTTATCTCAAGTTCGCGGAGAAAGCCATCTCCCGAAATGAGCAATACCTGTCTTAGAATATGTCTGGATATCTGATGGGACCTAGTTCATAAATGAACTCCAAATCCAAACTTCTTAGACTGTATCGTCAACCGAATTTAATCAGTATCCTGCGCCATGCCTCCCTCAATATCCGCTTGGACCACCTGTCCAAAATACTGCCCCTCTTCAGAGGGAAAACTATAACTCTGACAGCCACTCTGTCATCCAGGTCACCTTGGTGTAAGTCGATGTGCAACACCCCACGAGTTGCGGGGAGGCGGAAATATGAAAAACGATCTTGTTCTTTAAGCATACATCGACTAACCAAAGATCTTTGCTAAACGATAATTAACAACAACCATAGAAGTTCTAAGCTACTATGTAAAGAGATTATAACTAGTGAATCGTGTCCTTCTTCTTTTCGTTCTCTACGTCCTCCTCGGCCGCCTCTAAGTGATAGATGATCCACCCGAGAACCCTAATCCAAGCTTCACCTCAAAACTTGAGGTAACTAAGTTTCTCTAGTTGCTAATCAAAGGAACTTAGATCATATAGAGTTAGGTTATGGAATGTTTAGTCTATTCTAATCCTTGTTCTTAACTCATGAGTGGTAGGATTAGAGCTTGAAGAGAGAGTGAGCTTGAGGAGAGAGAAGGTGAACTAGAATTATAAAATGAAATTGTTTCTCACTTGATATATGAAGCATAATGAATAAATCAATAAATGAATAAAATGAGATTATTCATCATGCTACATAAATGCATTATGAGTGATTCACTATGTGAGTCATTAACCATTTAATAATGCATTGATGACATAATGAATCACACATTATGAGTCACAATATCATTTAATGACAATGCCACCTAAACCCTCAAGTCACCATGTTTCTAGAAGCTTCCCGGAAATTACGAGAACACCTCTCCTATCCGTGAAAACACGAAAAAACTTTAGACTGTATAAATCCAATAACATGATACTAGAATCTGGCTTAAACCAAAGCCGTCTAGTAAAAACTGCCCGAATGTCGTACGTGCGTTTAAACACGTATTCGTCCGAACCCTTGTCGTAAAACCGTACGACCTCTATATCGTTTCGCCGGGAGTTGGGAAAACTCTGTATGGGACTCTAAAGACTCGACTACTACGCTGGCAGTGGGTTTAACTACATACCGCAAGCGGCACTAGCTGTACGTAACGGTCCCCAGGTAGACGTCGATAAGAAGGACGATGAGGAAACCCGTCCGAATTCTTACTGAGCCTGTCCGTGACAATATCCGCGCAGTCCGGTCTGTTCGTCTAAGAGTATCGCATGTATGGTCTAGGGAGGTGGTAAACATCAGACCCCTAATAACCGTACAAGTCGTGTCGGCATGGCTCAATTACCATCCGAGAATCTACTGATCAGTCTATCAGTAATTCTCAATCAGCCCTGGCCAGGGACTTATGGTAATGACCAACCGATCACCGTGCGATATCAACTCCCTATACCGGGAGAGACGAATCCCTAACAGTCACTCACTGCCTCCACGTGGCTCGGGACTGTGCCCAACTAAAACCTGTTTGCACGACTCCTTTGAACCGTGGTAGGGTAGTAATCAAAGCACAGTGGGAACTCACACGAGACAAATGACGACCTTAAGTCAACAGACTATCTGCACACATGTCACATGAGAACTGCTATCTTACATTAGGTATAAATACCATCCAGTCAGTTCTCGGTGAGTCCTGTCCGGTGTACTCACACCCAGTGAGCATCTGTATACAATCTTAGGTGCACTCCACCAATGGCTGCGGGACCAATCCATCGCCCCTCCTCAGGGTCTAGATATGTATACACTAGTCTACTCTGGAGTATCGATGCCCAGTCTCGATACTCCTGCGACCAGGGACATCTAAGGATGTGCCTATTGACTATCCAGCTCCCACAAGTATGACTGCCATCACAACACCGGTAGTCAGGCAAACACCCTATGGGCTTTATCAACATGTATATATATATGAATACTACGCAAAATATATCATATGTTAAGATAAAGACAAACCAAATAGTGTACTATCATATTAAGCAAGACTGTCATGTACATACATATCCCTAGCATCCTATACAATGAAGGCCTCTAGGGCATATATATCCAACAATCTCCCACTTGCACTAAGGCCTATAATTGGCGCAATGAGTACCCACTATCTGCACTAGATCCAGTTGTTGGCGTACCGCATGCCCAACATCTCATACAGCCTCTCGAACTGAACTTGAGGGATGGCATTGGTGAATGGATCTGCTGTGTTGTCTTTTGTATCCACTCTCCGTACCTCGATCTCCCGACGATCCACGATCTTCCTGATCAGGTGAAAACGCCTTAAGATATGCCTGGATTTCTGATGGGACCTTGGTTCCTTCGCTAATGCTACAGCCCCATTGTTATCACAATACAAAGGTATTGGATTGGCAATGGACGGAACCACTTGAAGTTCAGCGATGAACTTCCTTATCCAGACAGCCTCTTTTGCGGCTTCACTAGCAGCTATATACTCAGCCTCCATAGGTGAATCTCCAACGGTATCCTGTTTGGAACTTCTCCAACATACCGCCCCTCCATTGAGGGTAAACACAAAACCCGAAATGGATTTAGAATCATCTTTGTAACTTTGGAATCCGGAGTCGGTAAAAGCCTCAACCTGGAGGTCCCCATTACCGTAAATTAAGAACATCTCATTAGACCTTCTCAGGTACTTGAGAATGTTCTTTACCGCTATCCAATGCTTCTCACCTGGGTCAGACTGATACCTGCATACCACACCAAGTGCGTAAGCAACATCTGGTCTTGTACATAACATCGCATACATTATAGATCCTACTGCCGAAGCGTAGGGTATAATGCCCATGCGAGCCCTCTCTTTACCAGTCTTTGGAGACATCTCTTTTGAGAGGGTGATCCCGTGACAAGCGGGCATATTATTGTAAGTCCACGTTGCCCATCCCGGTGCTTGCGGGGAGGCGGAAACGTTATGAAAAATCGGATTTTTACAACACTAGGGAACATAGACTATGCTAAAGGAGGGATCTTTGCTAAAAAAAACTAACTAACAAGCTAAAAGAGTTAGCTACCCGGAAAAGGGGTTATACCTAGGTCTTCAATTCCTTCTCTTCATGCCCCTTGGAGTGAAAGAACGGGTTCTCCTTGTCGCCTTCTCTTGCCGAAGAAAGATCCACCCGAGGGCCTCAACCTTTGGCTCCAACCTCAAACTAGAAGTAACTAAGGTGCTTGGTGTGCTAGACCGTACGCTACGTGATTGCGACGGACTTTTGATCACATCAAAATTCCATGGCAACCGATCAAGTGAGACTAAACTGCTATGTTTATAACATTCATTCAGTTATCTCATAACAACTTGTGAATTCCAATTATTGTATCCCATTCCAGATAAACAGAAAATGTTAAACTTTCCGATCGAACAGTCGAACATCCAAGTTTTCCCGATACAGCTCAACACATGAAATAAGTCTAAAAAACATTCAGTTCATGCCTCAGTACCAACGGTCCAGCCGTAGAAGGGTCAAGCCAACGCCTCACATGTGGCACGCCGTACTGCCCCAAACCCTAAGGTTCAAAGGGCAGTTCAAGACGGTCACATAATCGAGTTAAGGTTTGTTGTCTTCTAGAGGGTCCATTGCGTTACTTGCACTACTTAGAACGTCTTTAAACCACGGAAAAATCCAACACTTGGAAATTTCCCGACAGGGGAAAAATTGGGTATTTATATCAGGTCGAACTTTTTAACATATTCAAAAATTATCCGGAAAACACAAAGACAAGTTTAGACAATCCGATCGAATCCATGAAATCCCAAAACAACCCCAGAAAACTCAACTGTATAGTATATATTAAAATTACCCAGAAAACACAGGAATTAATTATAAACATTACTGTGAAAAGCGGAGTCAAAGAGTCAACATTATGGCCGCGGAACCGTCGCGCCACATAGGCTTAGGCCGCGGTTCCGCGGCGTTATGACGGAGTTAGGTCTCCGTTTTTCACAGTAATTCATAAAAAATCCAGCTTAATTTTCTGCATATTTTTAATATTGAAAAATCCAGATTTTTAAAAATTGGACAGAGAGCATTTTGGAAATGGGTTTCGATGTTCGTTCGGATTTCAAACGTCGTCTAGACTTCGCCTAAGGCTCTAGCTAGGCTCTGATACCACTGTAGGGTTCCTAGGCACTCTCAAGAGGTCTCACAAGGCATCAACCATGCCAATTTCAAAAATTACGGTGCCGAGAAACCCTAATACGGATCGTTGGCTAGAAGTTTAGGCGATAAAGCAACTAGTTAACTACTTTAACTAAGAGTACGGATATACAACCTTTGTAGATCCAGTCCTCCACCTCCACGGCTCCATGATGAAGTCCTCTCCGCTGTACAAATCGGATCCCGGGCTCTAGTGTCGGCTTCATCGGAGAATGGACGGGCTAGTCATCGACTACGACGCCGAAGATGATCTACGTCGAGGCATCACAAGATCAAGCTCCCACTTCACCAAGTCATGAAACTTATGAAGAAAACACACTCTACTACTTGGCAAGAGGTAGAGGATGAAGAAATAGGAAGTGGGTTCACTTTAGAATTGGATTTCTCACTCATTTGCTCAAGTTGCCATTGTTGAAGCAAGCTTTCTTCAAGTGAAGAAGATGAAAAAGAAGAAGATAATGTTATGATAAGTATTATTCAAAAAGGAAAATAAATGAATACTTATCATAATGCAACCATGGTAAAGTGTAGAGAATAGACTAGGGTTAAGTGGAATGGTTAGGGTTAAGCATGAGACAAAATGGTCACTAAGTTAAAGCTTCATGAAGCTTCATAATACAAACAAAGTTAGTAACCATTTTCTCTTTATGCTTTTCATTTTCCAAAATGAATAAATAGATAAATAAATGAGAAAAGGAAATGAAACCCTAACCACTTAAGTAACCATGGTTTAATTCTTTACACAAACCCAAACTAGCATGTATCATCAAACATGATACAATCTTGTGTACAAAAGTATATCACATATACAATGTGCACAATCCAAGTGAGAAAATCCATTTAAAATGAACCAATACTAGTTAATGCAAAGTAATATATCAAATATATAATTATACATTAAATCATTAATTCAACACTTGATTTAACGATCCGGTCATATCGCATATAACCGACTAGTATCCAATGTATCGGCTTATCGAATCAATCCTTGATTCGATAACTAGGTTATATCGCATACAACCATTCGATACATTCATCGCGAGAATAGAATACGGTATCACATACACGCATTATTCTCGGTCCCGCACATATCTCATATGCGCTCCTATTTCGTTTCGCTTGAGCCAGGAAACCTCTGTGTAGGACTCTAAAGACTCGTCAATACGCCGGCAGCAGGTGATGATCATATCAAACACCCACAAGCCGCAAGCGGTCTGCTAAACGTAACGGCCACCCGGGTATTGAGCGATCAGAAGATCGACAAGCAAGCCCGCTCACACTCCAGTGAATCCAACCAGTAACACTTACCGTACAGTCCGGTCTCGTCGTCTGATATGTCGCATATCTTGCCTAGGGGTGGTAAACGTCATACCCCAATAGCTCGATAAGTCGTGTCGATATGAGGTCTATAACAATTCGAGAAACTACTGGTAACACTTACCAGTAAATCTCAGCAACCCTGGCCAGGGATTTCCTGTTATAGCCAATCGAACACAGCGCAACATCAACTCCCTATACCGGGAGAGACGAATCCCCTCCTATCGCTCATTGCCTCCGTGTGACTCGGGACTGTACCCAAAAACCACCGTTTTGCATGCCCTCTTGGGCGTGGTAAGATGGAAATCAAAGCATAGTGGGAACCATACAAGACTCTATGACGATCTCGGGTCAACAGACTACTCTGTACCAGTGTCACCAGAGAACTGCCATCTGACGTAAGGTATAATACCATCTGGGAGTTCTCGGCGAGTCCGTCCAGTGTACCCAGTCTCTACTGAGCACCCGTATATCATCTCTGATGTCAAACACCAATGGATATGGGATCATCCATTGCCCATCTGTATGGGTCGAGAAGGTACACGCTAGTCTACTCTGGTATATCGATGCCCCATCTCGATACACCCACGACTAGGGACTTTGAAGGATGTACTTATGGACTACCATGTCCCCACTAGTATGATCCGCATCATAGTCCAGGTAGTCAAGTACACATCCTAAGGGCTTTACCAACATGTAACAGAGAGACAATCAGTGTACACGTTAAGGTAAAGATTAACCAGATAGCATACTATCATGTCGAGCAAGAAAGTCCTCCCTATATATGTCCCAGCATCCACTACAATATACATCCAATGTACAGTAATGGCCTCTAGGGCATACATATAACTAACAATCTCCCACTTGCACTAAGGCCATCTGATAGCAGTGGTTGTAGTATCTCATACTCAACCATCCCATAAAATTCTCTCTCTGGGAATAGGCCTTCGCGAGTGGATCCGCCGTGTTGTCCTCTGAGTCTACTCTCCTAACCTCGATCACCCTGGAGATCAACCATCTCCATGATCAGGTGATACTGCCTTAGAATATGTCTGGATCACTGAAGGGACGGACGTTCCTTGGCATAAGCCACAACTCCATTGTCACACAATGGGAGGAACGTAGTTCATCTCATGAACCAATATACACCCAAACAGCCTCTTTGGTAGCATCTTAAGTAGCGATGTATCTAGCCTTTATCGTCTAGTATGTCACGGTATCTAGCTTGGAACTCTTCCAACATACCGTCCCTTTACTGAGGGTAAAGACAATGCCTGCGACTGACATTCAGTCGTCTTTATCACCCTGGAACCTTTCCAGTGATTTTCCCCAGAATCGTTTGATATCATCTCACTACAACTAGTGAGAATCCTAACATCCAATTAAATCTATCTCATAGATCCAAAACTCAGGATTTAGTAGGTATCATTTTGATCCTACACGGAGAATCTTTATGATAAACTGAGATTGATCGAGCGTAGCATAAGAAACTCCTTTCTTATCAAGAGTATGTCATCCACGTACTCTACGAGGATCACCACCATACTCCCTACTACCTTTTTGTTTATACAAGGTTCATCTACCATTTTGATGATGTCAACTTCTTTGACTAATCCATCAAAACAGATGTTCCAACTCCGCGATGCCTGCTTTAATCCTATAAAGCATCTTGCACACGTTTCCGCTGCTCCCACTGTCTACGAAGCCCTCTGGCAGTGTACTTATAGACGCACTCTTCTAAAACATCATTTAGAAAAGCAGTCATGACACCCAACCACCAGATATCGTAGTCATAGTATGTAGCCGTGACAAGTAGGATCTGGATGGACTTAAGCATAGCTACTTGAAAAGGTTTCATCATTATCCACACCTGGTCAATGATGCAAACTTTTAACAAGTCTAGCTTTGAAAGTCTCAACTTTTCCATCTACTCCAAATAATCTTCTCAAGATATACTTGCTCCTGATGGGGATTTAACCCTTCAGATATAGCAACTAAAGTCCATACTTTGTTGGTGTATAAGGATTCCATCTCAGATCGATAATCATCCAGCCATTCTTACAGAGTCCCACTCCTGATGGCCAGTTCGAAACTAGTTGGGTCATCATCTCATGATGCAATTCTCGCTCCCACTGTCATCGAGAAACCGAAGCAACTCTCAAGTGGGTGAGGAACCCTACTAGATCGGCGGAGAGGCTGAGGTTCGTTGGAATCTACTGAATCCTTTGGTTCTATTAAATCATCAGCTGCAGTCTGTATAGCTGGAACATTTCCAGTTCTACATAACAGATCTTGCCTAGAGCTTGTCCGGATTTTGCTTTTCAGACATAGGCCGGACAACCCCAAATCTTAACTAACTTAAGATATGGGCTCTTCCCTTTCCATATCACATATGAAGCGGTAGGCAACTGATTTGATTGGAACCCTATTCAATAGGTATGCAACTTCTCAAGTGCATAACCCCCTAAGGAAAAAGGTAACTCAGTAGTACTCATCATAGAGCACACCATATCAAATAGGGTGTATCTGCTCCGCCCCGACATACCATCGTGCAATGGTGTATACGGAGGAGTAATGCTGAGAGAGAATCTCATTCTCCTTTAGAATAGTCCAGAAATTCTATGCACAAGTATTCTCCTCCTTGATCTCATCAAAGGACATAATACTTTTACCCGTATTTTGGTTCTCTACTTCTCGCTTATATTCTGTGAATATCTCAAAAGGTTCGGACTCATGTTTCAACAGGAACATATGACTGAATCTTGAGAGATTATCAGAGAATATAATGAGGTATAAAGAACCAGTCTTGGTATATGTAGACAGGGGACCTTACATACATCAACATGTATCAATCCCAAGAGTTCACTAACTCTTTCTCTGTTTCCAATAAACAGAGCTATGGTCATCTTATCTTTGTGACATGACTGGCGAGTTTCACAAGATGTAAATTCAAACTGATTTAAATATGCATCTATATGTAACTTTAGCTAGTCGGGTCGCATTGATATGACCTAGTCTACAATACCTTAAGAAGGATTCGTTCAGTTGTGAACTCTTCCTCTTATGTGTGTTCCATATACTAAGAACTGCAGTTTGATTTAGAACATCAATGCTTTTAGATAACATGCCTGAACCGATCAACTTTTGATATAGGAAATGTTCAAAACATTATCCATCAATACAAAATTTTATCATTTCTTTACTAATAAAGAGACTGATATGATTTTGTATATCAGGTTCGGTATCTAATAACAATCGTTCAGAATCAATGTATTGGTAATACAGGGTGACAGTGACCAACAGACTTGGATGCAACACTTGCCCCGTTTTCTGCCTCATGAAACTTATCACCCGTTCTCAGTTTTTCTACCCTTTTATAGCCCTATGTAACAGATTACATATCTGGGATCCTGATCCGGTATCATATACCAAGGATGCGGAGGATACTGAGAAACAGTTCTTTGTAATGAACTCACCCGAAGATGATGCATCAGCATGCACTCTCTTCGTTTGGGCGGCACGGGAATTCTGGTAATCCCCAATTTCCTGCTCTGTCTTATAACAATTATAAGTTGGAGCGGGACCAACGTTCCCCAGCTCAGTATAACAAGCGGGTTCGGTCAATTATCCGTATTATTATCTTGATTAAGGCGTGAAATGGTCGCTACCAGGAGAGAGAGAGAAGAAAACACTCAGCGTGCGCTCTTGCAAGAATAGATTGGTTATTATTTTATCTAATCAGGATGGCTCCCACTGCTTTTTATCAAATCTTCCTTCAAACCCAAAAAGGAAAGACTAGCCGGGATTAATTACACACTACATGTTCGCCAATCTTTCAGCCAAGCCAGTGTCGGTACTTTGAGGGAGGTCCCCCGTGCTTTCGCACGAACCTAATTAATGCAAACCTCGTTTTCCCAGAGGCATAACCTCGTTAACACCTTTCTAGACACCTACTTGATCGGCTAATTGTAATGTGTAAAACTCTCCCAGGAGTAACAATTACTCGCAGCGGATATCGGGATCCAACTATCTCATAGAAGGTATGCAATCTCATTGCAAATTTCAACACTTGAAATTCCCGATAATATTTTGCCCCCAACGTGCTATGACCTTGACGAAAGCCAACAAACCATAGCCCGCTAGTCAAGTTCAACCCGTACATTTCTTGATTGAATTAAACCCACCCGCACGACCCTTGACGAAAGCCAACAAAGCCGCACGACTACCCTAATCCAATCGCATCGTATGCTGGCAGATAAGCAGCATATAGCTACCGCACACTACACCTTGACGAAAGCCAACAAATGCAGCACGAATACTATATACAACTTATCTGAAATGACGGAGGGCTACGACAGGTTTTTCTGAAAACCTATTGCGTAATGAACTTGATATCGTTGTAGAATTGAATAATTTTGAAATGGAGTGTTTTTTAGGCTTTTCTAGTTTTGCTAAAGGAGTCACTCCCGGTGAAGGGATCGTCGGTCCTTTCCTCGTCGAATGAGGTGCGGGATATATCATATATATCACTGTGCAAAGCAAAAACTCTTAAAAGCAATCAAAAGACAAACCGAGGGTTGTAGCATCTGCTAGTTATTGCTAAAGGAGTCACTCCCGGTGAAGGGATCTCGGTCCTTTCCTTATCGAATAAGGTGCAGGATATATCATATATACCGCTGTGCAAAGCAAGAACTGTAGCTACCTGTTTTATTTTTGAAATTCGATTCTACAACATCTTAGGTTTCTTTTATTTCATTAATCACATTAATGAAGTCCCATCATTTAAGTACCTAAACATCACAGATAAATACGACGTACACTTATGCCATCTGCATTCGCCTCGATGTCCCCTCGTGCACCGTTAGGTTAGGTAACTAACGGCAGAGCAGGGCAGGGCTAGCGCGGGTGTAAAACATAAGTAACGTCTATATAATATATCATATATACTGTATACTGTATCTATCACAGAACATCACATGATCACATCACAGATATCGCAGCAGAAGAATCATATGAAATATAGGATATACTAGGACGTCCGTGTTTTCAATACGAGCCAGTATAAAACACGGATTCCACTGTCGTGATGAATAGCCAAACCCACACCCCTAGACCCCTACGAGAGCGGCAAGCAACCCAACCAATTCTGGAGTTAGGAGACCCGGACTCGACTCCTCGAGTTGGTCTCCCACTGGACTCCAGAACCCGGTTACTTGTGCACTCCTCCTTGGGTCTATCCTAGTGCGGAAAAGTAAATAATATACAAACGGTGACATCTTCCGCAACCTGGAAGTGCCCCAATAAAAGAATATTACATACAAGTTTTTACATTAATGAAAATGAAAAACACTCATCTCACATAAAAACCCCCCGGCTATTCGAACACGACGATCCAATATAACATATCCAGCAACACATAACATCACATGTCATCAACGTAAGTAAATATGCGCATCCCAATTGTCGTTGACATATAGCAACGAAACCGGCGATATCACATATTACACTTACGGTCACAGAAAAAAAAGTGTAAAACTACAACAGTTGGAATCCGCAATCTCTTTAGACATCGCATGCCTAATCAAATGAATTATTTAGACATCGCATGCCTAACAATTATAAACCCCGCATTTTAGTCTCAAAATCGAAAACTCTTTTCAATATCAAGTCGGGCAATTCAACAAGATTCCCGACATCCTAATCGAATGCTCGTCGCAAACTTTAGTAGGCGGCCGCACCCCCGACGCCGTCGACGAAGTGCACCAAGGCGGAACACCGCTGCTGCGAGCACCCGAACGGATGCTTTCGGCGACGGGGTTCTCCTACAGTCACTTGGTCGGGGCTATGGGGTGAGGCTGTCTATTAAGTTTACCCGGCGAGTATCCGCGTACGCTACGTGATTGCGACGGACTTTTGATCACATCAAAATTCCGTGGCAACCGATCAAGTGAGACTAAACTGCTATGTTTATAACATTCATTCAGTTATCTCATAACTACTTGTGAATTCCAATTATTGTATCCCATTCCAGATAAACAGAAAATGTTAAACTTTCCGATCGAACAGTCGAACACCCAAGTTTTCCCGATACAGCTCAACACATTAAATAAGTCTAAAAAACATTCAGTTCATGCCTCAGTACCAACGGTCCAGCCGTAGAAGGGTCAAGCCAACGCCTCACATGTGGCATGCCGTACTGCCCCAAACCCTAAGGTTCAAAGGGCAGTTCAAGACGGTCACATAATCGAGTTAAGGTTTGTTGTCTTCTAGAGAGTCCATTGCGTTACTTGCACTACTTAGAACGTCTTTAAACCACGGAAAAATCCAACACTTGGAAATTTCCCGACAGGGGAAAAATTGGGTATTTATATCCGGTCGAACTTTTTAACATATTCAAAAATTATGCGGAAAACACATAGACAAGTTTAGACAATCCGATCGAATCCATGAAATCCCAAAACAACCCCAGAAAACTCAACTGTATAGTATATATTAAAATTACCCAGAAAACACAGGAATTAATTATAAACATTACTGTGAAAAGCGGAGTCAAAGAGTCAACATTATGGCCGCGGAACCGCCGCGCCACGTGGGCTTAGGCCGCGGTTCCGCGGCGTTATGACGGATTTAGGTCTCCGTTTTTCACAGTAATTCATAAAAAACCCTGCTTAATTTTCTGCATATTTTTAATATTGAAAAATCCAGATTTTTAAATATTGGACAGAGAGCATTTTGGAAATGGGTTTCGATGTTCGTTCGAATTTCAAACGTCGTCTAGACTTCGCCTAAGGCTCTAGCTAGGCTCTGATACCACTGTAGGGTTCCTAGGCACTCTCAAGAGGTCTCACAAGGCATCAACCATGCCAATTTCAAAAATTACGGTGCCGAGAAACCCTAATACGGATCGTTGGCTAGAAGTTTAGGCGACAAAGCAACTAGTTAACTACTTTAACTAAGAGTACGGATATACAACCTTTGTAGATCCGGTCCTCCACCTCCACGGCTCCGTGATGAAGTCCTCTCCGCTGTACAAATCGGATCCCGGGCTCTAGTGTCGGCTTCATCGGAGAATGGACGGGCTAGGTCATCGACTACGACGCCGAAGATGATCTACGTCGAGGCATCACAAGATCAAGCTCCCACTTCACCAAGTCATGAAAATTGTGAAGAAAACACACTCTACTACTTGGCAAGAGGTAGAGGATGAAGAAATAGGAAGTGGGTTCACTTTAGAATTGGATTTCTCACTCATTTGCTCAAGTTGCCATTGTTGAAGCAAGCTTTCTTCAAGTGAAGAAGATGAAGAAGAAGAAGATAATGTTATGATAAGTATTATTCAAAAAGGAAAATAAATGAATACTTATCATAATGCAACCATGGTAAAGTGTAGAGAATAGACTAGGGTTAAGTGGAATGGTTAGGGTTAAGCATGAGACAAAATGGTCACTAAGTCAAAGCTTCATGAAGCTTCATAATACAAACAAAGTTAGCAACCATTTTCTCTTTATGCTTTTCATTTTCCAAAATGAATAAATAGATAAATAAATGAGAAAAGGAAATGAAACCCTAACCACTTAAGTAACCATGGTTTAATTCTTTACACAAACCCAAACTAGCATGTATCATCAAACATGATACAATCTTGTGTACAAAAGTATATCACATATACAATGTGCACAATCCAAGTGAGAAAATCCATTTAAAATGAACCAATACTAGTTAATGCAAAGTAATATATCAAATATATAATTATACATTAAATCATTAAATCAACACTTGATTTAACGATCCGGTCATATCGCATATAACCGACTAGTATCCAATGTATCGGCTTATCGAATCAATCCTTGATTCGATAACTAGGTTATATCGCATACAACCATTCGATACATTCATCGCGAGAATAGAATACGGTATCACATACACGCATTATTCTCGGTCCCGCACATATCTCATATGCGCTCCTATTTCGTTTCGCTTGAGCCAAGAAACCTCTGTGTAGGACTCTAAAGACTCGTCAATACGCCGGCAGCAGGTGATGATCATATCAAACACCCACAAGCCGCAAGCGGTCTGCTAAACGTAACAGCCACCCGGTTATTGAGCGATCAGAAGATCGACGAGCAAGCCCGCTCACACTCCAGTGAATCCAACCAGTAACACTTACCGTACAGTCCGGTCTCGTCGTCTGATATGTCGCATATCTTGCCTAGGGGTGGTAAACGTCAGACCCCAATAGCTCGATAAGTCGTGTCGATATGAGGTCTATAACAATTCGAGAAACTACTGGTAACACTTACCAGTAAATCTCAGCAACCCTGGCCAGGGATTTCCTGTTATAGCCAATCGAACACAGCGCAACATCAACTCCCTATACCGGGAGAGACGAATCCCCTCCTATCGCTCATTTCCTCCATGTGACTCGGGACTGTACCCAAAAACCACCATTTTGCACGCCCTCTTGGATGTGGTAAGATGGAAATCAAAGCACAGTGGGAACCACACAAGACTCTATGACGATCTCGGGTCAACAGACTACTCTGTACCAGTGTCACCAGAGAACTGCCATCTGACGTAAGGTATAATACCATCTGGGAGTTCTCGGCGAGTCCGTCCAGTGTACCCAGTTTCTACTGAGCACCCGTATATCATCTCTGATGTCAAACACCAATGGATATGGGATCATCCATTTCCCATCTGTATGGGTCGAGAAGGTACACGCTAGTCTACTCTGGTATATCGATGCCCCATCTCGATACACCCACGACTAGGGACTTTAAAGGATGTACTTATGGACTACCATGTCCCCACTAGTATGATCCGCATCATAGTCCAGGTAGTCAAGTACACATCCTAAGGGCTTTACCAACATGTAACAGAGAGACAATCAGTGTACACGTTAAGGTAAAGATTAACCAGATAGCATACTATCATGTCGAGCAAGAAAGTCCTCCCTATATATGTCCCAGCATCCACTACAATATACATCCAATGTACAGTAATGGCCTCTAGGGCATACATATAACTAACAACGAGTCCTGTCCAGTGTACTCATAACCTAACGAGCACCCGCATACTATCCTAAGTACGACGTACTGACGGCTGTGTGACAGGCCGTCTCCCAAGCTGGGATGAGAAGCGCATACGCTAGTCTACTCCGAAGTATCGATGCCCTGTCTCGATAGTCCTACGACTAGGGACCTGCATAAGGATGTGCTTGTAGATTACCCAGACCCCACGAGTGTGACTACCATCACAACGCTGGTAATCAAGCAAAGATCCTAAGGGCTCCACTAATGTGTAAAGGCGATATGCTAAAAGAAACACATGCACCCATTAAACCAGAAACAAACTAAGTAGCATACTACTATTTTGAGCAAGATTGTCAATACAAGGTGAATATCCCAAGCTTCCATCAAGTAATATACATACTAGTATGATACAGTAATGGCATCTAGGACATATACACTAACAATCTCCCACTTGCACTAAGGCCATGTACTGGCGTATCGAAGACCTATCATCTCGATCTGCCGCTCGAACTGAGTCTGGGGTAAGGCCTTCGTGAATGGATCAGCAGTGTTATCTTCCGTAGCAACTCTCCGAACCTCGATCTCCTGGCGACCCACGATCTCCCTGATCAGGTGATACCGCTTCAAGATGTGCCTGAACTTCTGATGGGACCTGGGTTCCTTCGCTAAAGCTATAGCCCCGTTGTTGTTGCAATACAGAGGTACTGGATCAACAATGGACGGAACCACCTGAAGTTCTGTTAGGAACTTCCTTATCCAGATGGCTTCTTTTGCGGCATCTGCAGCAACGATATATTCCGCTTCCATCGTCGAGTCAGCAACGGTTTCCTGTTTGGAACTCTTCCAACACACCGTCCTTCCATAGAGGGTAAAGACATAACCCGACATGGACTTGGAATCATCCTTGTCACTCTGGAAGCTGGAGTCAGCAAAAGCCTCGATCTGGAGGTCTTTTCCGCCATACACCAAGAACATCTCCTTAGTCATTCTCAGGTACTTGAGAATGTTGTTTACCGCTATCCAGTGTTTCTCCCCAAGGTTTGACTGATACCGGCTTACCACACTCAGTGCATAAGCTACATCTGGTCTGGTGCACATCATCGCATACATTATAGAGCCTACCGCAGAAGCGTAGGGTATAATAGACATGCGATCCCTTTCCAAATCAGTCTTGGAAGACATCTCTTTGGAGAGGGTGATCCCGTGACAAGCCGGTAGATTACCGCGCTTGGAATCTTCCATACTGAATCTTTTCAGTATGGTGTCGATGTACCTGGACTGTGAAAGTCTTAATATCCTCTTGGATCTGTCACGATAAATCCGGATCCTCATAATGTAAGAGGCATCACCCAGGTCTTTCATGGAGAACCTGTGTAACAAGAACCCTTTGACTGATTGTAGCATAGGAATGTCATTTCCTATCAGGAGAATGTCATCCACGTATAAAACGAGGAATACTATAGTTCTCGCTACAAATCTACTATAGATGCATGGTTCATCTGGATTTTTGATAAAGCCAAATTCTTTGACCGTCTCATCAAAATAGATGTTCCAACTCCGCGATGCCTGCTTTAGTCCATAGATGGACTTAAGCAACTTGCACACCTTTCCGATGTTCCCACTCTGAATGAAACCCTCTGGCTGGTCCATATAGACACACTCCTCTAAATTTCCATTTAGAAAAGCGGTCTTTACGTCCATCTGCCAGATCTCATAATCGTGGAAGGCAGCAATGGCAAGAAGGATCCGAATGGATTTCAGCATAACCACTGGAGAAAAGGTTTCGTCATAGTCCAAGCCAGGTCTTTGACGGAAACCCTTTGCAACAAGTCTAGCTTTATAGGTCTCAACCTGTCCATCTACACCAATCTTCCTTTTGAAGATCCACTTGCATCCTACGGGTTTTACCCCATCTGGAGCAATATCCAACGTCCATACTTTGTTGGTGTACATGGACTCCATTTCGGTCCGCATTGCATCCAGCCATTTTACCGAGTCAATGCTCTGAATGGCCTGCTGGAAGCTAGTCGGCTCATCACTATCAATGATGAAATCCTCTCTATCCCCGTCTATGAGAAAACCGTAGTATCTCTCGGGCGGATGAGACTGCCTACTACTTCTGCGGAGCGGCGCAGGAATGTCCTGATCTTTCGAACCCTCTGGTTCTACTAAGCTTTCAGTAATAGCTCGTGGTTCTGGAATTTCTTCCAGTTCTATTGCGCTCCCACTTATCTGTTTTTCCAAAAACAGAGTTTCCAAGAAGTGGGCATGACGAGAAACAAAAACCTTTTGTTCCTCTTCGCAATAGAAGAAATATCCCTTGGAGTTCTTTGGATATCCCACAAACTTGCACTGTACTAAGCGTGCCTCGAGCTTGTCCGCATGCTCCTTTTTGACAAAAGCTGGACATCCCCATGTCTTAATGTGATTAAGATAGGGTCTCTTCCCACACCACATCTGATATGGTGTAGTAGGCACAGTCTTAGTTGGAACTCGGTTCAAAAGGTATGCAGCTGATTCTAGTGCATATCCCCAGAATGATCGCGGTAACTCGGCGTTACTCATCATGGACCGTACCATATCCAATAGGGTTCGGTTCCGTCTCTCCGATACACCATTATGTTGCGGAGTGTATGGAGGAGTAAGCTGAGAGAGAATTCCATTCTCTTTTAAGTAATCCAGGAACTCGGCACTCAAGTATTCACCACCTCGATCAGATCTCAGTGTCTTGATACTTTTGCCTGTTTGTTTTTCTACTTCATTCTTATATTCCTGGAATTTTCCAAAGGCTTCGGATTTATGTTTCATTAAGAAGACATATCTGTACCTTGAAAAGTCATCCGTAAAAGTAATGAAGTAAGAATAACCGCTTAGCGCATGCGTAGACATTGGACCGCACACGTCGCTGTGTACGAGTCCCAAGAGCTCACTCGCTCTCACTCCGTGTTTAGTGAACGGAGTCTTTGTCATTTTTCCTTTGAGACATGATTGACAAGTTGCATATGATTGATATTCGAACGGATCCAAATATCCTTCTGTATGTAACTTCGTCAACCTTCTCTCATTGATGTGACCCAGTCTACAATGCCATAAGAAAGTCTGATTTGTTTCCAGAGAGTTACTTTTGTGTGTATTCTGGACATTGAAAATCTGCGGTTGGTTTAATACGTATATACCATTGCTTAATGTACCTGACCCAATCAGAACTTGATTAAGGTGAATGTTTACAACATTACTTACAAACGCAAATTCATAACCTTCTTTAGAAATTAAAGATACAGAAATGATATTACAAGTTGCATTGGGTACAAAAAAGCAATTACGTAAAACCAAAACATGTCCATCTGACATTCCCAGGTAATAGTCCCCCACGGCCTCAGCATCCATGCTAGCTCCGTTTGCAACTTTGAGGGTCATGTCTCCTGCCTTCAAAAACCTATGCTTTCTCAACGCCTGCAAAGAATTACAGATATGAGATCCTGATCCGGTATCCAATACCCAGGACATAGAGTTTATTGATAGACAGTTTTTAATAACATACACACCTGAAGCTGAAGCCGCAACTTGCTTCAGATCCTGTGTTCTGGCCTTCCAAGCCCTACAATCTTTCTTCCAGTGTCCACTCTTGTGACAGTAAAAGCATTCTTCCTTATCTACAAGCTTCCCCGCTACCTTTGTTGCTTTTGCCTTTCCCTTCGTATCCACTTTACTAACACCGCCCCTTGGTTTGGTGGGGGTTTTCTTCTTCTTTCCCTTGGCTTTCGCCCTGGACCTAGAAGAGGAAGATCCTCCTACAAACAAAGTGGATGTTTCCCTACCTTTCTGTAGGGTGCCCTCTGCACTCCTCAGCATGTTGAGGAGTTCTGAAAGTTCAACTTCCTTTTCCTGCAAGTTGAAGTTCAGGATGAACTGGGCGTAAGTGGAAGGAAGGGACTGGAGAATCAAGTCCGTATAGAGCTCATTCTCCAACGTGGTCCCAAGGTCCGCGAGCTCCTCTATGTAGCCAATCATCTTAAGCACGTGTTCCGCTACCGATGATCCGACGGCCAATCTCGCCGAAAACAACTTCTTCGACACTTCGTATCTGGCGATACGGGATTGCTCTCCATACAGTTCTTTTGTATGGAGAAATATGGATTCGAAGTCCATATTCTCGTGCCTCCTCTGATATTCATTGTCCATAGAGGCAAGCACGAGGCACTTGGCCTTCGCGCAGTCGATTTCCCAGGTCTTACGGATTTCCCTATCCGTGACGCTGGTTTTGGGACCTGGGATAGGGGGAGCTTTGGTGGTAAGAAGATACCCCAACTTGTCATAAGTGATTGCCATTTTGACATTCCTGAGCCAATCTTTGTAGTTTGGCTCTGTCAGTATGTTTTTATCTAGAAGTAACTTAAGTCCAGTCATGATAATTGGTTGCTGCAATTAGGAGAGAGAAAAGAAACACTTTAGCATGATGCTCTTGCAAGTTTAGAGTGGTTTTTAATTTGTCTAAACAGGATGGCTCCCACTGTCTCTCGAATCCCTCCTCAAACCATAAAGGAAGAACTAGTCGGGATCAATCTCACCGTACAATACTTGCTTAACCGTTCAGCCAGGCCAGTGTCGGTACTTCGAGGGAGGTTTTCCAACGCTTTCGCAAAGTTTCTTAATTAAGTAACCTCTTTTCCCTGTGAGCGTAGCCCCGCTAACACCTTTCTAGACACCTACTTGGTTTATAGCATTGATCGTTAAGTGAGAAAGTTTCGGAGGAGTAGCATATACTCACAGTAGGATCGGGATCCAAATATCATCGCGTGACAAAACTGAAGGAATCCTACCAGAATCATCACACTCCAAATGGTATGCAGCGCTAGCAAGTTTCAGTTCTTTTGAAACTCCCGATGTGGATTTTTTGCCCCATGCTCTTATGACCTTGACTTTGGCCAAAATATCATAAGTCACATGTCAAGTTCTACCCGTCATTCTCCTGGTTAATTTGAGCCCACCCGCACATACCCTTGACTTTGGCCAACATGGTAGAACGACTGCCCCAAACCAACACATCTATCTATGCTGCACATGAATACACAATAGCTACCAATCACTATGCCTTGACTTTGGCCAACATACATAGCTTGAATACTTATTGACCATTCATGTGAAACGACGGAGGGCTACGAATGGTTTTGGCAAAACCGTGAACGTAGTGAACTTGATATAATCGATGGAACGAGATAGCTTTCAAAAGGAGTGGCTCAAGCTCCGCATTTAAAATTTGGTTTTGAAAAGAACCGAGTGGTTTTGAAAGTGTTCCAACGACTTTTACTTGGTTTATTTTTTCTTGCATTAATTCCAATGTGTCCCATCATTTAATCCAACCATTGCAGAAAACAACGAAAATATGACGTACGCTTATGCCATCCACATTCGCCACGGGGTCCCATCATCACCCGTTAGGTTACTTAACTAACGACAGAGCGGGGGCTGGACTAGCGCGGATGCAAAACATAAGCAACGCCTAAATAAATATCAAATAGATATATATAAACATTCGTCACATGCAATGATAGCCATTCCAGATCATAGATGAACACATTGGATATACTAGGAATCCGCATTTCGTACGAGCCTGTAACGAAGAGCGGATTACACGGTCGCGATGAATAGCCAAAACCCCACCGTAGACCCCTACGGGTGCGGCAAACTACCCGCCAAGTATCCGAAGTGAAGCAACCTCCCTCAACAACGTGAGTAGGCCACTCGGCACTTCGAGGTACCCGGTAGTTTGTGCACCAGACCTTGGGTCTATCCTAGAAGAAAAAACAGTAAAAAGAAATTATACAATGACGGCTACAACCCCGACCCGGTTGTGCGGCCATACAAATATATTACATCAATTTACTGTTAGTTATATGTATGCCCTAGAGGCCATTACTGTATATTGGATGTATATTGTAGTGGATGCTGGGACATATATAGGGAGGACTTTCTTGCTCGACATGATAGTATGCTATCTGGTTGATCTTTACCTTAACGTGTATACTGATTGTCTCTCTGTTACATGTTGGTAAAGCCCTTAGGATGTGTACTTGACTACCTGGACTATGATGCGGATCATACTAGTGGGGACATGGTAGTCCATAAGTACATCCTTCAAAGTCCCTAGTCGTGGGTGTATCGAGATGGGGCATCGATATACCAGAGTAGACTAGCGTATACCTTCTCGACCCATACAGATGAGCGATGGATGATCCCATATCCATTGGTGTTTGACATTAGAGATGATATACGGATGCTCAATAGAGACTGGGTACACTGGACGGGCTCGCCGAGAACTCCCAGATGGTATTATACCTTACGTCAGATGGCAGTTCTCTGGTGACACTGGTACTGTAACACCTTAGGATAAGGGTTAGTGAATAATTATAATTAAATAATGATTTTTAATAAAAAGTTTACCAAATTGTGTTTTAAATATTTTTCCTAATCTAATAAATATTTTTCCAAAATTTTCCTAAGCTTGCACACACATGTGCATGTAAACTAGGGTTTTTAATTCAAGTAAATACAATAATTATTAACCATGGTGGGTTAATTGTAGGATTAATTCTTTTGGATTCTTAAATGGGTTTAATTAATTAGTTAAATTAAAAGATTTCTTTGATTTGAATTATGGAATTAGTGTTGACTTGTGTGAGAGAGAGAGAATGCATCATGGCTTTAGGCCATGCTTGCATTAAATGAGGTGAGAGAGAGAGGGGGGTGACTTTTGTTTGAATGATTGTGGTGGCTCTCATTTCTCTTTTGGTTTTCTCTCAAGTACTCACACTCTCACATACACAACACACTCACACAACACACTTACCTCTCCCCAGCTCCAGAAGCAGCAGCAGGCACAGCAACAGCAGCAGCAAGCAGAGGCAAGCACAGCAGCAGCAATATGAAGCAATAGCAGCAGCAGCAGAATTCAGCAGTGGCAGCAGTGGGCAGCAACAGCTCCAGCACCCTGTGCAGCCCCTCCCCTTCACTTCTTCTTCTTCCTCCAGCTTCCTAGTGTTAAGTATGAGGTATAATCCCTATCTTGCTTCACTAGTTTGCCTAGTTAGTGTAGTATTGCATCGGTTATTGGATATTGGTCCGTTTTAGTGCGATATGGGGTGTTTAGTGTGAACTTTGTGCTAATGAGGTGTAGATTAGTTCCAGTAGGATGATTGTGGTCTGTTGAGGCCATTGTAACTTGGTCGAACCCCGATTACACTAAAATACCACCAGTTTCATGTTTGATGCAAATGTCGTATTTGGGCAAAATGTGAGTTTTCTGGAACTGCTATTGACCCGGTGAGTGCAGAATGATTTTGAGAGGACTGTGGCATAGTGGATTAGAGCTGATACCATAGGTGAAACCCGACCCCCTAACTCCTCACTGAGGCCGCCAAAACTGCCATTCTGGCCGCAAATTGCGGCCAGACAGGAAGGGTTTTGGGTGTTTTTGGGTTCTGTAGGTGTATTCCAGTGTGTAGGGTCTTTTGGTACATATATTTTTGTAAGATCAATTCTGTAGGAAAATCTGGGACCAAATACCTGTTTTGCCGTTTTTCTAAACCTTCGCGACACGCGTGATACGTGAGTAGGTTTGGGTTCTGCGTATCGCGGCGCGTCGGGGTAGTTTCGTGGCGCGTGAGTACACGTTTTAGCGTATCACGCACACGCGCGATTGGTTTGCGACACGGGTTTCTTGTTGGATTATAATGTCGCGTTTTGTGACTTAAGCTTATGTATGATATGTATATGTGATTCTAGGTTCGCAGGCCAGTGAGACGGACGCTGCGAAGAAGGGCAAGCAAGTGGTTGGATACACTTAGCGCGAGACACGGTGAGTAGATTTCACATCTACGGGGATATCGCCCGCATGGCGTTATGCGTCAGGGCTGATAGGATCTTAGTATTACATATTGCATTTACCTATGGACTGTCATCTCATATTGCATTTCCCTGCTATGTGTTATTGATATATGCTAGAACTGATAGAACACCACACTATTACTAACGGTTTATGTTGCACGAGCACTATTTACATGCTACACACACACCGTTAGTAATTGCCATGCCACACTCACTGTAGAACTGCCATGATTATACTGTTGTATTATTGCTGTAGTTCATCTTACATGTGATTGATACGATTTTCATGTATATTGGGAGCCGCATGACATCTTTTAAAACCGGAAATGAAACTACTTTAAAAAGCGGTTTTCCCCTTACACCCATACCATGGATTGATGTATATTGTACCTCGCATTGGATTTATTATTGGTATTGGATTTTCATGTGATTTCTGTTTTGAGGACCGTGGAATTATTTAAGGAAAGATATGCTATTTTGAAAAACCCGGTACCTCGTGATATGATATTTTGGTGTGTCCACCACGCGTTTTCTCGGTGCTGAGACGTGTGCTTGAAACCCGATTCGAGGAGTGGATGTTCCGTTTGCGGGTTCGTGGTGGGCCCGGTATGGTTCCCCTCGGCGAGATGATCGATGGGATTTGCCGATTGAGCCTGGAGGCGGGCGAGTACCTACCGGTGATTGGTTGGACCTGGCAGTTGTCCGGAGGATACTGACCAGAGTCGAGTGATGGATGCGGGAGGATCCGTGCTGCCGGGGCCGAGGGCCGATACCGCAGACGGACCCCGTGGGGCCGGTCCGGACTGACGGCGCCCGATATTCGAGGATTTACGTGTCGATGCTGGACACGGGTATTTTATGATGTTTTGGGTGCCGATGTTGGGCACTCGTGATTCCTCCGAGATATACAGGATTTGAGGGCCGATGGGTGTGCCGGCGCCTGAGTATATGTGGGATTTGGGTGCAGTTTGAGGCACCGATCATTGCTTTCCATGTTGACATAGTCCATGTAGATATTATTTATCCCCTACTCAGTATTGATTACTATACATCTCATCCTGTGGCATTTACCTGTTAAAGTACATGCATTACTATTGTATCCACTGTTGACATGCATTGATATCATCTGCTGGCATTAGTAGAGCCACGCTATATGTGCATGCCTGCGATCACCTTTATATATTATCTCTATTCACGAGTTGGCAACTCACCCCCGTTGTGCCACAGTGTTTGCAGGTTGCCCTTGGGAGTAGTCACGGCTGGCTGTTACCTCATCTTTTGGCACAGATACCCCTTTTGAGCAGAGATAGTCTTTTGCTGATAGGTGGGTTTTGTACGGTATCTGTTATATTTCAGTTGTATATTGATGTATCTAGTATTCTCCATCTACCTTCTGTATTGACTTAGAAACAGTTGTGAGGACGATATGTATGATTTTATGTTCTGGTGTCGAGCTCGCATGTGAGCCGACGTTACTTTATGCAGTCTTACCTTTTATGATATTGTCCTTGTTTTACTGTGTATTCTTCGCTACGGCGTCGTATATCACATTGTGATGCTTTATTCATGTCACTTGTTATTTCCGCTACACCTTACTTTTACCCGACTTTCGGGGCTAATGTTTTAAAAAAAGGAAATGTTACCAAAATTATAAAACTCATAACTTGTGAACTTAAAAAGGGATTTCTACTAAATAAATGGAAGTTTTTCAGACCTTTACTATTACTTTTACAAAACGTTTTAAATCACTCTATTTATTGGTTTTGATTTCTGGGTTCGGCTTACTTAGCCGCGTTACGCCTGTAGACGTTGCGTGGTTAAGTGCCGGTCATGAGTCGAATTCTCGGGTCGTGACAAAGTTGGTATCAGAGCGTAGGTTTTACCTTCGGAGTGTAGGATGACCCTGGTATGATGGAGTAGGTAGCTGCGGCAGGGTAGCGTAGCGTGCGTATGTTCCGCGGCATACTCACGACACGGTACTCCGCTTACGCGACCTTAGGACTTGTTGATTTGATTCCTCCGTATATTCTTGTGATTCGATTTCCGTGTTCTTATCGAATCCAAATTTTCTTTCAGCCAATATGCCGCCTAAGACTACGAGGGCACAGAGAGCGGCCGCGAGGGCCGAGATTCGTGTTGACTCGTCCGAGACGAGGACTGATCCGGGCAGTACGCCGGTGGTACCCGAGCAGGCTGTTCCTGCCGTGACAGAGCAGATCGCCTCGTTAGGGGCTGGTATGCAGGAGATGCGCCAGATGATAGGATCGCTAGTTGAGACGCTTCGAGCGCAGCGACCAGAGGTAGCTCCACCAGTTCCAGAGACCGCGATGGTGCCTACCGCACAGCCAGTTGCCCCTGCAGCCACGGAGGTGATTACAGTATCGCTATCAGAGTTCATGAGGCTGAAGCCTCCGGTTTTCACATGCACCGATACAGCCGAGGACCCACAGTCTTTCATAGACAGGATGGCCAGGATATGCCGTTCCCTCAGATGTGCAGATGCGAGATGGGTTGAGTTCGCGAGCTTTCGCCTGGAAGGTCTTGCGCAGAAATGGTGTGATTCAGTGGAGAAGGGCAGAGCAGCAGGTCTTCCTCCTATGACCTGGACGGAGTTCGTGACTATATTTCTAGCCCGTTTCCTTCCCCGGAGTGTTAGAGATGCCCGAGCACGCAGGTTTGAGTCTTTGCGCCAGACGCCAGGGATGACAGTGGCAGAGTATGACGTACTGTTTACAGAGCTAGCAGTCTACGCCCCACATCTAGTGGCCACCGAGGAGTTGCGAGTCCGGAGATTTGTTCGAGGCTTGATTTCACCAGTGTTCCTCGCGATCAGCGCGCAGCACTACGAGACCTATGCAGCAGCTGTAGACGCAGCCCTAGTGGTCGAGGAACACCTTGTTGAGACTTCGGTATTTCCAGAGCCGAAGAGAGTTCGTACCAGTATTTCCGCACGGAGGCAGTCATTCAGACGCCGCGACAGGTATCGTTCCGGTACGAGAGGTAGCAGAGATTCGGGACGGGGTCGGATGTTTAGTTCGTATCCCCAGGACGGTCAGCAGTCGCCGCGGGGTTGCTACAGATGTGGCAGCCTACTTCACCTCGTTCGAGATTGTCCAGAGACACACCGGAGGGAGGCGGCAGCACCGCATGTTACCTTACCACCTTCACCACCCCAGAGGACGTTGCCCGTTGTGCCTACCGTTGCTCCGCGCCAGACTTATGCACAGAGAGGTCGTGGACGTGGAGGAGTTACTCAGAGGGGACGTGATGACCGAGGCAGAGGTCAGTCAGTTACAGGTGGTGGACAGGCGAGGGTCTTTGCTTTGACACATCAGGACGCGCAGGCGTCCAATGCAGTGGTTTCAGGTATCCTTCCTGTATGTTCAGTTGATGCACATGTACTGTTCGATCCCGGATCCACACACTCATACGTATCCACACACTTTGTGCCGAGTTTGGGTAGAGAGTCCGGCTTACTTGATCAGCCGCTTGTGGTGACTACTCCTATGGGAGAGTCGTTTGTGGCTAGGCACGTGTTCCGATCCTGTATCGTCTGTATTGGCGAGAGAGAGTTGCCTGTCGACTTGATCCTTCTGGAGATGTTGGACTTCGACGTTCTTTTGGGCATGGATTGGTTAGCCACGTGCTATGCTTCTGTGGACTGCCGTAAGAAGACAGTTAGATTCTGTTTCCCCGGCGAGTCGGTTTTTGTTGTGTTGGGGGACCGTAGTGCCGCCCCTCACAGTGTGATTTCTTCTTTTCGCGCTGGACAGCTTTTGAGGAAGGGATGTCAGGGATTTCTCGCTTATGTTCGCGATGCTCACGCTACACAAGTTCCATTGGATCAGGTTCCGGTTGTTAGTGAGTTTCCTGATGTGTTCCCTGACGAGCTTCCTGGGTTGCCGCCCGAGCGCGACATTTCTTTCTGTATTGATCTGGTTCCTGGTTCGGGGCCTATTTCTATACCGCCCTATCGGATGGCCCCGGCAGAACTTCGTGAGCTGAAGGGTCAGTTGCAGGATTTGCTGGACAAGGGACTTATTCGACCCAGTGTTTCTCCTTGGGGTGCTCCAGTCCTGTTCGTCAAGAAGAAGGATGGCAGCTTGCGTCTTTATATCGACTACCGCCAGCTGAACAGGGTGACAGTGCGGAACAGGTATCCTTTGCCGCGTATCGACGATTTGTTCGACCAGCTTCAGGGGGCAGGGTACTTTTCGAGGATCGATTTGCGATCGGGCTATCATCAGCTGCGGGTTCGACAGGAGGACATTCCCCGGACAGCTTTCCGTACGCGCTATGGCCATTACGAGTTTTTGGTGATGTCGTTCGGACTCACCAATGCGCCAGCAGCCTTCATGGACTTGATGAACCGCATTTTCCGGCCTTATTTGGATCTGTTCGTCATAGTTTTCATTGACGATATCTTGGTGTATTCCCGGAGTAGTGAGGAGCACGAGCAGCACCTGCGGGTTACATTGCAGACATTGAGGGAGCACCAGCTTTATGCGAAATTCTCCAAGTGTGCTTTTTGGCTGGACAGCGTAGACTTCTTGGGTCACGTGATTTCATGAGACGGTATATGTGTTGACCCGAGGAAGATCGAGGCCGTTCAGCATTGGCCCAGACCCACATCGGTGACGGAGATTCGCAGCTTTTTGGGATTGGCCGGTTATTACAGGCGTTTTCTGCAGGACTTCTCACGTATTGCTACACCGTTGACCGGGTTGACCCGGAAGGGAGTTCCCTTCGATTGGACGGAGGAGTGCGAGCACAGTTTTCAGCAGTTACGGACACGGCTGACGACGGCACCGGTGTTATCTTTACCTTCTGGATCGGGCGGATTTGTGGTCTTTTGTGATGCTTCTCGAGTGGGATTGGGATGCGTTCTGATGCAGCATGATAGGGTGATCGCGTATGCCTCGCGACAATTGAAGAAGCACGAGCAGAACTACCCCACTCATGATTTGGAGATGGCAGCAGTGGTCTTCGCACTTAAGATCTGGCGACATTATTTATACGGTGAGTCGTGCCAGATATTTACGGATCACAAGAGTCTGAAATACATATTCCAGCAGCGGGACCTGAACCTTCGACAGCGTCGATGGATGGAGTTAGTGAAGGATTATGACTGCGAGATCTTATATCACCCGGGCAAGGCAAATGTGGTGGCAGATGCTTTGAGCAGGAGGCCCGGGAGTAGTTTGTCTTGTTTGAGCGCAGTACAGGAGCAGTCATCCGCAGATTGGCAGATATTATGCGACAGTCGAGTACAGTTCGAGTTCACGCCGATTGGAGGACAGATAGCGCATGTCCGTGCACGCCCACAGTTGATTGATCGTATACGTGAGGCACAGCTCAGTGATGACCGATGTTCAGAGATCATGGCACAGATGGGACAGGACCGATTTTCCGAGTTCGTGATCGATGATCAGGGGATACTACGGTTTGGAGTCAGACTGTGCGTACCTGATGCTGAGGGACTGAGGCGTGAGATTCTTGAGGAGGCACATCGATCGGTATTTAGCGTCCATCCCGGTTCCACCAAGATGTATCATGATATGAGAGATGTTTACTGGTGGGACGGAATGAAGAGGGACATTGCAGATTTTGTATCGAGATGCCTGACTTGTCAGCAAGTCAAGGCTGAGCACCAGAGGCCCGCGGGAGAGCTACAGCCGTTACCCATTCCGGAGTGGAAATGGGAACAGATTTCGATGGACTTCGTGGTGGGTCTACCCAGGACTAGTCGGGGGTATGACTCCATCTGGGTGATCGTGGATCGTTTGACGAAAGCGGCTCACTTCTTACCGGTGAAGACGACTTTCGGATTTACTCAGTACGCTCAGATCTATATTGACGAGATAGTGCGACTACACGGAGTCCCGACGTGCATTGTGTCCGACAGAGGCACCCAGTTTACTAGTAGACTATGGCAGAGGCTTCAGGAGGCTTTGGGCACTCGTTTGAGTTTCAGCACGGCTTTTCATCCGCAGACCGACGGACAGTCAGAGCGGACCATCCAGACTCTCGAGGACATGCTCCGAGCTTGTGTACTAGATTTCGGAGGTAGCTGGGATCATCATTTGCCCTTGGTAGAGTTCTCCTACAATAACAGCTACCAGGAGACTATTCAGATGGCACCGTTTGAGGCTCTTTATGGGAGGAGATGCAGGTCGCCCACTTGTTGGACAGAGCTCAGTGAGAGCAGTATCTTAGGACCACAGATCGTTGAGGAGACGACAACGAAGATCCAGTTGATTCGCGATAGGATGAGAGCAGCGCAGAGTAGGCAGAGGGCTTATGCAGACCGTCGACGACGCAGACTTGAGTTTTCTGTTGGTGATCATGTTTTCTTGAGGGTCTCCCCAATGAAAGGTGTGATGAGGTTTGGGAAGAAGGGGAAGCTTAGCCCCAGGTATGTGGGCCCCTTCGAGATCCTCGAGCGTGTCGGTGCAGTGGCTTACCGGTTAGCCCTTCCGCCCAGCTTTCCAGACGTGCACCCCGTATTCCATGTTTCGATGCTCCGCAGATATCTACATGATCCTTCGCATGCGATTCAGCATCCGACGATCCAGCTTGAGCGTGATCTTTCCTATGCAGAGCAGCCGGTGATGATCTTGGATCGACAAGTGAAGAAATTGAGATCGAAGGAGATTCCATCAGTTAAAGTGCTTTGGCGTGGTCAGAACCGTGAAGAGGTCACTTGGGAGACCGAAAGCGAGATGATGAAGACGTATCCCCATCTTTTTGAAGGTAATCTTAGTTAGATTTTTGAAATTCGGGGACGAATTTCTTTAAGGGGGAGAGATTGTAACACCTTAGGATAAGGGTTAGTGAATAATTATAATTAAATAATGATTTTTAATAAAAAGTTTACCAAATTGTGTTTTAAATATTTTTCCTAATCTAATAAATATTTTTCCAAAATTTTCCTAAGCTTGCACACACATGTGCATGTAAACTAGGGTTTTTAATTCAAGTAAATACAATAATTATTAACCATGGTGGGTTAATTGTAGGATTAATTCTTTTGGATTCTTAAATGGGTTTAATTAATTAGTTAAATTAAAAGATTTCTTTGATTTGAATTATGGAATTAGTGTTGACTTGTGTGAGAGAGAGAGAATGCATCATGGCTTTAGGCCATGCTTGCATTAAATGAGGTGAGAGAGAGAGAGGGGTGACTTTTGTTTGAATGATTGTGGTGGCTCTCATTTCTCTTTTGGTTTTCTCTCAAGTACTCACACTCTCACATACACAACACACTCACACAACACACTTACCTCTCCCCAGCTCCAGAAGCAGCAGCAGGCACAGCAACAGCAGCAGCAAGCAGAGGCAAGCACAGCAGCAGCAATATGAAGCAATAGCAGCAGCAGCAGAATTCAGCAGTGGCAGCAGTGGGCAGCAACAGCTCCAGCACCCTATGCAGCCCCTCCCCTTCACTTCTTCTTCTTCCTCCAGCTTCCTAGTGTTAAGTATGAGGTATAATCCCTATCTTGCTTCACTAGTTTGCCTAGTTAGTGTAGTATTGCATCGGTTATTGGATATTGGTCCGTTTTAGTGCGATATGGGGTGTTTAGTGTGAACTTTGTGCTAATGAGGTGTAGATTAGTTCCAGTAGGATGATTGTGGTCTGTTGAGGCCATTGTAACTTGGTCGAACCCCGATTACACTAAAATACCACCAGTTTCATGTTTGATGCAAATGTCGTATTTGGGCAAAATGTGAGTTTTCTGGAACTGCTATTGACCCGGTGAGTGCAGAATGATTTTGAGAGGACTGTGGCATAGTGGATTAGAGCTGATACCATAGGTGAAACCCGACCCCCTAACTCCTCACTGAGGCCGCCAAAACTGCCATTCTGGCCGCAAATTGCGGCCAGACAGGAAGGGTTTTGGGTGTTTTTGGGTTCTGTAGGTGTATTCCAGTGTGTAGGGTCTTTTGGTACATATATTTTTGTAAGATCAATTCTGTAGGAAAATCTGGGACCAAATACCTGTTTTGCCGTTTTTCTAAACCTTCGCGACACGCGTGATACGTGAGTAGGTTTGGGTTCTGCGTATCGCGGCGCGTCGGGGTAGTTTCGTGGCGCGTGAGTACACGTTTTAGCGTATCGCGCACACGCGCGATTGGTTTGCGACACGGGTTTCTTGTTGGATTATAATGTCGCGTTTTGTGACTTAAGCTTATGTATGATATGTATATGTGATTCTAGGTTCGCAGGCCAGTGAGACGGACGCTGCGAAGAAGGGCAAGCAAGTGGTTGGATACACTTAGCGCGAGACACGGTGAGTAGATTTCACATCTACGGGGATATCGCCCGCATGGCGTTATGCGTCAGGGCTGATAGGATCTTAGTATTACATATTGCATTTACCTATGGACTGTCATCTCATATTGCATTTCCCTGCTATGTGTTATTGATATATGCTAGAACTGATAGAACACCACACTATTACTAACGGTTTATGTTGCACGAGCACTATTTACATGCTACACACACACCGTTAGTAATTGCCATGCCACACTCACTGTAGAACTGCCATGATTATACTGTTGTATTATTGCTGTAGTTCATCTTACATGTGATTGATACGATTTTCATGTATATTGGGAGCCGCATGACATCTTTTAAAACCGGAAATGAAACTACTTTAAAAAGCGGTTTTCCCCTTACACCCATACCATGGATTGATGTATATTGTACCTCGCATTGGATTTATTATTGGTATTGGATTTTCATGTGATTTCTGTTTTGAGGACCGTGGAATTATTTAAGGAAAGATATGCTATTTTGAAAAACCCGGTACCTCGTGATATGATATTTTGGTGTGTCCACCACGCGTTTTCTCGGTGCTGAGACGTGTGCTTGAAACCCGATTCGAGGAGTGGATGTTCCGTTTGCGGGTTCGTGGTGGGCCCGGTATGGTTCCCCTCGGCGAGATGATCGATGGGATTTGCCGATTGAGCCTGGAGGCGGGCGAGTACCTACCGGTGATTGGTTGGACCTGGCAGTTGTCCGGAGGATACTGACCAGAGTCGAGTGATGGATGCGGGAGGATCCGTGCTGCCGGGGCCGAGGGCCGATACCGCAGACGGACCTCGTGGGGCCGGTCCGGACTGACGGCGCCCGATATTCGAGGATTTACGTGTCGATGCTGGACACGGGTATTTTATGATGTTTTGGGTGCCGATGTTGGGCACTCGTGATTCCTCCGAGATATACAGGATTTGAGGGCCGATGGGTGTGCCGGCGCCTGAGTATATGTGGGATTTGGGTGCAGTTTGAGGCACCGATCATTGCTTTCCATGTTGACATAGTCCATGTAGATATTATTTATCCCCTACTCAGTATTGATTACTATACATCTCATCCTGTGGCATTTACCTGTTAAAGTACATGCATTACTATTGTATCCACTGTTGACATGCATTGATATCATCTGCTGGCATTAGTAGAGCCACGCTATATGTGCATGCCTGCGATCACCTTTATATGTTATCTCTATTCACGAGTTGGCAACTCACCCCCGTTGTGCCACAGTGTTTGCAGGTTGCCCTTGGGAGTAGTCACGGCTGGCTGTTACCTCATCTTTTGGCACAGATACCCCTTTTGAGCAGAGATAGTCTTTTGCTGATAGGTGGGTTTTGTACGGTATCTGTTATATTTCAGTTGTATATTGATGTATCTAGTATTCTCCATCTACCTTCTGTATTGACTTAGAAACAGTTGTGAGGACGATATGTATGATTTTATGTTCTGGTGTCGAGCTCGCATGTGAGCCGACGTTACTTTATGCAGTCTTACCTTTTATGATATTGTCCTTGTTTTACTGTGTATTCTTCGCTACGGCGTCGTATATCACATTGTGATGCTTTATTCATGTCACTTGTTATTTCCGCTACACCTTACTTTTACCCGACTTTCGGGGCTAATGTTTTAAAAAAAGGAAATGTTACCAAAATTATAAAACTCATAACTTGTGAACTTAAAAAGGGATTTCTACTAAATAAATGGAAGTTTTTCAGACCTTTACTATTACTTTTACAAAACGTTTTAAATCACTCTATTTATTGGTTTTGATTTCTGGGTTCGGCTTACTTAGCCACGTTACGCCTGTAGACGTTGCGTGGTTAAGTGCCGGTCATGAGTCGAATTCTCGGGTCGTGACAGGTACAGAGTAGTCTGTTGACCCGAGATCGTCATAGAGTCTTGTGTGGTTCCCACTGTGCTTTGATTTCCACCTTACCACGTCCAAGAGGGCATGCAAAACGGTGGTTTTTGGGTACAGTCCCGAATCACATGGAGGCAATGAGCGATAGGAGGGGATTCGTTTCTCCCGGTATAGGGAGTTGATGTTGCGCTGTGTTCGATTGGCTATAACCGGAAATCCCTGGCCAGGGGTGCTGAGATTTACTGGTAAGTGTTACCAGTAGTTTCTCGAATTGTTATAGACCTCATATCGACACGACTTATCGAGCTATTGGGGTCTGACGTTTACCACCCCTAGACGAGATATGCGACATATCAGACGAACAGACCGAACTGTACGGTAGTGTTACTGGTTGGATTCACTGGAGTGTGAGCGGGCTTGCTCGTCGATCTTCTGATCGCTCAATACCCGGGTGGCCGTTACGTTTAGCAGACCGCTTGCGGCTTGTGGGTGTTTGATATGATCATCACCTGCTGCCGGCGTATTGACGAGTCTTTAGAGTCCTGCACAGAGGTTTCCTGGCTCAAGCGAAACGAAATAGGAGCACATATGAGATGTGTGCGGGACCGAGAATGATACCTGTATGTGATACTGTATTCGATTCTCGCGATTTGTGACATTGATCGGTTATATGCGATATAGCCGGGTTATCGGATCAAGTGTTGATTCGATAAGTTGTTACTGTTGATATTAGCCGGTTATATGCGATATGACCGGATCATTAAATCAAGTGTTGATTTAATGATTTATTGCATAATTATATATTTGATATATTACTTTGCATTAACTAGTATCGGTTCACTTTAAATGGATTTTCTCACTTGATGTGCACATTGTATATGTGATATACTTTTGTACACTATATTGTATCATATTTGATGATACATGATTGCTAGGGTTTGTGTAAAGAATTAAACCTTTGTTAAATAAATGGTTAGGGTTTATATTTATTTATTCATTCATTTATCTTTTTATTTTTGGATTAAAAAGGAAAAGAGAAAAGAAAACATAATGGTTGCTTTTAAAAGATGAAGCTTGTTGAAGCTTCATAAAGGTTTGACCAAAGTAACCATTTTGTCTTCATCTCCTTAACCCTAACCATTCCTTTAACCTTGGTCAATTCTCTACACATAACTATAGTTAAAATTATGATAAGGATTTATTTTTCTTTTCCATTCTAATGACTTATCATAATATTATCTTCTTCTTCTTCTTCATCTTCAAAGAAGAAAAGCTTGCCTCATCAATGGCAAGTGATGAAATCATGTGAGAAATCCAATTCTAAAGTGAACCCACTTCCTATTTCTTCATCCTCTACCTCTTGCCAAGTAGTATAGGGTGTTTCCTTCACAAGTTTTCTTGACTTGGTGAAGTTGGAGCTTGATCTAGCGATGCCTCGACGTAGATCATCTTCGGCATCGGCATCGATGACCTAGCCCGCTTTTTCTCCGATGAAGCCGACGCTAGAGCCCGGGATTCGATTTGGACAGTGAGGAGACTTCATTGCGGAGCTATGAAGGTGGAGGACCTGATCTACAAAGGTTGTATTTCCGTTCTTTTAGTTAAGTTGTTAACTAGCTGCATTTGTCGCCTAAACTTCTAGCCAACGATCCGTATTAGGGTTTCTCGGCACCGTATTTTTTGAAATTGGCATGGTTGATGCCTTGTGAGACCTCTTGAGAGTGCCTAGGAACCTTTCATTTACATATTACAAGAATTGAAAGAATAAGAAAACTCTCATCTCACAACCCCCCGGCTATTCATCCGCGACAATCCAACGAATTCATATACACAAACCATCAACATTACAGATTACAGATATGTATAACCCCCACTAATCGACGTATAGCGATTAGTAGACGTTCAATACATATATCACATCACAGATATAACCAATTAGCCAAAGTGTAAAGAAATTCGATCAAAATACGGATTTGTAACCACCCCAAAAACTAACTTGTTCTCTCGAAAATCTGGGTAGAAACAAACTATATTAAAAATCCCAAAACCTCCAACTAAGTACACTGCACCAAACTCGGTCCACGGCCGAGTCAACTCGGTCCACGGCCGAGTCAACTCGGCCGCGGATCCGCGGCAAGAAGCATGTTCTTGCCGCGGAACCGCGGCGCTTTGACCGGTTCAGTGGATCGTTTTTGGTGGGTGTCTATAGAAAACCCTGAGCCGATTTTTCATGTATGATTTATTATTTTTAAAGCAGAAATAAAAATCTGCAGAAACTAGGGTTTTTGAAAATGTGTTTTGCGATTTTTTCCGATCGAAGTTCTAGATACTTTGCTAACTGGTTAGTTTGGGTTTAGCGAGGCTCAGATACCACTGTAAGTCCACGTTGCCCACCCTGGTGCTTGCGGGGAGGCGGAAACATTATGAAATATCGGATTTTTACAACACTAGGCAACATGGACTATGCTAAAGGAGGGATCTTTGCTAAACAAAACTAACTAACAAGCTAAAAGAGTTAGCTACTCGGAAAAGGGGTTATACCTGGGTCTTCAAGTCCTTCTCTTCTTGCTCCTTGGAGTGAAGAACGGGTTCTCCTTGTCGCCTTCTCTTGCCGAAGAAAGATCCACCCGAGGGCCTCAACCTTTGGCTCCAACCTCAAACTAGAAGTAACTAAGGTGCTTGGAGTGCTAGACCTAGGACCTTAGAAAGAGTAGAGAGTATTTTTGAAGGGATTATCTCAAGCTCAAATGGTTCTCAACTCATGAGAGGGGAGAGCTAGAGAGAGAAAGGAAGAGGAGGAGAGAGAATGAGAATAATAGAATGAGAAGAATAATACAACCTTCTCACATATATGTGAATTATGAAAAATAGATAATTAGCTAAAGATAATTGTGATGGTTAATCAAGAAATGACCATTATCATTTCACATTAAATGCTTTTGAAAGGATCAAAGAGAATCTTTCATATGGAATGATGATGGTCAACTTGTCAACCTATGTCAACAAGTAAAGTATAGTCAAATGGTCAACAACCCTAACCATGCACAATTATAATTAACTAATATTAATAAATCATAATTCATACATAAACATTAGGGTTAAGAAAATGACAATGGTCATCAACCCTAATGAAAGTCCTCTGCCTCTGCCTCAGTCAACTGTGCATACACACCCGTATCCGTGTTCCGAGGAACACGAATACAATGAGATAAAACCAATCCCAAATCATATACTAGGATCCGGCTTAAACCAAAGCCCACTAGTATAAGCTGTCCGGACACCAAACGTGCATAAGTGCGCGGATGTGAACGAACCCCGTCGCAAAACCATACGACCTCTACTCATTTTGCCTAAAGGCGAATAACCGTCTATGTGGGACTCTAAAGACTCGACACTACGCTGGCAGTGGGTTTAACCACAGACCGCAAGCGGCACTAGCTGTACGTAACGGTCCCCAGGTAGATGCCGATAAGAAGACTGACGAGGTAAACCCATCTGAACTCCTACTGAGCCTGAATGTGACAGTCTCCGTACAGTCCGGTCTGTTCGTCTAAGAACATCGCATGGCGGGCCTAGGGGGCGGTAAACGTCAGTCCCCTACTAGCGGTACAAGTCGTGTCGGAGTGTAACCCAGAACACCTGAGATAACACTGGAAACCTACCAGTCTATCTCGCTTGCCCTGGCCAGGGACTTTGTGTAATGGCTCTCCTAGACAGCGCGATATCAACTCCCAATATCGGGAGAGACGAATCCTGTCTAACCGTCACTGCCTCCAAGTGCTTCGGGACTGCACCCAAAAACTACATGTTTCTACGACTCCTTTGAGCCGTGGTAGGGTAGTAATCAAAGTACAGTGGGAACACACTCGAGGCGAAGTGACAGTATCAAGTAAACGGACTAAGATATACTCATGTCACCTGGGAACTGATAACTGACGATAAGTATAATACCAACCAACAGTTCCCGACGAGTCCTGTCGAGTGTACTCGTAACCTAACGAGCACCCGCATACTATCCCAAGTACGACGTACTGACGGATGTGGGACAGGCTGTCTCCCAAGCTGGGATGAGAAGCGCATACGCTAGTCTACTCCGGAGTATCGATGCCCTGTCTCGATAGTCTTACGACTAGGGACCTGCATAAGGATGTGCTTGAAGATTACCCAGCCCCCACGAGTGTGACTGCCATCACAACGCTGGTAATCAAGCAAAGATCCTAAGGGCTCCACTAATGTGTAAAGGCGATATGCTAAAAGAAACGCATGCACACATTAAAGCAGAAACAAACCAAGTAGCATACTACTATTTTGAGCAAGATTGTCAATACAAGGTGAATATCCCAAGCTTCCATCAAGTAATATACATACTAGTATGATATAGTAATGGCCTCTAGGGCATATACACTAACAATTACCGCGCTTGGAATCTTCCATACTAAATCTCTTTAGTATAGTGTCAATATACCTGGACTGTGAAAGTCCCAACATTCTATTAGATCTATCACGATAGATCTTAATGCCCAAAATGTAAGTTGCATCACCCAAGTCTTTCATGGAGAATTTCTGTGACAAGAAGAGCTTTACTGATTGTAGCATAGGGATATCATTCCCTATCAGTAGTATGTCGTCGACGTACAAAACGAGGAAGACTACTGCTCCTTCTACAATCTTCCTATAAATACATGGTTCATCTACATTTTTGATAAAGTCAAATTCTTTGACTGTCTCATCAAAGCAGATGTTCCAACTTCGCGATACTTGCTTTAATCCATAGATGGATTTAAGCAACTTGCACACTCTTCCGCAGCTCCCACTGTCTAAGAAACCTTCTGGTTGATCCATGTAAACACTCTCTTCTAAATGTCCAATTAGAAAAGCTGTTTTTACGTCCATCTGCCAGATTTCATAGTCATGGAAGGCAGCAATGGCAAGCAGGATCTGAATGGATTTAAGCATAGCTACAGGTGAAAAGGTTTCATCATATTCCAATCCTGGTCTTTAACGAAAACCTTTTGCAACGAGTCTGGCTTTATAGGTTTCCACTTGTCCAAGTGCACCAATCTTCTTTTTGAAGGTCCATTTGCATCCAACTGGTTTCACCCCAGGAGGAGCAACTTCTAAAGTCCATACTTTATTGGTGTACATGGATTCCATTTCGGATCTCATAGCATCCAGCCACTTCACCGAGTCAATACTCGTGATAGCCTGCTGAAAACTAGTAGGCTCATCATCATCGATGATGCAATCCTCTCGATCCCCATCTAGAAGAAAACCATAGTGTCTCTCAGGAGGATGAGAAAGCCTACTAGATCTACGGAGTGGCGTTGGTTCGTCATGTTCTATTGAAATCTGAGGTTCTACTAAGTCCTCAGTAGCAGTTTGAGGTTCTGGAATTTCTTCCAGCTCTACCACGCTCCCACTAATTTCTTTTGCAAGAAATTCGCTTTCTAAGAAGACAATGTGGCGAGCGACAAACACCTTTTGTTCTTCAGTGTGGTAGACCATGTACCCCCTTGAATGTTTGGGGTATCCTACAAACTTGCACAAAACCGATCGTGCCTCGAGCTTGTCTGGACTATGCTTTTTAACATATGCCGGACACCCCCATATCTTGATATACTTGAGATATGGTCTCTTCCCGCTCCACATTTCATATGGAGTGGTAGGCACAGACTTAGTTAGAACTCTATTCAATAAGTATGCTGCTGATTCTAGAGCAAATCCCCAGAAGGAAAGTGGCAACTCAGCACTACTCATCATTGAACGCACCATATCTAATAGCGTGCGATTCCTCCTTTCTGATACACCATTATGCTGAGGTGTATAAGGCGGAGTAAGCTGAGAGAGAATTCCATTCTCTTTTAAGCATTCAAGGAAACTGGTACTTAAGTATTCTCCACCTCGATCAGATCGAAGTGTCTTGATGCTTTTACCAGTTTGTTTCTCTACTTTATTTTTATATTCCTTAAACTTCTCAAAGGCCTCGGATTTATGTTTCATCAAGAACACATGTCCATACCTAGAGAAGTCATCAGTAAAAGTGATGAAGTAGGAGTGACCGCTTCGCGCATGTGTAGACATCGAACCACATACATCACTGTGTACAAGTCCCAAGAGTTCTGTGGCTCTTGCTCTGTGTCCGGTGAACGGAGATTTGGTCATTTTTCCTTTGATACATGATTGACAAGTTGCATATGATGAATACTCAAACGGATCTAGATATCCATCTTTATGTAACTTAGTCAACCTTGTTTCATTTATATGACCAAGTCTACAATGCCATAGGAAGGCTTAATTTGAATCTGGAGCCTTTCTTTTAAGTGTGTTTTGAATATTGAAAATTCGAGGTTGATTAAGTATGTATATGCCGTTTTCCAGTGTGCCATACCCAATCAGTTCTTGATTTAGGAGAATGTTCATGACATTTCTTTCAAGCGCAAAATTATATCCTTCATTAGATAACAAAGATACTGATATAATAATACACAACATACTGGGAATACAAAAACAGCTGTACAACACCAAAATGTGCCCACTAGTCAACCCTAGGTGATATTCCCCTATTGCAATAGCATCTACATACATTTCATTGCCCATCCGGAGAGTCATATCACCTGTCCCCAGTACTCTACTATTTTTCAGATCCTGCAATGAATTACAGATGTGAGAACCAGAACCGGTATCAAGTACCCATGATGTAGAGTTTAATGAAAGACAATTTTCGATTACGAACACACCTGAAGCAGAAGCAACAGCTTGCTTCTTGTCCTTGGCTTTGAAGACTATACAGTCATTCTTCCAGTGCCCTTGCTTGTGACAATAAAAGCATTCGTTTATATCCGCTTTCACCCTTCCTGCCTTGTTCGTTCCCTGCATCTTCTTGACCCCACCCTTCGGTTTGGTGGCTTTCATCTTCTTCTTCCCTTTAGCTTTCACTTTAGATTTAGAAGAGGATGATTGGCCAACATACAGAATGGGGGTCTTCTCCTTTTTCAAGAAGGTCTCTGCTACCCTCAACATGTTGAGGAGCTTTGGAAGATCAGCTTCCATTTCGTGCATGTTGAAGCTTAGCACGAATTGAGAGAAGGTGTGGGGAAGGGACTGCAAAATCAAGTCGATATACAAATTATTCTCTAGCACGCATCCCAGGTTTGCGAGTTCCTCAATGAGGCTGATTATTTTGAGGACGTGCTCTCCTACAGGCGATCCTGGAGCTAACCTCATCCGGAAGAGTTTCTTTGAGGTCTCGTACCTCGCGATACGGGAGTGCTCTCCATATAATTCCTTGACATGGAGAAAGATGGATATAATATCCATACTCTCGTGCTGTTTCTGGAGTTCATTGTTCATGGACGCCAGCACGATACACTTAGCTCGCTCACAGTCTAGATCCCAGGTTTTGCTAACTTCCTTGTCCACTACTGAGGAATCTGGTCCTGGGATAAGGGGAGGAACAGCGGTGGTAACATATGCTACTTTATCATAAGTCAGTGCAATGTTGACGTTCCTTAGCCAATCTTTATAGTTCTGCCCGGTCAGTATATTTTTTCAAGTAATAGTTTTAGTCCTGTCATGGTAGCTGCTAGAGAGAGAGAAAAGAAAACACTCAGCATATGCTTCATGCAAGTTTAGATTGGTTATTAGTTTATCTAAACAGTATGGCTCCCACTGTTCCCTCAAATCCTTCTTCAAAACCTAAAAGAAGAACTAATCAGGATTTAATCACACGTCACAATACTTGCTTAACCTTTCAGCCAGGCCGGTGTTGGTATTTCGAGGGAGGTTTTCCAACGCTTTCGCGAAGTTCCTTAATTAAATAACCTCTTTTCTCTGGAGGCGTAGCCCCTCTAACACCTTTCTGGACACCTACTTGGTTTATAGCATTGATTGTTAAGTGAGAAAGTTTCCCGAGAGTAATCCTACTCATCAGTGGGATCGGGATCCAATTATCATTGCATGATGTACTAGATGGAAGCCACTCTAGTCACCACACTCCATAAGGTATGCTAAATCTGCAAGTTTCCTTTATGTTTGAAACTCCCGATGTGAGTTTTTACCCCAAGCTCTTATGACCTTGACGTAGGCCAACAAATCATAAGATGCAAGTCAAGTTCTACCCGTCGTTGTCCTGATTAATTTAGGTACATCGTACATTCCCTTGACATAGGCCAACAAGGTTGTACGTCTGTCCTATACTAATGCATCTATCTTTGCAACAAATAAGCAAACACACTGCTACCATCCACTATGCCTTGACGTAGGCCAACAAGCATAGCATGAATACGATGTGTTGTCTATTTGAAACGACGGAGGGTTACGGCTGGTTTTTGATAAAAAACCGTTAACGTAGTGAACTTGATATGATCAAAGGAACCATGATAGCCTTTATTAAAAGGAGTGGTTTAAGCTCCGCATTTAAAATTTGCTTTTTGAAGAAAACCGAGTGGTTTTGAAATTGTTCCAACGATTCAGTTTAGGTTTTATTTTTCTTTGCATTAAAAATAATGCGTCCCATCTTTAACCTATCATTACAGATAACAACGAAAATACAACATCCTCTTATGCCATCCGCATTCGCCACGGGGTCCCGTCATCACCCGTTAGGTTACTTAACTAACAGCATAGGGGGGGCTGGGCTAGCGCGGGTGTAAAACATAAGTGACGTCTAAATAGCTATCATATATAGATATTGTACATTCGTCAGACGCAATAATAGGCATTCCAGATCACAGATAAACTTTATTAGATATGCAAGCAATCCGCGTTTCTTTTGAGCCTGCAATGAAAGACGGATTTACACAGTTGTGATGAATAGCCATTACCCCACCCCAGACCCCTACGGGTACGGAAAACTACCCGCCAAGTACCCGAAGTGAAGCGGTCTCCCTCAACAACGTGAGTAGGCCACTAAGCACTTCGAAATACCCGGTAGTTTGTGCACCCCACCTTGGGTCTATCCTAGGAGCAAAAACAGTAAAAAGAAATAATACAACGGTGGCTACAACCGCAACCTGGATGTGCCCCGCAAAATAATATTACAACTTATTACAATTACATCGAATGAATTAATACAATAACCCATCACAAAACCCCGGCTAATCATCACAACAATCCAATAGAGTTCATAATCACAAACAGTTAAAACATTACAGATATGTGCAACCCCCTGCCAACCGACATACTAGCAGTTAGGGGAGGTTTACGAACACATAATACAGTTCACAGATATAATCAAACAAGCAAACATCGTATAATTTTGATCGATCAAACCCATTAGATTCTGCTCCAAAACTTCTCTGTAAACCTGAGACCTGAGCAAAAAATAAACATTCCAGAAAAGACAAAATATTCACAGAAGAGTTACTGGGGAGATTTGGGGTGAATCGGGCTCAACTCGGCCGCGGATACGCGGCGGATCGGTGGGATCGGTCGCGGTTCCGCGGTGTGTTGGCCGATTCATGCACCCAAATTTCTCCAGTGTTCTTAGGTTTCCCTGTAGGTTATTCTGGAGGTCCCTGAAAAATTTTTGGACCTCAATTTAAAATCGACAGAAACTATGTGAATACGATGTATTTTCCGGTTCGTTTTGCGTTCGAAATTCATATGACTTTGCAAGTGAGTTAATTATTGTTTAGTGAGGCTCTGATACCACTGTAAGTCGATGTGCAACACCCCACGAGTTGCGGGGAGGCGGAAATATGGAAAACGATCCTGTTCTTTAAGCATACATCGACTAACTGAAGATCTTTGCTAAACGATAATTAACAACAACCATAGAAGTTCTAAGCAACTATGTAAAGAGATTATACCTAGTGAATCATGTCTTTCTTCTTTTCGTTCTCTACGTCCTCCTCGGCCTCCTCTAAGTGATAGATGATCCACCCGAGAACCCTAATCCAAGCTTCACCTCAAAACTTGAGATAACTAAGTTTCTCTAGTTGCTAATCAAAGGAACTTAGAATATATAGAGTTAGGTTGTGGAATATTTAGTCTATTCTAATCCTTGTTCTCAACTCATGAGTGGTAGGATTAGAGCTTGAAGAGAGAGTGAGCTTGAGGAGAGAGAAGGTGAACTAGAATTATAAAATGAAATTGTTTCTCACTTGATATATGAAGCATAATGAATAAATCAATAAATGAATAAAATGAGATTATTCATCATGCTACATAAATGCATTATGAGTGATTCACTATGTGAGTCATTAAGCATTTAATAATGCATTAATGACATAATGAATCACACATTATGAGTCACAATATCATTTAATGACAATGCCACCTAAACCCTCAAGTCACCATGCTTCTAGAAGCTTTCCGGAAATTACGAGAACGCCCCTCCTATCCGTGAAAACACGGAAAAACTTTAGACTGTATAAATCCAATAACCTGATACTAGAATCTGGCTTAAACCAAAGCCGTCTAGTAAAAACTGCCCGAATGTCGTACGTGCGTTTAAACACGTATTCGTCCGAACCCTTGTCGTAAAACCGTACGACCTCTATATCGTTTCGCCTGGAGTTGGGAAAACTCTGTGTGGGACTCTAAAGACTCGACTACTACGCTGGCAGTGGGTTTAACCACACACCGCAAGCGACACTAGCTGTACGTAACGGTCCCCAGGTAGATGTCGATAAGAAGGCCGATGAGGAAACCCATTCGAACTCCTACTGAGCCTGTCCGTGACAATATCCGCGCAGTCTGGTCTGTTAGTCTAAGAGTATCGCATGTATGTTCTAGGGAGGTGGTAAACGTCAGACCCCTAATAACCGTACAAGTCATGTCCGCATGGCTCAATTACCATCCGAGAATCTACTGATCAGTCTATCAGTAATTCTCAATCAGCCCTGGCTAGGGACTTATGGTAATGACCAACCGATCACCGTGCGATATCAACTCCCTATACCAGGAGAGACGAATCCCTAACAGTCACTCACTGCCTCCACGTGGCTCGGGGCTGTGCCCAACTAAAACCTGTTTGCACGACTCCTTTGAACCGTGGTAGGGTAGTAATCAAAGCATAGTGGGAACTCACACGAGACAAATGACGACCTTAAGTCAATAGACTATCTGCACACATGTCACCTGAGAACTGCTATCTGACGTTAGGTATAAATACCATCCAGTCAGTTCTCAGCGAGTCCTGTCCGGTGTACTCACACCCAGTGAGCATCTGTATACAATCTTAGGTGCACTCCACCAATGGCTGCGGGACCAATCCATCGCCCCTCCTCGGGGTCTAGATATGTATACACTAGTCTACTCTCGAGTATCGATGCCCAGTCTCGATACTTCTGCGACCAGGGACATCTAAGGATGTGCCTATTGACTATCCAGCTCCCACAAGTATGACTGCCATCACAACGCCGGTAGTCAGGCAAACACCCTATGGGCTTTATCAACATGTATATATATATATATGAATACTACACAAAATATATCATATTTAAGATAAAGACAAACCAAATAGCATACTATCATATTAAGCAAGACTGTCATGTACATACATATCCCTAGCATCCTATACAATGAAGGCCTCTAGGGCATATATATCCAACACTTGGAAGCCTGGAATGATAACTGTCTCCTAAAAGAGGCTGTTTGTTATCATATCCCTAGAACATCCTCTTATGTTCTAAATTTGCTTCCGAATGTTTCTCCAGGATTGGATTAATATCTGCTTACTGCATCACGTGCAAAAACAATATCTGGTGTGGCACTTGACATCTCATGATTGACTCAATTGCCTAAGCAAGTGATCTGCCAATCATGCACATCCCTCTCCCCTTTACTCTGTAAGACACCTTTAGAGAAGGTGACTCCATCAACTGCAGGTACACCACCATGCCAGGAGTCATCCATTCTAAATACCTTTAGAATGCTGTCTAAGTACCCAGATTGGGAAAGTACCCAAATCTAGATCTAAAACCATAGATCTAGTAACCAGAATGTCTGATCTAATATTCAAGTCCTTTGTGGTGAAACCACTGTGTGACAACCAAAGTATAACCGATCGTAGTATAAGAATTTCACTTCCTACTCTGTGTATGTCATCCAAATACCAGGACATCACACCCTACTACCTTCTTAACAGATCCATCCCCTATTCTGATGAAGTCAAACCTATGACTGTCACATCAGAAATAGATGATCTATCTCCGCTATATCTGCTTTAGTCCATAAATAGACATAAGCTACTTGTCCACTATGCTTCCGATGCTCCTACTGACTACGACAACCATCTGGCAGAGTCATATACACGTGCACTTCTAAAGCTAGTTTAGAACGACGTTATACTCATCCTCCTGCCAGGTCTCATAGCCTGGAACAACAGTAGTGTCAAATCTGGGTAAACAAGAACCTCCCTGTCACCGTCCTTGAGGCTACCGGAGTACCTCTCGGGTGCCTGAGGTTACCCACCATATCTGCGGAGTGGCCAATGGAATGTCAAACCAGATTGAACCTTTAGGTTCTTATCAAATTTTCAGTAATCGTTTGCGGTTCTGGAATCACTTCCAGTTCTACCATACTCCCACTACTGTTTTCTGAAAAAATCCATTTCTATTAAAACTGTGGTGAGTCAAGAACAATATCACTATTGATCTTCCAGATGGTAGAAAGTCAACCCTCGTCATAGCCCGGGTCAACCCACAAATAGCCATTACAGAAACGTGCATTGAGTTATCCAGAGTCTGGTTTTAAGCATAAGCCGGACAACTCCCCGTACCTTAACATTGTTAAGATATGAACTATTCCATATCCAATATAGAAACAGAGACACTGATTTAATTGGAACCAGATTCAAATCATGCAGCTGTCTCCACTGCATGTCAACTAAATGGAGAGAGGCCGATCAGCATTACTCAACTTAGGAGTACTTCCAATTATGAGTAACCTGAAAAAGAAGAAAGTTCTCTTAATCATTACTATCAACTGAATACCATACACAAGTATCTACATCTTCGATCACCTTGAAGAATCCTGATACTTGTAACGCCTGGTTCTCTACTTTATTCTTATACCTATAACTTCTCTAAACTTAGACCTTGCATTTCTACGAAACACATGTCTAAGAACTAGAGAAGTCACAAGTAAACAGAATATAGTACGAGTACCAACCCCTCTGTCCTCATGGACACTGGACAATATACAATACTCTGTATAAGTCCCCTGAGTCTAATAACTCATTCCCCGTGTGTCGTAGGTTGAAAACTGTACTTATGATTAAGAAGAATTACACCGCTGTTTAATGCTCCTTACCTAACCATCTACTGATATAGGTAAATGTCATGGACATAATTTCAAAAGTTATATCTCACTTTATAAAAATAAACGTACAGATATATCAATTTGAAATTGGTGCATAACAACGGATATTCAAAACCAAATATTTGCCGTCCGGCAAACAACCCAGGCGATCTCCTCAAATATCACCAATTACAACGAATCCCGATATAATGAGGATGATCACCCAATTCCCAATAACTTACTCCCACTCATCATCTGAAAAACCATAAAGATGTGAGAATCAAACCTGGTAAATACATACCCTGGAGCAAGGACTAATTAGGAAATCAGTTTTCTTTTAACAATACACAGTGATACTGAAACATGTAAATGTTTCGAAGGGGTATCCGGGTATTCCTAGTAATGCCTCTTCCATTATCAGATTCATAACTGTAACCGTATATTTCTTTGCCATCTCTCCAAATCCCTTTATATGTCTTTAGTCATTACCTTCTGTACACTCCCTTAGGCTAAATGGTTTTCTTCCTTCCCTACCGTTCGGCACCAGCCTATGGTTTGGAAGAAGACTATACAATAAGCGTAATAGGTGTATTGTCCTAATCCTAGGAGCACTCGCAACCCGAGAGAAGGTAAAGATAAAAGACAACTGAATAAACCTTATTCCTATTTCTCCTGAACCAGAATCCATCCCCGAACTGGAACAAGTTCCTTCGAGTTCGTATATAACCATACGATGGAGTATACAAAAAACTGTGGATCTTCGTAGTGATACGGAATGTCCTGGAGAAATACAAAGGTGAAGTAGGAGTGGCGATGAAATACTTGGTTTGGTCGTGAATAGTAGTCACAGTTTACTTTGCCCTCTTTCTAATCCCTTTATTTGTCTTTACTTAATACCTTCTGTACACCTTTTAGGCTAAATGGTTTTCTTCATTCCCTACCGTTCGGCACCTGCCTATGGTTTGGAAGAAGACTATCCAATAAGTGTAATAGGTGTACCGTCGTAATCCAAGGAGCACTCGCAACCTGAGAGAAGGTAAAAGGAAAAGACAATTGAATAGTCCAATTCAATTTCTCCAGAACCAGAAACCATCCTCGAATCTGGAACAAGTTCCTTCGAGTTCGTATATAACCATACGATGGTTTTATCCAATGGAAGTGGATGTTCTTAGTAATACGGCGTGTTCTGGAGAAAAGGGTAAAAGTAGGAGTGACAATGAGGTATGCAACTCAGACAATCCAAAAGCCAGTGTTTTAAGAAAGTTCGGTTAACTTGGTCACTGAGTCATAGTCTAGGGTCGGGCCATGGTCGCTGCCAAAGAGAGAGAGAAAAGAAACACTCAGCGTGCACTCAAACCTAGATCAGAATGGTTATCAATTTATCTAATCAGGAAACGTCCCACTGTAACCTCAAATTCTCCTCCAAACCTGAAAGAAGAATTAGTCGGGATCGCCCGAGGAGTAAACCAACTCATCGGTGGGAATCGGGATCTAACTATCATCGCATGATAACGTGATGGAATCCACTCACGTTATCATACTCCAGAAGGTATGCGCATATCTGGAAAGTTTCAGTTTCTTTAGAAACTCCCGATGTGATTTTTACCCCATGCTCTTATGACCTTGACTTTGGCCAACAAATCATAAGTCACATGTCAAGTTCTACCCGTCATTATCCAGGTTAATTTGAACCCACCCGTACCTACCCTTGACTTTGGCCAACAAAGCAGTACGACTGTCCCAAACCAATGCATCTATCTATGCAACAAAAAAGTAACAAATAGATACCATACACTATGCCTTGACTTTGGCCAACAAACATAGCATGAATATTAAGTGCTACCCGTCTGAAATGACGGAGGGCTACGAATGGTTTTTGGCGAAAAACCTTTAACGTAATGAACTTGATATCGTTGAAGGAACCGGATAGCTTTTTATAAAAATATAGTGGTGAAAACCTTTGCTAAAGAGGTCACTCCCGGTGAAGGGATCTCGGCTCTTTTCCCGTAGAATGAGGTGCAGGATATTCCAACTGAATACCACGATGCAAAGCAAAAAGTAATCGGCTATAGTGAAGTTATTACCCTGACGCAAACTTCTGTCCAAGGGGTCACTCCCGGTGAAAGGATCTCGGCCCTTGCCTCGTCGACTGAGGTGCTGGATATTCATAACCGAATACCACTGTGCAAAACAAAAGAGAACGTCCTTGCAATAACAGCTTTTTTTGAAAAATGTTCCAACAACTTCAGAATAGGTTTGTTTAGCTTGCAATGATCCGAATCAATGCAATCCCATCAATTAATCACACCACAAAAGAACGAAAATATGATGTACGTATATGCCATCCGCATTCGCCACTGGGTCCCGTCATCACCCGTTATGTTACTTAACTAACGACAGAGCGGGGAATGGACTAGCGCGGGTGTAAAACATATACAGCATCTACTAGTATATATATCAATATATAATAATCGCTCAAGGCGTGATAAAAATGCAACATCACAGAAATGTAATAAGTATCACAGAACAATACAGATAATCTGGGATCCCCGGGTTTCATAGAGCCGCTACTAAAACCCGACATTCTCCTGGTCGTGTGGATAGCCTGTGCAATGAAATCCTAGACCCCTACAGGCGCGGCAAGTTACCCGCTAAAACCTGAAGCGAGGCAGCCCCCTTCAACAAAGTGAATGGACCACCCAGCACTTCACAGAATCCGGTAACTTGAGCACCCCTCCTTGGGTTAACCTATACCCCCTACGAGTGTGGCGAATAGCCCGCCAATTCTAGAGTAAAGCCCCCTCCGTCTCAAAGCCATGAGATGCGGGCCCGTTGCCCTCTAAAACCCGGCTATCCGTGCACCCCACCGCAGGGTAATCCTAGTACAGAAAGTAAAATATATACAACGGGTACATCGACCTCAGCTCGGTCGTGCCCCAAAAGAATAGTATACAAACAGGCAGTGACGTCAGTCCACATGTCGAACGCTCGCCCCACAATATCAAATGTACAAATACAACCAAACTGTACTAACATTGTATCCAGGCTATACACCACGAAAAATCCGCAACATCACAGCACAACACAGAACATCAACGTGAATGTCACGATCGCAAATCCGTCTAAAAAAACTATAGCAATTAGACAAGATTTACCGATCAAATGACATTCACGGTCGCAGATATAAAGTAAGCACTGTGAACTAACATATTTAAATTTTCGATCGATAAAATTTCCCGAAGTGGGCCCCAAGTACAATTCCCAGTACTCAAAATAATCTGGGCCAAAACAAAAAATACCAGAAACCCCAATTCCAAGTCGGGGAGCACTGCATAAAATTCGGTGGACTGTTGGTACAGTGGTGCGGCGGAACCGCGGCCAAAACAAGGGTAATGCAGCGGTTACGCGGCGCTATGGTGACATCATGCTACGAAATTTCTGCAGTGGTCTAAGAAATGCCTGCCTGATTTTCTACAATACTCAAAATAATTTTTTGATGATAAAAAAAATTCGACAGAAACTTCAGAATTGGAAATGCGGTTTTGGAAAATTCCGTTCGATCGAATTTCTAAACACGTTAGAGCAAGCTAGTGAAGGTTAATGGCGTGGCTCTGATACCATGTAAGTCTACGGTAGCGCCCCGGCCGTCTGTCCGAGGCCAAAATGCGGAAACGAAAACTTTTTCTAAACTAGAAACCGGCGCTATCGTATACTTTAAATCCGGATCGAACCATTAACCTATAACTAGCAACTAGAGAAAAGTTAGAAAAGCTATACCGATCGATCCGTGTCCTTCGGTCTTTAGCCACTATCCCTAGCTCCTCGCGGCATTTCCGATCTCCGGTCTCCTCGTCGGAAAGGGCACCACATCTTCGAGTCTTTTTACGGGCTCCCGCTTCATCCGAAGCAACTCGGGCACGAAGTTCGCTAGCCGACGTGTCCAAGGCGAAGTAGAGAATGTGTGTGACAACTTTGTCTCTTTCCATTGCATGGATGGAGGTTGAAGATGAATCCATCAATGGAGTTTGTGAGCTAAAGGAAGAAGAAGATGAGGAGCCATTTTCTTTCTTTTTTTCTATCATAAAAAATGAGAGTGTGAATCAAAAATACAAGACCAAAAACCTTTACAATGGCTGCCCTTCTCTCTCTTCCTCTCATTTCAAACCACAAATCAATCACATAATGTGACATTAGCACAAGAAAAGAGACCACGAGTCACTAATGAAGTCTATGTCACATTAAATACATAAAATGATGATTTAAGCTCACAATTTCCATTTGTAAATATTAATCCAAATGTTTACAACAATAAAAAGATACGGCAACATCTAAAGTAAACTCGTGATGGATCACAAGGATACTCCTCACCTGTATATACATACCTGCACCCGCATTCCGACCGAATGCGAATGCGATGAGACTAAAGTAATCCAACAAATCTAATACTAGGATCCGGCTTAAACCAAAGCCCACTAGTATGATCCGCCCGATCATGATCCGTGCACTACTGCGCGTATACGATCGAATCCTGCCATATATTATACGGCCTCTACAACGTTTCGCCCCAAAGTTGAAAAATTGTCTGTGGGGGACTCTAAAGACTCGTCAATACTTTGGTTGTGGATTTAACCACTAGCACGTCAGAGGTACTAGCCGTACGTAACGGGCTACCAGGTATTGACCAAAAGGGAGGTCGATGAGCGAACTCATCCTGACACCCTACTGAGCCTGTCAGTGACAATATCCGTACAGTCCGGTCCGTTCGTCTATGAGCATCGCATGGCGGGCCTAGGGGGTTGGTAAAAGTCAGACCCCCAAAAGCGGTACAAGTCGTGTCGGAGTGTAGCCCAGAACACCCTGAGATACTACTGGAATACCTACTAGTAAATCTCCTGCCTTGGCCAAGGACTTCGTGTAATGGCTCTCCTAGACACAGCGCGATCTCACCCCCAATACCGGGAGAGACGAAACCCCTGCCGATCCGCTCACTGCCTCCATGTGGCTCAGGACTGTACCCAACTAAAACCTGTTTGCACGACTCCTTTGAGCCGTGGTAGGGTAGTAATCAAAGCACAGTGAGAACTCACACGAGACAAATGACGATCTCAGGTCGATGAACTAACCTGTACACATGTCACCAGGGAACTACTATCTGACGTCAAGTATAATACCAACTAGCATGTTCCCGGCGAGTCCTGTTCGGTGTACTAATAACCCAATGAGCACCTGTATGCATCTTAGGTGATCCAACTAACACCAATGGCTTGTGAGACTGGCCACCGTCCCTCGTCGGGGTCTCGACTGTATACACTAGTCTACTAATAGAGTATCGATGCCCAGTCTCGAAACTCCCACGAATAGAGACCACTTTAAGGATGTGCTTATAGACCCCAGCTACCACATATATGATCGCCATCATACTGCTGGTAGTCAAGCAAGAATCCTAAGGGCTCTATCAATGTGTAATAGTGATCTGTAAGGTCACCTAAAGCTGTACACGATGATAAAGATAAACCAGATAGCATACTATCATTTCGAGTAAGACTGTCCTACCGGCATAGGTCCTCCCTCAATCATTGCAATCACGTGCCTGTGATCCAATAATTGACTCTGAGGGCACTATATCCAACAGTTATATCACATATAACCTAACTGATAACGAATAACCGCCAGATTAGAATACGGTATCACATACTCGTATTTAATCAGGCCCCCGCACATATCAACATATATGCCCTACTTCGTTTTGCTTGAACCAGAAAACTTCTATGTTGGACTCTAAAGACTCATCAATACGCTAGCAGTAGGTGATGATCACATCAGTCACCCACAAGCCGTCAGCGGTACTAGCTAGACGTAACGGCTACCCAGGTATTGAGCGAATAGAAAATTAACAAGCAAGCTTGTCCAAACTCCCATGAAGCCTATAAGTAACACTTACCGTACAGTCTGGTCTCTTCGTCTGATATGTCGCATATCGAGTCTGGGGTTAGAATCGTCAGACCCCAATAACTTGATAAGTCATGCCGATGTGTGGCCTATAACGGTACGAGAAACCACTGATAACTCTTACCAGTAAATCTCATCAACAGCCCTGGCCAGGGACTTTCTGTTATAGCCAATCGAGCATAGCGCAACATCAACTGTCTATACCGGGAGAGACAAAACCCCTCCTATTGCTCATTGCCTCCATGTGATTCGGGACTGTACCCAAAATCCACTTGTTTGGACGCCTCCTTTGAGCCATGGTAGGGAGGAAATCAAAGCACAGTGGAAACCACACAAGACTCTATGACGATCTCGGATCTACAGGCTAACCTGTACCAGTGTCACCAGAGAACTGCTATCTGACGATAGGTATAGTACCATCTAGGAGCTCTCGGCGAGTCATGTTCGGTGTACCCATTCTGTAATGAGCACCTGTGTACAATCTTTGATGCCAAACACCAATGGATATGGGATCAACCATCGCCCCATACAGGGTCAAGAAACGTATACACTAGTCTACTCTGGAATATCGATGCCCTGTCTCGATACTCCCTAGACTAAGAACTGTTAAAGGATGTGCTTGTAGACTACACAAGTCCCAGTAGTATGATCTGCATCATAGTCCTGGTAGTCAAGCCAACATCCTAAGGACTTTATCAACATGTATATGAGAGACAGTATAATAATACCAAGTGTACATGTTAAGATAAAGAGTAACCAGATAGCATACTATCATGTCAACCAAGAAAGTCCTCTATATATATGTCCAAGCATCCACTATAATATACATATCAATATACAATAATGGCCTTTAGGGCATACATATCCCTAACAATATTTTATTCATTTGCTTGCACTATTGAAGCATGGTTCATTTGATTTATTGGAGTTTATTCCATGCTTCAATAATGAGAGGTATTTGTTAAGCCATTCTACACTTGCATTCTTTAGGTGGTTTATTCTCTTTACTTGAGCTCTTTTTTTTGCTATCTAGCTCTCTTCATCTTCCTCCTCACCTCCTCCAAGCTCAATCCCTCACATGTGTTGTGAAACCTTGAGCTTGTGAGAACCCTAGTGAGCAAACAAAACCCCTACTTCACATCCTACACTTGATTAGCAATTAAGTGTAGTGTGTTCTCTTCACTAAAGAGTTTAGTGAAGAGGTAGCTTGGATTAGCGGAACTTCGGGTGGATCATCTTCGGCATGAAGATCGCAAACGAAGCTCGATCCAACTTCAAGTGGAGCCCAGTCGAGTCGCGTGGACTACTACACGGAGCTTTTAAAGAGAATGACATGGTCTACAAAGGTTGTTGCTTTCTTTCTATTAGCTATTTTTTGATAATATCATGCTAAAACACTAATCATCTAGTTAAGATTCTAGATAAGTGTGGCTTAGCACCCCCAAATTTTTAAAAATAGCATGCTAGATGCTTGTCAAAACCCAGTGGTGGTGCTAGGGTATACTTTCATGGTATCAGAGCCAAGCTAGAAGATTATACGATGTTATTAGAATCACGAAACAGAAACAACTTCGAAACTGAAATCCAAAACCCCAAGTTTCTGTCGATTTTAAAAGGTCTCTAAATTTTTTTTAAACAAGTGCAGAATGTTACATATGATGTAACAAGAACACTAGAGAAAAACGAGCACCAAATTCGAACTTTTGCCCGGCGGGATTGCCAATATGGCCGGCCTGGCCAGTCCCCCTTCATTGTTTTGGCCTCGATTTTGTTTGGTGTTCTGATGTGATGGTTTTAGGGTTTCAGGTCATGTTTGATTAGCCCAGTTTACATATGATGTTAACTTTTCAATTAGGGCTATTCGGAGTGTTTCGTAGTCGTGATTTTAACGTCGTTTCGGGTTTAAGTTTGATATGTGATACAATACTTGGAATCCGCAGTTAATTAGTTTTGTGAAAACTAGTTTGTAATTGTAAATCTTGCAATTTAGTCTCTATTGATCGATTGCCACGGAGTTTTGATTCGGATCAAAACTCCATCGCAATCTCGTATAGTATGCGGATATTCGCTGGATAACTTTACTAGATAGTCACGCCCTATTTCCCCGACCAAGTGACTGTAATAGAACCCCATTGCCAAAAGCATCCACTCGGGTGCTCGCGGCCACGGTGTTCCGCCTAAGTGCACTTTGTCGACGGCATCGGGGGTGCGGCCATCTACTAAAGTTTCCGACGAGTATTCGATCAAGTAGTCGGGAATCTTGTTGAATTACCCGACTAAATTATTGAAAAGTGTTTTTGATTTGAGACTAAAATGTAAGGTTTATAGGTTAGGCATGAAATCCGGAATATGAGATATTCCGGGTTTATGATGTCTAAGGTATTATGCGGATTCTAAGCATTGTAGTTTTTCATTTCTTTTCTGCAACCGTAAGTGTAATATGTGGGGTATCCCCAATCTCGTTGCTATATGTTAACGGGATTCGGGATACGCATATTTACTTATGTTGATGATATGTGATGTTATGTGTTGCTGTGATATGATATATTGGATCGTCGTGATTGAATAGCCGAGGGTTTTTACGTGAGATGAGAGTTTTTCATTTTCATTCATGTAAAAATTGTATGTAATATTCTTTTATTGGGACATTTCCAGGTTGAGGATGATGTCACCAGTATATTATTTACTTTTCCGTATTAGGATAGACCGAAGGCGGGGAGTACAAGTAACCGGGTTCTAGAGTCCAGTGGGAGACCATCTCAAGGAGTCGAGACTGGATCTCCTAACTCAAGAATTGGCAGGGTTGCTTGTCGCTCTCGTAAGGGTCTAGGGATATGGGCTTGGCTATTCATCACGACCGTGGAATCCGTGTTTTTTATTATTGGCTTGATTTAAAACACGGACCTCCTAATATATCCAATATTTCATATGTTGACTTCTGCTGCTTGGTTCTGTGAAGTGATCATATAACTGCGTGAGACGAATGCTATATATATATGATATATATAATAAACGTTGCTTATATTTTGCACCTGCACTAGTCCAGCCTCCGCTCTGCCGTTAGTTAAGTAATCTAACGGTGCATGATGAGGCCCCGTGGCGAATGCGGATGGCATACGCATACGTTCTATTTTCATTTCTTTTCTGCGGTGTTTAGAGAAACATAAATTATGGGACTTCATTAATGAAATTAATGGAAAGAAAAGAAACCTAAAAATGTTGTAGAATCAAAATTTTCAAAAAGGTAGCTCTAGTTCTTGCTTTGCATAGTGGTATTCCTTGATGAACATCCAGCACCTGATTCGATGAGGGAAGAGCCAAGATCCCTTCACCGGGAGTGACCTCTTTAGCAAAACTAGCAAATGCTACAACCCGCTTGGTTTAGTTTGGATAGCTTCTCTAATTCTTGCTTTGCATAGTGGTATTCCATGATGAATATCCAGCACCTCATTCGATAAAGAAAGAGCCGAGATCTCTTCACCGGGAGTGACCTCTTTAGCAAAACTAGCGAATGCTACCACTCACTCGGTTTGTTTTTGAAAAATACTCGATTTTAAAAGCGGAGCTTAAACCACTCCTTTTCAAAATCACTAGATTCTACAACGATATCAAGTTCATTACGTTAAAGGTTTTCTTCAAAACTAGTCATAGCCCTCCGTCATTTTAGATAAGTGTTATTTAGTATTCGTGCTGCGTTTGTTGACCATAGCCAAGGCGCAGTGTACGGTAGTTGATTAGTGCTTATCTGCCGCATGTGATGCGATTGGATTAGGGTAGTCGTACGGCTTTGTTGATCTTAGCCAAGGGTCGTACGGGTGGGTTTAATTCAATCACGAAATGACGGGTCAAACTTGGCTAGCGCTTATGATTTATTAACCATAGCCAAGGTCATAAGTCGCTAGGGGTAAAAACAGATATTGGGAATTTCAAGTGTTGAAATTTGCAATGAGATTGCATACCTTCTATGAGATAGTTGGATCCCAATACCCACTGTGAGTAAGTGTTACTCCTGAAAGAGTTTTCCACTTTATAATTAGCTGATCCAGTAGGTGTCTAAGAAAAGTGTTAACGGGGTAATGCCCCTGCGGAAACGAGGTTATTTAATTAGTTCCATGCGAAAGCATGGGGAGACTCTCTCGGAGTACCAATACCTGCCTGGCTAACAGATTGGCGAACTTGTAGGGTGTAATTAATCCCGGCTAATCTTACCTTTTATGGTTTGAAAGAAGATTTGATAAAAACAGTGGGAGCCATCCTAATTAGATAAGATAATAACCAATCTAATCTTACAAAGAGCGCACGCTAATGCGTTTTCTTCTCACTCTCTCCAGGTAGCGACCAATGACATGCCTTAATCAAGATAATAATATGAATGTATTGACCGAACCCGCTTATTATACTGAGCTGGGGAACGTTGGATCCGCTTTCTCTTATGATTGTCATAAGTTTGAGCAAGGAATAGAGGAATATCAGGATTCCCACGCAACCCGATCGAAGAAAAAGCATGTTGATGCATTGTCTTCGGGTGTGTTCGTAACCGAGAATTGTTTCTCAGTTTACTCTACATCCTGGGTATTGGATACCGGATCAGGATCCCACGTATGTAATTTGTTACATGGTCTAAAGAGAGGTAGAGAACTGGGAAAGGGTGATATGTCTCTAAAAGTAGGGAATGGAGCAATTGTTGCAGCCAAAGCAGTTGGCGAATATCATCTTGTATTACCAAATGGTAATACACTGATTCTGAATGACTGTTATTACGTATCAAATATGATGTGCAATATCATATCAGTTTCTTTGTTGCATAAAGAAGGATATAACTTTGCATTAGAGGATAATGTTATGAACATTTTCAAAAATCAAGTGTTGATTGGGTTTGGTACGTTAAGTAATGGTATATACGTTCTAAATCAGACTACAGTTCTGAACATACAGAACACACACAGGAGGAAAAGTTCAGAAATGAACGAAGCCTTCTTGTGGCACTGTAGACTAGGTCATATAAATGCGACAAGGCTAGCTAAGTTACATAAAGATAGATATTTGAATCAGTTCGAATTTACATCTTATGAAACTTGCGGGTCATGTATCAAAAGGAAGATGACCAAAACTCCATTTACTGGAGACGGAGAAAGAGCTACTGAACTCTTAGAACTGATACATAGTGATGTATGCGGTCCTATGTCTACAATTGCCAGGAATGGTTCCTCATACTTCATTACATTCACCGATGATCTCTCAAGATTCGGACATGTGTTCTTGTTGAAACACAAATATGAAGCTTTTAAGAAATATAAGAACAAAGTAGAGAACCAAACGGGTAAAAGTATTAAAATCCTTCGATCTGATTGGGGAGGAGAATACTTGAGCACAGAATTTCGAGACTACCTAAAAAAGAATGGGATTCTCTCTCAACTTACTCCTCCGTATACACCACAGCACAACGGAGTATTGGGGTGGAGGATCGCACCCTATTAGATATGGTGCGCTCTATGATGAGTACTACTGAGTTACTTATTTCTTTTTGGGGTCATGCACTTGAGACGGCTGCAGACCTATTAAATATGGTTCCCACCAAATTCGTGCCTATCACTCCATATGAGATATGGAAAGGAAAGAGACCATGCCTTAATTATGTTAAGATATGGGGTTGTCCGGCTTATGTGAAAACACAAAATCCGGACAAGCTCGAGGTAAGGTCAGTTCTGTGCAAGTTTGTAGGATATCCCAAACATTTGCGAGGGTATATCTTCTACCACACCGAGAAACAAAAGGTGTTTGTTTCTCGACATGCCACCTTTTTAGAAAAGGAATTTCTTGTGAAAGAAATTAGTGGTAAAGAGGTAGAACTGGAAGAAGTTCCAGCAACACGAACTAAACTGACGATTTGGTAGAACCGGAGGATCCAATAGTACCCAACGAACCCTAGTCACTACGTAGATCTAATAGGGTTCCTTACCCACCTAAGAGATACTACGGTTTTCTCGTAGACGGTGGGAGCGAGGATTGCATCATGGAAGATGATGACCCAACTAGTTTCGAGCAGGCCATCACAAGTGGGGACTCTGTGAAATAACTGGATGCTATGCGATCTGAGATGGAATCCATGTACACCAACAAAGTATGGACTTTGGAAGTTGCTCTTGAAGGGGTAAAACCCATAGGGAGTAAGTGGATCTTTAAGAAGAAAATTGATGTAGATGGAAAAGTTGAAACTTTCAAAACTAGACTTGTAGCAAAAGTTTTCGTCAATGACCGGGTGTCGGCTATGATGAAACATTTTCTCCTGTCGCTATACTTAAGTCTATCAGGATCCTACTTGCCATTGCTACATACCATGACTACAAAATCTGGCAGATGGACGTCAAGACCGCTTTTCTAAATGGTGATTTAGAAGAAAGCGTGTACATGACACGGTTGGGGTAAAAATTTGCACCCCGGTTGACCGAGTCAAAGTCGAGGTCAACCCCCAAGCTAGGTGGGCCCAAGCCCAGGCCAAACGGGCCCATGCCCAAGTCGAGTCCGAACATGAAGCGGCCGGCCCTCTGATCGCACGCTTTTGGCGTGTCGGATGTTCAAAGAATTAAAGTGTAACCGCGATCAGGACGGTGTCGCTTTGCAGCTAGCCGGTTGAGCACGGGTCGGTCCACAGGGAGATGGTGTTATTTTACCTTCTTGTCTTAGACGAGTCAATAAAGAATTTGTATGTGTTTGATTCTAACCTATGTGTTTTATCTGCAAGTATAAAGTTGTTAAGGAAAATACGAGGTTGTAAGCTAAGAAATCCGTACTCAAAACCTTTGAGCCGAGTCTTGACCAATTGAAGCTAGACAATCGGCAACAACGTGGATTAGGCGATTTAAGCGCGGTATTCGTGGAATCCGGCTTATTTACCCTTATCCTTCCGTTCTTGTCTCTTGCTTTCGCCTCCGGCCAAACCGAACGCAACCGGTCGCGGTTAGGACTCACCGTTACCTTGTCAGGGTACGGTGCCTAACGGAGCGCTTGTATATGGTTTGGGCGGAGTTCAATGGAAAATAACGGGAAAAGGAATTAGGCAAAGAATCGTTAACTTACAATATCATATGATTCTTAACAACAACAATAAATACAACATTCACAAAATGAACAAAAGAAAACAAAAGAAAAGAACAAAGAAAAGAAAAGATTACAAGTAATTAAAGTGCATGGAATTAAATTGCAAGTAATAAAAGTGCATGGAAATAAATTGCAAGTAATTAAAGACAAGAATGAAAAATGCAAGAAAGTAATTACAAGAACCGTAGAACTCAAAACAAGCATGGGATCAATAGCCAACCCTTAAACTTGCAAGCTCAATCAAGAGGTTGCAAGATCAAGGGAAGGGTAGAGAACGCATGTGAATTGAAGTACTAAGGAGTGAACAAAATACGACCCTTGAGATCAATAACTAACCCTTAACCATTCAAGCTCAATGAAGAGGTTGAATGATCAAGAGAAAGCAAGAATCTCAAGGGGAAGAAGGAACAAAAGAGAATGATACAAAACCCTCATCTTCATTGATCTCCACTCAAAAGCTCTCACTACAATTTCATGGAAAAAGAATGAAGAAGAAGAAGAAGAACTATACAAAAAACTACAAAAGAGTGGACACAAAATTGCACTCCTTTCTTCTTTGCCCATGGTTTGCTTTTATAGGCAAAGAAAGAGACATTTCCTTTAATTTGAATTTGAATGCATCCAAAATTTGGAGGGAAGTTTGAATTTTTGAATTTGAATGCATCCAAAATTTGGAGGGAAGTTTGAATTTTTGAATTTTTGAATCAACACTTTATGCATTGAATGCACCATTCCCTCTCGTGCTCTGTGCTTGTCCCTCTCGTGCTTTGTGTTTGACCATCTTGTGCTTTGTGCTGCCTCTCTCGTGCTTTGTGCTTGTCTGAGACATGAATGACCACTGTCATTTGTCTTGTCTCTGGAACAGGTACGCGGCACTGGACGGATACGGATGATCGGAACCCGGCTTTTTTCTGCTGGCAACAGATGTCCTGGATTTTAGCGTAACAGTAAAGATTTTGTATTATTTGCGTTATTTTGGACTAGGAACCTGTAGCCTGTAAATATGTAGCAAACACGGATTAAAAGCACCTGCCTATAAACAAACGAGCATAAGAATGGGCGGTATAAAATGCAGTTTTCTGTGATGAACAAATACCCCCAAACTTATCTTTTGCTCGTCCCGAGCAAAACCATTTATTCACAAAAGAGAATCCTAACCGCACTTTCGCAGGGAACGCGATTGCACTGAGCGTGTGCAACAAGCCGTTAAACCTCTAGGTGTCCCTAGTAGGAGGAGTGTTGTCTCCTGAGGGTTTTCAGCGGATACTACCCACAAAATCCGGTCAAGTTAGTTTTGTACAATAACTAAGATTCAAACCCTAAAGTTTTTGTTTCAGAAAATAATAATTCTATAATCCTAAGTCTAGACTATCGAACCTTTATTTTTCACACCTCTCTTCTTATTTAACTACAGATTTTATATGTCTTTACGTGCAGTGCAATTAATGTCGTTAAGTTCCAGAAGGATCGATTAAAGTCATCATGTCGCACAATAAAGCCCAGATAACAATTTTAAAAGGATCACATAAGTTTTATAAAGAGTTAAGCATTTTTCAAGTTTCGTTTTCCAGTAAGGTTTCAACTTCAGAATTTCTATCTTCCATAACTGGAAACTAAGTCGTATTTTTCACTCCACCTTTTTCTTGTTTTCATTTCATACACACCTCTGTGAACGTGCAATAGTCTTTATCATAGAATAAAACCTTCATACCTCCGTTAAATTTTTTTTTTATAAAAGCCTGTCTTTTATCAAGATTATTCTCACACAAAGAACCGTTAGGAATTTTAACTCGGAGAGAACACTTGCTTGACTTTGTTTTAAACTGGACTTTCTAGGCTTCTTAGCGAGCTTTGGGCCAATGCACCCAAACCAGTTGGTTTTAGGGCATTAGGTGTAGAAACACCCCAGCGGACTTAATTACTCAAGTTACCTAGGTCCAAAAACAAAAGACAGTTTGGCGTGAAAATCAGATGATTTAATACGAACGGAGACATAACCGGCAGTTCAATTATTTTTTGGATAAAAGACGTGTTTAGTGTGTTTGGTGTGTAATCATTCCAATCAAGTTCCAGATGGGTTATTTTTCCGACTTAGTTCCAATTACGGCATCAATAACATTCCTTCATATTCGCTTTACTTCATAAACTATTCTTGACATTACTTATTTCAGAACAAACCTATTTGATCCTCAGAAAATTATTTATCTGTTTAAAAGTTTAAACATGAAAGACTTGTCATCTAATTCCCAAAATTCACGACACGTGTAGTGTGATGTAAAGACGTATATCAGCTATAGTTAACTTCAAAGGAGAGTTATCTTTCAGGTTTTCAAAATCTAAACATAAGATTTAGTTATTCCTATTTTTTCAAACAAAAACCGTCGAATATTGAATCAGAGTTTTTCCACTAGCTAACTTGACAGAAAAGTTTTTATGTTTTTGGAAAATTTTTGATTTTTGTGGGTTTTTAATAAGGTATGCAAATGCAAAATATACAAATGAATGCGAAGGAAGAAAGCTTACCGAGCACATCCCCAAACTTAAACTTGACAGTGCCCTCACTGTCAGGCTACACCAAGAGGGTCAAAATTGCCGGCGCTCCCTAGAAACAAATTATATACAAAACAAAAAGGAAAACAAAAATATATACAAAAAAAAGTGTCCCCACCAAACTTAAGTAAAACAGCGTTTCCACTGTTAAGCGTTGAAGTTCAGGATTAGGGGGGAAAGAACAGTATCTATCTATACAAGGCCTTACACAGGCCAAAGGTGAGCACCAACCATTCAAAAATTTTATCTCTATAATGTGTTGGTTGGTGAAGCAATGGAGTGTAGAGAAAAGAAATAAGAAACACGCGAGACCGTGTGGGGATAGAAGTGGCGTCCGGTCTCGGTGGAAGAGAAGAAGAATGGCGGAAGGGAAAAAGAAGTGGAGTACGAACTTGAAGGTGCAAATGGAGTGAATAGATTAGCACAATTTGTGATGAGCGATGTGTAAAAAGCGATTGTGCTATTCTATTAACCCGTCGAGAGATTGGGTCAAATCCCTCAAGATTCGTAAGAAACCATGGGTACGCCGAACTTGGTAAACCAGACATATGAAATGTAAGTGATACGGGTTCTTGCAAGGTCGGAACGATGGAAGGGGTGGAGGGAAGTGGTTGAGGAAGGTTATCGGTTAGGGTTTCGGGAGGGTGTACACAGTCAATGAAAGGAACAGGATGAATTGGAAAATCCGACTCATCAATTAAAACTGTTTCATCCTCAAAACTATCCTCAAAATTCTCCTCAAAATTTATCTCATCCATGCCTTTATCATCAATATCAAGACGCATATGAAGTTCGGGAAAAACAGTTAAAGACTCGGGATGATGATTTGAAGAGACAACCTCAGCCAAATCTATGGGTTCATCATCCAAAATATTCCCAGCGTCAATATCCTTAATCAAGTGAAAATCAATATTCTCAGAAACCTCAAACAAAGCATGGATATCAATTATTTCAGGTTCTAAAGTGGAGGTGTAGAGGTCAAAAGGTTTAGGATCGGTTTCACTTGGAAGAGTCCCTTCACAATCGGGAAAATCAAACACTACGAAGTCGCACAACTCATTAATCATTCTATCTTCAACTGGTGAATCGTTTGGAACACTAGATAGACATTCAAAACAGGAGTTGTGGGATTCAATTTGGGACGGGTAGGTTTGATTTGGAAGGGTGTATATCTCACTCTCTCCACTCAAATTCTCAGCCTGTCCTACCGCCTCATCATACATTGAAAAATTTGGAGCTAGCTGGAAACTAGCTTCCGGTTCATAAGATTGTATGAGGGCGGCCATGGACGCATTCAAATCCATCGTCTGTTGTGCAGCTACCCTAAAGTCTTCCAATGACTGTTCTAGGCTAGACATAGGTTGTGATGGGGTTTCAGTAAAAGATTCACAGTTGTATGGATACTGAAAACTCCCAAAAGGCTGTTCTGAAGCAATGTCTAGGGAAGGTGCAAAAGTAGGGTACGATTTGTAGGAATTGAATGGCTGGACAGGAGTGGGATCAACATTGGGATATGAAGGTGAATGGAATTGTTGATCCCAAGAATTTGTAGTGGTGAAAGGAGTGAAAGATCGGCTACGAGATTGTTCAATACGTTCAGCAATAGACATAGGTCTCGGGGTTACAACTGGATTTTCAAAAGGTGTATCAACACAAGAAGGGGTGAATGTTTGAAACGGTTGATACGAAGTGGATTGCGGGGTCCAGTTGTTCGTCCTAGATGCGTCTATCCGATCTCTCAATGAAATTTTTGGCATGGATGGGTCGTTCGAAGTTCGACCAAAACAAGAACCGTAGGAAGTTATGTCTGGTTGTGGGTACCAAAGTTCGGCAAGAGTTTTGCGAGGTGGAGTACCCATGATATGAATAGAGAAAGAAAGAAAGGAAGAGAAGAGGAAGGGAAAAATGAATTTTTTTTATTTATTATTATTATTTTTTTTTTAAATTTTTTTTATATTAACAAAAGAAGGAAGTATACACAAAAAGAATATGGACAAAAACAATCACGACACAAAAATACCACACACTTAATCGTTCTAGGGTTCACCTAGGTCAACTAGACCTGCTCAAGAACTTAATTGTCGAAGTTAAACTGTGTCGAGAAACAGACTCAAGATACACTGATCACGAGGCCAGGTAAGTGCAGAGATAAGGGGAGGTTTTCCAACGCTTTCGCGAAGTTCCTTAATTAAATAACCCTTTCTCTTTTGGCGGTTTCGCCGTTAACACTTTCCTAGACACCCCGTAAACAATATACCGTTAAGCAAGCTTCTAAATACAGTTAACTTCTCCTAGTGAGCGCGAAGTCCTTAAGGCTTAAAGTCTAGTTTCTTTTAAAATTTGTGCGGGTTATCGTTATGCTCAAGTTCGTGATTTGTGGGCCACGGAAAAGGTGATGAAATCCTTTACCGTATGTTGTGGGGTTCGCTTGCCCTTAAGTCCGTATTAATGTATGCAATGCGCAATTCAAAAATTCTTATAAAGAATCAAACAATCGTTTTTTAGTTTAAGCGCGGCGCTGCAACAAATACGGGTTAGTCAATTTTTAGCGTTTGCTAGCGAACTTGCAAAGAATCCTGCAAAAGAATAGTATATTGGAAGCGTCGGATTTGAGAAGAAGGTGTTAGTAAAGTACGTACCGTTAAGTTTTTGGGTTAGGAAACCCCCGTTGAATCAAAGCCGGTAAGCTTGAAAGGTTCGCTTGCGCGGGTCAAACTACCCGGATCTTTGGCACTGTACTCCGTAATCACCTTAACTTTGAATGTACACTTTGCTCCCACAATCGCAGTTTGCAAATCTGCAAAAATCTGCACACTTGCCCACAAAAATATTGTCCAAAAAAAACCAAAAAGAATATTTTTTTTTTAATTATATATATACAAAAAGAATATTAACCCGAATAACAAGAAAGAAAATACGCTACCGTCTCCCCGGCAACGGCGCCATTTGATCGCACGCTTTTGGCGTGTCGGATGTTCAAAGAATTAAAGTGTAACCGCGATCAGGACGGTGTCGCTTTGCAGCTAGCCGGTTGAGCACGGGTCGGTCCACAGGGAGATGGTGTTATTTTACCTTCTTGTCTTAGACGAGTCAATAAAGAATTTGTATGTGTTTGATTCTAACCTATGTGTTTTATCTGCAAGTATAAAGTTGTTAAGGAAAATACGAGGTTGTAAGCTAAGAAATCCGTACTCAAAACCTTTGAGCCGAGTCTTGACCAATTGAAGCTAGACAATCGGCAACAACGTGGATTAGGCGATTTAAGCGCGATATTCGTGGAATCCGGCTTATTTACCCTTATCCTTCCGTTCTTGTCTCTTGCTTTCGCCTCCGGCCAAACCGAACGCAACCGGTCGCGGTTAGGACTCACCGTTACCTTGTCAGGGTACGGTGCCTAACGGAGCGCTTGTATATGGTTTGGGCGGAGTTCAATGGAAAATAACGGGAAAAGGAATTAGGCAAAGAATCGTTAACTTACAATATCATATGATTCTTAACAACAACAATAAATACAACATTCACAAAATGAACAAAAGAAAACAAAAGAAAAGAACAAAGAAAAGAAAAGATTACAAGTAATTAAAGTGCATGGAATTAAATTGCAAGTAATAAAAGTGCATGGAAATAAATTGCAAGTAATTAAAGACAAGAATGAAAAATGCAAGAAAGTAATTACAAGAACCGTAGAACTCAAAACAAGCATGGGATCAATAGCCAACCCTTAAACTTGCAAGCTCAATCAAGAGGTTGCAAGATCAAGGGAAGGGTAGAGAACGCATGTGAATTGAAGTACTAAGGAGTGAACAAAATACGACCCTTGAGATCAATAACTAACCCTTAACCATTCAAGCTCAATGAAGAGGTTGAATGATCAAGAGAAAGCAAGAATCTCAAGGGGAAGAAGGAACAAAAGAGAATGATACAAAACCCTCATCTTCATTGATCTCCACTCAAAAGCTCTCACTACAATTTCATGGAAAAAGAATGAAGAAGAAGAAGAAGAACTATACAAAAAACTACAAAAGAGTGGACACAAAATTGCACTCCTTTCTTCTTTGCCCATGGTTTGCTTTTATAGGCAAAGAAAGAGACATTTCCTTTAATTTGAATTTGAATGCATCCAAAATTTGGAGGGAAGTTTGAATTTTTGAATTTGAATGCATCCAAAATTTGGAGGGAAGTTTGAATTTTTGAATTTTTGAATCAACACTTTATGCATTGAATGCACCATTCCCTCTCGTGCTCTGTGCTTGTCCCTCTCGTGCTTTGTGTTTGACCATCTTGTGCTTTGTGCTGCCTCTCTCGTGCTTTGTGCTTGTCTGAGACATGAATGACCACTGTCATTTGTCTTGTCTCTGGAACAGGTACGCGGCACTGGACGGATACGGATGATCGGAACCCGGCTTTTTTCTGCTGGCAACAGATGTCCTGGATTTTAGCGTAACAGTAAAGATTTTGTATTATTTGCGTTATTTTGGACTAGGAACCTGTAGCCTGTAAATATGTAGCAAACACGGATTAAAAGCACCTGCCTATAAACAAACGAGCATAAGAATGGGCGGTATAAAATGCAGTTTTCTGTGATGAACACCCTCCCCCATGCCAAAATATAAAACATGTAATAAATAATTTTTATGTAATTTTTTATGCAAGAATGTAAACAAAATGGGCATAAAGCCAAATTTTAGTAAGCCCATGGCTTATGTGCAAAAAGAAATGGCACATGAGCCATGGGATAGGAAAAAAGCCATTTTGTAAAGCCCAAGGGGCTATATGTAAATATGTAAGCCTATATAAGGCAATATGATGATGAATAAAGATATACTTTTTTCATTCTCTCAAAAAACCTAGGATTTGTACATCTTTCCATTTTCTGAAGGCTTCAAACCTTCTTCTTTCTTTTGAATTAAATCAAGAGTTTTACTCTTCCTTTTCCAAAACTAAATAGCTTTTTACCACAAAACCCACAAAGGGAAACTTGGATCTACTATTAGATCTCAAAAAGAAGAGATTTTTAGATCTCACATCTTTTGATCTTCAAGATCCAGCCAACAGAGGAGGAAGAAGAAGAACCCCTTTCATCAACCAAAATATTTTAGGAGTTTAACTCCACTCTAAACCCTATTTCTGGGACTAAAAGCCCCTTTTTCTCGCCAGCGCCCTGCGCTCAAGCGCAAAGCGCCCACGTGCCGACACGTGGCGCGCTTGCGATCAAGCGCCCAGCGCAAAAGCGTCCACGTGCCGACACGTGGCGCGCCCAGCGCTCAAGCGCAAAGCGCCCATGTGCCGACACGTGGCGCGCTTGCGCCCAAGCGCCCGGCGCTCAAGCGCAAAGCACCTACGTGGCGCGCTTGCGCCTAAGCGCACAGTACCTAAGCGCACAGCGCTCGAGGCGCTGGCCCCACGCATCCTTTGGATGCCCTTTCCCCCTCTTCTTATATATATACATATATATATATATATATATACATATGTATTCATATGTACACACATATTCCTCAACATTGTTCCCCTCAAAAAAAAATTAGGCCGGGGCGCTGCCCCGCACCCCGCAAGGGGACCCCCAGCCGGCTATCCGGGTAGCGGGACCCCCGTAAAAACTCTGCGTGGCTCCCGATATATCCAAAAACCCCTTTTCAAAACACACGCACGCTGCACATTGAGTTCTCATGATCAGTTTAACCCGTTAATCGAAGGTTCCTTCGCCCCAAAGGCGAGGGGTAATTAACGGCAGCTTAGTCCGCGGCTGCCGGAGATTCGGATCCCTACAATCATTAAACCCCGGCCTACCCTAGGCAGGGGAAATCTGTAATGCGTCTGACAAGCGGGCGCGTATTCCCATCTCAATGGGGTGACGAAAAACACCCTACAGAATCTGGCACGCCCGGTGGGACAAATCTCTCCTCCCATATTTCGGGTTAAACGTTCATGCGGACTCAATCAATATACATATCTGTATTTATACTAAAATAATGCTCTTTCATACAGGTCTTCAAGCAATCACTTTTCAACAATGTCTCCAAAGATGAACTCAGCTCTCAGCACGGCTCCCGTCTCCTACACGATGAAGATAGACTCCAGGACGGTCCTTCCGGCCAGTCTCGGACTACAATGGGAAGAGCCGCTGCTACCATTTGGCTCTATTATGTTCGTGCCAGCTAACGCCATCCCAGCTCCTCAAGCCCCGGTGACAGACAAACCGGTCTCGAAAGGCAGGAGACCAAATGTGGTGATCTCGAGGGCGCCCCAACCCAAACGCGAGTCGGTGTCTGAACGACTTTCCTTGGCCCCAGCTGGGGGCAAGGTCATCAACACTGGCAAAGAAACAAGGCATCTCGGGCAAGCTCCAGCGGCGCCCCTGACAACTACTCGATTGGGTGTCCTCTCAAGCCTCCGCATCATTCGGCCTATGGCGGCTTCCCGAAGAGCAAAAGCCTGCCAAGCGCTCAAGGCAGAGAAACTGAGGCAGAAGTGGCTCAGATACAGAGCCAACAAAAGCGCTGGGGCTCTGGCCATGTTAAAATTTATGAGCCCGGACCGCTCCGCGAAATCAGCCGCCAAAGATAAAGAGATGGCTGGGTATGTGGTCCGCACTGTCTACATGGTCGGACATGAAGAAACGAACCCTCCTCTTCTTCACAGCCATGGTGATGATATGGTTGACGCTACCTAGCATCGGCTCGATCTAAATGATGAAGTGCCTGCTCAGGCCGATAAGCCAGAGGAGCCCGTGGTTCTTGCGGAATTGTGCACAGGCAATAAAGATGACCCGGCTGTCATAACCGGAACTACAAAACAAGCATTATTCTGATGACTTCAGAGGCAGCTTCAGGACAGGAATGAGAAGTTAGCCAGGGTACAGTCCAAGGTCGACGAATTGGCAAACGTCGCGGCAGATCTCGCTACCCAAGTCGCCCGATTGCAATTACAGCATGATCAAGTTTTAGTTCATGAGCCAGGGATTGATACCTGGGGGCAGCCAACTGATATCCCTTTCAACCTAAGAGCGGAGCGCCTTCGCGAAAAACGGCCGCAATCAGCCTCTAGTCCCTATATACGCCGAGGGGGAATCGCCTCTGAAAGAGAACCTGGAAAAGGTCTATTCCTTCAAAAGGGAAAAAGTCCACAAGATATTCAGGGACACCCTAAGAAACGGTCTACAACTGCCAGAATTAAAGAGACTGTAAGAAGCGAATATGACCGACGACCCAGAATATTGCCCCTATCACAGGGTGATTGGTCATGCCATTGAGGGCTGCTTCATCTTCAAAGATTAGGTCAAAAGGCAATACAAGACGGGAGAGATAGAACTGTCTAAAGGCGTGTTGGCGAACAGTCAAGCTACGACCGCCGATTCCATACAAATGGAGACCGAAGCCTTTCGGGAACCCAATCCTCTCAGACATGTGCCACTATCTGAAAAGGGCGAACCAAAGACTGGTCGGCCTCAAGAACCAGCATCAGTAAGGGCACCTACTCTAATGGAGAGAAAGAAGAAGGTGTACTCCTTCAGGAGGGATGAGGTCCTCAATATATTCGAGGAAGCCTTGAACAACGGTCTGCAATTGCCTATTCCTAAAAGGCCACATGAAATGAATATGACCGGCAATCCCGTATACTGCCCATACCATAGAGTGGTGAGTCATACCATTGAAGACTGCTGTGTTTTCAAAGATTGGGCAGAGGACCAATACAAGCTTGGAAAAACCTCACAATCCTCGAATGTATCGGCAAGCCACAGAGCTAGGTCATCAACACAGCTCCGCCAAGATCGAAGTTCAAGGAGCTGGGATAAGCAACAATGACCACCACGTCGTTAAACTGAGAACAATTGGCCACTATGTCATTAAACTGGGAACAGTCGACCTCTAAGTCGTTAAACTGGGAATGTAAAAAAATGTAAATAAATAAAAAAATGTGTAAATAAAATAAAAATAAAGAAAAGACGAAATGATAGGGTAACTCGCAATAAAAACCAGCAAGTAAAAATGAAATGAAAATAAAGCCGAAATGATGGGGCAACCGCGAATAAATAGCCGAAATGATAGGGCAATCGCGATCTTCAAGATAAGAAAAGCTGAAATAATAGAGCAATCGCGGTAAAAAAAACAACAAAAACAAAAACAAAAACAAAAGAAAAAAAAACAACGGCGAATGATGAGTCGCTCCTGGTACCATATTCCAGTGCAGCGATGCAGATGCCAACCAAAATCCAATTTCCCAAAATTCTTCCAGCCCTACGGCCAGTCCCCAAATTGACTACCGTATACAATCCACGGGCTCAAATAATTCTCATCATACCCATATCCCACCGCAATCACCAGTTACGCGGCTGGTCTCCGCCTTTGGAATTATGCTCCATTGAGAAGACCCACTCACGTGTCCTCACGATACATGAGGAGAACAAACCTTTGTGGGATCCTTACGACTCACGAAGGAAAAACACACTTGGGAGTCCCCACGACTCCTAAGGAGAAAATACACCTATGGAATCCTTACGACCCGTAGGGAGAAAATGCTTTTATGGGACCCTCACGACCCATAAAATTGAAAAGCCTTAGGTGATAGGGATCTAAACCTGTCTCCTAAGCCATCGCTCCCCAACCCCCAAGTGGCGAATGATGAGTCTCTCCTGGTACCATATTCCAGTGCAGCGATGCAGATGCCAAACAAATTCCAAACCCCAATCCCCAAACGGCGAATGATGAGTCGCTCCTGATACCATATTCCAGTGCAGCGATACAGACGCCGGCTAAAATCCAAATCCCTAAACGGCGAATGATAAGTCACTCCTGGTACCATATTCCAATACAGCGATACAGCGATGTAGACACCGTCCAAAATTTAAATTCTCAATGGCGAATGATGAGTCGCTCCTGGTACCATATTCCAGTGCAGCGATGCAGACGCCAACCAAATTCCAAATCCCATACCCCAATGGCGAATGATGAGTCGCTCCGATACCATATTCCAGTGCAGCGATGCAGACGCCGACAAAGCCCCAAAATTTTTCCGGCCCTACGGTCTAGATCATACATCCTGCAAAACCGTACACAATCCACTGGCGTAAAATAATCCCAATCTCTCCCAAGTCCTACTGGTGAGACCACATTCAAAGTCCTACAAAAAAAAAATTAAAATTAAAAAATGGTATGTCCACAAGCAAAATGGGCACGGATGAAAACCCGAAAGGGCTCCGTGACTAAAAACAGCAGGACTGCCGGCGAGTTTGTGAAAACCCGAAAGGGCGCAAACTCGTAAAAAAAAGAGATGAAATGCACTCGCAAAGTCCTCTCGACTTTGTGGGGAGAAAATTCCCGCGTGAGATCCTTACGACTCACAAAAGAGCAACACACTTAGGAGTCCCCATGACTCCTAAGGAGAAAATACACCTACGAGATCCTTTCGACTCGTAGGGAGAAAATGCTTTTGTGGGACCCTTACGGCCCATAAAATTGAAAAGCCTTAGGTGATAGGGGTCTAAACCTGTCTCCTAAGCCACCAATTCCCAAATCTTCCCGGGGCAAATGATGAGTTGCTCCTGGCATTATTCCAGTGCAGCAATGCAGATGTTGAAAAAAAACTAATTCCCAAATCCTCCCGGGGCAAATGATGAGTTGCTCCTGGCATTATTCCAGTGCAGCAATGCAGATGCCAACAAAAACCAATCCCAAAATCCTCTCAAAGACAGATGATGATTCGCTCCTGGTACCATATTCCAGTGTAGAGATGTTGACGTCAACCCAAATCACAATCAACAAGTCAACTTCAACTCCGACACTGCAGAAAGCGGAGCAAGTCAAAATCCAATCTCGACACCGCAAGAAGCGGAGCAAGTCAAGATCAACCCTGACGCTGCAAAAAGAAGAGCAAGTCAAATCGACCGTCTACGTCTTAAAAAGGGCAGTGCAGGCTCCCCACAAATCGGGAACCCAAATCGCTCCGGATCGGAGCGTCGACCGTCTACGTCGCAAAAAGGGCAGTGCAGGCTCCCCACAAATCGGGAACCCAAATCGCTCCAGATCGGAGCGTCGACCGTCTACGTCGCAAAAAGGGCAGTGCAGGCTCCCCACAAATCGGGAACCCAAATCGCTCCGGATCGGAGCGTCAACCGTCCATGTCGCAAAACGAGCAGTACATGCTTCCCACAAAGCGGGAACCAAATCGCTCCGGATCAGAGCGTCGACCGTCCATGTCACAAAACGGGCAGTGCAGGCTTCCCACAAATCGGGAACCAAATCGCTCCGGATCAGAGCGTCGACCGTCCATGTCGTAAAAAGGGCAGTGCAGGCTTCCCACAAATCGGGAACCAAATCGCTCCGGATCAGAGCGTCGACCGTCCATGTCGCAAAAAGGGCAGTGCATGCTTCCTACAAAGCAGGAAGCAAATCACTCCGGACCAGGGAAAAGTCTACCGCGGGCACTCCGTCTCGGAGACGCGTCAAGCGTCGACCGTCCATGTCGCAAAAAGGACAGTACGGGATTACCACAAATCGGGAACCAAATCGCTCCGGATCAGAACGTCGACCGTCCATGTCGCGAAAAGGGCAGTGCAGGCTTCCCACAAATCGGGAACCAAATCGTTCCGGATTAGAGCGTCGACTGTCCATGTCGCAAAAAGGGCAGTGCATGCTTCCTACAAAGCAGGAACCAGATCACTCCGGGCCAGGGAAACGTCTACCACGGACACTCCGTCTCGGAGATGCATCAAGCGCTGACCGTCCATGTCGCAAAACGGGCAGTGCAGGCTCCCCACAAATTGGGAACCCAAATCGCTCCGGATCAGAGCGTCGACCGTCTACGTCGCAAAAAGGGCAGTGCAGGCTCCCCATAAATCGGGAACCCAAATTGCTCCGGATCAGAGCGTCGACCGTCCATGTCGTAAAAAGGGCAGTGCAGGCTTCCCACAAATCGGGAACCAAATCACTCCGGATCAAAGCGTCGACCGTCCATGTCGCAAAAAGGGCAGTGCATGCTTCCTACAAAGTAGGAACCAGATCACTCCAGGCCAGGGAAACGTCTACCACGGACACTCCGTCTTGGAGACGCATCAAGCGCCGACCGTCCATGTCTCAAAACGGGCAGTGCAGGCTCCGCACAAATTGGGAACCCAAATCGCTCCGGATCAGAGCGTCGACCGTCTACGTCGCTAAAAGGGCAGTGCAGGCTCCCCACAAATCGGGAACCCAAATCGCTCCGGATTAGAGCGTCGACCGTCTATGTCGCAAAAAGGGCAGTGCAGGCTTCCCACAAATCGGGAACCCAAATCTCTCCGGATCAGAGCGTCGACCGTCCATGTCATAAAAAGGGCAGTACAGGCTTCCTACAAATCGAGAACCAAATTGCTCCGGGCCAAGGAAACGTCTACCACGGACACTCCGTCTCGGAGACGGGCCAAGCGTCGACCGTCCATGTCGTAAAAAGGGCAGTGCATCCCAAAAAGTGGGAACCAAAGCATGTCGCCTCCACGTAAAAGAAGATCCATCAATTTCATGCACACGACCCACATATGCTGTATGCATTTATTGATGGGGGGCAATTTGTTGGGGTAAAAATTTGCACCCCGGTTGACCGAGTCAAAGTCGAGGTCAAGCCCCAAGCTAGGTGGGCCCAAGCCCAGGACAAACGGGCCCATGCCCAGGTCGAGTCCGAACATGAAGCGGCCGGCCCTCCCCCATGCCAAAATATAAATCATGTAATAAATAATTTTTAATTAATTTTTTATGCAATTTTTTATGCATGAATGTAAAAAAAATGGGCATAAAGCCAAATTTTTGTAAGCTCATGGCTTATGTGCAAAAAGAAATGGCACATGAGCCATGTGATAGGCAAAAAGCCATTTTGTAAAGCCCAAGGGGCTATATGTAAATATGTAAGCCTATATAAGGCAACATGATGATGAATAAAGATATACTTTTTTCATTCTCTCAAAAAACCTAGGGTTTGTACATCTTTCCCATTTCTGAAGGCTTCAAACCTTCTTCTTTCTTTTGAATTAAATCAAGAGTTTTATTCTTCCTTTTCCAAAACTAAATAGCTTTTCACCACAAAACCCACAAAGGGGAACTTGGATCTACTATTAGATCTCAAAAAGAAGAGATTTTTAGATCTCACATCTCTTGATCTTCAAGATCCAGCCAACAGAGGAGGAAGAAGAAGAACCCCTTTCATCAACCAAAACATTTTAGGAGTTTAACTCTACTCTAAACCCTATTTCTAGGATTAAAAACCCCTTTTTCTCACCAGCGCCCTGCGCTCAAGCGCAAAGCACCCACGTGCCGACACGTGGCGCGCTTGCGCTCAAGCGCCCACATGCCGACACGTGGCGCGCTTGCGCTCAAGCGCCCAGCGCAAAAGCGCCCACGTGCCGACACGTGGCGCGCTTGCGCTCCAGCGCTCAAGCGCAAAGCGCCCACGTGCTGACACGTGGCGTGCTTGCGCCTAAGCGTCCAGCGCTCAAGCGCAAAGCGCCCACGTGCCGACACGTGGCGTGCTTGCGCCCAAGCGCCCAGCGCTCAAGCGTAAAGCGCCCAAGTGGCGCGCTTGCGCCTAAGCGCACAGTACCTAAGCGCGCAGCGCTCGAGGCGCTGGCCCCACGCATCCTTTGGATGCCTTTTCCCCTCTTTTTATATATATATATATATATATATATATATATATATATAAATACATATATACACACACATTCCCCAACACTGTTCCCCTTAAAAAAAATTTATCCGGGTAGAGGGACCCCCGTAAAAACTCTGCGTGGCTCCCGATATATCCAAAACCCCTTTTCAAAATACAACACACGCATGCTGCACATTGAGTTCTCATGATCAGTTTAACCCGTTAATCGGAGGTTCCCTCGCCCCAAAGGCGAGGGCTAATTAACGGCAGCTTAGTCCGCGCCTGCCGGAGATTCGGATCCCCGCAATCATTAAACCCCAGCCTACCCTAGGCAGGGGGAATCTGTAATGCGCCTGACAAGCGCGCGCGTATTCCCATCTCAATGGGGTGACGAAAAACACCCTACAGACACAGCCAGAGGGCTTCGTAGACAGTAGGAGCAGCGGAAAGGTGTGCAAGCTGCTTAAATCCATCTACGGATTAAAATAGGCATCATGGAGATGGAACATCTGTTTTGATGAAGCTATCAAAGAGTTTGACTTCATCAAAAATATAGATGAATCTTGTATATACAAGGAGGTTGTAGAGAGTAAGGTTGTCTTCCTCGTATTGTACATGGATGACATACTCTTGATAGGAAATGATGTTCATATGCTACACTCGGTCAAGCTCTTCTTATCACAAAAGTTATCCATGAAAGCTCTAGGTGATGCCTTCTACATCTTGGGGATAAAGATCTATAGAGATAGATCCAAACGGATGTTGGGATTGTCCCAATCCAGGTACATAGACACCATACTAAAGAGATTTAGTATGGAAGATTCCAAGCGGGGTAATTTACCCGCTTGTTCAGGAATCACTCTCTCCAAAAAGATGTCTCCCAAGACTGATTTGGAAAGGGCTCGCATGCAAGGGATACCCTATGCTTCGGCAGTCAGGTCTATCATGTATGCAATGTTATGTACCAGACCGGATGTAGCTTACTCACTAGGTGTAGTGAATAGATATCAATCAGATCCTGGGGAGAAATATTGGACGGCTGTAAAGAACATTCTTAAGTACTTGAGAAGGACTAAAGAGATGTTCTTGATGTATGGTAACGGTGAACTCCAGGTGGAGTCCTTTACCGATTCGAGCTTCCAGAGTGATAAGGACGACAGTAAGTCGGTCTCGGGTTTTGTCTTCACCCTCAATGGAAGGGCGGTATGTTGGAAGAATTCCAAGCAAGATACCGTAGCAAACTCGACGATGGAGGGTGAATACATCGCTGCCAACGATGCTGCCAAAGAGGCTGTCTGGATGAAGAAGTTCATTGCTGAACTTGGTGTGGTTCCATCGATTGAGCATCCAATACCTGTGTATTGTGATAACAACGGAGCAGTGGTTTTGGCCAAGGAACCCCGGTCCCATCAGAGATCTAGACATATTCTTAGACGGCATCACCTGATCCGGAAGATAGTAGATCGATGGGAGATCGAGGTCAGGAGAGTTGACACGAAGGAAACGTAGCGGATCCACTCACGAAGGCCCTCCCCCAGATGCAGTTTGAGAGATTTTTTGGGATGTTAGGTATGAGATACTACAACAATTGGCCTTAGTGCAAGTGGGAGATTGTTAGAAATATGTATGCCCTAGAGGCCATTATTGTATGATATAGTGGATGCTTGGACATATATATAGAGGACTTTCTTGCTCGACATGATAATATGCTATCTGGTTGCTCTTTATCTTAACATGTACACTTGTATTTTTATACTGTCTCTCTGATACATGTTGATAAAGTCCTTAGAATGTTTTCTTGACTACCAAAACTATGATGCGGATCATACTACTGGGACTTGTGTAGTCTACAAGCACATCCTTTAATTTTTCCTAGTCAAGGGAGTATCGAGACAGGGCATCGAAATTCCAGAGTAGACTAGTGTGTACGTTTTTTGATCCTGTAAGTGGCGATGGTTGATCCCAAATCCATTAGTGTTTGATATCAAAGATTGTACACAGGTGCTCATCAGAGAATGGGTACACCGAACAGGACTCGCCGAGAACTCCTAAATGGTACCATACCTATCGTCAGATAGTAGTTCTCTGGTGACACTGGTACAGGTTAGTCTGTAGACCCAAGATCGTCATAGAGTCTTGTGTGGCTCCTACTGTACTACGATTTCCTCCCGACCACGGTGCACAGGAGTCATGCAAACAGGTGGATTTTGGGTACAGTCTCGAGTCACATGGAGGCAGTGAGCGATAAGAGGGGTTTCGTCTCACCCAGTATTGGGAGTTGATATTGCGCTATACTCGATTGGCTATAACAGTAAGTCCCTGGCCAAGACTGATGAGATTTACCGGTAAGAGTTATCAGTAGTTTCTTGAACCGTTACGAGCCATACATCGGCATGACTTATCAAGTTACTAGGGTCTGACGATTCCACCCCTAGACTCGATATGCGACATATCAGACAAAGTGACCGGACTGTATGGTAAGTGTTACTTATAGGCTTCATAAGATTTTGGACAAGCTTGCTTGTTGATCTTCTAATCGCTCAATACCTGGGTAGCCGTTACGTCCAGCTAGTACCACTAACGGCTTGTGGATGACTGATGTGATCATCATATACTGCTGGCGTATTGACGAGTCTTTAGAGTCCCATATAGAGGTTTCCTAGTTCAAGCGAAACGAAATAGAGCACATATGTTGATATGTGCGGGGGGCCTGATTAAATACGAGTATGTGATACCGTATTCTAATCTGGCGGTTATTTATTATCAGTTAGGTTATATGTGATATAACCGGATTATCGAATCAAGTGTTGATTTGATAATGTGATATACAGATAAATGATATTAGTCGGTTATATGTGATATAACCGGATTATTAAATTAAGTGTTGATTTAATAATATGATATATATTTATATTTGATATAATTATATATTTACTAATATTATTAGCTCACTAATTATTTTCTTCATAAACTATATATGAAGCAGGCATGGTTGGATTTTCTATTTTATGAAAATAGAAATGAGGTGGAAAATGAGGAGATGTTTGAGTTATGGGTGAAGCATGGCTTTGATGATATTTTATTCATTTGCTTGCACTATTGAAGCATGGTTCATTTGATTTATTGGAGTTTATTCCATGCTTCAATAATGAGAGGTATTTGTTAAGCCATACTACACTTGCATTCTTGAGGTGGTTCATTCTCTTTACTTGAGCTCTTTTTTTCTGCTCTCTAGCTCTCTTCATCTTCCTCCTCACCTCCTCCAAGCTCAATCCCTCACATGTGTTGTGAAATCTTGAGCTTGTGAGAACCCTAGCGAGCAAACAAAACCCATATTTCACCATCCTACACTTGATTAGCAATTAAGTAAAGTGTATTTCCTTCACTAAAGGGTTTAATGAAGAGGTAACTTGGATTAGCGGAGATTCGGGTTCATCTTCGGCACGAAGATCACAAAGGAAGCTCGATCCAACTTCAAGTGGAGCCTAGTGGAGTCGCGTGGACTACTACATGGAGCTTTTGAAAAAAAGGTCACGGTCTACAAAGATTGTTGCCTCCTTCCTCTTAGCTAGTTTTGATGATATCATGCCAAAACCCTAATCATCTAGTTAAAATTCTAGATAAGTGTAGCTTAGCAACCAAAATTTTTAATAATAGCATGATAGATGCTTATCAAAACCCAGTGGTGGTGCCAGGGTATACTTTCAGTGTATCATCGTCATCGGATACTTCAATAGCGGTATATTCATGCTCCGTCAGTGTAACGTTTTGAAAATCGTTTAGGTGAAATTTCTGATAATCGGTAAAATAATTGGTGTTTTCCATAAAAACCAAGATATATTTATTTTCAACATAGAATTAAATATACCTATTCTAGCTATGTAATTGCTAGTATTTGGTATTTAATGGGTCACTTATAAAATTTCCAGTTTACTAAATATTTTCCGTAATTAATTATTTTAAGCTTTCACTAATATATTTAATTAGTGATAATTACAAATTAGAATGGGTTAATACAAGTTTAGTGCACTTTGACACATCTAAACACATATTGTAACATGTTCTTTCAAAGAAAAATATTTGGATGGTTCTAGTTATTTGTATAGAAAAGATAAAGGGAATTTGAAATAAAATAAAATAAAATGGAAAAGATTGATGTAGGATGCAATAATGAGTTTTGAAGGGGTTTCTTGACATGGAAATTTCTACAAACACCCACCCACACCCCATTTCCTACCTTAGCTGAATCCAAGCTGCCCCAATCTCCCACATTCCCCACTTCAAAAGTCAAGAGAAAAGAAAAGGAAAAGAAAATTTAAAAGAAAGGAATAAGAAAAGAGGTATGGGTTTGTGTTGACTTGGGACTTTCTTTACTTGGTATTTTTCCTCACCCCACTCTCTCTCTTCCCCCTCAAAAATCTGGCCGAGCCTTTCCCTATGGCAGCCCTCCATTTCTTCACCTCAATTCCTCTTCAAAAATTCATCAAAATTGCTTCAAAAATCTCACAAACTCCAAATCCAATCTTTACTCATTTTCCCTTGGCTGCTCTAGTATGGATCTTGGAGCATAGAAGCAAGTTTAGGAGGCTAAATTGTAAGCTAGATCCCTTGTTTGTGAGGTATAAATCCTAACCAAATTGTTTAATTGTTGCTATAATACTTCAATATAAGCTAATTAGATACTTAATTAGGTTTTAATTTCAAACTTGGAAATTCAAGAATAGAGTTTGAATTCAAGTTAGGGTTTTGAGTATTTGGATTATGGTTGTAAGATGTATTTAACATCTTAAGACATGTAAAAGCTAAACTACTTGCTAGTTTGCTAATTGTTATTTTAAAATTGTTCTAATTAAGATATTTAGCAAACTAGGTTTTTAGGATTAATGTAATGATATGAAATTAAAATTTAGTTATGGTTGGTGTGACTTAATTAAGATATTTAGTGAGCATTTTGGCCACTAGATTTGTTAAAACATCAAGTTTTGATTAAAAATGGAAATTGATGCTTACTAGGTTTCTTGAAATAAATCGATTTGATCAGTTTTAAGGTTTTGATGATTTGCACCCTATTTCATATAATAATTAGTGTGTTGTGAATGCGCGATTAGTATGATTGGGTTTTTGATTTGGCAGTTGCCATGTATTGCGCCCTAGTTGTGGTTTGTGGCGTTGTCATGGCGCGTTTCGTGCACCAAGTGTATGCGCGTCGAATTAATGCGCGTGGTTGACTTGTATTGTTTGTGTCCGCGACTATTTATATTATTCTCTTATTTTCTTGTGTACGTTGCTAGGATCGGGTGCAGAGGCGTCGGACGTGGCGCGGAAATGACAGAGCGGAAATCGGATCGGATTAGCCGAGACATCCAGCTGAGTAGATATATATCTACGGGGAAAGTCGGGTGGATGTCGTATACCACCCCCGCAATTTCGTAGGATATGACACGTTATAACATATATTTATACATATGTGTTTTATGACATGCGTATACTTAGCAAGAAATGCTTTAGGTGATCTTGGGTGGGATTTAGTGTAGTTGGATGAACGCGTTTTTAGTTTAGTTTCTATAGTTGCGAAACCCTAGGGTAAAAGTAGATACATACACACACATGCACACACGTGATATGTTATTGGTGTATATATTTATATGTGTATATATATATGTGTGTGTGTGTGTGTGAATGTGTTGATATATATATATATATATATATATATATATATATATATATATATATATATATATACATATACACGGATGATGAAGATAGAATATTGTACTGGGAGATGAGTCGATATGATCGGGCATGATGCCGTGAGATCGGTTATGTGTTTTGGGTCGTGTTATGAGATACGACATGATATATTAGCGGATTGATGGGCGATGTGTTTTCATATTCACGCGGATGAATGTTTGATGATATTGGTATGTTTTAGATTTAGAGCAGTGGCCCTAATTCAGGATATGATAATAATGTTACCAGATAAATAATGAGGTATATATGATATTTAACCCGTACCCCGATTTGGGATGTCGTACGATAGATTTTACCGTTCGAGACATTGATATGATGATTGATCCGCACTCTTAATTCGAGGATGTCGTATTATATATTTTACCGTACGTGATGCTATTGAGGCGGGATCGCCGACTGCTAGATATATCGACTCGGACTTTAGGTGGTTTCCCTTACCCTTTCGATTAGTCCTGTAGTTATCAGGTAGATGTTAGACTGGGCTCGAGTCATACTTATTTTCAAACTACCGAATCGTGAGTATTTTAAAGACAGGCTAAGAGATACTACGGATATTTTAAAGGACGTACCTTTTTCTTAAAAACACCGTAGCCCCTATTTTCTAAAAACCACGATTTGTGCCATTTCAAATGCCAAAATGGTATGACTCGTATATATATAAATGTATATTCATATATGTTGCGGTTACTATATCTTTTCCATATATATTCATGTTGTTCTTATCGCATTGTATGCTTATACTTATGATTTCCTTGTTATTATGAACCCATGCTGTCAGGACACCAGCACCATTACCGATGATGTGTATGATCTACGAACACTTGCTTGCCGGCTCACACACACATCATCGGTAATTTCCATGTCACGTACACTCTAGAAAATATTACTTCATGGATATAACTGCTTGTAGATAGTTCCGATATCTAATTAGGTTTAGATATTTCATTCTTTGCTTCAATACCATGCATGTATATGTATTCATTTTTCATGCGATATCGTGCAGCTTTATGCCGATATTCACTGTTCAATGACTCGTGATTTTGAGATTTCGGATCTTTGATGAGATTTCTGGATTTGGGAAACCGCATGTGAATGTTTATAAACTTGGGAAACCGCATGTGAATGTTTATAAACTTATGATTTGTTTTAAAGAGAAAGATGCGGTTTTCCTTGATATAATGTTTTCTCGATTTTGAGATAGTTAAGGGCCGATCATGTTCATGCGGAGCTCGAGATAGCGAGATATTGAGATTTGATGATATGGGCCGATCTGTAAGTCTACGCTAGCGCCCCGGCCGTCTACAGACGCCAAATGCGGAACAAAAACTTTTTAACTGGCGCTATCGTATACTTTAACCCGGATCTGCCATTATTGCTAAACTAACAAACTGTAAAGAGTGTAGAAAGGTTATACCGAACGATCTGAGTCCTTCGTTCTTTAACCATCATCCCACGCTTCGTTGCGGCTGCTCCGATCTCGTCGATCTCCGATATCCTTGTCGAGGTGGCACCACGTCGACGATTCTTTAAACGGGCTCCCGCCTCTGACTTGAGGCAACTCGGTCGTCAAGTTTCCTAAAAGAGACGACCAAGAATGATGTAGAGAATGAGTAGATGACTTTGTCTCACTTCGTCCAAGTCCGTGGACGATCGGTTAATGAAGTTGCCGAGGGAATTGGGTGATGGAATGAAATGAACTGTAAAATTCCATGCACCCCAAAATCTATCATAATCTTTTCAAATGAAAACCTCAAGTGTGAGAGTGAGAGGAGGGGCCGGCCATATATAGATGGAGGGAGGTGAGTGTAGGAGAGAAGAGGGTAACCTTAAGAAGCTTCTCACTCAAAATATCAAGAACAAAAGATCTTAACCAAAACAAAATGCTTTAATGTTAAAGCATGAGTCATAAACCTAGTCATCATGCATTAATGAACCATTAAATGCATCCAATGAAAACTCAACACCAATTAATCCTAGTCACCTCATCTAGATGCTTCTAGAACACTGACTCACCTCAACTGAAGAAAATATAAATCCGTCTTTAACCGAATGTTAAAAGACGGCTGATAGAAAACTGGAAACTGACAACTTCCAAAAGTGATCCTGAAACAACTTTCAGGATAACCCCGAAACTGTATAAATATACCCGCATTTGTATTACGACCGAATACAAATGCAACTGAGACAAATATATTATACCTACTCAATATAATATTCGGATCCGGCTTAAACCAAAGCCGACCAGTATCATCTGCCCGAAAAATAACACGTGCGTAAACGCACGTGTATTTTCCGAACCCTGCCATAAAACCATACGGCCTCTACAACATTTCGCCCGAACTTGGAAAACTGTCTGTGGGGGACTCTAATGACTCGTCAGTACCCTGGCAGTGGGTTTAACCACAAACCGTCAGCGGCACTAGCAATGCGTAACGGCTGCCCATGGACTGACCTCAAGGGAGGCTGATGAGCGAACTCATCCGGAAACCCTACTGAGCCTAACAGTGACAATGTATATACAGTCCGGTCCGTTCGTCTATGAGTATCGCATATCTGCCTAGGGGGCTAGTAACGTCAGACCCCCAATAGCAGTATAAGTCGTGTCGGAGTGAAGCCCAATAACACCCTGAGATACTACTGGAGTACCTACCAGTAAATCTCCTGCCATGGCCATGGACTTTGTGTAATGGCTCTCCTAGACACAGCACGACCTCGCCCCCAATACCGGGAGAGACGAATCCCCTGTCGATCCGCTCACGTGCCTCCATATGGCTCGGGACTGTACCCAAAAGCTACCTGTTTGCACGACTCCTTTGAGCCGTGGTAGGGTAGAAATCAAAGCATAGTGGGAACTCACACGAGACAAATGACGACCTCAGGTCGATGAACTAACCTGTACACATGTCACCAGGGAACTGCTATCTGACGATATGTATAATACCAACTAGCAGGTTCCCGGCGAGTCCTGTCCGGTGTACTCATAACCCAATGAGCACCTGTATACATCTTAGGTGATCCAACTGACACCAGTGGCTTGTGAGACCGGCCACCGCCCCTTGTCGGGGTCTCGACTGTACACACTAGTCTACTCCGGAGTATCGATGCCCTGTCTCGAAACTCCCACGACTAGGGACCACAATTAAGGATATGCGTATAAACCACTCAACTCTCACGTATATGATCGCCATCATACTGTTGGTGGTAAAGCAAGATCCTAAGGGCTCTATCAAAGTGTAACATGTAATCAGTCACCTGAACATGTACACGACTGATAAAGGCAAACCAGATAGCATACTATCATCTCGAGTAAGACTATCCTACCGGTATAGGTCCTCCGCAATCATTGCAATCACGTACCTGTGATCCAATAATTGACTATGAGGGCACTATCTCCAACAATCTCCCACTTGCACTCAAGGCTAATTATTGCGATGTCGATTACTCACAGCCCGTGTGAAACCGAACATCCAACTCCTCTACTAATCAGTTTCACAAAGCCCGTTTGTAAAACTATTGTGTTCAAGAAATAGCCTTAGTGAGTGGATCCGCCTAGAAGTTTCTTTCTATATCTCTCTTAATCTCAAGTTCGCGGAGAAAGCCATCTCCCGAATTGAGTAATACCTGTCTTAGAATATGTCTGGATATCTGATGGGACCTAGTTCATAAATGAACTCCAAATCCAAACTTCTTAGACTGTATCGATCACTGAACCTAATCAGTATCCGGCACCATGCCACCCACAGTATCCTCTTGAACCACCTGTCCATAATACTGTCCCTCTTCGTCAGAGGGAAAACTATAACTCTGACAATCACTCTGTCAATCATGTCACCTTTGAAGCTTGGAATGATAACCGTCTCCCGAAGGAGGCTGCCGTCATCAAATCCGTAGAACATGTACTTATGTTCTAAAACTGCTTCCTTATGTTTCTCCAGGATTGGATTAATACAAACTTATTGCATCTAGTGCAAAAACAACATCTGGTGTGGTACTTGACATCTCATGATTGACTCAATTGCCTAAGCAAGTGATCTGTCAATCATGCACATCCCTCTCCCCTTTAGTCTATACGACACCTTTAGAGAGGGTGACTCCATCACCTGCAGGTACACCACCATGCTAGGAGTCATTTATTCTAAAAACCATTAGAATACTGTCAAAGTACCCACATTGGGAAACTACCCAAATCTAGATCTAAAACCATAGATCTAGAAACCAGAATGTCAAATATTATATCCATATCCTGTCTGGAGAAACAACTGTGTGACGACCACAGTACAACCGATCGTAGTATAGGACTTCCTACTCTGTGTATGTCATCCAGATACCATGACATCACACCCTACTACCTTCTTAACAGATCCATCCCCTATCCTGATTGAAGTCAAACCCATGACTGTCATATCAAAATTAGATGATCTATCTCCGCTATAACTGCTCTAGTCTATAAATAGGCATAAGCTACTTGCCCACTATGCTTCCGCTGTCCCACTGACTATGACAACCCTCCTACCGGGTCTCACAGCCTGGAACAACAGTAGTATCAAGTCTGGGTAGATAAGAACCTCCCTGTCACCGTCTTTGAGGCTACCGGAGTACTTCTCGGGTGTCTGAGGTTACCCACCAAATCTGCGGAGTGGCTATTGGAGTGTCAAACCTGATTGAATATATAGGTCCTATTAAATTTTCCGTAATCGTTCACGGTTCTGGAATCGCTTCCAGTTCTACCATACTCCCACTACTATTTTCTAAAAAAGATCCATTTTACTAAAACTGTGGCGAGTCAAGAACAATATTACTATTGATCTTCTAAATGGTAGAATATCAACCCTCGTTATAGCCAGGGTCAACCCACAAACAGCCACTACAGAAACGTGCCCTGAGTTATCCAGAGTCTGGTTTTAAGCATAAGCTGGACAACTCCCCGTACCTTAATATCTTTTAAGGTACGAACTATTCTATATCCAATATAGAAACTTTGGCACTAATTTAATTGGAACCAGATTCAAATCATGCAACTGGCTCCAGTGCATATCAACTTTAATGGAAAGAGGCTAATCAGCATTACTCAACTTAGGAATCCATCCAATTATGAGTAACCTGAAAGAGAAACACGTTTCTCAAAACCATCACTATTATCTGAATACCAATCACAAGAATCTACATCTTCGATCTCTTTGAAGAATCCCAATACTTGTGATACCTGGTTCTCTACTTTATTCTTATACCCACAACTTCTCAAAACTTAGACCTTGTATTTCTACGAAACACTTGTCTAAATACTAGAGAAGTTATAAGTAAACAGAACATAGTACGAGGACCTACCCCTTTGTCCTGATGGACACTTGGACAACATACAATACTCTGTATAAGTCCACTGAGTTAAACAACTCAAAACCTGTGCGTCGTAGGTTGAAAACTGTACCCTGGCGATTTCCTCAAATATCACCAATTACAACGAATTCCGATATAATGAGGATAATTACCTAATTCCCAATAACTTACTCCCACTCATCATCTGAAAAACCATACAGATATGAGAATGAAACCTGGTAAATACATACCCTTGGAGTAAGTGTCTAATCGGGAAAACAGTTTTTCTTTAACAATGCACTGAAACATGAAAATGTTTCGTAGGGGTATCCTGGTATTCATAGCAATGCCTCTTCCATAATCCAATTCATGACTTCAACCGTATATTTTATTGCCATCTCTCCAAATCCCTTTATTTGTCTTTAGTCGTTACCTTCTGTACACCATCGTTAGGCTAAATGGTTTTCTTCCTTCCCTACCGTTCGGCACCAGCCTATGGTTTGGAAGAAGACTATCCAGTAAGCATAATAGGTGTACCCTCCTAAACCAAGGAGTACTCGCATCTCGAGAGAAGGTGATGATAAAAGACAACTGAATAATACCTTATTCTTTTAAAGGTGAAATAGGAGTGGCGATGAAGTACGCGGTTTTGGTCGTGAATGATATCAGTCGCAATTTACTTTGCCCTCTTTCTAATCCCTTTATTTTGTCTTTACATATTACCTTCTGCACACCCTACTTAGGCTAATTGGTTTTCTTCATTCCCTACCTTTCGGCACCAGCCTATGGTTTGGAATAAGACTATCCAATAAGCGTAATAGGTGTACTCTCCTAAACCAAGGAGCTCTCGCAACCTGAGAGAAGGTGATAATAAAAGACAACTGAATAAACCAATTCTATTTCTCCTGAACCTGGATCCATCCTCGAAGAAGTCCCTTCGAGTTCGTATATAACCATACGATGGATCTATCCAATGGAAGTGGATATCCGTAGTAATACGGGTGTTCTGAGAAATGCAAAGGGTAAAAGAAGGAGTGGCAATGACTTATGCAACACAGACAATCCAAAAAGCCAGTATTTTAAGAAGGTTCGGTCAACCTGGTCACTGAGTCAAAGTCTAGGGTCGGTCAAAGGTCGCTGCCAAAGAGAGAGAGAAAAGAAACACTCTGCGTGCACTCTAACCTAGATCAGAATGGTTATCACTTTATCTAATCCGGAAACCTCCCACTGTCCTGTCAAATTCTCCTCCAAACCTGAAAGAAGAATCAATCGGGATCACCCGAAGAGTAAACCAACTCATCAGTGGGAATCGGGATCCAACTCTCATCGCATGATAACGTGATGGAATGCATCCACGTTACTCATACTCCAGAAGGTATGCGCATACTTGGCAAGTTTCAGTTTCTTTAGAAACTCCCGATATAGTTTTTGCCCCATGCTCTTATAACCTTGGCGTTAGGTCAAAATGTCATAAGTCACATGCCAAGTTCTACCCATCACTATCTTGTTAATTTGAACTCACCCGCACATGCCCTTGGCGTTAGGTCAAAATGGCAGAACGGCTGTCCCAAACCAACTCATCTATCTATGCAACAATTGAATACCCAGCAGCTACCAAACACTATGCCTTGGCGTTAGGTCAAAATACATAGCTTGAATACTACTGAATACCCAAAAGAAGTGATGCTACGGCTGGTTTTTGGCGAAAAACCTTTAACGTAGTGAACTTGATATCGCTGAAGGAACCTGATAGCTTTTTAAAATATAGCAGCGAAAACCTTTTGCTAAAGAGGTCACTCCCGGTAAAGGGATCTCGGCTCTTTCCTCGTGGAATGAGGTGCAGGATATTCCACTGAATACCGCTATGCAAAGCAACTTGTAATCGACTATAGTAAAGTTATTACCCTGACGCAAACTTCTGTCCAAGGGGTCGGTCCCGGTGAAGGGATATCGGCCCTTGCCCCGTCGAATGAGGTGCAGGATATTCCACTGAATACCGCTATACATAACAAAAGGAAACGTCTTTGCAATAACACTTTTTAAATTTGTTCCAACAACTGCAAACAGGTTTGTTTTACTTTGCATTGATCAAAATCAATCCAGTCCCATCAATTAATCACACCAGAAAAGAACGAAAATAAAATGTACGTATATGCCATCCGCATTCGTCACTGGGTCCCTTCATCACTCGTTAGGTTACTTAACTAACGACAGAGCGGGGACTGGACTAGCGCGGGTGTAAAACATATACAACATCTAATAGTATATAAACCAATATATAATAATCGCTCCAAGCGTGATAATATGCAACATTACAGAAAAGTAATAAGCATCACAGAACAATACAGATAATCTGGGATCCCCGGGTTTCACAGAGCCGCTGCTGAAACCCGACGTTCCCCTGTCGTGTAGATAGCCTGTGCAATGAAACTGTAATACCCAGTTCCATTTGTACGCCAATATCCGTATTTATATAAAATGTTGCTTACAAAATTTATTAAATTTATTTATATTTATATTTATTTATTTCAAAATCCTAACCCATACCTGACCCTGTGGTGACATCCGTACTTCTTTTCTCGTTCCGTTTATTGAAACAGACTTTTTGAATCGCCACGTGCATTTTACGTGCATCCAATCTTGGGGGTATGCATTTTCGTTACCTGAGCATTCATTTTGAAATTTGGACGTCGTATATATTTTTCATATTTTAAAACCGGATTTTTAGACCCGACCCGGACGTATTTTGGAGTAAGTTTGTTTTAGCCACAAAACTCAATTTAATAATAATTTAATTCCTATACTATTCACTCTATTATTTCTCTCCTGCATGTTGATTAAAGAGGTTGGATACACTCACCTCTCTCTCTCTTCTCACCCCCATTCATGCACGTTCCCATCTCTTTCTTTTCTCCCTTTACAACCCACATTATTCTCTTCACCCCTTTTCCTCACGTTCCCTCCCTCTTTAATTCTTTACAACCCACAGATCTCATATTCTCCCTGTCTCTCTCACTCTCTACTCTCTCTCTAATATATATATTAATCCTCACCACTAACAAATCCCACTACCTACGTCTGTCTCTCTCCCTATATATTTATATTTTATATATATAATATTTTAACTCCTAATCTTAACTAATACATCAGCCTCTCTCTCTCTCAATATCTATATATATCATCTTCACTCACCTCTTCCCTGCACACCCACCGCGACGACTCTAACCCACAGCCTTCACCTCACCTCTCCCACAACCCTAGCTGTGCCCGCACACCCTCGCCTCACCGGAGCTCCGACCTCGTCGTCGTCTCCACATCCCCGTCGTCACCATCTTCATCACCACCGTCGACTCTCGGCAACATCATCACCACCCTCACCCAGCCCCGACCTCGCCTGCCTCATAGCCGTCGCCACCACCGCCGACGAACACGAGCCGCCGGCAGCCCCAACTCAACCCTACGACTCCACCTTGCCAACGAGTCGAGTTCCATCACCTCGGCAGCCACCAACGACTCCCTCACGAACTTCGCCGTCTCTTCCTCGACCTCATGACCCACTCGCCGCTACGAGCACAGACCAGTACCATCGTCAACAGCTCACCCAGCATCGCCTGAGCACCGCACGACCACCCCCACGTTGCCAACAGCCGCATCTAGTCACCAACTTCCAAGCCCCGTACCCGAGCTCCTCTTGCTCCCTTCGCCTGCTCCGGCCTTAACCCCGCATTGCGCGACGACCACTCCACCATTGACGTCCTCATCTCTGCGAACTCGAAGCCTTCAAGTACCGCCGCCGACGTTGATCCATGCGAGTTGTAGCCAATCCAAAAGCGAGAATTCGAGGCCACACCACTACGGTTCCAAGGCTCGCGAGCCCCGGTTTTGTCGCAACGACCACTTCCGCATCCGTGACGTGCATTGCAGTATCCGACCGATCCATCAACTCCGTGATACCGTCATCGAGGCAAGTGAAGTCCCTTAACTTGCTTAACATGCTATAGTTATCTTATTAATATCGTTTTACCCGTAATTCGACAACCCGATAACCTTGTTAAATCTGATTTTCTCGGACAAGCTGAACGGTTAAAATCATAATAAATTACCTATTTATCGGATCTCAGAGTGCTAGGGCTCAAATCGAATCCAACTCGACGAACTATAACCCTATACCAGTTTCCAGATATTCCTCTACTCAAACCATGATGATATTTGGATCGGAGTGCGATCCTGGACTGCAGTCCAGAGCGACTCCAGTCATTGCTTGCTGTTCCGTATTGGATACCACAGGATTTCCTTAACTCGTAGGTTGCGGAACTCTACTATTTATTATAGATAAATCTGTTAGCTAGACAACACAATTGATTTCATCCTGTTTCGTTACCGTTTGATATTTAATCTGTAATTTAGAAGATCGGGACACATAACAGTCCCAGCAGAATCAGAATTGACATGTTGATATTAAACAGGTTATAACTGCTAACGTACAGACGCGATTGAAGATCCGTCTGTTGCGTTGAAAACCTTACTGAAAACCCTAGAATTCATTCAACTGTAGCGTCGCTAAATTATGATCCCAACTGGGGTTAAAATGCGTTACGAAATGGATTTCTGATTCTGAAACCGGATTTCCAGCCGCGTGCGCTTAAAATGAAATAGTTATAACTAATGATCCTGGAACCCGATTGACTTGAAACAAAATCCTATGGATAGCTAACTGAACATATTAATTACCACCTGTTTATCGTTTCGCTAAATTATATACATATGTTTCATGATAAATCGTGCAAGTGATAGACTGTTGTTTTTATGATACCTTAGTTATGCTTCTTATACTGTTTTACGCATCATATCTCACACCTGTCATTACAGTGATAACCTGGTGATAACGTGCATTTACCCAGTGTTAGAATTTAGTGATGATTGTGGCAAGTACGTCAGTGTTCGTGTATCCGTGAATAAGTGAAAGTGAATGAATAAGTGAAAGTGAATGAATAAGTGAAAGTGATACGTACTTGTACACAATCAGTGACCCTATTATTCTATTGCATTGTCGACGTCTGTGGGATGCGTGTACGTGTGACTATAAGTGGTATGGGACACTTATGGAAGCGCTTGCACGGGTGTCACAGATAAGGCATCCGACACTGCAATTTATCTTAGGTATTAGTCGGGACGTGCTTGATGGAGGTCCTGCCTCCAGTTCTTGCGCAGACTTGTCACGGATCGATTAGTATTTAGGGTTATGGTTAGCGTTTGATGTAGACCACGGGGTGTGGGGTAGTTTGAGTGTGAGTTCAACAGAATCTCGGGAGTCCCATGCCGGCTTATATATTTAGGGAGATATATGGAGATTTACAGGGTACGTGATTATTACCGTGATATACATGTTACATGTTGGGCCCGTGGTCCCTTGCCCTTGGGTTCTACCCTTGGGTGGAGGACACTCACGAGTGGTTGACTCTCACACTTGGACTGACGATAGACTTAGTGACCTGTACAGTGAGACTTAGAGACTGATAGGGATACTGGCATTGATATACTATACTTACTGTGTTGACATACGTGGCATATCGTTCTACTGCTCCACTGTATTGATTACTGCATATTCATATTCATGATATCATTGATTTACTGTTTCACATATCTATTACCACTGTTAGAATTGTCACATGATTATATATATATATTATATTACTATTGTGTCGCTCTGACGACCTGAGTATGCATGCTCAGTGTGAGGAGAAGATTTAGGCTGGACCAGTGCATCACAGACTTCTTGTCTTGCCATTCCGAGTTACATTCGTTTGTTCCACTTCAGGTCAGTCTTTACATTGCTCCTTTCAGTTACTGCATTTCTCATTACCTGCGCATCTTTACTGTTCACCATGATAAACTAGAAGCCGAAGTGTGACTACGGCAGGACATTTCCTTGACCGTAGGAGCATGGCTGGCCTTGTCTACCCCTCGTATTCCGTATTTTGGGAAGCGGGGCGTGACATGGTTTTGTTGGTATCAGAGAGCCGGGTTTAGAATGGGATTACAGTTTCCGTGTAGTGCTTGACAATCTAAGACATCTCTCGGTCTAGATTGTAAACTTGTTATCCTTGATCTTGATTCACATAGTGTGTTCTGCTATACATTTTGATCCATCCGCTAGAACTTGGGTAACTTGGTAGAGTTATGTGGTTGTAATTATGAACTGCAGCATGGTTACAATACTGTACTCTGTTGAGTGACTTGGAGTTCTACATTTGATTTCCACTCGTTTGAGTTTCACCTCACCCGATATTCTTGTTTCGTTGTCCATTCTATATTTTATTCTGATTCTTATTCCTTGTACCTTATGTCGTTCTAAAATTTGTTGTTTTAGGACCATGACCTCCAACCACTCTCCGATTATATCATTCCCGAGTTTTCAAATCTATTTACGTTTTCATCCTTGTACCTTTCTATTGATCCTACACCTGCTTACGTTTCTTATTGGACCCGTTGCATTCTCATGTCTTCGTTTCTTCAAGTTACGTATCGCATTGCATATTTTAAGTTCCTATCAGAGTAGCGCAGCGGAAGCTAAAACATGGCTTCCAACGACTTTTCTTCTATCTCCACTCCCCAGAGTCAAACCGCCGAGATGTTGGGTGTACTGCAAAGTTTGAATGAAGCCCATGAGCGAATGAATGATCTCTTAGCTGAAGGACTAAGAAGGTGAATGGCTCAAGTCCCCAATCATAGGGAAATCATTGATAAACGAAAAGGTGGCGTGCAGATGAAGCGCTCATTTGTTCCTCCGCAACGGAAGCAGCGGAGAACTCAACGTTGCGGTTGTTGCAAGCGACCAGGACACCTTCAGAGAGACCGTCGTAAGGATAAAGGGCAGTGCTTGATTTGTGGATCCGACGAACATCTGGTCAATAGTTGCCCTAGAAGGAAAGAGCTACAAGGAGGAGATTCGTCAATGCTCTCCACGTCGGCTTGAGTAACTTGGTTGTTTCGTAGCTCGAGTTTGAGGATGGTACGGACCCTGCACGGGATCCAAACTCACTTGACGAGATCGCAGAGATTTAGACATCGATGCTAAGTTATCACTTTCCCTGCTTCCAACAAAGATATCCCTTTCAGTTGTTCCTTTTCGTTTAACTCCTGTATCTGTTGAACTCCTTGATTTATATGCCAAAAAAATATACACGTTCGTTTTCCTCATCTTTTCTAAGCACTCAACTATTTTCAAATCTATCATGGTTCACCAACGCACCCCTTGACTTTTTCGATTAAATTGTATCTTGCCGCTACCCCCTTCTGAAGTTGTCAAACTCACCTCAAATCTCTCCCACATTCTGTATCTCTTCTCTTAAATTCTTGTTTACTTGTCTTTTCTAATTCCAGAAATTTCGAGGACGAAATTTTTGTAAGGGTGGTATGATGTAATACCCAGTTCCATTTGTACGCCAATATCCGTATTTATATAAAATGTTGCTTACAAAATTTATTAAATTTATTTATATTTATATTTATTTATTTCAAAATCCTAACCCATACCTGACCCTGTGGTGACATCCGTACTTCTTTTCTCGTTCCGTTTATTGAAACAGACTTTTTGAATCGCCACGTGCATTTTACGTGCATCCAATCTTGGGGGTATGCATTTTCGTTACCTGAGCATTCATTTTGAAATTTGGACGTCGTATATATTTTTCATATTTTAAAACCGGATTTTTAGACCCGACCCGGACGTATTTTGGAGTAAGTTTGTTTTAGCCACAAAACTCAATTTAATAATAATTTAATTCCTATACTATTCACTCTATTATTTCTCTCCTGCATGTTGATTAAAGAGGTTGGATACACTCACCTCTCTTTCTCTTCTCACCCCCATTCATGCACGTTCCCATCTCTTTCTTTTCTCCCTTTACAACCCACATTATTCTCTTCACCCCTTTTCCTCACGTTCCCTCCCTCTTTAATTCTTTACAACCCACAGATCTCATATTCTCCCTGTCTCTCTCACTCTCTACTCTCTCTCTAATATATATATTAATCCTCACCACTAACAAATCCCACTACCTACGTCTGTCTCTCTCCCTATATATTTATATTTTATATATATAATATTTTAACTCCTAATCTTAACTAATACATCAGCCTCTCTCTCTCTCAATATCTATATATATCATCTTCACTCACCTCTTCCCTGCACACCCACCGCGACGACTCTAACCCACAGCCTTCACCTCACCTCTCCTACAACCCTAGCTGTGCCCGCACACCCTCGCCTCACCGGAGCTCCGACCTCGTCGTCGTCTCCACATCCCCGTCGTCACCATCTTCATCACCACCGTCGACTCTCGGCAACATCATCACCACCCTCACCCAGCCCCGACCTCGCCTGCCTCATCGCCGTCGCCACCACCGCCGACGAACACGAGCCGCCGGCAGCCCCAACTCAACCCTACGACTCCACCTTGCCAACGAGTCGAGTTCCATCACCTCGGCAGCCACCAACGACTCCCTCACGAACTTCGCCGTCTCTTCCTCGACCTCATGACCCACTCGCCGCTACGAGCACAGACCAGTACCATCGTCAACAGCTCACCCAGCATCGCCTGAGCACCGCACGACCACCCCCACGTTGCCAACAGCCGCATCTAGTCACCAACTTCCAAGCCCCGTACCCGAGCTCCTCTTGCTCCCTTCGCCTGCTCCGGCCTTAACCCCGCATTGCGCGACGACCACTCCACCATTGACGTCCTCATCTCTGCGAACTCGAAGCCTTCAAGTACCGCCGCCGACGTTGATCCATGCGAGTTGTAGCCAATCCAAAAGCGAGAATTCGAGGCCACACCACTACGGTTCCAAGGCTCGCGAGCCCCGGTTTTGTCGCAACGACCACTTCCGCATCCGTGACGTGTATTGCAGTATCCGACCGATCCATCAACTCCGTGATACCGTCATCGAGGCAAGTGAACTCCCTTCACTTGCTTAACATGCTATAGTTATCTTATTAATATCGTTTTACCCGTAATTCGACAACCCGATAACCTTGTTAAATCTGATTTTCTCGGACAAGCTGAACGGTTAAAATCATAATAAATTACCTATTTATCGGATCTCAGAGTGCTAGGGCTCAAATCGAAGCCAACTCGACGAACTATAACCCTATACCAGTTTCCAGATATTCCTGTACTCAAACCATGATGATATTTGGATCGGAGTGCGACCCTGGACTGCAGTCCAGAGCGACTCCAGTCATTGCTTGCTGTTCCGTATTGGATACCACAGGATTTCCTTAACTCGTAGGTTGCGGAACTCCACTGTTTATTATAGATAAATCTGTTAGCTAGACAACACAATTGATTTCATCCTGTTTCGTTACCGTTTGATATTTAATCTGTAATTTAGAAGATCGGGACACATAACAGTCCCAGCAGAATCAGAATTGACATGTTGATATTAAACAGGTTATAACTGCTAACGTACAGACGCGATTGAAGATCCGTATATTGCGTTGAAAACCTTACTGAAAACCCTAGAATTCATTCAACTGTAGCGTTGCTAAATTATGATCCCAACTGGGGTTAAAATGCGTTGCGAAATGGATTTCTGATTCTGAAACCGGATTTCCAGCCGCGTGCGCTTAAAATGAAATAGTTATAACTAATGATCCTGGAACCCGATTGACTTGAAACAAAATCCTATGGATATCTAACTGAACATATTAATTACCACCTGTTTATCGTTTCGCTAAATTATATACATATGTTTCATGATAAATCGTGCAAGTGATAGACTGTTGTTTTTATGATACCTTAGTTATGCTTCTTATACTGTTTTACGCATCATATCTCACACCTGTCATTACAGTGATAACCTAGTGATAACGTGCATTTACCCAGTGTTAGAATTTAGTGATGATTGTGGCAAGTACGTCAGTGTTCGTGTATCCGTGAATAAGTGAAAGTGAATGAATAAGTGAAAGTGAATGAATAAAGTGAAAGTGATACGTACTTGTACACAATCAGTGACCCTATTATTCTATTGCATTGTCGACGTCTGTGGGATGCGTGTACGTGTGACTATAAGTGGTATGGGACACTTATGGAAGCGCTTGCACGGGTGTCACAGATAAGGCATCCGACACTGCCATTTATCTTAGGTATTAGTCGGGACGTGCTTGATGGAGGTCCTGCCTCCAGTTCTCGCGCAGACTTGTCACGAATCGATTAGTATTTAGGGTTATGGTTAGCGTTTGATGTAGACCACGCGGTGTGGGGTAGTTTGAGTGTGAGTTCAATAGAATCTCGGGAGTCCCATGCCGGCTTATATATTTAGGGAGATATATGGAGATTTACAGGGTACGTGATTATTACCGTGATATACATGTTACATGTTGGGCCCGTGGTCCCTTGCCCTTGGGTTCTACCCTTGGGTGGAGGACACTCACGAGTGGTTGACTCTCACACTTGGACTGACGATAGACTTAGTGACCTGTACAGTGAGACTTAGAGACTGATAGGGATACTGGTATTGATATACTATACTTACTGTGTTGACATACGTGACATATCGTTCTACTGCTCCGCTGCATTGATTACTGCACATTCATATTCATGATATCATTGATTTACTGTTTCACATATTTATTACCACTGTTAGAATTGTCATATGATTATATATATATATTATATTACTATTGTGTCGCTCTGACGACCTGAGTATGCATGCTCAGTGTGAGGAGAAGATTTAGGCTGGACCAGTGCATCACAGACTTCTTGTCTTGCCATTCCGAGTTACATTCGTTTGTTCCACTTCAGGTCAGTCTTTACATTGCTCCTTTCAGTTACTGCATTTCTCATTACCTGCGCATCTTTACTGTTCACCATGATAAACTAGAAGCCGAAGTGTGACTACGGCAGGACATTTCCTTGACCGTAGGAGCATGGCTGGCCTTGTCTACCCCTCGTATTCCGTATTTTGGGAAGCGGGGCGTGACAGAAACCTAGACCCCTACGGGTGCGGCAAGTTACCCGCCAAAACCTGAAGCGAGGCAGCCCCCTACAGCATAGTGAATGGACCACCCAGCACTCCACGGAATCCGGTAATCTTGGGCACCCCTCCTTGGGTCAACCTGTACCCCCTACGAGTGCGGCGAATAGTCTGCCAATTCTAGAGTGAGACCCCTCTGCCTCTCAAAGCCATGAGATGCGGACCCGTTGCCCTCCAGAACCCGGCTATCCGTGCAGTCCGTCGCGGGGCAAAACCTAGTACAGTAATAAAAAATAGTACAATAGGTACATCGACCGCAACCTGGTCGTGCCCCAAAAGAATATTATACAACAGGCAGTGACGGCAGTCCACAAGTTGGACGCTCGCCCCGCAATATCAAATGTACAAATAAACTCAAATTGTACTACCATTGCACACTGCTATCCATCACGACAAATCCGCAACAACACAGCACAACACAGAACATCAACGCGAATGTCACGTTCTCAAACCCGTCTAAAAGAACTATAGCAATCAGACGCGGTTTACCGATCAAATGACATTCCCGGTCAGAGATATAATATAAGCACTATAAACTAACATGTTTAAATTTCGATCGACCAAATATCAAGAAGTGGGCCCCACGACTTACTCGTGAACAGTAACAAAACCTGGGCCCAAATGATATATACCACAAACCACAAAATCCAGAGAAGAACATACTGTTCAATTTTAGGAGCATGATCTCACCAAGGGGCAGCGGATCCGCGGCCAAACCATGGGTTTGGCCGCGTTTCCGCGGCGGCTTGGTGGGATCACGTGCCCAAATTTGGTCCGTGTTCTTAGAAAAGCCTGCACAGATTTTTGAGACATGTAGAAAAATTTTAGGAGACCATTTAAAATCGACAGAAACTGTGAGCTTGGAATTTTGCAATTTTCGATTTCCGGTTCGATCGATATTTTAAACGCGTTAGCACAAGTTAGCATAGCAAAATGGTTAGGCTTTGATTCCACTGTAAGTCTACGCTAGCGCTCCGGCCGTCTACAGACGCCAAATGCGGAACAAACACTTTTTAACTGGCGCTATCGTATACTTTAACCCGGATCTGCCATTATTGCTAAACTAACAAACTGTAAAGAGTGTAGAAAGGTTATACCGAACGATCTGAGTCCTTCGTTCTTTAACCATCATCCCACGCTTCGTTGCGGCTGCTCCGATCTCGTCGATCTCCGATATCCTTGTCGAGGTGGCACCACGTCGACGATTCTTTAAACGGGCTCCCGCCTCTGACTTGAGGCAACTCGGTCGTCAAGTTTGCTAAAAGAGACGACCAAGAATGATGTAGAGAATGAGTAGATGACTTTGTCTCACTTCGTCCAAGTCCGTGGACGATCGGTTAATGAAGTTGCCGAGGGAATTGGGTGATGGAATGAAATGAACTGTAAAATTCCATGCACCCCAAAATCTATCATAATCTTTTCAAATGAAAACCTCAAGTGTGAGAGTGAGAGGAGGGGCCGGCCATATATAGATGGAGGGAGGTGAGTGTAGGAGAGAAGAGGGTAACCTTAAGAAGCTTCTCACTCAAAATATCAAGAACAAAAGATCTTAACCAAAACAAAATGCTTTAATGTTAAAGCATGAGTCATAAACCTAGTCATCATGCATTAATGAACCATTAAATGCATCCAATGAAAACTCAACACCAATTAATCCTAGTCACCTCATCTAGATGCTTCTAGAACACTGACTCACCTCAACTGAAGAAAATATAAATCCGTCTTTAACCGAATGTTAAAAGACGGCTGATAGAAAACTGGAAACTGGCAACTTCCAAAAGTGATCCTGAAACAACTTTCAGGATAACCCCGAAACTGTATAAATATACCCGCATTTGTATTACGACCGAATACAAATGCAACTGAGACAAAAATATTATACCTACTCAATATAATACTCGGATCCGGCTTAAACCAAAGCCGACCAGTATCATCTGCCCGAAAAATAACACGTGCGTAAACGCACGTGCATTTTCCGAACCCTGCCATAAAACCATACGGCCTCTACAACGTTTCGCCCGAACTTGGGAAACTGTCTGTGGGGGACTCTAATGACTCGTCAGTACCCTGGCAGTGGGTTTAACCACAAACCGTCAGTGGCACTAACAATACGTAACGGCTGCCCATGGACTGACCTCAAGGGAGGCTGATGAGCGAACTCATCCGGAAACCCTACTGAGCCTAACAGTGACAATGTATATACAGTCCGGTCCGTTCGTCTATGAGTATCGCATATCTGCCTAGGGGGCTAGTAACGTCAGACCCCCAATAGCAGTATAAGTCGTGTCGGAGTGAAGCCCAATAACACCCTGAGATACTACTGGAGTACCTACCAGTAAATCTCCTGCCATGGCCATGGACTTTGTGTAATGGCTCTCCTAGACACAGCACGACCTCGCCCCCAATATCGAGAGAGGCGAATCCCCTGTCGATCCGCTCACGTGCCTCCATATGGCTCGGGACTGTACCCAAAAGCTACCTGTTTGCACGACTCCTTTGAGCCGTGGTAGGGTAGAAATCAAAGCACAGTGGAAACTCACACGAGACAAATGACGACCTCAGGTCGATGAACTAACCTGTACACATGTCACCAGGGAACTGCTATCTGACGATATGTATAATACCAACTAGCAGGTTCCCGGCGAGTCCTGTCCGGTGTACTCATAACCCAATGAGCACCTGTATACATCTTAGGTGATCCAACTGACACCAGTGGCTTGTGAGACCGGCCACCGCCCATTGTCGGGGTCTCGACTATACATACTAGTCTACTCCGGAGTATCGATGCCCTGTCTCGAAACTCCCACGACTAGGGACCACAATTAAGGATATGCGTATAAACCACTCAACTCTCACGTATATGATCGCCATCATACTGTTGGTGGTAAAGCAAGATCCTAAGGGCTCTATCAAAGTGTAACATGTAATCAGTCACCTGAACATGTACACGACTGATAAAGGCAAACCAGATAGCATACTATCATCTCGAGTAAGACTGTCCTACCGGTATAGGTCCTCCGCAATCATTGCAATCACGTACCTGTGATCCAATAATTGACTATGAGGGCACTATCTCCAACACGATCCTGATCATGCGGAGCCCATGGGCCGATCTTGTTCATGCAGAGCCCGAGATGTTGAGATATTGAGATTGAGATGGTTATGGGCCGATCCTGTTCATGCGGAGCCCAAGATATTGAGATATTGGGATATATATATTTTGTGTCGATACTTGACACGGATTCTCTGTTGATTTCATTGATGATATTTTGGTTTTTATACAAAAAATCTTACTGAGATATGAAAACAGTTTTCCCATTTAAAATGAATTCTGTTTCATTCATAATGCATTCGTACATTATATATATGATATGTTGCTACCTGCGGCACTGACACAAGCACTTGGTATTACACTTATGTTTATATTTACCTCGCCATTTTTAGCTGCTTCAGGTTATATATATATATATATATATATATATATATATATATATATATATATTATGAGGATATTATGGTATGACCTAGGAGAGAGTCATACATGCGATTTCTTCTCGGTGATGTTTTCTACTCACGAGTTGGCAACTCACCCCCGTTGCGCCACAGTTTCTTACAGGTTTGGCCGTACAGGTTTTATTGCGGTTTGCTGGCACACTGCTTCCTTCCGGGTGATTGCTTTGGTAGGTGGGTTCACTTGCATCATGACCACCGTTGTATTTTATTTATTTCAGTTGTAGCTAGTAAATTCCATCAACCAGACTTGTATTAATTTATAGACTTAGATGACCGGTATGTATATTATTTCGGCCTTAGAGTCGCGCGCTATATTATTATAGTTTTCTCTGGTTTTCTTGAGGATGTTGGTTTTCTTGCTGAGTTTTGATTCTCGCCCTTCGGCGTTGTATATTATATTGCATTGCATAGTTGTGTCCGCTAATTGGCGAAGAGCTGGCTCCCGCTTGGGGATGCCGTTATTCATTATTATGTATTTCATGTGTTGTACCCGTTTGGGGGCCAGTATTTACAAAGGAGACTCTGCCGAAATTTTCGGGAAAATATAATGTTGCTTTTAAATGTTTAATGCTGTTTATTGTGTTAAAACTATTTGCTTAAAACAAGTTTTCCTTCTATCTTTTTAAATGGTTTAGATTTCTATGCTTTTGGCTTACTTGAATTAGGTAGGGTCCTATATACTTCACATGATTCAAATGCCAGTCATGTGCCATTTTGGGTCGTGACAGTCGGCCATTTGCATATTAAGGAGATATTGAATTCTAATGAATTGATTTTGGTAGTTTTATACACTACTTGGCATAGCTCGTTGCATGTGCTAGACTTCTTGACTCTAGTAATCTTAGTTTTTCCTCCGACGTATTCAGGAATATTATTTTTTCTAATCGATAATTGACCACCGAAATAGCAAACTAGATGGATATAATTATCTGTCATTTTGCCACCTGCCAGAAAAATTGACGCATGCTTTGAGGGTTCTCATCAAACAACCTACTTATTTATCTTCACATTTATACTTACCTAATTACATAAATTTACAATAAAATATATATTTCTAGCATCTAACAAGTTGCAAGAACTTGTATCCTACTCATGATTCGTCAGAAGTAAAATCGGGGAAAACTCCTAATATGTACCCAATTTTTTTGAATTGCTTTCCCAATACAAAATTTTAACCAAATATTTTGATGAATTATTTTTAAATAAAATTAGGGTTTTGCTAATCTTCTAGATACTCACGGTGGTGATGACGATGGCGAGGATGAGGGTGATTGTTCGCCAGTAAATTTCCAGCTAAATCTGCACGTGTGATAGAATGCGAGATCGAGAAATGACATAAAGAGGAGCGATCGAGAGAGAGCAAGAGAGAGAGAGAGTGAGTGAGACAAAGAGATGAGAGAGAGGGAGGGTGGGAGATGAGAGAGAGAGGGAGAGACCGGAGAGGGAGAGATTGCCGGGAGGTCGGGGGAAGAGAGGTCGAGAGAGCATAGAGAGAAAGATCGAGAGCGAGAGAGAGTACTTGAGTGAGAGAGTGAGTGAACCAAAGAGAGATGAGAGAGATAATAGTGAAGAACGAGGAAAATAAATAGATCGTGTCTATTTAATTAAGCGAATGAGACGGATTTTGAAAGTGCGCACCGTTGTTTCTCACAAAAATATATGGGGGCACTTTGAAAGTGCGTCTGTTGATAAAATTAATTAGTACTTGAATATTTAATGGGCACAGTTTCAAACCGTGCTCCTTAATTTTTATTTATTTACACCAGCGCCGGCACATGGCACCTACGTGGCGCTTAGATGACAGAAAGTGGCATCTTTTTATAATATGTTTTGAAAGTGCTTTGTTTTAAAAAATATTATTTAAATATGGTTTAATATAAAAAATTATCCTATATAAAAAAGAAAAATGTAAAAAAAATTGTGACTTTGGTAAACCTTTTTGCCAAACCAGGTACTAGCCCTATTTAGCATTTCAGGCGCATGTTAATTGGAAAACGGAAAAATTGTTTGAATTTTGCTGGAAAAAAAAGAGCGGCCGAGCGAGAGCAAGGGCTTGAAGAATGCGAGATATTTCTAAAGCCTTTTGCTTTCTAATTTTAGTTATTTATCTCACCATTTCTCTTCTCATAATGGAGGCAAAAGTTACCATAAAAGCAAATCCATGTCGTTCATGAAGACGAGGAAGAAGAAGAAGAAGAAAGGTGGGTTCCTCATCAATCTATTCCATTCTCATTTTATTGTCATTCATTTTAATTTAATCTCTTGTTTCTTTGTTGCTACAAGGTTTGGAGACAGCCACAGCCTTGTGCTTTTGGGGCTGATTCTAGGGTTGCATATTATTTACCATTTCAGAGCCATTGATTAGGTACATACTAAAGCAATTTTATTAATTTTTCCCTAATAGAAGATAAAGCATTTAGGTTGAATTTATATTAATTTTTTTTTGATTTCTTGATAGAGCTTTTTGTTCAACGTTTAGAGTAAGATTAACCATATGGTTTACTTACGATTAATTATTAAAGCTGTCACTTTTGGCATTGATGTAGGCTTAGGCTGTTAGCTTGCAAATCCTAGGTCTCTAAAACCCTTGACACAATCAGATAAAGAAACTTTTGAAATGAGATCGAGAGTATCTACAGGACTTGCATGCCGATTGCATTCATTTTGTGGATATTTGCTCTCTTCTTTGTTCATTCAAATCATGATTTGAAATCGTGATATTCATCTCCAAACTGCGATATTCATCTCCAAACTGCGATATCTGGTTGTTCTCTGCTTTGTGATTTTAAATAAGATTTATAGGGCTCAAGATTTTTAATGTTTCATTCACAGATGATAGATATATAGACGTCGTTAATATCTATTTGCAAAGTCTAGGTTTCTACAACAATTTGATACTTGAATGTTTTATGCTGTAATGAAGATTTGTATTCAAAAAACTTGAGCTTGATAAATTTTCTTGTTGCTTGTACCATCTCCATATTTACCACATCCCTACTATTGTCCTAGATAGGTTTAAGCAAATAAATTTTAGAAAAGAACCATGTTAAATCGACACATTCAATCAGGATGTGTAAGGACATGGTTTGGAAACTTGGCCGTTTCCAATCCAAATCCAACAGAGTTGGATTAGATCAGATTTTGAATTTCCCCTCTACAACTCGGGTCGACAAGCTTTTCAAGGGATCACAGAGATTTTAGATGCATCATCCATAAGTCAGCCTGAATCGGCCTGAGTTGGCCGATCCTAGCCGATTCCTTCCGATCCTTGACTATAAAATCAATTATCATCATCGGCGAGAAGTGTTAGTTACAATTTGTAGGTTCAGTCTTTGTCAGCTGTGAGATCTTGGACGATTTCTCTTGGCGGCAAGAACTTGTAAAGAGAACATATTTAATTTTGTTGGGGGTGGCTGCTTGATTTGGGGCAGAGAATGAGAAATAAAGGTTAGGATTTTATTTTAAGTTGGAATGCATGCATGTATGAGAAAATGGAGTATAAACAAGCACGGTGGGAAATTTTCTGTATTGGTGGTTGTAAAAGCCAACCATCCGTAGTTTTTTTTTGATGATTGGCATTGACCATCTTGATCACCATGTCCTTATATATGTGTGCAACAATTTTCATGTGAATTAGATATCGCGTTTGCTCTTGAATCGGATGAATGGTCAAAGAGTATCCAAAGATATGAAAATTGGTCTATCCATAGCTTATGACATGGATATTTATATGGCTGATGCTGATCGTCCAAAAAGTTTATGGATGTTGACTTTTCTAGCCGCTAATGTAGAAATTTTTTAACCGTGCCATTTTATACTCCACTTCATGTGTGTGTGTACATACACATACATACATACACATATGCGTGTTTGTGAAATTTATAACTTTTTGTTTGTTTATAGTTATGGTTGATTTAAGATAGTTGTGGTTATGATTGATTTGAGTTTGATAAGATTTTTTTGGATGCGATCCTTCGGGAATCGAATTGGTGACTTCTCACTTTGGAGAGGAAAGTTATACCAACTGTGCTAGGCTTATATATAAGTTTTGCTTTGGTTTGGATTTGCATGGATTGTGGTTGGTTTGGATTTACGGGATAGGGAGTCATATATAGAAATTTATTTTTCTTATAAACTTTAATATATAAATGTAAAATAGAAAACACAACCATAACTTTTTACCATTTTAATTCATGGTTGAGAAGGTAATTATCTATTACAAAAAGGGGGAAAATTGAATAAATTTTTGAGAAATTAATATTAAGAAAAGAAAACGATTTGATTAAATGTTGGGAATTTTCTTGGATTTTATAGGTTAGAAAAAAAATAGAAATACCAATTGTTTAGTTATAATCATGTTATGTATAAGCATACTTGATTACAAAAAATAGCGAAAAAAATATGTTTTAAGTTTTTAACGTACTTAATTTGACTTAATTAGCCAAGTATGAAATTTTAAAGATGATGCTTTCTAAGTCAAATTATCAGAAAAACAATCATATATCAAAAGATTTTTCAAAAGTAAGTTTAGCAATTACATGGTATATTTAAACTAATTAGATATATTAATTAATTTGTTATAAAACTTGATATGTATAATCATATTTGATGGGATTTTGAAGACCTCTCTAAATCAAATATGGGCAAAAACTACCATACTCTCAATGATTCCCAAATAGTGTACATTAAACATCTTCCTAAATAAGTGGTATTTTATAAGATCTATGAAAATAAGGAATAACGGGCATAAAAACACCTTTAACCATCATGGTTTTTATGATAAATACATCAAACTATCACCCCCGATTGCAATAATATACTTTGACGTTATTGAACATTTGCAAATGTTAACTAAAATATTTTGTCATCAAAGTTTTACATGTTCTCCCTATTTATTCATAATTGATGTTTTTAATTATTTATTACTCAAGCAGCCTTTGTAGTTTAATATGGATTTGACAAATCAATGGTGGGTTTTGAATGATGAAGAAGGGGAAAACAAATGTGCCTATCTTTTTCTCTAAGATGGAGGGGAAATCAATGGTGGGTGTTTGGGGTCGAAATTTACAACAACTGCCGAAATAAAAAATAAAAAATTAAAAGTCAGTCAAAATCAAAATCAAAAAGTCAAAGTCAACGTCCAGACAAGTGGACCCAAATCCAACCAATCCACGCCCAAGTCCAAACAAGTGGACCTATACCCAAAACCGCCTCAAACTCAATCGAAGCCGGCCGACAATCGAAGAAGAAAGAGAAAGAAATTTGTAATAAAAAAATTTATATGCAAATAAGTGTAAAATTGTAATATAAATATGCAAAACGCCAAAATTATGTAAGGCCTATGGCTCATGTGCAAAAAGATGTGCACATGGGTATGAGAGATGCAAAAAGCAATTATGTAAAATCCAAAGGGGCAAAATGCAAAATGTAATAGGTATTTAAACCCAACGATATGATGAAATATTAAGTTTTCTCATTCTCACAAAATACCTCACAAAATACTAGGAGGATTTGTGCCTCCCTTTTCTCTCTTTTCTCTCTTTTCTTCTTTTTCAACTATATCAAGAGAAAAACCTCTCTTTTTCTTAAAATGAATAACAAAAACCCATAGATCTTTTGAAAGTGAGCCTCTTTCTTTCATTAAATCCCATAAAAGAGAGTTTTTGGGCTTCCTCCATTTTCTTCCTCAAATCCAAAGAAGAGAGGAAGAATAAAAACGAATCCATCTCTGAAAACACCACCACTTCAAAATCTAAGACATAAAAGAGAGGAAAGGAGCTCATTTTACCTCATCAAAGATCCCAATCTCAACTCCTCAAGAATCAAGAGAGCTCTTTTTGACAAAATAGAGAGCTGAGGGTGACCTCATAGAAGGGAAAGCCTTTGGGCTTCTTTTTTGGGGAAACCCTCAGGGATATGGATTTCGATCCATGTTCCCCTCTTTAAATGTGGGTTTCATCCGTGCTTCACCCAAACACGAAAAACATAGACCCCGCTCTATTATTCTCCCAAATAAACGAAAAACGACAAAATCTAATGGTTATGGTGCTGAAATTTTGTTAAAATTCGCACACTTAGCCTCTTTATAAAACTAAATTAAAAGATAATAAACAAATAAAAAATATAATAAAATATAGATGAAGCCGTCGGGGGGTGCTCGACCCGGGCAACCCCAAAACGCTGCGAGGCAGCCAGAAGGACACCCGAACCCGGGCTTCCCTCCAAAGGGGAAGCCGACCCCCCCGAGTGGGAGCCGACCCTAGCTCCTTCCAAGGGGGCAGTAGGAGTCGACCCTGGCTCCCTCTAAGGGGGCAGCCGACTCATCCAAGGGGGAGCCGACCCATGCTCCCCCCAATGCGAGGGAGACGACCCCCTTAACGGGAGCTGACCTCCGCTTCCCCAAAAGGGGACCCGACCTTCCCATAAAGGGGAGGGGGCCGACCACAGACCCAGGTTTCCCTTTGAGGGGACACTCCGACCTCTTTCTTAAAAAAATAAATAAATAAACAAAAAATAAAATATAAATAAACAAAAAGAAAAATGAAATGAACAAACATGCATCATTTCTTTTCAAGCATACACATTTCACATTGAGTTCGTATGATCTCAAGACCCGTTAATTGGAGGTTTACTCGCCTCAAAGCGGAGGGTAATTAACGACAAATTTATCCGCGGCTGTCAGAGATTAGAATCTTCACAATCAATAAAATCCTGCCTATCCTAGACGGGGGAAATCTGTACACGCCCGACAAGCGAGCGCATCTATCCCAATGGGTGACGAAAAACACTCTACAGATTCTGACACGCCCGGTGTGACTAGTCTCTCCTTCCATATTTCGGGTCAAACGATCATGTGAACTCATTCAACATATATATTGTTGTTTGTAAAATCATGCTCTTTCATGCAACAATCAACTTTCAACAATTAACGGTCAACAACAATCAACATCGCTCGATGATGTCTCAGCAAACAAGCTCAGCTTCCAACGCGACTGCCATTGCATACACGCACAAGAAAACTGCCAAAGTGACTCTTTCGTCAAGTCTCATGTAGCAGTGGATATAACCTCCAGATCAGTTCGGGTCCATTATATTCTCTTCGGTCTCTACCAACGCTCCTATCGTAGAGACGCCATCAAATCGAATAGTCAAACTTGCTTTAAGAGGATAAATGTCGAATGTCATAATTGCAAGGGTGCCCGAGCTAAAGCATAAGTTTGTGCTTGATCGGTTTTTTGTCTCTTCATATGGGAGCAAAACCGCCAAATCGAAAGGGGCAATAAGACATTTTGAGCAAGCCAGGGCAATGCCAGTGGCAACTGCATGTGTGAGCGTCTTCTCCAGGCTCTCTTTCGGTCGGAACACGACGACCGCCAAGGAGGTAGATGCCTGCCAATCCGTTATAGCGAAAAAGCTAAAGCAGAAGCGGCTCAAGTATAGAGCTAGTAAAACGGCAACGGGTTTTATTCGATTAGAGTTCATAGGTTTCTAAAAGCATGGCTACCCTGCGACAAAAGTTGAACCAGTCGTAAAAATCATCAATTCTTTTGAACCCTTAAGCTCGGTGTAGAAAAATGCTACGATTGCAAAGAGCAAGAAGATGACAATTCAAAGAATTTGGCAAAGAGACGAGTCTAAGCCCCAAAATCAAAAGCATGGCACGACCTCATTAAGGTAAACCAAGCTTTACTCGCCTAGCAAAATCAAAAGAAAGAACTCAAGCAGAGAGAACCAACTGTATCCAAAACCCCGGTCAGACAACTGCTCTATCAGTCGTTTGTCCTTCTTTGAAAGGAGTGGACCACGGCTATGGTCCAAAAGCCTCGCAAATATCGTTACCGATGACGAGGCAATGGACGGATACACAATCCATACAGTCTACATTGTGGGATTCGGAAGAACAAGTCCTTTTAGGTTTCACAATCATGATAAAGATGTTGCTGTCCAATCCCAGCTTGGTTCGGACGATGTTGAAGCCTCTGCTCAAGCGGTTAAGTAAAAAGAACTTACGATTCCTGAAGGCCCCGATGGCAATAATAGCCTACCCTTTCTTCCTCAAAACACGGCTCAGACCTCGTTCCAAGACCTTCAGAAGCAACTACATGACGGAGAAGCAACTTCAGAAGCAACTACATTCCAGGCATGTTTTGAGTCGGCTCGAAAAGAATGTGAGCCTTCTCAACAAGGGTTTGAGCCGTCTCAACACAGTCATGAGCCGTCTCAAGTAAACAGAGAAGAACTGAATATTCTGAAGGACTTATGAGACGGCCTAAAAACATATATGAGCCGGTTCAAAGAAACAGAGAAGAAATGACTATTCTGAAAGACTTATGAGCCGGCTCAAACATATATGAGCCGGCTCAATCTGATATATCTTATATTCAAAAATAGTTTGACTTTTAAATTGCTTGACACATACGAGATATGACCTAAGAATTAAGAAAAGAGAAAATGCATAGTTTTAAATTTTGGAAGCACATTCGCCGAGTCGTTTTAAGTCTTCATCTTTACTATTGATAATCCATGTCTTTTTAGATCCTTTTTTGACGTCGCCAATCGTTTTAGATCTTTTAAACACTGAAATCATAAATCTTAATCACAAGCATCGTCAGTGTGTAAAAATGATTAAATAGTGTTTTATCTAATATCAAAACTAAGGTAGGTTTTATCCAACAAGGTCAACAAAAAGATCCATCAATTTTATGCACATGACACATACATATCATATGCATTTATTGATGGGGTCATTTTGTTGGGGTCGAAATTTACACCCCAATGCCGAAATTAAAAATCAAAAATTAAAAGTCAGATTCAAAAGTCAAAATCAAAGTCAGAAAGTAAAAGTCAATGCTCATACAAGTGGACTCAAATTCAATCAACCCGGGCCCATGCTCAAAACCGTCCCAAGCCCAAGCGAAACCGTCCGGCTATCAAAAAAGAAGAAAGAAAGAATTTTTTTAAAAATAAATTTTGTATGTAAATAAGTGTAAAAATGTAATACAAATAGGGAAAAAAGCCAAAATTATGTAAGGCCCATGGCTTATGTACAAAAAGATGTGCATATGCGCATGAGATGCAAAAAGCAATTATGTAAAACCCAAGGGGGCAAAGTGCAAAATATAATGGGTATTTAAATTCAACCATATGATGAAATGTTAAGTTTTTTCCATTCTCACAAAATACTAGGGTTTTCCCAACCTCAACTCTTCAAGAATCTAGATAACTCTTTTTGTCAAAATAGAGAGAAGGTTGAGAATGACCTTACAAAAGGGAAATCCATTGGGCTTCTCCCTTGGGGAAATCCTCAGGATATGGATTTCGATCCATGTTCCCTTTTTCGAACGCGGATTTCATCCAAACGCGGGAAAATATAGATTTCGTTCTATATTTCTCCCAAATAAATAAAAAATGACAAAATTTAGCGATTACGCGATCGAAATTTTGTCAAAATTCGCGCTTAGCTTTTTTAGAAAACTGAATTAAAAGATACTAAACAAATAAAAAACATAATAAAATATGGACGAAGCCGGTGGATGTGCTCGATCAGGGAGCCCCAAAACTCCTCCGGGCACCCTAAAAAGGGCACCCGGACCCGGGCCTCCCCTTAAGGGGGGAGCCGGCCCCGCCCTAGTGGAGCCGACCCTGGCTGCCTTAAGTGGGAACTGGTCCCTTAAGGAGCCGGCCTCGGTTCCTCCCAAAGGGTTGGGAGCCGACCCCGGCTTCCCCAAAAGGGAAGGGGCTGATCCGGGCCCTTGTTTCCCCTCTGCGGGGGCATCCTGACTTTTTTGTTAAAAATTAAATAAATAAACAAAATAAAATATAAATAAACAAAAAGAAAATGAAATGAACAAATATGCATCCTTTCTTTTTAAGCACATATTTCATATTGAGTTTACATGATCGCAAGACCTGTTAATCGGAGGTTGTCTCGCCTCAAAGCGGGAGGTAATTAATGGCAGCTTTGTCTGCAGCTGCCGGAGAATAGAATTCGCATAATCAATATACCCCCGTCTACTCGAGGCGGATGAATATGTACATGCCTGACAAACGAGCGCATCCATCCCATTGGGCGACGAAAAACACTCTACAGTGGGTCTTGAATTAATGAATAGTGGATCTTGCAACTTGTTTCTTTCTTCTCTACTCTAAGTCGGCTTTGCTCAGGCTCGCTGAGATTGGAAATGGGATCGTGGAAATTGTGTTTGGATGTAAGATCCTCGTCTTCGATTTAGGGCTAAGAGATGCTAGCTTGGTGATCCTCGTCTTTGATTTAGGTCCTCGTCTTTGATTTAGGGCTAGAAGATGCTAGGTTGATGGCCCTCTTTTTCGATCTAAGGTCAAAAGATGCTAGCTTGATGATGCTCATCTTCAATTTAGGGTAAGGTATACGATTTTGGGAAAAGCGGGAATTTTAATTTTTTCAAAGAATCTTAGGGTAATTAGGGATAAAAGTTAATGAGAGCTCTTGCAATTAGCTTAAGGGCATTGTAGTCAACATGTAACGCCTGCTAACACCGTAGGGTAGTTAAATGCCAAAAGAATAGTTTAGGGATTTATCTCTAATTAACATAGTTTAAGGTAGTTATCGCAAAAAGTTGAAAAGCTGAACGTATTTTTATGTGGTTTTGAATAATGTGTATTAAATTCTGTATTTATGTTTCGAATACTTATAATAAATTTTAATTAGAGTTATGCTAAGATACTTCTGAATACTTTTACTTTTTAAGAAATGAAATAATTTTTACAATTGCTTAACCACAACCGATACAAACACTCCAACTTGATCAGAAACCGTAGATACAAAACACTCCAATATGCGATTCTGATCCGAAAATTGATGGTCTGATACATATCTCGAAACTTCAAAACTTGATTGAGACAGACTTTTCTTTAGATATCGGGCAGCCAAGAGAGAAATAATCTAGAAAATGAGTGTTACTGATATGGGAATGTCAAGATGAATGAGCGTCAAGAATGCTAAAACGCATAGCAAGACAATTGTTGACTGTTGAGATCAAGTGTCTCGCATCATATCAAGTATTTAAGTGACTGACATGATGTTAGTTATATGTATGCCCTAGAGGCCATTACTGTACATTGGATGTATATTGTAGTGGATGCTGGGACATATATAGGGAGGACTTTCTTGCTCGACATGATAGTATGCTATCTGGTTACTCTTTACCTTAACGTGTACACAGATTATCTCTCTATTACATGTTGGTAAAGCCCTTAGGATGTGTACTTGACTACCTGGACTATGATGCGGATCATACTAGTGGGGACATGGTAGTCCATAAGTACATCCTTCAAAGTCCCTAGTCGTGGGTATATCGAGACGGGGCATCGATATACCAGAGTAGACTAGCATATACCTTCTCGACCCATACAGATGGGCGATGGATGATCCTATATCCATTGGTGTTTGACATCAGAGATGATATACGGGTGCTCAGTGGAGACTGGGTACACTGGACGGACTCGCCGAGAACTCGCAGATGGTATTATACCTTACGTCAGATGACAGTTCTCTGGTGACACTGGTACAGAGTAGTCTGTTGACCCGAGATCGTCATAGAGTCTTGTGTGGTTCCCACTGTGCTTTGATTTCCATCTTACCACGTCCAAGAGGACATGCAAAACGGTGGTTTTTGGGTACAGTCCCGAATCACATGGAGGCAATGAGCGATAGGAGGGAATTCGTCTCTCCCGGTATAGGGGGTTGATGTTGCGCAGTGTTCGATTGGTTATAACCGGAAATCCCTGGCCAGGGTTGTTGAGATTTACTGGTAAGTGTTACCAGTAGTTTTTCGAATTGTTATAGACTTCATATCGACACGACTTATCGAGCTATTGGGGTCTGACGTTTACCACCCCTAGGCGAGATATGCGACATATCAGACGACGAGACCGGACTGTACGGTAAGTGTTACTGGTTGGATTCACAGGAGTGTGAGCGGGCTTGCTCGTCGATCTTCTGATCGCTCAATACCCGGGTGACCGTTACGTTTAGCAGACCGCTTGCGGCTTGTGGGTGTTTGATATAATCATCACCTGCTGCCGGCGTATTGACGAGTCTTTAGAGTCCTACACAGAGATTTCCTGGCTCAAGCGAAACGAAATAGGAGCGCATATGAGATATGCGCGGGACCGAGAATAATGCGTGTATGTGATACCATATTACATTCTCGCGATGAATGTATCGATTGGTTGTATGCGATATAACCTAGTTATCGAATCAAGGGTTGATTCGATAAGCCGATACATTGGATATTAGTCGGTTGTATGCGATATGACCGGATCGTTAAATCAAGTGTTGATTTAATGATTTAATGCATAATTATATTTGATATATTACTTTGCATTAACTAGTATTGGTTCACTTTAAATGGTTTTTCTCACTTGTTTGTGCACATTGTATATCTGATATATTTTTGTGCACAAGTTTGTATCATGTTTGATGATGCATGCTAACTTGGGTTTGTGTAAAGATTAAACCATGGTTATATGAATGGTTAGGGTTTTGTTTTCTTATTTATTTATTTATTTATTTATTCTTTTTGGAAAATAATAAGCATAAAGAAAAATGGTGGCTTTCTTTGGATGCATGTTGAAGCTTGATGAAGCTTTGACTAAGTCACCATTTTGTCTCATGCTTAACCCTAACTATTCCACTTAACCCTAGTCTATTCTCTGTTGGAGATAATGCCCTCAGAGTCAATTATTGGATCACAGGTACGTGATTGCAATGATTGATGGAGGACCTATCCCGGTAGGACAGTCTTACTCGAGATGATAGTATGCTATCTGGTTTACCTTTATCATCGTGTACTGTTTTAGGTGACCTGACACGTCGCTATTACACGTTGATAGAGCCCCTAGGATTCTTGCTTGACCACCAGCAGTATGAGGGCGATCATATAAGTGGGAGTTGGGGTCTATAAGCATATCCTGAAATGGTCCCTAGTCGTGTGAGTTTCGAGACAGGGCATCGATACTCCATAGTAGACTAGTGTATCCAGTCGAGACCCCGACGAGGGGCGGTGGCCGGTCTCACAAGCCACTGGTGTCAGTTGGATCACCTAAGATGTATACAGGTGCTCATTGGGTTATGAGTACACCGGACATGACTCGCCGGGAACATGCTAGTTGGTCATATACCAGACGTCAGATGGCAGTTCCCTGGTGACATGTGTGCAGGTTAGTTCATCGACCTGGGGATCGTCATTTGTCTTGTGTGAGTTCCCACTGTACTTTGATTACTACCCTACCACGGCTCAAAGGAGTCGTGCAAACAGGTTTTAGTTGGGTACAGTCCCGAGCCACATGGAGGCAGTGAGCGTATCTTCAGGGGTTCGTCTCTCCCGGTATTGGGGGTGAGGTCGTGCTGTGTCTAGGAGAGCCATTACACGAAGCCCTCGGCCGAGGCAAGGAGATTTACTGGTAGGTATTCCAGTAGTATCTCAGGGTGTTCTGGGCTACACTCCGACACGACTTGTACCGCTTTTGGGGGTCTGATTTTTACCAACCCCCTAGGCCCGCCATGCGATGCTCATAGACGAACGGACCGGACTGCACGGATATTGTCACTGACAGGCTCAGTAGGGTTGTCTGGCTGATTTCACTCACAGACGTCCCTTTTAGTCAATACCTGGTAGCCCGTTACGTATTGGCTTATACCTCTGACGTGCTAGTGGTTAAATCCACAACCAAGGTGTTGACGAGTCTTTAGAGTCCCCCACATTCAGTTACTCAGCTTTCGGGCGAAAGGTTGTAGAGGCCGTATGGAGATATGGCAAGGTCCGATCAGATACGTGCGGTATTGCACGGATCAGGATCGGACAGTTTGTACTATAGGCCGTATGGTTATATGGCAGGGTTCGATCAGATACGTGCGGTATTGGACGGATCAGGATCGAACAGATATTGCTAGCCGGTTTTGGTATGAGCCGGATCCTAGTATAGTACAGTGGAGATTTTGTCTCATGGCATTTGTATTTCGGTCGAAATACAGATGCGGGTGTGTATGCACAGTATCGGGGTTTTCCTGTAATTTATTACGGGACCAGTTTTCTGGAGTTGCCAGTTTGCTTTCCGTTTCGGCCGATTTCCATTGTTCCGTTCATTGGCCGAAGATTGGTGGAGGAGGGCTTATTTGCATTGTTGCAAATAAGTGTTTTTGGAGGGGGTTCTTTGCATATATTTATATCATGATGGTTTCATGATGGAGCCCATCCTTTGACTTCTAGCTTTATGATGATGGCTTGACCATTGTAGGTTATGATTGGCTTTTGGAGTGTTGGGTTTTGTTCTCTCATCATCTCTTTTCATCATTGCTTCCACCCACCCCCTTGACCTTACTCTTTCTCTCTCCAATCACACATGGGTGGGGGGGCCGGCCATTCCTATGGAATGGAAAGGGATTCATTTTCTTTTTGAGTGTGATTTTTTTGATATCTTGAGTTGAGAAAAATCCCTATCACTCCCTCTCCGAAAAGGTTCACTTCAATCCCTCCACCAATGGCAATTCCACAACCCCAAAGTGAGACATGGTTTTATACATATTCTACAGCAAATCTTGGGCACGTCGAGTAGCCGACTTCGTGCCCGAGTTGCCTCGGCATTGAGGTGGGAGCCCGTAAACGATGTAGGCGATGTGGTGCACTTCCGGCGACGAGGAGGAGACGGGACATTCCGCAGGAGATCGGGACGATGACGAGAAGACCGGAGGACTCGGATCTGTCGGTATACTTCTCTTCCCTATCTTGTTAGTAGCTTAGACTTGTTAATGGTTACGATCCGGATGTTTAGTGCGCGGTGGTGCCGGTTTGCTAAGTCCGCAAAATTAAAGTTTATCACCGCTTCCGCATTCCGGCTTCGGATTGACGGCCGGGGCGCCGCCGTGCACTTACAGTGGTATCAGAGCCTCGCCATTAACATAGTCTAGCTTGGTGTAATGTGTTTGCATTTCCGATCGATCAAAAAGTTCCAAAACCCGTATTTTGATCACATCAGTTTTCTGTTGGAAATTTTTAGTCTCGAAAAATTTTTCAGGTTGTAAAATATTGATGTACTGGAAAATCTAAGAGCTCTGTAAAAATTCGATGAGGTGACTCCACAGTGGGAGCGCGGAACCGCCGCGAAAACCCCCTTCCCGCCGCCCTTCCGCCGCACACTGTGGGGATCACTGCACCATTTTTTTATAGAGGCTTTCTAGGTTTAAAATTGGGGTTTTGGAATATTAAATTTGGGTCCAGGTTTTCTGTGAGTGCTACAGTTTTGATTGGGGGCCCACTTGTTAATTTTTGGTCAATCGGAAAATTTTAAACACATTTTTCACAGTATTTACATTATATCTGCGACCGTGAATGTCACTCGATCGGTAAATCCGGTCTAACTGCTATAGCCCGGTTAGACGGATTTGCGAACGTGACTTTCACGTTGATGTTCTGTTTTTGCTGTGATGTTGCGGATCGGTCGTGGGGGATAGCCTGGATGCAATGCTAGTACAGTTGTGTTGTATTATGTACATTTGATATTGCGGGGCGAGCGTCCGACATGTGGACTGCCGTCACTGCCTGTTTGTATTATTATTTTGGGGCACGGCCAGGTTGCGGTCGTTGTACCCGGTGTATGTATATTTTTCTTTCTGTACTAGGATTACCCCGTGGAGGGGTGCACGGATAGCCGGGTTCTGGAGGGCAACAAGCCCGCATCTCATGGCATTGAGACGGAGGGGGCTTCACTCTAGGATTGGCGGGCTATTCGCCGCACTCGTAGGGGGTACAGGTTGACCCAGGAGGGGTGCCCAAGTTACCGGATTCCGTGAAGTGCTGGGTGGTCCATTCACGGCGCTGAAGGGGGCTGCCTCGCTTCAGGTTTTGGCGGGTAACTTGCCGCGCCCGTAGGGGTCTAGGATTTCATTGCACAGGCTATCCACACGACCAGGGGAACATCGGGTTTCAGTAGTGGCTCTGTGAAACCCGGGGATCCCAGATATCTGTATTGTTTCTGTGATGCTGTACATTTTCTGTGATGTTGCATTTCTTTTCACGCCTTGAGCGAAATATAATATATTGGTATATATATTAGTAGATGTTGTATATGTTTTACATCCGCGCTAGTCCAGTCCCCGCTCTGTCGTTAGTTAGCTAACCTAACGGGTAATGACGGGACCCAGTGGCGAATGCGGATGGCATATACGTACATCAGTATATTTTCGTTCTTTGTGGTGTGATCAATTGATGGGACTGCATTGATTCGGATCAATGCAAGTTAAAAACAAACCTAATCTGATGTTGTTGGAACACTTTTCAAAAAGCTGTTATTGCAAGGACGTTCACTTTTGTTTTGCATCGTGGTATTCAGTTGGAATATCCTGCTCTTCAGTCGATGAGGCAAGGGCCGAGATCCCTTCACCGGGAGTGACCCCTTGGACAAAAAGTTTGCGTCAGGGCATTAACTTCACTATAGCCGATTACTTTTGCTTTGCACCGTGGTATTCAGTTGGAATATCCTGCACCCCATTCTACGGGGAAAGAGCCGAGATCCCTTCACCGGGAGTGACCTCTTTAGCAACGGTTTTCGTCACTATATTTTTAAAAAGCTATCCGTTCCTTCGACGATATCAAGTTCTTTACGTTAAAGGTTTTCGCCAGAAACCATTCGTAGCCCTCCATCATTTCAGTTAAATATTCGGTAGTATTCAAGCTATGTATTTTGACCTCACGCCAAGGCATAGTGATTGGTAGCTGCCGGGTATTTATCTGTTGCATAGATAGATGCGTTGGTTTGGGACAGTCGTACTACTATTTTGGCCTACGTCAAGGGTATGTATGGGTGGATTCAAATTAACCTGGATAATGATGGGTAGAACTTGACATGTGACTTATGATATTTTGACCTCACGCCAAGGTCATAAGAGCATGGGGCAGAAATCACATCGGGAGTTTCAAAAGAACTGAAACTTGCCAGATATGCGCATACCTTCTGGAGTGTGATACCGTGAGCGGATTCCGTCACGTTATCATGCGATGATAGTTGGATCCCGATTCCCACTGATGAGTTGGTATACTCCTCGGGTGACCCTGACTAATTCTTCTTTCAGGTTTGGAGGAGAATTTGAGGTACAGTGGGAGGTTTCCAGATTAGATAAATTGGTAACCATTCTGATCTAGGTTAGAGTGCACGCTGAGTGTTTCTTTTCTCTCTCTCTTTGGTAGCGACCATTGACCCGACCCTAAGACTATGACTCAGTGACCAAGTTGACCGAACCTTCTTAACACTGGCTTTTGGATTGTCAGAGTTGCAAACCTCATTGCCACTCCTACTTTTTACCCTTTTCTCCAGGACACCCCGTATTACTACGAACGTCCACTTCCATTGGACAAAACCATCGTATGGTTAGATACGAACTCGAAGGGATTTATTCGAGGATGGTTTCCGGTTCTGGAGAAAACGGATAGGATTATTCAGTTGTCTTTTCCTTTTACCCTCTCTCAGGTTACGAGTACTCCTTGGTTTAGGGGTAGTACACCTATTACGCAAATTGGATTGTCTTCTTTCAAACCTTAGGCTGGTGCCGACCGGTAGGGAATGAAGAAAACCAATTAGCATAACGATGGTGTGCAAAAGGTATTAGGTTAAGACAAAGCAAGGGATTAGTAAGAGGGCAAAGTAAATTGCAACAGATATTCATGACCAAACCAGGTATTTCTTCGCCAATCCTAAAATCACCTTTGAATTTCTCCAGGACACTCCGTATCACTACGAAGATCCACAGTTTATTGGATACTCCATCGTATGGTTATATACGAACTCGAAAGGAACTTGTTCCAGTTCGGGGATGGATTCTGGTTCAGGAGAAATAGGAATAAGGTTTATTCGGTTGTCTTTTATCTTCACCTTCTCTCATTGCGAGTGTTCCTAGGATTAGGACAGTACACCCATTAGCTTATTGGATAGTCTTCTTCCAAACCATAGGCTGGTGCCGAACGGTAGGGAAGGAAGAAAACCATTTGGCTTAAGGGGTGTACAGAAGGTAAAGACTAAAGACATATGAAGGGATTTGGAGAGGTGGCAAAGAATTACACGGTTACAGTTGTGAATCTGGATACTGGAAGAGGCATTACTAGGAATACCAGGATACCCTATCGAAACATTTCGATGTTTCAGTTTCACTATGTAATGTTAAAAGAAAACTGATTTCCCGATTAGATACTTACTCCAGGGTATGTATTTACCAAGTATGATTCTCACATCTGTATAGTTTTACAGATGATGAATGGGAGTAAGTTATTGGGAATTGGGTGATCATCCTCATTATATCGGGATTCGTTGTAATCGGTGATATTTGAGGAAGTCACCTGGGTCGTTTGCCGGTCGGCAAATATTTGGTTTTGAATATCCGCTGTTATGCACCAATTTCAAATTGATATATCTGTATGTCTATTTTCATAGAGTGAGATATACCTTTCTGAAATTATGTCTACGACATTTACCTATATCAGTGGATGGTTAGGTAAGGAGCATTGAACAGCGGTGTAATTCTTCATAACCAAAAGTACAGTTTTCAACCTACGACACACAGTGAATGAGTTATCAGACTCAAGGGACTTATACAGAGTATTGTATGTTGTCCAGGGTCCATCAGGACAGAGGGGTTGGTCCTCATACTATATTCTGTTTACTTTTAACTTCTCTAGTTCTTGGACATGTGTTTCGTAGAAACACAGGGTCTAAGTTTTGAGGAGTTATAGGTATTTGAATAGAGTAGAGAACCAGGTGTAGCAAGTATCGGGATTCTTCAAAGTGATCGAAGATGTAGATACTTGTGTATGGTATTCAGTTGATGGTAAAGATAAAGAGAAATTGCTTCTCTTTTCAGGTTACTCATAATTGGAAGCATTCCTAAGTTGAGTAATGCTGATCGGCCTCCTTCCATTTAGTTGACATGCACTGGAGATAGCTGCATGATTTGAATCTGGTTCAATTAAATCAGTGCCTCTGGTCCTATATGGGATATAGAACAGTTCGTATCTTAACGATGTTAAGGTACGGGGAGTTGTCCGGCTTATGATTAAAACCAGACTCTGGACAACTCAAGGCACGATTCTGTAATGGCTGTTTGTGGGTTGACCCAGGCTATGACGAGGGTTGACTTTCTACCATCTGGATGAACAATAGCAATATTGTTCTATACTCGCCACAGTTTTATCAAAAATGGATTTTTTTTTCAGAAAACAGTAGTGGGAGTATGGTAGAACTGGAAGTGATTCCAGAACCACAAACGATTACTGAAGATTTGATAAGGAACCTAAACATTCAATCTGGATTGACATTCCATTGACCACTCCGCAGATAAGGTGGGTAACTTCAGGCACCCGAGAGGTACTCCGGTAGCCTCAAGGACGGTGACAGGGAAGTTCTTGTTTACCCACAATTACCATTGCTGTTGTTCCAGGTTACGAGACCCGGCAGGAGGATGAGTATAGCGTCGTTCTGAACTCGCTTCAGAAGTGTACGTGTATATGACTCTGCCAGAGGGTTGTCGTAGTCAGTGGGAGCAGCGGAAGCATTGGTGGACAGGTAGCTTATGTCTATTTATAGACTAAAGCAGATGTAGCGGAGATAGATCATCTATTTCTGACGTGACAGTCATAGGTTTGACTTCATCAGAATAGGGGATGGATCTGTTGAGAAGGTAGTAGGGTGTGATATCCTGGTATTTGGATGACATACACAGAATAGGAAAAGAAACTCTTATACTACAGTCGGTTATACTTTGGTCGTCACACAGTAGTTTCTCCACAAAGGAAATGGATTTTATATCAGACATACTGGTTACTAGATCTATGGTTTTAGATCTAGATTTGGGTGGTTTCCCAATCAGGGTACTTGAAAGCATTCTAAGAGTATTTAGAATGGACGACTCCTGGCACGGTAGTGTACCTGCAGGTGATGGAGTCACCCTCTCTAAAGGTGTCTTACAGACTAAAGTAGAGAGGGATGTGCATGATTGACAGATCACTTTGCTTAGGCAATTGAGTCAATCATGAGATGTCAAGTACCACACCAGATGTTGTTCTTGCACCAGATGCAATAAGTTGACATTAATCCAATCCTGGAGAAACAGTCGGAAGCAGTTTTAGAACATAAGTGAATGTTCTAGGGATATGATAACGACAGCCTCATTCGGAAGACAGTTATCATTCCAGGCTTCCAAGGTGACATGGACGACAAGGAGGTTGTCAGAGTTATAGTTTTCCCTCTGACGAGGGGCAGTATTTTGGACAGGTGGTCCAAGGCAATACTGAGGGTGGCATGGCGCAGGATACTGATTAAGTTCAGTTGACGATACAGTCTAAGAAGTTTGGATTTGGAGTTCATTTATGAGCTATGTCCCATCAGACATCCAGACACATTCTAAGACAGGTATTGCTCATTTCGGGAGATAGGTTTCTCCGCGAACTTGAGATATAGAGAGAGACATAGAAAGAGACATCAAGGCGGATCCACTCACTGAGGCTATTCCTCGAACGCAATAGTTTCGCAAACGAGCTTTGTGAGACTGACTAGTAGAGGAGTTGGGTGTTCGGTATCACACGGGCTGTGAGTATGCGACATCGCAATAATTAGCCTTGAGTGCAAGTGGGAGATTGTTGGAGATAATGCCCTCAGAGTCAATTATTGGATCACAGGTACGTGATTGCAATGATTGATGGAGGACCTATCCCGGTAGGACAGTCTTACTCGAGATGATAGTATGCTATCTGGTTTACCTTTATCATCGTGTACTGTTTTAGGTGACCTGGCACGTCGCTATTACACGTTGATAGAGCCCCTAGGATTCTTGCTTGACCACCAGCAGTATGAGGGCGATCATATAAGTGGGAGCTGGGGTCTATAAGCATATCCTGAAATGGTCCCTAGTCGTGTGAGTTTCGAGACAGGGCATCGATACTCCATAGTAGACTAGTGTATACAGTCGAGACCCCGACGAGGGGCGGTGGCCGGTCTCACAAGCCACTGGTGTCAGTTGGATCACCTAAGATGTATACAGGTGCTCATTGGGTTATGAGTACACCGGACAGGACTCGCCGGGAACATGCTAGTTGGTCATATACCAGACGTCAGATGGCAGTTCCCTGGTGACATGTGTGCAGGTTAGTTCATCGACCTGGGGATCGTCATTTGTCTTGTGTGAGTTCCCACTGTACTTTGATTACTACCCTACCACGGCTCAAAGGAGTCGTGCAAACAGGTTTTAGTTGGGTACAGTCCCGAGCCACATGGAGGCAGTGAGCGTATCTTCAGGGGTTCGTCTCTCCCGGTATTGGGGGTGAGGTCGTGCTGTGTCTAGGAGAGCCATTACACGAAGCCCTCGGCCGAGGCAAGGAGATTTACTGCTAGGTATTCCAGTAGTATCTCAGGGTGTTCTGGGCTACACTCCGACACGACTTGTACCGCTTTTGGGGGTCTGATTTTTACCAACCCCCTAGGCCCGCCATGCGATGCTCATAGACGAACGGACCGGACTGCACGGATATTGTCACTGACAGGCTCAGTAGGGTTGTCTGGCTGATTTCACTCACAGACGTCCCTTTTAGTCAATACCTGGTAGCCCGTTACGTATTGGCTTATACCTCTGACGTGCTAGTGGTTAAATCCACAACCAAGGTGTTGACGAGTCTTTAGAGTCCCCCACATTCAGTTACTCAGCTTTCGGGCGAAAGGTTGTAGAGGCCGTATGGAGATATGGCAAGGTCCGATCAGATACGTGCGGTATTGCACGGATCAGGATCGGACAGTTTGTACTATAGGCCGTATGGTTATATGGCAGGGTTCGATCAGATACGTGCGGTATTGGACGGATCAGGATCGAACAGATATTGCTAGCCGGTTTTGGTATGAGCCGGATCCTAGTATAGTACAGTGGAGATTTTGTCTCATGGCATTTGTATTTCGGTCGAAATACAGATGCGGGTGTGTATGCACAGTATCGGGGTTTTCCTGTAATTTATTACGGGACCAGTTTTCTGGAGTTGCCAGTTTGCTTTCCGTTTCGGCCGATTTCCATTGTTCCGTTCATTGGCCGAAGATTGGTGGAGGAGGGCTTATTTGCATTGTTGCAAATAAGTGTTTTTGGAGGGGGTTCTTTGCATATATTTATATCATGATGGTTTCATGATGGAGCCCATCCTTTGACTTCTAGCTTTATGATGATGGCTTGACCATTGTAGGTTATGATTGGCTTTTGGAGTGTTGGGTTTTGTTCTCTCATCATCTCTTTTCATCATTGCTTCCACCCACCCCCTTGACCTTACTCTTTCTCTCTCCAATCACACATGGGTGGGGGGGGGGGGCGGCCATTCCTATGGAATGGAAAGGGATTCATTTTCTTTTTGAGTGTGATTTTTTTGATATCTTGAGTTGAGAAAAATCCCTATCACCCCCTCTCCGAAAAGGTTCACTTCAATCCCTCCACCAATGGCAATTCCACAACCCCAAAGTGAGACATGGTTTTATACATATTCTACAACAAATCTTGGGCACGTCGAGTAGCCGACTTCGTGCCCGAGTTGCCTCGGCATTGAGGTGGGGGCCCGTAAACGATGTAGGCGATGTGGTGCACTTCCGGCGACGAGGAGGAGACGGGACATTCCGCAGGAGATCGGGACGATGACGAGAAGACCGGAGGACTCGGATCTGTCGGTATACTTCTCTTCCCTATCTTGTTAGTAGCTTAGACTTGTTAATGGTTACGATCCGGATGTTTAGTGCGCGGTGGTGCCGGTTTGCTAAGTCCGCAAAATTAAAGTTTATCACCGCTTCCGCATTCCGGCTTCGGATTGACGGCCGGGGCGCCGCCGTGCACTTACATTCTCTACACTTGACCATGGTTGATATTATGATAAGGATTTATTTTCTTTTCATTTTTGAATTAACTTATCATATTATCATCTTCTTCTTCTTCTTCAAGAATGAAACTATGCCACCATCAATGGCAACTTGAGAATACGAGTGAGAAATCAAATTCTAAAGTGAACCCACCTCCTATTTCTTCATCCTCTACCTCTTGCCAAGTAGTAGAGTGTGTTTTCTTCACAAGTTTCATGACTTGGTGAAGTGGGAGCTTGATCTTGTGATGCCTCGACGTAGATCATCTTCGGCACGAAGCCGACGACCTTGCCCGTCCATCTTTCCGATGAAGCCGACGCTAGAGCCCGGGATTCGATTTGGACAGCGAGGAGACTTCATTGCGGAGCTATGGAGGTGGAGAACCGGATCTACAAAGGTTGTATTTCCGTTCTTGTAGTTAAGTTGTTAACTTGTTTCTTTTGTCGCCTAAAATTCTAGTTAACGATCTAGTCTAGGGTTTCTCGGCACCGTTAAATTAGAAATTGGCATGGTTGATGCCTTGTGAGACCTCTTGAGAGTGCCTAGGAACCCTACACATGACGGGCTTCGTCTCTCATCAAATGTAGATAAAGATGGAAAAGTGGTTAAATAACTTTGCACATAATGCTGAGTAGGGGTTTTCCTTTTTGATTGTTGTGCGTTCAAGTCTAATAGGAGTTCTCCAGCATGCTAAGTGAGCTAAGTGTTGAATAAAGTGGTACAAGTTTGATGGAATAGGACTTATTTGTTGATTAATAATGCTTCAAGACATTTGTCACAAATTGCGGATGCGTTAAGGTAGAAATTTTGATTTCATCTAGGTACTACAATTCAATGTGCTGTGGGAAGTGATGCAAGATTAAACTTATGCGCTAATAAATTCAACTAATAAAGTGCTACATCAATTCAATGCAAGCAAGCAACAACAAGCCTTTATTCTAAATGTTTGGGGTTGGCTACCTGCATCATTTTTGTCCATTCTGCTCCGTTTTATCCTCATTTCACCTAGAAGTCAACATATCTTTTCTATCTACACACATCCATATTTTTGTAGGCCTACTCTAGTTATCATTGGCCTATTAGCTAGAATTATGTCACTCTTTATAGTTGGAACACTTGGTCGATGTCTTTTGCTTATGCCTATATCATTGCTTAATTAACTTCTTACAGATGGATTAAATTCTTAACATTTCTTAAAATATTTCCACTCATCCATTTCAATATTATTTCAGCTACATTTATTTTTTGGGACATGACGTTTCTTAAGTGCCCAATATTTTGATCCATAAAGCAACTTTTGACTTATAGCAGCCCTATATGTTTTTCTCTTAATTTTAATTCTCAAAAAGCACTTCGCCACTTAAACATCCAACTATTCATTTTGACCCCTCTAGCAATAGTCATGATGAATGATTCGTTTTAACTTTTTAGGTATGAAATCGTCAATCTTAAGTGTTTCTTGCCTATCAATTTGCATCTTGTGCTCAGTTATTTACACAATTTTAGAACAATAGCATTCAATGTAGTTGAATTATACTTTCAATTATAGCTGAATTCTCAGTTACTATTTTATTTACAAAGTCAAAATAATACATAATTAATCATTTCCATAAATTAATCATTTCATATATTTAATATCTGAATATTATGCAAATTAGTATACGAGTAGTTTGAAACATGATATTCTTGAAGTGTTTAGTAGTTGATGCTACTTGTTTCTGATTTTTCTTCTGTAGAGGTGTATTTGGACTTGGGTGATCTGTCAATATGGCTGAAAGCGAGGTTGCAGCTTTAAAAGAAGCTCTTTACAACCAACATATTATTATGAAAAAGCTTTACACTGAGCTTGAGGAGGAAAGAGAAGCATCAGCGACCGCAGCAAGTGAAGCTCTAGCCATGATTCTTCGACTCCAAAGGGAAAAGGCTGAAGAGAAGATGGAATTCAGCCAATACAGGAGAATGACGGAAGAGAAAACTCACCATGCTGAGGAGTGCTTGACATTTCTTGAAGAAGTTGTTCAGCAAGATGAAATGGAGATAACATCCCTCAGGTATAATCTCGAGGGTTATAAGCAGAAACTAGCGAGGAATGGTGGAATTGCACAAATGAGTAATGCCCTTATGGACAAGACAACCACTCACAGTTTTATTAGAAGGAACATCTCTTTACCTTCTCTTCTTCAGATGGACCAGTTATGTTCTGAAATGGATATCAATAAAGAGGGCAGTCCTTTATTTTCTAGAAATCAGTCAATCTTGAGGAAAGTAGATGAAAAATACAAGGAAGGTGAAATGCCAGACTTCTTTGATGAATCCACAATTCAATGCCATAGTCCTGTTTGGAAACAAGCTAAGGTAGTAAACCAAAAGTTTAAAGAGTTGATGCAGGGTTCAAGTATAGAAACTAGCGAACCCCTTTCAATTGACTCCAGGAGTTCAGACCAAGAGGCTGGATCTTGTTCGTGGTATTCAATAGCGGGTGATGGCTTTTCTTGTGATTCAACAACAGAAGGCGCTCATACGAAGTCCTATGATAAAACTATTTCATGTTTACCTTCCGAACATAGTACTTCTTGTCTGGAAGCTGAATCGAATGAAAACACACCAATCATTGCAGATGTACATGACATTTTTGAAATCGTAGAGAGCCACACTGATCATAATCTTAACATACCTTATAAGGAAGCGTTGGTAGAGTCGGTGCGTAATCTAATGCAACAAGAATCTGCAGACTGGTTGAAAGAGGTGTTGATAAACACGACCAAGTTGTCTACTTCAAAAGGGAGTTTCTTGCAGAACACGAGCAAGTTGTCTACACCATGCAAGGGCCCCGCTTTCAGTTATAAATGGACCCTTGGTGACCCTAAAGTTGAAATTGGTGCATCACAGGTGGATTTTGAACAGCTGAAACTTCTGCTGAAACAACTAGAGGAAGAAAGAATGGTGATGCAAGAAGATACTGAAAGAAGCAAAGAACATGTGATGCTGTTGAGGAATATCTTCAAGCAACTCAATACAATAGAAGTACATATGAAAAGGTCAGAATCCAAGAGGAATTCTGAACAAGATGACTACAAAATAGTTTCTCTGATGGAGGTAAGGATTGGCTACTTTTCAAATCTTAGATTTAAAATATTACTTTTAATATGTTTTATCATTCATTTTTCAATTCCAAGAAGAATACTGCCCCATCCATTATTTATAATAACCGTCCAAAAATCTTTTTATCTTGTACATGCACCACATGTGCCAGGAATCTAGTGTCTCGGGAAAATATATCTGAAAGAGAACAAAGCACTGTATATCTTGAAACAAAGCACTTTATCATATCCTTGACATTTTCCCTTCCCTTTATTGCATTATTTTTCCCCTTGTTCTTTTTCTAGTACTCCTTTCGATATCTAGAACCAGGAAAACATTTATTTCAATGCTCCATATTCTACTTAGATAAAGCACAGCTATATGTTTCATTATTATCTATTTTTATGTTCTTTTGATTTCGTTTATTTCATCAACAGGCAGTCCTATCCTTTTCAATATAGTCATTCCCTGCTGGTAAATCTCAGCAAACAGTACCTCTTCTTGCAATTGACTTCAGTTTTCTAAATAAAGATATCGTGGCAAGGCTCAAGTACTTCCTAACAGCGGCGGTGAAGTATAAAATCTGTGCCTTATATACTTCTTTTTTGTTAACAATGTATACTGTGATTGCTATTATCAAAAAGAAAAAACAACGTACACCGTGATTGGACCACATGAATATAAGAGTCTGTACGTATATGTCCGAAAAGCTTCAAATCTTATGAGGTTCATCTGCTTATGATTTTAAGAGAAGGATCTATAATTTTTGCGATTGTCCTTTCTCTTTTCATCATGTTTGTTCTTAATTACATGTGATAAAATTGAAAACTTAAATGTAAGGCTGACTACTATATAATCAATTATGTAGCCTTCCGGACATTAGTTCATAATAAAACTATTTCATAAAATCTTATTTAGCACATGTTAGGACGGACAGACAAAGTAGAACGAAACGATAAAGTGAAGTATAAATCGGAATGAAACAGAAAACACAGATTTAAGGGTCAAATCAACCTACATCCTCTGCAAAGGAAAACCAATTAACTATAACCTCAGAAACTGTGGATTACAATGATAGTTGAGGGACTTTCAAGCCCCAATCTCAAATACACCCCAAATCTTACCAAAAGGCTGCCTTTTCTCTCCACAAAATTCCACACCAATACCCTATACTATACATGAGATACATAGTCTTCAGATGCTTGTGCCTCCAGTAAGGTCCGAACTGCTGGGGCTCCTCCCGTGCACCCGTGAGATGTAGGTTCAGGCAAGGCTGATGCCTAAGGGGCTGAGTCCTCAGCCCAGGACTGAAAATTCTTCAGTTCTCCCTACAGGCTCGACCTAGCTTTACTAGCTTGAAATAGAATGCATTCAAAAAATAAGGCTCGATCAATAAGGCTAGACAAAGTAGATTAGATACTGGTTACTAAATTCAAAGCACATGTGATAGATCTCCACATTGCCTTGAATATTTCACAAACACCTCACAAAAATACTTGGCTACTATATATTCTCCATAAAATCCCTAAGGGCTCGATTAAGTGCAATAAACACCAATTAAGTCGAAGCGATCTTTGAACTCAACAATCGGAAGAGACTTTGTTAACATATTGGCAGGATTGGTAGCAATAATAAACTTCTGAACAACAATCTCCTTTTTCAATAATTTTTCCTAAACAAACCAGTGTTGAACATCAATGTGCCTCATCCTTTGATGATACATCTAGTCCTTTGTCAAGTGAATAGTTTGAATATACAATAAACAATAGCAATATCTTGGTATATACTAACTAAGCTATAAAACAAACCTCTCAACTAGGTGACCTCTCTCATGGCCTCGGTCATTGCCGTATACTCAAATCTTTGTGGTAGATAAAGCCACTATAAACTGCAAACAAAGATTTCCAGCTAACAACACAACTTCCCAAGGAGAAACACTGAACTAATGATTGATCGTCACCTACCAAGATCATTAATAGAGTCAGAATTATAACAACAAATTAGATTGTTGTTGTTTCGACCAAACTCCAAATCAACTAGAGAAGTACCCTTCAAGTATCTAATAATCTATTTCACTACTGCCATTGGCCTCTACCAGGAAATGCCATATATCTACCTACAACATTGGCTACATGAGAACTATCTCGATAGGTACATACCATATTACCATGGGTTATATAATGCTCTCCCAACTACACTGGAGTAAGGAACACTCGATAAATAATATATCTCCTTATCTATTTGTGCTGACAAAGCAGTCGAAAGCTTGAAGCGAGCAACCAATAGAGTACTAACAGGATTTGCATCGTGCCAAAACACTAAATCTTTCTCAACGCACTAACTTTGATATAAGTCTAATTTCCCTACCTTTCGATCACGATGTATCTCCATGCAAATGATCATCTTTGCTGCTCTTAAATCTATTATCTCAAATTTACTTTTTAATTGTGTCTTCAATTGGTTCTATTAAAACGATTTGCAACCTTGTTTTGTTGTGGTGCATTGATGACTGTGCTATGCCAATCAATTCCTTCTCGAAAAAATTATTTAAGTTTTCTTCACAAAATTCCAAACTATTGTCGATTCTAAGTCTCTTAATATTTTATTCTCTGCTTTGCAATTAGTGTTGTTTGCTTAAAGGATGTGAACTTCATTGCTTTTGTGCTTTAATAAGTAGACCTAATTTTTCTTAAAGTCTTTGATGAGGATGAGCATATAACATGAACTTCCTCCCTTAAAACTGACCTATGACGGTGCCCAAAGATCTGAATGAATAAAATCCAGAATACCTTAGTTCAATGCACCATTTTATTAAAGCTAACTCTTTTCCGCTTCCCAAGGATGCAATACTCCAACATTCCAACTTGTCTATACTATGGACACCGAATAGACCATGCTTGTGCAGCTCAGTCATTTCTCTCTAACTCATATGCCCAAGTCTCATGTCTGGTAATATCTTAATCTGTCATTGATGATGAAACAACAACAATGGTAGCGATCACATTTCGCAACACACCCAAACTTTTAATTTTGCAACTTTCAGCGGTAGCAGTTGCTCACACCCAAACAACAACGGTAGCAGTCGCTCAATAACTCGCTTGGCGGCCTGACCTAGGGCTTTCTCATATTCCATCAGAGGCTTACATGACCTCATGCCATCTTTTATATGCTTTATTTATATGTGCTTTATAGATGCTATGTATCAAAATAGGGTTTTACTGACTTAAGCATCAGAGGGGGTCCCCTGGGTTCAAACCCGGGGGTCCTTGGTTTTCTAGGTTTCCAGACTCAAAAGGTTTGCTGCCTTGCTCAACGACGTACCAAAATTCTGTTGGTGTTGTCAGGTAAGCCATATTTTGTGCAGCATCAGGAACCATTAGCAAAGTTATGTTAATTTGAATGTATTTTCGCACCCTGACCTTGTTAGACACGCTTTATTAAATGCAAGCCTTTTCATTTTGATGCGTTTAAATATGCTCTTAAAGTGTCCTTTAGAATTTGTTTCATATTAAGATAAAAGAGTTGTTTTCATTTGTCTATTTTCACTTTTTGTATTATGAGAAGGGGAGTAAAGAGAGGGATAAGATTAGATAGGGGAGAAAAAAAGTGTGATTGGGAAAAAAACGTGGGAAATTAAGTGGGCCTGAATTGAAATATTTCTTTGTATGTATCTGGGGGAGTTGATTTTTTGATGATGGAGGTGGGTGATAAGGCATAAAATTTGAGTTGTTGAGCGAATCATAGATGCCATTTCCATATTTAGAAGCAAATGCTTACAATCATCTTGCTGAACTGTGTATATATATCAGCAGAGGATAGCTACCATGAGCAGTCCCTACTTGATTAGGCTTCAGAGAATCTTCACATTACGCTCTAGTAGAATAAGAATTATTCCATCAACTCATCTGAAATCGAATGTTTTAGTCATGCGCATTAAACTGGGCCATGTGTTTTGAGGTCAGAGTATAGTTGAATTAACCTGGATTTGACCTGATCACATTGCACTACCAATCAGTTTAAAGAAAGTGAGTAAATTTGTTGGTTAATAAGTGTCCTAATTTTAGAATTTTGTTACTTTGGTTTGAATCTAGTGGACTAATAAGAAAACGCACCTTACCTCATTCGTTCTAAATAAGGGCTTGTAAATATCTGGTTGTGGAAAGATGTATGTTTTCTTGCTCGTTTTGGTCCCAAAAGAGAGTGACTGAAAAAGTGCCATGACTTGTTAAATAGGAGGCTAGAAAAAGTGCCATAAACCGGTACCATAACCTATGCCTTCCATCTTAATTAGCATCAAATTTTGTGATGAGTAAATTACAAACCAAAGAGGGTTTGCTATAAACGTAAATGATTGGTCAACAATCTCTTAGATCAAAGAAAAGATCTTATAGAAAAGGGGCAAAACCGAACACATTTCAAATAATGGTAGAAGCGGCTAAAAGTTTATGATTTTTAACTTTTAGCCCCCTAAATAGTGCAAATTACTTCCCCCTCCCCCTACACACACACACAAACAAAAAAAAGCTTGTATATACTTTTTACCCCATCCTCATAACTAGTAAGGCACTCTTAATGGTACCCTAACTCCACAAAACATCTCTATGGGAATATTCGTTAGCTATGTGAGGAAGTTAGCGGCAAAGTATCAGGTCTCACATAAAAAATTCCCTAAGGGGCTGTTTGGTTGCAAGATTATGAAATTTGGATTCCAAAATAGTACGGTTGAAAATTTCTGGATTTGGTAATTTGTTATTTGGTTGGTATTGGATTCCTAGTATTGGATTTGTAGATCCTTGCAATCTTTGTTTGGTTGGTGAAAAGAAAGTGAAATTTGGATTTGAGGATTTTAGAGAGAGATAGATAGATAGAGGATTATTAAATAAATAAAGTACCCGGGTCCCATCTAAAAGTACAATGAATAGTGCTAAATCCTTGCAAATTCTCTAAATGTTTTAGGATTCAAGAATCCTTGTTTTGTAGTGGGCCCCCATAAAAAACAAAGGAATTCTACAAATCCAAATCCCCGAACCAAACACAAAATTATGGAATCCTCTCAAATTTTTGGATTCCACAATCCAAATCTTTCATAATCCTACAACCAAACAGGCCCTAAGCCCTCTTTTTCATCAAACGCCCCTGATTTCTGTTCCAAATCAAAACCAGATTTTAGGGTTCCGCTGCATCTCGGCCATGAAGTCAAGGGCTTCTTCTACATCTTTCTCTAGCCATTAGGAAGTTGAATGCCGTTGTGGTCTTCGTTGCTTGATTCGAGTGAGTGACAAAACTAAATACTACGGAGAGATTTTTTGGTTGCCTTAGACACAAGGGTCCAGATGAAGAGGAACGCCACTTCCTTTTGTGGTAGAAGGACCTTTCCAAGTACTTCGAAGCTAAAGAACGAAGGTCATGGTTTGACATATCCAGCCTTTTCCACTGAAAAAAACCTACAGCTTATTTTGGTAGTTGAGAAGTCCAGAGTATAAATTTAGTTTAGATTTATAGATCCTATCATGTAGCCTAAAAAATTCATGAAGGTCATTGGACACCACAATTCTGCAAGATCATGCCAATGTTACCAACTGAGATGATTAACTGATATATAGGCAATGCTTACAGGTCGTTTTAATTATTATGACCGCTTCTGCATATAACTTGGAACAACAAACAAGAGGTAGAAGTGATATGAGTTTCTTAATACCTTTTAAAAGAATTCTTGAGGATACCAACTAAACCCCATAAATCTAATCTTGAAATATTTATTCTAATCGTCTCCAACAGTAGAAGATGACATCCCCAATGAAGAAGTGAATGTTGCGGTCGTGTCACCTGCTAGATACCTTTTCATGCTGTCCAAGTCACCGGCAGCATCGAGCATTGAAGGCCTTGTTGATGGGCTCTCCTGTGTGCAGAGGAGACCAAGCTCAATCAGCTCTGTGATGACAACCTGCCACATTCTTCTGACCTCAGGGCTTTGATCCCTTGTGGCACTTGTCATGGAGGTATCAATCACCTTCTCTGCTCTCCCATGGAAATGGCTTTTCACCCACGTGTGCAGGCTCAGACCTCCTTCAAACATCTCATCAGTGGGTCTCTTCCCTGTTACTACTTCGAGGACAAGAACTCCGAAGCTGTACACATCTCCCCTTGTTGATGGGTTTGAGCCATATCCGTACTCTGCACAGATAAAAAAGCAGACCTATTCAGTAACCAATTCTTCTGGTATGTACTCCTTTACATCCATTTTCCTTATTATTTATCCTTCCATAATTTACTTTGAACGACACAGTATCGTGTAACAAAATGTTTCTGCACAAAAATACCCATTTAGAGTGATATATGTTGTTTGTGCGTGTGTAGTGCATTTGCTTGAATGCCGATTTCATGTTTGTATGCGTACTGGCATGCGGGTGTGCTTGTGTGTGCGCGCATGCGTGCGCACGCACATGTCCATGGTGTTTATAATTTAGGATTAATTCCCCAAAAAACTCAAACCTTTTAGCTAAATTATGAGAAACCCCCAAAAACTTTCAAAATTAAGAGAAACAACCATGGTACAATTTTTTTTGAGTTATTTGGCAGTTTCGTGCAATTTATTATTGATATGGCACCTTATTTCTTGGAGTTTTTCGTAGTTTTTGAAAGTTTTGTTGTAGTTTCTTGTGTATTTTAAAATTTTTTGGGGGTTTCTCATAGTTTAGCTAAAGGGTTTGTGGGTATTTTGGAAATAATCCTATAATTTATTATAAAAATCCTTCCTTTTTATTACTTGGTAGTTTAATGTTTTGATGTAGTTGTATACTGCAATTCTATTAAATTTCTGAGAGCCTTGTGAGCAAACAATGCTGAAAATCCATAATCCTTTCGAAAGAGATCAAAATATGAAAATTCTGATATACCACTGTTTAACACCATCAGAATGAAAAGAAATGTACCTGGTGCAATGTAACCGATAGATCCACAAAGCATGTTTGCAGTAGAACTCCCCACATTGTCAGCCCCAACTGTATTCCCACCTCCAACAGTCATCACCAACCTTGCTATCCCGAAATCCGAGACTAAAGCAGTCAATTCATCATTCAAAAGAACATTGCTCGGCTTCAGATCACAATGTATGACCTTCACAGGAGAGTCATGATGCAAGTAGGCCATACCCTCAGCTACATCACTCAATATACTCACCCTCTGAACCAAGCTCAGACGATTAGAACCATCATAGAGTTGGCTATCTAGACTACCATTGGCCATGAAAGGAAGGACCAAAGCCTTAAAATCTGGTAGACTACATGCTGTTATGATCCTCATGAGGTTTCGATGCCTTATCCTCTTTAGAACCTGGCACTCTCTAGTGAAACTCCTAGTTGAGTTACCTGTTTGAAATTGTAACACTTTGATAGCAACAGTGGTACCATCTCTTAGAACTCCTCTATACACTCGGCCATAGCCACCGGACCCTACTAGCCTATCATCCCTGAAATCCTCAGTTGCCTCTATGAGTTCTTGGTATGTAATCCGAGGATAGCTTGACCTCAAAACCGGCGATGAGCTACCAAACTTATCATTTGGTTCCATGAAAGTTCTTAATTTTATCCTTCTGAGCCCAATCATGCAACATATGGTTACAAGAAAAGCTACGACCGATGCAACAACACATACCATTATTAAGAATTTGCGGGAATGCAACCATTTCTTACTGTGAGGACATCTATCTCCAGAGACTGACCCACATAGGTGTGGATTGTGAAGAAAAGAAAGATCGGTGAATGATGAAAAAATTCCTGTAGTCGGTATCATGCCGCTGAAGTCATTGTATGATAGATTCAATGCAGTCATGCTGATGCAGTTGTTAAGGCTAAGAGGGATTTCACCAGATAAAATATTGTAAGAAACATCGAGGATCTCAAGATCTCGTAGGTTGCCAAGTGAATCCGGAAGCTTTCCATGAAGAGAGTTGTGAGAAAGATTTATCAGCTTCACCTCTTTACATTCTGATATTTCTGGGAGGATTACACCAGTGAGGTTGTTAGAAGAAAGAACGATCTCTTCAAGATGATACATCTTGCTAAGACCTATAGGCAAAGGCCCTTGTAGCAAATTGTTAGAAAGATTCAAGAATATATATGCCATGCCTGATATTTTGTCAGGTATTCTTCCTTGTAGCTTATTATGTGACAGGTCCAGCTTGTTCAGATTCTCACAGCTCCCAAGCTCAGCAGGTACTTCTCCGGATAGCTGGTTTTTGTGAAGATACAGCTCACTTAATCGACTGAGATCTCCAAGACTCTTGGGGATTTTGCCAGAGAGTCTATTATTGGACAAATCAAGAAGACCAATCGAGCTTATATTTCCAATCACCCTAGGAATTTCTCCGCTCAAGTAGTTACCTGACAAGATCAATCTCTCTAGTACCAAAAGCTGGCCTATTTCATCTGGGATCGTTCCATTTAAAAGATTGGTTGAAAAGTTGAGCAGTGTTACATTCCAAAGGTTTCCAATGTCAGAAGGTATTGGGCCAAATATTTTGTTATCATCTAGGTTTATGATGGATAGATGAGTCATGTTTCGACCAATTCTATGAGGCAAATGCCCACCTAGTCCCATTCCTGCCATTTCAAGCTCCCTCAGCTTGGTCAAGTTGGAAAGGGAATGAAAGAATGGCCGGAGATTAGTGTTATTGTCGTGGCTATATAGATTGGTATAAGACAGATGAAGAACTTCGAGGTGTGTCCACTTCTTGACCAATTCAGACGGCAACTCGCCCGAAATATGATTATTCTCAATGTCCAGCTCCTCTAAGGAAGAATTCGAAAGCCACATCGGGATATTTCCTCTCAAATGATTCGAATAGATATTTAAGATGAACAAATAAGGCAGATTAATTCCCATGTCAGATGGGATCTCACCTAAGATGCTATTGTTGGAGAGGTCCACAACACCCAAGTAACTGCAGTTACGAAAGATAGAAGTCGGAATCGCACCTGACAAAGAGTTACTTCCAAGGTCGAGGTATCCAAGGGAGTTGAGAAGCGAAATAGAGTCCGGAATAGGACCCCCAAGATTGTTAAAAGAGAGTATAAGGATGCTTAGGTTATGGGAGTGCGAAAGTTTTTCTGGAATATGGCCTGTAAGTTGATTGCTAGACAAATCTAATACCATCAGGGACTTGAGAAGCGAAAGAGATTCTGGAATTGGGCCTTCAAGATTGTTTGATGACAAGTCGAGGACAATGAGGTGCCGGAGTTTTGATAATTCTAATGGAATGTGGCCCGTCAGCAAATTTACCGACAAGTCGAGAACTCGAAGAGCCGTGAGGTTGGCTAGGAAAGGAGAGAGCATGGCTTGAATCGACATTTGGGTGAGCTGTAGACGAGCAACATGAAGCTCCCATCGGTTGCATTGGACGCCGGTGAAGTTGCAAAGGTGAGTGGACTCGTTCCAGTTCGATAGAGAGGGAGGCGGGGAAGGTGTCATGGTTGACTTGAAGGCCAAGAGGCTAGCCTTCTCTTCTTGGAGCATATTTCGGTGGCGAAGCTTGAGTAGGAGATCCTGTGATGATGAGACCATGTAGTGGTGTAGTAGCAGTAGGAGGAAAACGGCAGTTTGCTTCACCACCATTAAAGGGATCATTGTTTTTTAATGTGAAAATTTCAATAGGGTATATGCCAAGCCTAGTTATATCTAGGCCTATACAGAAGGTGTTCCATCACTTGTCATGATATATTGGTGCAAATGTCATCAGTTTGCATTTATCCATTTACAGTGAATATGAAAGATTATGATAGATCATAGCCATTCATCTCTGACTAAAGTTGGATAACGCTGGCAACTAATCAAAACTGAAAAACCGATCATACCACACTAATGTTAACCTCTTTTTTTCGTTTGTTTAAAACAAAAAAAATTCTCTGTAAATGTTTGCTTTTATTTCCATCATTGCGATGTTCTTCCATGATCTTGGGGAGCCCTTTAGAATACTGACGCCGTCAAGTTTTGCAATTTGCTAGCATTCTCTATCTTAAGGGTTTTCTCTGATAGGGTGAAACCAAGCGGATTACTTGTACTTTGACTTAATCGTAACTTGTGCGGTCCTCTTTGAGGCTTGTTAACTTTTTTCTCTTCTTTCACTTGTTAAACCTTTTCTGACATTGATCAAAAGGTATGCAGTAAATCTGTGATGAGCTACTATCTCTACAAGGTAATCCTGCATAAAAGCCGAAGATTAAGAGAAATTTTTTGATCAACATAACATGAGGATAGGGCCAAAATTGTCTAATGGAGTTGCAAGGGGTTGTTGAATGTGTTTGAGAGAAGGTTATTCAATGATTAGATTATGAACCTTATTTTGCACTTATTGCTGCAGGTTAGTGGATGCTCAACTCAGGTTTTGATATCATTGTGTTGAGTGGACAACAAATGGAGGACAAACTATTGAAAGGGATTGATAAGAAAAGATGGATTCTTGGAAAAATAGTGCTTCCAGCAAATTTTGTGGGAGAAACGGCAAGCCTGTAGGAGTGGAGACACAATCATCTAATCCTTACTGCTCACTTGGTGATTTATCTCATTATTACTTTGCAGAAAATTTCACATTATTAATGATCACAATGGTTCCTTGCATATCATTTACAATTTTTACATCCTGACTTATGTCTGTCATCCTGACTCAGTTTGGTTTTAAATTTATAGCTTTGTTTTGACTTTCAGCGCTAAAATATGAAAATGGCTAGCAGTTGTTAACCTTGAAAATGTCAGATAGAAATTATAGTAAGATGGATTTTATTTTTGTTTCTGTTATGATGTAGTAGGGATATCTTTGTAATTTGTATTTGCTATTCTAGTATATAAATGAGGTGATGGGTTAGGGTTACTAACCATCACAATTATTCCCAAATTTCTTTTGATATGTTATCAAAACCGTAACCATCACCAATCATGCGCTTCATCGCCGCACCGGCATCATCCATCACCGCCATTGCCATCGTCTTCGATTGCCTTCGTTGTCATTGATGAAGTTCTTAGCGCCCTTGCCGTAAACCCGCGGCCTTTGCGGAATGAAACACTTTAAATTTTTAAAAAAAATGGCGTTTGAAACTTAAATCCTAGAATTTATACAAACACTAAACTAGCTAACTAGAAGGTTTTATACTACTCGGTTGAAATAACAACCTTTGTTGTCAAATTCTATTCTTTAGCTCCTCGGAACTCCGGGATCGAGCTTGTAGGCCGGTTTTTCTTGGTTCTAGATGATCCATCCGAGAGAATCTTGTTCAATCACTAGGTTCTCCAAGTGAAGCAACTAACATCTTATATTTTCTAAGTATGAAGTGTTAGGGGTGTAGGTGTAGTGTTCTAATATTTTTCTATCTTTATCTCACTTTGATTCTCAACTCATGAGACGGTAAGTGGGATGATGAAGGAGGAAGCTCAAGAGAGGAGAGAGAAAGAAAATGGTGTAAGTCCACGGTAGCGTCCCGGCCGTCTAACAGACTCCAAATGCGGAACAAAAACTTTTAACGAAACTGGCGCTATCATGTACCGTAACCCGGATCGGCCATTAAAGCTAAACTAACAAATTGTAAAGGGGTAGAAACGTTATACCGAATGATCCGAGTCCTTCGGTCTTCAACCATCATCCCACGCTTGTTGCGGCTGCTCCGATCTCCTGAATCTCCAATCTTCTCGTCTGGGTGGCACCACGTCGACGGATCTTTAAACGGGCTCCCGCCTCTGAACCAAGGCAACTCGATCGTCAAGTTTGCTAAAAGAGACGACCAAGATGAAGTAGAGAATGAGTAGAACACTTTGTCTCGTTACGTCCAACGCTATGGACGAACGGTTAATGAAGTTGTCTTTTGGATCGGGTGATGGAATGAAATGAGCTATGAAATTTCCATACACCGAAACTATATTCTTTTTCTTCCCAAATGATCAACAACCATAATCTTTTCCAACGGGAGGGGCCGGCCAATATAAGGAGGTGAGAGGGTGAGTGTAGAAGAGGGGGGGTGACCATAACCATTAATGAAGAGAATGAGTCACTAATACACCTAGTATGAACTCATTTAAGAACTAATGAATCATCATCCTTAGTCATCAACTCATAAATGCATCATTAATGAACAAAGCCACCTCACCATCCTAGTCACTATCCTAGTCACCACTTCTAGAAGCTTCCACACTAATCCCAAGAAAAGATAAATCCGTATTTAACCGAATGTCAAAATACGGCTGATAGAAAACTGGAAACTGGCAACTTCCAAAAGTGATCCTGAAACGAATTTCAGGATAACCCCGTATCAGTATAAACATAACCGCATTTGTATTACGACCGAATACAAATGCAACTGAGACAAAGATATTATATCTACACAGTATAATACTGGGTTCCGGCTTAAACCAAAGCCTACCAGTATTATCTGCCCGAAAAACGACACGTGCGAAAACGCACGTGCTTTTTCCGAACCTTACCATATCACCATACGGCCTCTACAACATTTTGCCCGAACTTGGGAAAGTGTCTGTGGGGGATTCTAATGACTCATCAACACACTGGCATTGGGTATAACCCCTAGTATGTCAGAGGTACAAGCTTCACGTAACGTTTTGCCTATGTATTGATTGGAAGGGAAGCTGACGAGCGAACTCATCTATAAACCCTACTGAGCCTGACAGTGACAATGTATATACAGTCCGGTCCATTCGTCTAAAGAGTATCGCATATCGAGTTTAGGGGGATGGATAAAGTCAGACCCCTAATAACGTGATAAATCGTGTCTGCATGAAGCCCATCACCACCTGAGAAGCTACTGATCCAAATCAGTATTTCTCCACTACCTCGGCCGAGGGTTTCTAGTGATGGCCACCCGTGCACTGCGCGACATCAACCCCCAATACCGGGAGAAACGAATCCCCGAGATCCGCTCACTTGCCTCCAATGTGGCTCGGGACTGTACCCAAAAAAGACCTGTTTGCACGACTCCTTTGAGCCGTGGTAGGGTAGAAATCAAAGCACAGTGGGAACTCACACGAGACAAATGACGACCTCAGGTCGATGAACTAACCTGTACACATGTCACCAGGGAATTGCTATCTGACGATATGTATAATACCAACTAGCAGATTCCCGGCGAGTCCTGTCCGGTGTACTCATAACTCAATGAGCACCTGTATACATCTTAGGTGATCCAACTGACACCAGTGGCTTGTGAGACCGGCCACCGCCCCTCGTCGGGGTCTCGACTGTATACACTAGTCTACTCTGGAGTATCGATGCCCTGTCTTGAAAACTCCCACGACTAGGGTCACTTTAAGGACGTGCTTATAGACCCCAACTTCCACGTATATGATCATCATCATACTGCTGGCTGTCAAGCAGAATCCTATGGGCTCTATCAATCATGCAATAGCATGTATACGATGATAAAGACAAACCAGATAGCATACTATCATCTTGAGCAAGACTGTCATATCGGTATAGGTCCTGCCTCAATCATTGCAATCACGTACCTGCGATCCAATAATTGACTTTGAGGGCACCATCTCTAACAATCTCCCACTTGCACTCAAGGTTAATTATTGCGATGTCGCATACTCACAGCCCGTGTGATACCGAACATCCAATTCCTCTACTAATCAGTTTCACAAAGCTAGTTTGTAAAACTCTTGTGTTCGAGAAATAGCCTCAGTGAGTGGATCCGCCCTGATATTTCTTTCTATATCTCTCTAAATCTCAAATTCGCGGAGAAAACCATCTCCCGAATCGAGTAATACCTGTCTTAGAATATGTTTGGAAATCTGATGGGACCTAGTTCATAAATGAACTCCAAATCCAAACTTCTTAGACTGTATCGATAACTGAACCTAATCAGTATCCAGCACCATGCCTTTCACAGTATCCTCTTGGACCACCTGTCCATGATACTGTCCCTCGTCAGAGGGAAAACTATAACTCTGACAATCATTCTGTCATCCATGTCACCTTTAAAGCCTGGAATGATAACCGTCTCCCGAAGGAGGCTGCCGTCATTAAATCCGTAGAACATGCACTTATGTTCTAAAACTGCTTCCTTATGTTTCTCCAGGATTGGATTAGTATAAACTTATCGCATCTAGTGTAAAAACAACATCTGGTGTGGTACTTGACATCTGATGATTGACTCAATTGCCTAAGCAAGTGATCTGCCAATCATTCACGTCCCTCTCTTCTTTAGTCTGTAAGACACCTTTAGAGAGGGTGACTCCATCACCTGCAGGTACACCACCATACCAGGAGTCTTCTATTCTAAAAACTATTAGAATACTGTTAAAATACCCACATTGGGAAACTATCCAAATCTAGATCTAAAAACCGTAGATCTAGTAACCAGAATGTCAGATATTATATCCATATCCTTTGTGAAGAAACAACTGTGTGACGACCAAAGTACAACCGATCGTAATATAGGAATCTTATTTCCTACTCTGTGTATGTCATCCAAATACCAGGACATCACACCCTACTACCTTCTCAACAGATCCATCCCTTATTCTGATGAAGTCAAAGCCATGACTGTCTCATCAAAATTAGATGATCTAATCTCCGCGATATCTGCTCAAGCCTATAAATAGACATAAGCTACTTGTCCACTATGCTTCCGCTGCTCCCACTGACTATGACAACCCTCTGGCAGAATAATATACACGTGCACTTCAAAAGCCAGTTTAGAAAGACGTTATACTTATCCTCTTGCCAGGTCTCATTGTCTGGAACAACAGTAGTGTCAAGTCTGGGTAAACAAGAACCTTCCTGTCACCGTCCTTGAGGCTACCGGAGTACCTCTCGGGTGTCTGAGGTTACCCACCATGTCTGCGGAATGGCTAATGGAATGTCAAACCTGATTTGAATATATAGGTCCTATTAAATTTTCTGTAATCGTTTGCGGTTCTGGAATCTCTTCCAGTTCTACCATACTCCCACTGCTGTTTTCTGAAAAAATTCATTTTAATAAAACTGTGGCGAGTCGAGAACAATATCACTATTGATATTCCAGATGGTAGAAAAATCAACCCTCGTCGAAGCCAGGGTCAACCCACAAACTTCCATTATAAAAACGTGCTTTGAGTTATCCAGTGTCTGGTTTTAAGCATAAGCTGGACAACTCCCCGTATCTTAACAACGTTAACATATGAACCATTCTATATCCAATATAAAAATAGAGACACTAATTTAATTGGAACCAGATTCAAATCATGCAGCTGTCTCCAGTGCATGACAACTTAATGGAAAAAGGCTAATCATCATTACTCAACTTAGGAATCCATCCAACTACGAGTAACCTGAAAGAGAAACAAGTTTCTCAAAACCATTACTATCATCTGAATACCAATTACAAGAATCTATATCTTCAATCTCTTTGAAGAATCCCGATACTTGCGATACCTGGTTCTCTACTTTATTCTTATACCTATAACTTCTCAAAACTTAGACATTGTATTTCTGCGAAACACTTGTCTAAAAACTAGAGAAGTCATAAGTAAACAGAACATAGTACGAGGACCCACCCCTTTGTCCTGACGGACACTGGACAACATACAATACTCTGTATAAGTCCGCTGAGTTTATTAACTCAAAAACCTGTGCATCGTAGGTTGAAAACTGTACCCAGGGGATTTCCTCAAATATCACCAATTACAACGAATTCCGATATAATGAGGATGATCTCCTAATTCCCAATAACTTACTCCCACTCATTATCTGTAAAACAGTACAGATATGAGAATGAAACCTGGTAAATACATACCCTGGAGTAAGTATGTAATCGGGAAATCAGTTTACAATTAACAATGCACAATGAAACTGAAACATGAAAATGTTTCGTAGGGGCATTCTGGCATTCTTAGTAATGCCTCTTCCATAATCCAATTCATGACTGTAACCGTATATTACTTTGCCATCTCTCCAAATCCCTTTATTTGTCTTTAGTCATTTCCTTCTGTACACCATCGTTAGGCTAAGTGGTTTTCTTCCTTCCCTACCGTTCGGCACCAGCCTATGATTTGGAAGAATACTATCCAGTAAGCATAATAGGTGTACCCTCCTAATCCTAGGAGTACTCGCAACATGAGAGAAGTTGATGATAAAAGACAATCTGAATAATACCTTATTCTATTTCTCCCGAACTGGGGAAAAAGCAAAAGTGAAATAGGAGTAGCGATGAAGTACGCGGTTTGGTCGTGAATGATAACAGTCGCAATTTACTTTGCCCTCTTTCTAATCCTTTTATTTTGTCTTTAGTTATTACCTTCTGTACACCCTACTTAGGCTAATTGGTTTTCTTCATTTCCTACCTTTCGGCACCAGCCTATGGTTTGGAATAAGACTATCCAATAAGCGTAATAGGTGTACTCTCCTAAACTAAGGAGCCCTCACAACCTGAGAGGAGGTGATAATAAAAGACAACTGAATAATACCTTATTCTATTTCTCCTGAACCTGGATCCATCCTCGAAGAAGTCCCTTCGAGTTCGTATATAACCATACGATGGATCTATCCAATGGAAGTGGATATCCGTAGTAATACGGGGTGTTCTGAAAAATACAAAGGTTAAAAGAAGGAGCGGCAATGTTTTATGCAACTAGGACAATCCAAAGGCCAGTATTTTAAGAAGGTTCGGTCAACTTTGGTCACTGAGTCATAATCTAGGGTCGGTCAAAGGTCGCTGCCAAAGAGAGAGAGAAAAGAAACACTCTGCGTGCACTCTAACCTAGATCAGAATGGTTATCATTTTATCTAATCAGGAAACCTCCCACTGTTATCTCAAATTCTCCTCCAAACCAGAAAGAAGAATTAGTCGGGATCATCCGAAGAGTAAACCAACTCATCAGTGAGAATCGGGATCCAACTATCATCGCATGATAACTTGATGGAAGCCACTCAAGTTATCACACTCCAGAAGGTATGCGCATATCTGGCAAGTTTGCTTTATGTTTGAAACTCCCGATGTAATTTTTTACCTCATGCTCTTATGACCTTGACTTTGGCCAACAAATCATAAGTCATATGTCAAGTTTTACCAGTCATTGTCCAGGTTAATTTTGAACCCACCCGCACATGCCCTTGACTTTGGCCAACAAGGCAGAATGACTGTCCCAAACCAACGCATCTATCTATGCAATAGATGAATAATCAGCAGCTACCAAACACTATGCCTTGACTTTGGCCAACAAATATAGCTTGAATACTACTGACTATCCATAAGAAATGACGGAGGGCTACGGCTGGTTTTTGGCGAAAAACCTTTAACGCAATGAACTTGATATCGCTGAAGGAACCCGATAGCTTTTTTATATAGTGACGAAAACGTTTTGCTAAAGAGGTCACTTCCGGTGATGGGATCTCGGCTCTTTCCTCGTGGAATGAGGTGCAAGATATTCCAACTGAATACCGCGATGTAAAGCAATTTGTAATCGATTAAAGTTACTACCCTGACGTAAACTTCTGCCCAAGGGGTTTTTCCTGGTGAAGGGATATCAGCCCTTGCCTCGTCGAATGAGGTGCAGGATATTCCAACTGAATATCACTATGCAAAACAAAAGGAAATATCTTTGTAATAACACCTTTTTAAAAATTTGTTCCAACAACATCAAATATAGGATTGTTTCATTCTTGCATTGATAAGAATCAATGCAGTCCTATCAATCAATCACACCAGAAAAGAACGAAAATAAAATGTACGTATATGTCATCCGCATTCGTCACTGGGTCCCGTCATCACCCGTTAGGTTACTTAACTAACGACAGAGCGGGGACTGGACTAGCGCGGGTGTAAAACATATACAACATATAATATTATATATACCAATATACAATAATCGCTCCAGGCGTGATAATATGCAATATTACAGAAAAGTAATAAGTATCACAGAACAATACAGATAATCTGGGATCCCCGGGTTTCACAAAGCCGCTGCTGAAACCTGACGTTCCCCTGGTCGTGTGGATAGCCTGTGCAATGAAACCTAGACCCTTACGGGTGCGGCAAGTTACCCGCCAAAACCTGAAGCGAGGTAGTCCCCACAGCACAGCGAATGGAACACCCGACACTTCACGGAATCCGGTAAATTGAGCACCCCTCCTTGGGTCAACCTGTACCCTCTACGAGTGCGGCGAATAGTCTGCCAATTCTAGAGTAAGGTCCCTTTGCCTCTCAAAGCCATGAGATACGGACCCGTTGCCCTCCAGAACCTGGCTATCCGTGCACTCCTTCGCGGGATAAACCTAGTACAGAAAATAAAATATGTACAACGGGTACATCGATCTCAACCTGGTCGTGCCCCAAAAGAATATTATACAACAGGCAGTGACGGCAGTCCACATGTTGGACGCTCGCCCCGCAATATCAAATGTACAAATAAATCCAAACTGCACTATCATTGCACCCTGCTATCCACCACGACATATCCGCAACAATACAGCACAACACAGAACATCAACGTGAATGTCACGTCGCAAACCCGTCTAAAAGAACTATAGCAATCAGACGCGGTTTACTGATCAAATGACATTCCCGGTCGGAGATATAATGCAAATACTGCATACTAACAAATTTAAAATTTCGATCGACTAAATTTCTCGAAGTGGGCCCCACTAACAACTGCTGTACAATAACAAAATCTGGGCCCAAAAAAATATTCCCAAAAGCCACAATTTCCTCATAGAAGCTCACTGTGAAAAATTGATGCACTGTTCCCACTAAAGCGCCGCGGTTCCACGGTCAAACCTAGGGTTTGACCGCGGAACCGCCGCGTTCTTGTGGGATCACGTGCCCAATTTGTCTCAGTATTCTTAGATAACCCTGCTGAATATTCTGTGATATGTAAAAAAAATTTAGGACACTGTTTAAAATCGACAGAAACTCAGATGCTTGAAAAAGTAGTTTTTGCGAAATTCATTCGATCGATGTTTTAAATGTGTTAGCACAAGTTAGTATAGCTTAATGGTGAGGCTCTGATACCACTGTAAGTCCACGGTACGCCTCGGCCGTCTAACAGACGCCAAATGCGGAACAAAAACTTTTAACGAAACTGGCGCTATCATGTACCGTAACCCGGATCGGCCATTAAAGCTAAACCAACAAATTGCAAAGGGGTAGAAACGTTATACCGAATGATCCGAGTCCTTCGGTCTTCAACCATCATCCCACGCTTGTTGCGGCTGCTCCGATCTCCTGAATCTCCAATCTTCTCGTCTGGGTGGCACCACGTCGACGGATCTTTAAACGGGCTCCCGTCTCTGAACCGAGGCAACTCGATCGTCAAGTTTGCTAAAAGAGACGACCAAGATGAAGTAGAGAATGAGTAGAACACTTTGTCTCGTTACGTCCAAGGCTATGGACGAACGGTTAATGAAGTTGCATTTTGGATCGGGTGATGGAATGAAATGAGCTATGAAATTTCCATACACCAAAACTATATTCTTTTTCTTCCCAAATGAACAACAACCATAATCTTTCCCAACGGGAGGGGCCGCCCAATATAAGGAGGTGGGAGGGTGAGTGTAGGAGAGGGGGGGGGTTGACCATAACCATTAATGAAGAGAATGAGTCACTAATACACCTAGTATGAACTCATTTAAGAACTAATGAATCATCACCCTTAGTCATCAACTTATAAATGCATCATTAATGAACAAAGCCACCTCACCATCCTAGTCACCATCCTAGTCACCACTTCTAGAAGCTTCCACACTAATCCCAAGAAAAAATAAATCCGTATTTAACCGAATGTCAAAATACGGCTGATAGAAAACTGGAAACTGGCAACTTCCAAAAGTGATCCTGAAACGAATTTCAGGATAACCCCGTATCAGTATAAACATACCCGCATTTGTATTATGACCGAATACAAATGCAACTGAGACAAAGATATTATATCTATACAGTATAATACTGGGTTCCGGCTTAAACCAAAGCCTACCAGTATTATCTGCCCGAAAAACGACACGTGCGAAAACGCACGTGCTTTTTCCGAACCTTGCCATATCACCATACGGCCTCTACAACGTTTTGCCCGAACTTGGGAAAGTGTCTGTGGGGGACTCTAATGACTCATCAACACACTGGCACTGGGTATAACCCCTAGCACGTCAGAGGTACAAGCTGCACGTAACGTTTTGCCTATGTATTGATTGGAAGGGAAGCTGACGAGCGAACTCATCTATAAACCCTACTGAGCCTGACAGTGACAATGTATATACAGTCCGATCCATTCGTCTAAAGAGTATTGCATATCGAGTCTAGGGGGGCGGATAAAGTCAGACCCCTAATAACGTGATAAATCGTGTCGGCATGATGCCCATCACCACCTGAGAAACTACTGATCCAAATCAGTAATTCTCCACTACCTCGGCCGAGGGTTTCTAGTGATGACTACCCGAGCACTGCGCGACATCAACCCCCAATACCGGGAGAGACGAATCCCCGAGATCCGCTCACTTGCCTCCAATGTGGCTCGGGACTGTACCCAAAAAAGACCTGTTTGCACGACTCCTTTGAGCCGTGGTAGGATAGAAATCAAAGCACAGTGGGAACTCACACGAGACAAATGACGACCTCAGGTCGATGAACTAACCTGTACACATGTCACCAGGGAATTGCTATCTGACGATATGTATAATACCAACTAGCAGATTCCCGGCGAGTCCTGTCCGGTGTACTCATAACTCAATGAGCACCTGTATACATCTTAGGTGATCCAACTGACACCAGTGGCTTGTGAGACCGGCCACCGCCCCTCGTCGGGGTCTCGACTGTATACACTAGTCTACTCTGGAGTATTGATGCCCTGTCTTGAAAACTCCCACGACTAGGGACACTTTAAGGACGTGCTTATAGACCCTAGCTCCCACGTATATGATCACCATCATACTGCTGGCTGTCAAGCAGAATCCTATGGGCTCTATCAATCATGCAATAACATGTATACGATGATAAAGACAAACCAGATAGCATACTATCATCTTGAGCAAGACTGTCATATCGGTATAGGTCCTGCCTCAATCATTGCAATCACGTACCTACGATCCAATAATTGACTTTGAGGGCACTATCTCCAACAAATGGTGGGAATGAAAATCCTCGGTGAGAGAAAATAGCAAGCCATGGTTTTGTTAAAATATTTTCCAAATAGAAAAATAGCAACCATATTGGAAAAGTGTGGACAAATGCAATAAATACAAATGCAATAAATAAATACCATAGCCATTCTTTTCACCATCTTTTCTTTACACCTCACCCTTCCATCTCATTTTCAATTTCCATAAATAGAAATTCTCACAAATGCAGTGTCCTCCTTCTAGAATGTATCTTTGTATGCATACAAAAATACGTCCCAACAAATACATGCCAGTATTCGTATAAATACGAATACCCAAGAGATAGAAAAAATGCAATGAACATAATATTAGAATATACATACCGAAATATATATATATATATATATATATATATATATATATATGTTAAATTATTAAATCAATACTTGATTTAATAATTCGGCTTAATCCTAAGCCGGCTGGTATTATCATTCATCTGATTAAAGTCTGTGTAGGCAGTACATGTATTTAATCGGAACCCTACACGTATCAAAATACGGCCACTACATTATTTTGCCTGAACCAAGGAAACTCTCGGTGCGAGACTCTAAAAACTCGACAGTACGCTGACAGTGAGTACTAAATAAATTCACAACCACTGTTAGGAATATGTATGTCCTAGAGGCCATTATTGTATATTATAGTGGATGCTTGGACATATATATAGAGGACTTTCTTGCTCGACATGATAGTATGCTATCTGGTTGCACTTTATCTTAACATGTACACTTGTATTGTTATACCATCTCTCTGTTACATGTTGATAAAGCCCTTAGGATGTAGGCTTGACTACCAGGACTATGATGCAGATCATACTAGTGGGGCTTGTGTAGTCTATGTTAGTGTATATGCCCTAGATGCCATTACTGTATCATACTAGTTTGTATATTACTTGATGGAAGCTTGGGATATTCACCTTGTATAAACAATCTTGCTCAATATAGTAGTATGCTACTTGGTTTGTTTCTACTTCAATGTGTACTTGTGTTTATTTCAGTATATCACTTATACGCATTAGTGGAGCCCTTAGGATCTTTGCTTGATTACCAGCGTTGTGATGGCAGTCACACTAGTGGGGGCTGGGTAATCTATAGGCACATCCTTATACAGGTCCCTAGTCGTAGGACTATCGAGACAGGGCATCGATACTCCGGAGTAGACTAGCGTATGCGCTTCTCATCCCAGTGTGGGAGATGGTCTGTCCCACAGCCATCAGTACGTCGTACTGGAGATAGTATACGGGTGCTCGTTGGGTTACGAGTACACTGGACAGGACTCGTCGGGAACTGACAGGTTGGTATTATACCTATCGTCAGTTATCAGTTCCCAGGTGACATGAGTACAGCTTAGTCCGCTGACTTGACACTGACACTTCGCCTCGAGTGTGTTCCCACTGCACTTTGATCACTACCCTACCACGGCTCAAAGGAGTCGTGCAAACAGGTGGTGGTTGGGTGCAGTCCCGAAGCACTTGGAGGCAGTGACGGTTAGACAGGATTCGTCTCTCCCGGTATTGGGGGTTGACATCGCGCTGTGTCTAGGAGAGCCATTACACGAGTAGTCCCTGGCCAGGGCAAGCGAGATGTACTGGTAGGTTTCCAGTGTTATCTCAGGGTGTTTTGGGCTTCACTCCGACACGACTTGTACCGCTATTGGGGGACTGACGTTTTACCGCCCCCTAGGCCCGACATGCGATGTATCAGACGAACAGACCGGACTGTACGGAGACTGTCACATTCAGACTCAGTAGGAGTTCAGATGGGGTTTCATCTCGTCAGCCTTCTTGTCGACATCTACCTGGGGACCGTTACGCACAGCTAGTGCCGCTTGCGGTCTGTGGTTAAACCCACTGCCAGCGTAGTGTTGAGTCTTTAGAGTCCCACACAGAGGGTATTCGCCTCTGGGCAAAACAGAGTAGAGGTCGCATGGTTTTGCGACAGGGTTCGTTCTCATCCGCGCACTTATGCACGTTTGGAGTCCGGACGGATTATACTGGCAGGCTCTGGTTTGAGCCAGATACTGGTATATGTTTTGGGGGTTGCTTTTATATCTTGGTATTCTTGTTCCTCGGAACGAGAATGCAGGTGTGTATGCACAGTTGCTTGAGGCGGAGAATGAGGTTTTTCATTAGGGTTTCGGATCGGGTGCGTATGCACAGTTGACAGTTATCATTTTCCAAACCCTAATGGATTTATATATTATCTATTAATAATAGTAATTAAATGAGAATTATGTTATGGTTGTTTTTTTGTTGACTTGTTGACCTTGGTTGACTTGTTGACCATTGACCACTTTCATGCCTTGAAAGTCTTCCTTGATTCATGCTTACACTTCATTTAAAGAAGCATGATAGTGGTCATTCCAAAATTACCATCAACTATTCTTATTTCAATTATTATCATTTAGATAATTCATTTCTTTTGCAATATGGTTGCAAGAAAGAAATAATTGAGCTCATTCTATCATAACCTCTCTCTCTCCTCATTTCATCTTCTTCTTCCTCTTGAAAAGAGAAACCTTCTCATGTGTTGAGAATCATTCTCTTTAGAAAGAAAAGCAAACCCTAATCTCTCTCTACTCATTCTAGGATGAAGGTTTAGCAAGCCGGAAACCCTAGTTCACTCAAAGATCGAGGAAGAGCCCAAAGTCGAACCTTCGAGGTGGATCCATCTTCGACGGGAGAAGGCGACGTAAAGAGAACCATCAACCTCTACAAGGTTTGAAGAAGAAGGAGTTCAAGTTTAGGTATAACCATCTTCCATAGTAGCTAACTCTCTTTAGCTAGATTACTAGTTTTAGTTTAGACAACGATCCCGACTATGTTTAGTCCATGTTGCCTCTTGCGATAAAAATTCGTTTTTTATACCGTTTCCGCCTCCCCGTAAGCACCGGGGGTCGCAATATGGACTTACAGTGGTATCAGAGCCAAACTAAACTTAAACTAGCTTGGTAGTGAAGTGTAACGAAGTTCGGAACCGAAAAATCGCAAAACCGGAAAAAAACCAAAACCCTAAGTTTCTGTTGAAATTTTTTCTGCTCAAAATGGAAAACTTTATACTTGTAAATTCGGCTCAGGGTTTTGTTTGAACACACAAGAAAAACGATGCACCAATTCAACTAAACCGCCGCGCATCCGCGGCACGAGGTAGGCATGTGCCGCGGAAGCGCCGCAGTTTGGTTTCCTCTCTGCATCGTTTTTCGTGCAGTGTTCTTGTTGTGGGATTTTGGGATTTTTAAAATATATTATATGTGCCCAGATTTTCCAGAACTGAAATTCACTTTTGGGGTCCTATAATTCCGTATTTTTTTTCCGAACTTCACTGCACTTTGGCTTTATTGGTTATATCTGTGATGTTTGCATGTATTGAACGTCGGCTAATCGCTATAAGTCGATTAGTCGGGGTTATACATGATCTGTAATGTGCTGGAATGTGTATATGAATGTGTTGGACTGTCGCGGGTGAATAGCCGGGGTGGATGTGAGATGAGCTTTTGTTTTTCTTTCATTCATTGTAAATGTAAATTGATGTAATAATTATTATTTGTTTGGCCGCACAACCGGGTCGGGGTTGTAGCCGTCATTGTATAATTCTTTTTACTGTTTTTGCTCCTAGGATAGACCCATGGAGGGGTGCACAAACTGCCGGGTACTTGGCGGGTAGTTTGCCGCATCCGTAGGGGTCTTGGGTGGGGTATTGGCTATTCACCGCGACCGTGTTATCCGCTTTTCGTTTCAGGCTCGAAAGGATTGCGGATTGCTAGTATATCCAATGTATTCATCTGTGATCTGTAATGTCTATCATTGCTTTCTATTTAGGCGTTGCTTATGTTTTACAGCCGCGCTAGCCCAGCCCCCGCTCTGTCGTTAGTTAAGTAACCTAACGAGTGATGACGGGACCCCGTGGCGAATGCGAATGGCATAAGCGTACGTCATATTTTGGTTGTTTTCTGCAATGGTAGGATTTAAATGATGGGACGCATTAAAAGTACTAATGCAAGAATATCACGCATTAAAAGAACTAATGCAAGATAATAAACCAAGTTAAAATCGTTGGAACACTTTCGAAAAACCACTCGGTTCTTTTCAAAACTAACTTTTAAATGCGGAGTTTGAGCCACTCCTTCTAAAAGCTATCTCGTTCCATCGATTATATCAAGTTCACTACGTTCACGGTTTTACCAAAACCATTCGTAGCCCTCCGTCGCTTCGCATGAATAGGTAGTAGTATTCAAGCTATGTATTTTGGCCAAAGTCAAGGCATAGTGATTGGTAGCTATTGGGTGTTCATGTGTAGCATAGATAGATGCGTTGGTTTGGGACAGTCGTGCTGCCATTTTGGCCAAAGTCAAGGGTAGGTACGGATGGATCCAAATTAACCTGGATAGTGACGGGCAGAACTTGACATGTGACTTATGATATTTTGGCCAAAGTCAAGGTCATAAGAGCATGGGGCAAAAATCCACATCGGGAGTTTCATAAGTACTGAAACTTGCTAGATTTGCATACCATTTGGAGTGTGGTGATTCTGGTAGGATTCCTTCAGTTTCGTCACGCGATGATATTTGGATCCCGATCCTACTGTGAGTATATGCTACTCCTCGGGAAATTTCTCACTAGACGATCAATGCTATAAACCTAGTAGGTGCCTAGAAAGGTGTTAGCGGGGCTACGCCCCCAGGGAAAAGAGGTTATTTAATTAAGGAACTTCGCGAAAGCGTTGGAAAACCTCCCTCGAAGTACCAACACTGGCCTGGCTGAACGGTTAAGCAAGTATTGCACGGTGGGATTGATCCCGGCTAATTCTTCCTTTGTGGTTTGAGGAGGGATTCGAGAGACAGTGGGAGCCATCCTGTTTAGACAAATTAAAAACCATTCTAAACTTGCAAGAGCATCGTGCTAAAGTGTTTCTTCTCTCCCCCCTGCAGCGACCAAATCGAAATGACTGGACTTAAGTTGATTCTAGATAAAAACATATTGACAGGGCCAAACTACAAAGATTGGCTCAGGAATGTCAAGTTGGCAATCACTTACGACAAGCTGGGGTATCTTCTTACCACCAAAGCTCCCCCCGTCCCAGGTCCCACCTCCAGCGTCGCGGATAAGGAAATCCGTAAGACTTGGGAGATTGACAGCGCGAAGGCCAGGTGCCTCGTACTTGCCTCGATGGACAACGAACATCAGAGGAGGCACGAGAATATGGATTTGGAATCCATATTTCTTCATACAAAAGAACTGTATGGAGAGCAGTCTCGTATCGCAAGATACGAAGTGTCGAAGAAGTTGTTTTCGACAAAGTTGGCCGTCGGATCATCGGTAGCGGACCACGTGCTTAAGATGATTGGCTACACTGAGGAGCTCGCGGAACTTGGGACCACGTTGGACAGTGAACTCTACACGGATATAATCCTCCAGTCCCTTCCATCCACTTACGCCCAGTTCATACTGAATTTCAACTTGCAAGAAAAGGAAGTTGAACTTTCAGAACTCCTCAACCTGCTGAGGAGCGCAGAGGGCACCCTACAGAAGGGTAGGGAAACACCCGCTTTGTTTGTAGGAGGATCTTCTTCCTCTAGGTCCAAGGCGAAAGCCAAGGGAAAGAGGAAGAAAGCCCCCGCCAAACCAAGAGGCGGTGTTAGTAAAGTGGGTACGAAGGGAAAGGAAAAGGCAACAAAGATTGCGGGGAAGCTTGTTGGAAAGGAAGAATGCTTCTATTGTCATAAGAGTGGACACTGGAAGAAAGATTGCAGGGCTTGGAAGGCCAAGACACAGGAACTGAAGCAGGTTGCGGCTTCAGCTTCAGGTGTGTATGTTATTGAAAACTGTCTTTCTATAAACTCTACTTCCTGGGTATTGGATACCGGATCAGGATCTCATATCTGTAATTCTTTGCAGGCATTGAGAAACCGTAGGTTTTTGAAGGAAGGTGACATGACCCTCAGAGTTGCGAACGGAGCTAGCATGGATGCTAAAGCCGTGGGGGACTATCACCTGGGAATGACAGATGGGCATGTTTTGGTTTTGCGTAATTGCTTTTTTGTACCCAACGCAACTTGTAATATCATTTCTGTATCTTTGGTTTCTAAAGAAGGTTATGAATTTGCGTTTGTAAGTAATGTTGTAAACATTCACCTTAATCAAGTTCTGATTGGGTCAGGTACACTGAGCAATGGTATATACGTATTGAACCAACCACAGATTTTCAATGTCCAGAATACACACAAAAGAAAGTCTCCAGATATCAATCAGGCTTTCTTGTGGCATTGTAGACTGGGTCACATCAATGAGACACGGTTGACTAAGTTACATAAAGAAGGATACTTGGATCCGTTCGAGTATCAGTCTTATGCCACTTGTGAATCTTGTCTCATGGGAAAGATGACAAAGACTCCGTTCACTGGACACGGAGTAAGAGCGAGCGAGCTCTTGGGACTCGTACACAGCGACGTGTGCGGTCCAATGTCTACACATGCGCGAAGCGGTTATTCTTACTTCATTACTTTTACGGATGATTTTTCAAGATACGGTTATGTCTTCTTAATGAAACATAAGTCCGAAGCTTTTGAAAAATTCCAGGAATTTAAGAATGAAGTAGAAAAACAAACCGGCAAAAGTATCAAGATTCTAAGATCGGATCGAGGTGGAGAATACTTAAGTGCCGAGTTCCTAAATTACTTAAAAGAGAATGGGATTCTCTCTCAGCTTACTCCTCCATACACTCCGCAGCACAACGGTGTATCGGAGAGACGGAACCGAACCCTATTGGATATGGTACGGTCCATGATGAGTAACGCTGAGTTACCGCGATCATTCTGGGGGTATGCGCTAGAATCAGCTGCGTACCTTTTGAACCGAGTTCCTACTAAAACTGTGCCTACTACACCATATGAGATGTGGTGTGGGAAGAGGCCCCATCTCAGTCACATTAAGACTTGGGGAAGTCCAGCTTTTGTTAAAAAGCAGCATGCAGACAAGCTCGAGGCACGCTCAGTACTGTGTAAGTTTGTGGGATATCCAAAGAATTCCAAGGGATATCTCTTCTACTACGAAGAGGAACAAAAAGTTCTTGTTTCTCGTCATGCCCACTTTCTAGAACACCAGTTCATAGAAAAGGAAACAAGTGGGAGCGCAGTAGAACTGGAAGAAATTCCAGAACCACAGACTATTACTGAAAGCTTAATGGAACCAGAGGGTTCAAATGAACAGGACATTCCTATGCCGCTCCGCAGAAGTAGTAGGCAGTCTCATCCGCCCGAGAGATACTACGGTTTTCTCATAGACGGGGATAGAGAGGATTGCATCATAGATGATGATGAGCCTACTAGCTTCCAGCAGGCCGTTCAGAGCGTTGACTCGGTAAAATGGCTGGATGCAATGCGGACCGAAATGGAGTCCATGTACACCAACAAAGTATGGACGTTGGACATTGCTCCAGACGGGGTAAAACCCGTAGGATGCAAGTGGATCTTCAAAAGGAAGATTGGTGTAGATGGACAGGTTGAGACCTATAAAGCTAGACTTGTAGCAAAGGGTTTCCGTCAAAGACCTGGCTTGGACTATGACGAAACTTTTTCTCCAGTGGCTATGCTGAAATCCATTCGGATCCTTCTTGCCATTGCTGCCTTCCACGATTATGAGATTTGGCAGATGGACGTAAAAACCGCTTTTCTAAATGGAAGTTTAGAGGAGTGTGTCTATATGGATCAGCCAGAGGGTTTCATTCAGAGTGGGAGCAGCGGAAAGGTGTGCAAGTTGCTTAAGTCCATCTATGGACTAAAGCAGGCATCGCGGAGTTGGAACATCTGTTTTGATGAGACGGTCAAGGAATTTGACTTTATCAAAAGTCCAGATGAACCATGCATCTATAGTAGATTTGTAGCGAGAACTGTAGTATTCCTCGTTTTATACGTGGATGACATTCTCTTAATAGGAAATGACATTCCTATGCTACAATCTGTCAAGGGGTTCTTGTCACACAGGTTCTCCATGAAAGACCTGGGTGATGCCTCATACATCCTGGGGATCCGGATCCATCGTGATAGATCCAAGAGGATATTAGGACTTTCTCAGTCCAGGTACATCGACACCATAGTGAAAAGATTCAGTATGGAAGATTCCAAGCGCGGTAACTTACCGGCTTGTCACGTGATCACCCTCTCTAAAGAGATGTCTCCCAAGACTGATTTGGAGAGGGATCGCATGTCTATTATACCCTACGCTTCTGCGGTAGGCTCTATAATGTATGCGATGTTGTGTACCAGACCGGATGTAGCTTATGCACTGAGTGTAGTAAGCCGGTATCAGTCAAACCCTGGGGAGAAACATTGGATAGCGGTAAAGAACATTCTCAAGTACCTGAGGAGGACTAAGGAGATGTTCTTGGTGTATGGCGGAAAAGACCTCCAGATTGAGGCCTTTGCTGACTCCAGCTTCCAGAGTGACAAGGATGATTCCAAGTCCATGTCGGGTTTTGTCTTTACCCTCAATGGAGGGGCGGTGTGTTGGAAGAGTTCCAAACAGGAAACCGTTGCAGACTCGACTATGGAAGCGGAATACATCGCTGCATCTGATGCCGCAAAAGAAGCTGTCTGGATAAGGAAGTTCTTAAAAGAACTTCAGGTGGTTCCGTCCATTGTTGACCCAGTACCTCTGTATTGCGACAACAACGGGGCTATAGCTTTAGCAAAGGAACCCAGGTCCCATCAGAGATCCAGGCACATCTTGAGGCGGTATCACCTGATCAGGGAGATCGTGGATCGCAAGGAGATCGAGGTTCGGAGGGTTGCTTCAGAAGAGAACACTGCAGATCCATTCACCAAGGCCCTACCCCAGACTCAGTTCGAGCGGCTGATCGAGATGATAGGTCTTCGATACGCCAGTACATGGCCTTAGTGCAAGTGGGAGATTGTTAGTGTATATGCCCTAGATGCCATTACTGTATCATACTAGTTTGTATATTACTTGATGGAAGCTTGGGATATTCACCTTGTATAAACAATCTTGCTCAATATAGTAGTATGCTACTTGGTTTGTTTCTACTTCAATGTGTACTTGTGTTTATTTCAGTATATCACTTATACGCATTAGTGGAGCCCTTAGGATCTTTGCTTGATTACCAGCGTTGTGATGGCAGTCACACTAGTGGGGGCTGGGTAATCTATAGGCACATCCTTATACAGGTCCCTAGTCGTAGGACTATCGAGACAGGGCATCGATACTCCGGAGTAGACTAGCGTATGCGCTTCTCATCCCAGTGTGGGAGATGGTCTGTCCCACAGCCATCAGTACGTCGTACTGGAGATAGTATACGGGTGCTCGTTGGGTTACGAGTACACTGGACATGACTCGTCGGGAACTGACAGGTTGGTATTATACCTATCGTCAGTTATCAGTTCCCAGGTGACATGAGTACAGCTTAGTCCGCTGACTTGACACTGACACTTCGCCTCGAGTGTGTTCCCACTGCACTTTGATCACTACCCTACCACGGCTCAAAGGAGTCGTGCAAACAGGTGGTGGTTGGGTGCAGTCCCGAAGCACTTGGAGGCAGTGACGGTTAGACAGGATTCGTCTCTCCCGGTATTGGGGGTTGACATCGCGCTGTGTCTAGGAGAGCCATTACACGAGTAGTCCCTGGCCAGGGCAAGCGAGATGTACTGGTAGGTTTCCAGTGTTATCTCAGGGTGTTTTGGGCTTCACTCCGACACGACTTGTACCGCTATTGGGGGACTGACGTTTTACCGCCCCCTAGGCCCGACATGCGATGTATCAGACGAACAGACCGGACTGTACGGAGACTGTCACATTCAGACTCAGTAGGAGTTCAGATGGGGTTTCATCTCGTCAGCCTTCTTGTCGACATCTACCTGGGGACCGTTACGCACAGCTAGTGCCGCTTGCGGTCTGTGGTTAAACCCACTGCCAGCGTAGTGTTGAGTCTTTAGAGTCCCACACAGAGGGTATTCGCCTCTGGGCAAAACAGAGTAGAGGTCGCATGGTTTTGCGACAGGGTTCGTTCTCATCCGCGCACTTATGCACGTTTGGAGTCCGGACGGATTATACTGGCAGGCTCTGGTTTGAGCCAGATACTGGTATATGTTTTGGGGGTTGCTTTTATATCTTGGTATTCTTGTTCCTCGGAACGAGAATGCAGGTGTGTATGCACAGTTGCTTGAGGCGGAGAATGAGGTTTTTCATTAGGGTTTCGGATCGGGTGCGTATGCACAGTTGACAGTTATCATTTTCCAAATCCTAATGGATTTATATATTATCTATTAATAATAGTAATTAAATGAGAATTATGTTATGGTTGTTTTTTTGTTGACTTGTTGACCTTGGTTGACTTGTTGACCATTGACCACTTTCATGCCTTGAAAGTCTTCCTTGATTCATGCTTACACTTCATTTAAAGAAGCATGATAGTGGTCATTCCAAAATTACCATCAACTATTCTTATTTCAATTATTATCATTTAGATAATTCATTTCTTTTGCAATATGGTTGCAAGAAAGAAATAATTGAGCTCATTCTATCATAACCTCTCTCTCTCCTCATTTCATCTTCTTCTTCCTCTTGAAAAGAGAAACCTTCTCATGTGTTGAGAATCATTCTCTTTAGAAAGAAAAGCAAACCCTAATCTCTCTCTACTCATTCTAGGATGAAGGTTTAGCAAGCCGGAAACCCTAGTTCACTCAAAGATCGAGGAAGAGCCCAAAGTCGAACCTTCGAGGTGGATCCATCTTCGACGGGAGAAGGCGACGTAAAGAGAACCATCAACCTCTACAAGGTTTGAAGAAGAAGGAGTTCAAGTTTAGGTATAACCATCTTCCATAGTAGCTAACTCTCTTTAGCTAGATTACTAGTTTTAGTTTAGACAACGATCCCGACTATGTTTAGTCCATGTTGCCTCTTGCGATAAAAATTCGTTTTTTATACCGTTTCCGCCTCCCCGTAAGCACCGGGGGTCGCAATATGGACTTACAGTCTACAAGCACATCCTTTAACAGTTCCTAGTCGAGAGAGTATCGAGACAGGGCATCGATATTCTAGAGTGGATTAGTGTGTACGTTTCTTGACCCTGTATGGGGCGATGGTTGATCCTGTTGGAGATAGTGCCCTCAGAGTCAATTATTGGATCACAGGCACGTGATTGCAATGATTGAGGGAGGACCTATCCCGGTAGGACAGTCTTACTCAAGATGATAGTATGCTATCTGGTTTACCTTTATCATCGTGTACTGCTTTAGGTGACATGACAGGTCACTATTGCACGTTGATAGAGCCCCTAGGATTCTTGCTTGACTACCAGCAGTATGAGGGCGATCATATAAGTGAGAGCTGGAGTCTATAAGCACATCCTTAAAAGGTCCCTAGTCGTGGGAGTTTCGAGACAGGGCATCGATACTCCAGAGTAGACTAGTGTATACAGTCGAGACCCCGACGAGGGGCGGTGGCCGGTCTCACAAGCCACTGGTGTCAGTTGGTTCACCTAAGATGTATACAGGTGCTCATTGGGTTATGAGTACACCGGACAGGACTCGCCGGGAACATGCTAGTTGGTCATATACCAGACGTCAGATGGCAGTTCCCTGGTGACATGTGTGCAGGTTAGTTCATCGACCTGGGGATCGTCATTTGTCTCGTGTGAGTTCCCACTGTACTTTGATTACTACCCTACCACGGCTCAAAGGAGTCGTGCAAACAGGTTTTAGTTGGGTACAGTCCCGAGCCACATGGAGGCAGTGAGCGGATCTTCGGGGGTTTCGTCTCTCCCGGTATTGGGGGTGAGGTCGCGCTGTGTCTAGGAGAGCCATTACACGAAGACCTTGGCCAAGGCAGGAGATTTACTGGTAGGTATTCCAGTAGTATCTCAGGGTGTTCTGGGCTACACTCCGACACGACTTGTACCGCTTTTGGGGGTCTGACTTTTTCCAACCCTCTAGGCCCGCCATGCGATACTCATAGACGAACGGACCGGACTGCACGGATATTGTCACTGACAGGCTCAGTTGGGTGTCGGGGTGAGCTTCCTCATCGACGTCCCTTTTGGTCAATAGCTGGTGGCCCGTCACGTATTGGCTTATACCTCTGACGTGCTAGTGGTTAAATCCACAGCCATAGTATTGACGAGTCTTTAGAGTCCACCACACTTTCAGTTACTCAAGCTTTCGGGCGAAACGCTGTAGAGGCCGTATGGAGATATGGCAGGGTCCGATCAGATACGTGCGGTATTGCACGGATCAGGATCGGACGGTTTTGTACTAGTGGCCGTATAGTAATATGGCAGTGTTCGATCAGATACGTGCGGTATTGCACGGATCAGGATCGAACGGTTTTTACTAGCCGGCTTTGGTTTAAGCCGGTCCTAGTATAGTACGGTGTAGATTTTGTCTCATTGCATTTGTATCCGGACGGAATACAAATGCGGGTGTGTATGCACAGTATGGGGTTTTCCTGTAATTTATTACGGGACCAGTTTTCTAGGGTTGCCATTTTGCTTTCCGTTCCGGCCGGTTTTCCTTTGTTCTTTCCCGGCCGGACTTTTCCGATGGAGGGGGTTATTTGCAGTTTTGCAAATAACACTTTGTGGAGGGTTTTATTGCATAAGGTTTGATATGATAAGCATCTTTGCTTTTCATGCACTTATGGTGATAAGAGAGGATTTGAAATGGATTTGATTTGTGATCATGATTATGTTCTTGGATGTGGTCACCCTCCTCCTTTTACTACACTCACCTCCCTTCTTGCTTCATATTAGTTTTTCCTCCACCATTTTCAAAGAGAGATAAGTTTTTATCATGGTTGAAGTGAGAAAAAGAAAAAAGAAAGAGAAGAAGAAAAGAAAAGAGAGAAAGAAAAAGATGAGAGCTTCACCATGAGAGTTTCATTCTTGATCTTCTTTCCATGCTAGAAAAATGCAAGCACCATTTTTCTAGTCTTGATTCCTCCATCATCCTCAAATGGCAACCAAACCCCAAAAGAGAGACTTTGATTCTACACTATATTCCTACAGCAAATCTTGAGCATGTCGAGTTGCCGGCTTCATGCTCGAGTTGCCTCAGTATCGAGGTGGGAGCCCGTAAAAGTACCCGGCTTCGTGGTGCCCTTTCCGACGAGGAGGAGATCGGAGCGGAGATGAAGACCGGAGGACTTGGATCGTCGGTATATCTCTAACCTATCTTGTTAGTTAGCTAGACTAGTTTAATGGTCACGATCCGGAGTTTAGTGCGCGGTGGTGCCGTTTTGCCAAGTCCGCAAAAATTTAAGTTTACCACCGTTTCCGCGTTTGGCCGTCGGATTGACGGCCGGGGCGCCGCCGTGCACTTACAGTGGTATCAGAGCCTCGCCATTAACATAGTCTAGCTTGGTGTAATGTGTTTTATGTTTCCGATCGAACAAATTTCCAAAAACCGTATTTTTCTAGCACATCAGTTTCTGTCGAAATTTTTTGGAGTCCAAAAATTTTTCTGGTTGTCTCAGAGTGATGTGCAGGGAAATAGAAGCATACTGTAAAAATTTGGCACCATGATCTCACTATTCCGCCGCGCAAGCGCCGCGAAACCCCACCTCGTGCGGCCCTTCCGCCGCGGATTTTACTGTTCACCCCCCCAAGTTTTTCCAGTGTATCCCTGAGTTGAAAATGTGGTTTCTGGAATATTAAAATTGGGCCAATTATTTCTGTGAGTGGTACAGTTTTGTTTGAGGGCCCACTTGTTAATTTTTGATCGATCGGATATTTCAAACACATTATTTCACAGTATTTACATTATATCTGCGACCGTGAATGTCACTCGATCGGTAAATCCGGTCTAACTGCTATAGCCCGGTTAGACGGATTTGCGAACGTGACTTTCACGTTGATGTTCTATGTTTATGCTGTGATGTTGCGGATCGGTCGTGGGGGATAGCCTGGATGCAATGCTAGTACTGTATTGTTGTATTATGTACATTTGATATTGCGGGGCGAGCGTCCGACATGTGGACTGCCGTCACTGCCTGTTTGTATTATTCTTTTGGGGCACGACCTGGTTGCGGTCGATGTACCCGTTGTATGTATATTTTACTTTCTGTACTAGGATTACCCCACGGTGGGGTGCACGGATAGCCGGGTTCTAGAGGGCAACAAGCCCGCATCTCATGGCATTGAGACGGAGGGGGCTTCACTCTAGGATTGGCGGGCTATTCGCCGCACTCGTAGGGGGTACAGGTTGACCCAGGAGGGGTGCCCAAGCTACCGGATTCCGTGAAGTGCTGGGTGGTCCATTCACGGCGCTGAAGGGGGCTGCCTCGCTTCAGGTTTTGTCGGGTGACTTGCCGCGCCCGTAGGGGTCTAGGATTTCATTGCACAGGCTATCCACACGACCAGGGGAACGTCGGGTTTCAGTAGTGGCTCTGTGAAACCCGGGGATCCCAGATATCTGTATTGTTCTGTGATGCTGTACATTTCTGTAATGTTGCATTTCTTTTCACGCCTTGAGCGAAATATAATATATTGGTATATATATTAGTAGATGTTGTATATGTTTTGCATCCGCGCTAGTCCAGTCCCCGCTCTGTCGTTAGTTAGCTAACCTAACGGGTAATGACGGGACCCAGTGGCGAATGCGGATGGCATATACGTACATCAGTATATTTTCGTTCTTTTTGGTGTGATCAAATGATGGGACTGCATTGATCCGGATCAATGCAAGTTAAAAACAAACCTAATCTGATGTTGTTGGAACACTTTTCTAAAAGCTGTTATTGCAAGGACGTTCACTTCTGTTTTGCATCGTGGTATTCATTTGGAATATCCTGCTCCTCAGTCGACGAGGCAAGGGCCGAGATCCCCTCATCGGGAGTGACCCCTTGGACAGAAGTTTGCGTCAGGGCATTAACTTCACTATAGCCGATTACTTTTGCTTTGCACCGTGGTATTCAGTTGGAATATCCTGCACCCCATTCTACGGGGAAAGAGCCGAGATCCCTTCACCGGGAGTGACCTCTTTAGTAAAGGTTTTCGTCACTATATTTTCTAAAAGGCTATCCGTTCCTTCAACGATATCAAGTTCACTACGTTAAAGGTTTTCGCCAGAAACCATTCGTAGCCCTCCGTCGTCTCATATGGGTAGTCAATAGTATTCAAGCTGTGTTTGTTGGCCTTAGTCAAGGCACAGTGTTTGGTAGCTATTGGGTAGTCATATGCTGCATAGATAGATGCGTTGGTTTGGGACAGTCGTATAGCCTTGTTGGCCTTAGTCAAGGGCTTGTACGGGTGGATTCAAATCAACCTGGACAATGACGGGTAGAACTTGACATGTGACTTATGATTTGTTGGCCTTAGTCAAGGTCATAAGAGCATGGGGCAGAAATCACATCGGGAGTTTCAAAAGAACTGAAACTTGCCAGATATGCGCATACCTTCTGGAGTGTAATACCGTGAGCAGATTCCGTCACGTTATCATGCGATGATAGTTGGATCCCGATTCCCACTGATGAGTTGGTTTACTCCTCGGGTGATCCCGACTAATTCTTCTTTCAGGTTTGGAGGAGAATTTGAGGTACAGTGGGAGGATTCCAGATTAGATAAATTGGTAACCATTCTGATCTAGGATAGAGTGCACGCTGAGTGTTTCTTTTCTCTCTCTCTTTGGCAGCGACCTTTGACCCGACCCTAAGACTATGACTCAGTGACCAAGTTGACCGAACCTTCTTAACACTGGCTTTTGGATTGTCAGAGTTGCAGACCTCATTGCCACTCCTACTTTTACCCTTTTCTCCAGGACACCCCGTATTACTGCGAACGTCCACTTCCATTGGACAAAACCATCGTATGGTTATATACGAACTCGAAGGACTTCGAGGATGGTTTCCGGTTCTGGAGAAAAAGGATAGGATTATTCAGTTGTCTTTTCCTTTCACCTTCTCTCAGGTTGCGAGTACTCCTTGGTTTAGGAGTAGTACACCTATTACGCAAATTGGATAGTCTTCTTCCAAATCATAGGCTGGTGCCGACCGGTAGGGAATGAAGAAAACCAGTTAGCCTAAACGGTGTACAGAAGGTATTAAGTTCAGACAAAGTAAGGGATTAGTAAGAAGGCAAAGTAAAATGCAACAGATATTCACGACCAAACCATGTATTCCTTCGCCAATCCTAAATCACCTTTGTATTTCTCCAGGACACTCCGTATCATTACGAAGATCCCATTTTATTGGATAATCCATCGTATGGTTATATACGAACTCGAAAGGAACTCGTTCCAGTTCGGGGATGGATCCTGGTTCAGGAGAAATAGGAATAAAGTACATTCAGGTGTCTTTTATCTTCACCTTCTCTCGCGATGCGAGTGTTCCTAGGATTAGGACAGTACACCCTTTATGCTTTTTGGATAGTCTTCTTCCAAACCATAGGCTGGTGCCGAACGGTAGGGAAGGAAGAAAACCATTTGGCCTAAAGGGGTGTACAGAAGGTAAAGACTAAAGACATATGAAGGGATTTAGAGAGGTGGCAAAGAATTATATGGTTATAGTTGTGAATCTGGATAATGGTAGAGGCATTACTAAGAATACCAGGATACCCCAACGAAACATTTCAATGTTTCAGTTTCACTGTATACTGTTAATGGAAAACTGATTTCCCGATTAGACACTTACTCCAGGGTATGTATTTACCAGGTATGATTCTCACATCTGTATGGTTTTACAGATGATGAGTGGGAGTAAGTTATTGGGAATTGGGTGATCATCCTCATTATATCGGGATTCGTTGTAATTGGTGATATTTGAGGATGCCACCTGGGTTGTTTGCCGGTCGGCAAATATTTGGTTTTGAATATCCGCTGTTGTGCACCAATTTCAAATTGATATATCTGTACGTCTATTTTCATAGAGTGAGATATACCTTTTGATATTATGTCGATGACATTTACCTATATCAGTGGATGGTTAGGTAAGGAGCATTGAACAGCGGTGTAATTCTTCTTAACCAAAAGTACAGTTTTCAACCTACGACACATAGTGAATGAGTCACTAGACTCAAGGGACTTATACAGAGTATTGTATGTTGTCCAGTGTCCATCAGGACAGAGGGGTTGGTCCTCGTACTGTATTCTGTTTACTTTTGACTTCTCTAGTTCTTAGACATGTGTTTCGTAGAAACACAGGGTCTAAGTTTTGAGGAGTTATAGGTATTTGAATAGAGTAGAGAACCAGGTGTAGCAAGTATCGGGATTCTTCAAAGTGATCGAAGATGTAGATACATGTGTATGGTATTCAGTTGATAGTAATGATAAAGAGAAATTGCTTCTCTTTCAGGTTACTCATAATTGGAAGCATTCCTAAGTTGAGTAACGCTGATCGGCCTCCTTCCATTTAGTTGACATGCACTGGAGATAGCTGCATGATTTGAATCTGGTTCAATTAAATCAGTGCCTCTGGTTCTATATTGGATGTAGAACAGTTCATATCTTAACGTTGTTAAGGAATGAGGAGTTGTCCGGCTTATGCTTAAAACCAGACACTGGACAACTCAAGGCTCGTTTCTGTAATGGCTGTTTGTGGGTTGACCCAGGCTATGACGCGGGTTGACTTTCTACCATCTGGATGAACAATAGCAATATTGTTCTAGACTCGCCACAGTTTTATTAAAAATGGATTTTTTCAAAAACAGCAGTGGGAGTATGGTAGAACTGGAAGTGATTCCAGAACCGCAAACGATTACTGAAGATTTGATAAGGAACCTAAAGATTCAATCTGATTTGACATTCCATTGGCCACTCCGCAGTTTTGGTGGGTAACTTCAGGCACCCGAGAGGTACTTCGGTAGCCTCAAGGACGGTGACAGGGAAGTTCTTGTTTACCCACACTTGCCATTGTTGTTCCAGGCTGCGAGACCCGGCAGGAGGATGAGTATAGCGTCGTTCTGAACTAGCTTCAGAAGTGTACGTGTATATGACTCTGCCAGAGGGTTGTCGTAGTCAGTGGGAGCAGCGGAAGCATTGGTGGACATCAGGCTTATGTCTATTTATAGACTAAAGCAGATGTAGCGGAGATAGATCATCTGTTTCTGATGTGACAGTCATAGGTTTGACGTCATCAGAATAGGGGATGGATCTGTTGAGAAGGTAGTAGGAAGTGATATTCCTTTACTACGATCGGTTATACTTTGGTCGTCACACAGTGGTTTCTCCACAAAGGACTTGGACATAATATCTGACATACTGGTTACTAGATCTATGGTTTTAGATCTAGATTTGGGTGGTTTCCCAATCTGGGTACTTGGACAGCATTCTATGAGTATTTAGAATGGACGACTCCTGGCACGGTAGTGTACCTGCAGGTGATGGAGTCACCCTCTCTAAAGGTGTCTTACAGACTAAAGGGGAGAGGGATGTGCATGATTGGCAGATCACTTGCTCAGGCAATTGAGTCAATCATGAGAGGTCAAGTACCACACCAGATGTTGTTCTTGCACTACATGCAATAAGTTAATATTGATCCAATCCTGGAGAAACAGTCGGAAGCAGTTTTAGAACATAAGTGGATGTTCTAGGGATATAATAACGACAGCCTCATTCGGGAGACAGTTATCATTCCAGGCTTCCAAGGTGACATGGACGACAAGGAGGTTGTCAGAGTTATAGTTTTCCTTCTGACGAGGGACAGTGTTTTGGACAGGTGATCCAAGGAAACACTGAGGGTGGCATGGCGCAGGATACTGATTAAGTTCAGTTGACGATACAGTCTAAGAAATTTGGATTTGGAGTTCATTTATGAGCTACGTCCCATCAGACATCCAGACATTCTAAGGCAGGTATTGCTCATTTCGGGAGATGGTTTTCTCCGCGAACTTGAGATATAGAGAGACATAGAAAGAAACTTCTAGGCGGGTCCACTCACTGAGGCTATTCCTCGACCGCAATAGTTTCACAAACGGGATTTGTGAGACTGACAAGTAGAGGAGTTGGATGTTCGGTATCACACGGGCTGTGAGTATGCGACATCGCAATAATTAGCCTTGAGTGCAAGTGGGAGATTGTTGGAGATAGTGCCCTCAGAGTCAATTATTGGATCACAGGCACGTGATTGCAATGATTGAGGGAGGACCTATCCCGGTAGGACAGTCTTACTCAAGATGATAGTATGCTATCTGGTTTACCTTTATCATCGTGTACTGCTTTAGGTGACATGACAGGTCACTATTGCACGTTGATAGAGCCCCTAGGATTCTTGCTTGACTACCAGCAGTATGAGGGCGATCATATAAGTGAGAGCTGGAGTCTATAAGCACATCCTTAAAAGGTCCCTAGTCGTGGGAGTTTCGAGACAGGGCATCGATACTCCAGAGTAGACTAGTGTATACAGTCGAGACCCCGACGAGGGGCGGTGGCCGGTCTCACAAGCCACTGGTGTCAGTTGGTTCACCTAAGATGTATACAGGTGCTCATTGGGTTATGAGTACACCGGACAGGACTCGCCGGGAACATGCTAGTTGGTCATATACCAGACGTCAGATGGCAGTTCCCTGGTGACATGTGTGCAGGTTAGTTCATCGACCTGGGGATCGTCATTTGTCTCGTGTGAGTTCCCACTGTACTTTGATTACTACCCTACCACGGCTCAAAGGAGTCGTGCAAACAGGTTTTAGTTGGGTACAGTCCCGAGCCACATGGAGGCAGTGAGCGGATCTTCGGGGGTTTCGTCTCTCCCGGTATTGGGGGTGAGGTCGCGCTGTGTCTAGGAGAGCCATTACACGAAGACCTTGGCCAAGGCAGGAGATTTACTGGTAGGTATTCCAGTAGTATCTCAGGGTGTTCTGGGCTACACTCCGACACGACTTGTACCGCTTTTGGGGGTCTGACTTTTTCCAACCCCCTAGGCCCGCCATGCGATACTCATAGACGAACGGACCGGACTGCACGGATATTGTCACTGACAGGCTCAGTTGGGTGTCGGGGTGAGCTTCCTCATCGACGTCCCTTTTGGTCAATAGCTGGTGGCCCGTCACGTATTGGCTTATACCTCTGACGTGCTAGTGGTTAAATCCACAGCCATAGTATTGACGAGTCTTTAGAGTCCACCACACTTTCAGTTACTCAAGCTTTCGGGCGAAACGCTGTAGAGGCCGTATGGAGATATGGCAGGGTCCGATCAGATACGTGCGGTATTGCACGGATCAGGATCGGACGGTTTTGTACTAGTGGCCGTATAGTAATATGGCAGTGTTCGATCAGATACGTGCGGTATTGCACGGATCAGGATCGAACGGTTTTTACTAGCCGGCTTTGGTTTAAGCCGGTCCTAGTATAGTACGGTGTAGATTTTGTCTCATTGCATTTGTATCCGGACGGAATACAAATGCGGGTGTGTATGCACAGTATGGGGTTTTCCTGTAATTTATTACGGGACCAGTTTTCTTGGGTTGCCATTTTGCTTTCCGTTCCGGCCGGTTTTCCTTTGTTCTTTCCCGGCCGGACTTTTCCGATGGAGGGGGTTATTTGCAGTTTTGCAAATAACACTTTGTGGAGGGTTTTATTGCATAAGGTTTGATATGATAAGCATCTTTGCTTTTCATGCACTTATGGTGATAAGAGAGGATTTGAAATGGATTTGATTTGTGATCATGATTATGTTCTTGGATGTGGTCACCCTCCTCCTTTTACTACACTCACCTCCCTTCTTGCTTCATATTAGTTTTTCCTCCACCATTTTCAAAGAGAGATAAGTTTTTATCATGGTTGAAGTGAGAAAAAGAAAAAAGAAAGAGAAGAAGAAAAGAAAAGAGAGAAAGAAAAAGATGAGAGCTTCACCATGAGAGTTTCATTCTTGATCTTCTTTCCATGCTAGAAAAATGCAAGCACCATTTTTCTAGTCTTGATTCCTCCATCATCCTCAAATGGCAACCAAACCCCAAAAGAGAGACTTTGATTCTACACTATATTCCTACAGCAAATCTTGAGCATGTCGAGTTGCCGGCTTCATGCTCGAGTTGCCTCAGTATCGAGGTGGGAGCCCGTAAAAGTACCCGGCTTCGTGGTGCCCTTTCCGACGAGGAGGAGATCGGAGCGGAGATGAAGACCGGAGGACTTGGATCGTCGGTATATCTCTAACCTATCTTGTTAGTTAGCTAGACTAGTTTAATGGTCACGATCCGGAGTTTAGTGCGCGGTGGTGCCGTTTTGCCAAGTCCGCAAAAATTTAAGTTTACCACCGTTTCCGCGTTTGGCCGTCGGATTGACGGCCGGGGCGCCGCCGTGCACTTACAGATCCCATAAGCATTGGTGTTTGACATCAAAGATCGTACACAGGTGCTCATTAGAGAATGAGTACACCGAACAGGACTCGCCGAGAACTCCTAGATGGTACTATACCTATCGTCAGATAGCAGTTCTCTGGTGACACTTGTACAGGTTAGTCTGTAAACCCGAGATCGTCATAGTGTCTTGTGTGGTTCCTACTGTGCTTTGATTTCCTCCCTACCACGGCTCAAAGGAGTCGTGCAAACAGGTGGATTTTGGGTACAGTCCCGAGTCACATGGAAGCAGTGAGCGATAGGAGTGGTTTCGTCTCTCCCGGTATAGGGAGTTGATGTTGCGCTATGCTCGATTGGCTATAACAGCAAGTCCTTGGTCAGGGCTGATGAGATTTACTGGTAAGTGTTATCAGTAGTTTCTCGAACGATTATAGGCCACACATCGGCATGACTTATCAAGTTACTGGTGTCTGACGATTCAACCCTTAGACTCGATATGTGACATATCAGATGAAGAGACCGAACTGTACGGTAAGTGTTGCTTATAGGCTTTGCGGCAGTTTGGACAAGCTTGCTTGTTGATCTTCTATTCGATCAATACCTGGGTAGCCGTTACGTCCAGCTAGTACCGCTGACGGCTTGTGGGTGACTGATGTGATCATTACCTATTGTTGGCGTATTGACGAGTCTTTAGAGTCCCACACAGAGGTTTCCTAGCTCAAGCGAAATGAAGTAGGGCACATATGATGATATGTGCGGGAACTTGATTAAATACGAGTATGTGATACCGTATTCTAATCTCGCGATATTTGATATCGGTTAGGATATATGAGATATAACCGGATCATTGAATCAAGTGTTGATTCAATGATTTATTATATATATATATATATATTTAATATTGGCCGGTTATATATGATATGACTGGATTATTGAATCAAGTGTTGATTTAATATTGAATATTGAATATTGTCGGTTATATGTGATATAACCAGATTATTGAATTAAGTGTTGATTTGATAATATGATATACATATAAATATGATATTAGTCGGTTATATATATTGGGTTACGACAGCGTCCCAGCCATCAATCCGTGACCAAATGCGGAACAAAAATTTATAAAATATGGCGCTACCACAACCAATTACCCGGATCTACCCATAAGCCCTAGATAACAAAACATGCAAAGGAGTTAGAATGGTTATACCGAATAGATCCGTATCTTTCGGTCTTCAACCATCATCCCAAGTTCCTAGGGGCTTCCTTGATGTCACGACCCGAAAGAGCACGTGCCCGGCCTTTGAACCATATGAAGTCTATAGGATTCCATTTGATCCAAGTAAGCCAAAAGTCCAGAAATCTAAAACCATTTTAAGAGTAAGTAAAGAAAACTGGTTTAAAGAAGTGAAGAAAAACATGTTTGAATGTCAGGGTTTTTAAATAACTAAGCCGAATATGCATTCAAAAAATGTAAAGTCTTTTCTAAAAATTTCGGCAGAGTTTCTTTTGTAAATACTGGCCCCGAACGGGGTACAACAAGAACAATATATATGTCATGATAAAAGGCATCCCCAAGCAGGAGCTAGCTCTTCGTCAATTGACGGTCACAACCACGCAAGCAATATAATATACAACGCCGAATAGCGAGGGTCAAATCCAAAAGAAACTCAATAAGCATGAAAACCGCAATACTGCTAAGCGCGACTCTAAGGTCGAAATAATACATCACTAATGTCTAAGTCTGAAACAATATACAAGTTTTGGTTGATGGAATTCTAGATACAAGGAATAATACAAGTACAATGGTGGTTCTTGATGCAAAAGAACCCACCTACCAAAAGCAATTCACCCGCAAGGAAGCAGTGTGCCAGAAATGCCGCTATGGAACCTATACGGCAAGACCTGCAAAAACTGTGGCACAACGGGTGTGAGTTGCCAACTCGTGAATAGAGAATATCTACAAGCAGAAATCGAATGCATGACCTAATCCTAGGTCAATACGATCAGATATAATATAAACCTCAAGAATAAGTCTGAAGCATAATAAGGTGGCAATGTAGCATCTAAACATGTAGGTAGTGCCAAATACTCGTGCCAGTGCCTCAGGTAATAACTTGTCATAAATGTAAGGTATGTCTGCATGAAGTAAATATGATGAAGTATCAAAATGGATATCTATACACATATATTAGCGTCCCATACCACTAATATCGGTGTAACAGTATATATAACAACACCCTCATACCCTGTTGAGGTTTGATCAATGTAGTCAAAGTCTGTATGTAATCAATGTCTGTATATATGTGGATCCCGTCCACCTGTCACCCAATGACAATAAGTATCATGCATGCAAATATAGAGATATAATCAAAATCATGGAGATCATCATGAAACCTGTGTCTAGCATCGGCACGTAAATCCTCATCCATATGGGGCTCCGTCTGCGGTATCGGCCTTCGGCCCCGGCAGTACGGGTTAGCCCATGTCCATCTCTCAACTCCGGTCGGTATCCTCCAGATATCCGCCGAGCTCAAATACAATCACCGGTAGGTAGTAGTCCCTCTGCCAGGCTCACCGTCTACTACACAGCGAAACCGTTCTCGCCCCGGGGTACTATACCGGGTCCACCATGTACCCGCAATCAGCCTCATCCGCCTCCTCGAATCGGGTTTCATATGTCGCTCTCAGCACCGAGAAAACACATGGTGGACGCACTGAAATATCATATCAAGGGTAACCGGGTTTTTAAAACGATTATATATTCTCTTTTGAAGTAACCACGGTTCCCAAATCCAGAAATATCATGGAAACAACATATCTCAATGCGTATAATCAAAACATGATGTATGCGACATGTAAAGGAAGGTAAGCATATCGGTAAGTCATGCAACATGGAATAGCAATGTGCATTAGTCGAGGGAAACCGCTCTTTTTAAAATGAATCAGTTTTGAAGAATATCTTGCGGTTCCCAAATCTCTAATCAAGTCAGAATCATCTACGTAAGTGTACAGGTATGAGTGTACAATATGCCATGCAAGAATCATATCATGCATGCAACAGTACTACAGTGTAGTGGCATGGCAATTATCGATGATGAAGTGTATGTGCCGGCAAATAGTATACGTGGAACATACGCATCATCGATAATGGTGCTGGTGTCCTAACAGCATGATAGTAATATAGCAATAAACATATGCAAAGCAATGTGAATAGCATGAACATGCGGAAATCAAATAATCAACACCACAGTGAAGAATCTACATCAATATGAATATGTCATGCAGTTATGTCATTTGAAATAAGACGAATCAGGATTTTTAGTAAAATAAGGGCTACAATATTTTTAAGAAAGATACGTCCTTTGAAAAATACCCGTAGAATCCCTTTACTTGTCTTTTAAGATATTCCCGATTCGTAGTTTTTGAAATAGGTATGACTCGGGTCTAATCTAACATCTACTATGCAAACTACAGATCTAAGTATCAAGTCAATCGGGAGGGGTATGGAAACCACCTAAATCTGAGTCGATATATATATATATATATATATATATATATATATATATATATATATATAATAGTCGGTGATCCCGCCTCAATAGTATCGCGTGCGATACAGTATATCATATGACATCCTCAAGTCATGGGTGCGGATCTATCTTCAATGTAAAGCTCGTACGGTAAATCGTCGTACGACATCCCAATAGCTGGGTACGGGTCAATATCACATTATCTCACCATATATCAGGTATCACATAATCTGGGGTACTGATCTAAGTCTAGTACAAATCGATACTATCTATATACTGCATGTGTAAGCACACGTCCAAAGGCCCGCTAGAGATCACATATCGTATCCCAAATACGAATCACATCAAATCACCGATCTCGCGGCACAATTCCCAACATCATCGACTCATCTCCAATGTCATCCAATATCATCAAACACAGTGCAAGTATAATGAATATGCAAGGGTGTGCGTGTAGGTGTAAATCTATTCTAGGGTTCGCGACTATGAACCACACTAGTTACTTCTAACCCTACACTATCCATAATACACCTAACACAATATCCATGACACACTATAACTATCATATATATAATATATCAACTACGGACTGCGGGGGTGCTGTACGCCATCCACCCGACTTCCCCCGTAGATATAATCTACTCACCTTGCGTCTTCATTGTCGACGTCACCACGCGTTTGCTTGTCGTCCCGAAGTCTTCATGGGGTACCTACACATCAACGTATCGTAAATGCGTATTAAAACCAAATCAATACTAAAACGGCATACGAATCCCAAAATGATACGCTATGATCTATAGGTTAGAACCTATGGACAACACCTTCACAACCATCAATCAATCCTCGATATCGTCGTATAAACGCCAAATAGTCGAGGTAAAACACAAAACACAAATTCAGACTTAAAAATACGGAATACGGAAACACGAATCCAAAACAACAACTAAGGAAAAAGGTTCCAGATTTCATCCTAGGTCAAATTAGACAAATCTACACATGCCAGGGGTCTAATCTACTGATAAGGGGGCACCAAAACCAAAACGAGGCAAATCCACCATGGTCTGGCCGCAATTTGCGGCCAGAATGGATAAATTTGCGGCCGGGAATGAGAGGTAGGGGCTAGGGTTCTGGTGGTAGCTTCCTGGGTGCCTACACATGTCACTGTCCATTCAATATAATTTTCAGAGTCTCGGGTTGATAGCAAATCTCAAATAACCTTCACAGATTTCACAAACTTTCCGATATCGGTTTCAAAATCCGTATTCCGGGTCTTAAGTCTCAGGTTTGGGTCTCCATTCATGCACTAGGGTATTTGTATAGCCTCTACTGAACTCAATTTCACATTACAACATACAATTTCCTCAAATCCTAACTAGGTTTTCCTCAAGTCCACAAAATCAAACAATATCGGTTCTATCACAACATGGGGGTATAAGGAATGCTAAAATTAAGCTAATGGTTCAGTAATTACCTCATTTGGCAACTCAAGAATTTTCTTGAGTTGCCCCTAGTGGCCAAAATCCTTGCTTCCTTGGTCCAATGTGTAGATCTTGAGCTTATGCATACTTTTTATGAAATGAGAGTGAGGTTTTGGAGTTGTTTTCATGGTGATTTGAGGGGTTGAAGAGGGGAGGGAGATGAAGGAGCAGGAGCAGCAGCAGCAAGGGAGAAAGAGGGAGGGAAAATGAAAGGAGAATGGCTAAGTCCAAAGTCAAAGAAAACCCATACCTCTCCCTCTCTCACCATACCTCAATATTATATCCCTCCTTTTCCATTTCTTTTCTTTTTCTCCAAAATCCTTCTCACCAGAATAGTAACCCCAAAAGAAACACGGTGGAAAAATGCACAAGTGTAGGAAAAGAGATATGTGCATGTTTTGCACAAAAATGCTAAAAAACCGATTAGCGATTTTTAATCGCGATTACCACTAAATTAGCATATAACTAATCATAAAAGCTCAAAAATGGCATAATTCCATAAAATACCCTATTTTAGAATTTTCCATAATTTTTCCAAAATTTTCTCCCATTTATTTGTATTTAATAATACCGAAATATTAAAATATTCAATAAAATAATATTAAATTATAAAAATTCCCAAAAACAATATTTTATTTTTTTGAAATGTTACACTTGATCAAGCTTGATCTCCGGTCTCCCTCCATCGAAGATGATCCACCCGAGAGTCTATGCAACGAGCTCCAATTTCATATCCGAGGAAACTAGGGCACCTAGATCGCCACTCTAGATACCGTAGATGAAGTAGAGAGTGATGAAGGATTAATTTGTCTCAAGACACCCAAGGATTCTCAACTCATGAGAGGGTTTGGGTAGAGCTAGAGGAAGAAGAAGATACCATGAGAATGAGGTGTTGAGAGCAACTCAAGAAAGAGAAAAAGAAATGAATAATGGCTTGTGTTTTTGTTTGTTGTGTGAGTTGATAAGAAATAATGGAGCCATCACATAAATGTGCATGTCTCCAAAATATCTTAGTCAACAAAAAATATCTCAAGTCAACATAATCTCACAACAAACAAAAACCCTAAGCATGCTAGAATAGTAACCATAGGCCACTAATTAGCCATGCCACAAAAATGCAATAAACACCTCATCCTACACCTCAATAACCTTTTAATCCAAAAAGGTCTAAACCATGATGAGGTGTAATCTTCCAAAAGTAATCTTGTAATAAATTACAAGAATACCCCTCAACCGTATATACATACCCGCATCCGTATTCTGAAGAATACGAATACAAATAGACGAAAATAATCCAACAAATATAATACTAGGATCCGGCTTAAACCAAAGCCCACCAGTATTATTCGTCCGAACATCATCCGTGCAGAAGTACACATATATGATCAAATCCTGTCGTAAAACCATACGGCCTCTACATCGTTTCTCCCGAAGTAGGGAAACCCTCTGTGTGGGACTCTAAAGACTTGTCAATACGCTGGCAGTGGGTTTAACCACAAGCACGTCAGTGGCACTAGCTGTACGTAACTGCCACCTAAGTATTGAGCGAAAGGGAGGCCGACGAGCAAACTCATTGTAACGTTTTGGAAATCGTTATGCGATTTCGCCCGTTTTAGGGTAAGTTTGTCGGTATTTTCCGTTTTACCCGACTGTGAACAAACGACCATATAGACTTGCCAGCACCTAGATTAGCAAAAATAAAGCTAGTGCGCGAACTTTGGGAGTATATGGGACGTTTTGGTTCAATTTGTTTTTTTCCCAATTTTTTTTATATTATTTTAATGCGGTATTCAAATTTTGGGAAAATTTCCGTTAGCAATCTTTTCTTTAAAACTTCTAAGTTAAAAATCCTTCTCATTCACCTAGGGGATTATTGTGTGGCCTAGGATTTAAGTTAGGATTTAAATCAAAAAGAAAAGATAAGAGAATGAATTAGATGCATGCATGTGTGTGTATGTGTGCAAGTGTGCATTGATGGGCAATAAATGGAGGTAATTGCTAGGAAATTCATCACCAACCCACCTCCTCACTCCCTTGGCCGAAAATATCTCATTCCTACTGCACTTGATCAATTCCCTTATCATTTCTAATTCATTCTATCACAAAACTCTCAAAAATTCTGAAACCTATCACAAAAATACCAAAAGCTTAGGAATTTTTTGATCTTGATCACTTGGAGAGGATAAAGCTTGGAACTTGAGAGCAAAGTTGTTAGGTATATTCCCTTTACTGATAATTTGTAGTTTTGGTGTAGTTTTGATCGTTAATTTCTGCGTAGAACGTAGTTTGTATCGATTGAGGCGATATCGGGTTTTTAGTGTATTTTTAGTGATATTGGTATCTGCTATGATCTGGGAATTTTAGTGATGAAAGCAACAACTTTAGAGAGATGTGCAGGTTGACCTGAGACACCACCCAGGAGACGGGGACCACCCCACCGGTCTGGGCCGGCGAGACTTAAGGAGGGGGCCGGCGACGCCGGCCGACTTGGTGAGGGTTGGGGTGGGTTTCCTGTGGGTAGTTGTCTGCTGTTATTTGGGGTTGTTTGGTACTGTTGATTTTATTAGTTGATGCAATATGCAAAATCTGGGATCGATTACCTATAATCGTGTGTTTTGAGTTCGCGTGATACGTGTTGCGACACGAGTCGTGTGTCGTGCTGGGACGTGCTCAGTTTGGGTTTAGGTATCGTTTCGTGTGTTTGCGCTAGACGAGTATACGTGTTGTGGTTTAGTGCGTTGTTGCGTTGTATATTACGTAGTTTTACGTTATTGAGATTGCTTCTGAGATATTCACATTATTTCTTGTGTTTGTGATATTATAGCGTCGCAAGCGGGGACTTCAGACGCTGCGAACAAAGGGAAGCAGGTGGTCGGATTTTCATAGCTGGAGACCACAGGGTGAGTAGATTTAACATCTACGGGGAATCGCCCGTATGGCGCTACGCGTCGGGGCTAGATATGATATGATATTAGCCGTATGCCTATTTGCTTATATAGAGACATTGCATGATTCACATTGCATATAGTTACTTGTAGTGCATGATATTATATCTGATGTACACTGCACTATTATCGACAGTCCATGTTGCACGAGCACCAATGATATGCTACACACACACTGTTGATAATTGACATGATAGGCACAACACAATTGCTAATTCATATACCTTGCTAGTAGTTAGCGACATTAAACAGTTATACTTGTGCGATAGTACATGTTACATAGAACATACCTGTATACCTACATGCTCATATGTATACCCTGCTATATTACTTGTTCGCACATATACCATGCTATATTACTTGTTCGCACATATACCATGCTATATTACTTGTTCGCACATATACCATGCTATATTACTTGTTCGCGCATATACCATGCTATATTATTTGTTAGCACATATACCTTGCTATTGATTTATGATCAGTTTGTATTGCATATATATCAGTGGTATGGGACGCTGTGTATATATGTATTCTGGATTTAGATATTATAGATTGTATTGCATATATATCGGTGGTATGGGACGCCGTATATATATGTATTTTGGATTTGGATTTACATGATTGTATTGCATATATATCAGTGGTATGGGACGCTGTATATATATGTATTCTGGATTTGGATTCTTGGGATCCGCGAGATACATTATATGGACTTATGCATTTGAGATGCGATATGGGAAATTAAGGTGTCGATGTGGGCACTTAATTTCCGAGAGATATATGGGGTTTGACAGACCGATACGTGGAAACGCAAGTGTCGAGGTGGGATACTTGGTTTCGAGGAACGTATGGATATCAGAAAGACCGATACGTGAAAACGCAAGTATCGAGGTAGGATACTTGGTTTTCGAGGAACGTATGGATATTATGTTTTTGGGTGTCGATGTTTGACACTCGGGTTTCACGAGAGGTACAGGATTTGAGGGCCGATCTGAGTATTTTGGGATTTGGGTGTTGTTGAGATACACCGTATTTTTCATGCTGATGATATGCGCATGAGATTATTTACTTTCCGCACTCAGTATTATATTGATATGGATATCATGATAGTTGCATATTCATATTGTCATACTCATGCTATCAGTTCATTGGTTATTGATTATTGATGTTAGTGCATACTTGCGATTACTGTATGATGTTAATTACTATTCACGAGTTGGCAACTCACCCCCGTTGTGCCACAGTTTTACAGGACTTACCCTCTGAGTAGTCGCGGCGGGGCAGCTTATCATCATTACTTTTGGGGATACCGCTACCTTGGGCAGTGAGGCCGTTGCTTTATAGGTGGGTTTGCGGTTATCCGTTGTACTTTGTATATCATTTTGGGTTGGATCTAGTATTCTCCATCTACCCTTGTTGTATATGACTTAGAGACGACTTGTGAGAGATCAGTGTTGTATATTGGTTTTGAGAACCGTGCTCGTAGAAGCAGGTTATTTTGGTGATGTTTACTTCTTGATATAGTCGTTCTCTTTGATTTTTCTTCGCTTTGGCGTCGTATACTTGTTGTGGTGATTGTCTTCGCCGGTGGGCGTGATTTTTCTCCCACTTGGGATGTTTCATATATTATCTGTGTTGTACCCGTTTTCGGGGCTAGTTTTACAAAGGAGGTGCTGCCGAAATTTTTATGAAAGAAAACTAGAGTTAGAGATTTTAAATGGCAACACTAATACTTTTAAACTTGTTTCTCCGTTGATCCAGTTTTGGAAGGTTTAGATTTCTGGGTTTTCGGCTTACTTAAGTTACGTACGCCTGTAGACGTTACGTAGTTTAAGTGCCGGTTACGGGCCGAATTGCGGGTCGTGACAAAGTTGGTATCAGAGCGTTAGGTTTTACCTTTCGGAGTCTAGGATGACCTTGGTATGATGGAGTAGGTGGCTTAAGCAGAGTGACGTAGCGTGTGTATGTTCCGCGGCATACTTACGACACGGTACTCCGCCTAAGTGACCTTAGGACTTGTTGATTGATATTCCTTCCGTGATTGATATACATCTTGTGATTCGATTTCCGTTCCTTATCGAATCTTGTTTCAATTTATAGCCCATATGCCGCCGAAGACTACGAGGGCTCAGAGAGCGGCCGCGAGGGCCGAGGTCAGAGTTGACTCGCCTGAGGCGAGGACTGACCGGGATGGTACGCCTGTTGTACCGGAGTATATTGCTATGATTGGAGCTGGTATGCAGGATCTGCGCCAGATTGTGGGGACTTTGGTAGAGACCATCCGAGCGCAGGGGCAGGCAGTTGTTCCACCCGCTGCGGTGGCCACGGTGGTACCTACAGTTCCGATAGTCGCAGTTGCAGCTCCGGGGGTTATTGCTGTGTCGTTGACGGATTTCATGAGGCTGAGACCTCCGGTGTTTACGGGTACAGATGTTACCGAGGATCCGCAGTCGTTTATCGACCGGATGGCCAGGATTTGTCGCTCACTTCGGTGTTCCGACGAGAGATGGGTGGAGTTTGCCAGTTTTCGTCTGGAGGGTATGGCCCAGAAGTGGTGTGAGTCGTTGGAGAGAGGCAGAGCCGCTGGTCTTGCTCCTATGACCTGGGCTGAGTTTGTGACATCTTTTCTCGTTCGTTTTCTTCCACCGAGCGTCAGAGATGCGCGAGCGCGCAGATTTGAGTCTTTACGTCAGACGCCGGGGATGACGGTGTCGGATTATGATGTATTGTTTACTGAGCTGTCGATATATGCTCCATACCTGGTGGCGACTGAGGAGATGAGGGTGAAGAGGTTTGTTCGAGGCCTACTTACCCAGATATTCTTAGCCATCAGTGTTCAGCATTGTGACACGTATGCGGCAGCGGTGGATGCAGCTCTTTCGGTAGAGGAGCGTCTAGCTGAGTTATCAGTTGTTCCGGGACCGAAAAGAGTTCGTATAGGTGATCCGGCAGCGAGGCAGACGTTTAGACGTCGAGACAGTTTTCGTTCCGATAGTGGCGGTTCGGGACGAGGCAGGCTTTATGGTTCTTACCCTCAGGATGATCGGCAGTTTGTTTCGGGATGTTACCGGTGCGGTAGTTTGGGTCATCGGGTTCGAGATTGTATAGAGCCGCGTGTGAACGAGTCAGCTGTACCGCAGATTACCTTACCACCTTCTCCACCTCAGAGAGCGTTGCCTCTTGTTCCAGTAGTTGCGCCACGTCAGACTCCTGTTCAGCGAGGTCGTGGTCGCGGAGGTTTTGTACCGAGAGGTCGAGGTGGCAGAGGCAGAGGACAGCCAGTAGCCGGTAGAGGTCAGGCTAGGGTTTTTGCCTTGACTCACCAGGACGCTCAGGCGTCCAATGCCGTGGTTTCAGGTACTCTTTCTGTATGTTCTTATGATGCGCATGTTCTTTTTGATCCGGGATCCACGCATTCGTATGTTTCTACGCACTTCGTGCCGAGGTTAGGCCGAGAGTCGTGTTTGCTGGATCAGCCGCTGATCGTGACTACTCCTGTGGGAGAGTCGTTTGTTGCGCGTTATGTGTTTCGATCTTGTGTCTTCCATATTGGTGACAGAGATCTGCCCGTCGACTTGATCCTTCTGGAGATGTTGGACTTCGACGTTTTGTTGGGCATGGATTGGCTAGCTACTTGCTATGCGTCCGTGGACTGCCGCGAGAAGACAGTTAGATTTTGTTTTCCCGGCGAGTCAGTGTTCGTTGTGCAGGGGGACCGTAGTGCCGCCCCTCACAGCTTGATTTCTGTTTTGTGCGCTAGTCGGCTTTTGAGGAGGGGATGTCGGGGATTCTTGGCGTTCATTCATGATACTGGAGCCACAGTGGAGTTGTTGGACCAGGTTTCTACCGTGCGAGAGTTTCCCGATGTTTTTTCCGATGAGTTACCTGGGTTGCCGCCAGAGCGCGATATTGAGTTTTGCATTGATCTGATTCCTGGCACGGAGCCTATTTCTATACCGCCTTATCGGATGGCTCCGGCAGAGCTTAGAGAGCTTAAAGATCAATTGCAAGAGTTGCTTGATTTGGGACTTGTGCGTCCGAGTGTTTCGCCGTGGGGAGCTCCTGTTCTGTTCGTCAAGAAGAAGGACGGCAGTTTGAGGCTATGTGTGGATTATCGTCAGTTGAACCGTGTTACGGTGCGGAACAGGTATCCTTTACCCCGCATTGACGATTTATTCGATCAGCTCCAGGGTGCGAAACATTTTTCGAAGATTGATTTGCGTTCGGGTTATCATCAGTTGCGGGTTCGGAGTGATGACATTCCGAAGACTGCTTTTCGTACACGCTATGGGCATTATGAGTTTTTGGTGATGTCGTTCGGACTCACCAATGCGCCAGCAGCGTTCATGGATCTGATGAACCGGATTTTCAGGCCGTTCTTCGACCAGTTCATTATCGTGTTTATTTATGACATACTGGTTTACTCTAGGAGTCGAGAGGAGCATGAGCAGCACTTGGGGATTACTTTGCAGATATTGAGAGAGCACCAGCTGTATGCTAAATTCTCAAAGTGCGCATTTTGGCTTGATCGTGTGGACTTCCTGGGTCATGTGGTGACTAGTGATGGGATTCTTGTGGACCCGAGGAAGATCGAGGCTGTACAGCTTTGGCCCAGACCAGGATCGGTGACTGAGGTCCGCAGCTTTTTGGGCTTAGCTGGTTATTATCGCCGTTTTGTGCAGGATTTTTCGAGTATCGCTGCACCGCTGACTGGATTGACCCGGAAGGGGGTTCCTTTTCTCTGGACTGATGCGTGCGAGCAGAGTTTTCAGGAGTTGAAGACTCGGTTGACGACAGCACCAGTTCTTTCTTTACCTTCTGGATCGGGAGGCTACGTTGTGTATTGTGATGCTTCTCGAGTGGGGCTCGGCTGTGTTTTGATGCAGCATGATAGGGTGATTGCATATGCTTCTAGGCAGCTGAAGAAGCACGAGCAGAATTACCCCACTCACGATCTTGAGATGGCAGCGGTAGTCTTTGCGTTGAAGATCTGGAGACACTACTTGTATGGGGAGTCGTGTCAGATCTTCACGGATCACAAGAGTCTGAAGTACATCTTCCAGCAGAGAGATCTGAACCTGAGACAGCGCCGATGGATGGAGCTAGTGAAGGATTATGATTGTGAGATCCTTTATCACCCGGGCAGGGCGAATGTGGTAGCCGATGCTTTGAGTCGTAGGCCCGTGGGTAGCTTGTCCCAGCTGAGCGCCGTTCAGTATCAGTCTTCTGCAGATTGGCAACTCTTGTGTGATAGTAGAGTGCAGTTCGAGTTTACCTCCACTGGGGGACAGTTTGCTCATGTCCGCGCCCGTCCACTACTTGTTGATCGTATTCGGGAGGCGCAACCCAGTGATGCTCGTTTGTCTGAGATTCTTGAGCTTGTTAGACGGGGTACAGTTTCGGAGTTCATGATGGATGACCAGGGTGTGCTACGATGCGGGACTCGCTTGTGTGTACCGGATGTTGATGTGTTGAGACGCGAGATCCTAGAGCAGGCACATCAGTCGACTTTTAGCGTTCATCCAGGTTCCACCAAGATGTATCGAGACTTGAGAGACTACTACTGGTGGGAAGGGATGAAACGCGATATTTCGGACTTCGTTTCGAGGTGCCTGACTTGTCAGCAAGTCAAGGCTGAGCATCAGAGACCTGCTGGAGAGTTGCAGCCTTTACCCATTCCGGAGTGGAAATGGGAGCAGATTTCCATGGACTTTATTGTGGGTCTACCCAGGACCAGTAGAGGGTATGACTCTATTTGGGTTGTTGTAGACCGGTTGACGAAAGCGGCTCACTTCCTTCCAGTGAAGACCACTTTCGGCTATGCTCAGTACGCTCAGCTTTATATAGATGAGATTGTGCGTTTGCACGGTGTTCCCACATGCATAGTATCCGACAGAGGTACCCAGTTTACTAGCCGTCTATGGCAGAAGCTTCAGGAAGCTTTGGGTACCAGGTTGAGTTTTAGCACCGCTTTCCATCCGCAGACAGATGGTCAGACGGAGCGGACTATTCAGACTCTGGAGGATATGCTCCGTGCATGTGTGCTTGATTTTGGGGGCAGTTGGGATCGTCACTTGCCGTTGATTGAGTTCTCCTATAATAACAGCTTTCAGGAGACTATTCAGATGGCACCTTTTGAGGCTTTATATGGTAGGAAGTGTCGATCGCCAGTCTGTTGGACCGAGCTTAGTGAGAGTTTGGTGTTGGGACCCCAGCTTGTTCAGGAGACTACGGAGAAGATCCAGCTGATTCAGGACAGGATGAGAGCAGCCCAGTGCAGGCAGAAGTCTTATGCCGACAGTCGTCGTCGCAGACTTGAGTTCGCAGTGGGAGATCATGTATTCCTGAAGATTTCTCCGATGAAGGGCGTTATGCGATTTGGGAAGAGAGGGAAGCTCAGTCCCAGATTTGTAGGTCCTTTCGAGATCCTTGAGCGAGTAGGTTCGGTTGCTTATCGTTTAGCGCTCCCGCCTAGTTTTCCAGATGTTCACCCCGTTTTTCATGTGTCGATGCTTCGTAGATACCTTCATGATCCTTCTCATATGATTCAGCACGAGACCGTTCAGCTTGAGCGTGATCTTTCGTTCACCGAGCAGCCGATAGTTATTTTGGATCGGCAGGTGAAGAAGCTTCGGTCTAGGGACTTGCCGTCTGTAAAGGTTCTGTGGCGTAGTCCGACTGGTGAGGAGATCACTTGGGAGATCGAGAGCGAGATGCGGGAGAGATTCCCTTATCTTTTTGAAGGTACGTCTTAGTATGAAATTGTAATTCGGGGACCGAATTTCTATAAGGGGGGGAGATTGTAACGTTTTGGAAATCGTTATGCGATTTCGCCCGTTTTAGGGTAAGTTTGTCGGTATTTTCCGTTTTACCCGACTGTGAACAAACGACCATATAGACTTGCCAGCACCTAGATTAGCAAAAATAAAGCTAGTGCGCGAACTTTGGGAGTATATGGGACGTTTTGGTTCAATTTGTTTTTTTCCCAATTTTTTTTATATTATTTTAATGCGGTATTCAAATTTTGGGAAAATTTCCGTTAGCAATCTTTTCTTTAAAACTTCTAAGTTAAAAATCCTTCTCATTCACCTAGGGGATTATTGTGTGGCCTAGGATTTAAGTTAGGATTTAAATCAAAAAGAAAAGATAAGAGAATGAATTAGATGCATGCATGTGTGTGTATGTGTGCAAGTGTGCATTGATGGGCAATAAATGGAGGTAATTGCTAGGAAATTCATCACCAACCCACCTCCTCACTCCCTTGGCCGAAAATATCTCATTCCTACTGCACTTGATCAATTCCCTTATCATTTCTAATTCATTCTATCACAAAACTCTCAAAAATTCTGAAACCTATCACAAAAATACCAAAAGCTTAGGAATTTCTTGATCTTGATCACTTGGAGAGGATAAAGCTTGGAACTTGAGAGCAAAGTTGTTAGGTATATTCCCTTTACTGATAATTTGTAGTTTTGGTGTAGTTTTGATCGTTAATTTCTGCGTAGAACGTAGTTTGTATCGATTGAGGCGATATCGGGTTTTTAGTGTATTTTTAGTGATATTGGTATCTGCTATGATCTGGGAATTTTAGTGATGAAAGCAACAACTTTAGAGAGATGTGCAGGTTGACCTGAGACACCACCCAGGAGACGGGGACCACCCCACCGGTCTGGGCCGGCGAGACTTAAGGAGGGGGCCGGCGACGCCGGCCGACTTGGTGAGGGTTGGGGTGGGTTTCCTGTGGGTAGTTGTCTGCTGTTATTTGGGGTTGTTTGGTACTGTTGATTTTATTAGTTGATGCAATATGCAAAATCTGGGATCGATTACCTATAATCGTGTGTTTTGAGTTCGCGTGATACGTGTTGCGACACGAGTCGTGTGTCGTGCTGGGACGTGCTCAGTTTGGGTTTAGGTATCGTTTCGTGTGTTTGCGCTAGACGAGTATACGTGTTGTGGTTTAGTGCGTTGTTGCGTTGTATATTACGTAGTTTTACGTTATTGAGATTGCTTCTGAGATATTCGCATTATTTCTTGTGTTTGTGATATTATAGCGTCGCAAGCGGGGACTTCAGACGCTGCGAACAAAGGGAAGCAGGTGGTCGGATTTTCATAGCTGGAGACCACAGGGTGAGTAGATTTAACATCTACGGGGAATCGCCCGTATGGCGCTACGCGTCGGGGCTAGATATGATATGATATTAGCCGTATGCCTATTTGCTTATATAGAGATATTGCATGATTCACATTGCATATAGTTACTTGTAGTGCATGATATTATATCTGATGTACACTGCACTATTATCGACAGTCCATGTTGCACGAGCACCAATGATATGCTACACACACACTGTTGATAATTGACATGATAGGCACAACACAATTGCTAATTCATATACCTTGCTAGTAGTTAGCGACATTAAACAGTTATACTTGTGCGATAGTACATGTTACATAGAACATACCTGTATACCTACATGCTCATATGTATACCCTGCTATATTACTTGTTCGCACATATACCATGCTATATTACTTGTTCGCACATATACCATGCTATATTACTTGTTCGCACATATACCATGCTATATTACTTGTTCGCGCATATACCATGCTATATTATTTGTTAGCACATATACCTTGCTATTGATTTATGATCAGTTTGTATTGCATATATATCAGTGGTATGGGACGCTGTGTATATATGTATTCTGGATTTAGATATTATAGATTGTATTGCATATATATCGGTGGTATGGGACGCCGTATATATATGTATTTTGGATTTGGATTTACATGATTGTATTGCATATATATCAGTGGTATGGGACGCTGTATATATATGTATTCTGGATTTGGATTCTTGGGATCCGCGAGATACATTATATGGACTTATGCATTTGAGATGCGATATGGGAAATTAAGGTGTCGATGTGGGCACTTAATTTCCGAGAGATATATGGGGTTTGACAGACCGATACGTGGAAACACAAGTGTCGAGGTGGGATACTTGGTTTCGAGGAACGTATGGATATCAGAAAGACCGATACGTGAAAACGCAAGTATCGAGGTAGGATACTTGGTTTTCGAGGAACGTATGGATATTATGTTTTTGGGTGTCGATGTTTGACACTCGGGTTTCACGAGAGGTACAGGATTTGAGGGCCGATCTGAGTATTTTGGGATTTGGGTGTTGTTGAGATACACCGTATTTTTCATGCTGATGATATGCGCATGAGATTATTTACTTTCCGCACTCAGTATTATATTGATATGGATATCATGATAGTTGCATATTCATATTGTCATACTCATGCTATCAGTTCATTGGTTATTGATTATTGATGTTAGTGCATACTTGCGATTACTGTATGATGTTAATTACTATTCACGAGTTGGCAACTCACCCCCGTTGTGCCACAGTTTTGCAGGACTTACCCTCTGAGTAGTCGCGGCGGGGCAGCTTATCATCATTACTTTTGGGGATACCGCTACCTTGGGCAGTGAGGCCGTTGCTTTATAGGTGGGTTTGCGGTTATCCGTTGTACTTTGTATATCATTTTGGGTTGGATCTAGTATTCTCCATCTACCCTTGTTGTATATGACTTAGAGACGACTTGTGAGAGATCAGTGTTGTATATTGGTTTTGAGAACCGTGCTCGTAGAAGCAGGTTATTTTGGTGATGTTTACTTCTTGATATAGTCGTTCTCTTTGATTTTTCTTCGCTTTGGCGTCGTATACTTGTTGTGGTGATTGTCTCCGCCGGTGGGCGTGATTTTTCTCCCACTTGGGATGTTTCATATATTATCTGTGTTGTACCCGTTTTCGGGGCTAGTTTTACAAAGGAGGTGCTGCCGAAATTTTTATGAAAGAAAACTAGAGTTAGAGATTTTAAATGGCAACACTAATACTTTTAAACTTGTTTCTCCGTTGATCCAGTTTTGGATGGTTTAGATTTCTGGGTTTTCGGCTTACTTAAGTTACGTACGCCTGTAGACGTTACGTAGTTTAAGTGCCGGTTACGGGCCGAATTGCGGGTCGTGACACTCATCCTGAAACCCCTACCGAGTCTGACAGTGACAATATCCGTACAATCCGGTCCGTTCGTCTATGAGTATCGCATATCGAGTACAGGGGGTGGATAAAGTCAGACCCCTAATAACGCGACATTTAGTGTCGGTATGAAACCCATCACCTGAGAAACTACCGATCCTAGATCAGTAATTCTCGACTACCTTGGCCAAGGATTTCTGGTGATTGCCACCCATGCACAACCGTGACATCAACCCCCAATACCGGGAGAGGCGAATCCCCCGACGATTCGCTCACTGCCTCCATGTGGCTCGGGACTGTACCCAACTAAAACCTGTTTGCACGACTCCTTTGAGCCGTGGTAGGGTAGTAATCAAAGCACAGTGAGAACTCACACGAGACAAATGACGATCTCAGGTCGATAGACTAACCTGTACACATGTCACCTGAGAATTGCTATATGACAATAGCTATAATACCAACTAGCATGTTCCCGGCGAGTCCGTCCGGTGTACTCATAACCCAACGAGCACCTGTATACATCTTAGGCGAACCAACTAATACCAATGGCTTGTGAGACCGCCACCGCCCCTTGTCGGGGTCTCGATCAGTATACACTAGTCTACTTTTGGAGTATCGATGCCCAGTCTCGAAACTCCCACGACTAGGAGACATTTTAAGGATGTGCTTATAGACCACCCAACTCTCACGTATATGATCGCCATCATACTGCTGGTAGTCAAGCATGAATCCTATGGGCTCTATCAACATGTAAGAGTGATCTGTAATGTCACCTGAAGTATGTACACGATGATAAAGACAAACCAGATAGCATACTATCATCTCGAGTAAGATTGTTCTACCGGTATAGGTCCTCCCTCAATCATTGCAATCACGTGCCTGCGATCCAGTAATTGACTTGAGGGCACTATAGCCAACAGTCTCCTACTTCCACTTATGGCTAATTATTGCGGTGTTGCATACTCACAGCCCGTGTGATACCGAACACCCAACTTCTCTACTAATCAGTTTCACAAAGCTCGTTTGTAAAACTATTGCGTTCGAGAAATAGACTCAGTGAGTGGATCCGCTCTAATGTTTCTTTCTATGTCTCTCTTTATCTCAAGTTTGCGGAGAAAATCATCTCCCGAAATGAGCAATACCTGTCTTAGAATGTCTGGATATCTGATGGGACTTAGTTCACAAATGAACTCTAAATCCAACAAACTTTTTAGACTGAATTGTTGTTAGTTATATGTATGCCCTAGAGGCCATTACTGTACATGCGATGTATATTGTAGTGGATGCTTGGACATATATAGGAAGGACTTTCTTGCTCGACATGATAGTATGCTATCTGGTTGCACTTTATCTTAACATGTAAACAAATACTGTTTTGTGATCACATGTTGATAAAGCCCTTAGGATGAGTACTTGACTACCAGGACTATGATGTAGATCATACTAGTGGGGACTAGGTAGTCGATAAGTACATCTTTCAAATGTTCCTAGTCGTGGGAGTATCGAGACAGAGCATCGGTACTCCAGAGTAGACTAGCGTATGCGCTTCTTGACCCATATGATGGGCGATGGATGATCCCATATTCATTGGTGTTTGACATCAGAGAAGGTATACGGGTGCCCAGTGGAGACCGGGTACACTGGACGGACTCGCCGAGAACTCCTAGTGGTATTATACCTATCATCAGATAGCAGTTCTCTGGTGACACTGGTACAGGTTAGTCTGTAGACCCGAGATCGTCATAGAGTCTTGTGTGATTCCCACTGTGCTTTGATTTCCACCTTACCACGGTCAAGAGATCGTGCAAAACGGTGGCTTTTGGGTACAGTCCCGAATCACATGGAGGCAATGAGCGATAGGAGGGATTTCGTCTCTCCCGGTATTGGAGGTTGATGTTGCGCTGTGCTCGATTGGCCATAACAGGAAATCCCTGGTCAGGGTTGCTGAGATTTACTGGTAAGTGTCATTAGTAGATTCTCGGACCGTTATGGACCTTGCATCGGCATGACTTATCGGGCTATTGGGGTCTGACGTTAAACCACCCCCAGGCTGTGATATGCGACATATTAGAAGAAGAGACCGGACTGTACTGTAGTGTTACTGATTGGATTCACAGGAGTTATAGCAGGCTTGCTTGTTGATCTTCTGATCGCTTAATACCCGGGTGGCCGTTATGTTTAGCAGACCGCTTGCGGCTTGTGGGTGTTCGATATGATCATCACCTACTGCCGGCGTATTAACGAGTCTTTAGAGTCCTACATAGAGGTTTCCTGGTTCATGCGAAACGGAGTAGGAGTACATATGTGATATGTGCGAGACCGAGATTAATACGAGTATATGATACCGTATTCTATTCTCGCGATATGTGATATCGGTCGGGTATATGAGATATAGCCGGGTTATCGGATCAAGTGTTGATTTGATAAGTTGATTCTTTTGATATTAGTCGGTTATATGTACTATAGCCGGATTATTAAATCAAGAGTTTGATTTAATAGTTTAATGTATAATTATATATTTGATATATTAAATTACATTAACTAATATTAGCTCACTTAAGATTTCTTTCTCACTTTTTGATACATTGATATATATGTGATATATATTAATAGTATTCTTTTTGCACAAAATATATATGTGATATATATTGTTGTGTTATGCTAGGTTATACATGCAACATGTATGTATGAGACTTACACCATGCTAGGGTTAATGTTTGGGTTAATATTTATTCTTAAGTAATTACAATAAGTGGAGATATTTTGATGGTTGGAACCTTGGAGAAGTTTCAAGATAACCATTGACTTAGTCCACTCTTTTGTTTTCTTTAAGATATTTATCAATCCAACCATTAACCATTCACAATGGTTAACTCTCTACAAGGGTTAGATATATGATATACTCACCTATGGTTGCATTTTTAACCTTAATGGATTCATTCTTTCATCACTTGAGTTTCATCTACTTCTTCCTCATTTTAAGCTTTCTAGCTTTTGACAAATTGATAATTTAATGTGAGAAAAATAAAACTAAAGTGAACCCACTTCCTACTTCATCATCCTCTACTACTTGCCATTTAGTTTAGGGTGTTTGCTTCACTAATCTACACAATTAGTGAAGAAATAGCATGAGCTAGTGTCTCCTCGACATAGATCATCTTCGGCCTCGAAGATTTCGAAGCTAGCTTGTTTGTTTCTTCATGGGAGCCTTTCTAGAGTCCGGAAGTTCGTGATCGCAGCGAAGGGACTACTACACGAAGCTATTGAAGTGAAGGACCGGTCTACAAAGGTTGTATTCTTTGTTCACTTAGATGTAAAGAGTTTACATATCATGTTTAACCCTAAGTCTCTAGTTAAGATCTTGGTTAGGGTTTGTTTAGCACCCCAAAATTTTAAAGTAGCATGATTGATGCTTGCCAAAACCTTCACATGGTGCTTAGCTAACCCTACAGTGGTATCAGAGCCAAGCCAGAGTATTAGGCGTTGCGTAGGCGAAGTTTAAAGTCCGATCGAACTCCGAAACCCCGAAAAATCCCACTTTCTGGAAATTTTTTCAAAAGTTGAAATTTTTCATATTAAAAATACTCAGAAAATCATGCAGGGAATTCTATAGACACACCTGAAGAACGAAACTCTAACTTGTCCAAGTGACCGCGGATCCGCGGCCAAAACATGGTTTTGGCGGCGGATCCGCGGCGCCACTTGAGAGGCTTGGGTCGGGCCTTCAGCTGTTGGTCCGTAGGTGTTGTGGCATGTCTCTGGTTAACTTTAAATGTGCTCAAGTGTTGAGCTCTCTGGTAATTTTTGGGAATTCATTGCATCGATCGAATTATCTAACTTCGCCTAGCTTTCTGTGATTGTGATACAATATTTGGAATCCACAAGAATTAGTTACAAGATAACTAGTTTGAATTTTATAAATCTAGCCGTTTAGTCTCACTTGATCGGTTGCCACGGGATTTTGATGTTGATCAAAAGTCCGCAACAATCACATAGCATACGCGGATACTCGCCGGGTAAACTTCATAGATAGCTACGTCCCATAGCCCCGATCAAGTGACTGTAGGAGAACCCCGTCGCCAAAAAGTATCCGTTCGGGTGCTCGCGGCCGCGGTGTTCCGCCATAGTGCACTTCGTCGACGGCATCGGGGGTGCGGCCGTCTAATAAAGTTTCCGACGAGCATTCGATCGGGTTATCGGGAATCTTGTTGGATTACTCGACAGGTTATTGGAAAGTATTTTCAATATCGAGACTAAAATGCGGGGTTTATAATTGTTAGGCATGCGATGTCTAAGGAATTCATTCGGTTGGGCATGAAATCCAAAGTATGTGATACGTTGGGTTTATGATGTCTAAGGTGGTTGCGGATTCCAGCTGTTGTAGTTTTTCACTTTCTTTTCTGCGACCGTAAGTGTAATATGTGGTGTATCGCCGGTTTTGGTGCAATATGTCAACGACAATTGGGATACGCATATTTACTTACGTTGATGACATGTGATGTTATGTGTTGCTGTAATATGTTATATTGGATCGTCGTGTTCTGAATAGTCGGTTTTTTTTTATGTAAGATGAGAGTTTTTCATTTTCATTCATGTAAAATTCATTGTATGTAATATTCTTTTATTGAGGCACTTCCGGGTTGAGGATGATGTCACCATTGTATATTATTTACTTTTCCGCATTAGGATAGACCCAAGGCGGGGAGCATAAGTAACCGGGTTCTAGAGTACAGTGGGAGACCATCTCGAGGAGTCGAGATCGGGTCTCCTAACTCTAGAATTGGTAGGGTTGCTTGCCGCTCTCGTAGGGGGTCTAGGGATGTGGGTTTGGCTATTCATCACGACCGTGGAATCCTTGTTTTATACTGGCTTAACTTAAAACTCGGAATTCCTAGTATATCCAATATTTCATATGTGATTTTTCTGCTGTTGATATTCTGTGATGTGATCATTTTATATGCCTGAGACGAATGCCTATATTATATATATGAGATGTAATTAATATTCTTGCTTTCGTTTCTTATATGATGCTTAGGAAGCATGTAAGATGGGACTTCATTAATGAGATTAATGAAATAAAACTAAAAGAAACCTAAAAATGTTGTAGAAACTTGTTTAAAAAAATGGTAGCTCTAGTTTTTGCTTTGCATAGCGGTATTCCTTGTAGAATATCCAGCACCTTATTCGATAAGGAAAGAGCCGGGATCCCTTCACCGGGAGTGACCTCTTTAGCGAAACTAGCAGATACTACAACCCACTCGGTTTGTCTTTTGATTGCTCTTTATGGTTTTTGCTTTGCATAGTGGTATTGGTGAAATATCCCGCACCTTATGTAAGTCCACGTTGCTCACCCCGGTTCTTACGGGGAGGCGGAAACGGCGAAAAACAATAATTTTGGCGCAAAGGCAACATGGACTAAAAGCCGGATCTTGGCTAAACTAGAAACTAGCAAACAAGTAGAGGCTTTAATTACTATGCAGTAGAAAATATACCTCACGAAACCGGTCCTTCGGGTCTTCTCTCCGCTGTCCGGCTCGTCCATCCACGCTCCGAGGGTCGATCCGGATCTAGGTCACCTCCGCGGCCTTCTTAAGTCGAAGACGATCCACCCGAGAGTTGTACACCAATCTCCACCTCAAGCCGAGGCAACTAGGGCAACGAGATCGCTAATCTAGATACCCTAGGTTGTGTAGAAGAGAAAGATGGATGTGTTTGTCTATGTGGATTCTTTTTATCTCAACACATGAGATCAAAAGAGTTTATCAAGAGGAGGAAGATGAAGGAGAAACTCTAGCAACCATGGAGCTTTTCTTTTCTTCTCACTTCAAGAGAGAGAATGAGAAGAGAATAATGAAAAGATTAACTCAAGAAAATGAACCATGGTTGCAATAATGCACCAAAACCATCATTACTAATCCTATCATGATAAAGTTGATGCTACATTGAATTGACCATTTTCATAATCAAAAATTAAAAAGAAAATCAAAGAAGAGTGTAGACCACTCTTGAAGGTCAATGGTCAACTCCGGTTAACGGGTCAACAAAGTCAAGAGAGGTCATGGTGGTCAAATGGTCAATGCAATTAGCCATCACTAAACTATCACTAAAAGGATTAGTAAACAATGTCTCCGGCTCATAATGGTTTTGACCAAACGAATTGCCAAAACCCTAATGAACCTGCCACATAACGGTTTTGGCCGAACCAACTGCCAAAACCCTAATGAGGCACCTCCTCCTTCATCGCTCCTCGAAACTGTGCATACACACCTGCATCCGCATTCCGTAGAATGCGAATGCACGGTAGACAAATCAAATCCATCCGTGCAATACTAGGATCTGGCTTAAACCAAAGCCCACTAGTATTGCCTGCCCGAACAGCATACGCACACAAGTGCACGCAAGTGATCGTAGCCCTGCCGTAAAACCATACGGCCTCTACACGTTTCGCTCAGTGCAGGGAAACTCTCTGTGTGGGACTCTAAAGACTCGACACAACGCTGGCAGTGGGTTTAACCACAGACCGCAAGCGGCACTAGCTGTACGTAACGGTCCCCAGGTAGATGTCGATAAGAAGGCCGATGAGGTAAACCCATCCGAACTCCTACTGAGCCTGTATGTGACAATCTCCGTACAGTCCGGTCTGTTCGTCTGATACATCGCATGGCGGGCCTAGGGGGTGGTGAACGTCAGTCCCCTAATAGCGGTACAAGTCGTGTCAGAGTGTAGCCCAGAACACTCTGAGATAACACTGGAAACCTACCAGTATATCTCGCTTGCCCTGGCCAGGGACTACTTGTGTAATGGCTCTCCTAGACACAACGCGATGTCAACCCCCAATACCGGGAGAGACGAATCCTTTCCAACCGTCACTGCCTCCAAGTGCTTCGGGACTGCACCCAACTACTACCTGTTTGCACGACTTCTTTGAGCCGTGGTAGGGTAGTAATCTAAGTACAGTGGGAACACACTCGAGACGAAGTGACAGTGTCAAGTCAGCGGACTAAGCTGTACTCATGTCACCTGGGAACTGATAACTGACGATAGGTATAATACCAACCAACAGTTCCCGACGAGTCCTGTCCAGTGTACTCGTAACCTAACGAGCACCCGCATACTATCTCAAGTACGACGTACTGACGGCTGTGGGACAGACCGTCTCCCCCGCTGGGATGAGAAGCGCATATGCTAGTCTACTCCGGAGTATCGATGCCCTGTCTCGATAGTCCTACGACTAGGGATCTGTATAAGGATGTGCTTATGCATTACCCAGCCCCCACGAGTATGACTGCCATCACAACGCTGGTAATCAAGCAAAGATCCTAAGGGCTCTACTAATATGTATAAGCGATATGCTAAAAGAAAAACATGCACATATTGAAGTAGAAACAAACCAAGTAGCATACTACCATTTTGAGCAAGATTGTCTATACAACTGTGAATATCCCAAGCTTCCATTAAGTAATATACAAGCTAGTATGATACAGTAATGGCCTCTAGGGCATATACACTAACAATCTCCCACTTGCACTGAGGCCATGTACTGGCGTATCGAAGACCTATCATCTTGATCAGCCGCTCGAACTGAGTCTGGGGTAGGGCCTTGGTGAGTGGATCTGCAGTGTTGTTCTCCGTATTTACTCTCTTCACCTCGATCTCCCGATGATCTACGATCTCCCTGATTTGGTGGTACCGCCTCAAAATGTGCCTGGACTTCTGATGGGACCTGGGTTCCTTCGCTAAAGCTATAGCGCCGTTGTCGCAATACAACGGTATTGGATCAACAATGGTAGGAACCACCTGAAGCTCCGTGAGGAACTTCTTCATCCAGACAGCTTCCTTTGCGGCATCGCAAGCAGCTATGTACTCCGCTTCCATAGTTGAGTCAGCAACGGTCTCCTGCTTGGAACTCTTCCAGCAAACCGCCCCTCCATTGAGGGTAAAGACATAACCCGACATGGACTTGGAGTCATCCTTGTCACTCTGGAAGCTGGAGTCAGCAAAGGCCTCGAGCTGGAGGTCTTTTCCGCCATACACCAAGAACATCTCCTTAGTCCTTCTCAGGTACTTGAGAATGTTCTTTACCGCTATCCAGTGTTTCTCCCCTGGGTTCGACTGATACCGGCTTATAACGCTCAATGCGTATGCTACATTTGGTCTGGTACATAACATCGCATACATTATAGAGCCTACCGCAGAAGCGTAGGGTATAATAGACATGCGATCCCTTTCCAAATCAGTCTTGGGAGACATCTCTTTGGAGAGGGTGATCCCGTGACAAGCCGGTAAATTACCGCGCTTGGAATCTTCCATACTGAATCTTTTCAGTATGGTGTCAATGTACCTTGACTGTGAAAGTCCCAACATCCTCTTAGGTCTATCACGATAGATCTGGAACCCCAGAATGTAGTTGGCATCGCCCAGGTCCTTCATGGAGAACCTCTGCGACAAGAATCCTTTGACTGGCTGTAGCATAGGAATATCATTTCCTATTAGGAGAATGTCATCCACGTACAAGACGAGGAATACCACAGTTCTCCCTACAATCTTACTGTAAATGCATGGTTCATCTGGGTTTTTGATAAAGTCGAATTCTTTGACAGTATCATCAAAGCAGATGTTCCAACTCCGCGATGCCTGCTTAACTCCATAGATGGACTTGAGCAACTTGCACACTTTCCCGCTGTTCCCACTCTGAACGAATCCCTCCGGCTGATCCATATAGACGCACTCTTCTAAATTTCCATTTAGGAAAGTCGTCTTTACGTCCATCTGCCAGATTTCATAATCGTGGAAGGCAGCAATGGCAAGAAGGATCCGAATGGATTTCAGCATAGCCACTGGAGAAAAGGTCTTGTCATAGTCCAAACCAGGTCTTTGACGAAAACCCTTTGCAACAAGTCTAGCTTTATAGGTCTCAACCTGCCCATCTATACCAATCTTCTTTCTGAAGATCCATTTGCAGCCTACGGGTTTTACCCCTTCTGGAGCAAAGTCCAAAGTCCAAACTTTGTTGGTGTACATGGACTCCATCTCGGTCCGCATTGCATCCAGCCATTTTACCGAGTCACCGCTCTGAATGGCTTGCTGGAAGCTAGTGGGCTCACTATAATCCATAGTGCAATCCTCTCTATCCCCGTCTATGAGAAAACCGTAGTATCTCTCGGGCGGATGAGACTGCCTACTACTCCTGCGGAGTGACGCTGGGATGTCATGTTCTTTCGAACCCTCTGGTTCTACTAAGCTTTCAGTAATAGCTCGTGGTTCTGGAATTTCTTCCAGTTCTATTGCGCTCCCACTTATCTGGTTTTCCAAAAACTCAGTTTCCAAGAAGCGGGCATGACGAGAAACAAAAACCTTTTGTTCCTCTGTGTAATAGAAAAGATACCCCTTGGAGTTCTTTGGGTATCCCACAAACTTACACTGTACTGAACGCGCCTCGAGCTTGTCCGCATGCTGCTTTTTTACAAAAGCTGGACATCCCCATGTCTTAAAGTGTTTAAGACTGGGTTCCTTCCCACTCCACATCTGATATGGTGTGGTGGGCACTGACTTAGTAGGAACTTGATTCAAAAGATATGCAGCTGTTTCTAGTGCATAACTCCAGAAGGATCGCGACAACTCAGCCTTACTCATCATGGAACGAACCATATCCAATAGGGTTCGATTCCTCCTTTCCGATACACCGTTGTGTTGTGGTGTGTATGGAGGAGTAAGCTGAGAGAGAATTCCATTCTCTTTTAAGTAGCCCAGAAACTCGGCACTCAAGTATTCACTACCTCGATCAGATCTCAGTGTCTTGATACTTTTGCCTGTTTGTTTTTCAACTTCATTCTTGTATTCCTGAAATTTCTCAAAGGCCTCGGATTTGTGCTTCATCGAGAAGACATGCCCATACCTAGAGAAATCATCTGTGAAAGTAATGAAGTATGAATAACCACTTCGCGCATGTGTAGACATTGGACCACACACGTCACTGTGTATGAGTCCCAAGAGCTCGCTCGCTCTTTCTCCGTGTCCAGTGAACGGAGTCTTTGTCATCTTTCCCATGAGACAAGATTCACAAGTGGCATAAGACTGATACTCGAACGGATCCAAGTATCCTTCTTTATGTAACTTTGTCAACCGTGTCTCATTAATGTGACCCAGTCTACAATACCATAAGAAAGCCTGATTTAAATCCGGAGACTTTCTTTTAAGTGTGTTCTGGACACTGAAGACCTGAGCTTGATTCAAAACGTATATACCGTTTTTCAATGTACCTGACCCAATCAGAACTTGATTTAGGTGGATGTTTACTACATCGCTTACAAAAGTAAAATCATATTCTTCCTTAGAAAGTAAGGATACAGATATGATGTTACAAGTCGCACTTGGTACATAAAAACAGTCACGCAGAATCAATATCTGCCCAGTTGTCAGTCCTAGATGATATTCCCCTACGGATTCAGCATACATGCTCATTCCGTTAGCAACCCTGAGAGTCATATCACCTTTCTTGATAACCCTACGGTTTCTCAGAGCCTGTAACGAATTACAGATATGAGATCCTGATCCGGTATCCAATACCCAGGAAGTAGGGTTAACTGACATACAGTTCTCTATTACAAACACATCCGAAGCCGAAGCTTCAACATGCTTCGAATTCTGGCTACTGGCTTTGCAAGCCCTGCAATCCTTCTGCCCATGTTCATTCCCGTAACAATAGGAACATCCCTCTTTTACTCCATCCATTCCTGAAACTTCTGCCCTTCCCTTTCTTTCTACTTCCCTGGTTTCCTTCAGGGTAGTAGGTAGAGACTGTTGAACTAAGTCAGCATCTGACCCGTTCTTCAACGTGGTCTTCAGGTCCGTGAGCTCAAAGGAGCTGGTCTCTGTAAGGACGTTGCCCCTTACAGATGACCCGATAGCCAACCTCGCCGGAAGCAATTCGTTCGAGGTCTCATATCTTGCGATACGAGATTGCTCTCCATATAAATCTTTGTTATGGAGGAAGATAGAAGCTGAGTCCATCTTCTCGTGCTGCCTCTGGTATGTACCATCAACTGAGACTAACACGAGGCACTTGGTTTTCCCACAGTCTTCTTCCGATATTCTATGGATACCAATATCCGTGACAGGGGAAACTGGACCTGAGACGGCAGGGGTTGGATCAGTCAAGAGGTGTCCCAGCTTTTCATGGGCAATGGACATCTGGACAGACCTTTGTCAGTCATAACAGTCAGATTCAGTCATTTTATTATCTAGATGTAACCTAGGTGCGGTCACTGGGTCGCTGCAATTAAGAGAGAGAGAGAAGAAAACACTTAGCATGATGCTCTTGCAAGTTTAGATTGGTTTTTAATTTATCTAAACAGGATGGCTCCCACTGTCTCTCGAATCCCTCCTCAAACCATAAAGGAAGAATTAGTCGGGATCAATCTCACCGTACAATACTTGCTTAACCGTTCAGCCAGGCTGGTGTCGGTACTTCGAGGGAGGTTTTCCAACGCTTTCGCGAAGTTCCTTAATTAAGTAACCTCTTTTCCCTGTGGGCGTATCCCCGCTAACACCTTTCTAGACACCTACTTGGTTTATAGCATTGATCGTTAAGTGAGAAAGTTCCGGAGGAGTAGCATATACTCACAGTAGGATCGGGATCCAAATTTCATCGCGTGACAAAACTGAAGGAATCCTACCAGAATCATCACACTCCAAATGGTATGCAACGCTAGCAAGTTTCAGTACTTTTGAAACCCCCGATGTGGATTTTTGCCCCATGCTCTTATGACCTTGACTAAGGCCAACAAATCATAAGTCACATGTCAAGTTCTACCCGTCGTTGTCCAGGTTGATTTGAACCCACCCGTATATACCCTTGACTATGGCCAACAAAGTAATACGACTGTCCCAAACCAACGCATTCTATCTATGCAACATATGAATACCCACCAGCTACCAAACACTCTGCCTTGACTAAGGCCAACAAACACAGCTTGAATACTGTTGAATATTCATATGAAACGACGGAGGGCTACGGATGGTTTTGGCTAAACCGTGAACGTAGTGAACTTGATATAATCGATGGAACGAGATAGCTTTTAAAAGGAGTGGTTCAAGCTCCACGTTTAAAAAGCTGGTTTTTGAAAAGAACCGAGTGGTTTTCTGTCACGACCCGAAATTCGGTCCGTAACCGGCACTTAAATTACGTAACGTCTACAGGCGTACGTAACTTAAGTAAGCCGAAAACCCAGAAATCTAAAACCACCCAAAACTGGATCAACGGAGAAAAAAACATAATTTAAAAGTATTAGAAGTCGCCATTTAAAATCTCTAACTCTAGTTTTCTTTCATAAAAATTTCGGCAGCACCTCCTTTGTAAAACCAGCCCCGAAAACGGGTACAACACAGATATATATAAAACATCCCATAGGGGGAGAAAAATCACGCCCACCGGCGGAGACAATCACCACAACAAGTATACGACGCCAAAGCGAAGAAATATCAAAGAGAACGACTATAAAGGAAGTAAACCATATCCAAAAATAACCTGCTTCTACGAGCACGGCTCCTAAAACCAATATAATACAACACTGATATCTCACAAGTCGTCTCTAAGTCAAATACAACAGGGGTAGATGGAGAATACTAGATCCAACAAAAGATATACAATATACAACGGATAACCGCAAACCCACCTATAATGCAACGGCCTCACTGCCAAAGGTAGCGGTATCCACAAAAGTAGTGATGATAAGCTGCCCTGCCGCGACTACTCAGAGGGGTGTGTCCTGCAAAACACTGTGGCACAACGGGGGTGAGTTGCCAACTCGTGAATAGTAATTAACATCATACAGAATCGCAAATATGCACTAACAGCAATGATCAATAACATGTGAACTGATAGCATGAGTATGACAATATGAATATGCAACTATCATGATATCCATATCAATTTTATACTGAGTGCGGGATAGTAAATAATCTCATGCACAAATCATAAGCATGGATAATACGGTGTAACTCAACAACACCCAAATCCCAAAATACTCAGATCGGCCCTCAGATCGGCCCTCAAATCCTGTACGTCTCATGAAACCTGAGTGTCAAACACCGACACTCAAAAACATCATGAAAACCAGTGCCTATCATCGACACATAAATACTGATATCCATACGTTCCTCGAAACACAAGTATCCCTCTTCGACACTTATATTCCACGCATCGGTCTTTCTGATATCCATACGTTCCTCGAAACCCAAGTATCCCACCTCGACACTTGTATTTCCACGTATCGGTTTGTCAAACCCCATATATCTCTCGGAAAGTAAGTGCCCAAGATCGACACTTTAATTTCCCATATCGCATCTCAAATGCATAAATCCATAAAAAGTAGCATATGCAACATAAAACATCAATATGAGCATATCACGGAACGATTCGCCAAATAATGCATCAAGTCATTAAATGTATCTCGCGGTTCCCAAAAATCCAAATCCAGAATACATATATATACAGCGTCCCATACCACCGATATATATGCAATAAAAACTGATCATATAACAATAGCAAGGTATATGTGCGAACGAGTAATATAGCATGGCATACATATGAGCATGTAGGTATACAGGTATGTTCTATGTATTATGTACTATCGCACAAGTATAACTGTTTAATGTCGCTAACCAATAGCAAGGTATATAAATGAGCATTTGTGTTGTGCGTGTCATGGCAATTACCGACAGGGTGTGTGTAGCATATCATTGGTGCTCGTGCAACATGGACTGTCGATAATAGTGCAGTGTACAACAGGTACAGTATCAAGCACAAGTAACTATATGCAACATGAATCATGCAATATCTCTATATAAGCAATCAGCATACGGCTAATATTATATCGTATCTAGCCCCGACGCGTAGCGCCATACGGGCGATTCCCCGTAGATGTTAAATCTACTCACCCTGTGGTCTTCAGCTAAGAAAATCCGACCACCTGCTTCCCTTTGTTCGCAGCGTCTGAAGTCCCCGCTTGCGACGCTATAATATCACAAACAAAAGAAATAAAGCGAACATCTCAGAAGCAATCACAATAACGCAAAACTACGTATTATAAAATGCATCAACGCACTAAACCAACTCACGAGTACACGTCTAGTGCAAACACACGAAACGATACCTAAACCCAAACTGAGTACGTCGCAGCACGACACACGACTCGTGTCGCAACACGTATCACGCGAACTCAAAACACACGATTATAGGTAATCGATCCCAGATTTTGCATACTGCATTTACTAAGTAAATCAACAGTACCAAACAACCCAAAACCATAGCAGACAACACCCACAGAAAACCCACCCCAAACCCTTACTATTAGGCCGGCGTCGCCGGTCCCCTCTTCAAGTCTCGCCGGCCCCGGCCGGTGGGATGGCCCCCGTCTCCTAGGTGGTGTCTCAAGTCAACCTGCACACTCCTCTGAAGTTGTTGATTCAGTCACTAAAATTCCCCGGTCACAGCAGATATTAAAAACTCTAAAAAGACACTAAAAACCCGATATCGCCTCAATCGATATATACTACGTTCTATGCAGAAATTAACGATCAAAACCACACAAAAACTATAAATTAACAGTAGAGGGAATATACCTAACAACTTTGCTCTCAAGTTCCAAGCTTTTCCCTATCTCCAATTGATCAAGAGCAAGAAATCCCAAGCTTTTGGTATTTTTGTGATATTTTAGGATTTTGGAGAAGTTTTGTGATGGAATTGAATTAAAATGAGAAGGGAAAAGATCAAGGGCAGTGGGGATTGAGGGAATTTCGGCCAAGTGTGAGGAGGTGGAGATTTGTGAGGGTTTCCTAGCAATTTCCTTCATTTATTGCTAATTAAAGCACTTGCACACATACACACACATGCATGCATCTATTCCTTCTCTTTTCTTTTCTTTTTCATTTAATTTCCTAACTTAAATCCTAGTCCACACATTAAGCCCAAGGTGAAGTGAGAAGGATTTACTTAACCTAATAAATTAAAGAAAAGATCGCTAACAGAAATTTTCCCAAAATTTGAATACCGCATTAAAATAATATTAAAAATTGGGAAAAAATCAAATTGAACCAAAACGTCTCATATACTCCCAAAGCTCGCGCACTAGCTTTATTTTAGCTAATCTAGGTGCTGGCAAGTCTATATGGTCGTTTGTTCACAGTCGGGTAAAAACGGAAAATACCGACAAACTTACCCTAAAACGGACAAAATCGCCTAACGATTTCCAAAACGTTACAATCTCCCCCCCTTATAGAAATTCGGTCCCCGAATTACAATTTCATACTAAACGTACCTTCAAAAAGATGGGGGAAACTCTTCCGCATCTCGCTCTCGATCTCCCAAGTGATCTCCTCACTAGTCGGACTACGCCATAGAACCTTTACAGAAGGCAAGTCCCTAGACCGAAGCTTCTTCACCTGCCGATCCAGAATAACTATCGGCTGCTCGGTGAACGAAAGATCACGCTCAAGCTGAACGGTCTCGTGCTGAATCATATGAGAAGGATCATGAAGGTATCTACGAAGCATCGACACATGAAAAACGGGGTGAACATCTGGAAAACTAGGCGGGAGCGCTAGACGATAAGCAACCGAACCCACTCGCTCGAGGATCTCGAAAGGACCTACGAATCTGGGACTAAGCTTCCCTCTCTTCCCAAATCGCATAACGCCCTTCATCGGAGAAATCTTTAGGAACACATGATCTCCCACTGCGAACTCAAGCCTGCGACGACGACGGTCGGCATAAGACTTCTGCCTGCACTGGGCTGTTCTCATCCTGTCCTGAATCAGCTGGATCTTCTCCGTAGTCTCCTGAACAAGCTGGGGTCCCAAAACCAAACTCTCACTAAGCTCGGTCCAACAGACTGGCGATCGACACTTCCTACCATATAAAGCTTCAAAAGGTGCCATCTGAATAGTCTCCTGAAAGCTGTTATTGTAGGAGAACTCAATCAACGGCAAGTGATGATCCCAACTGCCCCCAAAATCAAGCACACATGCACGGAGCATATCCTCCAGTGTCTGAATAGTCCGCTCCGTCTGACCATCGGTCTGCGGATGAAAAGCGGTGCTAAAACTCAATCTGGTACCCAAAGCTTCCTGAAGCTTCTGCCATAGACGGCTAGTAAACTGGGTACCTCTGTCGGATACTATGCATGTGGGAACACCGTGCAAACGCACAATCTCATCTATATAAAGCTGAGTGTACTGAGCATAGCCGAAAGTGGTCTTCACTGGAAGGAAGTGAGCCGCTTTCGTCAACCGGTCTACAATAACCCAAATGGAGTCATACCCTCTACTGGTCCTGGGTAGACCCACAATGAAGTCCATGGAAATCTGCTCCCATTTCCACTCCAGAATGGGTAAAGGCTGCAACTCTCCAGCCGGTCTCTGATGCTCAGCCTTGACTTGCTGACAAGTCAGGCACCTCGAAACGAAGTCCGAAATATCGCGTTTCATCCCTTCCCACCAGTAGAAGTCTCTCAAGTCTCGGTACATCTTGGTGGAACCTGGATGAACGCTAAAGGCCGACGGATGTGCCTGCTCTAGGATCTCGCGTCTCAACCCATCAACATCTGGTACACACAAGCGAGTCCCGCATCGTAGCACACCCTGGTCATCAATCATGAACTCCGAAACTGTACCCCGTCGAACAAGCTCAAGAATATCAGACAAACGAGCATCACTGGGTTGCGCCTCACGGATACGATCAACAAGTAGTGGACGGGCGCGGACATGAGCAAACTGTCCCCCAGTGGAGGTGAACTCGAACTGCACTCTACTATCACACAAGAGCTGCCAATCTGCAGAAGACTGACACCGAACGGCGCTCAGCTGGGACAAGCTACCCACGGGCCTACGACTCAAAGCATCGGCTACCACATTCGCCCTGCCCGGGTGATAAAGGTTCTCACAATCATAATCCTTCACTAGCTCCATCCATCGGCGCTGTCTCAGGTTCAGATCTCGCTGCTGGAAGATGTACTTCAGACTCTTGTGATCCTTGAAGATCTGACACGACTCTCCATACAAGTAGTGTCTCCAGATCTTCAACGCAAAGACTACCGTTGCCATCTCAAGATCGTGAGTGGGGTAATTCTGCTCGTGCTTCTTCAGCTGTCTAGAAGCATATGCAATCACCCTATCATGCTGCATCAAAACACAGCCGAGCCCCACTCGAGAAGCATCACAATACACAACGTAGCCTCCCGATCCAGAAGGTAAAGAAAGAACTGGTGCTGTCGTCAACCGAGTCTTCAACTGCTGAAAACTCTGCTCGCACGCATCAGTCCAGAGAAAAGGAACCCCCTTCCGGGTCAGTCCAGTCAGCGGTGCAGCGATACTCGAAAAATCCTGCACAAAACGGCGATAATAACCAGCTAAGCCCAAAAAGCTGCGGACCTCAGTCAACGATACAGGTCTGGGCCAAATCTGTACAGCCTCGATCTTCCTCGGGTCCACAAGAATACCATCACTAGTCACCACATGACCCAGGAAGTCCACTCTATCAAGCCAAAATGCGCACTTTGAGAATTTAGCATACAACTGGTGCTCTCTCAATATCTGCAAAGTAATCCCCAAGTGCTGCTCATGCTCCTCTCGACTCCTAGAGTAAACCAGTATGTCATCAATAAACACGATAATGAACTGGTCGAGGAACGGCCTGAAAATCCGGTTCATCAGATCCATGAACGCTGCTGGCGCATTGGTGAGTCCGAACGACATCACCAAAAACTCATAATGCCCATAGCGCGTACGAAAAGCAGTCTTCGGAATGTCATCATCCCGAACCCGCAACTGATGATAACCCGAACGCAAATCAATCTTCGAAAAATGTTTCGCACCCTGGAGCTGATCGAATAAATCGTCAATGCGGGGCAAAGGATACCTGTTCCGCACCGTAACACGGTTCAACTGACGATAATCCACACATAGCCTCAAACTGCCGTCCTTCTTCTTGACGAACAGAACAGGAGCTCCCCACGGCGAAACACTCGGACGCACAAGTCCCAAATCAAGCAACTCTTGCAATTGATCTTTAAGCTCTCTAAGCTCTGCCGGAGCCATCCGATAAGGCGGTATAGAAATAGGCTCCGTGCCAGGAATCAGATCAATGCAAAACTCAATATCGCGCTCTGGCGACATCCCAGGTAACTCATCGGGAAAAACATCGGGAAACTCTCGCACGGTAGAAACCTGGTCCAGCAACTCCACTGTGGCTCCAGTATCATGAATGAACGCCAAGAATCCCCGACATCCCCTCCTTAAAAGCCGACTAGCGCACAAAACAGAAATCAAGCTGTGAGGGGCGGCACTACGGTCCCCCTGCACAACGAACACTGACTCGCCGGGAAAACAAAATCTAACTGTCTTCTCGCGGCAGTCCACAGACGCATAGCAAGTAGCTAGCTAATCCATGCCCAACAAAACGTCGAAGTCCAACATCTCCAGAAGGATCAAGTCGACGGGCAGATCTCTGTCACCAATATGGACGACACAAGATCAAAACACATAACGCGCAACAAACGACTCTCCCACAGGAGTAGTCACGATCAGCGGCTGATCCAGCAAACACGACTCTCGGCCTAACCTCGGCACGAAGTGCGTAGAAACATACGAATGCGTGGATCCCGGATCAAAAAGAACATGCGCATCAAAAGAACATACAGAAAGAGTACCTGAAACCACGACATTGGACGCCTGAGCGTCCTGGTGAGTCAAGGCAAAAACCCTAGCCTGACCTCTACCGGCTACTGGCTGTCCTCTGCCTCTGCCACCTCGACCTCTCGGTACAAAACCTCCGCGACCACGACCTCGCTGAGCAGGAGTCTGACGCGGCGCAACTACAGGAATAAGAGGCAACGCTCTCTGAGGTGGAGAAGGTGGTAAGGTAACCTGCGGTACAGCTGGCTCGTTCACACGTGGCTCTATACAATCTCGAACCCGATGACCCTAACTACCGCACCGGTAACATCCAGAAACAAACTGCCGATCATCCTGAGGGTAAGAACCATAAAGCCGACCTCGTCCCGAACCACCACTATCAGAACGGAAACTGTCTCGACGTCTAAACGCCTGCCTCGCTGCCGAATCACCTATACGATCTCTCTTCGGTCCCGGAGCAACTGATGACTCAGCCAAACGCTCCTCTACCAAAAGAGCTGCATCCACCGCTGCCGCATACGTGTCACAATGCTGAATGCTGATGGCTAAGAATATCTGGGTAAGTAGGCCTCGAACAAACCTCTTCACCCTCATCTCGTCAGTCGCCACCAGGTATGGAGCATATATCGACAGCTCAGTAAACAATACATCATAATCCGACACCGTCATCCCCGGCGTCTGACGTAAAGACTCAAATCTGCGCGCTCGCGCATCCCTGACGCTCGGTGGAAGGAAACGAACAAGAAAAGACGTTACAAACTCAGCCCAGGTCATAGGAGCAAGACCAGCGGCTCTGCCCCTCTCCAACGACTCACACCACTTCTGGGCCATACCCTCCAGACGAAAACTGGCAAACTCTACCCATCTCTTGTCGGAACATCGGAGTGAGCGACAAATCCTGGCCATCCGGTCGATAAACGACTGCGGATCCTCAGTAGCATCTGTGCCCGTAAACACCGGAGGTCTCAACCTCATGAAATCCGTCAACGACACAGCAATAACCTCCGGAGCTGCAACTGCGACTACCGGAACCGTAGGTACCATCATGGCCTCCGCAGCGGGTGGAACAACTGCCTGCCCCTGTGCTCGGATGGTCTCTACCAAAGTCCCCACAATCTGGCGCAGATCCTGCATACCAGCTCCAATCATAGCAATATACTCCGGTACAACAGGCGTACCATCCTGGTCAGTTCTCGCCTCAGGCGAGTCAACCCTGACCTCGGCCCTCGCGGCCGCTCTCTGAGCCCTCGTAGTCTTCGGCGGCATATGGGCTGGAAATTGAAACAAGATTCGATAAGGAAACGGAAATCGAATCACAAGATGTATATCAATCACGGAAGGAACATCAATCAATAAGTCCTAAGGTCACTTAGGCGGAGTACCGTGTCGTAAGTATGCCGCGGAACATACACACGCTACGTCACTCTGCTTAAGCTACCTACTCCATCATACCAAGGTCATCCTAGACTCCGAAAGGTAAAACCTAACGCTCTGATACCAACTTTGTCACGACCCGAAATTCGGTCCGTAACCGGCACTTAAATTACGTAACGTCTACAGGCGTACGTAACTTAAGTAAGCCGAAAACCCAGAAATCTAAAACCACCCAAAACTGGATCAACGGAGAAAAAAACATAATTTAAAAGTATTAGAAGTCGCCATTTAAAATCTCTAACTCTAGTTTTCTTTCATAAAAATTTCGGCAGCACCTCCTTTGTAAAACCAGCCCCGAAAACGGGTACAACACAGATATATATAAAACATCCCATAGGGGGAGAAAAATCACGCCCACCGGCGGAGACAATCACCACAACAAGTATACGACGCCAAAGCGAAGAAATATCAAAGAGAACGACTATAAAGGAAGTAAACCATATCCAAAAATAACCTGCTTCTACGAGCACGGCTCCCAAAACCAATATAATACAACACTGATATCTTACAAGTCGTCTCTAAGTCAAATACAACAGGGGTAGATGGAGAATACTAGATCCAACAAAAGATATACAATATACAACGGATAACCGCAAACCCACCTATAATGCAACGGCCTCACTGCCAAAGGTAGCGGTATCCACAAAAGTAGTGATGATAAGCTGCCCTGCCGCGACTACTCAGAGGGGTGTGTCCTGCAAAACACTGTGGCACAACGGGGGTGAGTTGCCAACTCGTGAATAGTAATTAACATCATACAGAATCGCAAATATGCACTAACAGCAATGATCAATAACATGTGAACTGATAGCATGAGTATGACAATATGAATATGCAACTATCATGATATCCATATCAATTTTATACTGAGTGCGGGATAGTAAATAATCTCATGCACAAATCATAAGCATGGAAAATACGGTGTAACTCAACAACACCCAAATCCCAAAATACTCAGATCGGCCCTCAGATCCTGTACGTCTCATGAAACCTGAGTGTCAAACATCGACACTCAAAAACATCATGAAAACCAGTGCCTATCATCGACACATAAATACTGATATCCATACGTTCCTCGAAACACAAGTATCCCTCTTCGACACTTATATTCCACGCATCGGTCTTTCTGATATCCATACGTTCCTCGAAACCCAAGTATCCCACCTCGACACTTGTATTTCCACGTATCGGTCTGTCAAACCCCATATATCTCTCGGAAAGTAAGTGCCCAAGATCGACACTTTAATTTCCCATATCGCATCTCAAATGCATAAATCCATAAAAAGTAGCATATGCAACATAAAACATCAATATGAGCATATCACGAAACGATTCGCCAAATAATGCATCAAGTCATTAAATGTATCTCGCGGTTCCCAAAAATCCAAATCCAGAATACATATATATACAGCGTCCCATACCACCGATATATATGCAATAAAAACTGATCATATAACAATAGCAAGGTATATGTGCGAACGAGTAATATAGCATTGCATACATATGAGCATGTAGGTATACAGGTATGTTCTATGTATTATGTACTATCGCACAAGTATAACTGTTTAATGTCGCTAACCAATAGCAAGGTATATAAATGAGCATTTGTGTTGTGCGTGTCATGGCAATTACCGACAGGGTGTGTGTAGCATATCATTGGTGCTCGTGCAACATAGACTGTCGATAATAGTGCAGTGTACAACAGGTACAGTATCAAGCACAAGTAACTATATGCAACATGAATCATGCAATATCTCTATATAAGCAATCAGCATACGGCTAATATTATATCGTATCTAGCCCCGACGCGTAGCGCCATACGGGCGATTCCCCGTAGATGTTAAATCTACTCACCCTGTGGTCTTCAGCTAAGAAAATCCGACCACCTGCTTCCCTTTGTTCGCAGCGTCTGAAGTCCCCGCTTGCGACGCTATAATATCACAAACAAAAGAAATAAAGCGAACATCTCAGAAGCAATCACAATAACGCAAAACTACGTATTATAAAATGCATCAACGCACTAAACCAACTCACGAGTACACTCTAGTGCAAACACACGAAACGATACCTAAACCCAAACTGAGTACGTCGCAGCACGACACACGACTCGTGTCGCAACACGTATCACGCGAACTCAAAACACACGATTATAGGTAATCGATCCCAGATTTTGCATACTGCATTTACTAAGTAAATCAACAGTACCAAACAACCCAAAACCATAGCAGACAACACCCACAGAAAACCCACCCCAAACCCTTACTATTAGGCCGGCGTCGCCGGTCCCCTCTTCAAGTCTCGCCGGCCCCGGCCGGTGGGATGGCCCCCGTCTCCTAGGTGGTGTCTCAAGTCAACCTGCACACTCCTCTGAAGTTGTTGATTCAGTCACTAAAATTCCCCGGTCACAGCAGATACTAAAAACTCTAAAAAGACACTAAAAACCCGATATCGCCTCAATCGATATAAACTACGTTCTACGCAGAAATTAACGATCAAAACCACACAAAAACTATAAATTAACAGTAGAGGGAATATACCTAACAACTTTGCTCTCAAGTTCCAAGCTTTTCTCTATCTCCAATTGATCAAGAGCAAGAAATCCCAAGCTTTTGGTATTTTTGTGATATTTTAGGATTTTGGAGAAGTTTTGTGATGGAATTGAATTAAAATGAGAAGGGAAAAGATCAAGGACAGTGGGGATTGAGGGAATTTCGGCCAAGTGTGAGGAGGTGGAGATTTGTGAGGGTTTCCTAGCAATTTCCTTCATTTATTGCTAATTAAAGCACTTGCACACATACACACACATGCATGCATCTATTCCTTCTCTTTTCTTTTCTTTTTCATTTAATTTCCTAACTTAAATCCTAGTCCACACATTAAGCCCAAGGTGAAGTGAGAAGGATTTACTTAACCTAATAAATTAAAGAAAAGATCGCTAACAGAAATTTTCCCAAAATTTGAATACCGCATTAAAATAATATTAAAAATTGGGAAAAAATCATATTGAACCAAAACGTCCCATATACTCCCAAAGCTCACGCACTAGCTTTATTTTAGCTAATCTAGGTGCTGGCAAGTCTATATGGTCGTTTGTTCACAGTCGGGTAAAAACGGAAAATACCGACAAACTTACCCTAAAACGGACAAAATCGCCTAACGATTTCCAAAACGTTACATTTTCAAAGTGTTCCAACGACTTTTACTTGGTTTATTTTCTTGCATTAATTCCAATGCGTCCCATCATTTAAACCTATCATTGCAGAAAACAACCAAAATATGGCGTATGCTTATGCCATCCGCATTCGCCACGGGGCCCCGTCATCACCCGTTAGATTACTTAACTAACGACAGAGCGGAGGCTGTACTAGCGCAGATGCAAAACATAAGCAACACCTAAATAGATATGATATATAGATATATAGGAATGATAGCCAATCCAGATCACAGATGAACACTTTGGATATACTAGGAACCCACGATTCGTTCGAGCCTGCAACGAAAAGCGGATTACACGGTCGCGATGAATAGCCAAACCCCACCCTAGATCCCTACGGGTGCGGCAAACTACCCGCCAAGTACCCGAAGCGAAGCAACCTCCCTCAACACCGTGAGTAGGCCACTCGGCACTTCGAGATACCCGGTAGTTTGTGCACCCCACCTTGGGTCTATCCTAGGAGCAAAAAACAGTAAAAAGAAATTATACAATGACGGCTACAACCCCGACCCGGTTGTGCGGCCAAACAAATAATATTACATCAATTTACAAATTTTACAATGAATGAAAGAAACAGAAACTCTCATCTCACATCCATTCCCGGCTATTCATCCACGACAATCCAACGAGTTCATATACACAAACCATCAACATTACAGATCACAGATATGTATAACCCCCACTGATCGACGTATAGCGATTAGCGGACGTTCAATACATATATCACATCACAGAAAATATTCATTAGCCAAAGTGTACGGAATATCGATCAAAATACGGATTTGTAACCACCCCAAAAGTCATTTTGTTCTCTGGAAAATCTGGGTAGAAACATGTATTAAAAATCCCAAAACAGCCAAATAAAAACGCTGCAGAAAACCCGGTCCACGGCCGAGTCAACTTGGCCGCGGATCCGCGGCAGAAAGCATGTTCTTGCCGCGGATCCGCGGCGCTTTGACCGAGTTACTGGATCGTTTTTCTGGTGTGTTTTTAAAAAACCCTGAGACGAATTTTCATGTATGTTAAATTATTTTTACAGCAGTATAAAAATTCGACAGAAACATGGTTTTTCCCGGACTTGTTTTGTGATTTTTTCCGATCGATATTCTTAACACTTTGCTAACTTGCTAGTTTATGTTTAGCTAGGCTCTGATACCACTGTAAGTCCACGTTGCTCACCCCGGTTCTTACGGGGATGCGGAAACGGCGAAAAACAATAATTTTGGCGCAAAGGCAACATGGACTAAAAGCCGGATCTTGGCTAAACTAGAAACTAGCAAACAAGTAGAGGCTTTAACTATTATGCTGTAGAAAATATACCTCACGAAACCGGTCCTTCGGGTTTTCTCTCCGCTGTCCGGTTCGTCCATCCACGCTCCGAGAGTCGATCCGGATCTAGGTTACCTCCGCGGCCTTCTTAAGTCGAAGACGATCCACCCGAGAGTTGTACACCAAGCTCCACCTCAAGCCGAGGCAACTAGGGCAACGAGATCGCTAATCTAGATACCCTAGGTTGTGTTTGTCTATGTGGATTCTTTTTCTCTCAACACATGAGATCAAAAGAGTTTATCAAGAGGAGGAAGATGAAGGAGAAACTCTAGCAACCATGGAGCTTTTCTTTTCTTCTCACTTCAAGAGAGAGAATGAGAAGAGAATAATGAAAAGATTAACTCAAGAAAATGAACCATGGTTGCAATAATACACCAAAACCATCATTACTAATCCTATCATGATAAAGTTGATGCAACATTGAATTGACCATTTTCATAATCAAAAATTAAAAAGAAAATCAAAGAAGAGTGTAGACCACTCTTGAAGGTCAATGGTCAACTCTGGTCAACGGGTCAACAAAGTCAAGAGAGGTCATGGTGGTCAAATGGTCAATGCAATTAGCCATCACTAAACTATCACTAAAAGGATTCGTAAACAATGTCTCCGGCTCATAATGGTTTTGACCAAACGAATTGCCAAAACCCTAATGAACCTGCCACATAACGGTTTTGGCCGAACCAACTGCCAAAACCCTAATGAGGCACCTCCTCCTTCATCGCTCCTCGAAACTGTGCATACACACCTGCATCCGCATTCCGTAGAATGCGAATGCACAGTAGACAAATCAAATCCATCCGTGCAATACTAGGATCTGGCTTAAACCAAAGCCCACTAGTATTGCTTGCCCGAACAGCATACGCACACAAGTGCACGTAAGTTATCGTAGCCCTGCCGTAAAACCATATGGCCTCATGTTTCGCTCAGTACAGGGAAACTCTCTGTGTGGGACTCTAAAGACTCGACATTACGCTGGCAGTGGGTTTAACCACAGACCGCAAGCGGCACTAGCTGTATGTAACGGTCCCCAGGTAGATGTCGATAAGAAGGCCGATGAGGTAAACCCATCCGAACTCCTACTGAGACTGTATGTGACAATCTTCGTACAGTCCGGTCTGTTCGTCTGATACATCGCATGGCGGGCCTAGGGGGGTGGTGAACGTCAGTCCCCTAATAGCGGTATAAGTCGTGTCGGAGTGTAGCCCAGAACACCCTGAGATAACACTGGAAACCTACCAGTATATCTCGCTTGCCCTGGCCAGGGACTACTTGTGTAATGGCTCTCCTAGACACAACGCGATGTCAACCCCCAATACCGGGAGAGACGAATCCTTTCCAACCGTCACTGCCTCCAAGTGCTTCGGGACTGCACCCAACTACTACCTGTTTGCACGACTCCTTTGAGCCGTGGTAGGGTAGTAATCTAAGTACAGTGGGAACACACTCGAGACGAAGTGACAGTGTCAAGTCAGCGGACTAAGCTGTACTCATGTCACCTGGGAACTGATAACTGACGATAGGTATAATACCAACCAACTGTAAGTCGATGTAGTACACCCCAGTACTTATGGGGAGGCGGAAATTACAAAAACTTATCAAGTTTAAACAACAAACATCGACTAACCGCATGAATCGAAGCTAAACCCTAAAAACCGTATTCTTATGAGTTTCTTTACATAAGAGATTAGGGATTATACCTAATGAACCGGTCCTTCTTCTTTATGTTCTCCTTGGTTCTCCTCGGCCTTCTCTAGGTAGTAGACGATCCACCCGAGAGCGAAACTCCAAGCTAAACCTCTAACTTGAGGTAACTAATCAACTTTGATTGCTAATCAAAGATGATAGAATGATAAAGAGTGAAGGTTATGGATTGTTTAGTCTAACTAATCCTTTGATCTCAACACATGAGGATTAAGGATTAGGGTTAGAAGATGAGAGCTTGAGAAGAGAGAATGTGTGATATGATAATGAGAGAAGAGAGAGAGTGTATCATAATATCATGAAGCATTCTTATTTTCAATAAATGAATAATAGAAATGAATAAGCATGCTTTATGAAATATCTAGTGATGATTCATTAACATGAGTCATTAAGCAATAAATGTGCATTAATGAAGTGAATGAATCACCACTATGACTCACTCTCTTTCCAAAACAAACCTCCTTAGTCACATCTTCTAGAAGCTTCTCGAGTAATTACGAGAACGCCCCTCCGATCCGTAAAAATACGGAAAAACTTTAGACTGTAAAAATCCAATAACCGGATACCAGTAACTGGCTTAAACCAAAGCCTGACTGGTAAAATCTGTCCGAAAGTCGTACGCGCGTAAACGCACGTATGCGTCCGAACCCTTTGTCGCAAAACCATGCAACCTCTATATCGTTTCGCCTGGAGTAGGAAACTCTCTGTGTGGGACTCTAGAGACTCGACTACTACGCTGGCAGTGGGTTTAACCACAGACCGCAAGCGGCACTAGCTGTACGTAACGGTCCCCAGGTAGTTGTCGATAAGAAGGCCGATGAGTAAACCCATCCGAACTCCTACTGAGTCTGATGTGACAATCTCCATACAGTCCGGTCCGTTCGTCCATGACTATCGCATATCGGGCCTAGGGGGGCGGCAAGCGTCAGTCCCCTAATAGCGGTATAAGTCGTGTCGGAGTGAAGCCCATTACACCCTGAGAAACTGCTGGAACCTACCAGCAAATCTCGCTTGCCCTGGCCAGGGACTTTGTGTAATGGCTCTCTGACACAGCACGATATCTACTCCCAATACCGGGAGGGACGAATCCTGTCTAACCGCCACTGCCTCCAAGTGCTCGGGACTGCACCCAACTGCTACCTGTTTGCACGACTCCTTTGAGCCGTGGTAGGGTAGCAATCTAAGAACAGTGGGACACACTCGAGGCGAAGTAGCAGTGTCAAGTCTGCGGACTACGCTGTACTCATGTCACCTGGGAACTGTTCACTGACGACTGGTATCAAACCAACCAACAGTTCCCTGTGAGTCCTGTCCGGTGTACCCGTAACCTAACGAGCACCTGTATACTATCTCCAGTACGACGTACTGATGGCTGTGGGACAGACCATCTCCCCAACTGGGATGAGAAGCGTACACACTAGTCTACTCCGGAGTATCGATGCTCTGTCTCGATAATCCAACGACCAGGGACCTGAATAAGGATGTGCTTGTAGACTACCCAGCCCCCACTAGTGTGACTGCCATCACAACGCTGGTAGCCAAGCAAGATCCTAAGAGCTCTATCAATACGTATACTCACATATTAAGATAGAAAAACCAAGTAGCATACTACCATGTTTAGCAAGACTGTTATATACATGTGAATATCCCAAGCTTCCATTAAGTAATATACAAGCTAGTATGATACAGTAATGGCCTTCTAGGGCATAAACACTAACAATCTCCCACTTGCACTAGGGCCATGTACTGGCATATCGTAGACCAATGATCTCGAGTAGCCTCTCGAACTGAATCTGAGGAAGGGCCTTCGTGAATGGATCAGCAATGTTCTCTTCTGAAGCAACCCTCCGAACCTCGATCTCCTGACGATCAATGATCTCCCTGATCAGGTGATACCGCCTCAAGATGTGTCTGGACTTCTGATGGGACCTTGGTTCCTTCGCTAAAGCTATAGCTCCGTTGTTGTCGCAATACAGAGGTATTGGATCAACTATGGTAGGAACCACCTGAAGTTCTGTTAGGAACTTCTTCATCCAGACTGCTTCTTTTGCGGCATCGCAAGCAGCTATATACTCCGCTTCCATCGTCGAGTCAGCAACGGTGTCCTGCTTGGAGCTCTTCCAGCACACCGCCCCTCCATTGAGGGTAAAGACATAACCCGACATGGACTTGGAATCGTCCTTATCACTCTGGAAGCCGGAATCAGCAAAGGCCTCCAACCTGAGGTCTTTTCCGCCGTAAACCAAGAACATCTCCTTAGTCCTCCTCAGGTACTTGAGAATGTTCTTTACTGCTATCCAGTGCTTCTCCCCTGGGTCTGACTGATACCGGCTTACCACGCTTAGTGCGTAAGCTACATCTGGTCTGGTACACAACATCGCATACATTATAGAGCCTACCGCAGAAGCGTAGGGTATAATAGACATGCGTTCCCTTTCCAAATCAGTCTTGGGAGACATCTCTTTGGAGAGGGTGATTCCGTGACAAGCCGGTAGATTACCGCGCTTTGAATCTTCCATACTGAATCTTTTCAGTACAGTGTCGATATACCTGGACTGCGAAAGTCCCAACATCCTCTTGGATCTATCACGATAGATCCGGATCCCCAGAATGTAAGAGGCATCACCCAGGTCTTTCATGGAGAACCTGTGTGACAAGAATCCTTTGACAGATTGTAGCATAGGAATGTCGTTTCCTATCAATAGAATGTCATCCACGTACAAGACGAGGAATACGACACTTCTGGCCACAACTTTACTATATATGCACGGTTCATCTGGATTTTTGATAAAGTCATATTCTTTGACTGTCTCATCAAAACAGATGTTCCAACTCCGCGATGCCTGCTTTAGTCCATAAATGGACTTAAGCAGCTTGCATACTTTCCCGCTGCTCCCACTCTGATTGAAACCCTCTGGCTGATCCATATAGACGCTCTCTTCTAAATTTCCATTCAGAAAAGCCGTCTTAACGTCCATCTGCCAGATTTCATAATCATGGAAGGCAGCAATAGCAAGAAGGACCCGAATGGATTTGAGCATAGCCACTGGAGAAAAAGTTTCGTCATAGTCCAAACCAGGTCTTTGACGAAAACCCTTTGCTACAAGTCTAGCCTTATAGGTTTCCACCTGTCCATCTACACCAATCTTTTTCTTGAAGATCCATTTGCATCCTATGGGTTTTACCCCATCTGGAGCAAAGTCCAAAGTCCATACTTTGTTGGTGTACATGGACTCCATTTCGGTCCGCATTGCATCTAGCCATCGTACCGAGTCGCCGCTCTGGATGGCCTGCCTGAAGTCAGTAGGTTCATCATCATCTATGATGCAATCCTCTCTATCCCCATCTATGAGAAAACCGTAGTATCTCTCAGGCGGACGAGACGGCCTACTACTCCTGCGGAGGGGTGCGGGAATGTTCTGTTCTTCTTGAACCTCTGGTTCTACCAAACTTTCAGTAGCAGTTTGTGGTTCTGGAATTTCTTCCAGTTCTATTTCGCTCCCACTTGATTCCTTTTCTAAAAACTGATGTTCTAGAAAATGGGCATTACGAGAAACAAATACCTTCTGTTCCTCTGCGTAATAGAAAAGATATCCCCTGGAGTGCTTTGGATATCCCACAAACAAACACTTTACTGATCGTGCCTCGAGCTTGTCCACATGCTGCTTTTTAACAAAAGCTGGACATCCCCAAATCTTTACATACTGTAGATGGGGTTTCTTCCCACTCCACATCTGATATGGAGTGGTAGGCACAGTCTTGGTAGGTACCATGTTCAAAAGATATGCCGCTGATTCTAGCGCATAACCCCAGAAAGATCGCGGTAACTCAGTATTACTCATCATGGATCGTACCATATCCAATAGGGTTCGATTCCGTCTCTCCGATACACCATTATGCTGTGGAGTGTACGGAGGAGTAAGCTGAGAGAGAATTCCTTTCTCTTTTAGGTAACCTAGGAACTCGGCACTCAAGTATTCACCACCTCGATCAGATCTTAGTGTCTTAATACTTTTGCCGGTTTGGTTTTCTACTTCATTCTTATACTCCTGGAATTTCTCAAAAGCCTCGGATTTATGTTTCATCAGATAAATGAATCCGTATCTTGAGTAATCATCCGTGAAAGTAATGAAATAGGAATAACCACCTCTCGCATGTGTAGACATTGGACCGCATACATCACTGTGTATGAGTCCTAAGAGCTTGCTCGCTCTTACTCCTTGTCCAGTAAATGGAGTCTTTGTCATCTTTCCTTTGAGACAAGATTGACAAGTGTCATAAGTTTGATATTCGAACGTGTCCAAATATCCTTCTCTATGCAACTTAGTCAACCTTCTCTCATTGATGTGACCCAGTCTACAATGCCATAAGAAAGCTTTATTTAAATCTGGAGACTTTCTTTTTAGTGTGTTCTGGACATTGAAAATTTGGAGTTGGTTTAACACATATATGCCGTTATTTAGAGTACCGGACCCAATCAAACCATGATTAAGGTGGATGTTGACAACATCTCTTACAAACGTGAAATCATAACCTTTATTTGATAACAAGGAAACTGATATGATATTACACGTTAAGCTGGGTACAAAATAACAGTTATGTAAAACCAAAATGTGTCCACTCGTCAATCCTAGGTGATAATCCCCGACGGACGCAGCTCCCACGCTAGCTCCGTTAGCAACCCTGAGGATCATATCACCTTCCTTCAGCACTCTACGGTTTCTCAGTGCCTGCAATGAATTGCAAATATGAGATCCTGACCCGGTATCCAATACCCAGGAAGTAGAGTTGATCGACAGACAATTCTCAATAACAAACACACCTGAAGTCGAAGCCACAGCTTGCTTCGGTTCCTGGTTCTTGGCGTTCCACGCCTTGCAATCTTTCTTCCAGTGCCCTTTCCTGTGACAATGGAAGCACTCATCCAGGCCAACTACCGGTGCTGTAAACTTTTTCTTTCCCTTCTTTCCCACCTTACTAACACCTCCTCTAGGTCTGGGTGCGGCCTTCTTCTTCCTTCCTTTGGCCCTAGCCTTGGACCCGGAAGAAGATGAACCGCCAACAAACATAGCGGGTGTTTCCCTTGCCTTCTGCAAGGTGCCCTCTGCACTCCTTAACATGTTCAGGAGTTCCGCAAGTTCAACTTCTTTTCCTTGAAGATTGAAGTTGAGGATAAACTGGGCGTAGGTGGGAGGAAGGGACTGGAGAACAAGGTCTGTATAGAGCTCATTATCCAAAGTCGTCCCAAGGTCTGCGAGCTCTTCAATATAGCCGATCATCTGTAGGACATGTTCACCTACCGATGACCCGACAGCCAACCTCGCTCGAAATAATTTCTTAGAGGTCTCGTATCTTGCTATACGAGATTGCTCTCCATAAAGTTCCTTTGTATGGAGAAATATGCCATCTAAGGACATATCCTCGTGCCTCCTCTGATGTTCATTGTTCATCGAGGCAAGCACGATGCACTTGGCTCTCGCGCAATCTAAATCCCAGGTTTTACGGATTTCCTTATCCGCATTGCTGGATTTGGGACCAAGGACAGCAGGTGCTGTAGCGGTGAGGACGTACCCCAGTTTGTCATAGGTCAAAGCCATCTTGACATTCCGCAGCCAATCTTTATAGTTTGGCCCTGTCAGTATATTTTTCTCTAAAAGTAACTTAAGTCCAGTCATTTTCAGGGTCGCTGCAATTAGGAGAGAGAGAAGAAAACTCTTTAGCATGATGCTCTTGCAAGTTTAGAGTGGTTTTTAGTTTATCTAAACTGGATGGCTCCCACTGTTTCTCGAATCCTTCCTCAAACCATAAAAGAAGAATTAGCCAAGACTATTCTCACCGTACAATACTTGCTTAACCGTTCAGCCAGGCCGGTGTCGATACTTCGAGGGAGGTTTTCCAACGCTTTCGCGAAGTTCCTTAATTAAAGAACCTCTTTTCTCTGGGGGCGTAACCCCGCTGACACTTTTCTGGACACCTACTAGGTTTATAGCATTGATCGTTAAGCGACGAATATCCTGATAAGTAGCATATACTCACAGTAGGATCGGGATCCAAATATCATCGTATGATAATGTTGAAGGAATCCTACCAACATTCATCAAACTCCAAATGGTATGCATCTCTTTGCAAATTTCAGTTTCTTTAGAAATTCCCGATATAAGTTTTTGCCCCATGCTCTTATGACCTTGGCGTTAGGTCAAAATGTCATAAGTCACATGTCAAGTTCTACCCATCATTATCCTGTCAGTTTGAACCCATCCGTATATATCCTTGACGTTCGGTCCAAAATGATAATACGACTGTCCCAAACTAACTCATCTACCTATGCAACAAATGAATATCCAGCAGCTACCAAACACTATGCCTTGGCGTTAGGTCAAAATACATAGCTTGAATACTACTGAATACCCAGATGAAATGACGGAGGGCTACGAATGGTTTTGGCGAAACCGTGAACGTAGTGAACTTGATATAACCGAAGGAACCTGATAGCTTTTAAAAGGAGTGGTTAAATCTCCGCATTTAAAAATATCTGTTTTAAAAATAACCGAGTGGTTTCTTTTAAATTGTTCCAACGATTTAAACTTTGGTTTGTTTTACTTTGCATTATAGATAATGCGTCCCATCATTAACCTATCATTGCAGAAAACAACGAAAATATAACGTCCTCTTATGCCATCCGCATTCGCCACGGGGTCCCGTCATCACCCGTTAGGTTACTTAACTAACGACAGAGCGGGGGCTGGGCTAGCGCGGGTGTAAAACATAAGTGACGTCTAAATAGCTATAATAAATATAGATATTTTACATTCGTCTGACGCAATGATATTCATTCCAGAACACAGATAAACAATATTGGATTTGCAAGCAATCTGTATTTCTTTTGAGCCTGCAAGAAAAGACAGATTACACAGTTGTGATGAATAGCCGTTTACCCCACCCTCGACCCCTACGGGTACGGCAAACTACCCACCCGGCAGTCTGTGTACCCCACCTTGGGTCAGTCCTAGGAGCAAAAACAGTAAAATGAAATAATACAACGGTGGCTACAACCGCAACCTGGAAGTGCCCCGCGAAAATAATATTACAACAAATTACATTTACAACAAATGAATTAAAACATAACCCTTTGCTAACCCCGGCTATACACCACAACAGTCCAATACAGTTTATATGCACAAACAGATATAACCATTTCAGAAATGTGCAACCCCCTGCCAACCGACATACTAGCAGTTGGGGGAGGTTTACGAACACATCAAACAATCACAGATATAATCCAATACGCAAATACTGTATTTTTTCGATCGAATAAACAACTTCAAAATTGCTCCAAAATCTGCTCTGTTAAACAGTAACCTGAGCAATAATTAAATATTCCAGAAAACCCCAAATATCACAGGGGACCCACCCAAAAAAATTGAGCTCATAACTCGGCAACTCGGCCGCGGAAGCGCGGCGGATCGGTGGGATCCGCGGCGCTTCCGCGGCGCTACAGTCGAATCATGGGCTCGAATTTTTTGGGTGTTCTCCTGTGGTCATGTCAAGCTCTCTGAACACACCAGAAAAATTTTAGGACTTCATTTTCACTTCGACAGAAACTTAACAGAACTAGGGTTTTCCGGGATCGTTTTTTCGTTCGAAATTCGTACAAATTTGCGATTAAGTTATTTAGTGTTTAGCGAGGCTCTGATACCACTGTAAGTCGATGTAGTACACCCCAGTACTTATGGGGAGGCGGAAATTACAAAAACTTATCAAGTTTAAACAACAAACATCGACTAACCGCATGAATCGAAGCTAAACCCTAAAAACCGTATTCTTATGAGTTTCTTTACATAAGAGATTAGGGATTATACCTAATGAACCGGTCCTTCTTCTTTATGTTCTCCTTGGTTCTCCTCGGCCTTCTCTAGGTAGTAGACGATCCACCCGAGAGCGAAACTCCAAGCTAAACCTCTAACTTGAGGTAACTAATCAACTTTGATTGCTAATCAAAGATGATAGAATGATAAAGAGTGAAGGTTATGGATTGTTTAGTCTAACTAATCCTTTGATCTCAACACATGAGGATTAAGGATTAGGGTTAGAAGATGAGAGCTTGAGGAGAGAGAATGTGTGATATGATAATGAGAGAAGAGAGAGAGTGTATCATAATATCATGAAGCATTCTTATTTTCAATAAATGAATAATAGAAATGAATAAGCATGCTTTATGAAATATCTAGTGATGATTCATTAACATGAGTCATTAAGCAATAAATGTGCATTAATGAAGTGAATGAATCACCACTATGACTCACTCTCTTTCCAAAACAAACCTCCTTAGTCACATCTTCTAGAAGCTTCTCGAGTAATTACGAGAACGCCCCTCCGATCCGTAAAAATACGGAAAAACTTTAGACTGTAAAAATCCAATAACCGAATACCAGTAACTGGCTTAAACCAAAGCCTGACTGGTAAAATCTGTCCGAAAGTCGTACGCGCGTAAACGCACGTATGCGTCCGAACCCTTTGTCGCAAAACCATGCAACCTCTATATCGTTTCGCCTGGAGTAGGAAACTCTCTGTGTGGGACTCTAGAGACTCGACTACTACGCTGGCAGTGGGTTTAACCACAGACCGCAAGCGGCACTAGCTGTACGTAACGGTCCCCAGGTAGTTGTCGATAAGAAGGCCGATGAGTAAACCCATCCGAACTCCTACTGAGTCTGATGTGACAATCTCCATACAGTCCGGTCCGTTCGTCCATGACTATCGCATATCGGGCCTAGGGGGGCGGCAAGCGTCAGTCCCCTAATAGCGGTATAAGTCGTGTCGGAGTGAAGCCCATTACACCCTGAGAAACTGCTGGAACCTACCAGCAAATCTCGCTTGCCCTGGCCAGGGACTTTGTGTAATGGCTCTCTGACACAGCACGATATCTACTCCCAATACCGGGAGGGACGAATCCTGTCTAACCGCCACTGCCTCCAAGTGCTCGGGACTGCACCCAACTGCTACCTGTTTGCACGACTCCTTTGAGCCGTGGTAGGGTAGCAATCTAAGAACAGTGGGACACACTCGAGGCGAAGTAGCAGTGTCAAGTCTGCGGACTACGCTGTACTCATGTCACCTGGGAACTGTTCACTGACGACTGGTATCAAACCAACCAACAGTTCCCTGTGAGTCCTGTCCGGTGTACCCGTAACCTAACGAGCACCTGTATACTATCTCCAGTACGACGTACTGATGGCTGTGGGACAGACCATCTCCCCAACTGGGATGAGAAGCGTACACACTAGTCTACTCCGGAGTATCGATGCTCTGTCTCGATAATCCAACGACCAGGGACCTGAATAAGGATGTGCTTGTAGACTACCCAGCCCCCACTAGTGTGACTGCCATCACAACGCTGGTAGCCAAGCAAGATCCTAAGAGCTCTATCAATACGTATACTCACATATTAAGATAGAAAAACCAAGTAGCATACTACCATGTTTAGCAAGACTGTTATATACATGTGAATATCCCAAGCTTCCATTAAGTAATATACAAGCTAGTATGATACAGTAATGGCCTTCTAGGGCATAAACACTAACACCAACAGTTCCCGACGAGTCCTGTCCAGTGTACTCGTAACCTAACGAGCACCCGCATACTATCTCAAGTACGACGTACTGACGGCTGTGGGACAGACCGTCTCCCCCGCCGGGATGAGAAGCGCATACGCTAGTCTACTTCGGAGTATCGATGCCCTGTCTCGATAGTCCTACGACTAGGGACCTGTATAAGGATGTGCTTATGGATTACCCAGCCCCCACGAGTATGACTGCCATCACAACGTTGGTAATCAAGCAAAGATCCTAAGGGCTCTACTAATATGTATAAGCGATATGCTAAAAGAAACACTTGCACATATTGAAGTAGAAACAAACCAAGTAGCATACTACCATTTTGAGCAAGATTATCTATACAACTGTGAATATCCCAAGCTTCCATTAAGTAATATACAAGCTAGTATGATACAGTAATGGCCTCTAGGGCATATACACTAACACCTTATTCGGTAAGGAAAGAGCTGAGATCCCTTCACCGGGAGTGACCTCTTTAGCGGAACTAGTAAAAGCCTAAAAAACACTCCTTTCGAAATTCATTCGATTCTACAACGATACCAAGTTCTTTACGCAAAGGGTTTTCTTAAAAACCTGTCGTAGCCTTCCGTCATTTCAGATAAGTAGTATTTAGTATTCGTGCTGTGTTTGTTGACCTTGTCAAGGCGTAGTGTGCGGTAGCTGATTAGTGCTTATCTGCAAAGCATATTATGCGATTGGATTAGGGTAATCGTACGGCATTCTTGACCTTGTCAAGGGTCGTGCGGGTGGGTTTAATTCAATCGGGAAATGACGGGTTGAACTTGACTTGCGGTCTATGGTTTGTTGATCTTGTCAAGGTCATAGATCGCTTGGGGTAAAATATTATCGGGAATTTCAAGTGTTGAAATTTGCAATGAGATTGCATACCTTCTATGAGATAGTTAGATCCCGATACCCACTGCGAGTAAGAGTTACTCCTGGGAGAGTTTTACACATTACAATTAGCCGATCAAGTAGGTGTCTAGAAAGGTGTTAACGGGGTTACGCCCATGGGAAAACGAGATTTATTTTAATTAGGTCCGTGTGAAAGCACGGGGAACCTCCCTCAAAGTACCGACACTGGCCTGGTTGAAAGATTGGCGAACTTGTAAGGTGTAATTAATCCCGGCTAGTCTTACCTTTTAGGGTTTGAAGGAAGATTTGACTAAAACAGTGGGAGCCATCCTGATTAGATAAAATAATAACTAATCTAATCTTGCAAGAGCGCATGCAGAGTGTTTTCTTCTCTCTCTCTCTCTCTCCTAGTAGCGACCATGTCACGCCTTAATCAAGAAAATAATATGGATGCATTGATCGACCCTTCTTATTATACTGAGTTAGGGAACGTTGGTTCCGCTCTATCTTATAACTGTTATAAGTCCGAGCAGGAAATAGGGGAATATCAGGCTTCCCATGCCACCCAATCGAAGAAAGTACATGTTGATGCATATTCTTCGGGTGTCCTTATTGTTAGTTATATGTATGCCCTAGAGGCCATTACTGTACATTGGATATATATTGTAGTGGATGTTGGGACATATATAGGGAGGACTTTCTTGCTCGACATGATAGTATGCTATCTGGTTGCTCTTTACCTTAACATGTACACAGATTGTCTCTCTATTACATGTTGGTAAAGCCCTTAGGATGTGTACTTGACTACCTGGACTATGATGCGGATCATACTAGTGGGGACATGGTAGTCCATAAATACATCCTTCAAAGTCTCTAGTCGTGGGTGTATCGAGACGGGGCATCGATATACCAGAGTAGACTAGCGTGTACCTTCTCGACCCATACAGATGGGCGATGGATGATCCCACATCCATTGGTGTTTGACATCGGAGATGATATACGGGTGCTCAGTAGAGACTGGGTACACTGGACGGACTCGCCGAGAACTCCCAGATGGTATTATACCTCACGTCAGATGGCAGTTCTCTGGTGACACTGGTACAGAGTAGTCTGTTGACCCGAGATCGTCATAGAGTCTTGTGTGGTTCCCACTGTGCTTTGATTTCCATCTTACCACGTCCAAGAGGGCGTGCAAAACGGTGGTTTTTGGGTACAGTCCCGAGTCATATGGAGGCAATGAGCGATAGGAGGGGATTCGTCTCTCCCGGTATAGGGGGTTGATGTTGCGCTGTGTTCGATTGGCTATGACAGGAAATCCCTGGCCAGGGTTGCGGAGATTTACTGGTAAGTGTTACCAGTAGTTTCTCGAAATGTTATAGACCTCATATCGACACGACTTATCGAGCTATTGGGGTCTGACGTTTACCACCCCTAGGCAAGATATGCGACATATCAGACGACGAGACCGGACTGTACGGTAGTGTTACTGGTTGGATTCACTGGAGTGTGAGCGGGCTTGCTCGTCGATCTTCTGATCGCTCAATACCCGGGTGGCCGTTACGTTTAGCAGACCGCTTGCGGCTTGTGGGTGATTGATATGATCATCATCTGCTGCCGGCGTATTGACGAGTCTTTAGAGTCCTACACAGAGGTTTCCTGGCTCAAGCGAAACGAAATAGGAGCGCATATGAGATATGTGCGGGACCGAGAATAATGCGTGTATGTGATACCGTATTTCATTCTCGCGATCAATGTGTCGAATGGTTGTATGCGATATAACCTAGTTATCGATTCAAGCGTTGATTCGATAAGCCGATACATTGTATACTAGTCGGTTGTGTGCGACATGACCGGATCATTGAATCAAGTGTTGATTTAATGATTTAATGTATAATTATATATATTTGATATATTACTTTGCATTAACTAGTATCGGTTCACTTTAAATGGATTTTCTCACTCGCTTGTGCACATTGTATATTCGATATAGATTTGTGCACTTGATTGTATCATGTTTGATGATACATGCACAATTGGTTAAGTGTAAAGATTGAACCTTGGTTATATGAATGGTTAGGGTTATGATTACTTATTCATTTATTTATTTATTAGTTTTGGAAAATAAATGCATAAAGAGAAAAAACAAAATGGTTTTCTTTCATTCTTTCTTTCATGAAGCTTGTTGAAGCTTCATGAAGCTTTTGACCAAGTGACCATTTTGTCTTCTTCTTTAACCCTAACCACTCACATAAACTCTAGTTAGCTCTCTACACTTAACTATGGTTTGATTATGATAAGAATGATTATTCTTTTCTATTCTTTAATTCTTATCAAAAAACTTATCATATCATCTTCTTCTTCTTCATCTTCAACATTGAAGAAAGCTTTCTACCAACAATGGTGGATTATGAAAATGAGTGAGAAATCCAATTCTAAAGTCTACCCACTTCCTATTTCTTCATCCTCTACCTCTTGCCAAGTAGTAGAGTGTGTTCTCTTCACAAGTATTTGGACTTGGTGAAGTTGGAGCTTGATCTAGCGATGCCTCGACGTAGATCATCTTCGGCATCGTCGTCGATGACCTAGCCCGTCCATTCTCCGATGAAGCCGACGCTAGAGCCCGGGGTTCGACTTGGACTGCGAGGAGACTTCATTGCGGAGCTATGGAGGTGGAGCACCGGATCTACAAAGGTTGTATTTCCGTTATCTTATAGTTTAGTTGTAAACTAGTTCTTTTATCGCCTAGAAATCTAGCCAACAATCCGTTCTAGGGTTTCTCGGCACCGTTAAAATTTGAAATTGGCATGGTTGATGCCTTGTGAGACCTCACTAGAGTGCCTAGGAACCCTACACTTATTACCGAGAACTGTTTCTCAGTATCCTCTACGTCCTAGGTATGAGATACCGGATCAGGATCCCATATATGTAAGAGTTACATGGGCTACAGAAAGGTAGAGAACTGAGAATTGGTGATATGTCTCTAAGTGTTAGAGAATGGTGCAATTATTGCAGTCAAGTCTGTTGGCAGATATCACCTTGTATTAATACATTGATTCTGAACGAATGTTATTACATACCGAACCTGATATACAGCATTACATCAGTTTCTTTAATGAGTTAAAGAAGGATATAATTCTGTATTAGAGGAATATGTTGTGAACATTTTTCTGAATCAAGAGTTGATTCGATCAGGCACGTTATATAATAGCATATACGTTCTAAATCAAACCACAGTTCAAAGTATCTAGAACACACGCATGAGGACTAATTTAGCGCAACGTCTTTCGCGCTAGGCGCTCACTCTGTTGCTTGGTCTACCGCAATGAACAAATCCTTCTTGAGGCATTGTAGACTAGGTCATATCAATGCGACACGACCAGCTAAGTTACATAATGATGAATATGAGACTCTGTTCGAATTTTCATCTTATGATACTTGCCAGTCTTGTCTCACAGGTATATGACCAACACTCCGTTTTACTGGAAACAGAGAAAGAGTTAGTGAACTCTTGGGACAGATGCATGATGATGTATATGGTCCTGTGTCTACAAATGCCAAGGTTGGTTCTTTTGAGAACCAAACGGGTAAAAGTATTAAATTCCTACGATGTGATCGAGGAGGCGAATACTTTCGCCTGGAGTTTCTGAAAGGAGAATGTGATTCTCTCTCAGTTTACTCCTTCGAATACACCACAACATAACGGTGTATCGGGGCGGAGGTATCGCACCCTATGAGATATGGCACGCTCTATGATGAGTACTGCTGAGTTACCTGTTTCCTTTTGGAGAAATGCACTTGAGAAGTTGCATACCTATTGAATGGGGTTCCATCCAAATCAGAGCCTACCACTCCATATGAGATATAGAATGGGAAGAGACCATGTCTTAAACAAGTTAAGATATGGGGTTGTCCGGCTTATGTTGAAAAGCAAAATCCGGACAAGCTCGAGGCAAGGTCAGTTGTGAGAGTTTGTCGGGATATCCCAAACATTAGTACAGGAATATCTTCTACCTAACTGAGGAGCAAAAGTTGTTTTTTTTCTCAGCATGCCACATTTTTAGAAAAAGAATTTCTTATGAAGAAATTAAGTGGTCATGAGGTAGAACTGGAAGGAGTTCCAGCTACACAAACTAACAGTTGATGATTTGGTAAAACCAAAGGATTCAATAGTTTCCGACGAACCTCAGCCTTTCCGCGAATCTGGTAGGGTTCCTCATCCACTCGAGAGATACTACGATCTTCCCAGTGACAGTGGGAGTGAGGATTGCATCATGAGATGATGGCCCAACTGGGTTCAGGCAGATGGAACGTCTGTTTTGAAGTGATAGTCAAAGAGTTTGACTTCATCAAAATGGTAGATGAACCTTGTATAGACAAAAAGGGTTGTAGAGAGTAAGGTTGTCTTCCACGTATTATATGTAGATGACATACTCTTGATAGGAAATAGTTTCTTATGCTACACTCGGTCAAGTTCCTCTTATCACGGGGATTCTCAATGGAACATCTGGATGATACCTGCTACGTCTAGTGGATAATGATCTATGGTGATAGATCTATATGGATGTTGGGAGTGTCCCAAATCCAGGTACATTAACACCATACTAAAGGGGTTTAGTATGGAAGATTCTAAGCGTGGTGGTTCGTCCACTTACTCATGGATCACTCTCTCCAATACTAATTTGGAGAGAGCTCGCGTGCAAGGGATACCCTATGCTTCGGCAGTAGGATCTATCAGAGTGTGCGATGTTATGTACCAGACCAGATGTAGATGACTCACTAGGTGTAGTGATCAGGAATCAATCGGATCTTGGGAGAATCACTGGACAACTGTGGAGGACATTCTTAAGTACTTGAGAAGCACTAAAAGAAAGTTCTTGGTTCCAGCTTCCATAGTGATAAGTTAGACTGAGAGTCAGTCACAGGTATTGTCTTTACCCTCGGTGGAGGGACGGTATGTTGGAAGAGTTCCAAACTAGATACCATGACATACTAGACCATAAAGGCTGAATACATTGCTACCAATGATACTACCAAAGTGGCTGTCTGGATATTTCTTGTTCATGAGATGAACAAGGTTCCTACCATTGAGCGTCCAATAACTGTTATTGTGACAACAAAGGAGTTGTGGCTTTGGCCTAGGAACGCAAGTCCCATCAGTGTTCCAGACATATTCTGAGGCAAGTATCACCTGATCAGGGAGATGGTTGATCTCCAAGGAATCGAGATTAGGAGAGTAGACCAGAAAGTTGACACAACGCATCCACTCACAAAGGCCTTACCCCTAGAGAGACTTCTCGACAATGGTTGAGTATGGGATACTACAACCTCTGCTATATTGTTGGGTATTGGATACTACAATAAATGGCCTTAGTGCAAGTGGGAGATTGTTAGTTATATGTATGCCCTAGAGGTCATTACTGTACATGCGATGTTTATTGTAGTGGATGTTTGGACATATAGGAAGGACTTTCTTGCTCGACATGATAGTATGCTATCTGGTTGCACTTTATCTTAACATGTAAACAATTATTGTTTTGTGATCACATGTTGATAAAGCCCTTAGGATGAGTACTTGACTACCAGGACTATGATGTAGATCATACTAGTGGGGACTGGGTAGTCGATAAGTACATCCTTCAAATGTTCCTAGTCGTGGGAGTATCGAGGCAGGGCATCGGTACTCCAGAGTAGACTAGCGTATACGCTTCTTGACCCATATGATGGGCGATGGATGATCCCATATCCATTGGTGTTTGACATCAGAGAAGGTATACGGGTGCTCAGTAGAGACTGGGTACACTGGACGGACTCGCCGAGAACTTCTTGATGGTATTATACCTATCGTCGGGTAGCAGTTCTCTGGTGACACTGGTACATGTTAGTCTGTAGACCCGAGATCGTCATAGAGTCTTGTGTGATTCTTACTGTGCTTTGATTTCCACCTTACCACGGTCAAGAGATCGTGCAAAACGGTGGCTTTTGGGTACATTCTCGAATCACATGGAGGCAATGAGCGATAGGAGGGGTTTCGTCTCTCCCGGTATTGGGGGTTGTTGTTGCGCTGTGCTCGATTGGCCATAACAGGAAATCCCTGGACAGGGTTGCTGAGATTTACTGGTAAGTGTTATCAGTAGATTCTCGAACTGTTATGGACCTTGCATCGACATGACTTATCGGGCTATTGGGGTCTGACGTTAAACCACCCCCTGGCTGTGATATGCGACATATCAGACGAAGAGACCGGACTGTACAGTAGTGTTACTGATTGGATTTGCAGGAGTTATAGCAGGCTTGCTTGTTGATCTTCTGATCGCTTAATACCCGGGTGGCCGTTACGTTTAGCAGACCGCTTGCGGCTTGTGGGTGTTCGATATGATCATCACCTACTGCCGGCGTATTGACGAGTCTTTAGAGTCCTACATAGAGGTTTCCTGGTTCATGCGAAACGGAGTAGGATAACATATGTGATATGTGCGGGACCGGGATTAATACGAGTATGTGATACCGTATTCTATTCTTGCGATATGTGATATCGGTCGGGTATATGAGATATAGCCGGGTTATCGGATCAAGTGTTGATTCGATAAGTTGATTCTTTTGATATTAGTCGGTTATATATACTATAGCCGGATTATTAAATCAAGAGTTGATTTAATAGTTTAATGTATAATTATATATTTGATATATTAAATTACATTAACTAATATTAGCTCACTTAAGATTTCTTTCTCATTTTTTGATACATTGATATATATGTGATATATATTAATAGTATTCCTTTTGCACAAAATATATATGTGATATATATTGTTGTGTCATGCTAGGTTATACACGCAACATGTATGTATGAGACTTACACCATGCCAGGGTTAATGTTAGGGTTAATATTTATTCTTAAGTAATTACAATTAGTGGAGATATTTTGATGGTTGGAAGCTTGGAAAAGTTTCAAGATAACCATTGACTTAGTCCACTCTTTTGTTTTCCTTAAGATATTTATCAACCCAACCATTAACCATACACAATGGTTAACTCTCTACAAGGGTTAGATATATGATATACTCACCCATGGTTGCATTTTTAACCTTAATGGATTCATTCTTTCATCACTTGAGTTTCATCTACTTCTTCCTCATTTTAAGCTTTCTAGCTTTTGACAAAGTGATGTTTTAATGTGAGAAAAATAATACTAAAGTGAACCCACTTCCTACTTCATCATCCTATACTACTTGCCATTTAGTTTAGGGTGTTTGCTTCACTAATCTACACAATTAGTGAAGAAATAGCATGAGCTAGTGTCTCCTCGACATAGATCATCTTCGGCCTCGAAGACTTCGAAGCTAGTTTGTTTGTTTCTTCATGGGAGCCTCTCTAGAGTCCGGATGTTCGTGATCGCAGCGAAGGGACTACTACACGGAGCTATTGAAGTGAAGGACCGGTCTACAAATGTTGTATTCCTTGTTCACTTAGATGTAAAGAGTTTACATATCATGTTTAACCCTAAGTCTCTAGTTAAGATCTTGGTTAGGGTTTGTTTAGCATCCCAAAATTTTAAAGTAGCATGATTGATACTTGCCAAAACCTTCACAAGGTGCTAAGCTATCCCTACAATTGTCCACTGAATTTAATCAGTATCCTACACCATGCCTTCCTCAGTATCCGCTTGAACCATCTGTCCAAATTACTGCCACTCAAAAGAGGGAAAACTATAACTCTGACAGTCACCCTGTGATCCAGATCACCTTGGAAGCCTGGAAAGATAACCGTCTCCCGAAGGAGGCTGCCGTTACCAAATCCCTAGAACATCCACTTATGTTCATAAACCGCTTCCGAACGTTTCTCCAGGATTTGATTAATATATAAACTTATTGCAGCTTGTGCAAAAACAACATCTGGTATGGTACTTGATATCTCATGATTGACTCAATTGCTTAAGCAAGTGATATTCCAATCATGCACATCCTTCTTCGCTTTAGTCTGTAAGACACCTTTAGAGAGGGTGACTCCATCACCTGCAGGTACACCTGTCACGACCCAAAAGAGTACGTGACTGGCCCTTGAACCATACGAAGTCTATAGGACCCCATCTGATCCAAGTAAGCCAAAAGCCCAGAAATCTAAAACCATTTTAAGAGTAAGTAAAGAAAACTGGTTTAAAGAAGTGAAGGGAAACATGTTTTGAAAATCAAAGTTTTTAAATAACTAAGCCAAATATGCAATTTTAAAATGTGTAACCTTTCCTGAAAATTTCGGCAGAGTTTCCTTTGTAAAAACTGGTCCCGAACGGGGTACAACAAGAATAACATAAATATGCAATGATAAAAGGCATCCCCAAGCGGGAGCTAGCTCTTCGTCAATCGACGGTCACAACCACGCAAGCAATAATAATATACAACGCCAAAGGGCGAGGATCAAATCCAAAAAGAAACTCAAAACAGCCAGAAAACCGTAATACTACAAGCGCGACTCTAAGGTCGAAATAATACGACACTGTTTCTAAGTCTGAAATAATATACAAGTTTTGGTTGATGGAAGGACTAGATACAATAAATATACATGAACAATGGCGGTTCTGATACAAAAGAACCCACCGACCAACGCAAGTCACCCATAAGGAAGCGGTGTGCCAGAAATGCCGCTATGGAATCTGTACGGCAACCTGCAAGAACTGGAGCACAACGGGGGTGAGTTGCCAACTCGTGAATAGAAAATATCTACAAGCAGAGTTCGAATGCATGACCCATCCTAGGTCAATACGATCAGATACACATAAACCTCAATATGAATAAGTCTGAAACATGCTAAACTGGCAACGTAATCCCTATACATGAGTGTAATGCCAAAAGCTGGTGCCAGTGCCTCAGGTAATAGCATATCATAAATGTGAGGTACAATCAATGAAATCAATCTGCATGTACGTGGATCCCGTCCACTCGTCACCCAATGACAATAACCATCATGCATGTAAATATCATCAGCATATGCATGGAAATATGAGGATATAAACCACCTGTGTCCCTCGTGACACGTCAAAATCATGGAACCGGAGTGCCCAGCATCGGCACTCGAAAACATCATGAAAACTGTGCCCAGCATCGGCATCTAAATCCTCATATATCGGGCTCCGTCAGTCCGGATCGGCCCACGGGGTCCATCTGCGGTATCGGCCCTCGGCCCCGGCAGTACGGGTCATCCCGCATCCATCTCTCGACTCTGGTCAGTATCCTCCGGAACTCTGCCAGGTCCAACCAATCACCGGTAGGTACTTGCCCACCTCCAGGCTCAATCGGCAAAACCCATCATCATCTCGCCGAGGGGAACCATACCGGGCCCACCACGAACCCGCAAACGGAACATCCACTCCTCGAATCGGGTTTCAAGCACACGTCTCAGCACCGAGAAAACGCGTGGTGGACACACCAAAATATCATATCACGGGTAACCGGGTTTTTAAAACAATTACATATTCTCTTTGAAACACCCACGGTTCCCAAAACCAGAAATATCATGGAAACATCATATCTCAATGCGTATAATCAGAAAGCAGCACGTATGCGACATATAGCAGAAAGGTAAGCATGTCAGTATGTCATGCAAGGGTCATATCCTGAATGCAACAGTACTACAGTGTAGTGACATGGCAATTATCGATGATGAAGTGTGTGAGCCGGCAACAGTGTACGTGGAACATACGCATCATCGATAATGGTGCTGGTGTCCTAGCAGCATGAATGAAATATATCAACAACATAAGCGATGCAATGCAAACAGCATGAATGTGCGGAACCGAGTAATCAACGCAACAGTAGAGAACCTACCTCAGTAGCTATATCATGCAATCTTGCCTTTTGAAATAAGACGAATCAGGGCTTTTGGTAAAATAAGGGCTACGGTGTTTTTTAAGAAAAGATACGCCTTTTTAAATATCCGTATAAACCCTTTGCTTATCTTTAAAATATCCCCGATTCGTTAGTTTTGAAATAGGTATGACTCGGGTCTAGTCTAACGCCTACTATGCGAACTACGAACCCACAATCAAGTCAAAAGGGAGGGGTATGGAAACCACCTAAATCTGAGTCGATGTCACATATCTCACCACATGACAGGCATCACTACCATCATATCACATCTCCAATACGAACTCTGTCATGTCGCCAAATCTCACGGCCTCAATCGAATCTCATCGACTCATCTCAATCCCACGTATCTTCCTCAAACCCGTATATAAACACATAGTCCCATACCCATGTGTAGATATACCACCATCATATGCGCACAGATATATGAAAGAATGTATGCAAGTATGTGTGTATGTGTGAGTGTGGGTGCAACCACTACTCTAGGGTTTCGCACTATACTCAACCAATACGTCTTTATCACCAATAATCCATTATTACCATCAATAACCCTAAACAACACATAATAAATATATGTGTGTATACGTATTCGTATACACACCACGGACTGCGGGGGTGCTATACACCATCCACCCGACTTCTCCCCGTAGATATAATCTACTCACCTTGCTTCTCATGTATCGGTGTCAATGTCGCCATCTTCATCTTCTTTGCCTCAACATCTCGTAGGGTACCTACAAGTATATCACAATTCTAAAGCACATGAAAATCACATCGGAAACCAAAATAGCACACGCTACCCACACAGGTAAAAACCTATCGGCTCGCATGTAAACACAATCAATATCCACTTGTCGTTGACGTCCAAACGCCACCCGACAGCAATGAATCACCAAATACCAAAATCCATGCTAAATCAAGTCGTAAACCATGCACCAACATAGGAAAATCAACCCAGATTTCACCCTAGATGGAATCAGTCAAAACTCGACATACCCAGGGCCAAGAATAGAGGAAATGGGGCCATGCACGAAGTTCGAGGCAGATCCCTCCTGCTCTGGCCGCAATTTGCGGCCAGAAGGGGAAATTTGGCGGCCGTACAGGTGAGTTGGGGGCTAGGGTTTGGTGTGGTGGTTCTATGGTGCCTGCACATCTCACTGTCAATCTTAGTTTTATTTTTGGTGCCCCCGGGTTGCTCTAGATTCCAGAACACCATCACAGATCACACAAACCGACATGAAAAGTTCCATAATTCCGTATTTTTGGGTTTCAGGTTGTGCTAGGCCATTTCTTTGGTCAGTATAGGGTCTAAGGTCACCATTTAAGTCCAATTGCATAGCCACAACTCAAGTTTACCCTAACCCTCTCTAGGGTTGGTCCAAAGTGCACCAAAACACACGATATCGATATGAAACTAGTATAGATGCATATGGAACGAAATACTACGATAATGGGTGCAGAAATTACCTCCTTAAGGACTCATGAACCTTCCCCAGCACCAAAACATCAACTTTCCTGGTCCATTGCGTAGATCTTGGGCTTGTGGGCATTTTTCGTGAAAGGAATGTGAGGTTTTGAGATTGTTTTTGAGATGAAGTGAGGGGATTTGTGGAGGGGAGAATGGGGGCAGTAGCAGCAGCAGCACTAAGGGGAAGAGGGGAGAGAAAAATGAGAGGAAGAGATGAAGGAGAAATGGCTAAGTCAACACACCCCTACCTACTCTTTCTCTCTCTCACCATGCTTCATAATCTATTCCATTTTCCATTTTCTTTAATTCCTTCTCACCCAAATAGTGATCCCAAAATAAAACCATGGCAAGAACAATGTAACACAAGTCCAAAAATGATATGTGCATGCTTTGCACAAAAGTGGCAAAAAAATCCGATTAGCGATTTTTAATCGCGATTAGCACTAAATTAGCATATAAATGATCACAAACACTTAAAAATGGCATAATTCCAATAAATACCCCAATTTAGAATTTTCCAAAATTTTCCAAAATTTTTCTTCATTTATTTGTATTTAATTATGCCCGAATATTAAAATATTCATTAAAATAATATTAAATTATAAAAATTCCCAAAAATAATATTTTATTATTTTGAAACGTTACAATCTACCCCCTTAAAGAAATTCGGTCCCCGAATTTAAATTTACCCCAAATACTAAAACATTTCGATACAAATCCAAGTCGTCGGGCTCCGAAATCATCAATACATAAAACATCATAGCGCAATGCATGCGCATGAGTACTGAGAAGATAACTCAAAAGCAAAACTCCATCAAGCATCCCGCAATCATCGGAGTCATGGTAAAGACACAAATGTCAAATCCAATACAAAACCAATATGACATGGATCCGAACTATACATGTAGACATCCAACCTATACATGTAAATAGCTGATGTAAAGGCATGCCAAATCCTTTTTTTTGTGGCTGTGCGATGGGCATAACACTGCACAGTGGCGGACGTTTTTCATAAGAAAATAACAATTTATGTATATATCTTTTGTTTACTATGTACGTTCCGTCGGTTTTGAAAACAATTTAGAAGGGTTTCCTGGTTTTTAAAACGTTTCGTGTCATATCGGACACGTAGGTATATACTGAGACTATAGCTCGCTTTTTTTTTTTTGGAAATCCCTTCGATAACTATCGATGCATGAAAATATATCCAGGTACTGTCCTCTGACTAGTCCTGCTCAGTATGAAAACAAATATCCAATATCATAAAAAGTACTGCTCCAAAATGAATAAATCTCAGAAATGCACGTAACACCACCCTGTGCGTCTGGTGCGCACAGAAATCAAATCCATATATGTGCTAACAGGTGCACAAAACAACATCTAGGTGCAACGGGTGTGCACGAAGCATCTGTCATAGGCAACGTGTGTGCCTGACAGCCAAAAGTCCGATGCATCTGACATGCACGAAGAATCTCGATTTAGTGCATCGGGTGTGCACCAAATCGTATCTCAGAAGATGCGCCCAACATGCGCGAAAATCCAAATCGGTGCATCCATCGTGCACGAATGAAAATCTAAACCCTGCGCACTCAACATGCACGGAATCACAAAATCCAATAGCAATGCCGAATACGCGTAAGTCCAGTCAAAAACATGGAGTGCAAGAATCCACATCAATATCACAATCAAAATCGACATGCCGAAATGCATCAAATCGAAGTCAGGTGCAACCGTAATGCACAAAATATAAATCCGGTGCAACAAATGCACGAAATATAATCTGACGCGATAAACGCAAGAAACATAAAACTGGTGCGACAAACGCACGAAGTATAGAACTGGTGCATCCCATGCACAAATACCAAGCAATAACTCAAATGCGTAAACAGCAACCCTAAGTGTACCCAGATATGAAGAAAATCATAAACGTGTGCAACTGCGTGCACAAAACACATATCAATGCACTACAAGCACATATAAGCTATACCGAGTGCAAAATCGAAATACCAAAAGTACATGAAACTATGCTGGAAGCGTAAATCAAATCACCGGCATAAAATAGGCATGAATCGCAATCAACACCTCAAGAGTAATAACTATGTACCAGGTATAAATACCCAGTAGGTGCAACCATGGTGCACAAATCAAATATCATTAAACTCAGTCATCAAGACTAAATCATGCGAATAGATCGCCCAAAATACCAAAATCCAAAGCAACGGATACGTGATAGTCAAATCACAAAATCACAAATCAAAAATACTGTCGTCGGTATACCCTTCTTCAGGGTCGTGAAGGTACCGGTACATCCGATGCTAGCGGCGTAAGATATCTACTTGCCTCTTGCTCGCGGCTGGCGTCCTTTGCCTCTGGTTCCTGATCTTCCTGTAGATTACCAATCTCGCAAACCATCGGCTCATCGGCCCGGTCAGGTGTGCTGACAGGAACAATTCCGTTCTTGCACTTTCCTGGTCATCTCTCGGTCAATCCTCACGACCGCTCATAAAGCAGCACATCTTGTAGGGTTGCTATGCACGCGCACAAGGGTCTACGAGGCATCAACCATGGCCGATTAAAAATTTAGCCGTGCCGAACAACCCGAATACGGATCTTTAAACTAGAGATTAGGCGAAAACTAGCATGCTAAACACTTTAACACTAAGTGAGAGGGATTACAACCTTTGTAGATCCGGTACTTCACTTCATATGCTCCGTGTTGTGGTCCCTTCGCTGCGATCATCGGGTTCCGGACTCTCGAGAAGTTCCACGAAGAGAAAGATGCAACCTTTGCTTCCGATCTTCGATACTAAGATGATCTACCTTGAAGTTTCTTTAACATAAGCTAACACTCATGAAATGATGTGAACACCCTCATCTAAATGGTAAGGGAAGATGAGGATGATGAAGTAGGATTTTTGCTCTCTTTATTTATCTTTTTCTCATATTTATTCATCACTTTAGAAAAACTAGTAAGCTTTTTCATGAAGAGAATGAAGGAAGAAGATGAACAATCTTAGAATCCTTTTGTGATGAATAGGAAATGAAAATGATATGATGAATAATGTAACCAAGGTCAAGTAAACCTTTGTAGAGAATTAACTAGGGTTAGGGTTTGGGTTGGGTTAAAGCATGAGTCACTTACAAATATCTTTTCCAAAACAAAAAGAAAACCTTCTAGAAACATCTAGAAAGTTTAACCCTAATCCAAACCCTAATCATGTTTAAACTCCACTAAACAAGTTGCATTAGTTATCATATCATGTTACAATATTATATATCACATATATAATATTTATCGTAACAAAATAAAATAATATAACTAACATATATCGCATATATATCAATGTATTATCCGAGTGAGAAAAAGAATCTTTTAGTGAGCAAATATTAGTTAATGCAATTTAATATATCATATATATTATTATACATTAAATTATCGAATCAACACTTGATCCGACAATCCGGCTATATCGCATATAACCGACTAATATTTATCCGTACCGATTTATCGAATCAACACTTGATCCGATGACCCGGCTGATATCAAATATCGCGAGAATAGAATACGGTATCTCATATCGTATTATCCTCGGTCCCGCACATATCACATATGTGCCCCTACTCCGTTTTGCCTGAGTCAAGAAACCTCAGTGTAGGACTCTAAAGAATCGTCAATACGCCGGCAGTAGGTGATGATCATATCAAACACCCACAAGCTGCAAGCGGTCAGCTAAACGTAACAGCTACCCAGGTATTGAGCGCTCAGAAGATCAACAAGAAAGCCTGTACATTCTCCTGTGAATCCAAACAGTAACACTCCCGTGCAGTCCGGTCTCGTCGTCTGATATGTCGCATATCTCGCCTAGGGGTGGCAAACATCAGACCCCAGTAGCTCGATAAGTCGTGTCGATATGAGGTCTATAACAGTTCAAGAAACTACTGATAACACTTACCAGTAAATCTCAGCAACCCTGGCCAGGGATTTCCGGTTATAGCCAATCGAACACAGCACAACATCAACTCCCTATACCGGGAGAGACGAATCCCCTCCTATCGCTCATTGCATCCATGTGATTCGGGACTGTACCCAAAAGCCACCTTTTTGCACGCCCTCTTGGACGTGGTATGATGGAAATCAAAGCACAGTGGGAACCACACAAGACTTTATGACGATCTCGGGTCAACAGACTACTCTGTACCAGTGTCACCGGAGAACTGCCATCTGACGTATGGTATAATACCATCTAGGAGTTCACGGCGAGTCCGTCCAGTGTACGCAGTCTCCACTGAGCACCCGTACACCATCCTTGATGTCAAACACCGATGGATATGGGATCATCCATCGCCCATCATATGGGTCAAGATGCGTATATGCTAGTCTACTCTGGTGCATCCATGCCCTGTCTCGATACACCCTCGACTAGGAACAGTTATAGGATGTACTCGTCGACTACCGTGGCCCCACTAGTATGATCTCATCATAGTCCCAGCAGTCGAGTACAAATCCTAAGGGCTTTATCAACATGTAATATAGAGACAATAAGAGTACATGTTAAGATAAAGTACAACCAGATAGCATACTATCATGTCGAGCAAGAAAGTCCTCCTTATATATGTCCAAGCATCCATTACAATATACATCGTATGTACAGTAATGACTTCTAGGGCATACATATAACTAACACATCTCTGTCGCCGACCTCGGGTCCTCTGAATGCACATCACACATCTACTCCTGGGTGCAACTCTTATTGCAGCAGTGTACTGGAAGGAATCCTACTCAAGGTCTCTTCTGATCTTGCCTAAGCCAGACTGTAAGGAGGCTGGTACTCTGGCGTAATCTTTCCTCGTTCTCTGGACCTCTGCGTCCTTAGTACAACATCTTCTCAGAAGCTGGTCGCATCCATGCGCCTCTGTATGCATGTCCGGCCTTTAATCTTAACGGGTGTAGTAACAGCTCGTCTGCCTCTCGCACGAACTTCTTGTCCAGCTTGTCTGTATCATCGACCATTCGACGTCGCGTCTTTATCTGCTCACTGCAATGTCCTCGGCTACGGTCCATCCGAAGTCTCTAACACGGACTCGAAATCACGAACTCGGTATCTTCATCGCTCAGTAGAAGATATCTAGCCGAACACGTCCTCAGCGTGCATATCGCATCTCTGATGTCGGCGGAGTGAAACGTCATCTCGTCGAAATCTCGTGCGAACTCTTTACTCCACCTTGCTCCAATATCGACTGATTCGGACTCATCTCATCATGGCTACACGGACTGCGCTCCGACGGCTATGCTCGTACCTGGTGTCTCCCAAGCAGTGTCCCATCACATGATATCCGAATGATGTCGAATCATCCGATCGACTCGTCAGAACCTCACAATCCCCCAAGAGCTCAACTTCTCGGGTACAGTTTAAAAGTATCGAGTATATACCACAGCATCGGTGGTCCAGCCGTAGAAGGGCAAACCCAAGCCTCACTAATGGCGCCGAGGAACTGCCGCAAACCCTAAGGTTCAAAGGCTTTCACATGGTCATTAAGTCGAGTTAGGGTTTCATTCTTCTAGAGGGTCTATAGAATCGCTTGCATGTCTTTTCGAATACTTTAAACTTGGAAAATGGGTTCCTGACATTCGATCGTCTCAATCGACTCTCAACGAATCTACGTGAATTCGTCTCCAGCTGGAATCAATCTACCTGATGACCTCGCATCGGGTAAGCGAACGAACCATATGTCCTAGTCATTAATCCTCGGTGACTACCGACTCACCATCATATCTCTAAGAATATGCTCATGCTGCAGTAGCTCCAATCATCTGGGCTATATCTCATCATTCGCAGCAATAACTGGCTCATTCGTCCGTACGCTGAACAACGCCTCAATCATCCTGAATAAGCGACATATCAACAGTCATCACATCCGGGCTGGCCTCTATCAGTGGCTCAATCCTCTGGTGCCGATCAGCACACCCAGGAAATCTCACAACAGCGATCTGTCAAACGCTCAAGTGTGGAAACACAAAATACGAAGCCTCAAAGCAACCGTATGTCTCTGGAATCACGCCCCGGTCAGCCCTTGTCCCCGACGACCTCATGCTGACACAACTCGAGCCGTAGCTCACTCTGCCCGTGCAATCGCGGCAGCAAAACCACAACCAGTATCGATGAAGATAGATCATAGGAAGGAATATAATACAGTGCAAGGAAATGTACAACCTAAGGTTTCTTAAGCGGAGTGGCGTGTCGTAAGTATGCCGCGGAACATACCAATGGTACGTCACTCTACTTTAGTCACCTATTCCATCAGCCAAGGGTCATCCTACACGACGAAAGTTCGGGTTTAATACCCCCACGACTAAGTCTAAGTTCCGTAAGGTCAAACCTAAGTTCCGTATATAAATAATGCCCTAGGCTCCACATAGTCAAACTTAGACTCGAACCAAGGTCAACCTAAAGCTCTGATACCAACTTTGTCACGACCCAAAAGAGCACGTGACTGGCCCTTGAACCATACGAAGTCTATAGGACCCCATCTGATCCAAGTAAGCCAAAAGCCCAGAAATCTAAAACCATTTTAAGAGTAAGTAAAGAAAACTGGTTTAAAGAAGTGAAGGGAAACATGTTTTGAAAATCAAAGTTTTTAAATAACTAAGCCGAATATGCATTTTTAAAATGTGTAACCTTTCCTGAAAATTTCGGCAGAGTTTCCTTTGTAAAAACTGGCCCCGAACGGGATACAACAAGAATAACATAAATATGCAATGATAAAAGGCATCCCCAAGCCGGAGCTAGCTCTTCGTCAATCGACGGTCACAACCACGCAAGCAATAATAATATACAACGCCGAAGGGCGAGGATCAAATCCAAAAAGAAACTCAAAACAACCAGAAAACCGTAATACTACAAGCGCGACTCTAAGGTCGAAATAATACGACACTGTTTCTAAGTCTGAAATAATATACAAGTTTTGGTTGATGGAAGGACTAGATACAATAAATATACATGAACAATGGCGGTTCTGATACAAAAAAAACCCACCTACCAACGCAAGTCACCCATAAGGAAGCGGTGTGCCAGAAATGCCGTTATGGAATCTGTACGGCAACCTGCAAGAACTGGAGCACAACGGGGGTGAGTTGCCAACTCGTGAATAGAAAATATCTACAAGCAGAGTTCGAATGCATGACCCATCCTAGGTCAATACGATCAGATACACATAAACCTCAATATGAATAAGTCTGAAACATGCTAAACTGGCAACGTAATCCCTATACATGAGTGTAATGCCAAAAGCTGGTGCCAGTGCCTCAGGTAATAGCATATCATAAATGTGAGGTACAATCAATGAAATCAATCTGCATGTACGTGGATCCCGTCCACTCGTCACCCAATGACAATAACCATCATGCATGTAAATATCATCAGCATATGCATGGAAATATGAGGATATAAACCACCTGTGTCCCTCGTGACACGTCAAAATCATGGAACCGGAGTGCCCAGCATCGGCACTCGAAAACATCATGAAAACTGTGCCCAGCATCAGCACGTAAATCCTCATATATCGGGCTCCGTCAGTCCGGATCGGCCCACGGGGTCCATCTGCGGTATCGGCCCTCGGCCCCGGCAGTACGGGTCATCCCGCATCCATCTCTCGACTCTGGTCAGTATCCTCCGGACAACTGCGAGGTCTAACCAATCACCGGTAGGTACTCGCCCACCTCCAGGCTCAATCGGCAAAACCCATCATCATCTCGCCGAGGGGAACCATACCGGGCCCACCACGAACCCGCAAACGAAACATCCACTCCTCGAATCGGGTTTCAAGCACACGTCTCAGCACCGAGAAAACGCGTGGTGGACACACCAAAATATCATATCACGGATAACCGGGTTTTAAAAACAATTACATATTCTCTTTGAAACACCCACGGTTCCCAAAACCAGAAATATCATGGAAACATCATATCTCAATGCGTATAATCAGAAAGCAGCACGTATGCGATATATAGCAGAAAGGTAAGCATGTCAGTATGTCATGCAAGGGTCATATCCTGAATGCAACAGTACTACAGTGTAGTGACATGGCAATTATCGATGATGAAGTGTGTGAGCCGGCAACAATGTACGTGGAACATACGCATCATCGATAATGGTGCTGGTGTCCTAGCAGCATGAATGAAATATATCAACAGCATAAGCGATGCAATGCAAACAGCATGAATGTGCGGAACCGAGTAATCAACGCAACAGTAGAGAACCTACCTCAGTAGCTATATCATGCAATCTTGTCTTTTGAAATAAGACGAATCAGGGCTTTTGGTAAAATAAGGGCTACGGTGTTTTTTAAGAAAAGATGCGCCTTTTTAAATATCCGTATAAACCCTTTTCTTATCTTTAAAATATCCCCGATTCGTTAGTTTTGAAATAGGAATGACTCGGGTCTAGTCTAACGCCTACTATGCGAACTACGAACCTACAATCAAGTCAAAAGGGAGGGGTATGGAAACCACCTAAATCTGAGTCGATGTCACATATCTCACCACATGACAGGCATCACTACCATCATATCACATCTCCAATACGAACTCTGTCATGTCGCCAAATCTCACGGCCTCAATCGAATCTCATCGACTCATCTCAATCCCACGTATCTTCCTCAAACCCGTATATAAACACATAGTCCCATACCCATGTGTAGATATACCACCATCATATGCGCACAGATATATGAAAGAATGTATGCAAGTATGTGTGTATGTGTGAGTGTGAGTGCAACCACTACTCTAGGGTTTCGCACTATACTCAACCAATACGTCTTTATCACCAATAATCCATTATTACCATCAATAACCCTAAACAACACATAATAAATATATGTGTGTATACGTATTCGTATACACACCACGGACTGCGGGGGTGCTATACGCCATCCACCCGACTTCTCCCCGTAGATATAATCTACTCACCTTGCTTCTCATGTATCGGTGTCAATGTCGCCATCTTCATCTTCTTTGCCTCAACATCTCGTAGGGTACCTACAAGTATATCACAATTCTAAAGCACATGAAAATCACATCGGAAACCAAAATAGCACACGCTACCCACATAGGTAAAAACCTATCGGCTCGCATGTAAACACAATCAATATCCACTTGTCGTTGACGTCCAAACGCCACCCGACAGCAATGAATCACCAAATACCAAAATCCATGCTAAATCAAGTCGTAAACCATGCACCAACATAGGAAAATCAACCCAGATTTCACCCTAGATGGAATCAGTCAAAACTAGACATACCCAGGGCCAAGAATAGAGGAAATGGGGCCATGCACGAAGTTCGAGGCAGATCCCTCCTGCTCTGGCCGCAATTTGCGGCCAGAAGGGGAAATTTGGCGGCCGTACAGGTGAGTTGGGGGCTAGGGTTTGGTGTGGTGGTTCTATGGTGCCTGCACATCTCACTGTCAATCTTAGTTTTATTTTTGGTGCCCCCGGGTTGCTCTAGATTCCAGAACACCATCACAGATCACACAAACCGACATGAAAAGTTCCATAATTCCGTATTTTTGGGTTTCATGTTGTGCTAGGCCATTTCTTTGGTCAGTATAGGGTCTAAGGTCACCATTTAAGTCTAATTGCATAGCCACAACTCAAGTTTACCCTAACCCTCTTTAGGGTTGGTCCAAAGTGCACCAAAACACACGATATCGATATGAAACTAGTATAGATGCATATGGAACGAAATACTATGATAATGGGTGCAGAAATTACCTCCTTAAGGACTCATGAACCTTCCCCAGCACCAAAACATCAACTTTCCTGGTCCATTGCGTAGATCTTGGGCTTGTGGGCATTTTTCGTGAAAGGAATGTGAGGTTTTGAGATTGTTTTTGAGATGAAGTGAGGGGATTTGTGGAGGGGAGAATGGGGGCAGTAGCAGCAGAAGCACTAAGGGGAAGAGGGGAGAGAAAAATGAGAGGAAGAGATGAAGGAGAAATGGCTAAGTCAACACACCCCTACCTACTCTTTCTCTCTCTCACCATGCTTCATAATCTATTCCATTTTCCATTTTCTTTAATTCCTTCTCACCCAAATAGTGATCCCAAAATAAAACCATGGCAAGAAAAATGTAACACAAGTCCAAAAATGATATGTGCATGCTTTGCACAAAAGTGGCAAAAAAATCCGATTAGCGATTTTTAATCGCGATTAGCACTAAATTAGCATATAAATGATCACAAACACTTAAAAATGGCATAATTCCAATAAATACCCCAATTTAGAATTTTCCAAAATTTTCCATAATTTTTCTTCATTTATTTGTATTTAATTATGCCCGAATATTAAAATATTCATTAAAATAATATTAAATTATAAAAATTCCCAAAAAATGCCCCCTCCCAAACTTGAGTTATGCAATGTTAATCTTTGAAAATCATATGAGGGGGTCAAAAATTAGTGGTCGATGCCAAGCTTTGCAAAGACCGAATGTTAATACTAACTATTCAAAATTTTTATCAATGCAGTGCTCTGGTTGGTGGAAGATGAAGTGGGGAAAGGGTAAGTGGTGGAATAGAATGTGTGTGCGTCTCATTTTGGAGAGACGATGCAGTGATTGTGATGGATTACTCGCATTCTTTTTACAATTCAGAAGAAGGGGTGGAGGTTCAATTTCATTGATTGAGACATGATTCATCTCAACACCCGTGTCATTCAAAAATGCGAGTTCAACAGCGAAGATCTCCTCAAAAGTTCCATATATACCCCGATGAATAATGTCATCACAAAGTGCGGGGTGATCTTCAGACTCTAAGAACATTTCATAATTAGTATTGGTTGTTGACCCGGACAACTCAGTGGGAGAGTCCGTATGTGTATGACACATAGTTGGGTCAAACAACAACGTATGAAAAGAGTCAAGATCGGTATTAGGAGGATCATCAAATTCGCTGCTATCGACATCCATTAAGTCGACAGAACAGACCTGAGCAGTAGGTTCGGAGGGTACACTTCCCAACTTGTAAATGTTCATCTCAATTGTCCTCTTCCCGAATGATAGGGTCATAGAACCATTACGACAGTTGATGATAGTGTTGGAAGTGGCCAAAAAGGGGCGACCTAAAATCACCGGAATTTGATTCTGTGAGTTCGCTACAGGCTGTGTATCAATTACAATAAAGTCCACAGGGAATATAAATTCCCCGATTTTTATTAACACATCCTCCAGTTCACCCCTAGGTTTGGTGATTGATCGGTCAGCCATCTGGAGAGTGCAAGAAGATGGTTTCAACTATCCGATCCCTAACTGCTCATAGACTGAGAAAGGAAGCAGGTTAACACTTGCCCCAAGGTCTAGTAGAGCACGGTTGATGTGTTTCTCCCTAATAGAGATGGAAATCGTAGGATAGCCAGTATCCTTACGTTTCCTCGGTAATTGCTGGGGGAAAGCCGTGTCTACAGTCTTTGCCATGAATATCTTCTTGGACATTTGTTTCTTCCTCTTTCTACTGCACAAGTCTTTAAGAACTTTCGCATATGCGGGGACTTGTTGGATAGCATCTAGAAGAGGGATGTTGATGTTAACCCATTTAAACATCTCAGTGATCTTCTCCATATGTGGACTTCCCTTAACCGATTAGGATAAGGTGCTTTAGCAATAAGCGCTGGGTCCATCATAGGAGAAGGAAGTGTGTGTGGAACCGATCCCAGAATAGAAGTGGGGATCGTCCGTAGAGGAGTAGAAGGGGTGGGCTGAAGTGGCGAGCCTTTTGGGAAACGAAGAATAGGCTCGGAAGAAGGTGGTGGGGTAGAAAAACTGGGGTCAGAAGTAGAAGTGGAAGGAAAGGTCTCAGCCGGGGTATCATTGATAGCTTTTTCAATATCATCAATCTCTTCCCCAACATGATTATCAAGCACTCTTCCAGATCTCAACGTGGTGATTGCATTCACATGATGTGAATAGCCAGGATTGGGTAAGGGTTGAGCTGGAATTTTCCCTTTCTCTCTTGCACTCATTTCGGCTTTTAATCGTGCAATTTCTTCTTCCATCGATTTAATACTCTCGCTTTGGGACGCAGAGTTTTTCTCAATTTTATCGACAGAAGACTTCATTTCAGCCGAAACTTGCATGATATTTGTTAAGACCAAATTCATGTATTGTGCAAATGAAGAGGATTCATCAGTCCCGGTCAACTGCAAAGGACTAGATGGTGCAGATGTGTTGACCGGATTTTGAAAGTTATGTGCTTGGAAGGGGTGCTGACTCAATTGAAGCTGTGGTTGCTGTTGTGGTGGAGGGATCCTTTGGAAATTGTTTTGGGTTGGAACCGTGTTTTGAGATTGTGATTGGTTCCAAGCAAAGTTAGGATGATTCCTCTAACCTGATTATATGTGAAAGAAAATGGATCGTTTCTAGGTCTTTGAAATGCAGCATTGGTATGCTCATGACCTTGAAACGGAGAATTTCGTGGACATTCTTCCGTCAAATGAGAAGGATCAGAATAGCAGCCACATACAGTTTTGGAAAGTGACATTTGATTAAGGGAGGCAGCTAAAAATTTGTTTTCCATAGTCTCGAGTTTCTTGTGTATAGCTGAAATGTCAGCTCTAACTCCTATGGAAACATACGATTGGTTATTGCCACCCCTAAATGATGGACTTTCCCACTGTAAAGATCTTTCAGCGAAATCTTCTAAGTATTTCCAAGCTTCCCCATCGTCTTTGTTCATAAAATTTCCTTGACACATGTTTTCAAGACTCTTTTTAGTGTTAGGGTTACTGTCCTCATATATGATTCGGCACAGTTCCCATCTTGGGATTCCGTGGTGTGGGCATTGAACCAACAGATCCTTGAAGCGGTCAAGATATTTTGAAAATGGTTCATTTGGAAGCTGAGTGAATTGATTTATTTCGCTGCGGACTCGAGCTGTCTTGTGATTAGGGTAGAATTTCTTAAGGAATGCTGCAACGAATTCTTCCCAATTCGTAATGGAATGTGCGGTAGTGTTATACAGCCACTTCTCGGCTATATCGCACAAGGTAAATGGAAGAAGACGTAGACGTATAGCATCCACAGAAAGCTGTGAAGTACCCATCATTGCGCATACATTTTCAAATTTCGTGATAAACACGTATGCGTCCTCAGTCTCGAGACCGTGGTATTTGGGTAGAAGGTTGATGTATTGGGGTTTAATTTCAAAATTTTCCCCGTTGGCTGGTGGAATGGAAAGACAGGTGGAAAGAGGGCCTCGTGTAGGATAGCATCTCTCTTGGAGAGAGATGCGAGGTGGATTCTGCACACCAACGGATGGCGGCAGATTAGTGGAAAAGAAGTTCGATGGAGGTGGATCCATCGAAGTGGGTGTGGTAGTGGGTAAAGAAGAAGTAAATGGAGAAATACCGACTTCGGAGTCGATAAAGGGTACGCGGACTAAACGGGCATTAGAATCCCGTGTCCAGCCTATCTTGTACTAAAAAGGGTTAGTACAAGTGGCAACGTGGTTTTATAATTAGGGGAAATGAAGTGAATGCGGTGTTTGTTTGGAAAAAGGGGATGGATTTTTGAAAATATGATGCAACACAACAACTGCAGCATACAAAACTCTAATTCTAGGGGTCGCCTAGGTCAGATCTCTAGACCGCTCCTAACTGCAAGAAGACAAGACGCAGGATAAATCCTCCACTGCCTCTTTGTCTCTCCTGTGGCCAGGTAAGTGCCAGGTAAGTGAGAGGTTCTCCACTACGTAAGTAGTGGGCCTAATTAAGTAACCACTAGCTTTCGACACACTTGCCTAGACACCACAAGAGAAACGCGGATAAGCAATGAATTACCCACCGCCTTCTTCTGTCCTAAGTGAGCGCGACGGTCCTTAGAGTCATCTCTAGATCTTTTTTAGTTAATTGGGGTAAATGCTGATGCAAGTTTTGCGGTTTTCGGGGCTTAGGAAGGGTAATGAACTCCCCACCTAATCTGGATTTGGTCTTTGCCCCTTAATGTCCGTATTAATTATGCAAACAACCACAAGAATCAAAACAAGCACAATTTAATTTTGCTAATTGCGCGCTGCGATTATTTGCAAAGAAGCCTGCAGAAATTTATTAGTTGGAGCTGAGAGAGAAGAAGAGAAGCAAGTAAGAAGCTTACTATGAACTTTTTGTGCAGAGAGGGCTTCACCAAGCCGCGGAACCGCCGCAATAGGAGGCTCCCACCGCGCTTTCGCGGCCGTTGGTACTGTTCACAGTACCAAATTTCAACAGCAGCTTGCTGTTGATTCCTCCAGCTCTCTGGAATTCTCAATTTTTTTCCCAATTTCACAGCAAGCTCCAGATCTCCTTGCAATAAACCACAACAAATTGTTTAGATTTTTGCGCGAATTTTGATCTCAAAATAACAATGGAATAAATCTTTCAATTCAAATTTCAATATAAAACGAATTAGCGCGCGATCCCCGGCAACGGCGCCATTTGATTGAAACGTAAATTCAAGACTGTGTCGTGTAACTCGAATAAGTTTCTTTGTGTCGGTATTTAGAAAATGAATAAAATTCACAATCAAAGAATTATTTGACCGCAATCAACTACGGTGTTAGTTGTAGATCGTAAGCGAGTGCGGATCGTCCACAGGGATTGTGCGATTCGTTTGTATGTTTGATTTGTTTGAATTGAAAAGTTAATCGAAAAGAAAAGAAAACATGATTCAAGATTTTATCGATGGATTCAAGTGTCACTATTCTAATCAAGAATCAAGAAAATGATAAACAATCGAGAATCGAGTTTCGATGATTTTTCCAACCAAATATCAAGAATCTAAATGAGGCTCGTAGGAATCGATCGGATCTATAGATGTGATGTAATCTCAAGATGTCGTATTCTTATCCTTCAAAGAGTTGATACTAGATCGATGATGATCGACGAGAGTTAGGGATTTCTCGTGAAACTAGGGTTTCATCTTTTATCCCTTGTTCTTTTGTCGATATCATTCGTATTCTAGCCTCTAGTAAATTCAAGAAACGATCGTAAATCCCTAATTTCGAGCGATAACAATCAAGAAAGCATCGCAACGAAATTAGGTCGTCGATTCTTGAACTTGCTAGGGTTTACAAAACTCGTAGGACTCAAGAATCGTTTTAAGATTTGTACATCATCATTCTATTGATCGTCTCGACTCCTCGACGAGCGGAGTTTTACTCAAACATCACAACAAGAACTACAATTACAAATTGAGATCGAATCATGATGCAAGAATTTAAAGAAAACAAGATAAAAGAATTTCACCTTTTATTTATATCAACAATTTCATTACAGTCGCTCAAGAACTACAAGAGGAAGAACTCGATTGTTGATTTGGCTTCGCTTATCTCCGTGAGTCGTGGATCGGCTTGGACCACTTGCTCTGTTGAAGATCGGCTCCGCTTCTTGTTGGAGATAATGCCCTCAGAGTCAATTATTGGATCACAGGTACGTGATTGCGGTGATTGAGGGAGGACCTATCCCGGTAGGACAGTCTTACTCGAGATGATAGTATGCTATCTGGTTTACCTTTATCATCGTGTACTGTTTTAGGTGACCTGACACGTCGCTATTACACGTTGATAGAGCCCCTAGGATTCTATGCTTGACCACCAACAGTATGAGGGCGATCATATACGTGGGAGCTGGTAGTCTATAAGCATATCCTTAAATGGTCCCTAGTCGTGTGAGTTTCGAGACAGGGCATCGATACTCCATAGTAGACTAGTGTATACAGTCGAGACCCCGACGAGGGGCGGTGGCCGGTCTCACAAGCCACTGGTGTCAGTTGGATCACCTAAGATGTATACAGGTGCTCATTGGGTTATGAGTACACCGGACAGGACTCGCCGGGAACATGCCAGTTGGTCATATACCAGACGTCAGATGGCAGTTCCCTGGTGACATGTGTGCAGGTTAGTTCATCGACCTGGGGATCGTCATTTGTCTTGTGTGAGTTCCCACTGTACTTTGATTACTACCCTACCACGGCTCAAAGGAGTCGTGCAAACAGGTTTTAGTTGGGTACAGTCCCGAGCCACATGGAGGCAGTGAGCGTATCTTCAGGGGTTCGTCTCTCCCGGTATTGGGGGTGAGGTCGTGCTGTGTCTAGGAGAGCCATTACACGAAGCCCTCGGCCGAGGCAAAGAGATTTACTGGTAGGTATTCCAGTAGTATCTCAGGGTGTTCTGGGCTACACTCCGACACGACTTGTACCGCTTTTGGGGGTCTGACTTTTACCAACCCCCTAGGCCCGCCATGCGATGCTCATAGACGAACGGACCGGACTGTACGGATATTGTCACTGACAGGCTCAGTAGGGTGTCAGGATGAGTTCGCTCATCGACGTCCCTTTTGGTCAATTGCTGGTGGCCCGTCACGTATTGGCTTATACCTCTGACGTGCTGGTGGTTAAATCCACAGCCATAGTATTGACGAGTCTTTAGAGTCCCCCACATTCAGTTACTCAGCTTTCGGGCGAAAGGTTGTAGAGGCCGTATGGAGATATGGCAAGGTCCGATCAGATACGTGCGGTATTGCACGAATCAGGATCGGACAGTTTGTACTATAGGCCGTATGGTTATATGGCAGGGTTCGATCAGATACGTGCGGTATTGCACGGATCAGGATCGAACAGATATTACTAGCCGGTTTTGGTATAAGCCGGATTCTAGTATAGTACAGTGGAGATTTTGTCTCATTGCATTTGTATTTCGGTCGAAATACAGATGCGGGTGTGTATGCACAGTATCGGGGTTTTCCTGTAATTTATTACGGGACCAGTTTTCTGGAGTTGCCAGTTTGCTTTTTGTTTCGGCCGATTTCCATTGTTCCGTTCATTGGCCGAAGATTGGTGGAGGAGGGCTTATTTGCATTGTTGCAAATAAGTGGTTGTGGAGGGGGTCTTTGCACTTTGTGACATCATGATTATTGCACCATACCTTGACTTTCTTTAGTTGATCATGGCTTGACTTTTGCTATCATGGTTGTTGATTAAGTGTTGGAATTGTTGTAATCATTTGGTTTTTCCTCATCATTTCTTGCTTTCCACCCACCCCCTTGTCTTTGTTCTTTCTCTCTCCAATCACACATGGGTGGGGGTGGGCCGGCCATTCCTTGGAGGATGAAGAAAATGCTTCTTTTGGAGTGGGGAGAAAAATGACACTCTCATTCTTTGGTTATCGCATTTTTCCTTCACCTCTCTCCAAGTTCCTTTTCCTCCACCACAAAAGGCAATTCCATGAACCCCAAAAATGAGACTTCTTCTCTAGATTTTCTACAGCATATCTTGGGCACGTCGAGTAGCCGGCTTCGTGCCCGAGTTGCCTCGGCATTGAGGTGGGAGCCCGTAAACGATGTAGGCGACGTGGTGCACTTCCGGCGACGAGGAGGAGACGGACGGAGATCCCGCGAGGAGATCGGAGTGGAGAGAAGACCGGAGGACTTGGATCGTCGGTATATCTCTAACCCATTTTCTAGTTAGCTTAGACTTATTAATGGTAACGATCCGGGTGTTTAGTGCGCGGTGGTACCGATTTGCTAAGTCCGCAAAATCAAAGTTATTCACCGTTTCCGCATTCCGGCGTCGGATTGACGACCGGGGTGCCGCCGTGCACTTACAGTGGTATCAGAGCCTCGCCATTAACATAGTCTAGCTTTGTGTAATGTGTTTTACGTTTCCGATCGAACAAAATCCCGAAAACTCGTATTTCAAGCACGACAGTTTTCTGTTGAAATTTTTTGGTCTCTAAATATTTTTCAGGTTGCAGAAAAATGATGTGCAGGAAAAGATAACGCTACTGTAGAAAAACGACAAAATGATTCCCTGTTTGGAGCACGGAACCGCGGCCAAAACCCCCTTTGGGCCGCGGTTCCGCCGCACTATGGTGGGTCCACTTCGTCGTTTTTCTTCAGTTGTTTTCTGGGCTGAAAATAGGGCTTTTGGGATATTAAAATTGGGCCAGTTATTTCTGTGAGTGCTACAGTTTTCATTGGGGGCCCACTTGTTAATTTTTGGTCAATCGGAAAATTTTAAACACATTTTTCACAGTATTTACATTATATCTGCGACCGTGAATGTCACTCGATCGGTAAATCCAGTCTAACTGCTATAGCCCGGTTAGACGGATTTGCGAACGTGACTTTCACGTTGATGTTCTATGTATTTGCTGTGATGTTGCGGATCGGTCGTGGGGGATAGCCTGGATGCAATGCTAGTACTATGCTGTTGTATTATGTACATTTGATATTGCGGGGCGAGCGTCCGACATGTGGACTGCCGTCACTGCCTGTTTGTATTATTCTTTTGGGGCACGACCTGGTTGCGGTCGATGTACCCGGTATATGTATATTTTACTTTCTGTACTAGGTTTACCCCGCGGTGGGGTGCACGGATAGCCGGGTTCTAGAGGGCAACAAGCCCGCATCTCATGGCATTGGGAAAGAGGGGGCTTCACTCTGGGATTGGCGGGTTATTCGCCGCACTCGTAGGGGGTACAGGTTGACCCAGGAGGGGTGCCCAAGTTACCGGATTCCGTGAAGTGCTGGGTGGTCCATTCACGGTGCTGAAGGGGGCTGCCTCGCTTCAGGTTTTGGCGGGTGACTTGCCGCACCCGTAGGGGTCTAGGATTTCATTGCGCAGGCTATCCACACGACCAGGGGAACGTCGGGTTTCAGTAGTGGCTCTGTGAAACCCGGGGATCCCAGATATCTGTATTGTTCTGTGATGCTGTTCATTCTCTGTGATGTTGCATTTCTTTTCACGCCTTGAGCGAAATATAATATATTGGTATATATATTAGTAGATGTTGTATATGTTTTACATCCGCGCTAGTCCAGTCCCCGCTCTGTCGTTAGTTAGCTAACCTAACGGGTAATGACGGGACCCAGTGGCGAATGCGGATGGCATATACGTACATCAGTATATTTTCGTTCTTTGTGGTGTGATCAATTGATAGGACTGCATTGATTCGGATCAATGCAAGTTAAAAACAAACCTAATCTGATGTTGTTGGAACACTTTTCAAAAAGCTGTTATTGCAAGGACGTTTACTTTTGTTTTGCATCGTGATATTCAGTTGGAATATCCTGCTCCTCAGTCGACGAGGCAAGGGCCGAGATCCCTTCACCGGGAGTGACCTCTTGGACAAAAATTTTGCGTCGGGGCATTAACTTCACTATAGCCGATTACTTTTGCTTTGCACCGTGGTATTCAGTTGGAATATCCAGCACCCCATTCTACGGGGAAAGAGCCGAGATCCCTTCACCGGGAGTGACCTCTTTAGCGAAGGTTTTCGTCACTATATTTTAAAAAGCTATCCGTTCCTTCGACTATATCAAGTTCTTTACGTTAAAGGTTTTCGCCAGAAACCATTCGTAGCCCTCCGTCGTTTCATATGGATGGTCAATAGTATTCAAGCTGTGTATGTTGGCCAAAGTCAAGGCACAGTGATTGGTAGCTATTGGGGTATTCATATGCAGCATAGATAGATGCGTTGGTTTGGGACAGTCGTACTGCCATTTTGGCCAAAGTCAAGGGTATGTACGGGTGGATTCAAATTAACCTGGAGAATGACGGGTAGAACTTGACATGTGACTTATGATATGTTGGCCAAAGTCAAGGTCATAAGAGCATGGGGCAGAAATCACATCGGGATTTTCAAAAGAACTGAAACTTGCCAGATATGCGCATACCTTCTGGAGTGTGATACCGTGAGCGGATTCCGTCACGTTATCATGCGATGATAGTTGGATCCCGATTCCCACTGATGAGTTAGTTTACTCCTCGGGTAACCCCGACTAATTCTTCTTTCAGGTTTGGAGGAGAATTTGAGGTACAGTGGGAGGTTTCCAGATTAGATAAATTGGTAACCATTCTGATCTAGGTTAGAGTGCACGCTGAGTGTTTCTTTTCTCTCTCTCTTTGGCAGCGACCATTGACCTGACCCTAAGACTATGACTCAGTGACCAAGTTGACCGAACCTTCTTAACACTGGCTTTTGGATTGTCAGAGTTGCAAACCTCATTGCCACTCCTACTTTTACCCTTTTCTCCAGGACACCCCGTATTACTACGAACGTCCACTTCCATTGGACAAAACCATCGTATGGTTAAATACGAACTCGAAGGAATTTATTCGAGGATGGTTTCCGGTTCTGGAGAAAACGGATAGGATTATTCAGTTGTCTTTTCCTTTTACCCTCTCTCAGGTTACGAGTACTCCTTGGTTTAGGGGTAGTACACCTATTACGCAAATTGGATTGTCTTCTTTCAAACCTTAGGCTGGTGCCGACCGGTAGGGAATGAAGAAAACCAATTAGCATAACGATGGTGTGCAGAAGGTATTAGGTTAAGACAAAGCAAGGGATTAGTAAGAGGGCAAAGTAAATTGCAACAGATATTCACGACCAAACCAAGTATTCCTTCGCCAATCCTAAATCACCTTTGAATTTCTCCAGGACACTCCGTATCACTACGAAGATCCACAGTTTATTGGATACTCCATCGTATGGTTATATACGAACTCGAAAGGAACTTGTTCCAGTTCGGGGATGGATTCTGGTTCAGGAGAAATAGGAATAAGGTTTATTCGGTTGTCTTTTATCTTCACCTTCTCTCATTACGAGTGTTCCTAGGATTAGGACAGTACACCCATTATGTTTATTGGATAGTCTTCTTCCAAACCATAGGCTGGTGCCGAACGGTAGGGAAGGAAGAAAACCACTTGGCCTAAGGGGTGTGCAGAAGGTAAAGACTAAAGACATATAAAGGGATTTGGAAAGGTGGCAAAGAATTACACGGCTACAGTTGTGAATCTGGATAATGGAAGAGGCATTACTAGGAATACCAGGATACCCCATCGAAATATTTCAATGTTTCAGCTTCACTGTATACTGTTGAAGGAAAACTGATTTCCCGATTAGATACTTATTCCAGGGTATGTATTTACCAAGTATGATTCTCACATCTGTATGGTTTTACAGATGATGAGTGGGAGTAAGTTATTGGGAATTGGGTGATCATCCTCATTATATCGGGATTCGTTGTAATCGGTGATATTTGAGGAAATCACCTGGGTTGTTTGCCGGTCGGCAAATATTTGGTTTTGAATATCCGCTGCTATGCACCAATTTCAAATCGATATATCTGTACGTCTATTTTCATAGAGTGAGATATACTTTTTGAAATTATGTCGATGACATTTACCTGTACCAGTGGATGGTTAGGTAAGGAGCATTAAACAGCGGTGTAATTCTTCTTAACCATAAGTACAGTTTTTAACCTACGACACACAGTGAATGAGTTATCAGGCTCAAGGGACTTATACAGAGTATTGTATGTTGTCCAGGGTCCATCAGGACAGAGGGGTTGGTACTCGTACTATATTCGGTTTACTTATGACTTCTCTAGTTTTTAGACATGTGTTTCGTGGAAACACATGGTCCGAATTTTGAGAAGTTATAGGTATTTGAATAGAGTAGAGAACCAGGTGTAGCAAGTATCGGGATTCTTCAAAGAGATCGAAGATGTAGATACTTGTGTATGGTATTCGGTTGATAGTAATGATAAAGAGATCTTGCTTCTCTTTCAGGTTATTCATAATTGGAAGCATTCCTAAGTTGAGTAACGCTGATCGGCCTTCTTCCATTTAGTTGACATGCGCTGGAGACAGCTGTATGATTTGAATCTGGTTCAATTAAATCAGTGCCTCTGTTTCTATATTGGATATAGAACAGTTCATATCTTAACGATGTTACGGTACGGGGAGTTGTCCGGCTTGTGATTAAAACCAGACTCTGGATGACTCAAGGCACGTTTCTGTAATGGCTGTTTGTGGGTTGACCCAGGCTATGACGAGGGTTGACTTTCTACCATCTGGATGAACAATAGCGATATTGTTCTAGACTCGCCACAGTTTTATTAAAAATGGTTTTTTTTCAGAAAACAGTAGTGGGAGTATGGTAAAACTGGAAGTGATTCCAGAACCACAAACGATTACTGAAGATTTTATAGGAACCTAAAGATTCAATCTGGATTGACATTCCATTGGCCACTCCGCAGATAAGGTGGGTAACTTCAGGCACCCGAGAGGTACTACGGTAGCCTCAAGGACGGTGACAGGGAAGTTCTTGTTTATCCACAATTACCATTGCTGCTGTTCCAGGCTGCGAGACCCGGTGGGAGGATGAGTATAGCGTCGTTCTAAACTAGTTTTAGAAGTGTACGTCTATATGACTCTGCCAGAGGGTTGTCGTAGTCAGTGGGAGCAGCGGAAGCATTGGTGGACAGGTAGCTTGTGTCTATTTATAGACTAAAGCAGTTATAGCGGAGATAGATCATCTATTTCTGACGTGACAGTCATGGGTTTGACTTCATCAGAATAGGGGATGGATCTGTTGAGAAGGTAGTAGGGTGTGATGTCATAGTATTTGGATGACATACACAGAGTAGGAAAAGAAACTCATATACTACGATCGGTTATACTTTGGTCGTCACACAGTGGTCTCTCCACAAAGGAAATGGATTTTGTATCAAACATACTGGTTACTAGATCTATGGTTTTAGATCTAGATTTGGGTGGTTTCCCAATCAGGGTACTTAGACAGCATTCTAAGAGTATTTAGAATGGACGACTCCTGGCAAGGTGATGTACCTGCAGGTGATGGAGTCACCCTCTCCAAAGGTGTCTTACAGACTAAAGGGGAGAGGGATGTGCATGATTGGCAGATCACTTGCTCAGGCAATTGAGTCAATCATGAGATGTCAAGTACCACACCAGATGTTGTTCTTGCACTAGGTGCAATAAGTTGACATTGATCCAATCCTGGAGAAACAGTAGGAAGCAGTTTTAGAACATAAGTAAATGTTCTAGGGAAATGATAACGGCTGCCTCCTTTGGGAGACAGTTATCATTCCAGGCTTCCAAGGTGACATGGACGACAAGGAGGTTGTCAGAGTTATAGTTTTCCCTCTGACGAGGGGCAGTATTTTGGACAGGTGGTCCAAGGCAATACTGAGGGAGGCATGGCGCAGGATACTGATTAAGTTCAGTTGACGATACAGTCTAAGAAGTTTGGATTTGAAGTTCATTTATGAGCTATGTCCCATCAGACATCCAGACACATTCTAAGACAGGTATTGCTCATTTCGGGAGATGGGTTTCTCCGCGAACTTGAGATATAGAGAGACATAGAAAGAGACATCAAGGCGGATCCACTCACTGAGGCTATTCCTCGAACGCAATAGTTTCGAAAACGAGCTTTGTGAGACCGACTAGTAGAGGAGTTGGGTGTTCGGTATCACACAGGCTGTGAGTATGCGACATCGCAATAATTAGCCTTGAGTGCAAGTGGGAGATTGTTGGAGATAATGCCCTCAGAGTCAATTATTGGATCACAGGTACGTGATTGCGGTGATTGAGGGAGGACCTATCCCGGTAGGACAGTCTTACTCGAGATGATAGTATGCTATCTGGTTTACCTTTATCATCGTGTACTGTTTTAGGTGACCTGACACGTCGCTATTACACGTTGATAGAGCCCCTAGGATTCTATGCTTGACCACCAACAGTATGAGGGCGATCATATACGTGGGAGCTGGTAGTCTATAAGCATATCCTTAAATGGTCCCTAGTCGTGTGAGTTTCAAGACAGGGCATCGATACTCCATAGTAGACTAGTGTATACAGTCGAGACCCCGACGAGGGGCGGTGGCCGGTCTCACAAGCCACTGGTGTCAGTTGGATCACCTAAGATGTATACAGGTGCTCATTGGGTTATGAGTACACCGGACAGGACTCGCCGGGAACATGCCAGTTGGTCATATACCAGACGTTAGATGGCAGTTCCCTGGTGACATGTGTGCAGGTTAGTTCATCGACCTGGGGATCGTCATTTGTCTTGTGTGAGTTCCCACTGTACTTTGATTACTACCCTACCACGGCTCAAAGGAGTCGTGCAAACAGGTTTTAGTTGGGTACAGTCCCGAGCCACATGGAGGCAGTGAGCGTATCTTCAGGGGTTCGTCTCTCCCGGTATTGGGGGTGAGGTCGTGCTGTGTCTAGGAGAGCCATTACACGAAGCCCTCGGCCGAGGCAAAGAGATTTACTGGTAGGTATTCCAGTAGTATCTCAGGGTGTTCTGGGCTACACTCCGACACGACTTGTACCGCTTTTGGGGGTCTGACTTTTACCAACCCCCTAGGCCCGCCATGCGATGCTCATAGACGAACGGACCGGACTGTACGGATATTGTCACTGACAGGCTCAGTAGGGTGTCAGGATGAGTTCGCTCATCGACGTCCCTTTTGGTCAATTGCTGGTGGCCCGTCACGTATTGGCTTATACCTCTGACGTGCTGGTGGTTAAATCCACAGCCATAGTATTGACGAGTCTTTAGAGTCCCCCACATTCAGTTACTCAGCTTTCGGGCGAAAGGTTGTAGAGGCCGTATGGAGATATGGCAAGGTCCGATCAGATACGTGCGGTATTGCACGAATCAGGATCGGACAGTTTGTACTATAGGCCGTATGGTTATATGGCAGGGTTCGATCAGATACGTGCGGTATTGCACGGATCAGGATCGAACAGATATTACTAGCCGGTTTTGGTATAAGCCGGATTCTAGTATAGTACAGTGGAGATTTTGTCTCATTGCATTTGTATTTCGGTCGAAATACAGATGCGGGTGTGTATGCACAGTATCGGGGTTTTCCTGTAATTTATTACGGGACCAGTTTTCTGGAGTTGCCAGTTTGCTTTTTGTTTCGGCCGATTTCCATTGTTCCGTTCATTGGCCGAAGATTGGTGGAGGAGGGCTTATTTGCATTGTTGCAAATAAGTGGTTGTGGAGGGGGTCTTTGCACTTTGTGACATCATGATTATTGCACCATACCTTGACTTTCTTTAGTTGATCATGGCTTGACTTTTGCTATCATGGTTGTTGATTAAGTGTTGGAATTGTTGTAATCATTTGGTTTTTCCTCATCATTTCTTGCTTTCCACCCACCCCCTTGTCTTTGTTCTTTCTCTCTCCAATCACACATGGGTGGGGGTGGGCCGGCCATTCCTTGGAGGATGAAGAAAATGCTTCTTTTGGAGTGGGGAGAAAAATGACACTCTCATTCTTTGGTTATCGCATTTTTCCTTCACCTCTCTCCAAGTTCCTTTTCCTCCACCACAAAAGGCAATTCCATGAACCCCAAAAATGAGACTTCTTCTCTAGATTTTCTACAGCATATCTTGGGCACGTCGAGTAGCCGGCTTCGTGCCCGAGTTGCCTCGGCATTGAGGTGGGAGCCCGTAAACGATGTAGGCGACGTGGTGCACTTCCGGCGACGAGGAGGAGACGGACGGAGATCCCGCGAGGAGATCGGAGTGGAGAGAAGACCGGAGGACTTGGATCGTCGGTATATCTCTAACCCATTTTCTAGTTAGCTTAGACTTATTAATGGTAACGATCCGGGTGTTTAGTGCGCGGTGGTACCGATTTGCTAAGTCCGCAAAATCAAAGTTATTCACCGTTTCCGCATTCCGGCGTCGGATTGACGACCGGGGTGCCGCCGTGCACTTACACTCCTAAAAGGTTGAAGGGCTTCTTGCTTGATTTGGTACTCGGGATCTTGAATTTTGATTGGAATTAGGGTTAGGGTTTCGCACAAGTCTTGTCACTAGACTTGTGGAAGAAGATGAAGAAAGAGATAAAGATTTTCTAAGTTGAGATGGAATGAGATATCTAGCTTCTAGATTTCTATGTATCTAAGTATATTTAACCCTAGGTCTAGGCTTCTATTTATAGACTTCCCAAACCCTAGGTCTAGGTTTTGAAATTACAATTCCCTCTAAAAGTTTGTTGAGGAGCTTCTAGAAATAGTTTGTTAGGAGTTTAGCTTAGGCTTTAAGCTAGGGTTGTTTAAGCTTAGAAACCCTAGTTTGCTGAACTGGCAGAAGCTTCTGGATCTCTCTGGAAAATGTAGTGTCTTGAAGAGCTTCTGGAAGTGAGGTAGGAGTTATGCACTGAAATTGAGGTGATGACGTGGCATACGCGCCGTGGAACCGCGGCGCAAGCCGGCTCCGGCCGCGGATCCGCGACTCTTTGGAGGCCTGAGGGCTTGAAACTTCTGGTGCTGCTTTGGGCTGATGTTTTGGGCTTTATCTGATATGTTGAATTGTATTTTTCCCTTTGGATTGCTACCAGATCTCAAAACTTGGAGTTGGTGTATTTTATCAGCTTCTTTTGATCCTGCAATTTCCTGCACAAATCTTGAAACAAGTGTTGCGCAATATAGGGATGATGCCATGCTATGAAATGCAGTAAATTTCCTTTATAGTGCCGGTTTTAGAGTCTAACACATGCAATCTGATATTTAACGACTGATTTGCTAATATGTGAAATATGAATACCGCATACTTCTAAATGAGTGCAAAATGATAGGGAAATTGCCGGTTAAAAGATGCAGTATTTTCGACTGATCAAAACATGAAAATATTTCGAAGGGGTATCCGTGTATTTCTAGTAATGTCTCTTCCACTATCCAGATTAATGACTGTAACCGTATATTCCCTTGTCATCTCTCCAATCCTTTTATTTGTCTTTACTTATTATCTTCTGTACACCGTACTTAGGCTAAATGGTTTTCTTCCTTCCCTACCTTTTGGCACCAGCCTAAGATTTTGTAACGTTTTCAAAATAATAAAATATGATTTTTGGGAATTTTTATAATTTAATATTATTTTAATGAATATTTTAATATTCTGGTGTAATTAAATACAAATAAATGGGGAAAAATTATGGAAAATTCTAAAATAGGGTATTTTATGGAATTATGCCGTTTTAAAGTTTTTAAGATTAGTTATATGCTAATTTAGTGCTAATCGCGATTAAAAATCGTTAATTGGATTTTTAGCATTTTTGTGTAAAAATGTGCACATATCATTTTCCACACTTGTTACATGTTTTGGGTGCATGGTTGCTTTGGGTTCAATATTGGAGTGAGAAGGAAAAGAAAAGAAAAGAAAGAAAAAGTAAGTATGATGATGAGAGAGAGAGAGAGTAGTTGCTTTTGACTTTTGACCCTTTTCTCCATCATTTCCATCTCATTTTCTTTCCCCTCTTCAACAAGTGCTGCTGCTGCTCTTGCTCCTGCTCCCTCATCTCCCTCCCCTTCACTCCATAGATCCCTCTCATTTCCCTCACCAAAACCCCATTCCCACTTCACAAAACTTGCTCCCAAGCTCACTAGCTACACTTTGAACTTAGCAAGATTGGATTTGGAGGACTTTGAGCAATTCAAGAATTTTCTTGAGTTGCCAAAGGAGGTAATTTCTGCACCCTAGTGTAGTATTTCAATTTCCTTGCGCATCAATTCTAGTTTCATATCGATATTGTGTCGTTTTGTGGACTTTGGAGAATTCAAGTTAGGGTTTATGTGAGATCTGAAATTAAAGATGAAATTGAGACTTGTGGTGACCTTAGAATCCCTGGTGTGATGTTATTTTGGATCAAACTAGATACTTGAAACCAGAATACGGATTTATGAGACGATGTCGGAGAAAAACTGTGAATCTGTGATCGTATTTAAGAATCTGCTATCGCCCCGAGACCCCAAAAATAAAACTGAGTTGACAGTGAGATGTGCAGGCACCATGGAACCACCGCACATAGCCCTAGCCCCTAATTCTTTGTTTGGGCCGCAGATTTAATCCCTCTGGCCGCAAATTGCGGCCAGAGCAGGTTGGAACCCCTTCGTTTTTGTTCTGTAGCCTTTTGCCCTATAAACTTGACCCTGGGTATGTCTAGTTTTGACTGATTCCTGTTAGGGTAAAATCTGGGTTGATTTGCTTGAGTTGGCGTATGATTTACGACTTGTTTTAGCATGGATTTTGGTATTTGGTGATTCGTTTCTGTCGGGTGGCGTTTGGACGTCAACGACAAGTGGATATTGATCGTGTTTACATGTGAGACGATAGGTTTTTACCTAAGCGAGCAGCGTGTGCTATTTTGGTTTCCGATGTGATTTTCATGTGCTTTAGCGTTGTGATAGACTTGTAGGTACCCTACGTGATGTTGAGGCGAAGAAGATGAAGATAACGACATCGGCATCGACACACGAGAAGCAAGGTGAGTAGATTTATATCCACGGGGAGAAGTCGGGTGGATGGCGTATAGCACCCCCGCAGTCCGTGGTGATGTATACGAATATGTATACACACACATATTTATTATGTGTTGTTAGGACTATTGATGGTAATAATGGAATTATTGATGATAAGGATGTATTGGTTTAGTAGTGCGAAACCCTAGAGTAGTGGGTGCACTCACAAATACACACATACATACATACTTGCATACATTCTTTCATTTATCTGTGCGCATATGATGGTGTGTATATCTACACATGGGTATGGGACTATGTGTTCATATACGAGATTTGAGAATGATACGTGGGATTGAGATGAGTCGATGAGATTCGATTGAGGCCGTGAGATTTGGCGACATGACAGAGTTCGTATTGGAGATGTGATATGATGGTAGTGATACCTGTTATGTGATGAGATAATGTGATATTGACTTAGATTTAGGTGGTTTTCATACCCCTCCCGATTGACTTGATTGTTGGGTTCGTAGTTCGCATAGTAGGCGTTAGACTAGACCCGAGTCATACTTATTTCAAAACTAACGAATCGGGGATATTTTAAAGATAGGCAAAAGGGTTTCTACGGATATTTTCAAACGACACATCTTTTCTTAAAACACCGTAGCCCTTATTTTACCAAAAACCCTGATTCGTCTTATTTCAAAAGGCAAGGCTGCATGATATATTTATTGAGGCAGGTTCTTTACTGTTGCGCTGATTATTCGATTTCCGCATATTCATTCTATTTGCATTGCATTGCCTGTGTTTATTGATATATTACAGTCATGCTGCTAGGACACCAGCACCATTATCGATGATGCGTATGTTCCACGTACACTGTTGCCGGCTCACACACTTCATCATAGATAATTGCCATGTCACTACACTTTAGTACTGTTGCATTCAGGATATGATTCTTGCATGACAGACTGATGTGCTTACATTTCTTTTACATGTCACATACATCATGCTTGCTGATTATACGCATTGAGATATGTTGTTTCCATGATATTTCTGGTTTTGGGAACCGTGGGTGTTTAAAAAGGGAATATGTAACTGTTTTAAAACCCGGTTACCCTTGATATGATATTTCAGTGCGTCCACCATGTGTTTTCTCGGTGCTGAGAGCGACATGTGAAACCCGATTCGAGGAGGCGGATGGGGCCGATTGCGGGTACATGGTGGACCCGGTATGGTTCCCCGGGGCAAGAAATGTTTTTCGTGGAGTAGACGATGAGCCTAGCAGGGTGGCGAGTACCTATCGGTGATTGGTTGGACCTGGCGGTTATTCGGAGGATACCGACCAGAGTCGATAGATGGATATGGGCTTACTGCTGGGGCCGAGGGCCGATTCCGCAGACGGAGCCCGTGGGCTGATCCGGACTGACGGAGCCCGTTATATGAGGATTTACGTGCCGATGCTGGGCACGGTTTTCATGATGTTTTCGAGTGTCGATGCTGGGCACTCCGGTTCCATGATTTTGACGTGTCGCGAGGGATACAGGTGGTTTATATCCTCATATTTCCATGCATATGCTGATGATATTTACATGCATGATGGTTATTGTCATTGGGTGATGAGTGGACGGGATCCACGTACATGCAGATTTGATTTCATTGATTATACCTCACATTTATGACATGTTATTACCTGAGGCACTGGCACGAGCACTTGGCACTACACTCATGTATAGAGATTACATTGCCAGTTTAGCATGCTTCAGACTTATTCATATTGAGGTTTATTTATATCTGATCGTATTGACCTAGGATGGGTCATACATTCGATCTTTGCTTATAGATATTTTCTATTCACGAGTTGGCAACTCACCCCCGTTGTGCCACAGTCCTTGCAGGTTTTTGCCGTACAGATTCCATAGCGGCAATTTCTGGCACACTGCTTCCATATGGGTGACTTGCGTTGGTAGGTGGGTTCTTTTGTATCAGAACCGCCATTGTTCCTGTATTATTCATTGTATCTAGAAATTCCATCAACCAAAACTTTTGTATTGTTTCAGACTTAGAAAACAGTGTTGTATTATTTCGACCTTAGAGTCGCGCTTGTAGTATTACGATTTTCTGGCTGTTTTGAGTTATTTTTGGGTTTTGATCCTCGCCCTTTGGCGTTGTATATTATTATTGCTTGCGTGGTTGTGACCGTCGATCGACGAAGAGCTAGCTCCCGCTTGGGGATGCCTTTTATCATTTCATATATGTTATTCTTGTTGTACCCCGTTCGGGGCCAGTTTTTACAAAGGAAACTCTGCCGAAATTTTCAAGAAAGGTTACACATTTTAAAAATGCATATTCGGCTTAATTATTTAAAAACTTGATTTTTGAAACATGATTTCTTTACTTAAACCAGTTTTCCTTATTTACTCTTTAAATGGTTTTAGATTTCTGGGCTTTTGGCTTACTTGGATCAGATGGGGTTCTATAGACTTCATATGGTTCAAGGGCCAGTCACGTGCTCTTTCGGGTCGTGACAGGTTTGGAAGAAGACTATCCAATAAGCGTTATAAGTGTACCCTCCTGATCCTAGGAGCCCTCGCAACCTGAGAGAAGGTAAAGGGAAAAGACAACTGAATAATCCTTATTCTATTTCTCCTGTACCAGAAACCATCCCAGAACTGGAACAAGTTCCTTCGAGTTCGTATGTGACTATACGATGGCGTATCCAATAAATGTGGATCTTCGTAGTGATACGGAATGTTCCGGAGAAATGCAAAGGTGAAGTAGGAGTGGCGATGATATACGCGGTTTCGTCGTGAATGATAGCAGTTGCATTTTACTTTGCTATCTTTCTAATCCCTTTATTTGTCTTTACTTATTACCTTCTATACACCACACTTAGGTTAATTGGTTTTCTTCCTTCCTTCGACACCAGCCTAAGGTTTGGAAGAAGACTATCCAATAAGCGCAATAGGTGTACCCTTTCCTAATCCCAGGAGCCCTCACAACCTGAGACAAGGTAAAAGGAAAAGACAACTGAATAGTCCTATTCAATTTCTCCAGAACCGGAAACCATTCTCGAATCTGAAATAAGTTTCTTCGGGTTCGTATGTAACTGTACGGCGGTCATATCCAATAATTGTGGATCTTCGTAGTGATACGGAATGTTCCGGAGAAAAGCAAAGGGTAAAAGTAGGAGTGGTAATGAAGTATGAAACTCTGACAATCCAAAAGCCAGTGTGTTTTAAGAAGGTTCGGTTAACTTGGTTCATGAGTTTTAGTCTAGGGTCGGGCCATAGTCGCTGCCAAAGAGAGAGAGAAAAGAAACACTCAGTGTGCACTCTAACCTAGATCAGAATGGTTAATTACTTTATCTAATTAGGATAGCTCCCACTGTTTCCTCGAATTCTCCCCCAAACCCAAAGGAGAATTAGTCGGGATCATCTAAAATCACCCGAGGAGTAAACCAACTCATCAGTGGAAATTGGGATCCAACTATCATCGCATGATAACTAGATGGAATCCACTCAAGTTATCACACTCCAGAAGGTATGCGCATGCCTGGCAAGTTTCAGTTTCTTTATAAACTCCCGATGTGATTTTTGTCCTATGCTTTTATGACCTTTACTAAGGCTAATAAATCATAAGTCACATGTCAAGTTCTACCCGTCATTGTCCAGGTTAATTTGAACCCACCCGTACTCGCTCTTGACTAAGGCCAACAAGGCTGTACGACTGTCCCAAACCAACACATCTATTTATGCAATAAAAAAGTAACAAATAGCTACCATACACTATGCCTTGACTAAGGTCAACAAAAATAGCATGAATACTAAGTGCTACCCATCTGAAATGACGGAGGGCTACGAATGGTTTTTGGCGAAAAACCTTTAACGTAATGAACTTGATATCGTTGAAGGAACCGGATAGCTTTACAAATATATAGTGGCGAAAACTTTTGCTAAATAGGTCACTCTCGGTGAAGGGATCTCAGCTCTTTCCTCGTCGAATGAGGTGCAGGATATTCCCAACTGAATACCTCGATGCATAGTAAAAAGTAATCGAATATAGTGAAGTTATTACCCTGACGCAAACTTTTGCTAAAGAGGTCACTCCCGGTGAAGGGATCTCGGCTCTTTCCTCTTCGAATGAGGTGCTGGATATTCATAATCGAATATCGCTGTGCAAAATAAAAGAAAACATCCTTGTAATAACAGCTTTTGAAAATTTGTTCCAACAACATCATATAGGTCTGTTTTCCTTGTATTGATCAGAATCAACGTAGTCCCATCATTTAATCATACCAGAAAAGAACGAAAATATGATGTACGTATATGCCATCCGCATTCGCCACGGGCTCGTCATCACCCGTTAGGTTACTTAACTAACGACAGAGCGGGGGCTGGACTAGCACGGGTGCAAAACATATATAACATCTACTAGTATATATATAAATATATAATAATCGTTCCAGGCATGATCTATAGCAACATCACAGAAAAGCGATAAGCATCACAGAACAATACTGATAATCTGGGAGCCCCAGATTTCCTTTGAGCCGCAAGTGAAACCCAACGTTCCCATGGTCGTGTGGATAGCCTGTGCAATGAAAACCTAGACCCCTACGAGCGCGGCAAGTTACCCGCCAAAACCAGAAGTGAGGCAACCTCCTTCATCAAAGTGATGGGCCACCCGGCACTTTACGGAATCCGGTAACTTGAGCACCCCTCCTTGAGTCAACCTGTACCCCCTACGAGTGCGGCAAATAGCCCGCCAATTCTAGAGTGAGGCCCCCTCCATCTCAAAGCCATGAGATACGGGCCCGTTGCCCTCTAGAACCCGACTATTCGTGCACTTCACCGCGAGTCAATCCTAGTACAGAAAAGAAAATAAGTACAAGGGTGACATCAACCTCAACCCGGTCGTGTCCCAAACAAATAATATACAAACGGGTAGTGACGGCAGTCCACATGTCGGACGCTTGCCCCGCAATATCAAATGTACAAATGAAACTAAACTGTACTACCATTGCACCCAAGCTATCCACCACAACGATCCCGCCACAACCACAACACACCACAGAACATCAACGTGAATATCACGTTTGCAAACCCGTCTAAAAGAGCATATAGCAGTTAGACGAGTTGTACCGCTCTAATGACATTCACAGTCGTGGATAGTAATGTATGTACTGAAAACTACGACATTATAATGCCGCACGCAGTTAGCAAACTAAACTAATTTCCAAAACCATGAAAAAACAGTGAGCTAAAGTTCCAAAAACCGACCATTTAAAGCCAATTTGGAAGTCCGAATCAAAACGAAACGCGCCCGAACCTTCGCGGGGAGTTAGAGCACGAAATTAACTTCGAGTCGAGGGGCCTAAAGGGGGTACCCCACCCTCGAGGCCACCACGAGGTGGACAGGGGGTGAGGCAGACCTGAAACTGCCTAAGGTGGGGCAGTTTTGGGTCCCCACCGCCAAGACCACCTTGTGGTGGTCTTGGGGAATGGGCCCAGCCGCTCGCCCCCACAGGGTTCCCTGGGGTGCCCATGCACCACCCCGCGACTTCTCAGTTCAAACCGTGAGCCCGTGGGGTGTGCAAACATCTCAAACTTTCAGTTTTTGGAACTTTTTTTTGCCGGCAGTTTTTGCACGACAAAAACGGCGGATTTCTAACGCCGTAATGAGTTAACTAAGGCTTATGGAGTGGCTCTGATACCATGTTGGGTTACGGCAGCGCCTCGGACATCAATCCGTGACCAAATGCGGAACAAAAATTTATAAAACATGGCGCTACCACAATCAATTACCCGGATCTACCCATAAGCCCTAGATAACAAAACATGCAAATGAGTTAGAATGGTTATACCGAATAGATCCATGTCCTTCGACCTTCAACCATCATCACAAGCTCCTAGGGGCTTCCTTGATCAAGCTTGATCTCCGGTCTCCCTCCATCGAAGATGATCCACCCGAGAGTCTATGCAACGAGCTCCAACCTCATATCCGAGGCAACCAGGGCACCTAGATCGCCTCTCTAGATACCGTAGATGAAGTAGAGAGTGATGAAGGATTAATTTGTCTCAAGACACTCAAGGATTCTCAACTTATGAGAGGGTTTGGGTGGAGCTAGAGGAAGAAGAAGATGTCATGAGAATGAGGTGTTGAGAGCAACTCAAGAAAGAGAAAAAGAAATGAATAATGGCTTGTGTTTTTGTTTGTTGTGTGAGTTGATAAGAAATAATGGAGCCATCACATAAATGTCCATGTCTCCAAAATATCTTAGTCAACAAAAAATATCTCAAGTCAACATAATTTCACAACAAACAAAAACCCTAAGCATGCTAGAATAGTAACCATGGGTCACGAATTATCCATGCCACAAAAAATGCAATAAACACCTCATCCTACACCTCAATAACCTTTTAATCCAAAAAGGTCTCAATCACGATGATGTGTAATCTTCTAAAAGTAATCTTGTAATAAATTACAAGAATACCCCTCAACCATATATACATACCCGCATCCGTATTCCGAAGAATATGAATACAAAGAGACGAAAATAATCCAACAAATATAATACTAGGATCCGGTTTAAACCAAAGCCTACTAGTATTATCCGTCTGAACATCATCCGTGCAGAAGTACACGTATGTGATCGAACCCTGACATAAAAGCATACGGCCTCTACATCGTTTAACCCGAAGCAGGGAAACCCTCTGTGTGGGACTCTAAAGACTCGTCAATACGCTGACAGTGGGTTTAACCACAAGCACGTCAGTGGCACTAGCTGTACGTAACGGCTACCCAGGTATTGAGCAAATGGGAGGACGACGAGCAAACTCATCCTGAAACCCCTATTGAGCCTGACAGTGACAATATCCGTACAGTCCGGTCCGTTCGTTTATGAGTATCGCATATCGAGTCTAGGGGTGGATAAAGTCAGACCCCTAATAACGCGACACTTAGTGTCGGTATGAAACCCATCACCACCTGAGAAACTACCGATCCTAGATCAGTAATTCTCGACTACTTTGGCCAAGGATTTCTGGTGATGGTCATCCGTGCACAACCGCGGCATCAACCCCCAATACCGGGAGAGACGAATCCCCCGACGATCCGCTCAATGCTTCCATGTGGCTCGTGACTGTACCCAACTAAAACCTATTTGCACGACTCCTTTGAGCCGTGGTAGGGTAGTAATCAAAGCACAGTGAGAACTCAGACGAGACAAATGACGATCTCAGGTCGATAGACTAACCTGTACACATGTCACCTGGGAATTGCTATATGAAAATAGCTATAATACCAACTAGCATGTTCCCGGAGAGTCCGTCCGGTGTACTCATAACCCAATGAGCACCTGTTTACATCTTAGGTGAACCAACTAACACCAATGGCTTGTGAGACCGGCCACCGCCCCTCGTCGGGGTCTTGATCGGTATACACTAGTCTCCTCTTGGAGTATCGATGTCCAGTCTCGAAACTCCCACGACTAGAGACATTTTAAGGATGTGCTTATAGATCACCGAACTCTCATGTATATGATCGCCATCATACTGCTGGTAGTCAAGCATGAATCCTATGGGCTCTATCAACATGTAAGAGTGATCTGTAATGTCACCTGAAGGATGTACACGATGATAAAGACAAATTAGATATCATACTATCATCTCGAGTAAGATTGTTCTACCGGTATAGGTCCTCCCTCAATCATTACGATCACGTGCCTGCGATCCAATAATTGACTTGAGCGCACTATAGCCAACAATATATGATATAATCGGATTATTGAATCAAGTGTTGATTTAATAATTTGATATATATATTTATATGATATATTTATATATTAACTAATATTTATGCTCACTTAATGATTTTCTTCTCTTGATATATAATTGTATATGTGTGTGTGTGTGTGTGTGTATAATTGTATTTTGTATCATGGTTGATGATATATTGAACATGGGTGTATGAGACTCACACTAGGGTTATGATATTTGTGATGATTTATTTTAAAGAGGAAAATAAAATTGAGGGAAAATGAGTCATGGCTTGGATACTTGTAGAAGCATTGAGAAGCCATGACTCATCCTCTCAATATGTCTTACTCTTAGATATTTTCTCATCACAACCTTATCTTGACTCCATAGTTCATTCTCTCATTCTCACTTGAGATATTTTACTCACCCAAGTTCATCTTCTTCCTCTCTAGTCTTTTTCTTTAGTTGGAAAAATATAAAGAAAAGGATTTCTAAATTGAGCAAAATTCCTACTTCATCAACCTACACTCATCTAGCCCATTAGTTTAGGTTGTTAGCTTCACTAATACTTGATTAGTGAAGCATTAGCTTGAGTTAGAGAGACTTCAAGGTGGATCATCTTCGGCTTCGAAGATCACGTAGCAGGCTCGATCTTTTCTTTAAGTGGAGCCAAGAAAAGTTCTAGGGACCACTACTTGGAGCTTAAGGACTACTACTTGGAGCTATTAAAGTGAAGGACTTGGTCTACAAAGGCTGTAACCCTCTTCACTTAGTTTAGAAAGTGTATTCTTGCTAACCAAACCCTAATTCTCTAGTTCGATTCTTATTTAGTATAGCTTAGACCTTTAGATTTTTTAAAATTGCATACTTGATGCATGTGGAAACCTAGTAGAGGTGCTAAAACACACTTTCATGGTATCAAAGCCAAGCGAGAGCATTACATGATGTATGTAGAATTGCGAAACCGAAATGACTCCGAAAATCGTAAACTAAAACCCAAGTTTCTGTAAATTTTTAAAAGGTCTTTGAATTTTTTTTAAACAGGTACAGAATGTTACATGTGATGTAACTAGAACACCAGAGAAATTCGAGGCCCAACCTTAAAAAATTGGCCTGCCAGAACATGAAAAAACCCGGCCTGGCCGATTTTGTTTATGAGTTTGAACTTGTATTTTCTTTGGTGTTTTGTGTTAGTTATATATATGCCCTAGAGGCCATTGTTGTACATATGATGTATATTATAGTGGATACTTGGATATATATAGAGAGGACTTTCTTGCTCGATATGATAGTATGCTATTTGGTTTCACTTAGTCTTAACATGTTGACTTGTATTAGTTTACTGTCTTGCTCTCACATGTTGATAAAGCCCTTAGGATATGTACTCGACTACTGGGACTATGATGAGATCATACTAGTGGGGCTAGGGTAGTCAACGAGTACATCCTATAACTGTTCCTAGTCGAGGGTGTATCGAGACAGGGCATCGATACACCAGAGTAGACTAGCGTATACGCATCTTGACCCATATGATGGGCGATGGATGATCCCATATCCATTGGTGTTTGAAATCAAAGATGGTGTATTAGTGCTCAGTGGAGACTGGGTACACTGAACGGACTCGCCGAGAACTCCTAGATAGTATTATACCTATCGTCAGATAGCAGTTCTCCGGCGACACTGGTACAGGTTAGTCTGTAGACCCGAGATCGTCATAGAGTCTTGTGTGATTCCCACTGTGCTTTGATTTCCACCTTACCACGTCCAAGAGGGCGTGCAAAACGGTGGCTTTTGGGTACAATCCTGAATCACATGGAGGCAATGAATGATAAGAGGGGTTTCGTCTCTCCCGGTATAGGGAGTTGATGTCGTGCTGTGTTCGATTAGCTATAACTGGAAGTCCCTGGACAGTGATGATATGGAGTACTACTGGTAAGTGTTATCAGTAGTTTCTCGACATGTTATGAGACTCACATCGACACGACTTATCGGTTACTTGGGTCTGACGTTTACCACCCCTAAATTGGATATGCGACATATCAGACGAAGAGACCGGACTGTACGGTAGTGTTACTGATTGGATTCACAGGAGAATGTACAGGATTGCTTGTTGATATTCCGATCGCTCAATACCTGGGTGGCTGTTACGTTTAGCTAACCGCTTGCAGCATATGGGTGTTTGATATGATAATCACCTACTGCCGGCGTATTGAGGATTCTTTAGAGTCCTACACAGAGGTTTTCTGGCTCAGGCAAAACGGAGTAGGAGCGCATATGTGATATGTGCGGGACCGAGAATATTACGATATGAGATACCGTATTCTATTCTCGCGATATATGATATCGGCCGGATATATGTGATATAGCCGGGTCATCGGATCAAGTGTTGATTCGATGAATTGGTACATATTATATTAGTCGGTTATATGCTATATAGCCGGATTGTCGGATCAAGTGTTGATTCGATAATTTAATGTATAATTATATATGTGATATACTACATTACGTTAACTAATATAAGCTCGCTTTATTGATTCATTTTCTCACCGGATAATACATTGATATATATGCGATATATGTTAATTGTATTATTTTCTTTTGTTACAAAAATATATTATATATTTGATATATAATATTGTAACAAGTTAGGATTACAAATGCAACATGTTTTGCGGAGTTTAAACAAGTTAGGGTTTGGATTTGTGTTAGCTTTTTCATGAAGCTTCATGAAGCTTTCTTTTGTCTTTAGCTTGATATTTTGTATAGATATTTGTTAACCCAACCCAAATCCTTTACCTATGGTTTATTCTCTACATGAGTTAAGCTCTTCATTCTTAACTCATGGTTGCAATTGTGACCACAACAATAATTCATTATTCACCACAAAAGCTTTCTTCTTCTTCTTCCTCCTTGAAAAAGCTTGATAGCTTTTTACATGTGATGGTTTAGTGTGAGAAATTGAAAACAAAAGAGAGAATAATTCCTACTTCATCATCCTCATCTATTCTAGCCGCTTAAATTAGGGTGTTCACTTCTCTAATTACTTCATTAGTGAAGTGTAAGCTTGGATTAGAGATTCTTCAAGGTAGATCATCTTAGATTATGAAGACTACAAGCAAGATGTCTCATTTATTTCATGGAGCCACTCGAGGGTCGGAGTTCATGTTGATCGCGGTGAAGGGACCTCAATACGGAGCTTATGAAGCGAAGGAACGGACTGCAAAGGTTGTAATCCCTTTCTCTTAGATGCAAAGATGTTTACATGCATGTTAACCCTAATTCTCTAGTTAAGATCTTGGTTAGGGTTTGTTTAGAACCCTAAATTTTTTAAAGTAGCATGATTGATGCTTGCCAAAACCTTCACAAGGTGCTATGCTAACCCCACAGTGGTATCAGAGACAAGTTAGAGTATTAGGCGTTGTCTAGACGAAATTTGAAGTCCGATCGAACTCCGAAACCCCGATAAATCCCACTTTCTGGAAATTCTTTTATTGGGTCACTTCCGGGTTGAGGATGATGTCACCATTGTATATTATTTACTTTTCCGCATTAGGATAGACCCGTAGAGGGGAGCATAAGTAACCGGGTTCTAGGGTCCAGTGGGAGGCCATCTCGAGGAGTTGAGACCGGGTCTCACAATCCTAGAATTGGCAGTGTTGCTTGCCGCTCTCGTAGGGGTCTAGGGATGTGGGTTTGGCTATTCATCGCGACCGTAGAATTTGTGTTTTATACAGGCTCGAAATAAAACACGGACGTCCTAGTATATCCAATATTTCATATGTTATCTTCCGCTGCAATGTTCTGTGATGAGATCATATTACTGCAATGAGACGAATGCTTATACTATATATATATATATATGATGATATATAAATATTATTGCTTTCGTTTCTTTTGTGATGCTCAGGAAGCATAACTGATGGGATTTATTAATGAGATTAATAAAAGAAAAGAAACCTAAAAGATATTGTAGAATCAAATTTTCAAAAAAGGTAGCTACAGTTTTTGCTTTGCACAGCGGTATATATGATATACCCCGCACCTTATTCGATGAGGAAAGAGCCGAGATCCCTTCACCGGGAGTGACCTCTTTAGCAAAACTGGCAGATGCTATAAACTCACGGTTTATATTTTGACTGCTTCTATAGTTCTTGCTTTGCATAGCGGTATATATGATATACCCTGCACCTTATTCGATAAGGAAAGAGCCGAGATCCCTTCATCGGGAGTGACCTCTTTAGCGAAACTAGAAAAACCTCAAAAACACTCCTTTTCAAAATCACTTGTTTCTACAACGATATCAAGTTCATTACGCAATAGGTTTTCTGAAAAACCTGCGTAGCCCTCCGTCATTTCAGATAAGTAATATTTAGTATTCGTGCTACGGTAGTTTGGCATGCGTCAAGGCGTAGTGTACGGTAGCTGGTTACTACTTATCTGTACCATGAGATGTGATTGGATTAGGGTATTCATACGACGTTATTTGGCATGCGTCAGGGGTCATACGGGTGGGTTTAATTCAATCACGAAATGTACGGGTTGAACTTGACTAGCGGACTATGGGTTGTTTGGCATGCGTCAAGGTCATAGCACGCTAGGGTAAAAGAATTATCGGGAATTTCAAGTGTTGAAATTTGCAATGAGATTGCATACCTCCTATGAGATAGTTGGATCCCGATACCCACTGCGAGTAAGAGTTACTCCTGGGAGAGTTTTACACAGGACAATTAGCCAATCAAGTAGGTGTCTAGAAAGGTGTTAACGGGGTTATGCCCATGGGAAAACGAGGTTTATTTTAATTAAGTCCGTACGAAAGCACGGGAAACCTCCCTCAAAGTACCAACACTGGCCTGGCCGAAAGATTTGCGAACTTGTAAGGTGTAATTAATCCCGGCTAGTCTTACCTTTTAGGGTTTGAAGGAAGATTTGATAAAAACAGTGGGAGCCATCCTGATTAGATATGATAATAACCAATCTAATCTTGCAAGAGCATACGCTAAAGTGTTTTCTTCTCTCTCTCTCTCCAGGTAGCGACCATGTCAGGCCTTAATCAAGATAATAATATGGATGTATTGACTGAACCCGCTTATTATACCGAGCAGGGGAACGTTGGTCCCGTTCTTTCTTATAAGTGTTATAAGACTAAGCAGGGAATATGAGAATATCCGGATTCTCACGCCGCCCAAATGAAGAACAAGCATGCTGATGCATTTTCTTCGGGTGTGTTAGTTATCGAGAACCGTTTCTCAGTTCACTCTACGTCCTGGGTATTAGATACCGGATCGGGATCCCACATATGTAATATGTTACGTGGGCTACGTAAAGGTAGAGAACTGGGAATGGGTGATCATTCCGTAAAATTAAGGAATGATGCAGATGTTGCAGCCAAAGCAGTTGGTGAATATCACATTGTATTACCAAATGGTAATACATTGGTTCTGAACGAATGCTATTACATTCCGACCCTGATATGCAATCTTATATCAGTTTCTTTATTAAGCAAAGAAGGATATAATTTTGTAGTACAGGATAATGTTATGAACATATTCCTGAATCAAAAGTTGATAGGATCAGAATCGTTAAATAATGGCATATACGTTCTCGACCAAACTACAGTACTTAATGTACAAAACACACACAAGAGGAAGAGTTCAGAAATGAACGAATCCTTCTTGTGGCATTGTAGACTAGGTCATATCAATGCGACACGGCTAGCTAAGTTACATAAGGATGGATATTTGAATCCGTTCGAATTTTCATCTTATGATACTTGCCAGTCATGTCTCAAAGGAAAGATGATCAAAACTCTGTTTAGTGGACATGGAGAAAGAGTTACAGAACTCTTGGAACTGATACATAGTGATGTATGTGGTCCCATGTCTACACATGCCAGGAACGGTTCTTCCTACTTCATTACATTCACTGACGATCTCTCAAGATACGTACATGTGTTCCTGATGAAACACAAGTCTGAAACTTTTGAGAAATTCAGAGAATATAAGCACGAAGTAGAGAACCAAACGGGCAAAATTATTAAGATCCTTCGATCTGATCGAGGAGGAGAATACTTGAGCAATGAGTTCCTGGACTATCTAAAAGAGAATGGGATTCTCTCTCAGCTTACTCCTCCTTATACGCCACAACACAACGGTGTATCGGAGCGGAGGAATCATACCCTATTAGATATGGTGCGCTCTATGATGATCAATGCTGAGTTGCCTGTTTCCTTCTGGGGGTATGCGTTTGAGACAGCCATAGACCTATTGAATAGGGTTCCCACCAAATCTGTGTCAACCACTCCATATGAGATATGGAAAGGAAAGAGACCACATCTTAATTACATTAAGATATGGGGTTGTCCGGCATATGTGAAAACAAAAAATCCGGACAAGCTCGAGGCAAGGTCAGTTCTGTGCAAGTTTATTGGATATCCCAAGCATTCGCAAGGGTATATCTTCTACCACTCCGAGGAACAAAAAGTGTTTTTTTCTCGACATGCCACCTTCTTAGAAAAGGGTTTTCTCATGAAACAAGATAGTGACAATGAGGTAGAACTGGAAGAAGTTCCAGCGACACAAACTGCAACTGAAGATTTAGTGGAACCAGAGGATTCAGTAGTTCCCAACGAACCCCAGCCTCTCCGCCGATCTAGTAGGGTTTCTCATCCACCTGAGAGATACTACGGTTTTCTCGTTGATGGTAGGAGCGAGGATTGCTTCATGGAAGATGATGACCCAACTAGCTTCGAGCAGGCCATCACGAGTAGGGACTCTGTGAAGTGGCTGGATGCAATGCGATCTGAGATGGAATCCATGTACACCAACAAAGTATGGACTTTGGAAGTTGCTCCTGAAGGGGTAAAACCCATTGGGAGCAAATGGATCTTTAAGAAGAAACTTGGTGGAGATGGAAAACTTGAGACTTTCAAAGCTAGACTTGTTGCAAAGGGTTTTCTTCAACGACCAGGTGTGGATTATGACGAAACCTTTTCTCCAGTGGCTATGCTTAAGTCCATCCGGATCCTACTTGCTATTGATGCATACCATGACTACGAAATCTGGCAGATGGATGTTAAGACCGCTTTTCTAAATAGTGATTTAGAAGAGTGCGTGTACATGACTCAGCCAGAGGGCTTCGTAGACAGTGGGAGCAGCGGAAAGGTATGCAAGCTGCTTAAATCCATCTACGGGTTAAAGCAGGCATCGCGGAGTTGGAACATCTGCTTTGATGTTGTAGTCAAACAGTTTGACTTCATAAAAAACGTAGATGAATCTTGTATATACAAGAAGGTTGCAGAGAGTAAGGTTGTCTTCTTCGTATTGTACGTGGATGACATACTCTTGATAGGAAATGATGTTCCTATGCTGCACTCGGTCAAGCTCTTCTTATCAAAAAGATTCTCAATGAAAGATCTAGGTGATGCCTCCTGCATACTGGGAATTAAGATCTATAGAGATAGATCTAAACGGATACTGGGATTGTCCCAATCCAGGTACATTGACACCATACTAAAGAGGTTTAGTATGGAAGAATCCAAGCGTGGTAACCAACCCACAATATCTGGACTCACTCTCTCCAAAGAGATGTCTCCCAAGACTGATTTGGAAAGAGCTCGCATACAAAGGATACCTTATGCTTCGGCAGTAGGCTCTATCATGTATGCGATGCTATGTACCAGACCCGATGTAGCATACTCACTAAGTGTAGTGAGTCGGTGTCAAGTAGATCCTGGAGAGAGTCACTGGACAGCTGTGAAGAACATTCTCAAGTACTTGCGAAGGACTAAGGAGATGTTCTTGGTGTATTGTAACGGTGAACTCCAAGTGGAGTCCTTTACCGATTCGAGCTTCCAGAGTGATAAGGACGACTCTAAGTCGCACTCGGGATTTGTCTTTACCCTCAATGGAGTGGCGGTGTGTTGGAAGAGTTCCAAACAGGAAACCATTGCATACTCGACGATGGAGGCTGAATACATCGCTGCCAACGATGCCGCCAAAGAGGCTGTCTGGATGAAGAAGTTCATCACTGAACTTGGTGTGGTTCCGTCCATTGATCATCCAATACCTTTGTACTGTGATAACAATGGAGCTGTGGCTTTGGCCAAGGAACCCAGGTCCCATCAGAAGTCCAGACATATTCTGAGGTTGTATCACCTGATCCGGGAGATAGTTGATCGCCGGGAGATCGAGCTCAGGAGAGTTGATACGAAGGACAACACTGCGGATTCACTCACGAAGGCCATTCCCCAGACACAGTTTGAGAGACTCTTCGGGATGTTGGGTATGAGATACTACAACAGACGGCCTTAGTGCAAGTGGGAGATTGTTAGTTATATATATGCCCTAGAAGCTATTGTTGTACATATGATGTATATTATAGTGGATGCTTGGATATATATAGAGAGGAATTTCTTGCTTGACATGATAGTATGCTATTTGGTTTCACTTTGTCTTAACATGTTGACTTGTATTAGTTTACTGTCTTTCTCTCACATGTTGATAAAGCCCTTAGGATATGTACTCGACTACTGGGACTATGATGAGATCATACTAGTGGGGCCAGGGTAGTCAACGAGTACATCCTATAACTGTTTCTAGTCGAGGGTGTATCGAGAAAGGGCATCGATACACCAGAGTAGACTAGCGTATACGCATCTTGACCCATATGATGGGCGATGGATGATCCCATATCCATCGGTGTTTGACATCAAAGATGGTGTACGGGTGCTTAGTGGAGACTGGGTACACTGAACGGACTCGCCGAGAACTCCTAGATGGTATTATACCTATCGTCAGATAGCAGTTCTCCGGTGATACTGGTACATGTTAGTCTGTAGACCCGAGATCGTCATAGATTCTTGTGTGATTCCCACTGTGCTTTGATTTCCACCTTATCACGTCCAAGAGGGCGTGCAAAACGGTGGCTTTTGGGTACAGTCCCGAATCACATGGAGGCAATGAGCGATAGGAGGGGTTTCATCTCTCCCGGTATAGGGAGTTGATGTTGTGCTGTGTTCGATTGGCTATAACTGGAAGTCTCTAGCCAGGGCTGATATGGAGTGCTACTGGTAAGTGTTATCAGTAGTTTCTCGACCTGTTATAAGCCTTACATCGACACGACTTATCGGTTACTGGGGTCTGACGTTTACCCCCCTATACTGGATATGCGACATATCAGACGAAGAGACCGGACTGTACGGTAGTGTTACTGATTGGATTCACAGGAGAATGTACAGGCTTGCTTGTTGATCTTTTGATCGCTCAATACCTGGGTGGCTATTACGTTTAGCTGACCGCTTGCAGCTTGTGGGTGTTTGATATGATCATCACCAACTGCCGGCGTATTGACGATTCTTTAGAGTCCTACACAGAGGTTTCCTGGTTCAGGCAAAACGGAGTAGGAGCGCATATGTGATATGTGCGGGACCAAGAATATTATGATATGAGATACCGTATTCTATTCTCGCGATATATGATATCGGCCGGGTATATATGATAAAGCCGGGTCATCGGATCAAGTGTTGATTCGATGATTTGGTACATATTATATTAGTCGGTTGTATGCTATATAGCCGGATTGTCGGATTAAGCGTTGATTCGATAATTTAATGTATAATTATATACGTGATATACTACATTACGTTAACTAATATAAGCTCGCTTTATTGATTCATTTTCTCACCGGATAATACATTGATATATATGCGATATATGTTAATTGTATTATTTTATTTTGTTACAAAAATATATTATATATGTGATATATAATATTGTAACAAGTTAGGGTTACAAATGCAACATGTTTTGTGGAGTTTAAGCAAGTTAGGGTTTGGATTTGGGTTAGCTTTTGGGTTAGTTTTTTCTTGAAGCTTCATGAATCTTTCTTTTGTCTTTAGCTTGATATTTTGTGTAGATATTTGTTAACCCAACTCAAACCCTTTACCTATGGTTTATTCTCTACATGAGTTAAGCTCTTCATTCTTAACTCAAGGTTGCAATTGTAACCACAACAATAATTCATTATTCATCACAAAAGCTTTCTTCTTCTTCTTCCTCCTTGAAAAAGCTTGATAGCTTTTTACATGTGATGATTTAGTTTGAGAAATTGAAAACAAAAAAGAGCATAATTCCTACTTCACCATCCTCATCTATTCTACCCACTTAAATTAGGGTGTTCACTTCTCTAATTACTTCATTAGTGAAGTGTAAGCTTGGGTTAGAGATTCTTTAAGGTAGATCATCTTAGATCATGTAGGCTATAAGCAAGGTGTCTCATTTACTTCATGGTGCCACTCGAGAGTCGGAGTTCATGTTGATCGCGGCGAAGGGACCTCAACACGGAGCTTATGAAGCGAAGGAATGGACTACAAAGGTTGTAATCCCTTTCTCTTAGATGTAAAAATGTTTACATGCATGTTAACCCTAATTCTCTAGTTAAGATCTTGGTTAGGGTTTGTTTAGCACCCAATTTTTTTTAAAGTAGCATGATTGATGCTTGCCAAAACCTTCACAAGGTGCTATGCTAACCCCACATTTTGGTAGCTTGGGTTTATGGTTTCAGGTTATGTTTGTTTTGCCCAAATTGCATGTGATATTATCTTTTGTATTGGGGCAATTCAGAGTGTTTCGAAGTCGCAATTTAACATCATTTCGGGTTTAAGTTTGATACATGATACAATATTTGGAATCCATATTAAATTAGTTTTGTGAAAACTAGTTTGTAATTTGTAAATCTAGCGTTTTAGTCTCTATTCATCGATTTCCACGGAGTTTCGATTCGGATCAAAACTCCATCGCAATCGTGTATAGTACGCGATCACTCGCCGGATAACACTACAAGATAGCCATGCCCTAAGCCCCGACAAAGTGACTATAGGAGAACCCCGTTCCCAAAAGCATCCATTCGGGTGATCGCGACCATGGTGTTCCACCCAAGTGCACTTCGTTGACGGTATCGGGGGTGCGGCAATCTACTAAAGTTCCCGACGAGCATTCGATCATTTTATCGGGAATCTTGTTGAATTACCCGACTTGTTATTGAAAAGTGTTTTCAATTCGAGACTTATATGCAAGGTTTATAGAGGTTAGGTATGAAATCCGGAGTATGTGATATTCCGGGTTTATGATGTCTAAGGTATATGCGGATTCTAATTATTGTAGTTTTCATTTTTTTCTGCGTCTGTAATTGTAATATGCGGTATATCCCCGATCTCGTTGCTATATGTCAACGACATTCAGGATACGCATATTTACTTACGTTGATGACATGTGATGTTATGTGTTGCTTCTGATATGTTATATTAGATCGTCGTGTTTGAATAGACTGTTTTTTTTACGTGAGATGAGAGTTTTTCTATTTTCATTCATGTAAATTTTGTATGCAATATTCTTTTATTAGGACACTTCCGGGTTGAGGATGATGTCACTATTGATGTATATTATTTACTTTTCCGCATTAGGTTAGACCCAAGGCGGAGAGCACAAGTAACCGGGTTCTAGAGTCCAGTGGAAGACCATTTCGAGGAGTCGAGACCGGGTCTCCTAACTCAAGAATTGGCAGTGTTGCATGCCGCTCTCGTAGGGGTTTAGGGATGTGGGTTTGGCTATTCATCACGACCGTGGAATCCGTGTTTTTTATTAGTGGATTAATTTAAAACACGGACCTCCTAGTATATCCTATATTTCATATGTTTGTTTCTGCTGCCTGTGTTCTGTGATGTGATCATATAACTGCGTGAGACGAATGATATATATATATATATGATATATAATAAACGTTGCTTATGTTTTTCACTCGCGCTAGTCCTGTCCCGGCTCTGCCGTTAGTTAAGTAACCTAACGGTGCATGACGGGGCCCCGTGGCGAATGCGGATGGCATAAGTGTACGTTCTATTTTCGTTTCTTCTGTGATATTTATGAAACATAAATGATGGGACGCCATTAATGAGATTAATGAAAAGAAAGAAACCTAAAAGATATTGTAGAATCAAATTTTTTAAAAAGGTAGCTCCAGTTATTGCTTTGCATAGCGGTATTCTATTATGAATATCCAGCACCTCATTCGATGAGGAAAGAGCCTAGATCCCTTCACCGGGAATGACCTATGTTACCTTATAAAAAGAAGAAGAAGAAGATTAGAGAAAGAAAGGGGGAAACTACCCATTAAACAAGCCTCACGTGTTAAATACGTGAGCGCCTATATGCAAACCATATAGGCGCTGCAATTAAACTGCAAATAGGCTAAACAAAGCCTCCTGTGTTAAACACGTGAGCGCCTATATGCAAAGCATATAGGCGTTGCAATTAAACTATAAATAGACTAAACAGAGCCTCACGTGTTAAACATGTGAGCGCATATATGCAAAGCCTATAGGCGCTGCAATCAAACAACAAGTAGGCTAAACAAAGGCTCACGTGTTAAACACGTGAGTGCGCTGCAATCAAACAACAGATAGGCTAAACAAAGCCTCACGTGTTAAACACGTGAGCGCCTATATGCAAAGCATATAGGCGCTGCAATCAAACAACAGATAGGCTAAACAAAGCCTCACATGCTAAATACGTGAATATACCTCCTTACGTAGAATTAAATTCTACTTAATGAACCGTTGGATCAAGTATCCAACGGTGATTAAACATAGAATTAAATTCTATTGGGAAGAATATTTTCTGTTAAACAGAGAGTTAATGGATCAAAGATCCAAAATATTTTCTATATCTTTCTAAACAGAGAAAGATTATACTCTGTTGAACTGAGCACCCTTGGATTAAGAATCTAATGGTGATTAAAATGCCACCGCTCGATAGAATTTTATTCTTTATATAGGAGGATATCCCCAATCTTGTTAAAAACAAGAACAATATCTTCTATGAAAAAACAAAAGTCCTTGGATCAATGATCCAACGGTGGGTAAAAGTCCCCAAATCAATTCTGAGACCAATTAAATTAATGGGGATCTCTCAATGAGAGATTTTCTGAGAATTAAACAAACTCCTCTCCACTATATAAAGAGCCAGAGACTTCCAGTCTCAAGGGGATAAAAGAAGAAAGAGGAAGGAAGAAGAAGAGACAAAAAAGTAGAGACAGGAAAAAGAGAATTTAATTCTCAGCGAAGACCTGTTTCGTCAAGAACATACTAGGTAAAAGGAAGAACAAATGCAGAGATTGTTCTATCTCTTTTTTGCCTCTCTAAGGGTTTAACCCTTCATACAAGAACTTAGTTTTTCCTCTGGTTGAGATCTGCAGAAACAAATCTCCCCACAAGTTGAGAATTTAATTCTTATCGGGGAGATTCTGTCATGCAGATTCAAAACTTAGGAGAAAGGATTGAGTTCAAAGAGTTTAACTCTTACAAAAAAAAACATATGGGAATTTAATTCCTCTGAAAACTACGGTTTAACCCTATAAATTGAATTTAATTCTTGCAAAGAATAAGAGGAGAACTTGATTCCTCATCCTTTAGACGAAGATAATGTTAGTGATATATGCCCCAGAGGCTATTATTGTATCATATTGGTTTGTATATTACTTAATGGAAGCTTGGGATATTCACAGTTGTATTAACAGTCTTGCTCAAAATGGTAGTATGCTACCTGGTTTGTTTCTACCTCAATATGTGCATGCGTTTTTTTTAGCATATCGCTTATACATATTGGTAGAGCCCTTAGGATCTTTGCTTAATTACCAGCGTTGTGATGGCAGTCACACTAGTGGGGGCTGGGTAGTTTATAAGCACATCCTTATACAGCTCTTTAGTCATAGGATTATCGAGACGAGGCATCAATCCTCCAGAGTAGACTAGTGTATATGCTGTTGGAGATAGTGCCCTCAGAGTCAATTATTGGATCACAGGCACATGATTGCAATGATTGAGGGAGGACCTATCCCGGTAGGACAGTCTTACTCGAGATGATAGTATGCTATCTGGTTTACCTTTATCATCGTGTACTGCTTTAGGTGACCTGACATGTCGCTATTGCACGTTGATAGAGCCCCTTGGATTCTTGCTTGACTGCCAGCAGTATGAGGGCGATCATATAAGTGAGAGCTGGAGTCTATAAGCACATCCTTAAAAGGTCCCTAGTCGTGGGAGTTTCGAGACAGGGCATCGATTCTCCAGAGTAGACTAGTGTATACAGTCGAGACCCCGACGAGGGGCGGTGGCCGGTCTCACAAGCCACTGGTGTCAGTAGGTTCACCTAAGATGTATACAGGTGCTCATTGGGTTATGAGTACACCGGACAGGACTCGCCGGGAACATGCTAGTTGGTCTTATACCTGACGTCAGATAGCAGTTCCCTGGTGACATGTGTACAGGTTAGTTCATCGACCTGGGGATCGTCATTTGTCTCGTGTGAGTTCCCACTGTACTTTGATTACTACCCTACCACGGCTCAAAGGAGTCGTGCAAACAGGTTTTAGTTGGGTACAGTCCCGAGCCACATGGAGGCAGTGAGCGTATCTTCAGGGGTTCGTCTCTCCCGGTATTGGGGGTGAGGTCGTGCTGTGTCTAGGAGAGCCATTACACAAAGACCTTGGCCAAGGCAGGAGATTTACTGGTAGGTATTCCAGTAGTATCTCAGGGTGTTCTGGGCTACACTCCGACACGACTTGTACCGCTTTTGGGGGTCTGACTTTTACCAACCCCCTAGGCCCGCCATGCGATGCTCATAGACAAACGGACCGGACTGTACGGATATTGTCACTGACAGGCTTAGTTGGGTGTCGGGGTGAGCTTCCTCATCGACGTCCCTTTTAGTCAATAGCTGGTGGCCCGTCATGTATTGGCTTATACCTCTGACGTGCTAGTGGTTAAATCCATAACCATAGTATTGACGAGTCTTTAGAGTCCACCACACTTTCAGTTACTCAAGCTTTCGGGCGAAACGCTGTAGAGGCCGTATGGAGATATGGCAGGGTCCGATCAGATACGTGCGGTATTGCACGGATCAGGATCGGACGGTTTGTACTAGTGGCCGTATAGTTATATGGCAGCGTTCGATCAGATACGTGCGGTATTGCACGCATCAGGATCGGACGGATATTACTAGCCGGCTTTGGTTTAAGCCGGTCCTAGTATAGTACAGTGTAGATTTTGTCTCATTGCATTTGTATCCGGACGGAATACAAATGCGGGTGTGTATGCACAGTGTGGGTTTTCCTGTAATTTATTACGGGACCAGTTTTCTGGAGTTGCCAGTTTGCATTCCGTTCCGGCCGGTTTTTCTTTGTTCTTTCCCGGCCGGACTTTTCCGATGGAGGGGGTTATTTGCAGTTTTGCAAATAACAATTTGTGGGGGACTTATTTGCATAAGGGTTGATATGATAAGCATCTTTGATTTTCATGTATTTATGAGATAAGAAAGGATTAGGATGGATTTGAGGTTGATGTTGATTTAGTGATGATTATGTTTTTGGATGTGGTCACCCTCCTCCTTTTACTACGATCACCTCCCTTCTTGCTTCTTATTCTTTCTCCACCATTTTCTTAGTTCATAGTTTTTTATCATGGTTGAAGTGAGAAGAAGAAAAAAGAAAGAGAGAAAGAAAAGAGAAGAAGAGAGTTTCATCTTCATCCTTGAGAGTGTTTCATTTTCTTGATCTCATTTCATGTTAAGAAAAATGCAAGCACCATTTTTCTTGTCTTGTTTCCTCCATCATCCACAAATGGAAACCAACCCCAAAGTGAGACATACATTCTACATTCACTCCCTACAGCATATCTTGAGCATGTCGAGTAGCCGGCTTCATGCGCGAGTTGCCTCGGTATTGAGGTGGGAGCCCGTAAAAGTACCCGGCTTCGTGGTGCCCTTTCCGACGAGGAGGAGACGGACGGAGATCCCGCGAGGAGATCGGAGTGGAGATGAAGACCGGAGGACTCGGATCGTATGGTATACTTCTCTTCCCCTTCTCTTTGTAGTTAGCTAGACTAGTTTAATGGCACGATCCGGGGTTTAGTGCGCGGTGGTGCCGGTTTGCAAAGTCCGCAAAATTAAAGTTTATCACCGTTTCCGCGTTTGGCCGTAGGATTGACGGCCGGGGCGCTGCCGTGCACTTACAGTGGTATCAGAGCCTCGCCATTAACTTCGTCTAGCTTTGTGTAATGTGTTTTTCTGTTTCGATCGATCGAATGTTCCAAAACTGCATTTTAGTTCGAATCAGTTTCTGTTGAAAATTTTTGGTCTCGAAAAATTTTTCAGGTTGTAAAATATTGATGTACTGGAAAATCTAAGAGTTCTGTAAAAATTTGACGATGTAACTCCACAGTGGGAGCGCGGAAGCGCCGCGAAACCCCCCCTCGTGCGGCCCTTCCGCCGCGCACTATTCACATCACATCACCAAATTTTTTCAGAGGTCTTCTGGGCTTAAAATATGGGTTTTGGAATATTAAAATTGGGCCCAGGATTTCTGTGAGTGCTACAGTTTTGATTGAGGGCCCACTTGTTAATTTTTGATCGATCGAAAATTTTAAACACATTTTTCACAGTATTTACATTATATCTGCGACCGTGAATGTCACTCGATCGGTAAATCCGGTCTAACTGCTATAGCCCGGTTAGACGGATTTGCGAACGTGACTTTCACGTTGATGTTCTATGTTTATGCTGTGATGTTGCGGATCGGTCGTGGGGGATAGCCTGGATGCAATGCTAGTACTGTATTGTTGTATTATGTACATTTGTTATTGCGGGGCGAGCGTCCGACATGTGGACTGCCGTCACTGCCTGATTGTATTATTCTTTTGGGGCACGACCTGGTTGCGGTCGATGTACCCGGTGTATGTATATTTTACTTTCTGTACTAGGATTACCCCGCGGAGGGGTGCACGGATGGCCGGGTTCTAGAGGGCAACAAGCCCGCATCTCATGGCATTGGGACGGAGGGGGCTTCACTCTAGGATTGGCGGGCTATTCGCCGCACTCGTAGGGGGTACAGGTTGACCCGGGAGGGGTGCCCAAGTTACCGGATTCCGTGAAGTGCTGGGTGGTCCATTCACGGCGCTGAAGGGGGCTGCCTCGCTTCAGGTTTTGGCGGGTAACTTGCCGCGCCCGTAGGGGTCTAGGATTTCATTGCACAGGCTATCCACACGACCAGGGGAACGTCGGGTTTCAGTAGTGGATCTGTGAAACCCGGGGATCCCAGACATCTGTATTGTTCTGTGATGCTGTACATTTCTGTGATGTTGCATTTCTTTCACGCCTTGAGCGAAATATAATATATTGGTATATATATTAGTAGATGTTGTATATGTTTTACATCCGCGCTAGTCCAGTCCCCGCTCTGTCGTTAGTTAGCTAACCTAACGGGTAATGACGGGACCCAGTGGCGAATGCGGATGGCATATACGTACGTCAGTATATTTTCGTTCTTTGTGGTGTGATCAATGATGGGACTGCATTGATTCAGATCAATGCAAGTTTAAAAAAAAACAAACCTGTTCTGATGTTGTTGGAACACTTTTCAAAAAGTTGTTATTGCAAGGGCGTTCACTTTTGTTTTGCATCGTGGTATTCATTTGGAATATCCTGCTCCTCAGTCGATGAGGCAAGGGCCGAGATCCCTTCACCGGGAGTGACCCCTTGGACAGAAGTTTGCGTCAGGGCATTAACTTCACTATAGCCGATTACTTTTGCTTTGCATCGTGGTATTCATTTGGAATATCCTGCACCCCATTCTACGGGGAAAGAGCCGAGATCCCTTCACCGGGAGTGACCTCTTTAGTAAAGGTTTTCGTCACTATATTTTCTAAAAAGCTATCCGTTCCTTCAACGATATCAAGTTCATTACGTTAAAGGTTTTCGCCAGAAACCATTCATAGCCCTCCGTCGTTTCAGACGGGTAGCACGTAGTATTCATGCTATGTTTGTTGACCTTCGTCAAGGCATAGTGCATGGTAGCTGCTTGTTACCTTTCTGCTGCATAGGTAGATGCGTTGGTTTGGGACAGTCGTATAGCCTTGTTGACCTTCGTCAAGGGCTTGTACGGGTGGATTCAAATTAACCTGGATAATGACGGGTAGAACTTGACATGTGACTTATGATTTGTTGACCTTCGCCAAGGTCATAAGAGCATGGGGCAGAAATCACATCAGGAGTTTCAAAAGAACTGAAACTTGCCAGATATGCGCATACCTTCTGGAGTGTGATACCGTGAGCGGATTCCGTCACGTTATCATGCGATGATAGTTGGATCCCGATTCCCACTGATGAGTTGGTTTACTCCTCGGGTGACCCCGACTAATTCTTCTTTCAGGTTTGGAGAAGAATTTGAGGTACAGTGGGAGGTTTCCTGATTAGAAAAAGTGATAACCATTCTGATCTAGGATAGAGTGCACGCTGAGTGTTTCTTTTCTCTCTCTCTCTGGTAGCGACCATTGACCCGACCCTAAGATTTTGACTCAGTGACCAAGTTGACCGAACCTTCTTAACACCGGCTTTTGGATTGTCAGAGTTGCAAACCTCATTGCCACTCCTGCTTTTACCCTTTTCTCCAGGACACCCCGTTTTTCTATGAACGTCCACTTCCATTGGACAAAACCATCGTATGGTTAGATACGAACTCGAAGGGATTTATTCGAGGATGGTTTCCGGTTCTGGAGAAAACGGATAGGACTATTCAGTTGTCTTTTCTTTTCACCCTCTCTCAGGTTGCGAGTACTCCTTGGTTTAGGAGTAGTACACCTATTATGCAAATTGGATAGTCTTCTTCCAAACCATAGGCTGGTGCCGACCGGTAGGGAATGAAGAAAACCAGTTAGCCTAAACGGTGTACAGAAGGTATTAAGTTCAGACAAAGCAAGGGATTAGTAAGAGGGCAAAGTAAATTGCAACAGATATTCACGACCAAACCATGTATTCCTTCACCAATCCTAAATCACCTTTGTATTTCTCCAGGACACCCCGTATCACTACGAAGATCCCATTTTATTGGATAATCCATCGTATGGTTATATACGAACTCGAAAGGAACTTGTTCCAGTTCGGGGATGGATCCTGGTTCAGGAGAAATAGGAATAAAGTACATTCAGGTGTCTTTTATCTTCACCTTATCTCGCGTTGCGAGTGCTCCTAGGATTAGGACAGTACACCCTTTATGCTTTTTGGATAGTCTTCTTTCAAACCATAGGCTGGTGCCGAACGGTAGGGAAGGAAGAAAACCATTTGGCCTAAAGGGGTGTACAGAAGGTAAAGACTAAAGACATATGAAGGGATTTGGAGAGGTGGCAAAGAACTATACGGTTACAGTCGTGAATCTGGAAGAGGCATTACTAGGAATACCGGGATACCCCATCGAAACATTTCAATGTTTCAGTCTCACTGTGTAATGTTAAAAGAAAACTGATTTCCCGATTAGATACTTACTCCAGGGTATGTATTTACCAGGTATGATTCTCACATCTGTATGGTTTTACAGATGATGAGTGGGAGTAAGTTATTGGGAATTGGGTGATCATCCTCATTATATCGGGATTCGTTGGAATCAGTGATATTTGAGGAAATCACCTGGGCTGTTTGCCGGTCGGCAAATATTTGGTTTTGAATATCCGTTGATGTGCACCAATTTCAAATTGATATATCTGTACGTCTATTTTCATAGAGTGAGATATACCTTTTGATATTATGTCGATGACATTTACCTATATCAGTGGATGGTTAGGTAAGGAGCATTAAACAGCGGTGTAATTCTTCTTAACCATAAGTACAGTTTTCAACCTACAACACACAGTGAAAGAGTTGTTAGACTCAGCGGACTTATACAGAGTATTGTATGTTGTCCAGTGTCCATTAGGACAGAGGGGTTTTGGTCCTCATACTATATTCTGTTTACTTTTAACTTCTCTAGTTCTTAGACATGTGTTTCGTAGAAACACAGGGTCTAAGTTTTGAGGAGTTATAGGTATTTGAATAGAGTAGAGAACCAGGTGTAGCAAGTATCGGGATTCTTCAAAGTGATCGAAGATGTAGATACTTGTGTATGGTATTCAGTTGATAGTAATGATAAAGAGAAATTGCTTCTCTTTCAGGTTACTCATAATTGGAAGCATTCCTAAGTTGAGTAACGCTGATCGGCCTCCTTCCATTTAGTTGACATGCACTGGAGATAGCTGCATGATTTGAATCTGGTTCAATTAAATCAGTGCCTCTGGTTCTATATTGGATGTAGAACAGTTCATATCTTAACGTTGTTAAGGTACGGGGAGTTGTCCGGCTTATGATTAAAACCAGACTCTGGATAACTCAAGGCACGTTTCTGTAATGGCTGTTTGTGGGTTGACCCAGGCTATGACGAGGGTTGATTTTCTACCATCTTGACTCGCCACAGTTTTAACAAAAATGGATTTTTTCAAAAACAGCAGTGGGAGTATGGTAGAACTGGAAGTGATTCCAGAACCGCAAACGATTACTGAAGATTTGATAAGGAACCTAAAGATTCAATCTGAATTGACATTCCATTGGCCACTCCGCAGATAAGGTGGGTAACTTCAGGCACCCGAGAGGTACTTCGGTAGCCTCAAGGACGGTGACAGGGAAGTTCTTGTTTACCCACACTTGCCATTGTTGTTGTTCCAGGCTGCGAGACCCGGCAGGAGGATGAGTATAGCGTCGTTCTGAACTATCTTCAGAAGTGTACGTGTATATGACTCTGCCAGAGGGTTGTCGTAGTCAGTGGGAGCAGCGGAAGCATTGGTGGACATCAGGCTTATGTCTATTTATAGACTAAAGCAGATGTAGTGGAGATAGATCATCTGTTTCTGATGTGACGGTCATAGGTTTGACGTCATCAGAATAGGGGATGGATCTGTTGAGAAGGTAGTAGGAAGTGATATTCCTATACTACGATCGGTTAGACTTTGGTCGTCACACAGTGGTTTCTCCACACAGGACTTGGATATATATATATCAGACATTCTGGTTACTAGATCTATGGTTTTAGATCTAGATTTGGGTGGTTTCCTAATCTGGGTACCTTGACAGCATTCTATGAGTATTTAGAATGGACGACTCCTGGCATGGTGGTGTACCTGCAGGTAAAGGAGTCACCCTCTCTAAAGGTGTCTTATAGACTAAAGTAGAGAGGGATGTGCATAATTGGCAGATCACTTGCTTAGGCAATTGAGTCAATCATGAGATGTCAAGTACCACACCAGATGTTGTTCTTGCACTAGATGTAATAAGTTGACATTGATCCAATCCTGGAGAAACAGTCGGAAGCAGTTTTAGAACATAAGTGGCTGTTCTAGGGATATGATAACGAAAGCCCCATTCGGGAAACAGTTATCATTCCAGGCTTCCAAGGTGACCTGGACGACAAGGAGGTTGTCAGAGTTATAGTTTTCCTTCTGACGAGGGGCAGTATTTTGGACAGGTGATCCAAGGCAATACTGAGGGTGGCGTGGCGCAGGATACTGATTAAGTTCAGTTGAAGATACAGTCTAAGAAGTTTGGATTTGGAGTTCATTTATGAGCTACGTCCCATCAGACATCCAGACATTCTAAGGCAGGTATTGCTCATTTCGGGAGATGGCTTTCTCCGCGAACTTGAGATATAGAGAGACATAGAAAGAAACTTCTAGGCGGATCCACTCACTGAGGCTATTCCTCGACCGCAATAGTTTCACAAACGGGATTTGTGAGACTGACTAGTAGAGGAGTTGGGTGTTCGGTATCACACGGGCTGTGAGTATGCGACATCGCAATAATTAGCCTTGAGTGCAAGTGGGAGATTGTTGGAGATAGTGCCCTCAGAGTCAATTATTGGATCACAGGCACGTGATTGCAATGATTGAGGGAGGACCTATCCCGGTAGGACAGTCTTACTCGAGATGATAGTATGCTATCTGGTTTACCTTTATCATCGTGTACTGCTTTAGGTGACCTGACATGTCGCTATTGAACGTTGATAGAGCCCCTTGAATTCTTGCTTGACTGCCAGCAGTATGAGGGCGATCATATAAGTGAGAGCTGGATTCTATAAGCACATCCTTAAAAGGTCCCTAGTCGTGGGAGTTTCGAGACAGGGCATCGATTCTCCAGAGTAGACTAGTGTATACAGTCGAGACCCCGACGAGGGGCGGTGGCCGGTCTCACAAGCCACTGGTGTCAGTAGGTTCACCTAAGATGTATACAGGTGCTCATTGGGTTATGAGTACACCGGACAGGACTCGCCGGGAACATGCTAGTTGGTCTTATACCTGACGTCAGATAGCAGTTCCCTGGTGACATGTGTACAGGTTAGTTCATCGACCTGGGGATCGTCATTTGTCTCGTGTGAGTTCCCACTGTACTTTGATTACTACCCTACCACGGCTCAAAGGAGTCGTGCAAACAGGTTTTAGTTGGGTACAGTCCCGAGCCACATGGAGGCAGTGAGCGTATCTTCAGGGGTTCGTCTCTCCCGGTATTGGGGGTGAGGTCGTGCTGTGTCTAGGAGAGCCATTACACAAAGACCTTGGCCAAGGCAGGAGATTTACTGGTAGGTATTCCAGTAGTATCTCAGGGTGTTCTGGGCTACACTCCGACACGACTTGTACCGCTTTTGGGGGTCTGACTTTTACCAACCCCCTAGGCCCGCCATGCGATGCTCATAGACGAACGGACCGGACTGTACGGATATTGTCACTGACAGGCTTAGTTGGGTGTCGGGGTGAGCTTCCTCATCGACGTCCCTTTTAGTCAATAGCTGGTGGCCCGTCACGTATTGGCTTATACCTCTGACGTGCTAGTGGTTAAATCCACAACCATAGTATTGACGAGTCTTTAGAGTCCACCACACTTTCAGTTACTCAAGCTTTCGGGCGAAACGCTGTAGAGGCCGTATGGAGATATGGCAGGGTCCGATCAGATACGTGCGGTATTGCACGGATCAGGATCGGACGGTTTGTACTAGTGGCCGTATAGTTATATGGCAGCGTTCGATCAGATACGTGCGGTATTGCACGCATCAGGATCGGACGGATATTACTAGCCGGCTTTGGTTTAAGCCGGTCCTAGTATAGTACAGTGTAGATTTTGTCTCATTGCATTTGTATCCGGACGGAATACAAATGCGGGTGTGTATGCACAGTGTGGGTTTTCCTGTAATTTATTACGGGACCAGTTTTTTGGAGTTGCCAGTTTGCATTCCGTTCCGGCCGGTTTTTCTTTGTTCTTTCCCGGCCGGACTTTTCCGATGGAGGGGGTTATTTGCAGTTTTGCAAATAACAATTTGTGGGGGACTTATTTGCATAAGGGTTGATATGATAAGCATCTTTGCTTTTCATGTATTTATGAGATAAGAAAGGATTAGGATGGATTTGAGGTTGATGTTGATTTAGTGATGATTATGTTTTTGGATGTGGTCACCCTCCTCCTTTTACTACGATCACCTCCCTTCTTGCTTCTTATTCTTTCTCCACCATTTTCTTAGTTCATAGTTTTTTATCATGGTTGAAGTGAGAAGAAGAAAAAAGAAAGAGAGAAAGAAAAGAGAAGAAGAGAGTTTCATCTTCATCCTTGAGAGTGTTTCATTTTCTTGATCTCATTTCATGTTAAGAAAAATGCAAGCACCATTTTTCTTGTCTTGTTTCCTCCATCATCCACAAATGGCAACCAACCCCAAAGTGAGACATACATTCTACATTCACTCCCTACAGCATATCTTGAGCATGTCGAGTAGCCGGCTTCATGCGCGAGTTGCCTCGGTATTGAGGTGGGAGCCCGTAAAAGTACCCGGCTTCGTGGTGCCCTTTCCGACGAGGAGGAGACGGACGGAGATCCCGCGAGGAGATCGGAGTGGAGATGAAGACCGGAGGACTCGGATCGTATGGTATACTTCTCTTCCCCTTCTCTTTGTAGTTAGGTAGACTAGTTTAATGGCACGATCCGGGGTTTAGTGCGCGGTGGTGCCGGTTTGCAAAGTCCGCAAAATTAAAGTTTATCACCGTTTCCGCGTTTGGCCGTAGGATTGACGGCCGGGGCGCTGCCGTGCACTTACATATGCTTCTCATCCCAGCAGGGAAGATGGTCTGTTCCACAGCCATTAGTACGTCGTACTGAAGATAGTATGTATGTGCTCATTGGGTTATGAGTACACTGGACAGGATTCGTCGGGGACTGCTGGTGGGTATTAAATCTATCGTCGGGTAGCAGTTTCCATGTGACATGGGTACAACTTAGTCCGTCGACTTGACACTGCTACTTCGCCTCGAGTTTGTTCCCACTGTTCTTTGATTACTACCCTACGATGGCTCAAAGGAGTCGTGCAAATAGGTAGTAGTTGGGTGCAGTCCCGAAGCACTTGGAGGCAGTGGCGGTTAGATAGGATTCATCTTTCCCGGTATTAGGGGTTGATATTGCGCTGTGTTCGAAAAGCCATTACACAAAGTCCCTGGCCAGGGCAAGCGAGATTTACTGGTAGGTACTCTCTAAGGGCCACCCGGCACTTTACGGAATCCGGTAACTTGAGCACCCCTCCTTGAGTCAACCTGTACCCCCTACGAGTGCGGCAAATAGCCCGCCAATTCTAGAGTGAGGCCCCCTCCATCTCAAAGCCATGAGATACGGGCCCGTTGCCCTCTAGAACCCGACTATTCGTGCACTCCACCGCGAGGCAATCCTAGTACAGAAAAGAAAATAAGTACAAGGGTGACATCAACCTCAACCCGGTCGTGTCCCAAACAAATAATATACAAACGGGTAGTGACGGCAGTCCATATGTCGGACGCTTGCCCCGCAATATCAAATGTACAAATGAAACTAAACTGTACTACCATTGCACCCAAGCTATCCACCACAACGATCCCGCCACAACCACAGCACACCACAGAACATCAACGTGAATATCACGTTTGCAAACCCGTCTAAAAGAGCATATAGCAGTTAGACGAGTTGTACCGCTCTAATGACATTCACGGTCGTGGATAGTAATGTATGTACTGAAAACTACGACATTATAATGCCGCACGCAATTAGCAAACTAAACCAATTTCCAAAACCATGAAAAACAGTGAGCTAAAGTTCCAAAAACCGACCATTTAAAGCCAATTTGGAAGTCCGAATCAAAACGAAACGCGCCCGAACCTTCGTGGGGAGTTAGAGCACGAAATTAACTTCGAGTCGAGGGGCCTAAAGGGGGTACCCCACCCTCGAGGCCACCACGAGGTGGCCAGGGGGTGAGGCAGACCTGAAACTGCCTAAGGTGGGGCAGTTTTGGGTCCCCACCGCCAAGACCACCTTGTGGTGGTCTTGGGGACTGGGCCCAGCCGTTCGCCCTCGCAGGGTTCCCTGGGGTGCCCATGCACCACCCCGCGACTTCTCAGTTCAAACCGTGAGCCCGTGGGGTGTGCAAACATCTCAAACTTTCAGTTTTTGGAACTTTTTTTTGCCGGCAGTTTTTGCACGACAAAAACGGCGGATTTCTAACGCCGTAATGAGTTAACTAAGGCTTATGGAGTGGCTCTGATACCATGTTGGGTTACGGCAGCGCCTCGGACATCAATCCGTGACCAAATGCGGAACAAAAATTTATAAAACATGGCGCTACCACAATCAATTACCCGGATCTACCCATAAGCCCTAGATAACAAAACATGCAAAGGAGTTAGAATGGTTATACCGAATAGATCCATGTCCTTCGACCTTCAACCATCATCACAAGCTCCTAGGGGCTTCCTTGATCAAGCTTGATCTCCGGTCTCCCTCCATCGAAGATGATCCACCCGAGAGTCTATGCAACGAGCTCCAACCTCATATCTGAGGCAACCAGGGCACCTAGATCGCCACTCTAGATACCGTAGATGAAGTAGAGAGTGATGAAGGATTAATTTGTCTCAAGACACTCAAGGATTCTCAACTTATGAGAGGGTTTGGGTGGAGCTAGAGGAAGAAGAAGATGTCATGAGAATGAGGTGTTGAGAGCAACTCAAGAAAGAGAAAAAGAAATGAATAATGGCTTGTGTTTTTGTTTGTTGTGTGAGTTGATAAGAAATAATGGAGCCATCATATAAATGTCCATGTCTCCAAAATATCTTAGTCAACAAAAAATATCTCAAGTCAACATAATTTCACAACAAACAAAAACCCTAAGCATGCTAGAATAGTAACCATGGGTAACGAATTATCCATGCCACAAAAAATGCAATAAACACCTCATCCTACACCTCAATAACCTTTTAATCCAAAAAGGTCTCAATCACGATGATGTGTAATCTTCTAAAAGTAATCTTGTAATAAATTACAAGAATACCCCTCAACCATATATACATACCCGCATCCGTATTCCGAAGAATATGAATACAAAGAGACGAAAATAATCCAACAAATATAATACTAGGATCCGGTTTAAACCAAAGCCTACTAGTATTATCCGTCTGAACATCATTCGTGCAGAAGTACACGTATGTGATCGAACCCTGCCATAAAAGCATACGGCCTCTACATCGTTTCGCCCGAAGCAGGGAAACCCTCTGTGTGGGACTCTAAAGACTCGTCAATACGCTGGCAGTGGGTTTAACCACAAGCACGTCAGTGGCACTAGCTGTACGTAACGGCTACCCAGGTATTGAGCGAATGGGAGGACGACGAGCAAACTCATCCTGAAACCCCTATTGAGCCTGACAGTGACAATATCCGTACAGTCCGGTCCGTTCGTTTATGAGTATCGCATATCGAGTCTAGGGGTGGATAAAGTCAGACCCCTAATAACGCGACATTTAGTGTCGGTATGAAACCCATCACCACCTGAGAAACTACCGATCCTAGATCAGTAATTCTCGACTACTTTGGCCAAGGATTTCTGGTGATGGTCATCCGTGCACAACCGCGGCATCAACCCCCAATACCGGGAGAGACGAATCCCCCGACGATCCGCTCAATGCTTCCATGTGGCTCGTGACTGTACCCAACTAAAACCTATTTGCACGACTCCTTTGAGCCGTGGTAGGGTAGTAATCAAAGCACAGTGAGAACTCAGACGAGACAAATGACGATCTCAGGTCGATAGACTAACCTGTACACATGTCACCTGGGAATTGCTATATGAAAATAGCTATAATACCAACTAGCATATTCCCGGCGAGTCCGTCCGGTGTACTCATAACCCAATGAGCACCTGTTTACATCTTAGGTGAACCAACTAACACCAATGGCTTGTGAGACCGGCCACCGCCCCTCGTCGGGGTCTTGATCGGTATACACTAGTCTCCTCTTGGAGTATCGATGTCCAGTCTCGAAACTCCCACGACTAGAGACATTTTAATGATGTGCTTATAGACCACCGAACTCTCATGTATATGATCGCCATCATACTGCTGGTAGTCAAGCATGAATCCTATGGGCTCTATCAACATGTAAGAGTGATCTGTAATGTCACCTGAAGGATGTACACGATGATAAAGACAAATTAGATATCATACTATCATCTCGAGTAAGATTGTTCTACCGGTATAGGTCCTCCCTCAATCATTACGATCACGTGCCTGCGATCCAATAATTGACTTGAGGGCACTATAGCCAACAATATATGATATAATCGGATTATTGAATCAAGTGTTGATTTAATAATTTGATATATATATTTATATGATATATTTATATATTAACTAATATTTATGCTCACTTAATGATTTTCTTCTCTTGATATATAATTGTATATGTGTGTGTGTGTGTGTATAATTGTATTTTGTATCATGGTTGATGATATATTGAACATGGGTGTATGAGACTCACACTAGGGTTATGATATTTGTGATGATTTATTTTAAAGAGGAAAATAAAATTGAGGGAAAATGAGTCATGGCTTGGATACTTGTAGAAGCATTGAGAAGCCATGACTCATCCTCTCAATATGTTTTACTCTTAGATATTTTCTCATCACAACCTTATCTTGACTCCATAGTTCATTCTCTCATTCTCACTTGAGATATTTTACTCACCCAAGTTCATCTTCTTCCTCTCTAGTCTTTTTCTTTAGTTGGAAAAATATAAAGAAAAGGATTTCTAAATTGAGCAAAATTCCTACTTCATCAACCTACACTCATCTAGCCCATTAGTTTAGGTTGTTAGCTTCACTAATACTTGATTAGTGAAGCATTAGCTTGAGTTAGAGAGACTTCAAGGTGGATCATCTTCGGCTTCGAAGATCACGTAGCAGGCTCGATCTTTTCTTTAAGTGGAGCCGAGAAAAGTTCTAGGGACCACTACTTGGAGCTTAAGGACTACTACTTGGAGCTATTGAAGTGAAGGACTTGGTCTACAAAGGCTGTAACCCTCTTCACTTAGTTTAGAAAGTGTATTCTTGCTAACCAAACCCTAATTCTCTAGTTCGATTCTTATTTAGTATAGCTTAGACCTTTAGATTTTTTAAAATTGCATACTTGATGCATGTGGAAACCTAGTAGAGGTGCTAAAACACACTTTCATGGTATCAAAGCCAAGCGAGAGCATTACATGATGTATGTAGAATTGCGAAACCGAAATGACTCCGAAAATCGTAAACTAAAACCCAAGTTTCTGTAAATTTTTAAAAGGTCTTTGAATTTTTTTTAAACAGGTACAGAATGTTACATGTGATGTAACTAGAACACCAGAGAAATTCGAGGCCCAACCTTAAAAAATTGGCCTGCCAGAACATGAAAAAACCCGGCCTGGCCGATTTTGTGTATGAGTTTGAACTTGTATTTTCTTTGGTGTTTTGTGTTAGTTATATATATTCCCTAGAGGCCATTGTTGTACATATGATGTATATTATAGTGGATACTTGGATATATATAGAGAGGACTTTCTTGCTCGATATGATAGTATGCTATTTGGTTTCACTTTGTCTTAACATGTTGACTTGTATTAGTTTACTGTCTTGCTCTCACATGTTGATAAAGCCCTTAGGATATGTACTCGACTACTGGGACTATGATGAGATCATACTAGTGGGGCCAGGGTAGTCAACGAGTACATCCTATAACTGTTACTAGTCGAGGGTGTATCGAGACAGGGCATCGATACACCAGAGTAGACTAGCGTATACGCATCTTGACCCATATGATGGGCGATGGATGATCCCATATCCATTGGTGTTTGACATCAAAGATGGTGTATTGGTGCTCAGTGGAGACTGGGTACACTGAACGGACTCGCCGAGAACTCCTAGATGGTATTATACCTATCGTCAGATAGCAGTTCTCCGGCGACACTGGTACAGGTTAGTCTGTAGACCCGAGATCGTCATAGAGTCTTGTGTGATTCCCACTGTGCTTTGATTTCCACCTTACCACGTCCAAGAGGGCGTGCAAAACGGTGGCTTTTGGGTACAATCGTGAATCACATGGAGGAAATGAATGATAAGAGGGGTTTCGTCTCTCCCGGTATAGGGAGTTGATGTCGTGCTGTGTTCGATTAGCTATAACTGGAAGTCCCTGGACAGTGATGATATGGAGTACTACTGGTAAGTGTTATCAGTAGTTTCTCGACATGTTATGAGACTCACATCGACACGACTTATCGGTTACTTGGGTCTGACGTTTACCACCCCTAAATTGGATATGCGACATATCAGACGAAGAGACCGGACTGTACGGTAGTGTTACTGATTGGATTCACAGGAGAATGTACATGATTGCTTGTTGATATTCCGATCGCTCAATACCTGGGTGGCTGTTACGTTTAGCTAACCGCTTGCAGCATATGGGTGTTTGATATGATAATCACCTACTGCCGGCGTATTGAGGATTCTTTAGAGTCCTACACAGAGGTTTTCTGGCTCAGGCAAAACGGAATAGGAGCGCATATGTGATATGTGCGGGACCGAGAATATTACGATATGAGATACCGTATTCTATTCTCGCGATATATGATATCGGCCGGATATATGTGATATAGCCGGGTCATCGGATCAAGTGTTGATTCGATGAATTGGTACATATTATATTAGTCGGTTATATGCTATATAGCCGGATTGTCGGATCAAGTGTTGATTCGATAATTTAATGTATAATTATATATGTGATATACTACATTACGTTAACTAATATAAGCTCGCTTTATTGATTCATTTTCTCACCGGATAATACATTGATATATATGCGATATATGTTAATTGTATTATTTTCTTTTGTTACAAAAATATATTATATATTTGATATATAATATTGTAACAAGTTAGGATTACAAATGCAACATGTTTTGCGGAGTTTAAACAAGTTAGGGTTTGGATTTGTGTTAGCTTTTTCATGAAGCTTCATGAAGCTTTCTTTTGTCTTTAGCTTGATATTTTGTATAGATATTTGTTAACCCAACCCAAATCCTTTACCTATGGTTTATTCTCTACATGAGTTAAGCTCTTCATTCTTAACTCATGGTTGCAATTGTGACCACAACAATAATTCATTATTCACCACAAAAGCTTTCTTCTTCTTCTTCCTCCTTGAAAAAGCTTGATAGCTTTTTACATGTGATGGTTTAGTGTGAGAAATTGAAAACAAAAGAGAGAATAATTCCTACTTCATCATCCTCATCTATTCTAGCCGCTTAAATTAGGGTGTTCACTTCTCTAATTACTTCATTAGTGAAGTGTAAGCTTGGGTTAGAGATTCTTCAAGGTAGATCATCTTAGATTATGAAGACTACAAGCAAGATGTCTCATTTATTTCATGGAGCCACTCGAGGGTCGGAGTTCATGTTGATCACGGTGAAGGGACCTCAATACGGAGCTTATGAAGCGAAGGAACGGACTACAAAGGTTGTAATCCCTTTCTCTTAGATGCAAAGATGTTTACATGCATGTTAACCCAAATTCTCTAGTTAAGATCTTGGTTAGGGTTTGTTTAGAACCCTAAATTTTTTAAAGTAGCATGATTGATGCTTGCCAAAACCTTCACAAGGTGCTATGCTAACCCCACAGTGGTATCAGAGACAAGTTAGAGTATTAGGCGTTGTCTAGACGAAATTTGAAGTCCGATCGAACTCCGAAACCCCGATAAATCCCACTTTCTGGAAATTTTTTCAAAAGACGAAATTTTTCATTTTAAAAATACTCAGAAAATCATGCAGGGAATTCTAAGGATTACTGTGAAGTACGAAGCCATAACTCACTCAAGGGACCGCGGAACCGTGGCCAAACCATGTGTTTGACAGCGGTTCCGCGGCCAACTTTTGGGAGTTGGGGGCTAATACTTCAGGGGTTTATTCTTGGGTACTTTTTCATACTTCTGGGAATTTTTAGTTCTACTCAAGTGTTGAGCTTTCTGGGATATATTGGGAACTCGTTGATTCGATCAGAAAGTTTAACTTCGTTTAAGTTTTTCCGCGTAATTTAGAACGTGTTAAAAGGTTCGAACGGATATCAATAACTCACTTTTTCCCCTGTCAGAAAACTTTCAAGTGTTGGATTTTTTCCCGAGTTTAAAACTTTCAGAAAATCATGCAAGCGAATCTGTGGACCCTCAAGAAGAATGTAACCTTAACTCGATTATGTGACCGTCAAAACCGCCACTGAACTATATGGTTTGTGGTAGTTTAGCGTTGCCGCATGTGAGGCGTTGGTTTGACCCTTCTACGGCTGGTTCGTAGCGGCTGTGCCATGTTCTGGGACTTTTTGAACTCTGCTCAAGTGTTGAGCTATTTGAGAAATCTTGGGTGTTTGTTTATTCGATCGGAAAGTTTAACATTGTCTATTTATCTGAAATGTGATACAATATGTGGAATTCATATGGTTAGGCATGAAATCCGTAATATGTGATATTTCGGGTTTACGATGTCTAAAGAGATTGTGGATTCCAAATATTGTAGTTTTACATTTTCTTTTCTGTGACCGTAAGCGTAATATGTGGTATATCGCCGTTTTCGTCGCTATAAATCGATGACAATTGTGATAGGCATATTTACTTACGTTGATAACATGTGTTGTTATGTGTTGCTGTGATATGTTATATTGGATCGTCGTGTTCTGAATAGTCGGGGTTTTTATGTGAGATGAGGGTTTTAATTTTCATTCATGTAAAATTCATTGTATGTAATATTCTTTTATTGGGTCACTTCCGGGTTGAGGATGATGTCACCATTGTATATTATTTACTTTTCCGCATTAGGATAGACCCGTGGAGGGGAGCATAAGTAACCGGGTTCTAGGGTCCAGTGGGAGGCCATCTCGAGGAGTCGAGACCGGGTCTCTCAATCCTAGAATTGGCAGTGTTGCTTGCCGCTCTCGTAGGGGTCTAGGGATGTGGGTTTGGCTATTCATCGCGACCGTAGAATCCGTGTTTTATACAGGCTCGAAATAAAACACGGACGTCCTAGTATATCCAATATTTCATATGTTATCTTCTGCTGCAATGTTCTGTGATGAGATCATATTACTGCAATGAGACGAATGCTTATACTATATATATATATATATATATGATGATAAATAAATATTATTGCTTTCGTTTCTTTTGTGATGCTCAGGAAGCATAACTGATGGGATTTATTAATGAGATTAATAAAAGAAAAGAAACCTAAAAGATATTGTAGAATCAAATTTTCAAAAAAGGTAGCTACAGTTTTTGCTTTGCACAGCGGTATATATGATATACCCCGCACCTTATTCGATGAGGAAAGAGCCGAGATCCCTTCACCGGGAGTGACCTCTTTAGCAAAACTGGCAGATGCTATAAACTCACGGTTTAGATTTTGACTGCTTCTATAGTTCTTGCTTTGCATAGCGGTATATATGATATACCCTGCACCTTATTCGATAAGGAAAGAGCCGAGATCCCTTCATCGGGAGTGACCTCTTTAGCGAAACTAGAAAAACCACAAAAACACTCCTTTTCAAAATCACTTGTTTCTACAACGATATCAAGTTCATTACGCAATAGGTTTTCTGAAAAACCTGCGTAGCCCTCCGTCATTTCAGATAAGTAATATTTAGTATTCGTGCTACGGTAGTTTGGCATGCGTCAAGGCGTAGTGTACGGTAGCTGGTTACTACTTATCTGTACCATGAGATGTGATTGGATTAGGGTATTCATACGACGTTATTTGGCATGCGTCAGGGGTCATACGGGTGGGTTTAATTCAATCACGAAATGTACGGGTTGAACTTGACTAGCGGACTATGGGTTGTTTGGCATGCGTCAAGGTCATAGCACGCTAGGGTAAAAGAATTATCGGGAATTTCAAGTGTTGAAATTTGCAATGAGATTGCATACCTCCTATGAGATAGTTGGATCCCGATACCCACTGCGAGTAAGAGTTACTCCTGGGAGAGTTTTACACAGGACAATTAGCCAATCAAGTAGGTGTCTAGAAAGGTGTTAACGGGGTTATGCCCATGGGAAAACGAGGTTTATTTTAATTAGGTCCGTGCGAAAGCACGGGAAACCTCTCTCAAAGTACCAACACTGGCCTGGCCGAAAGATTTGCGAACTTGTAAGGTGTAATTAATCCCGGCTAGTCTTACCTTTTAGGGTTTGAAGGAAGATTTGATAAAAATAGTGGGAGCCATCCTGATTAGATATGATAATAACCAATCTAATCTTGCAAGAGCATACGCTAACGTGTTTTCTTCTCTCTCTCTCTCCAGGTAGCGACCATGTCAGGCCTTAATCAAGATAATAATATGGATGTATTGACTGAACTCGCTTATTATACCGAGCAGGGGAACGTTGGTCCCGTTCTTTCTTATAAGTGTTATAAGACTAAGCAGGGAATATGAGAATATCCGGATTCTCACGCCGCCCAAATGAAGAACAAGCATGCTGATGCATTTTCTTCGGGTGTGTTAGTTATCGAGAACCGTTTCTCAGTTCACTCTACGTCCTGGGTATTAGATACCGGATCGGGATCTCACATATGTAATATGTTACGTGGGCTACGTAAAGGTAGAGAACTGGGAATGGGTGATCATTCCGTAAAATTAAGGAATGATGCAGATGTTGCAGCCAAAGCAGTTGGTGAATATCACATTGTATTACCAAATGGTAATACATTGGTTCTGAACGAATGCTATTACATTCCGACCCTGATATGCAATCTTATATCAGTTTCTTTATTAAGCAAAGAAGGATATAATTTTGTAGTACAGGATAATGTTATGAACATATTCCTGAATCAAAAGTTGATAGGATCAGAATCGTTAAATAATGGCATATACGTTCTCAACCAAACTACAATACTTAATGTTCAAAACACACACAAGAGGAAGAGTTCAGAAATGAACGAATCCTTCTTGTGGCATTGTAGACTAGGTCATATCAATGCGACACGGCTAGCTAAGTTACATAAGGATGGATATTTGAATCCGTTCGAATTTTCATCTTATGATACTTGCCAGTCATGTCTCAAAGGAAAGATGACCAAAACTCCGTTTAGTGGACATGGAGAAAGAGTTACAGAACTCTTGGAACTGATACATAGTGATGTATGTGGTCCCATGTCTACACATGCCAGGAACGGTTCTTCCTATTTCATTACATTCACTGACGATCTCTCAAGATACGTACATGTGTTCCTGATGAAACACAAGTCTGAAACTTTTGAGAAATTCAGAGAATATAAGCACGAAGTAGAGAACCAAACGGGCAAAATTATTAAGATCCTTCGATCTGATCGAGGAGGAGAATACTTGAGCAATGAGTTCCTGGACTATCTAAAAGAGAATGGGATTCTCTCTCAGCTTACTCCTCCTTATACGCCACAACACAACGGTGTATCGGAGCGGAGGAATCATACCCTATTAGATATGGTGCGCTCTATGATGATCAATGCTGAGTTGCCTGTTTCCTTCTGGGGGTATGCGTTTGAGACAGCCATAGACCTATTGAATAGGGTTCCCACCAAATCTGTGTCAACCACTCCATATGAGATATGGAAAGGAAAGAGACCACATCTTAATTACATTAAGATATGGGGTTGTCCGGCATATGTGAAAACAAAAAATCCGGACAAGCTCGAGGCAAGGTCAGTTCTGTGCAAGTTTATTGGATATCCCAAGCATTCGCAAGGGTATATCTTCTACCACTCCGAGGAACAAAAAGTGTTTTTTTCTCGACATGCCACCTTCTTAGAAAAGGGTTTTCTCATGAAACAAGATAGTGACAATGAGGTAGAACTGGAAGAAGTTCCAGCGACACAAACTGCAACTGAAGATTTAGTGGAACCAGAGGATTCAGTAGTTCCCAACGAACCCCAGCCTCTCCGCCGATCTAGTAGGGTTTCTCATTCACCTGAGAGATACTACGGTTTTCTCGTTGATGGTAGGAGCGAGGATTGCTTCATGGAAGATGATGACCCAACTAGCTTCGAGCAGGCCATCACGAGTAAGGACTCTGTGAAGTGGCTGGATGCAATGCGATCTGAGATGGAATCCATGTACACCAACAAAGTATGGACTTTGGAAGTTGCTCCTGAAGGGGTAAAACCCATTGGGAGCAAATGGATCTTTAAGAAGAAACTTGGTGGAGATGGAAAACTTGAGACTTTCAAAGCTATACTTGTTGCAAAGGGTTTTCTTCAACGACCAGGTATGGATTATGACGAAACCTTTTCTCCAGTGGCTATGCTTAAGTCCATCCGGATCCTACTTGCTATTGATGCATACCATGACTACGAAATCTGGCAGATGGATGTTAAGACCGCTTTTCTAAATAGTGATTTAGAAGAGTGCGTCTACATGACTAAGCCAGAGGGCTTCGTAGACAGTGGGAGCAGCGGAAAGGTATGCAAGCTGCTTAAATCCATCTACGGGTTAAAGCAGGCATCGCGGAGTTGGAACATCTGCTTTGATGTTGTAGTCAAACAGTTTGACTTCATAAAAAACGTAGATGAATCTTGTATATACAAGAAGGTTGCAGAGAGTAAGGTTGTCTTCCTCGTATTGTACGTGGATGACATACTCTTGATAGGAAATGATGTTCCTATGCTGCACTCGGTCAAGCTCTTCTTATCAAAAAGATTCTCAATGAAAGATCTAGGTGATGCCTCCTGCATACTGGGAATTAAGATCTATAGAGATAGATCTAAACGGATACTGGGATTGTCCCAATCCAGGTACATTGACACCATACTAAAGAGGTTTAGTATGGAAGAATCCAAGCATGGTAACCAACCCACAATATTTGGACTCACTCTCTCCAAAGAGATGTCTTCCAAGACTGATTTGAAAAGAGCTCGCATACAAAGGATACCTTATGCTTCGGCAGTAGGCTCTATCATGTATGCGATGCTATGTACCAGACCCGATGTAGCATACTCACTAAGTGTAGTGAGTCGGTGTCAAGTAGATCCTGGAGAGAGTCACTGGACAGCTGTGAAGAACATTCTCAAGTACTTGCGAAGGACTAAGGAGATGTTCTTGGTGTATTGTAACGGTGAACTCCAGGTGGAGTCCTTTACCGATTCGAGCTTCCAGAGTGATAAGGACGACTCTAAGTCGCACTCGGGATTTGTCTTTACCCTCAATGGAGTGGCGGTGTGTTGGAAGAGTTCCAAACAGGAAACCATTGCATACTCGACGATGGAGGCTGAATACATCGCTGCCAACGATGCCGCCAAAGAGGCTGTCTGGATGAAGAAGTTCATCACTGAACTTGGTGTGGTTCCGTCCATTGATCATCCAATACCTTTGTACTGTGATAACAATGGAGCTGTGGCTTTGGCCAAGGAACCCAGGTCCCATCAGAAGTCCAGACATATTCTGAGGTTGTATCACCTGATCCGGGAGATAGTTGATCGCCGGGAGATCGAGCTCAGGAGAGTTGATACGAAGGACAACACTGCGGATCCACTCACGAAGGCCATTCCCCAGACACAGCTTGAGAGACTCTTCGGGATGTTGGGTATGAGATACTACAACAGACGGCCTTAGTGCAAGTGGGAGATTGTTAGTTATATATATGCCCTAGAAGCCATTGTTGTACATATGATGTATATTATAGTGGATGCTTGGATATATATAGAGAGGAATTTCTTGCTTGACATGATAGTATGCTATTTGGTTTCACTTTGTCTTAACATGTTGACTTGTATTAGTTTACTGTCTTTCTCTCACATGTTGATAAAGCCCTTAGGATATGTACTCGACTACTGGGACTATGATGAGATCATACTAGTGGGGCCAGGGTAGTCAACGAGTACATCCTATAACTGTTTCTAGTCGAGGGTGTATCGAGACAGGGCATCGATACACCAGAGTAGACTAGCGTATACGCATCTTGACCCATATGATGGGCGATGGATGATCCCATATCCATCGGTGTTTGACATCAAAGATGGTGTACGGGTGCTTAGTGGAGATTGGGTACACTGAACGGACTCGCCGAGAACTCCTAGATGGTATTATACCTATCGTCAGATAGCAGTTCTCCGGTGATACTGGTACATGTTAGTCTGTAGACCCGAGATCGTCATAGATTCTTGTGTGATTCCCACTGTGCTTTGATTTCCACCTTATCACGTCCAAGAGGGCATGCAAAACGGTGGCTTTTGGGTACAGTCCCGAATCACATGGAGGCAATGAGCGATAGGAGGGGTTTCATCTCTCCCGGTATAGGGAGTTGATGTTGTGCTGTGTTCGATTGGCTATAACTGGAAGTCTCTAGCCAGGGCTGATATGGAGTGCTACTGGTAAGTGTTATCAGTAGTTTCTCGACCTGTTATAAGCCTCACATCGACACGACTTATCGGTTACTGGGGTCTGACGTTTACCCCCCTATACTGGATATGCGACATATCAGACGAAGAGACCGGACTGTACGGTAGTGTTACTGATTGGATTCACAGGAGAATGTACAGGCTTGCTTGTTGATCTTTTGATCGCTCAATACCTGGGTGGCTATTACGTTTAGCTGACCGCTTGCAGCTTGTGGGTGTTTGATATGATCATCACCAACTGCCGGCGTATTGACGATTCTTTAGAGTCCTACACAGAGGTTTCCTGGTTCAGGCAAAACGGAGTAGGAGCGCATATGTGATATGTGCGGGACCAAGAATATTATGATATGAGATACCGTATTCTATTCTCGCGATATATGATATCGGCCGGGTATATATGATAAAGCCGGGTCATCGGATCAAGTGTTGATTCGATGATTTGGTACATATTATATTAGTCGGTTGTATGCTATATAGCCGGATTGTCGGATTAAGCGTTGATTCGATAATTTAATGTATAATTATATACGTGATATACTACATTACGTTAACTAATATAAGCTCGCTTTATTGATTCATTTTCTCACCGGATAATACATTGATATATATGCGATATATGTTAATTGTATTATTTTATTTTGTTACAAAAATATATTATATATATGATATATAATATTGTAACAAGTTAGGGTTACAAATGCAACATGTTTTGTGGAGTTTAAACAAGTTAGGGTTTGGATTTGGGTTAGCTTTTGGGTTAGTTTTTTCTTGAAGCTTCATGAATCTTTCTTTTGTCTTTAGCTTGATATTTTGTGTAGATATTTGTTAACCCAACTCAAACCCTTTACCTATGGTTTATTCTCTACATGAGTTAAGCTCTTCATTCTTAACTCATGGTTGCAATTGTAACCACAACAATAATTCATTATTCATCACAAAAGCTTTCTTCTTCTTCTTCCTCCTTGAAAAAGCTTGATAGCTTTTTACATGTGATGATTTAGTTTGAGAAATTGAAAACAAAAAAGAGCATAATTCCTACTTCACCATCCTCATCTATTCTAGCCACTTAAATTAGGGTGTTCACTTCTCTAATTACTTCATTAGTGAAGTGTAAGCTTGGGTTAGAGATTCTTTAAGGTAGATCATCTTAGATCATGTAGGCTATAAGCAAGGTGTCTCATTTACTTCATGGTGCCACTCGAGAGTCGGAGTTCATGTTGATCGCGGCGAAGGGACCTCAACACGGAGCTTATGAAGCGAAGGAATGGACTACAAAGGTTGTAATCCCTTTCTCTTAGATGTAAAGATGTTTACATGCATGTTAACCCTAATTCTCTAGTTAAGATCTTGGTTAGGGTTTCTTTAGCACCCAATTTTTTTTAAAGTAGCATGATTGATGCTTGCCAAAACCTTCACAAGGTGCTATGCTAACCCCACATTTTGGTAGCTTGGGTTTATGGTTTCAGGTTATGTTTGTTTTGCCCAAATTGCATGTGATGTTATCTTTTGTATTGGGGCAATTCAGAGTGTTTCGAAGTCGCAATTTAACATCATTTCGGGTTTAAGTTTGATACATGATACAATATTTGGAATCCATATTAAATTAGTTTTGTGAAAACTAGTTTGTAATTTGTAAATCTAGCGTTTTAGTCTCTATTCATCGATTTCCACGGAGTTTCGATTCGGATCAAAACTCCATCGCAATCGTGTATAGTACGCGATCACTCGCCGGATAACACTACTAGATAGCCATGCCCTAAGCCCCGACAAAGTGACTATAGGAGAACCCCGTTCCCAAAAGCATCCATTCGGGTGATCGCGACCATGGTGTTCCACCCAAGTGCACTTCGTTGACGGTATCGGGGGTGCGGCAATCTACTAAAGTTCCCGACGAGCATTCGATCATTTTATCGGGAATCTTGTTGAATTACCCGACTTGTTATTGAAAAGTGTTTTCAATTCGAGACTTATATGCAAGGTTTATAGAGGTTAGGTATGAAATCCGGAGTATGTGATATTCCGGGTTTATGATGTCTAAGGTATATGCGGATTCTAATTATTGTAGTTTTCATTTTTTTCTGCGTCTGTAATTGTAATATGCGGTATATCCCCGATCTCGTTGCTATATGTCAACGACATTCAGGATACGCATATTTACTTACGTTGATGACATGTGATGTTATGTGTTGCTTCTGATATGTTATATTAGATCGTCGTGTTTGAATAGACTGTTTTTTTTACGTGAGATGAGAGTTTTTCTATTTTCATTCATGTAAATTTTGTATGCAATATTCTTTTATTAGGACACTTCCGGGTTGAGGATGATGTCACCATTGATGTATATTATTTACTTTTCTGCATTAGGATAGACCCAAGGCGGAGAGCACAAGTAACCGGGTTCTAGAGTCCAGTGGAAGACCATTTCGAGGAGTCGAGACCGGGTCTCCTAACTCTAGAATTGGCAGGGTTGCATGCCGCTCTCGTAGGGGTTTAGGGATGTGGGTTTGGCTATTCATCACGACCGTGGAATCCGTGTTTTTTATTAGTGGATTAATTTAAAACACGGACCTCCTAGTATATCCTATATTTCATATGTTTGTTTCTGCTGCCTGTGTTCTGTGATGTGATCATATAACTGCGTGAGACGAATGATATATATATATATATATATATATATATGATATATAATAAACGTTGCTTATGTTTTTCACTCGCGCTTGTCCTGTCCCGGCTCTGCCGTTAGTTAAGTAACCTAACGGTGCATGACGGGGCCCCGTGGCGAATGCGGATGGCATAAGTGTACGTTCTATTTTCGTTTCTTCTGTGATATTTATGAAACATAAATGATGGGACGCCATTAATGAGATTAATGAAAAGAAAGAAACCTAAAAGATATTGTAGAATCAAATTTTTTAAAAAGGTAGCTCCAGTTATTGCTTTGCATAGCGGTATTCTATTATGAATATCCAGCACTTCATTCGATGAGGAAAGAGCCTAGATCCCTTCACCGGGAATGACCTATGTTACCTTATAAAAAGAAGAAGAAGAAGATTAGAGAAAGAAAGGGGGAAACTACCCATTAAACAAGCCTCACGTGTTAAATACGTGAGCGCCTATATGCAAACCATATAGGCGCTGCAATTAAACTGCAAATAGGCTAAACAAAGCCTCCTGTGTTAAACACGTGAGCGCCTATATGCAAAGCATATAGGCGTTGCAATTAAACTATAAATAGACTAAACAGAGCCTCACGTGTTAAACATGTGAGCGCATATATGCAAAGCATATAGGCGCTGCAATCAAACAACAAGTAGGCTAAACAAAGGCTCACGTGTTAAACACGTGAGTGCGCTGCAATCAAACAACAGATAGGCTAAACAAAGCCTCACGTGTTAAACACGTGAGCGCCTATATGCAAAGCATATAGGCGCTGCAATCAAACAACAGATAGGCTAAACAAAGCCTCACATGCTAAATACGTGAATATACCTCCTTACGTAGAATTAAATTCTACTTAATGAACCGTTGGATCAAGTATCCAACGGTGATTAAACATAGAATTAAATTCTATTGGGAAGAATATTTTCTGTTAAACAGAGAGTTAATGGATCAAAGATCCAAAATATTTTCTATATCTTTCTAAACAGAGAAAGATTATACTCTGTTGAACTGAGCACCCTTGGATTAAGAATCTAATGGTGATTAAAATGCCACCGCTCGATAGAATTTTATTCTTTATATAGGAGGATATCCCCAATCTTGTTAAAAACAAGAACAATATCTTCTATGAAAAAACAAAAGTCCTTGGATCAATGATCCAACGGTGGGTAAAAGTCCCCAAATCAATTCTGAGACCAATTAAATTAATGGGGATCTCTCAATGAGAGATTTTCTGAGAATTAAACAAACTCCTCTCCACTATATAAAGAGCCAGAGACTTCCAGTCTCAAGGGGATAAAAGAAGAAAGAGGAAGGAAGAAGAAGAGACAAAAAAGTAGAGACAGGAAAAAGAGAATTTAATTCTCAGCGAAGACCTGTTTCGTCAAGAACATACTAGGTAAAAGGAAGAACAAATGCAGAGATTGTTCTATCTCTTTTTTGCCTCTCTAAGGGTTTAACCCTTCATACAAGAACTTAGTTTTTCCTCTGGTTGAGATCTGCAGAAACAAATCTCCCCACAAGTTGAGAATTTAATTCTTATCGGGGAGATTCTGTCATGCAGATTCAAAACTTAGGAGAAAGGATTGAGTTCAAAGAGTTTAACTCTTACGAAAAAAAAACATATGGGAATTTAATTCCTCTGAAAACTACGGTTTAACCCTATAAATTGAATTTAATTCTTGCAAAGAATAAGAGGAGAACTTGATTCCTCATCCCTTAGACGAAGATAATGTTAGTGATATATGCCCCAGAGGCTATTATTGTATCATATTGGTTTGTATATTACTTAATGGAAGCTTGGGATATTCACAGTTGTATTAACAGTCTTGCTCAAAATGGTAGTATGCTACCTGGTTTGTTTCTACCTCAATATGTGCATGCATTTTTTTTAGCATATCGCTTATACATATTGGTAGAGCCCTTAGGATCTTTGCTTAATTACCAGCGTTGTGATGGCAGTCACACTAGTAGGGGCTGGGTAGTTTATAAGCACATCCTTATACAGCTCTCTAGTCATAGGATTATCGAGACGAGGCATCAATCCTCCAGAGTAGACTAGTGTATATGCTTCTCATCCCAGCAGGGGAGATGGTCTGTTCCACAGCCATTAGTACGTCGTACTGAAGATAGTATGTATGTGCTCATTGGGTTATGAGTACACTGGACAGGATTCGTCGGGGACTGCTGGTAGGTATTAAATCTATCGTCGGGTAGCAGTTCCCATGTGACATGAGTACAACTTAGTCCGTCGACTTGACACTGCTACTTCGCCTCGAGTTTGTTCCCACTGTTCTTTGATTACTACCCTACGACGGTTCAAAGGAGTCGTGCAAATAGGTAGTAGTTGGGTGCAGTCCCGAAGCACTTGGAGGCAGTGGCGGTTAGATAGGATTCATCTTTCCCGGTATTAGGGGTTGATATTGCGCTGTGTTCGAAAAGCCATTACACAAAGTCCCTGGCCAGGGCAAGCGAGATTTACTGGTAGGTACTCCAGTAGTTTCTCAGGGTGTTTGGGGCTACACTCCGACATGACTTATTGCACTATTAGGGGTCTGACGTTTACCATCCATCTAGGCTCGATAGCCTATACTCTTAGACGAACAGACCGGACTGTACGGAGATTGTCACAGATAGGCTCAGTAGGAGTTCGGATGAGTTTGCCCATCGGCCTTCTTATCGACAGATACCTGGGTAGCCATTACATGCAACTAGTACCGCTGACGTGCTTGTGGTTAAATCTACTGCCAGCGTAGTGTCGAGTCTTTAGAGTCCCACACAGAGAGTTTCCCTGCATCGGGCAAAAGATGTAGAGGCCGTATGGTTTTAAGGCAGGGATACGATCACGTATGTGTACTTGTGCACGTATGATGTTCGGGCGGATAATACTAGTGGGCTTTGGTTTAAGCCGGAACCTAGTATTATATTGATGGATTATTTTCGTCTAATTGTATTCGTATTCTTCTGAATATGGATGCGGGTATGTATAAGGAGCAAACGGTTTTTTTTTTCTTAGCATGCCACCTTTTTAGAAAAGGAATTTCTTGTGAAGAAATTAGTGGTCATGAGGTAGAACTAGATGGAGTTCCAGCTGGACAAACTAACAGCTGATGATTTGGTGAAACCAAAGGATTCAATAGTCTCCAACGAACCTCAGCCTCTCGGTGAATCTGGTAGGGTTTCTCATCCACTTGAGAGATACTAAGGTCTTCTCGGTGACAGTTGGAGCGAGAACTGCATCATGGTTGATGATGGCCCAATTAGGTTCATACAGGCCATCACAAGTGGAGACTTTGTGAAATGGCTGGATGCTATGCAATCAAAGATGGAATCCATGTTTACCAACAAAGTATGACTTTGCATGTTGCACCTGAAGGGGTAAAACCCATTGGGAGCAAATGGATCTTGAGAAGATTCATGGTATAGATGGAAAAGTTAAGACTTTCAAAGCTATGCTTTAGTCCATCAGGATTAAAGCAGGCATCGCGGAGTTAGAACATCTGTTTTGATGTGGCAGTCAAAGAGTTTGACTTCATCAAAAAGGTAGATGAACCTTGTATATACAAGAAGGTAGTAGAGAGTAAGGTTGTCTTCCACGTATTGTACGTAGATGACATACTCTTGATAGGAAATGGTTTCCTATGCTACACTCGGTTAAGCTCCTCTTATCACGAGGATTCTCCATGGAAGATCTGGATGATACCTACCACATCTTATGGATTATGATTTATGATGATAGATTTACGTGGATGTTGGGAGTGTCCCAAATCTAGCTACATTAACACCATATTAAAGGGGTTTAGTATGGAGGATTCTAAGCGTAGTGGTTCGCCCACTTACTCAGGAATCACTCTCTCCAAGAAGATGTCTTTTAAGACTGATTTGGAGAGAGCTCGCATGCAAGGGATACCCTATGCTTCGGCAGTAGGTTCTATCATGTGTGCGATGTTATGTACCGGACTAGATGTAGCTAACTCACTAGGTGTAGTAATCAGGAATCAATCAGATTTTGGGAGAATCACTGGACAGCTGTGGAGGACATTCTTAAGTACTTGAGAAGTACTAAATGAATGTTCTTGGTTCAAGCTTCCAGAGTGATAAGGTCGACTGAGAGTCAGTCACAGGTATTGTCTTTACCCTCGGTGGAGGGACGGTATGTTGGAAGAGTTCTAAGCTAGATACCGTGGCATACTAGACGATAATGGCTGAATACATCGCTACCAACGATGCTGCCAAACTGGCTGTCTGGGCATTTCTTGTTCATGAGATAAACATGGTTCCTACCATTGAGAGTCCAATAACTGTTATTGTGACAGCAATGGAGTTGTGGCTTTAGCCTAGGAATACCGGTCCCATCAGTGATCCAGACATATTCTGAAGACAATATCACCAGACCAGGGAGATGGTTGATCTCCAAAGGATCGAGGTTAGGAGAGTAAACCCGAAGGGTAACACAGCGGATCCACTCACAAATGCCTTACCCTAGAGAGACTTCTATAGGACGTTGAGTATGAGATACTGCAACAAATGGCCTTAGTGCAAGTGGGAGATTGTTAGTTATATGTATGCCCTAGAGGCCATTACTGTACATGTGATGTATATTGTAGTAGATGCTTGGACATATATAGGGAGAACTTTCTTGCTCGACATGATAGTATGCTATCTGGTTGCTCTTTATCTTAACATGTACACTTATAGTCTCTCTATTACATGTTGATAAAGCCCTTAGGATGAGTACTTGACTACCAGGACTATGATGTAGATCATACTAGTGGGGACAGGGTAGTCAGTAAGTACATCTTTCAATTGTTCCTAGTCGTGGGAGTATCGAGACAGGGCATCAATACTACAGAGTAGACTAACGTATACGCTTCTTGACCCATATGATGGGCGATGGATGATCCCACATCCATTGGTGTTTGACATCAGAGAAGGTATACGGGTGCTCAGTGGAGACTGGGTACACTGGACGGACTCGCCGAGAACTCCTGGATTGTATTATACCTATAGTCAGATAGCAGTTTTCTGGTGACACTGGTACAGGTTAGCCTGTCGACCTGAGATCGTCATAGAGTCTTGTGTGATTCCCACTGTGCTTTGATTTCCACCATACCACGTTCAAGAGATCGTGCAAAAAGGTGGTTTTTGGGTACAGTCTCGACTCACATGGAGGCAATGAGCGATAAGAGGGGATTCGTTTCTCCCGGTATTGGGGTTGATGTTGCGCTATGCTTGATTGGCCATAACAGCAAATCCCTGGCCTGGATTGCTGAGATCTACTGGTAAGTGCTATCAGTAGTTTCTCGAACCGTTATAGACCTTGCATCGGCATGATATATCAGGCGATTGGGGTCTGACGTTATACCACCCCTAGGCTGTGATATGCGACATATCTGACGAAGAGACCGGACTGTACGGTAGTGTTACTGATTGGATTCGCAGGAGTATGAGCAGGCTTGCTTGTTGATCTTCTGATCGCTCATTATCCGGGTCGCTGTTACGTTTAGCAGACCACTTGCGGCTTGTGGGTGTTTGATATGATCATCATCTACTGCCGGCATATTGACGAGTCTTTAGAGTCCTAAACAGAGGTTTCCTGGTTCATTCGAAACGGAGTAGGAGCACATATGTGATATGTGTGGGACCGAGATTAATGCGCGTATGTGATACCGCATTCTATTCTCACGATTTATGACATCGGTCGGTTATATGTGATATATCCGGGTTATCGGATCAAGTGTTGATTCGATAAGTTGTTACATTTGATATTTGTCTGTTATATGTGATATAGCCGGATTATTAATCAAGTGTTGATTTAATAATTTAATGTATAATTATATATTTGATATGTTAAATTACATTAACTAATATTAGCTCACTTAAGCATTTCTTTTTCTCACTTATGATATACTTAACATATATATGATATATATTAATTGTGTTGTTTTCTTTTTACACAAAATATATATGTGATATATATTGTTGTGTCATGTTAGGTTACACATGCAACATGGATGTATGAGACTTACACCATACTTGATTTAATGTGGGATTAATATTTATTATTAAGTAATTCAAAATCATTTGGAATTAGTCATGGTTGATTGGAAGAAGCTTGTAGAACATTAACTTAGTCCACTTGTTTTTGTCTTGCTTAAGATATTTATTAACCTAACCATTAACCTTACACCATGGTTTATTCTTTACAAGAGTTTGTGTATGACATAAACTCACACATGGTTGCATTTCTAACCTCATCTAATTATTCATCATCTTCTTCTTCATCTCCTTGAAGCTCTCTTGTTTTTGAGAAAGTGATGAAATATTGTGAGAAAAATAAATTTAAAGTGAGCCCATTTCCTACTTCATCATCCTCTACTATATTAGCCATTTAGTTTAGGGTGTTTGCTTCACTAATCTACAATTAGTGAAGAGGTAGCATGAGCTTGAGTCTCCTCGACGTAGATCATCTTCGACCTCAAAGACATCGAGCAAACTTATTCATTTCTTCATGTGAACCCTTACTAGAGTTCGGGTGTTCACTACTTGGAGCGAAGGGACTACTACACAAAGCTTTTGAAGTGAAGGACCGGTCTACAAAGGTTGTATTCCTCATTCACTTAGATGTAAAGTTGTTTACATGTTAGTTCGTCTAAATCTCTAGTTAAGATTCTAGGGTTAGGGTTCTTTAGTACGGTAAAATTTTTGAAAACGGCATGGACGATGCCTCCCGAAACCTTGCTGCCGGGCCTAGGGAACCCTACAATGACCTCTTCACCGCTCGGGCCATGCCAATGAACCATTACGGTCGGTATGTCCTCGGACCTCGGTTTCTTCACCTGCCGATCTAGACTGACTATCGGTTGCTCGGTGAAAGAAAGATTGAGCTCCGACTGGATCGTCTGATGCTATCTCTCATGAGAGAGGTCATGAAGGTACTTGCGAAGCATCGATACATGGAACACAGGGTGAACATCTAGAAAGCTAGGTGGAAGAGCCAAACGATAAGCAACTGTACCGACATGTTCGAGAATCTCTAAGGGACCCACATATCTGGAACTAAGCTTCCCTTTCTTTCCGAATCTTAACACGCCCCTCATCGGAGAATCCCTCAAGAAAACATGATCACCTTTAGCGAATTCAAGTCTGCAACGGCGTCTATCAACAATAGATTTCTTCCAGCTCTGGGCCGCTCTCATCCTATCCCGAATCAACTTAATCCTTTCGGTCGTCTCCTGCACAATCTGCGGCCCCAAAATACTTCTCTCACCGACCTCTGTCCAATATACGGGAAATCGACATCTCTCCCCATAAAACGCCTCAAAAGGTGCCATCTGAATCTCCTCCTGGAAGCTGTTATTATAGGAAAACTCTAGCAAGGGCAAGTGGCAATCCCAACTGCTACGAAATCTAGAACGCAAGCTTTGAGCATGTCCTCAAGAATCTGAATGGTCCGCTCTGATTGACCGTCGATCTGCGGATATAAAACTGCACTGAAACTCAATCTAGTGTCCAAAGTCTCTTAATGTTTCTACAATTGTCTGCTGGTGAACTGGGTGTCTCTGTCGGACACAATATAAGCCGGAACTCCATGTAGTCGTACAATCTCATCAACATATGTCTGAGCATACTGAATGAATCCGAAAGTGGTCTTCATTGGCAGAAAGTGAGCTTCTTTCATCAATCGGTCTACGATCACTCAAATAGAGTCATACTCTCGACTGGTCTTAGGTAGACCCACAATAAATTCCATAGAAATCTGCTCCTATTTCTATCCCGGAGCGGGCAAAGGTTGTAACTCTCCTGCTGGCCTCTGATGCTCAGCCTTGACCTGCTGACAAGTCAGCATCCCGAAACAAAATCTGTGACATCTCTCTTCATCCCTTCACACTAGTTGACTTTTCTCAAATCTTAATACATCTTTATAGAACCCGGATGAACACTATATGCTGACTGATACGCCTCCTCCAAGATCTCGCGTCTCAGTCCCTCGGAATCTGGCACACACAGTTGAATCCCAAATCATAGTACTCCCTGATCATCAATCACGAACTCTGAATCTCTGCCCTGTCGAACCTGCTCCATGATCTCTGTCAAACAAACATCATCGGACTATGCGTCACGGATATGATCTAATAACTGTGGATGTGCACGGACATGGAAAAGTTGTCCCCCGGTCGACTTAAACTTGAACTGTACTCGGCTGTCACCAATAATCTGCTAACCTGCCGTCGACTGTCTCTGAACTATGCTCAAACAAGAAAAGCTACCTCCGGCCTCCGACTCAAGCATCTGCCACAACATTCGCCTTGCCCGGACGATACAGAATCTCGCAGTCATAGTCTTTCACTAGCTCCATACATCTGTGCTGTCTCAAATTCAGATCTCGCTGCTGAAAAAATATACTTTAAACTCTTGTGGTCCGTGAATATCTGGCACGACTCGCTGTATGAGTAGTGTCTCCAAATTCTAAGTGCAACAACCACCGCAGTCTTCTATAAATCATGAGTGGAATAGTTCTGCTCGCACTTCTTTAACTGCCGAAAGTCATCGCAATAACCAACAAAACCGCCTGATCCTAAACGCAAAGATAATACTGGCGCTGTAATCAATGAGTCTTCAACTGCTGAAAGCTTTGCTCGCATACCTCAGTCCAATGAAAACAAACTCCCTTCCGGTCAACCCGGTCAACGTTGCAGCTATACGCGAAAAATCTTGTACGAAATATCAATAGTATCCGTCCAAACCCAAAATGCTGCGAACCTTCGTCACTGATACAGGTCTGGGCCAGTGCTGAACGGCCTCGATCTTCTTCGGTTCCATACTTACCATCTCTCATAACTACGTGACTTAAGAAGTCTACACCATCCAACCAGAAAACAAACTTGGATAATTTAGCGAATAGCTGGCGCTCCTTCAAAGTCTACAACGAAATCCTCAATTACTGCCCAGGCCCCTCTCGGTTCCAAAAGTGTACAAAAATGTCATCAATAAACACGATTATAGCTGATCAATAAACGACCTGAATATGCGGTTCATCAAGTCCATAAACGCTGCTGGGGCATTGGTGAGCTCGAACGACATCACCAAGAACTCATAACGCCCATAACGTGTGTGAAAAGCAGTCTTCGGAATATCATCCTCTCGAACCCACAACTAATGGTAACCTGATCACAAGTCAATCTCTGAGAAATGTCCCGCACCCTGGAGCTAATCAAATAAATTGTCGATGCGAGGTAGGGGATATCTATTCTGCACAGTAACTCGATTCAACTAAAGATCGTCGATGCACCAACACAACTGTCTTCTTTCTTCTTGACGAACAGAACATAAGCTCCCCAAAGTGACACACTCGGACGAACAAGCCCTTTATCCAACAAATCTTGCAACTGATCCTTCAGTTCTTTAAGCTCCGCCAGGTCCATCCGATATGGCGGTAGAGATAAAAGGCTCTGTGCCGGGAATGAAGTCAAAGCAGAACTCAATATCGCGCTCTGGCGACAAATCAAGAAACTTGTCTGGAAAGACATCTGGAAACTCTCTCACAATCGGGATCTGGTCCAACGGGACCTCTGCGGCTCTAACATCACAAACATATGCCAAGAATTCCTGACATCTCTTTTTCCACAAGAGCTGACTAGCGTGAAGAGAAGAAATCAAATCGGGAAGGGTGGCGCTAAGGTCTCCCTGAATAACAAGAACTGGCTCACCCGGAAAACTAAATCTGACTGCCTCCTCACGGCAGTCCACGGACGCATATCACTTGGCTAACCAATCCATGCTCAAAAGAACGTCAAGGTCTAACATATTGAGAAGAATCAAATTGACAGAAAATCCCTATCTCTAATACAAAAAAAACAAACATGAATGAGAAACACATAGAGCTACAAAAGACTGGCCTATGGAAGAAATCACAACAAGCGGCTGATCTAGCAAGGACTACTATCGGTTAGACTTTGAAACAAATATGTGGATACTACTTCAAACGACACCAGAAAGAAATACGTATCGGAAGAAAACACCGAAAGAATACTTGTCACAACTGCGTATATGTAATTGCCTCTGAGCTGACATACTGGTACGAATCCGCTTCGGTCCAGAAACGACTGAAGTCTCAGAAATGCGCTCCTCCAACAGTAAGGTTGCGTTCATAGCAGCGGTGTAAGTGTCAAAATGCTGGGCACCAATAGCAAGAAATAACCGCATGTCTAATCTCCACACGAACCTCTTTATCCATTTCTTTTCAGTGTCCACCAGGTAAGGAGCATATCGGACCGCTGAGTAAACTAAATGTCGTACTCAGACACTGTCATCCCTAGAGTCTTGCGCAAAGACTCAAACTACGAGCTGGGGCATCTCGAACGCTCTCCGGAAGGAAACGAGCATGAATTACAGCTGTAAACTTATCTCAAGTCATAGGAAGTAGATCTGCAGCTCGACCTCTCTCAATTGACTCGCTTCACATCTGAGCAAGACCTCTCTAGACGAAAACTCGCAATCTCAATCCATATCTCGTCCGAACATCTCTGTGAACGACAAATCCTAGCCATCCTGTCGAGGATTGTCTACGGATCCTCCGCTGCATCTGTGCCGGTGAAAACTAGAGGCTTCAGCCTCAAAAACTCCTGTAAGGATACGGAAATAATCTCGGCAACAGCAGAAATAGATGCCTGTGCAGCAGGTACAGTTACAGTCCCTGAAATAGGAGGGAAATCATCAGCTCTTGAAGCTCGGCTAACCTCAACTACAATCCAACTATCTGCTACAAGTCCTGAATACTCGACTCCAGCCTTGCCATCCGTCCTGGAGATGCAGATCACTCTGGCCCTGAGGGGTAAGCGTACCGCCCTGATCGGTCCTCGTCTCAAACAAGCCTGCTCTAATCTCATCTCTGGCGTCAGCCTTCTGGCCCTCGTAGTCTTCGGCGGCATTGTGGCTGGACAAGATTGATGAGAACATCGCGATCGAATCAAGAGGACATATGGAATCATGGAAGGTAGTACAAGCAAATATATATCCTAAGGTCACTTAGGCGGAGTATCGTATCGTAAGTATGCCGCGGAACATACACACGTTACGTCACTCTGCTTAAGTCACCAACTCCATCTACTAAAGGTCATCCTGCACTCAGAAAGGTAAAACCTAATGCTCTGATACCAACTTTGTCATGACCCGAAAGTACGGAACGTGACTGGCGCTTAAATTACGAAACGTCTCAAGGCGCAACGTAATCTAAGTAAGCCAAAGCCCAGAAATCTAAACCATTTAAATAAAAAGAGTGAAGGAAAACTTATTTTAAGAAAGCGATTTTAACAAAATAAGTCGCATTGAACATTTTAAAAATATCAAAATTTCCCGAAAATTTCGGCAGCGTCTCCTTTGTAAATCCAGGCCCCCAAACGGGTACAACTCAAGAAAATACATATAAATAATGGATAAAGGCATCCCCAAGCAGGAGCTAGCTCTTCGCCTTGGCAGAATCATAACCACATGCAATATGTATATCAAAAGTGCGAAATAAGCATCTCAAAGGAAGATATGAGAAACACCACGTCGGCTCAAGTGAGCATCGACACCAAAAACCACAGATAGAAGTCTCATGAGTCTCACCGTCTAGTCTAATATACAATGGTAGATGGAGTATACTAGATACAAATAATGATACAAGATGGAACAAAAGTATCCTCGCAACCCACCTATGAGCAAAGCTGCAAATCGATGCAATGAAGCAAAAAGAGGAAGTACGCCCGCCGCTACTGCGCTGACGGGTCAGACCTGCAAGATACTGTGGCACAACGGGGGTGAGTTGCCAACTTGTGAGTAGTAAGTAACATCTCATAAGGCTATCGTAAGCATGCACGCAAATGCGTCACAGCCTACATATACTAATATGATATGATGTACTAACATGAATGCAACATGAATGCATAATCAAACACGAAACCTGAACATGTCTGGTATGAGAAAATCTTTATTCTTATCTTAGAAAAACCTCTGTGCAATAAACTGAAGCATCACCAATGAAATCAACAGAATATCCGTGTCAAGCATCGACACAATATATACATATCCCAATATCTCAATGTCTCAATGTAACATTTCAGAAAAATAAAATATTATTTTTGGGGAATTTTTATAATTTAATATTAATTTTTAATGAATATTTTAATATTTCGGTATAATTAAATACCGATAAATTGGGAAAAATTTGGAAAATTATAGAAATTACTAAAAAGAGGGTGTTTTATGTGAATTATGCAAATTTTAAATTTTTATGATTTATTTGACACTAATTTAGTGCTAATCGCGATTAAAAATCACTAATCGGATTTTTAGTATATTTTGTGCAAACATGCACCACATCATTTTTCACTTGTTACATAATTTTTCCATGGCTTTCTTTATGTTTTAGCATGGTTGTTGATTGTTGGAAAATAGAAAAGAAAAAGGGGAAAAAGAAAAGATATGAATAGAATATTAGGTATGGGTGTGAGAGAGAAAGTGAGGGGGGAGGGTTATCTTTGACTTGCATCTCCCATTTCCTTCATTTTCCTCTCTCCTCTCCTCTCCCTTCCCTGCTGCTGCTGCTGCTCCTTCTCCCTCCCCTTTTCACCTCCTCAAATCACCTCAATAAACACTCCAAAACCCTATCCCCATTTCACAAAAGTTGTGCACAAGCTCAAGGGAATCACATTGGACCAAGAAAGCAAGGATTTTGGCCACTTGGGGCAACTCAAGAATTTTCTTGAGTTGCCAAATGAGGTATTTTCTGAACCACTAGCTTAGTTTTTCTATTGCTTTCACATCCATGTTAACTTTAAACCGATATAGTGATGTTTAGTGAGGGTATGAAAATTCTAGTTAGGGTTATTGGAAATTGAGAGTTGTGGTGAGCAATTAAGCTCACTAGAGGCCACACAAACCCCCTAGTGCTAGAATTAAGACTCAAATCAGAGACTAGAAACCTGGAATACGGATTTAGAAACCGATATCGGAAGAATTATGGAATCTGTGAGGGTTATTCAAAATCTTCTATTATTAGAAGATTCTGAAAATTATTTTGTAAGGACAGTGAGACATTCAGGCACCCAGGAAGCTACCACCAAAACCCTAGCCCCTAATTCCCGAGACAGGCCGCAAATTTAATCCAATTGGCCGCAAATTGCGGCCTGGGTCCCACCATTTTGGCTCGTGTTGGTTCTGAAGCTTTATCTCTAGTAAATTAGACCCCTGGTATATGCAAAATTGTCTGATTTGACCTTGGGTGAAATCTGGGACCCTTTTCTATAGTTGCTGTTTTGGATTCGTGTTTCCGTATTGCGTATTTTAAATTTTGGATTTGCGTATTGTGTTTTACCTCGATCATTTGACGTTTGTATAGGTTCTAACCTATAGGCATTTGCGTGTCGTTTTGGGTATTCCCGATGTGATTTTAATACGCGTTTCGATTATGTTATCTATATAGGTACCATCATGTGGATTCCATACAATGAAGAAGATGAAGGCGACATCGACACCGACACGCAGGATGCAAGGTGAGTAGATTATATCTACGGGGGAAGTCGGGTGGATGGCGTATAGCACCCCCGCAGTTCGATGTTTAGTATAGTATATATGTACTATTTATGATAGCTTATAGTGTGTCGTGGATATTTGAGATGAGATTAGGTGTACTATGGTTAGATTAGGGCGTAGAAGTAAACTAGTATAGTTTCCTAATTGCGAACCCTAGAATAGGTTACACCCACACGCACACACATGCTTATTTGTTATGGTTATACTTAGGTGACGAGGATAGTGTATGATGTTTGGAGATGAGTCGATGATATTGGGCATAGTGCCATGAGATCGGTGATATGATGTGATTCGTATTTGGGATACGACATGTGATTTTAGCGGGCCTTTCGACGTATGTTTCACACACGCATCCATAATTACTTAGATGGTATCGATTTGTACTAGACATAGATCAGTACCCCAGATCATGAGATATGATGATAAGGATACCTGATAATTGATGAGAGGAAATGCGATATTGACCCGTACCCAGCTTTTGGGATGCCGCACGATGATTTACCGTACGAGCTTCATATTGATGATAGTTCCGCACTCATGACTCGAGGATGTCACATGATATTGTATCGTACGCGGTACCTTTGAGGCAGGATCACTGACTATTATACTTTTATATATATATATATATATATATCGACTCAGATTTAGGTGGTTTCCATACCCCTCCTGATTGACTTGTTAGTTAGAGCTGTAGTTTTGCTAGTAGATGTTAGACTAGATTGATGTCTTACCTATTTCAAAATAACTAATGAATCGGGAGTATTTTAAAGACATGCAAAGGGATTCTACGGATATTTTCAAAAGACGCATCTTTTCTTAAAAACACCGTAGCCCTTATTTCCAAAACACCGCGATTCGTGTCATTTCAAAAGGCACTACTGTATGACTTATATTTATATTAAATGCAGATTAGTTATCATTGTGTTTATCATTCAGCTCCCGCACATTATTGCTGTTCGCTCCGCATCGCATACTTATATTGTGATTTCATATAACATTATTAAACTCAAGCTGTTAGGACACCGGCACCATTATCGATGATGCATATGTTCCACGTACACCTGCTTGCCGGCTCATACACTTCATCATCGATAATTGCCATGTCACTACACTGTAGTACTGTTGCATGACAGACTGATATGCTTACATTCTTTTATACGTCGCATATACCATGCTTTATGATTATACACATTGGGATATGTTGTTTCCATGATATTTCTGGATTTGGGAACCGTGGGTATTTCAAAAGAGAGTATGTATTGTTTTAAAAACCCGGTTACCCTTGATATGATATTTCAGTGCGTCCACCATGCGTTTTCTCAGTTCTGAGACGTGTGCTTGAAACCCGATTCGAGGAGTTGGATGATCCGTTTGCGGGTTCATGGTGGACTCGGTATGGTTCCCCGGGGCGAGAAATGTTTTTCGTGGAGCAGACGATGAGCCTGGAAGGGTGGCGAGTACCTACTGGTGATTGTATTTGAGCTCGGCGGATATCCGGAGGATACCGACCGGAGTTGAGAGATGATATGAGCCGATCCAGACTGACATAGCCCGATATATGAGGATTTACGTGCCGATGCTAGGCATAGGTTTCATGATGTTTTCGAGTGTCGATGCTTGACACTCAGGTTCCATAATTTTGATATGCCACGAGCGACACATGTTGATTTACGTCCTCATACTTCCATGCATATGTTTATGATATTTACATGCATGATGCTTATTGTCATTGGGTGACACGTAGACGATTTCCATATACATATATTGACATTGATGATATTGCCCACATAGTTGGATGATATCCATATACTCATAGACTTCCTGATATAGTTGACATTGATTACATTGATCATACCTCATATTTTTGATATTGCTACCTGAGGCACTGACACGAGCTTTTGGTACTACACTTATGTATAGATGTTTACCCTAGCCATCTTATCATGCTTCAGACTTATTCATATTGATGATATATTATTACTGATCGTATTGACCTAGGATTATGTCATGCATAAGATTTCTACTCTGCGATGTTTTCTATTCACGAGTTGGCAACTCACCCCCGTTATGCCACAGTTCTTGCAGGTTTTGCCGTACAGGTTCCATTGCGGCTTTTCTGGCACACTACTTCCTTTCTGGGTGATTGCATTGGTAGGTGGGTTCACTCGCATCGTGACAACCCTAGTATTATTTTATTCAGTTGTATTTAGTAATTCCATCAACTAAACTTGTATATTGTTTCAGACTTAGAAAACCAGTTATGTATTATTTCGACCTTAGAGTCGCGTGTTGTAGTATTATGGTTTTCATTTTGATTTTGAGTTTCTTTTTGAGTTTTGATCCTCGCCCTTTGGCGTTGTATATTATATTGCTTGCGTGGTTGTGACCGTCGATTGACGAAGAGCTAGCTCCCGCTTGGGGATGCCTTTTATCATTGTATATGTATTATTCTTGTTGTACCCCGTTCGGGGCCAGTATTTACAAATGAAACTCTGCCGAAATTTTCAGAAAAGAATATAGATTTTTAAAAATGCATATTCGGCTTACTTATATAAAAACCTTGTTTTTAAAACATGTTTTCCTTCTTAAAAACTAGTTTTCTTATTTACTCCTTAAAATGGTTTTAGATTTCTGGGCTTTTGGCTTACTTGAATTAGATGGGGTCCTATAGATTTCATATGATTCAAGTGCCAGTCACGGGCTATTTCGGGTTGTGACACTCAATATCTCGGGCTCCGTCAATCCGGATCGACCCATATCTTCAAATCTCACGACTACGTCGGTATCCTCCGGATATCCGCCATGCCAGACATCACCGGTAGGTAGTCTATCCCTGCCAGGCTCATCGTCTACAACTCGAGCTTCTTGCCCCGGGTCACCTTACGGGACCCACCATGTATCCGAAACGTTTCATCCTACTCCTCGAATTGGGTCTCGAAAACCAACAGAGATCAGGAAAACTTATGGTGGACGACACATACATTATATCACGAGAAAACCGCAACTTGCATTTTTTAAATGGTAATAAGTTCTTAAAATCCTTGCGGTTTTCCCCAAAATCCAGAAATCTCATAAGTACTGAAATCCTTAAGAAGAATCACCATATGTAAACATGCCGGTGATAATGGATGTCAATGATACGATAGTATATACTATGCAACGTATGACCAGAACTATGTATGAAGTATTATCCAATGAGTTATATATACATGACTAGCAATCCTACGTATCAATCTTGATGAAATGAATATACAACTACCAGTTTACATATCATATATGATGCAAATGTTTTAGATACCGTTTTAAGCAAGTTCTATAGTGTTCGTGGCATAGCAATTACCAAAGGCGTGTGTGTTCGCATGAATAGTGCACGTGCGGCATGAACCAATGGTAATGGTGCAAATGTCCTATGAGATCATATATATATATATATATATATATATATATATATATATTGTAACGTTTTAGAAATCGTTATGCGAATTTTTCCGTTTTAGGGTAAAATAGTCGGTGTTTCCCGTTTTAACCCGGATGTGATCAAATTTCAGTACAGACTTGACTGCGCTTAGTTTAACTAGAATAGTGCTAGTGTGCGGGCTTTGGGGGTCAATTGGAAGTTTTGGTTCACATAGAATTTTTCCCTAATTAAATTATTATTTTAAGTTGTTAATTATGCACTTTATTAGTGTTAATTACAATTTTGGTTTTGGTTAATTACTTCTAATGTGAATCTATGCTAATCTAATCACTAGATTAAGTTAAATCCATCCATCTAAATATCTAGATATTTTGTGGTTAAAGAAAATTAATTTTAAAATAAAAGAATGAGGTTGCTTTGGAGATAATATTGCATTAATTAGCATTTATTGCTTTTTAGCTAGATATTTCCATTTCATTTCACGAAGCACCCCCATTTCTTTGTGAAGGCCGAGCCCTCCCCCATTTCTGCCCTTGATTTTTCTTTGCCCAATTTATTCATCTCCAAGCTTAATAATTCTCCAAAAATCCTTAAATAATCCCCAAAAACTCATAAACAAATAATAACCCATCATTCTTCTTCACTAAACTTGTTTAGATCTTCATGAAAAAACATCATTTTGGAGGCTAAAATGATGGATCTAGTTGCTATTTTGTGTTCTTGAGGAGGTATAATTTCTAACCCTAATCTTAACTGTTATGTTTAAATCATTAAGTTAGCTATTGAACTGTTTAATATAGCTTAATTTGCATAATTAGATGTTGCATGATAATTTAGTGAAGTTCAAATTATGGTTTAACTTGATGATATGGTTAATTGTTAATTGAAGACTAGGAAAACTTAATCTAGTGGGAGAATGATAGTTGTTGTTAATTCCTAATTTGTCTAATTGAGTTTTTAGCAAACTAAGTTTTTAACAAAGCATAATTGGGTGAGATTAAAATTATGGAAATGGTTTGGATAACCTAGTTAAGCTGATTTGCGATGTTTGTAATCGCTAGATTTGTGTTAGCTTAAATTTGTGCTAAATTTGAGATAGAATTGCTTACTAGGTTTCGGTATGAGTTGGATGTTAGTTCTATTGAGCGTCGCGATGTTATATATATTATCTTCATCATGAAGTTTTGTGTTGTGTTTGCGCGATCGGTACGATCGGAGTCTAGACTTGGTGGTTGCGTAGTTTAGCAATCCTAACTAGGGTTTTGCCGATATCGTGCGCGTTTTGTTTACTAGGTGCGCAGTGTAATTTTTCGGGGCGTTATCCTTGCGTTTCGTTATCTTTTTGTCGGCGTAGGATATTTAGCTTATGCGATGTGTTTGTGAAATTTTAGGGTCGCAAGCAGGGACTTCGGACGTTGCGAATAAAGGAAAACAGGTGGTCGGATTTTCGTAGCTCGAGATCATCGGTGAGTAGATTTAATATCTACGGGGAAATCGCCCGTATGGCGTTATGCGTCAGGGCTGGATTATGATATGATAGCTGTATGTTATTCGCATATGAGTTGATTGCGCATGAGCGTCATTGCATATTATTACCTGTTGTACCTTAACTTATACCTATTGGACACAACACCATTACGGACGGTTCATGTTGCACGAGCACTGATTGGGTGATTTTTGCGTGCTTAGTTAATTACCGCAATCAAGACGGTTTCTCTTGTAGCTAGCCGGTTGAATACGGGTCGTCCGCAGGGAGATGGGAATCTTTTTCTATGTGCTTTAACGAGTTAAGTCCAAATGTCCAGGTTTGTTTTGAGATTAACTATGTGCTAAAATGTTATATAAAGAGAGCTTGTTAGGGTTAGGATTAGGTTAGTTTGAGTTAGGAGTCGCTCACTTCTTTCGTTGCCACTCTTAATATCGGTATTACGGTAATCGGCAACAACGGGGATTAGCACGACTAGGAAGGAACTTGCGAGTAAAAGCTAGGCTTTCCAACGCTTAAGTTCTTCCTTTTGGTGCTTGTACGTCTATTCTTGGCTCTTAGCCTTAACCTCCGGTTAATTCAACCACAACCGGTCTCACTAAGGAATCACCGCTATTATGTAGGATAGGATGCCGTAGGGAGTGGATTGTGGTTTAATTAACGGGAGTCCGAATTAAGATGTTGGGCAAGGAAAGAGTGTGAGAGATTTCTTTCTCTCAAACTTTCCTTATCTTACCCTAACAAGTAAGAAAACTACTCACCCATTACAAGAAAAAGAAAATACAACAAAAGGAGGAAGATAGAAAGAAAGAGGTTAGAAGATTACAACTAGCTATTTGAGACCTCACCTTGGTAAGGATCAAGCTTAAGCATCATTGTTGTTAAGGATAAAGAAAAAAGAGAACAAGAAAGAAACAACAACAAATAGATTAGCAAATGAAAATTACAAGCAATTACAATAAACAAAATAACAAGACATGCATGATAAGGAAAAGAACTCTTTTATTCATCCTTCACTCATAAAAAGCTCACTACAAAGTTTTAATGGAGAAAAGATGAAAAGAGGAAGAAGAACTACAAAATATATCCTAAAATTTTACATAAGAATAAGCACCCTTGGCTTGGCAATGTTCTGGGCTATTTATCGGCAGGAAACTGGAAACCTAGGGCAACAATCTGCCACCAAATAAAATTACCAAAATACCCCTGAAAAATCTTCAACTGTCGAGACCATTAGGCCGTGGATCTGCGGCCAAAGCGCCCTGTTGGCCGCTGATCCGCGGCCATAAAGATGAGTTGGCTCTTCAACTTTTGTGGTTTTCCCTGTTTTGATGTTTCCTTCAGTGTGGTATGTGTGGTTTTTCAGAAGCTCTTGAAATTTCTTCCAGAATTTCAGTAGATCAAAAGGTGATGTGATGTGGATCTTTTGCCATGATTTCCTTGAGCTCCACGTAGATATCTTGGATTTTGTGTTGCCATTGTGCTTTGTGCATGAAAATGACCATTGATTTGCTATTTTGTCCCTTAAACTGGTGTGCGGCAACATACGGATAGAGAGCGGAGACCCGTATTTTATCTGTGGTTGGCAGTAATCCAGAATTTGTCATGCTTTTCCATAAATTTCACTGTTTAGAGCCGATAACCTGTATCCTGCAATTAAATAGCAAACACGGCTCAAGAGTACCTACCGATAAGCAATGTGATAAAAAATGGGCGGTATAAAAATGCAAAAATCTGATATGAACAAATACCCCCAAACTTATCATTTGCTCGTCCCGAGCAATGGCAATTTATTCACAAAAAATTCCTAACCTCACTTTCACAGGGAACGCGATTGCACTGAGCATGTGCAACAAGCCGTTAAACCTCTAGGTGTCCCTAGTAGGAGGAGTGTTGTCTCCTGAGGGTTTTCAGCGGATACTACCCACAAAATCCCGTCAAGCTAGTTTTGCAAAATAACTATGATCCAAACCCAAGGGTTTTGTTTCAGAAAATAACAATTCTATTATCCTAAGTCTAGACCATCGAACCTTTATTTTTCACACCTCGCTTCTTATTTAACTTAAGATTTTATATGTCTTTACGTGCAGTGCAAATAGTGTCGTTAAGTTCCAGAAGGATCGATTAAAGTCATCATGTCACACAATAAAGCCTAGATAAATTTTTTAAAAGGATCACATAAGTATTATAAAGAGTTAAGTATTTTTCAAGTTTCGTTTCCGAGTAAGGTTTCAATTTCAGAATTTCTATCTTCCTTAACATGAAACTAGGTCTTATTTTTCACTCCACCTTTTTCTTGTTTTCATTTCATACACACCTCTGTGAACGTGCAATAGTCTTTATCATAGAATAAAACCTTCATATCTCCGCTAGAAATACTTTTTTTATAAAAACCTGTCTTTTGTCAAGATTATTCTCACACAAAGAACCGTTAGGAATTTTAACTCGGAGAGAACACCTGCTTGACTTTGTTTTAATCTGGACTTTCTAGGCTTCTTAACGAGCTTTGGGCCAATGCACCCAAACCAGTTGGCTTTAGGGCATTAGGTGTAGAGACACCCCAGCGGACTTAATTACTCAAATTACCTAGGTGTTCATATCAGATTTTTGCATTTTCTTACCGCCCAATTTTTATCACATTGCTTATCGGTAGGTTCTCTTGAGCCGTGTTTGCTAGTCAATTGCAGGATACAGGTTCTCGGCTCTAAATGGTGAAATTCATGGAAAAACATGTCAAAATCCGGGTTCCTGCCAACCACAGATAAAACACGGGTCTCCGCTCTTTATCCGTCTGTTGCCACACACCAGTTTAGGAGACAAAATGGCAAATCGATTGTCACCTTCATGCACAAGGCTCAATGGCAACATAAGTTTCAAGAAATCTACGCGGAGCTCAAGAAAATCTTGACAAAAAGTCCACCTTTTCCTCAACAGAAATTCTGGAAAAATCGTGAAGACAATTTGAGAAAATACATATACAAGAATAAAGTACATGAAAAACTAGGGAAGCACCAAAAAGCAGACAGTCCAATTCCTCTATATGGCCGCGGAACCGCGGCCAAAGGGGGGTATAGGCCGCGGTTCCGCGGCCGTTCTGGCACCAAAAGTGATGGTCTTTTGGGGGTAGTTTTGTCTTTTTACATGGGTATAGAATTCTGCCCTAGGTTTTCAGTCTTCAGCCTATAAATACCCCAGAACCTTGTGAAGCCAAGGGGTGTCCATAATCTTGTATTTTCTTTTCTAGGTTTAGTTGTGTTTCTTCTTCCACTTCTCATCTCTTCTCCATTAAAACTTGTAGTGAGCTTGTGAGTGAAGAATGATGAATAAAGAAGAACCGCTTATTATTTTGCTTGTCTTATTATCTTGTTAATTGTTGTAATTTTCATTTGTTAACTAATTGTTGTTATTTCTTGTTGTTTCTTTCTTCTCTCTTTTTCTTTATCCTTAACACAACCATGATGCTTACGCTTGATCCTTGCCGAGGTGAGGTCGCAAATAGCTAGTTGTTATCTTCTAATCTCTTTCTTTCTATCTTCCTCTTTTGTTTTGTTTTATTTTTCCGTATCATGATGTGTGAGTAGTTTCATACTTGTTAGGGTAGGATAAGGGAAGTTTGAGAGAAGGAAATCTCTCTCACTCTTTCCTTGCCCAACATCTTAATTCGACTCCCGTTAATTGAACCACAATCCGCTCCTTACGGCACCCTATCCTACATGATAGCGGTGATTCCGTAGTGAGACCGGTTGTGGTTGAATTAACCGGAGGTTATGGCTAAGAGCCAAGAACGGACGGATAGGCACCAAAAGGAAGAACTTATGCGTTGGAAAGCCTAGCTTATACTCGCAAGTTCCTTCCTAGTCGTGCTAATCCCCGTTGTTGCCGATTACCGTAACACCGATATTAAGAGGGGCAATGAAAGATGTGGGAGACTCCTAACTCAAACTAACCTAATCCTAACCCTAACAAGCTCTCTTTACATATCATTTTACCGCTTAACTAATCACAACAAAATCTGAAAAACTGGACTTAACTCGTTAAAGCACATAGAAAAAGATTCCCATCTCCCTGCGAACGACCCGTACTCAACCGGCTAGCTACGAGCGAAACCGTCTTGATTGCTGTATTTAACTAAAACTGAACACGCAGAACCACTAACAATCAAATGGCGCCGTTGCCGGGGAGACGGTAGTTTATTTCTTTGTGTAATTTCGGGTTAACTTGTGAATATAAAAACAACCGAAAAACAACAAAAAAAAATACTTTGTAAAAAAATAATCTTGTTATTTTTGATTAGTTTTTGCGCAAGTGTGCAGGAAAATATGGAGTTCAAGTTCAGTGCCAAAGACGTGGGAAGATAGACCCACATTTCGCGGCTACACCGCGACGGATCGAAACGAAGCAAACGGTCTACTGTCAAAATTTGGAGCAGTTACAGTGAGTAAATAAAAATTCAGCACATCCAGACAAGCAGAGGACACCCAACAGAACACTCCCAAAAATTTCAGAAGCCCAATCCCACCATATAGCCGCGGAACCGCGGCATAAGGAAGCTTAGGCCGCGGATCCGCGGCCACTTGGTGCCTTTGGGCCCCCAAAATCTCTGGGTAAGTCTCTGTTCTCCTCCCCACTCCTCTGGACTCCAATAAATTGTGTTTTCTGCAGATTTCTTTGCGCAAACTCTTCTCCCCCTTCCAATAAACTGTTCTTGTGCAGGATTCTTTGTGCCGCGCTAAAAAAATAAAAATTGTTTGCAGTTGATTTGTTACTGCTTTGCATTTCTTAATACGGACTTAAGGGGCTTGAAACCAATTCAGATTGGGTGGGGATTTCATCACCCTTCCCAGGACCCCAAAAATCACAAAAAGCATATGCGTTGACCACTGTTAAAATTTAAAAAATACTAGACTTCAGCCCTAAGGACTTCGCGCTCATTAGGACAGAGGACTAGTTACAGGCATCGGCCGTTTATCCTATCTGACTTTTGCGGTGCCTAGGCAAGTGTGACGAAGGCAAGTGGTTATTTAATTAAGGAACTTCGCGAAAGCGTTGGACAACCTCCCACTTACGTGGCACTTATCTGGCCGCATTAGACGGAGAAGAGGCGGTTTGAGGTCCTTTTTCTAGCCCTCTGGAACAGTTAGGAGCAGGTCTAGTTGACCTAGGCGACCGTAGATCTAGGTGAGATTGTGCATATCTTGTTTGTGATTACTTAAAGCCGTAAGTCCGTACATATTTCTGTAAATCTCTTTCTAAAAACTAAAAGAAAAAAAAAGAAAAAATCAAAAACTTTTATAAAAAAAAACTTGCCCTTTTGTCGCCAAAATCCATTTTTCACCCTCCACCCATCATTTTCTCCATTGACGTTTTCTTACCCTCACCTTCTCCGCTTTGACTATACTAAACTCGTTTAGTGTATGTCCGCTTGGACTCGAGACACTAGCGCCCGTCTAGTCCGCGTTACGTTAGTCGCTACCGACTACGCGATCGACTCCGAAGTCGAAACTCCGTCCACTCCTTTTTTACCCCTTCCTTTGCCGGCCAACTCCGACGTTGACCGGAATTCTGTTCATACATCTTCACCTTCACCTTCACCAACCTCTTCTTCCGCGATGTCAGGATTTAATCCGAACATCTCTTTGACTACCGCTGGATTGGCTCCACCTCCTACGGAGACCAATATTCCACCACCACCGCCTGTTGTAGCGCCGCAGCGAATCGCGCTCCATGATCGTTTCTACCCCACCCGTTCTGCACTTCCCACCTGCCTTTCTCTTCCTCCGGCCAATGAGGACAACTTTGAAATTAAGCCCCACTTCATCAACATGCTTCCACGTTTTCATGGGCTTGAATCTGAAGATGCCTATATCTTCATCAACAAATTTCAAAACGTCTGTGCCATGATGAAAACCACCCAGCTGTCGGACGATGCTATACGTCTACGAGTCATTCCGTTCACTTTATGCGACCTTGCTGAAAAATGGCTGTATAGCACCGCTTCCCACTCCATAACCAGCTGGGACGAGTTTGGTAAAGCGTTTCCAAAAAAATTCTATCCGAATCATAAAACCGCAAGGATTCGAAATGAAATCAACCAATTCTCTCAGCTTCCTTCTGAACCCTTCTGGAAGTGCTTTGACCGGTACAAAGACCTTCTCGTTCAGTGTCCTCACCACGGTATAGAGAAATGGCAACTTTGCCAAACCTTATACGAGGGCCTGAACCCAGCAACGAAGCAGTTGTTGGAAACCATCTGTCCGGGCCACTTCCTATTGAAATCTGACGAGGAAGCGTGGCAGTTCTTTGACGACCTTGCGGAGCAAACGCTAGAATGGGAGAGCACCAGACCGACTTCTTCTTCTTCTACCTCCACTTCTACCGGTCATTCTAGGGTAGGAATTCACCAACTTGATGTCTCTATTGCGATGAAAGCTGAAATGGCTGCAATAACAAGAAAGCTTGAAGCGATAGAGAGCAAATTTTCTGCTCCTGCCCCTGTTCTCCCCCTTCGTACCATTTGCGCTTGTTGTTCCGATCCTTCCCACCTGACCGAAGAGTGTCCTTACTATCCACCCTTGCAAGGACAGGATCAGGTTAATGCTGCATTCCAGCAAAGACCGAGGAATGATCCATACTCTTCCACCTACAATCCCGGTTGGAGGAACCACCCCAATTTCGCCTGGAATCAGAATCAGAATCAATTCCAAGGCAACAATTTCCAAAGGGCCCCTCCGCCGCAACAACAAGCGCAACAACAAACTCAGTTTCAGCAGCCCTTCCAACCCCAACCTTTCCAAAATCAGACGAACAACTTTGCACCCAACAATTCTTTTCCACCAAACAAACTTGTTTCGTCAAACAACGATAAGGTTTCCTCGCTCGAACGAAATCTGGAGGCGTTCGTTAAACAATCGACTCAATCCACCACCAACATCCAGTCTTCCATTCAATCCTTAGTGCAACACACTGCCGCACACGGGCAAAGCATCAAGACCATCGAGGCCCAGATTGCACAGCTGAACGCGGCCTTAAGCGAGCGAGAGAAGGGGAAGCTCCCGTCCCAGCCACTACCAAATCCCGGTCACCCACATAATGCACATGTTGCTCTTGAACAACAAAACCATAATGTGAGTGCCGTGACCACACTGAGATCGGGAAGGATGCTTCAAAACAACATTGGCAAACGAATCAACGATGACACCCCGGCCGCTTCTTCTTCTTCTCCTTCTTCTTCTTCTTCGTCATCTGAGCCTATTCTCCGTTCTTCACAAGGCTCTCCTTCCTCTTCTTCTGCTCTGAACGGACCCACTTCTCACTCTACGAAAATACCTGTTCTGGGATCCGTTCCAACTCCACAATCTCCTCCTCCAGCATTAGACTCGACCAATTTTCAAAATGTTCCATTTCAAACAAAATCCACAAATGGAGAAGATTCTGGAGTTATTTAAGCAGGTTAACATTAACATTCCTCTTTTAGATGTTTTCCAACAAGTCCCGTCCTACGCGAAAATCTTAAAGGACTTGTGCACGAAAAAGAGGAAGTCTCAGGTACCCAAGAAAGTTTTCTTGGCTAGTGCTGTGAGTGATGCCCTTACCCAATCTTTACCACAAAAATGGAAGGACCCTGGCTGTCCTACGATTTCAATTACCATTGGGGATAAGAACATCAACCGCTCACTATTAGATCTTGGTGCCAGTGTTAACCTGATTCCGTATTCAGTATACGAGCAATTAGGCGTCGGAGAGCTGAAACCCATGCACTGCACTCTCTAAATGGCCGACCGATCGATCACCCACCCTAAGGGTGAGCTAGAGGATGTGTTAATAAGAGTCGGGGACTTCATATTCCCCGTTGACTTCATTGTATTGGATACACAGCCTGTAGCTAACCCCCGGAATCAAATTCCGGTGATACTCGGTCGCCCGTTTCTCACAACCTCAAATGCTGTGATCAATTGTCGCAATGGTTCGATGAACCTCTCTTTTGGAAACATGACGATTGAACTCAACATTTTTAGGTTGGGGAATCAGCCCGCCGAACATAATGCTCATATACTGGACGTCTGCTCGATCCAGGAGATCACCCCAGAAGAGTGTGAATTCGAGGAGTTTCTGTTTGATCACGATAATCTTGACGCCACTAGTGCGTTTCTCTTCGAACCTGCTGCTGTTTCTGCGCCCGACAATGACTACGAGTGTTTCACGTTCTCGAACGATCTTAGCTGCGCACAACCCGAGTTTGAATCCTTCGACTTTCCGGATGAGTTAACTGAACCATCCAACTCGGTTGCCTATACTCGTTTTGAACCTTTGCTGGAGTCCTTTGAGTTCGAGACCTCTGCACCAATCTTGCCTTCCATCGTTTCACCTCCAACGCTCGAACTCAAGCCTTTGCCGTCTCACCTTAAGTACGCTTACTTAGGTGAGAACGAGACCCTCCCTATCATCATTTCGGCTTCTCTAGCTCCAGAGCAAGAGAAAGACCTTCTCGCGGTCTTGCATAGCAACAGGCAAGCTTTTGGCTGGTCCATGGCGGACATCAAGGGGATTAGTCCCCTGATCGTTGAGCATCACATTCATCTGATGGATGATGCCAAACCAGCCCGGGATACACAAAGACGTCTCAATCCAGTCATGAAAGTGGCTGTGAAGAAGGAGATCGTAAAATGTCTAGATAGTGGTATCATTTACCCTATCTCTGATAGCCAGTGGGTTATCCCCATTCATGTTGTCCCCAAGAAGTCGGGTATCACGGTCATCACTAACGAGGCGAACGAGTTAATCCCTACTCGCACCCAAACTGGGTGGCGAGTTTGCATTGATTACAGAAAACTCAACGCCGCAACGCGGAAAGACCACTTTCCACTACCTTTCATTGAACAAATGCTTGAACGATTGGCCGGACACGAGTACTACTGCTTTCTTGATGGCTACTCCGGCTATAATCAGATTCCCATCGCCGAAAAAGACCAGGACAAGACCACATTCACTTGTCCTTTCGGCACGTTTGCATATCGTCGCATGCCCTTTGGGTTATGCAATGCGCCCGCTACCTTCCAGCGGTGTATGATGGGAATCTTCTCAGACATGGTGGAAAAATTTCTGGAGATTTTCATGGCTGATTTCTCCATCTTCGGCGATTCCTTCAACGAGTGTTTGCTGCATCTTGACGCTGTCCTTACCCGATGTAAGGACAAGAATCTCACTTTGAACTGGGAGAAATGCCACTTCATGGTGCGCGAAGGTATTGTCTTAGGACATATCATCTCGCAAAATGGCATAGAGGTTGATAAAGCAAAGATTGAGGTCATTTCCAATCTGGCTCCTCCCCGATGCGTCAGAGATATCCGAGCCTTCCTTGGTCATGCCGGTTTCTATAGACGGTTCATCAAGGACTTTAGCAAGATTGCTAGGCCCTTGACTCTTTTGCTGGCCAAGGATATGCCATTCGACTTCAACTCGAGCTGTGTCACTGCATTCGAATCATTGAAACGCTCACTCACTTCTGCTCCCGTTCTTTCTTCACCTGACTGGACGCACCCATTCGAGATTATGTGCGATGCATCCGACATTGCCATTGGTGCTGTCCTTGGACAACACATCAACAAGATGCCGCACGTAATCTATTATGCGAGCCGAACCCTGAACGATGCCCAACTCAATTATACAACAACTGAGAAGGAATTCTTGGCTGTTGTATTTGCTTTAGAAAAGTTCAGGCCCTACCTCATCGGCTCTCCAGTCATTGTCTACACAGACTATTCTGCTCTGCGCCATCTTTTTGCGAAGAAAGATGCAAAATCTTGGTTAATACGTTGGATCCTCTTGCTTCAAGAGTTTGACCTTGTCATTAAGGACAAACGAGGATGTGAAAACGTAGTTGCCGACCATCTCTCACGACTTCCTTCTTCGCCTTCGCTTCCAATTCCGATCAACGACGTTTTCCCGGATGAACAGCTCTTGACAGTATCTTGCGAACCCTGGTTCGCAGATATTGTGAACTATTTGGCCACGGGATTACTACCGACTGAATGGTCAAGTCAGGACAGACTTCACTTCTTATCCCAAGTAAAGCACTTTTACTGGGACGAACCCTACTTGTTCAAGTACTGTCCCGACCAGATTATTCGTCGGTGTGTCCCTGACGAGGAATTCAAGAGTGTGCTGTCATTTTGCCACGATCAAGGGTGTGGCGGGCATTTTGGGCCCAGAAAGACAGCTGAGAAGATCTTGCAATGTGGTTTCTACTGGCCACAGCTCTTCAACGACGCTCATGACTATTGCAAGACTTGCTCCCGGTGCCAACACATGGGCCGGATATCCCGGAGGAACGAGATGCCGCTCCAACCGATCTTGGTTGTGGAGATTTTCGATGTTTGGGGGATAGATTTCATGGGGCCGTTTCCCAGCTCTTTTGGGAACTTGTACATCCTTCTCGCTGTTGATTACGTCTCTAAATGGGTCGAGGCTGTGCCCAGCCGAACTAACGACAACAAGGTTGTCGTTAGGTTCCTTAAAGAAAACATTTTCTCCCGGTTTGGGCACCCCCGAGCGATCATTAGCGACAATGGAAGTCATTTCTGCAATAAGACTTTCGAGGCCTTGATGCGGAAGTATTCCATTAATCATAAGCTCTCTACGCCCTACCACCCCCAAACCTGCGGGCAGGCCGAAGTTTCAAATCGGCAAATCAAGCAGATACTGGAGAAGACGGTTTCCAAGAACCGTAAGGATTGGTCGCTGAAACTCACTGATGCCCTTTGGGCATTTCGAACCGCTTATAATACCGACCTTGGCATATCTCCTTATCGGCTTGTGTACGGAAAAGCCTGCCACCTACCTGTCGAAATAGAGCATCTCGCATTTTGGGCGATAAAGGAGCTGAATCTGTCTCTCGAAGATGCGGGCAGCCATCGGAAGCTGCAGTTGAACGAACTAAGCGAGCTTAGGGATGAGGCTTACGATAACGCGGTTGTCGTTAAGAACCGAACGAAGGTGTTTCACGATAAACACCTTTTGCGCAAAGCCTTCGTACCTGGTCAGCAGGTACTGCTTTACGACACCCGACTTCACTTCCATCCAGGAAAGCTCAGATCTCGCTGGAAAGGGCCGTATTTTGTGCGGAATGTGTATCCGCAGGGCGCTGTGGATTTGGAAAATCCGAAGGACGGTTCACTTTTCAAAGTAAACGGACACCGATGCAAACCGTACCTTAGCGCCGAACCAACAGAGGAGCTCCTGTTCTTACAGGAGCCGGTTTACCCTGAATAATCTTCCTCTGCCTACCTCCAAACTTCGGTTATCCAGCCAAGAACAGTGGACACTGTTCCAAATAAGTTTGGGGGTATGTATAAACCATTTTGTATATATTTGTGTATATTCTTTTTCTTTTCTTTAAAAACAAAAACAAAAAAATTGTGTATCGCTAACCGACAATTTTGACCCTTCAAATGATCTCTTCATGCAACGACAGTGAGGACACTGTCCAGTTTAAGTTTGGGGGTATGCTCGGTACGCATTTCTTACCTTCGCATTCATATGTATATTTTGCATCTGTATACAAAATCCATAAAATCCATAAAAATCTGAAAATTTTCTAAAAATATAAAAACTTTTCTGTCAAATTAGCTTGTGGAAGAACTCTGATTCAACATTTCGACGTTTTTGTTTGAAAAAATAGGAATAACTAAATCTTATGTTTAGATTTTGAAAACCTGAAAGATAACTCTCCTTTGAAGTTAACTTTAGCTGATATACGTCTTTACATCACACTACACGTGTCGTGAGTTTTTGGAAATTAGATGACAAGTCTTTTATGTTTAAAAACTTTTAAACAGATAAATGATTTTCTGAGGATCAAATAGGTTTGTTCTGAAATAAGTAATGTCAAGAATAGTTTATGAAGTAAAGCGAATATTAAGGAATGTTATTGATGCCGTAATTGGAACTAAGTCTGAAAAATAACCCATCTGGAACTTGATTGGAATGATTACACACCAAACACACTAAACACGTCTTTTATCCAAAAAAAAATAATTGAACTGCCCGTTATATCTCCGTTTGTATTAAATCATCTGATTTTCACGCCAAACTGTCTTTTGTTTTTGGACCTGGGTAACTTGAGTAATTAAGTCCGCCGGGGTGTTTTTACACCTAATGCCCTAAAGCCAACTGGTTTGGGTGCATTGGCCCAAAGCTCGCTAAGAAGCCTAGAAAGTCCAGATTAAAACAAAGTCAAGCAAGTGTTCTCTCCGAGTTAAAATTCTTAACGGTTCTTTGTGTGAGAATAATCTTGATAAAAGACAGGCTTTTATAAAAAATTTTAACGGAGATATGAAGGTTTTATTCTATGATAAAGACTATTGCACGTTCACAGAGGTATGTATGAAATGAAAACAAGAAAAAGGTGGAGTGAAAAATACGACTTAGTTTCCTGTTAAGGAAGATAGAAATTCTGAAGTTGAAACCTTACTGGAAAACGAAACTTGAAAATGCTTAACTCTTTATAAAACTTATGTGATCCTTTTAAAATTGTTATCTGGGCTTTATTGTGCGACATGATGACTTTAATCGATCCTTCTGGAACTTAACGACACTATTTGCACTGCACGTAAAGACATATAAAATCTGTAGTTAAATAAGAAGCGAGGTGTGAAAAATAAAGGTTCGATAGTCTAGACTTAGGATAATAGAATTGTTATTTTCTAAAACAAAACTTTAGGGTTTGAATCTTAGTTATTTTACAAAACCAACTTGACCGGATTTTGTGGGTAGTATCCGCTGAAAACCCTCAGAAGACAACACTCCTCCTACTAGGGACACCTAGAGGTTTAACGGCTTGTTGCACATGCTCAGTGCAATCGCGTTCCCTGCGAAAGTGAGGTTAGGAAATTTTTTGTGAATAAATTGGCTTTGCTCGGGACGAGCAAATGATAAGTTTGGGGGTATTTGTTCATATCAGATTTTTGCATTTTCTTACCGCCCAATTTTTATCACATTGCTTATCGGTAGGCCGTGTTTGCTAGTCAATTGCAGGATACAGGTTCTCGGCTCTAAACGGTGAAATTCATGGAAAAACACGACAAAATCCGGGTTCCTGCCAACCACAGATAAAACACGGGTCTCCGCTCTTTATCCGTCTGTTGCCACACACCAGTTTAGGAGACAAAATGGCAAATCGATTGTCACCTTCATGCACAAGGCTCAATGGCAACACAAGTTTTAAGAAATCTACGCGGAGCTCAAGAAAATCTTGACAAAAAGTCCACCTTTCCCTCAACAGAAATTCTGGAAAAATCGTGAAGACAATTTGAGAAAATACATATACCAGAATAAAGTACATGAAAAACCAGGGAAGCACCAAAAAGCAGACAGTCCAATTCCTCTATATGGCCGCGGAACCGCGGCCAAAGGGGGGTATAGGCCGCGGTTCCGCGGCCGTTCTGGCGCCAAAAGTGATGGTCTTTTGGGGGTAGTTTTGTCTTTTTACATGGGTACAGAATTCTGCCCTAGGTTTTCTGTCTTCAGCCTATAAATACCCCAGAACCTTGTGAAGCCAAGGGGTGTCCATAATCTTGTATTTTCTTTTCTAGGTTTAGTTGTGTTTCTTCTTCCTCTTCTCATCTCTTCTCCATTAAAACTTGTAGTGAGCTTGTGAGTGAAGAATGATGAATAAAGAAGAACCGTTTATTATTTTGCTTGTCTTATTATCTTGTTAATTGTTGTAATTTTCATTTGTTAACTAGTTGTTGTTATTTCTTGTTGTTTCTTTCTTCTCTCTTTTTCTTTATCGTTAACACAACCATGATGCTTACGCTTGATCCTTGCCGAGGTGAGGTCGCAAATAGCTTGTTGTTATCTTCTAATCTCTTTCTTTCTATCTTCCTCTTTTGTTTTGTTTTATTTTTCTGTATCATGATGTGTGAGTAGTTTCATACTTGTTAGGGTAGGATAAGGGAAGTTTGAGAGAAGGAAATCTCTCTCACTCTTTCCTTGCCCAACAGCTTAATTCGACTCCCGTTAATTGAACTACAATCCGCTCCTTACGGCACCCTATCCTACATGATAGCGGTGATTCCGTAGTGAGACCGGTTGTGGTTGAATTAACCGGAGGTTATGTCTAAGAGCCAAGAACGGACGGACAAGCACCAAAAGGAAGAACTTATGCATTGGAAAGCCTAGCTTATACTCGCAAGTTCCTTCCTAGTCGTGCTAATCCTCATTGTTGCCGATTACCGTAACACCGATATTAAGAGGGGCAATGAAAGATGTGGGAGACTCCTAACTCAAACTAACCTAATCCTAACCCTAACAAGCTCTCTTTACATATCATTTTACCGCTTAACTAATCACAACAAAATCTGAAAAACTGGACTTAACTCGTTAAAGCACATAGATAAAGATTCCCATCTCCCTGCGGATGACCCGTACTCAACCGGCTAGCTATGAGCGAAACCGTCTTGATTGCGGTATTTAACTAAAACTGAACACGCAGATCCACTAACAATCACTAGGCCCAAAAACAAAAGACAATTTAGCGTGAAAATCATGATGATTCAATGCGAACGGAGATATAACGGGCAGTTCAATTATTTTTTTGGATAAAAGACGTGTTTAGTGGGTTCAGTGTGTAATCATTCCAATCAATTTCCAGATGGGTTATTTTTCAGAATTAGTTCCAATTAAGGCATCAATAACATCCTTTCATATCCGCTTCACCTCATAAACTATTCTTGATATTACTTATTTCAGAACAAACCTATTTGATCCTCAGAAAATAATTTATCCATTTAAAATTTTTTAGATATAATAGACTTTTCATCTAATTTTCAAAATTCACGACACGTGTAGTGTGATGTAAAGACGTATATCAGCTATAGTTAACTTCAAAGGAGAGTTATCTTTCAGGTTTTCAAAATCTAAAAATAAGATTTAGTTATTCTTATTTTATCAAACAAAACCGTCAAAATGTTGAATCTGAGTTCTCCCACTAGCTAACTTGACAAAATTTTTTTTATGTTTTTAGAATTTTTTTCGATTTTTATGGATTTTATGGATTTTAGTATGCAGATGCAAAATATACATATGAATGCGAAGGTTAGAAATGCGTACCGAGCGAACCCCCAAACTTAAACTGGACAGTGTCCTCACTGACATTGCATGAAGAAATCATTGAAGGGTCAAAATTGTTGGTTAGATATACACAATTTTTTATTTTTTATTTTTGAAGAAAAATAATAAAAATGGATATGCACCGGACAAGAATATCCACAAATATATACAAAATGGTACATACAAACCCCCAAACTTATTTGAAACAGTGTCCACTGTTTTGGCTGGATAACCGAAGTTTGGTGGTAGGCAGAGGAAGATTATGCAGGGTGAACCGGCTCCTGTAAGACCAGGAGCTCCTCTGTTGGTTCGGCGCTAAGGTACGGTTTTATTCTGTGTCCGTTTACTTTGAAAAATGAACCGTCCTTTGGATTTTCCAAATCCACAGCGCCATGCGGATACACATTCCGCACAAAATATGGCCCTTTCCAGCGGGATCTGAGCTTACCTGGATGGAAATGTAGCCGGGTGTCGTAAAGCAGTACCTATTGACCAGGTGCGAATGTTTTGCGCAAAAGGTGTTTATTGTGAAACACCTTCGTTCGGTTCTTAACGACAACCGCGTTTTCGTAAGCCTCATCCCTAAGCTCGCTCAATTCGTTCAACTGCAGCTTCCGATGGCTGCTCGCATCTTCGAGAGATAGATTCAGCTCATTTATCGCCCAAAATGTGCGATGCTCTATTTCCACAGGAAGGTGGCAAGCCTTTCCGTAAACAAGCCGATAGGAAGACATGCCAAGATCGGTCTTATAAGCTGTTCGAAATGCCCAAAGGGCATCAGTGAATTTTAACGACCAATCTTTACGGTTCTTGGAAACCGTCTTCTCCAGTATCTGCTTGATTTGTCGATTTGAAACTTCGGCTTGCCCACAGGTTTGGGGGTGGTAGGGCGTAGATAGCTTATGATTAATGGAATATTTCTGCATCAAGGCCTTGAAAGTCTTATTGCAGAAATGAGTTTCATTGTCGCTAATGATCGCTCGGGGGTGCCCAAACCGAGAGAAAATGTTTTCCTTAAGAAATCTAACGACAACCTTGTTGTCGTTAGTCCGGCTGGGCACAGCCTCGACCCACTTAGAGATGTAATCAATAGCGAGAAGGATGTACAAGTTCCCAAAAGAGCTGGGAAACGGCCCCATGAAATCTATCCCCCAAACATCGAAAATCTCCACAACCAAGATTGGTTGGAGCGGCATCTCGTTCCTCCTGGATATCCGGCCCAAGTGTTGGCACCGGGAGAAAGTCTTGCAGTAGTCATGAGCGTCTTTGAAGAGTCGTGGCCAGTAGAAACCACACTGCAAGATCTTCTCAGCTGTCTTTCTCGGGCCAAAATGCCCGTCACATGCTTGATCGTGGCAAAATGACAGCACACTCTTGAATTCATCGTCAGGGACACAGCGACGAATAATCTGGTCGGGACAGTACTTGAACAGATAGGGTTCGTCCCAGTAAAAGTGTTTTACTTGGGATAAGAATCGAAGTCTGTCCTGACTTGACCATTCATTCGGTAGTAATCCTGTGGCCAAATAGTTCACAATATCTACGAACCAGGGTTCGCAAGATACTGTCAAGAGCTGTTCATCCGGAAAAACGTCGTTGATCGGAATTTGAAGCGACGCCGAAGAAGGAAGTCGTGAGAGATGGTCGGCGACTTCATTTTCACATCCTATTTTGTCCTTAATGACAAGGTCAAACTCTTGAAGCAAGAGGATCTAACGTATCAGTCGAGATTTTGCATTTTTCTTCGCAAAAAGATGGCGCAGAGCAGAATGGTCTGTATAGACAATGACTGGAGAGCCGATGAGGTAGGGCCTGAACTTTTCTAAAGAAAATACAACAGCCAAGAATTCCTTCTCAGTTGTTGTATAATTCAGTTGGGCGTCGTTCAGGGTTTGGCTAGCATAATAGATTACGTGCAGCATCTTGTTGATGTGTTGTCCAAGGACAGCACCGATGGCAAAGCCGGATGCATCGCACATAATCTCAAATGGGTGCGTCCAGTCAGGAGAAGAAAGAACGGGAGCAGAAGTGAGTGGGCTTTTTAATGACTCGAACGCAGTCACACAACTCGAGTTGAAGTCGAATGGCGTGTCCTTGGCCAGCAAAAGAGTCAAGGGCCTAGCAATCTTGCTAAAGTCCTTGATGAACCGTATATAGAAACCGGCATGGCCAAGGAAGGCTCGGATGTCTCTGACGCATCTGGGAGGAGGGAGATTGGGAATGACCTTAATCTTCGCTTTGTCAACCTCTATGCCATTTTGCGAAATGATATGTCCTAAGACAATACCTTCGCGCACCATGAAATGGCACTTCTCCCAATTCAAAGTGAGATTCTTGTCCTTACACCTGGTAAGGACAGCGTCGAGATGCAGCAAACACTCATTGAAGGAATCGCCGAAAATGGAGAAATCGTCCATGAAGATCTCCAAGAATTTTTCCACCATGTCTGAGAAGATTCCCATCATACACCGCTGGAAGATAGCGGGCGCATTGCATAACCCAAAGGGCATGCGACGATATGCAAACGTGCCGAAAGGACAAGTGAATGTGGTCTTGTCCTGGTCTTTTTTGGCGATGGGAATCTGATTATAGCCGGAGTAGCCATCAAGAAAGCAGTAGTACTCGTGTCCGGCCAATCGTTCAAGCATCTGGTCAATGAAAGGTAGCGGAAAGTGGTCCTTCCGCGTTGCGGCGTTGAGTTTTCTGTAATCGATGCATACTCGCCACCCAGTCTGGGTGCGAGTAGGGATTAACTCGTTCGCCTCGTTGGTTATGACCGTTATGCTTGATTTCTTGGGGACAACGTGAATGGGGCTCACCCACTGGCTATCAGAGATAGGGTAAATGATACCACTATCTAGACACTTTACGATTTCCTTTTTTACAGCCTCCTTCATGACTGGGTTGAGTCGCCATTGTGGATCCTTGGCTGGTTTGACATCATCCATCAGATGAATGTGATGTTCAACGATCAGAGGACTAATCCCCTTGATGTCCGCCATGGACCAGCCAAAAGCTTGCCTATTGCTGTGCATGACCGCAAGAAGGGCTCTCTCTTGCTCGGGAGCTAGAGAAGCCGAGATGATAACAGGGAGGGTCTCGTTCTCACCCAAGTAAGCGTACTTAAGGTGAGATGGAAAAGGCTTGAGTTCGAGCGTTGGAGGTGAAACAATTGAAGGCAAGATTGGTGAAAAGGTCTCGAACTCAAAGGATTCCAGCAAAGGTTCAAAACGAGTGTAAGCGACCGAGTTGGATGGTCCAGGTAACTCATCCGGAAATTCGAAGGATTCAAACTCGGGTGGTGAGTGGCTAAGATCGTTCGAGAAAGTGAAACACTCGTAGTCATTGTCGGGCACAGAAACAACAGCGGGTTCAAAGAGGAACGCACTAGTGGCGTTAAGGTTGTCGTGATCGAACAAAAACTCCTCGAATTCACACTCCTCTGGGGTGATCTCCTGGATTCAGCAAACGTCTAGTATATGAGAATTAAGTTCGGAGGGATGATTCCCCAACCTAAAAATGTTGAGTTCAATTGTTATGTTTCCAAAAGATAGGTTCATCGAATCATTTCGACAATTGATCACAGCATTTGAGGTTGCAAGGAATGGGTGACCGAGTATCACCAGAATTTGATTCCGAGGGTTAGCTACAGGCTGTGTGTCTAATACAGTGAAGTCAACGGGGAATATGAAGTCCCCAACCTTGATTAAAACATCCTCTAGCTCACCCCTAGGATGGGTGATTGATGGGTCGGCCATTTGGAGAGTACAGTGTGTGGGTTTTAGCTCTCCTACACCTAGTTGCTCATATACTGAGTACGGAAGTAGGTTAACACTGGCACCAAGATCTAATAGTGCGCGGTTAATGTTCTTATCCCCAATGGTAATAGAAATCGTAGGACAGCCAGGGTCCTTCCGTTTTTGAGGTAAAGATTGGGTAAGAGCATCACTCACAGCACTAGCCAAAAAAACTTTCTTGGGTACCTGAGATTTCCTCTTTTTCGTGCACAAGTCCTTTAAGATTTTAGCGTAGGAAGGGACTTGTTGGACAGCATCTAAAAGGGGAATGTTGATGTTAACCTACTTAAACAACTCCAGAATCTTCTCCATTTATGGATTTTGTTTATTGGACCTCAACCTGTTTGGAAATGGAACGTTTTTAAAATTGGTTGAGTCCAATGCTTGTGGAGGAGATTGTGGAGTTGGAACGGATCCCCGAGCTGAAGTTTTCATGGAGTGAGAAGTGGGTCCGTTCAGAGCAGCAGCAGAAGAAGAAGAGCCTTTTGAAGAATGAAGAATATGCTCAGAAGATGAGGAAGGAGAAGAAGAAGACGGCGCGGCCGGGGTGTTATTATCCTCAATTGTTGTGCCGATGTTGTTATGCAGCATCCTTCCTAATCTCAATGTAGTCATGACACTTACATTATGGTTCTGTTGTTCAAGAGCAACATGCACATTATGTGGGTGACCAGGATTTGGGAGTGGTTGAGATGGAAGCTTCCCTTTCTCTCGCTCGCTTAAGGCCGCATTCAGTTGTGCTATCTGGGCTTCGATGGTTTTGATGCTTTGCTCGTGAGCGGCAGTGTGTTGCACCAAAGACTGAATAGACAACTGGATTTTTGCGGTGGATTGTGTCGATTGTTTAACGAACGCCTCCAGACTTCGTTCGAGCAAGGAAACCTTATCGTTGTTTGACGGAACAAAGTTGTTTTGAGGAAAAGAATTGTTGGGTGCAAAGTTGTTCGTCTGATTTTGAAAAGGTTGGGGTTGGAAGGGCTGCTGAAATTGATGTTGAGTTTGTTGCTAAGCTTGTTGTTGCGGAGGAGGGGGCCTCTGGAAATTGTTGCCTTGGAATTGATGCTGGTTCTGATTCCAGGCGAAGTTGGGGTGGTTCCTCCAACCGGGATTGTAGGTGGAAGAGTATCGATTATTTCTTGGTCTTTGCTGAAATGCAGCATTAACCTGATCCTGTCCTTGAGATGGTGGATTGTAAGGACACTCTTCGGTTAAGTGAGATGGATCAGAACAACAAGCACAAATGGTACGAAGGGGAAGAACAGGGGCAGGAGCAGGAGATGAAAATTTGCTCTCTATCGCTTCAAGTTTTCTCGTTATTGCAGCCATTTCAGCTTTCATCACAATAGAGATAACGAGTTGGTGAATGCCTACCCTAGACTGTCCAGTAGAAGTGGAGGAAGAAGAAGAAGTTGGTCTGGTGCTCTCCCATTGAAGCGTTTGTTCCGCAAGGTCGTCGAAGAATTGCCACGCTTCCTCGTCAGATTTCATTAGGAAGTGGCCCTGACAAATGGTTTCCAACAGCTGCTTGGTTGTTGGGTTCAGGCCCTCGTATAAGGTTTGGCAAAGTTTCCATTTCTCAATACCGTGGTGAGGGCACTGAACAAGAAGGTCTTTATACCGGTCAAAGCACTTCCAAAAGGGTTCAGTAGGAAGCTGAGAGAATTGGTTGATTTCGTTACGGATCCTCACGGTTTTATGATTCGGATAGAATTTCTTGAGAAACGCTTTCACAAACTCGTCCCAACTGGTTATGGAGTGGGAAGCAGTGCTATACAGCCACTTTACAGCAAGATCGCACAAAGTGAACGGAATGACCCGTATATAGCATCGTCTGACAGCTGGGTCGTTTTCATCATGGCACAAACATTCTGGAACTTGTTGATGAAGATATATGCATCTTCAGATTCAAGCCCATGAAATTTCGGAAGCATTTTAATGAAGTGGGGCTTAATTTCAAAATTATCCCCATTGGCCGGTGGAAGGGAAAGACAGGTGGGGAGTGCAGAGCGGGTTGGATAGAAACGATCCTGGAGCGTGATTCGCTGTGGCGCTACAACAGGCGGTGGTTGTGGGTTATTCGCATCCATAGGAGGTGGAATCAATCCCGGGGGAGTCAAAGGGATGTTTGGATTAAATCCTGACATCGCGGAAGAATAGGTTGGTGATAGTGAAGGTGAGGATGTATGAACAGAATTCCGGTCAATGTCGGAGTTGGCCGGCAAATGTAAGGGTGAAAGAGGCGTGGACGGAGTTTCGACGTCTGAGTCGATCGCGTAGTCGGTAGCGACTAACGTAATGCGGACTAGGCGGGCGCTAGTGTCCCGAGTCCAACCGGACATACACTAAACTAGTTTAGTGTAGTTAAAGCGAAGAAGGTGAGGGTAAGAGAACATCAATGGAGAAATACGATAGGAGGTGGGTGAAAAAATGGATTCTGGCGACAAAGGGCAAGTTTTTATAAAAGTTTTTGGTTTTTGTGTTTTTTTTTTCTTTTTTAGAAAGAGATTTACAGAAATATGTACGGACTCACGGCTTCAAACAATCACAGACAAAATATGCACAATCACACCTAGATCTAGGGTCATCTTGGTCAGCTAGACAGCTCCTAACTGTTCCAAAGGGCTAGAAATAGGACCTCAAACCGCCTCTTCTCCGCCAATTGCGGCCAGGTAAGTGCTAGGTAAGTGGGAGGCTCCCCACTACGTAAATAGTGGTCCTAATTAAGTAACCACTTGCCTTGGACACACTTGCCTAGACACCGCAAAGTCAGGATAGGATAAACGGCCGATGCATACAACCAGTCCTCTGTCCTATTGAGCACGACGTCCTTAGGGCTGAGTCCAGTATTTTTTAATTAAATAATGGTCAATGCATATTCTTTTTATGATTTCTGGGGTCCTGGGAAGGGTGATGAAATCCCACCCAATCTGGATTGGTTTCAAGCCCCTTAAAGTCCGATTAAAATATGCAAAGCAGTAACAATCAACAACAATCAATTTGTTATTTTTTAGCGCGGCGCAAAGAATCCTGCACAAGAACAATTTATTGGAAGGGGAAAGAGAATTTGCGCAAAGAATGCTGCAGAAAACACAGTTCAGTAGAGTTTAGAGGAGTGGGGAAGAGGTAATAAGGACTCACAGAAAAATTAAGTCAAGGAGGGTAGCATATAGCCGCGGTTCCGCGGCCAAACTAGCCCTAATGCCGCGGATCCGCGACAGTATAGATGAGTTGGACCCTAAAATTTCTGGAGTATGCTGGGTTGGGTGTTCTCTTTTTGTCTGGAGCTCCTGAATCTTGATTTGCTTACTGGATCTGCTCCAGAATTTTACAGTAGACCGTTGGTCTCGTCTTGATCAAACGCGGTGTAGCCGCTAGATATGGGTCTAACTTCCCACGTCTTTGGCACTGAACTCGACCTTTCCTTTTCTCCTGCACACTTGCACAAAAACTAATCAAAAATAAAAAGATGGTTTTTTACAATGTATATTTTTTTTTTGTTTTTCGGTTTTGTTTATATTCACAAATTAACCCGAAATTACACAAAGAAATAAACTACCGTCTCCCCGGCAACGACGCCATTTGATTGGGTGATTTTTGCGTGCTTAGTTAATTACCGCAATCAAGAAGGTTTCGCTTGTAGCTAGCCGGTTGAGTACGGGTCGTCCGCAGGGAGATGGGAATCTTTTTCTATGTGCTTTAACGAGTTAAGTCCAAATGTCCAGGTTTGTTTTGAGATTAACTATGTGCTAAAATGTTATATAAAGAGAGCTTGTTAGGGTTAGGATTAGGTTAGTTTGAGTTAGGAGTCGCTCACTTCTTTCGTTGCCACTCTTAATATCGGTGTTACGGTAATCAGCAACAACGGGGATTAACACGACTAGGAAGGAACTTGCGAGTATAAGCTAGGCTTTCCAACGCTTAAGTTCTTCCTTTTGGTTCTTGTCCGTCCGTTCTTGGCTCTTAGCCTTAACCTCCGGTTAATTCAACCACAACCGGTCTCACTAAGGAATCACCGCTATCATGTAGGATAGGGTGCCGTAGGGAGCGGATTGTGGTTCAATTAACGGGAGTCCGAATTAAGATGTTGGGCAAGGAAAGAGTGAGAGAGATTTCCTTCTCTCAAACTTTCCTTATCCTACCCTAACAAGTAAGAAAACTACTCACCCATTACAAGAAAAAGAAAATACAACAAAAGGAGGAAGATAGAAAGAAAGATGTTAGATGATTACAACTAGCTATTTGAGACCTCACCTTGGCAAGGATCAAGCTTAAGGATCATTGTTGTTAAGGATAAAGAAAAAAGAGAACAAGAAAGAAACAACAACAAATAACAACAACTAGATTAGGAAATGAAAATTACAAGCAATTACAATTAACAAAATAACAAGACAAGCATGATAAGGAAAAGAACTCTTTTATTCATCCTTCACTCATAAAAATCTCACTACAAAGTTTTAATGGAGAAAAGATGAAAAGAGGAAGAAGAACTACAAAATATATCCTAAAATTTTACATAAGAATAAGCACCCTTGGCTTGGCAATGTTTTGGGTTATTTATAGGCAGGAAACTGGAAACCTAGGGTAACAATCTGCCACCAAATAAAATTACCAAAATACTCCTGAAAAATCTTCGACTGTCGAGACCATTAGGCCGCGGATCCGCGGCCATAAAGATGAGTTGGCTCATCAACTTTGTGGTTTTCCCTGTATTGATGATTCCTTCAGTGTGGTATGTGTGGTTTTTCAGAAGCTCTTCAAATTTCTTCCAGAATTTCAGTAGATCAAAGGTGATGTGATGTGGATCTTTTGCCATGATTTCCTTGAGCTCCGCGTAGATATCTTGGATTTTGTGTTGCCATTTTGATTTGTGCATGAAAATGACCATTGATTTGCCATTTTGTTCCTTAAACTGGTGTGCGGCAACATACGGATAGAGAGCGAAGACCCGTATTTTATCTGTGGTTGGCAGTAATCCAGAATTTGTCACGCTTTTCCATAAATTTCACTGTTTAGAGCCGAGAACCTGTATCTTGTAATTAAATAGCAAACACGGCTCAAGAGTACCTACCGATATGCAATGTGATAAAAAATGGGCGGTATAAAAATGCAAAAATCTGATATGAACAAGCACTAATTTGTATACTACACCCACACCGTCGGTAATTGCCATGACACGCACAACCCACATACATACGTGGTATTGTAATGGATATGAATAATTGAGATAGTGACTCTTATTCTATTGTGCATATAAGATAGAGCTGACACATACATATGTGATATTGTAATGGATAAGGATAATTGAGATAGTGACTCTTATTCCATTTCTTGTATACTTTGCTATAGCTACATGTACATCATGCATACATACTGACATGTACACCCACATATCTTGCTATAGCTGCATATACCCTTAAGTGGTATTGTATTGACATATGATATTGAGACGTTGATTATTGTACTATTTCGCTTATGAAATGCATCATACATACTTGCTTATATGTAGATACTTATACCTTGCTACAGTTACATGTACACTTCATATGTTGCTGCACTTGATTTCGGAGGATTTGGGGAACCGCATGATATATTTTAAAGCCGGATTTATTTAAAAGAACGGTTTTCCCTTGATATGCTCATATTGCTGTTTTATGTTGCATATATCAGTTTTCATTGATTTACGCATTGAGATATGTATTTCATGTGATTTATGGATTTGAGAACCGTGAGGGTATTTCAAGGAACTATGTATTGTTTGAAAACCCGGTTTCTCTTGATATGATATTTCAGTGCGACCACCATGAGATTTCTCGGTTCTGTGATGTGTGATATATACCCGATACGAAGAGTGCAGTGGGCTGTGTGCGGGTACATGGTGGAGCCCAGTATGGTTCCCCTCGGCAAGAAGATCGCAGATGATGGTGAAAAGCCTGGAAGGCTGGGAAAATACCTACTGGTGATTGTATTTGAACTCGGCGGTTATCGTGGGGATACCGACCGGAGTGATGTACGGCATGTCATCAGGGCCAGTCGTGTGAACGACGCCTGAGATATGAGGATTTACGTGTCGATGCTAGACACGGGTTTCGTGATTTTTACGTATCGTCGAAGGACATGTGTAACAACCCTAAATTTCCAATACATATTTTAAAAAAAAAATTCAAAAAATTCATAAAGGGGTATTTATTTCCTGAGTACAAGATGAGTAATTAATTAGCTATTTAATTACAAGAAGGAGCTTGTAGCTCATTCGTAATACCTTGCACCGCTGAACCTAGCCACCAGAGTTCAAATCCCATACCCCTCATTATTTTTAATATTGATTTTTTTAAACCTTTAGAATACCAAGGGTTTACACATGCATATCTCACAAAAAACCCCACTACACCCAAAAATGTAACATTGCCAGAGGATAGATGAACTGTCGGGGGGGATTCCGGCCGCCTGACTCGGCCGGAAATCGGCCAACTCGGCCTCTACTCGGCCGACTCAGGCCTCCGACCGAGTCACGGCCGAGTCGGCCGATTCCGGCGACGACCCAAACATGAAAATTGTGTCTTTTCTCATTCCATACATACCTGTATAATTTATTTCCTCAGACCATTTCCAGAGCTCTTTTTAAACCATAATTACTCCACTTTTAATACATTTTTAATACATTTTATTATATTTTTCATTTTAACCTTTCACCTACCCTAAACCCTAGCCTAACCCTATAAATACAACCCCTAAACACTACCCCTCATCCCAAAACTCTGAGCCAACTCTCAAGAAATCCTTAGAAACTCTAGTGTGCAATCGAAGTGAGCGAAAGGCGAAGCTCCGGCGAATTTTCCGGCCATCTTCCGACGACGATCCTGGGAACTCCCGGAGATGAAACGATGCACCGTCGACTCCTCTCGTCTCCCCTTCCTCTCCTCTATTAACTAAACCCGTAACTCCCCATTTCTATCTTTCTTTTCTTTCTAAAAAATACAGAATTACAAAACCCGACGGAATCGGAACAAAACCGATTTCCGATTCGATTTCTTTATAAAACCTCACTTTTCTTTAATACAATCATGCTTAAACCAATTCATGTTGACTATTAAACACTAATCAACCATATTGATCAAGTTTCAAATCAAAAGTAATTGTTATTTCATTTTACCATATTTTCATTTAAATACCACTTATTTTCAATTCTACATATAACATCACAAAACTTGCTATACCTTTAAGTAGATCACAAGGTAATGACATATCTCCTCACACACTCATATGCAACATAGCACCATACCCTTGGGAACATAGAATACGGGAAAGCAACACATTTTCATTTAAATACCATTTACTTAATAAAACCGTTTTCTAAAGGATTTAGTATTTATACAAATCTTTGTAAGGCGCCGCTACAACCCATTTTGGGGAACCAGTTCGGGATGGTGCGGATTATCGCACATTCTCGGGCTTAGTAGTGCAAGATTCAGACCTCCGCAAGGAGCATTCGGTCTCGAAAGATTTAAAATACGATATCTTAAGAAAATAAGATTTTTAGAATATAAAATATATATATTAAAATATTTTTGTATAAATATATGTATGTTTATCATTAAAATACCTATTTTGTTATGATATAAATATTCCATCTTTTTTCTAAAAATCATAAGAATCAATTTTACACTAAAATACCATGAATTCCATACAAAATCAATATTACAAATAATACCTTTATTTATGAAATTAGGATATTTTCACTAGAAATATCACAATATAAAATCTACATTCATTACAACTCTAAAGACGATAACTAAATACTTAGGGAGTATTTTGAAAAGTATATAATAATATTTTTACATAAAACCCCCTCAAGTTCTATAAATTACCCTAAGGACCCTACTAAACATAGGTTTAAGCGGGACCAATCTCTTGAGCCTCAGGGAGTCGGAGAAGTGGGTGTTTGCTTATTTAAGGTAGACAACTTAATAACGGTGTTATCAATACGGTAATTGTTTTTGAAAAAGACACAAATCCTGCTGCCCATGTGCAGCGGTTATCGATAACATCAAAACAATCAAGACTTCAATTTACTTTTCTAATTGTCTGACTCAGAGTGAGTCTCATTATAATCTGACTTGAATATGATTCAAGTACAATTTACAATCTACAGTCTAAAATCTACAATCTACAATATTACAATTCAACATGAATCAATGAATCCATGAATCCATTATTCCATATATTCAATCTATCAACTTGACTGTACCGAACCATGGATATACATCCATTTACATGATTATACAGTTACATCCGTTTACTGATATCATGGTTTTGGTCAGTCATCCAACTATACAATACAATACAACAATACAATCAATACACTACGGGGTTTAAGGGGTAGATTGGTACGGAAGGTGTTAAAAGTGGCACGAGACAGTAAGATTAAGACACCTAACCTATATTCCGTTGTTGTTGTACCGTGGTTTAACGGTTCCTTGTACATTCCGTTTTCCCTGGTCTCTAGCATATAGAGACCCCTCTCGTATACTCTGGCATTCTTCTGTACCAAGCTACAAACAACAGCGTTAACACAACATTACAACAATATACTACAACTTTAAAAGATATCTCTTATTATGTCTATTTCTCCCTTATCTTTGGGACTTACCGAGCGACCTGTTCGCTGGCGACATTCTCTATCTTTCTTCTTTGAATGTCGTCAGGTGATCTGGACACTTCAGGGATCGAGCCCACTGCTGAAGACTTGGAACAGTTCAGTGAAGACCCCGAGCTCTAGTCATTGTACACTTTCCACTCAGTACTTTTCATTTCTGTTATGCCATTGTTTAGGCATTGCTTTATTTCAGTTGTATTTACTTTCCATGCATTGTACAGAAATAATGTGAATAAATAAAGTTGTTATTTTTATTATATCTTGTCTCTTGTGCTTTATTTTTATATTGTTTAGATACGCTTAGCGTATTTGCTTCACAGTAAATACGTAGCGGCCCAGTCATTCCCTCTGCCCGTATAGTGGGAAGCGGGGCGTGACAGGTTTTGTTGGTGGCTCATGCAGGTCTAAGCTGTATAGAACCATACTATGCAGTTCTGTTCTGCGTGAACAACCTAAGCAATATAACACAAGAACCAGCAACTAAAACATTCTTTACAATCATGTTCCTTGAATCTTATCATTTCATATTCTTTGAATCATATACTTTGAATCTGTCCTAACCCAAAATTCCCTCACCTCTTTTACAATCTTACCAAAACTTTCGCATTCTTTCATTCCTTCACACATTTTTCACTTTTTAAAAAACCCTTGCACCACTTTGTTATTTTTTTCACACACTGTCAGTACTTCAGTCACTAAACTTTCATGAATCTGTTACACTTTTCTTTTAAAAATTTCGAGGACGAAATTTTTATAAGGAGGGTATAATGTAACAACCGTAAATTTCCTATACAAGTTTTTACGAAAAAATTTCAAAAAATCCATAAAGGGGTATTTATTGCCAGAGCACAAGATAAGTAATTAATTAGCTATTTAATTACAAGAAGGAGGTTGTAGCTCATTGGTAATACTGATGATGATTCTCGGTGTGTAGGTAAAAAAGTTTAAAGATCACAACCAAAGAAATTTGTAAACCGCAATTAATAACGGTGTCAATTGTAGGTTCGTTAGTGAGTGCGGATCGTCCACTGAGATGTGTGTTTTGATCGATTTTGTTTTAGATGAATCGAAATGAAAAGATAAAAGAAAAATTGCAAGAAAATTGATTCAAGAATTTTGAAATTTAGTTTCAAGAATCGTAAAGAACTAGATCTAAAATCAAGAATCAATAAAGTTCAAGAAGATATCCAAATCGAATGAATTATCAAGATTTGTAAAGAGGCTTGTAGGAATCGATCCAATTGATAGTGCTGATGAAGAATTATGATTACAAATTCTTATCTATTGATGATTTGTTGCTAGATCGATGACGATCAACGAGGATTAGGGATCTATTGAAGAAACTAGGGGTTCTCCTTCTATCCCTTATACTTTCGTTGATTAGCATTCAAATTCTAGCCTTTAGGAAATTCAATCATCAAGCGTTGATCTCTAATTTAGAGCGAAAACATTCAAGATAACATCTCTCTCGAAACTAGGTTGTCGATGATTCAATTTCCTAAAGTTTACAAAACTCATAAGACTTAAGAATCGTTCAAGAATTTAATCATCATCATCTATCTATTTTCTCGTTTCCTCCACAAGCGGAGTTTTCACTCAAATATCATGAAAAAGAAAACAATCAAGAATCGAGAACTCTTCATAATGCTCAAATGTAAAGAAAAACAAGATCAAGAATTTTCACCTTTTATCATTCAACGTTTCGTTACAACACACTCAAAGACTAAAAGAATTGAGGAGAGAACTCGATCGTCGAACTAGCTTCGCATCGTCTTCGTGAGTTGCGGATCGTCGTGGATCACTTGCTCGGATGAAGATCGGCGTTGCTTCAAAAAGGCTCGATGGATGCTTTCTTTAACTCGGCACTCGATAGATCTTGATTTGGATCAAATTGTGTCACTCAATTTGATTTAGATTTGATTTGGATCTACAATTTTTCCCTCCAATTTCAACAACCTCAAAACCCTAGATCTAGATCTCATTTTATAGCCACCTCATTTGAATCTTCCCTCCAAAGCTAGGTTGTTAGAGAGAGGCTTCTAGAAGAAGTTTGTTGGAGGGAATATTCTCGAATAAGGAATATTCTAGGGTAAGGTTGTTAGGCCGAGCCTTCTAGAAGAAGCCACGTGGTCTTTTAGAGTCTTCTGGAAGCTTGGCCGTTACAGGGAGGCACGTGGAGGAAATTTCAGTGGATGACGTGTCCATATAGCCGCGGATCCACGGCGGATAGGCGGACTTGGCCGCGGATCCGCGGCCATGTAGCAAGATTGCTGTATGATTTCTCTGGGCTGCTATGTGTTTGCTTTTTGGGTCTTTATCTGATGTCTGGAATCCTACGTTTCTTTCTTGATTTCTGCCAGATCTCAGGTCAAAGACTTGACGTATTTATATCAGCATTTTTCACAGTTTCGGCTCTTTTACCTGGAATTTCCTGCACAAAATCTCGAGACAAGTGTTGCGATATACAAAGATCATGCCTGCAATGATAAACACTCAATTTCTTTTAAAATGCCGGTTATAATATATAACACATGTTATTTGGTAATTTACAGTCAATTTGCTAATATATACTATATTCATACCAAACACCTTTAGATGAGTGCAAATAGTAGGGAAATTGATGTGTTAAAAATGCAATATTTTTGACTGATCAAATTCCCCCAAACTTAATTTTGGTCGTCTCGAGCAAACTTGTTTTATTAAAAAAAGAAGGAGAAAATATAAGAAAAAGAAAAACTAACTAGCACACTTTCGTTGGTAACACGATTGCACTGAGCATGTGCAACAAGCCTTTAAACCTCTAGGTGTCCCTCGTAGGAGGAGTGTTGTCTCCTAAGGGTTTTCAGCGGATTGCACCCACAAAATCCAATAATAAAAGGAATACCGTGAAAGTTATATATAAAGATAAGAATTGTAAAAGAAAGAATTTGAAAATCAGAGTTTCCAACTATACTAGCTTTTCAGTTGTCATGAGCCCTATCTTAATAGTCATGAAAAGATGTTCGAAATCACATCATCCCTCAATAAAAAACCGCCTTTATTCTTCATTCCTACCTTTCTTCCAAACATCGATCATATACCCCTACGTGTGTGTAAAAGACATCCCTACACTCGGAGAATTCAATTTAAGCTATCATACTCTTGTCCATCACCTCAGTACTTTTTAATTTGATGAATATTTAGATGGATTTGCTCATAAATTTTTCATGCGACCGTTAATACTTCTTGAGCTACTAACCGACCGATTACTCATGTGCTTGGTTAATAGGTGTATTAGTATTTTCCTCGTCTTGCACCACCTAAGGCTTAGCAGTGACTCCAAGACCAGTTGGTCTAAGGCACTAGGTGATGAAGCACCCTCGCTATATTTTTTTATTGCTGCCTTGGCGATAACAAAACCAGTGTTCATTTTTCTTCACCATTTTATCTTTTATTCATTTTTTATTTCCTTCATACTTTGGCTTTTAGACAAGAGCATTTCAAGGTATCTTCTACTATCCCGAGTTTCAAGACGTGTGTAAGTGCGTATAGTAGGGTATCAACGTTCAAATGTTTGGCTTCCAGAATAGGAACTATTTTTCAGACTTATTTTTATCCTCAGATTAGTGACTTCCTTTATCTTACTAACCCTTGGGACAACGGCTCATAACTACTTATTACTAGTTCGTTTAAGAAAACTTCTAATTTTCTTGGTTTTCTTAAATTTTTCTAATCTTTTGGATGCAATTTTTCACTATCTAATCTTTTATTATCTTATTTATGTACAATTGTTTTTTTTATATGTTTTGTGCTTATGCAAAGTGATATCCAAATGATGCGAAAATAAGCACAAATCTCCCCCAAACTTGTTTTCAACAGTGTCCTCACTGTTGCCAACCGCTAAATCTCGAAAAACCTGTAAGCTTGGGAGGAAAATTTATTAGCGGGGGCAATAAATATGATCGTGAAAATCCTCCCCCAAACTTATTCTTTTGGCTCACAATATTGAGGACAACAGTTATTTTCAAGAGACAAATATACCCCCCCAAACTTGAGTTAAACAATGTTTATCTTTTGAAAATCACAAGTGGGGGTCAAAGTTACCGGTCAATGCCAAGCTTTGCAAAAACCGAAAGTCAACACCAACCATTCGAAGATTTTATCCGTGTAGTGCACCGGTTGGTGGAATAAGAAGTAGGGAAAGGGTAAGTGGTGGAATAGAATGTGTTTGCGTCTCGTTTTGGAGAGACGACACAGTGATTGTGATGGATTACTCGCATTTTCTTTACAGTCCAGAAGAAGGGGTGGAGGTTCAATTTCTTTGTATTGAGGTGGATTCATCTCAACACCCGCGTCTTTCAAAAATGCGAGTTCTTCATCGAAAATTTCCTCAAAACTTTCATCGATACCCCAAAGAATAATGCCATCACAAAGCGCGAGGTGATCTTCAGACTCCAAAAACAGTTCATTGTTGACCCGGACAACTCGGTGGAAGAGTCCGTATGTGAATGATACATAGTTGGGTCAAACAACAACATATGAAAGAGTCTAGATCAGTATCATGAAGATCGTCAAATTCGCTGCTGTCGATATCCATTAATTCGACAGACATACCTGAGCAGAAGGTTCGGAGGGTGCACTTCCCAACTTGTAAATGTTCAGCTCTATTGACCTATTCCCGAAGGATAGGGTCATAGAACCGTTACGACAGTTGATTATAGCATTGGAAGTGGCCAAAAAGGGGCGACCAAGAATCACCGGAATTTGATTCTGTGGGTTCGCTACAGGCTGTGTATCGAGTACAATAAAGTCCACAGGGAATAAAAATTCCCCGATTTTTATTGACACGTCTTCTAGTTCACCCCTAGGTTTGGTGATTGATCGGTCAGCCATCTGGAGAGTGCAGTAAGCTGGTTTCAACTCTCCGATCCCTAACTGCTCGTAAACCGAGAAAGGAAGCAGGTTAACACTTGCGCCAAGGTCAAGTAGAGCACGGTTAATGTGTTTATCCCTAATAGAAATAGAAATAGTAGGATAGCCAGGATCCTTACGTTTCCTAAGTAATTGTTGGGGAAAAGCTGTGTCTACAGTCTTTGATATGAATACCTTCTTTGGCACTTGAGTCTTCCTCTTCCTAGTTCACAAGTCTTTGAGAATTTTCGCATAAGCGGGGACTTGTTGGATAGCATCTAGAAGAGGGATGTTGATGTTAACCTGTTTAAAGATTTTCGTGATCTTCTCCATTTGCGGACTTGGTCTGTTTCCCCTTAACCGATTCGGATAAGGAGCTTGAGCAATAAGGTCGGGGTCCAACATTGGTGAAGATCGTGTGGGTAAGAACGATCTAAGAATAGGAGTGGGGATCGTTTTTGGTTGACTAGAAGAGGTTTGCTGAGGTGTCGAGTCTTGGGGAAAACGGAGAATAGGCTCGGAAGAAAATGGTGGGGTAGACGAACTGGGGTTAGAAACAGAAGTAGAAGTGGAAGGAAAAGTCTCAGCCGGGGTATCATCGATTGATTCTTCATTATTTGTATCAATCTCTTCACCGACATGATTGTCAAGCACTCTTCCAGATCTCAACGTGATGATAGCATTCACATGATGTGAATAGCCAGGATTGGGTAAAGGTTGAGCTGGAAGTTTCCTTTTTTCTGTCGCACTCAATTCGGCTTTTACTTGTGCAATTTCTGCTTCCATCGATTTTATATTCTCACTTTGGGAGTCAGAGTTTTTCTGGATTTTATCGACGGAAGACTTTATTTCAGCCGAAACTTACATGAGATTTGTCAGAAGCAAATTCATGAGTGAAGAGGATTCATCAGTACCGGTCAACTGCAAAGGATTATTTGGTGCAGGTGTGTTGACCGGATTTTGAAAGTTTTGTGATTGGTATGGGTGCTGACTCAGTTGAAGTGATTGTTGTTGTGGTGGAGGAGCCCTTTAGAAATTGTTTTGATTTGGAACAGTGTTTTGAGTTTGTGATTGGTTCCAAGCAAAGTTAGGGTGATTCCTCCAACCATGATTATAAGCGGAAGAAAAGGGATCGTTCCTAGGTCTTTGTTGGAAAGCAGCATTGATATGCTCATGACCTTGAAACGGAGAATTCAATGGACATTCTTCCGTGAGATGTGATGGATCAGAACAGCATCCACAGACAGTTTTGGAGAGTGAAATCTGATTTAGGGCGGCTGCTAAAAATTTATTTTCCATAGTTTCGAGTTTCTTTTGCATTGCTGACATTTCAGCTCTAACTCCTATGGAAACATCAGATTGGTGATTGCCACCCCTGGACGATGGTTGGTTTACACCCTCCCACTGTAAAGATTTTTCAGCGAAATCTTCTAAGAATCACCAGGCTTTACTATCTTCTTTAGTCATGAAGGTGCCTTGACACATGGATTCAAGGGTCTGTTTAGTGGTAGGATTAATGCCCTCATATATGATTCTGCACAGATCCCATCTAGGAATTCCGTGATGTGGACATTGAACTAACATAATCTTGAAGCGTTCAAGACACTTCGAGAATGGTCCATTTGGAAGCTGGGTAAATTGATTTATTTCGCTACGGACTCGAGCTGTTTTATGATTCAGGTAGAATTTCTTTAGGAATGCTTTTACGAATTCTTCCCAGTTTGAGATAGAATGTGCTGCTGTGTTATAAAGCCACTTCTCGGCTATATCGCACAGAGTAAATGGGAGAAGACGTAGAGGCATAACATCCACAAAAAGCTGTGAAGTACCCATCATAGCGCATACATTTTCAAATTTGGTAATAAAGACATATGCGTCTTCAGACTCGAGACCGTGATATTTGGGTAGAAGATTGATGTATTGGGGTTTTATTTCAAAATTAAACCCGTTGGCTGGTGGAATGGTGAGACAGGTCGAAAGAGGACCTCGCATAGGGTAACATCTCTCTTGAAGAGAGATGTGGAGTGGATTCTGCGCACCTGCGGACGGCGGCAGAGTAGTGGTAAAGAAGTTCGATGGAGAATTGTCCATCGAAGTGGGTGTGGTGGTGGGTAAAGAAAAAGTAGACGTAGAAATACCGATTTCAAAGATGATAGGAGAAACGCGGACAAGACGGGCACTAGAATCCCGTGTCCAGCCGAGCATGCACTAAAGGGTTTAGCACAAGTAGCAGCATTGAGATAATTAAGGAAAATGATGAGTTGGTGTTTGTTTTGAAAAAGATACGGATTTTTGAAAAAATGAAAATCACAAATAATGCACAAGCAACCCTAAAATCTAGTGGTCACCTAGGTCAAGTCTCTAGACCGCTCCTAGACATCCAGAAGACAAATCGCAGGATAAATTCTCTGCTACCTCTTTGTCTCTCCTGTGGCCAGGTAAGTGCCAGGTAAGTGGGAGGTTCTCCACTACGTAAGTAGTGGGCCTAATTAAGTAACCACTTGCCTTAGACACACTTGCCTTAGACATCACAAAAGAAATGCGGATAAGCAATAGATTACCCACGGCCTCCTTCTGTCCTAAGTGAGCGCGACGGTCCTTAGAGTCATGATTAGATATTTTTTAGTTAATGAGGGTAATGCGGATGCAGTTTTGTGATTTTTGGGGCTTAGGAAGGGTAATGAACTCCCCACCTAATCTGAATTTGGTCTTTGCCCCTTAATTTCCGTATTAAAAATGCAAACAACCAAGATCAAACACGAACAATTTTTATTTTTACGGCGCTGCGAATTTTTGCAAAGAAACCTACATAAATTGGTTAATGGAGCAGATCAAGGAGGAGATAAGAAAGTCAGAAAGCCACCGAGAAATTTTCGTGCAGTGAAACAGCTAACATGCCGTGGATCCGCTGTGATGAGCTACCAAGGGCCGCGCTTCCGCGGTCTTGTGATCAGATCGACGCATAAAAACTTTTCCAGAGACTCCTGTTCACTCGCTGAACTCCCTGAAATGATCAGAATATTTTTTCTCTAGCTCCACTGATTCCAGATTTCCTCGCAACATATCACAACAAATCGTTTAGTGTTTGTGCGAATTTTGATCTAAAATTTTTTGATGGAATAAATTTTTCAACTCAAATTTCAAAAACGAACAAATTAGCACACTATCCCCGGCAACGACGCCATTTGATTGATGATTCTCGGTGTGTAGGTTGAAAAGTGTAAAGATCACAACCAAAGAAATTTGTAAACCGCAATCAATAACGGTGTCAATTGTAGGTTCGTTAGCGAGTGCGGATCGTCCACTGAGATGTGTGTTTTGATCGGTTTTGTTTTAGATGAATCGAAATGAAAAGATAAAAGAAAAATTGCAAGAAAATTGATTCAAGAATTTTGAAATTTAGTTTCAAGAATCGTAAATAACTAGATCTAAAATCAAGAATCAATAAAGTTCAAGAAGATGTCCAAATCGAATGAATTATCAAGATTTGTAAAGAGGCTTGTAGGAATCGATCCAATTGATAGTGATGATGAAGAATTAAGATTACAAATTCTTATCTATTGATGATTTGTTGCTAGATTGACGACGATCAACGAGGATTAGGGATCTATTGAAGAAACTAAGGTTTCTCCTTCTATCCCTTGTCCTTTCGTTGATTAGCATTCAAATTCTAGCCTCTAGGAAATTCAATCATCAAGCGTTGATCTCTAATTTAGAGCGAAAACATTCAAGATAGCATCTCGCTCGAAACTAGGTTATCGATGATTCAATTTCCTAAAGTTTACAAAACTCATAAGACTTAAGAATCGTTCAAGATTTTAATCATCATCATCTATCTATTTTCTCGATTCCTCCACAAGCGGAGTTTTCACTCAAACATCAAGAAAAAGAAAACAATCAAGAATCGAGAACTCTTCATAATGCTCAAATGTAAAGAAAAACAAGATCAAGAATTTTCACCTTTTATTATTCAACGTTTCGTTACAACATACTCAAAGACTAAAAGAATTGAGGAGAGAACTCGATCGTCGAACTAGCTTCGCATCGTCTTCGTGAGTCGCGGATCGTCGTGGATCACTTGCTCTGATGAAGATCGGCGTTGCTTCAAAAAGGCTTGATGGATGCTTGCTTTGGCTCGACACTCGATAGATCTTGATTTGGATCAAATTGTGTCACTCAATTTGATTTAGATTTGATTTGGATCTACAATTTTTCCCTCCAATTTCAATAACCTCAAAACCCTAGATCTAGATCTCATTTTATAGCCACCTCATTTGAATCTTCCCTCCAAAGCTAGGTTGTTAGAGAGAGGCTTCTAGAAGAAGTTTGTTGGAGGGAATATTCTAGAATAAGGAATATTCTAGGGTAAGGTTGTTAGGCCGAGCCTTCTGGAAGAAGCCATGTGGTCTTTTAGAGTCTTTTGGAAGCTTGGCCGTTACAGGGAGGCACGTGGAGGAAATTTTAGTGGATGACGTGTCCATATAGCCGCGGATCCGCGGCCATGTAGAAAGATTGCTGCATGATTTCTCTGGGTTGTTATGTGTTGGATTTTTGGGTCTTTATCTGATGTCTGGAATCCTACCTTTCTTTCTTGATTTCTGCCAGATCTCAGGTCAAAGACTTGACGTATTTATATCAGCACTTTTCACAGTTTGGACTCATTTACCTGGAATTTCCTGCACAAAATCTCGAGACAAGTGTTGCGATATACAAAGATCATGCGTGCAATGATAAACACTCAATTTCCCTCAAAATGCCGGTTATAATATATAACACATGTTATTTGGTAATTTACAGTCAATTTGCTAATATGTGCTATATTCATACCGAACACCTTTAGATGAGTGCAAATAGTAGGAAAATTGATGTGTTAAAAATGCAATATTTTCGACTGATCAAATACCATGCACTGCTGAACCAAGCCACCAGAGTTCAAATCCCATACCCCACATTGTTTTTAATATTGATTTTTTTAAACCTTTAGAATACCAAGGGTTTACACGTGCATATCTCACAAAAAACCCCACTACACCCAAAATTATAACATTGCAGAGGATAGATGAACCGTTGGGGGAGATTCCGGCCGCCTGACTCGGCCGGAAATCGGCCAACTCGGCCTCGACTCAGGCCTCCGACCGAGTCACGGCCGAGTCATGGCCGAGTCGGCCGATTCCGGCGACGACCCCAACATGAAAATTATGTTTTTTCACATTCCCTACACACCTGTATAATTTATTTCCTTAGAACATTTCTAGAGCTCTTTTAAAACCACAATTACTCCACTTTTAATACATTTTATTACATTTTTCATTTTAACCTTTCGCCTACCCTAAACCCTAGCCTAACCCTATAAATACAACCCCTAAACACTACCCCCCCTCATCCCAAAACTCTGACCCAACTCTCAAGAAATCCCTAGAAACTCTAGTGTGCAATCGAAGTGAGCGAAAGGCGAAGCTCCAGCGAATTTTCTGGCCATCTTCCGACGACGATCCTAGGAACTCCCGGCAACGAAACGATGCACCGTCGACTCCTATCGTCTCCCCTTCCTCTCCTCTGTTAACTAAACCCGTAAGTCCCTATTTCTATCTTTCTTTTCTTTCTAAAAAATACGGAATTACAAAACCCGATGGAATCGGAACAAAACCGATGGAATCGGAACAAAACCGATTTCCGATTCGGTTTCTTTATAAAACCGTATATTTCTTTAATACAATCATGTTTAAACCAATTCATGTTGACTATTAAACACTAATCAACCATATTGATCAAGTTTCAAATCGAAAGTAATTGTTATTTCATTTTACCGTATTTTCATTTAAATACCACATAGTTTCAATTCTACATATAACAACACAAAACTTGCTATACCTTTAAGTAGATCACGAGATAATGACCTACCTCCTCACACACTCATATACAATATAGGACCATACCCTTGGGAACATAGAATACGGGAAAGCGACACATTTTCATTTAAATACTATTTAATTAATAAAACCGTTTTCTAAAGGGTTTAGTATTTATACTGTAACAACTCCATTTTTAATGTACAAAGAATTGATTTAAATTCAATGTATACTTGGAGTATTTATTGTGGCTGATATCTCTTTAAGTATTTATTTCACTCTATAATTACAAGAAGGAGCTTGTAGCTCATTGGTAATATTTTGCACTGCTGAACCAAGCCACCAGAGTTTAAATCCCATACCCCACATTATTTTTGTATTTATTTTGTTTTAAATTTTTTTGGAAGTCAACAGTGAAAACGTCATAACTCTCAAAATTTGTACTGAACATAAAAAAGTAAAAATACCATAAATTCCCTCTTGAGTTTCCCCGGCCCCCGACTGCCTGACTCGGCCCGACTTAGGCCTGCGCCGCCGGCCGGACTCGGCCGGACGACCGAGTCGTCAACACGGAAAAGTTCCGTGTTGACCTGGTCTTCTCACCTGCACACTTTAAATATTTGGATCGGTTACCTAATGCCCATTAAATCCCTTTTACTCTAAAGTTTTAATGATTTTAATGATTTTTATATATTTTTATATATATTTTTTAATTAAAACCCTAACCCTAGCCTAATCTTATATAAACCCCCATACTCTCTACCCTCTGATTCTAAATTTCTAAGTCCACTCTCCCAAAATTCCAAGAGAACTTGGTACGTTAGAAAACAAGCGAAAGGCGAAGCGCTGACGAAATCGACGGCGAAATTCCGTTGATTGTGCTAGGACCTCTCAACGACGATTCGACGCACCGGCAAACCTCTACCTCCCTCTCACTCTCTAGCGTTGTCCAAACCCGTAAGTCCCCCTTTTCTACCTTTCTTTTCTTCCATTAAAATACGACTTTTCAAACCCGACGGAAATCGGAACAAACCGATTTCCGATTCGGTTTTCTATCAAATCTCACTTATCACCAATTCCATAATGCTTAAACATCTTCATGTTAACTACTAATCACTTAACAACTAATTTGAATAAGTTTTCTCACATGAAATGATAACGTTTCCATTTATCGTATTTCTTTCACTTAAATACCATAATGTTTAGTTTTCACATTTAACCCCTTAACATTGCTATACCTTAAAGTAGATCACGAGGTAATGACCTACCTCCACACACACGCAAATACAACCCTAAATGATATCATCAAAACTTAGAATACGATAATACAAGATTTTACATTTAAATACCATTTTCTTAATAAAACCTTTTCTAAAAGTTTTAAGTTTGATACACTTTTAAAACAAATATCTTTTAATAGGAAAATAAGATTAGTTGTGGACATCAATTGTTTATCTAAACCTGGCTTTGTGGTGTCTAGGCCAGGTAAGTAAGCAAAGGTAACTTTAAAAGGCCCGTCTCACGATTTGTGAACGGATCCCTCCTTCCTCACTTGTACTTACCTGGCCATAATTGGCGGTGAAGAGGCGATTTGAGGCTTCTAACAACTTGTTGTTTAGATCATTTAAAATTAGTCTAGTTGAAATATAAAACCCTAGAATCTAAAATACGGAAAATCAACTTTTGCGAATAAATACCTTTTTCTTTAATAAAACCGTATTCTAAGGATTAATATTTATAAATCTTTGCAAAGCGCCACTACAACCCACCTTTGGGGTACCCGTTAGGAATTGTACGGTTTATCGTGCACCCTCGGCTTAGTAGTGCGAGAATCAGATCTCCGCAAGGAGCATTCGGTCTCGAAAGGTTTAAAATACGATATCTTGAGAAAATGATATTTTTTAGAATATAAAAATATTTATTGAAATTATTTTTGTATAAATATATGTATATTATCATTAAAAGATCTATTTTTTTATAATATAAATATCCCACTTTTTCTAAAAATCACAAGACTAGATTTTTACATTAAAATACCATGAATTTCAACTAAATCAATATTACAGATAAATACCTTTATTTATGTAATTAGAATATTTTCACTAGAAATATCACAAAATAAAATTACACTCATTATAACTATAAAGATGAATAATAAATACTTGGGGTGTATCTTGAAAACTATTCAAAAGTATTTTTACATAAAACCCCCTCAAGTTTTATAAATTACAATAAGGACCCTAGCAATTATAGAACTTCGATTTACATTTCTTTTGTCTGACTCGGGTTTGAGTCTGATTATTTCTGACTTGAATATGATTCAAGTCAATCTACATTCTTTAATATTCCAACTCAATATGAACACATGAACTCCAGAATCCAGTTATCAATCTATATAACTTGACTGAATCAAACCATGGATATACATCCATTATTCCGTTATTCCATTTACCTGATTATGCAGTTATACTCTGTTACTGATATCATGGTTTTGGTCAGTCATGCAACTTATACAATACAATACAACAATGCAATCAAAACACTACGGGGTTTAAAGGGGTAGATTGGTGCGGAAGGTGTTAGAAGTGGCACGAGACGGTAAGATTAAGACACCTAACCTATATTCCGTTGCTGTTGTACCATGGCTTAACAGTTCTTTGTACATTCTGTTTGCTCTGGTCTCTAGCATACTGAGACCCCTCTCGTATACACTGGTATCCTTCCGTACCAAGCTACAAACAACAGTGTAAAAAAAATATTCTACAATATTATACTTATAAGATACCTCTTAGTCTGCCTTTTCTAATTCTTCCTTATCATTGGGACTTACCGAGCGACCTGTTCGCTGACGACATTCTATTTCTTTCTTCTTTGAATGTCGTCAGGTGTTTTGGACCCGTCAGAGATCGAGACCACCGGTGAAGACTTGGATCAGTTTCACGAAGACCCCGAGCTCTAGACATTGTACCTTGTTCTATTCAGTATTTTCATTTCCTGTTATGTCATTGTTTAGGCATCGCTTTTATTTCAGATGTATTTACTTTTCATGCATTGTACAAAAGAATGTTATTAATAAAGTTGCTGTTATTTTTATATCTCTTGTCTCTTGTGATTTACCTTTATATTGCTTAGATACGCTTAGCGTATTTACTTCATAGTAAATACGTAGCGGACCTCGCCGCGTCCCCATTCGCCATATACTGGGGAGCGGGGCGTGACAGGTTTTGTTGGTGGCCCATGCAGGTAAGAGATGTATAGAACCATACTATGCAGTTCTGTTCTGCGTGAACAACCTAAGCAATATAACACAAGAACCAGCAACTAAAACATTCTTTACAATTCATGTTTCTTGAATCTTACAAATTTCTATTCCTTGAATCTTATCATTTCATGTATTTGAATCTGTCCTAACCCAAATTTTTCTTCAATGTTATGGATTCCCCGAACAACACCAGCACCAATGTCAACAACACACCTCCAGCACTACCTCTCACACCAGCTGTTCTTGCGCCAACTACCGAGCAAACAGTGTTACTTGAGGCGATCCGCAGCCTTCTTGAGGGACAGCAACAACTTCTGAACCGCCCTGAGATCGACGCACCAGGGGTAAAGCAATTCTGGGCTTTACACCCCAAGCAGTTCTCTGGTAAAGGAAGCTCTCTTGAAGCGGAAGAATGGGCACAAAGCATCGAAGACGATCTGGCAGCAGCTCAAGTGCCAGACATCGCTTGGGTCCGTGTGACAAAACTACAGCTCACGGACAATGCTCGCAACAGGTGGAAGGCGGAAGAAAGCCGTCTAGTACAGCCGATTTAATAGAAGACTTTTCGCGAGAAGTTCGACGCGAAATACTTCCCTGTGACTGCCAGGTTTGCAATGGAACATCAGTTCGTTCATCTACAACAGGGTTCGATGTGGGACAAATCAGTAGATGAATACGACGCTGAATTCACCATGTTAAGCCGGTAAGATATGTCACAATAGTTCAATTTTTAAATCTCACATACTACACAGCTATCACAATCTTTAAACAGATTCATGGCACACTTGATACCGACGGACGAGATCAGAGCCCGTCGCTTTCAACAAGGACTGGACACGGAGATTCAGGCTGCTCTAGCTACGGGAAAATTTCTGACTCATGAGGATGCTCTGGAAGCTGCCCGCAGTTATAAGACAGTGATAAAAGCAAGGGGCAGACCTCAGTCTGCAGGTGTCAAGCGCCCTGCCAATCAGATGGCAGGTGGAGCCTCGTCTAGGCCACTTTTCGTACCAAGGCGACCCGGAGTACCGAACCATCATCCCAGCCCAGCCTTTTGCACCTACTGTAAGAGAACTGGACATATGATGAAAGACTGCTGTCGAGCCAACCATCTTTGCTTAGTCTGCGGCTCAGCTACTCATGATATTGGGTCTTGTCCCTAAAGACAAAACCCAGTTGCTGCATCCAAGCCAGCAATTACCTATCCGCAGCGACCAGCTCTTCAGGCACCTGCTCCAAGACCTGCACTACCTGCACCACCCAGAGGACCACAAGCTGCACCACCTCCTCGTCAGTTTCATCAAGCTCAAAGGAACGTTTCGAGGAATGCTCCTCAGGCCAGGAGGAATGTACCAAGGCGCCAGGCTTTCACGATGTCCGTGGAAGAAGCTGAGGCCACTGGCCAAGTCATCACCGGTAAACTTTTCTTTTCAAACTTTGCTTTTCTATTCTACTACTTAGTTACATATTTTCTATACCTAAAACATATCCCGCATACCTTAGGTACAATCTTAGTATCCTCAATCCCTGCACTTGCACTGTTTGATACTGGAGCATCACACTGCTTTATGTCGCAACGGTTTTGTTCGAACCCATGCGATTCCAGTCTCACCGCTTGTATCCAGCTGGAATGTCAGTTCAGGAAATGGCGTTCTAAAGGCAACTATGGGATACAGCTTGTGTCCAGTCGTCGTCTGCAGCAGAGAATTTTATGCTGACTTCAAAGTGCTGGACATACCGAACTTCGATGTGGTTCTAGGAATGGATTGGCTTGGAACTTTTTATGCTACCATCGACTGTCGTCAAAGGAGGGTAGTATTCGAGATTCCAGACCATCCGGTCTTCTATTTCAAAAGCGGAGACCGTACACTGGAGCCAAGTACCCATAAAGCGAAGCCAAGAGAAGTAGTAGTTGCAGCAGCTCAAGTGGAGGAAGAATCAATGCTAGATGTGGTTCGAGAGTTCGACGATGTATTTCCTGACGATATATCAGGTTTGCCTCCTGATCGAGCTCATGAATTCAGTATTGATTTAGTACCAGGAGCACAACCGGTGATCAAATCACCCTATCGTTTAAGTCCGAAAGGTTTGAAGGAAGTCCGAACACAGTTGGACGAATTACTGGCGAAAGGATGGATTCGTCCCAGCACTTCAAGTTGGGGATCACCTGTACTACTTGTGAAGAAGAAGGAAGGTTCATACAGAATGTGCATCAATTATAGAGTCTTGAACGAAGTCACTATAAAGAACAAGTATCCACTTCCGCGCATCGACGATTTATTCAATCAACTAAGTGGATCTTGTGTTTTCTCTAAATTGGATCTTCGTTCAGGTTATCATCAAGTGAAGGTCAAGGAAGCTGATATTCACAAAACAGCTTTCAGAACTCGCTATGGACATTACGAATTTCTAGTGATGCCATTTGGAGTGACCAACGCACCTGCAATATTCATGAACCTAATGAATCATGTTTTCCGGGAGTACATAGACAGGTTTGTTGTCATCTTCATCGACGACATCCTGGTGTATTCTAAGAGTCGGAAAGAACATGCAGAGCACCTACGAATTGTCCTAGAAACTCTTCGACAACATCAGCTTTATGCCAAGTACAGCAAGTGCGAGTTTTGGCTAAATCAAGTTGGTTTTCTTGGACATATCGTATCAGGAGAAGAAATCTCTGTGGATCCAGCGAAAGTTTCAGCAGTTAGCGAATGGCCTACTCCAAAGTCAGTGAAGGATATTCGAAGTTTCTTGGGTTTTGCTGGATATTATAGAAGGTTTATTGAAGGATTTTCAAAGATAGCAACGCCCCTGACCAAGCTCACACGTAAAGATGAAGAATTTGTGTGGTCAAAAGCATGCGAACAAGCTTTCGTAGAACTCAAGTCAAGATTGACATCAGCACCTATTCTCGTCATACCGGATCAATCTGGAGGATTCGAAGTGCATTGCGATGCATCCGGTAAGGGATTAGGATGTGTTCTACATCAGCATGGTAAAGTTGTGGCTTATGCTTCAAGACAGCTGAAGATTTATGAGCACAATTATCCGACGCATGATCTGGAGTTGGCAGCCGTCATTTTTGCTCTCAAGATTTGGCGTCATTATCTACTTGGTGAACGAGTGAACATCTACACAGATCATAAGAGCCTGAAGTACGTGTTTACTCAGAAGGAGTTGAATATGCGGCAGAGAAGATGGTTAGAACTCATGGCGGACTTTGACATAAACTTGCAATATCACCCAGGGAAGGTGAATGTAGTACCTGATGCTCTTAGTCGCCAACCATTAGCAATGAATCTCACCGCTCAGTGGAAGCTTCAACAAGATTTGCATCAGATGGAGATTGAAGTAGTCATGCCAGGTAATGCTTCAAGTTTGATGTATTTACAAGTTCAATCAACCATTGTCAATCAGATCAAAGCAGCTCAAGCGAGTGATGCTAAGTTGCAAAGGATCAGAGAACAAGTAGAGAATGGACTCAGAACAGACTTCATCATCCATGAAGATAGATCTTTGAGATACGGCAGCAGATTGTGTGTACCAAAAGGTCATGTTCAGGAAGAGTTAATGAAAGAAGCTCACAGCTCTCCCTACTCAGTACACCCTGGAGGTACCAAAATGTACAAAGATCTATGTCAGAATTATTGGTGGCATGGAATGAAGCGTGAAGTAGCCAGAAGCGTCGCAAAATGCTTGGTGTGTCAGCAAGTAAAGGCTGAACATCACAGGACTGCTGGATTACTTCAACCATTACCAATCCCAGAATGGAAGTGGCAACACATCACGATGGATTTTGTGACTGCTCTTCCTCGCAGCACAAAGGGTAACGATGCTGTATGGGTCATTATGGATCGACTCACAAAGTCGGCTCACTTCATCCCATTTCGAGTTGGCCAATCTACTGAGACACTAGCAAAGAAGTACATGGAGGTAATAATCTAATTAAGATTTAAATTCTTCATAATGTACTATCTCTGATACCCATGAACTTATACAGGAAATTGTGAGACTTCATGGAGTACCGATCTCCATTGTCTCCGATCGTGACACCAGGTTCCGATCGCAATTTTGGCAGAGTTTGCAAGCAAGCTTGGGAACAAGTCTGAACTTCAGCACGGTTTATCATCCACAAACAGATGGTCAGTCGGAACGAACTATTCAGATCTTGGAGGATATGCTCAAAGCGTGTATGTTAGACTTCAAAGGATCGTGGGAAGATCACCTACATCTTGTGGAGTTTTCGTACAACAACAGCTACCAAGCAAGCATAGAAATGTCACCTTTTGCAGCATTGTATGGAAGGAAGTGTCGATCGCCATTAAGTTGGGACGGCATCGGAGATAGGGAACTTCTTGGACCAGAGATGATAGTAGCAACTGTTGATGTGGTTCATACTATCAGGGAAAGGATGCGCATAGCCCAAGATCGACAGAAGCACTGGGCTGATGCAAAGAGACGTCATCTAGAGTTCCAGCCAGGAGATCATGTGTTCTTGAAGATATCTCCGAACCGCGGAGTGATCCGATTTGGAAGACGGGGTAAGCTAAGTCCGAGATATATTGGACCGTTCGACATACTCGAACGAGTCGGTGAAGTGGCATACCGTTTAGCGCTTCCACCCTCATTGGAAGGAGTGCATAATGTGTTCCACATATCCCAACTCAGAAAGTATGTGAGTGACCCCAGCCATGTACTCAATCATTCCGAGCTCACGATACAGCCCGATTTGTCTTGTAAGCAACAGCCCGTGGAGATCCTGGACAGAAAAGTGAAGACACTTCGGAACAAGGAAGTTAACTTGGTTCGAGTGATGTGGAGGAAAGACATTCCAGGAGAGTCCACTTGGGAAAGGGAGGATGAAATGCGTACTAGATATCCACACCTCTTTGTAAACTAGTCCTCAAATAAAAGTTGTAAATTTCGAGGACGAAATTTTTGTAAGGAGGGTAGACTGTAACAACTCCATTTTTAATGTACAATGAATTGATTTAAATTCAATGTATACTTGGAGTATTTATTGTGGCTGATATCTCTTTAAGTATTTATGTCAATCTATAATTACAAGAAGGAGCTTGTAGCTCATTGGTAATACCTTGCACTGCTGAACCGAGCCACCAGAGTTCAAATCCCATACCTACATTATTTTTGTATTTATTTTGTTTTAAATTCTTTTGGAAGTCAACAGTCAAAACGTCACAACTCTCAAAATTTGTACTGAACAAAAAAAAGTAAAAATACCATAAATTCCACCTTGAGTTTCCCCGGCCCCCGACTGCCTGACTCGGCCCGACTCGGCCGAGTCGGCCGGCGAACCGGCCGACTCGGGCCGGCGCCGCCGGCCGGACTGGGCCAGACGGCCGAGTCGTCAACACGGAAAAGTTCCATGTTGACCTGGTCTTCTCACCTGCACACTTTAAATATTTGGATCGGTTACCTAATGCCCATTAAATCCCTTTTACTCCAAAGTTTTAATGATTTTAATGATTTATATATATTTTTATATATATTTTTTAATTAAAACCCTAACCCTAGCCTAATCTTATATAAACCCCCATACTCTCTACCCTCTGATCCTAAATTTCTAAGTCCACTCTCCCAAAATTCCAAGAGAACTTGGTACGTTAGAAAACAAGCGAAAGGCGAAGCGCTGACGAAATCGACGGCGAAATTCCGTTGATTGTGCTAGGACCTCTCAACGACGATTCGACGCACCGGCAAACCTCTACCTCCCTCTCACTCTCTAGCGTTGTCCAAACCCGTAAGTCCCCCTTTTCTACCTTTCTTTTCTTCCATTAAAATATGACTTTTCAAACCCGACGGAAATCGGAACAAACCGATTTCCGATTCGGTTTTCTATCAAATCTCACTTATCACCAATTCCATAATGCTTAAACATCTTCATGTTAACTACTAATCACTTAACAACTAATTTGAATAAGTTTTCTCACATGAAATGATAACGTTTCCATTTATCGTATTTCTTTCACTTAAATACCACAATGTTTAGTTTTCACATTTAACCCCTTAACATTGCTATACCTTAAAGTAGATCATGAGGTAATGACCTACCTCCACACACACGCAAATACAACCCTAAATGATATCATCAAAACTTAGAATACGATAATACAAGATTTTACATTTAAATACCATTTTCTTAATAAAACCTTTTCTAAAAGTTTTAAGTTTGATACACTTTTAAAACAAATATCTTTTAATAGGAAAATACGATTAGTTGTGGACATCGATCGTTTATCTAAACCTGACTTTGTGGTGTCTAGGCTAGGCAAGTGAGCAAACGTAACTTTAAAAGGCCCGTCTCACATTCGTGAGCGGATCCCTCCTTCCTCACTTGTACTTACCTGGCCACAATTGGCGGTGAAGAGGCGATTTGAGGCTTCTAACAACTTGTTGTTTAGATCATTTAAAATTAGTCTAGTTGAAATATAAAACCCTAGAATCTAAAATACGGAAAATCAACTTTTGCAAATATATCCCTTTTACTTTAATAAAACCGTATTCTAAGGATTAGTATTTATAAATCTTTGCAAAGCGCCACTACAACCCACATTTGGGGAACCCGTAAGGGATTGTACGGTTTATCGTGCACCCTCGGCTTAGTAGTGCGAGATTCAGACCTCCGCAAGGAGCATTCGGTCTCGAAAGGTTTAAAATACGATATCTTGAGAAAAGGATATTTTCTAGAATATAAAATATTTATTGAAATTATTTTTGTATAAATATATGTATAATATGATTAAAAGATCTATTTTGTTATAATATAAATATCCCACTTTTTCTAAAAATCACAAGACTAGATTTTTACATTAAAATACCATGAATTTCAACTCAATCAATATTACAGATAAATACCTTTATTTATGTAATTAGAATATTTTCACTAGAAATATCACAAAATAAAATTACACTCATTATAACTATAAAGATGAATAATAAATACTTGGGGTGTCTCTTGAAAACTATTCAAAAGTATTTTTACATAAAACCCCCTCAAGTTTTATAAATTACAATATGGACCCTAGCAATTATAGAACTTCGATTTACATTTCTTTTGTCTGACTCGGGTTTGAGTCTGATTATTTCTGACTTGAATATGATTCAAGTCAATCTACATTCTTTAATATTCCAACTCAATATGAACACATGAACTCCAGAATCCAGTTATCAATCTATATAACTTGACCGAATCAAACCATGGATATACATCCATTATTACGTTATTCCATTTACCTGATTATGCAGTTATACTCTGTTACTGATATCATGGTTTTGGTAAGTCATCCAACTTATACAATACAATACAACAATACAATCAAAACACTACGTGGTTTAAGGGGTAGATTGGTGCGGAAGGTGTTAGAAGTGGCACGAGATGGTTAGGTTAAGACATCTAACCTATATTCCGTTGCTGTTGTACCATGGCTTAACGGTTCCTTGTACATTCCGTTTGCCCTGGTCTCTAGCATACTGAGACCCCTCTCGTATACACTGGCATCCTTACGTACCAAGCTACAAACAACAGCGTAAACAAAATATTCTACAATATTATACTTAGAAGATACCTCTTAGTCTGTCTTTTCTAATTCTTCCTTATCTTTGGGACTTACCGAGCGACCTGTTCGCTGACGACATTCTATTTCTTTCTTCTTTGAATGTCGTCAGGTGTTTTGGACCCGTCAGAGATCGAGCCCACCGGTGAAGACTTGGATCTGTTTCACGAAGACCCCGAGCTCTAGACATTGTACCTTGTTCTAATCAGTATTTTCATTTCCTGTTATGCCATTGTTTAGGCATCGCTTTTATTTTAGATGTATTTACTTTTCATGCATTGTACAAAAGAATGTTATTAATAAAGTTGCTGTTATTTTTATATCTCTTGTGATTTACCTTTATATTGCTTAGATACGCTTAGCGTATTTACTTCACAGTAAATACGTAGCGGACCTCGTCGTGTCCCCATTCGCCGTATACCGAGAAGCGGGGCGTGACATATACAAATCTTTGCAAAGCGCCGCTACAACCCATTTTGGGGAACCCGTTCGGGATGGAGCGGATTATCGCACATCCTCGGGCTTACTAGTGCGAGATTCAGACCTCCGCAACGAGCATTCGGTCTCGAAAAATTTAAAATACGACATCTTAAGAAAATGAGATTTTTAGAATATAAAATATATATATTAAAATTAATTTTGTATAAATATATGTATATTTATCATTAAAATACCTATTTTTTATGATATAAATATTCCACCTTTTTTCTAGAAATCACAAGAATCAATTTTACACTAAAATACCATTAATTCCATACAAAATCAATATTACAAATAAATACCTTTATTTATGAAATTAGGATATTTTCACTAGAAATATCACAATATAAAATCTACATTCATTACAACTCTAAAGACTATAACTAAATACATGGGGAGTATTTTGAAAAGTATGTAATAGTATTTTTACATAAAACCCCCTCAAGTTCTATAAATTACCCTAAGGACCCTAGTAAACATAGGTTTAAGCGGGACCAATCTCTTGAGCCTCAGGGAGCCGGAGAAGTGGGTGCTTGCTTATTTAAGGTAGACAACTTAACAACGGTGTTATCAATACGGTAATCGTCTTTGAAAAAGACATAAATCCTGCCGCCCATGTGTAGCGGTTACCGATAACATCAAAACAATCAGGACTTCAATTTAATTTTCTAATTGTCTGACTCAGAGTGAGTCTCATTATAATCTGACTTGAATATGATTCAAGTACAATCTACAATCTATAATTTATAATATTACAATTCAACATGAATCCATGAATCCATTATTCCATATATTGAATCTATCAACTTGACTGTACCGAACCATGGATATACATCCATTTACAAGATTATACAGTTACATCCGTTTACTGATATCATGGTTTTGGTCAGTCATCCAACTATACAATCAATACAATACAATACAACGATACAATCAAAACACTATGAGGTTTAAGGGGTAGATTGGTACGGAAGGTGTTAAAAGTGGCACGAGACATTAAGATTAAGACACCTAACCTATATTCCGTTGCTGTTGTACCGTGGCTTAACGCTTCCTTGTACATTCTGTTTTCCCTGGTCTCTAGCATATAGAGACCCCTCTCGTATACACTGGCATCCTTCTGTACCAAGCTACAAACAACAGTATTAACACAACATTACAACAATATAATACAATTTTAAAAGATACCTCTTATTCTGTCTATTTCTCCCTTATCTTTGGGACTTACCGAGCGACCTGTTCGCTGACGATGTCACGACCCGAAAGAGCACGTGACTGGCCCTTGAACCATATGAAGTCTATAGGACTCCATCTGATCCAAGTAAGCCAAAAGCCCAGAAATCTAAAACCATTTTTAAGAATAAGTAAAGAAACTGGTTTAAAGAAGTGAAGAAAAACATGTTTGAAATCAAGGTTTTTAAATAACTAAGCCGAATATGCATTTTTAAAAACAGTACAGTCTTTTCTAAAAATTTCGGCAGAGTTTCTTTTGTAAAACTGGCCCCGAATGGGGTATAACAAGGATAACAATATATGCAATGATAAAGGCATCCCCAAGCGGGAGCTAGCTCTTTGTCAATCGACGGTCACCACCACACATGCAACAATAATATACAACGCCAAGTGGCGAGGATCAAATCCAAAAGAAAGCTCAAAAGCAACAAGAAAACCGCAACACTACTAAGCGCGACTCTATGGTCGAATAATACATCACTAGTCTAGGTCTGAAACAATATACGAGTTTTGGTTGATGGATATTCTAGATACAATGAATAATATAAATACAACGGCGGTTCTGATACAAAAGAACCCACCTATCCAAGCAAATCACCCAAAAGGAAGCAGTGTGCCAGAAATGCCGCTATAGAACTGTACGGCAAACCTGCAAGAACTGGGGCACAACGGGGGTGAGTTTCCAACTCGTGAATAGAAAGATATCTACAAGCAGAGATCGAATGCATGACCCAACCTAGGTCAATACGATCAGATATAAAGAAACCTCAATATGAATAAAGCTGAAGCATGCTAAACTGGCAATGTAATCTCTATACGTGAATGTAGTGCCAAGTGCTCGTGCTAGTGCCTCAGATAATAGTATGTCATGAATATGAGGTATGAATGCATGAAAGCAGAATACATGTAAATGAAGAAACTGTTTTCATAATTTAGTGAGATTTCCCTTGTATTTTTAGTTGAGGTATCATAATGAAATCAGCATAAAACAGTGCCTAGCATCGGCACAAAACGTAATCCCAATATCTCGATATTCTGTATCACAATCTCTGTACCTCGAAATCTCGAAATCCCAATGTCTCAATCATAATATCTAGGGCGCCGTCAGTCCAGACCGGCCCCTACCATCCATCTCAAGACCACGACGGTATCCTCCGGATATCCGACGCGTCGGGTAAAATCACCGGTAGGTAGTGCTCCCCTGCCAGGCTCACATCGTCATCACCACGCGCTTCTTGCCCCGGGGTACCTTACCGGGTCCACCATGTACCCGAAATGGTTCATCCGTCTCCTCGAATCGGGTTTCCAAATCCATCAGCAAACTCATGGTGGACGACTCATACATCATGGGAAAACCGCACTTTTTATTTTAAAGAGAGAAAAGAAGTTTATATAAGTTTTGCGGTTTTCCCCCAAATCCAGAAAATCTCATGGAAATCCGAATCCAATCCTCAATAGCATGTAAACAGTGCATACAGGCATAAAAATCCATGAATAATAACATGCATGATGTAACAACTAATAATTACAATGTCTAATCTAGCATATAAGGCAAGTACACTAATATCATGTCTAAATTATTAGCTAACAACCTATGTCGATGCAATAATATTTTCTAAGGTGTACGTGACATGGCAATTACCGATGAAGATGTGTGTGAGCCGGCAAGTAAGTGTACGTGGTACATACGCATCATCGGTAATGGTGCTGGTGTCCTAATAGCATAACATCAATAATGGAGTATGAAACATAATATAAGCATGCGATGCGATGCGAACCACAATAATGAGCGGAAGCTGAATACTAGACGCAACTATAACTAATCTGCATTAATCTAAAATAACCTCTACAATTGGTGCCTTTTGAAATAACACGAATCATGGGGTTTTGAAAATAGGGGCTACGGTGTTTTTATGAAAAGATACGTCTTTTGAAATATCCGTAGGATCCCTTGGGCTGTCTTTTAAAATACCCACGATTCGTTAGTTTTTGAAATAGGTAGGAGTCTAATCTAATCTAACAACCATCCTAAACTATACGGCTGAACTAACAAGTAGAGCTACGGGTGAGGAAACCGCCTAACATCTGAGTCGATACATATACATACATGTATATATATTAGTCGGTGATCCCGCCTCAATAATATCATATCCGATACCCTATCTATAATCAGACATCGCAAGTCAAGAGTGCGGATCAATCATCAAAATATAGCTTGTACGTAAATCCGTCGTACGGCATCCCAAATCTGGGTACGGGTCAATATCACATTCATCATACTATTTATCTGGTATCCTCTTTATCAAATGTCATGATCGGGGTACTGATCTACGTCTAGTACAATATTGATACCCTCTATGTATGCATGCAGGTGTAAGAATCACTACGTCAAAAGACCCGCTAAAACATCGTGTCGTATCTCAATACGAACCAAATCACATCACTGATCTCCTGGCCTCAAGCCCAATCTCATCGACTCATCTCAAATCCCAAATACTATCCTCAAATCCAGTATATAAACACATAGTCCCATACCCATGTGTAGATATACGCACCATCATATGCACTCTAATAAATGAAAGAATGAATGCAAGTATGTGTGTAAATGTATGTGTGAGTGCAACCACTACTCTAGGGTTCGCACTAAACTAAACCAATATATTCTTATCATCAAAATATCATTATTACCATCAATAACCCTAAACAACACATAATAAATATTCGTGTGTATACGTATTCGTATACATCACCACGGACTGCGGGGGTGCTATACGCCATCCACCCGACTTCTCCCCACAGATATAAATCTACTCACCTTACTTCTCGTGTGCCAAAGCCGATGTCGCTATCTTCACCTCCTTTGCCTCAACATCACGCGGGGTACCTACAAGTATATCACAATGCTAAAGCACATGAAAATCACATCGGAAACCAAAATAGCACACGCTACCCGCATAGGTAAAAACCTATCGACTCGCATGTAAACACAATCAAAATCCACTTTTCGTTGACGTCCAAACGCCACCCGACAGGAATGAATCACCAAATACCAAAATCCATGCTAAAACAAGTCCCAAATTATACACCAACATAGGAAAATCAACCCAGATTTCACCCTAGATGGAATCAGTCAAAACTAGACATACTCAGGGTCAAAACTAGAGGAAATGGGGGCATGCACAGAAAACGAAGCAATTCCTTAAAATACCTTATTTTAGAATTTTCCATAATTTTTCCCCATTTATCTGTATTTAATTATACCAGAATATTAAAATATTCATTAAAATAATATTAAATTATAAAATTTCCCAAAAATCATATTTTATTATTTTGAAGACGTTACAATCTACCCCCCTTAAAGAAATTCGGTCCCCGAATTTAAATTTAAACCCCCAAATACTAAAATATTTCAATACAAATTCCAAGTCATCGGGGCTCCGAAATCATCTATACATAAAACATCATAGCGCAATGCATGCGCATGAGTACTGAGCAGATAACTCAAAAGCAACACTCCATCAAGCATCCGCAATCATCGGAGTCATGGTAACGACACAATGTCAAATCCAATACAAAATCAATATGATATGGACCAAGACTATACATGTAGACATCCAATCTATACATGTAAATAGCTGATGCAAATGTATGCCAAATCTTTTTAAGTCGCTGTGCGATACGCGTAACACTGCACAGTGGCGGACGTTTCTCATAAGAAAATAACTATATATGTGTATATACATCCTTTGTTTAATAGGTACGTTCCGCCGTTTTGAAAACAGTTTAGAAGGGTTTCCTTGTTTTTAAAACGTTTCGTGTCATATCGGACACGTAGGTATATACTGAGACTATAGCTCGCTTTTCGGAAATCCCTTCGATAACTATCGATGCATGCAAAATATATCCAGGTACTGCCCACTGACAAGTCCTGCTCAGTATGAAAGCAAATATCCAACATCATAAAAATGTACTGCTCCAAAAGGAATAAATCCCAAAAATCACATAACACCACCCTGTGCGTCTGGTGCGCACGGAAATCAAAATCCATATATGTGCTAAACATGTGCACAAAACAACATCTAGGTGCAACGGGTGTGCACGAAGCATCTGTCATAGGCAACGTGTGCCTGGCAGCCAAAACAGGTGCATCTGACATGCACGAAGAATCTCAATTTAGTGCATCTGGTGTGCCCCAAAATCGTATCTCAAAACATGCGCCCAACATGCGCGAAAATCCAAATCGGTGCATCCATCATGCACGAATGAAAATCTAGACCCTGCGCACTCAATATGCACGGAATCACAAAATCCAATAGCAACGTCGAATATGCGTAAGTCCAGTCAAAAGCACGGAGTGCAAGAATCCACATCAATATCACAATCGAAATCGATATACCGAAAGGCATCAAATCGAAGTCAGGTGCAATCGTAATGCACAAAATATAAATCCGGTGCAACAAAGGCACGAAATATAAATCTGATGCGATAAAAGCAAGAAACATAAAACTGGTGCGACAAATGCACGAAGTATAGAACTGGTGCATCCCATGCACAAATACCAAGCAATAACTCAAATACGTAAGCAGCAACACCAAGTGTATCCAGATATGAAGAAAATCATAAACGTGTGCAGCTGCGGGCACAAAACACATATCGATACACTACAAGCACATATAAGCTATACCGAGGGCAAAATCAAAACACTAAAATTACATGAAACTCTGCTGGAAGCGTAAATCAAATCACCAGCATAAAATAGGCATGAAATCGCAATCAACAGCTCAAGAGTAATAACTATGTACAAGGTATAAATACCCAGTAGGTGCAACCATGGTGCACAAAATCAAATATCATGAAACTCAGTCATCAAGACTAAATCATGTGAATAGATCGCCCAAAATACCGAAATCCAAAGCAACGGATACGTGATAATCAAATCACAAAATCACAAATCATAATTACCGTCGTCGGTATACCATCCTTCAGGGTCGAGAAGGTACCGGAACATCCGATGCTAGCTGCGCAAGATATCTACTTGCCTCTTGCTCGCGGCTGGCGTCCTCTGCCTCTGGTTCCTGATCTTTCCTGTAGATTACCAATCTCGCAATCCATCGGCTCATCGGCCCGGTCAGGAGTACTGACAGGAACGATTCCGTTCTGGCACTTTCCTGGTCACCTTTCGGTCAATCCTCACGACCACTCGTAAGGCAGCGTATCACTGGCGTTGGCCTCTGGCTCTCTGAAAGCACGTCACACATCTGATCCTGGGTGCAAACATCATTGCAGCAATGTCCTGGAAGGAATCCTGCTCAAGGTCTCTTCCGATCATGCCTATGCCGATCTGTACAGAGGCTGGCTTCCTGCACAACCTCTTCTCGTTCAAAAACACCTGTGTCCTCAGCACAATATTTTCTCGGAAACTGGTCACATTCCAACGTCTCTGTAAGCATATCAGGTCTCTAGTCTCGACGGGAAGCAATGACAGCTCATCAGTGTCTCATACGAACCTCTTGTTCCAACTGTCTCTATCGTCGTCCACTATGACGTCACGCCAAGCTACTACGCACTGCATTGTTCTCGGCCACGGTCAATCTGAAGTCTCTCGCACGGACTCAAAATCGCATATTCTGTAGCTTCATCATTCTGTAGAGGATGTCAGGCCGAACAGGTCCTCGGGAACACGTCCCAACCATCGGAGGAATACTCATCACTCGTCCGTCCCTGATCAATCTGCAACGCATCGGGGTAAGTTCCTTTATCTGAACATGGTCAACTACCTCGTCGACAATGCCGAACTCTTTCCTGCTGGGTGTGCGCAATACGACCACTCCTGGTCTAGGTCTTCTCGTAACGTACTCCAGAAAGGTCCTGTCAAGGTTCCTTTCTCAAATCTCAATCCTGCCGAAATGCCCGGAAGTCATCATCCAATGCTGAAGCTAAAGCTTATTCCGGAACGGCTGCATACCTATTGCGCTTCTCTCTGGAAGATACATCCATATACCACGCCTCGGGATGCATATCACATCTCTAATGTCAGCGGAGTGGGACGTCATCTCGTCGAAATCTCGTACGAACTCTTTACTCCACCTTGCTCAATGTCGACTGATTCGGACTTAACTCATCGTGGCTACACGAACTGCGCTCCGACGGCTACGCTCGCATCTGGAGTCTCCCAAGCAGTGTCCCATCACGATATCCGAAAGATGTCGAACCATCCGATCGACTCGTCAGATCCTCATAATCCCCCAAGATATCACATCATGGGTACAGTTTAATAGTATCGAGTACATGCCACAGCGTCGGTGGTCCAGCCGTAGAAGGGCAAACCCAAGCCTCACTAATGGCGCCGAGGAACCGCCGCAAACCCGAAGGTTCAAAGGCTTTCACACGGTCATTAAGTCGAGTTAGGGTTTCATTCTTCTAGAGAGTCCATAGAATCACCTGCATGTCTTTCCGTATACTTTAAACTTGGAAAATGGGCTCCTGACATTCGATCGTCTCTATCGACTCTCAACGAACCTGCGTGAAGTCGTCTCTAGCTGGAAACAATCTATCTGATGACCTCGCATAGGTAAACAAACGAACCACCTGTCCTAGTCATTCATCCTCAGGTGACTAGCGACTCGCTATCATCTCTCTAAGTATATGCTCACGCTGCAGTAGCTCCAACCATCTGAGCGACATCTCGTCATTTGCAGCAGCAACTGGCTTATTCGCCTGTACGCCGAACAGCGCCTCAATCCTCCAGGAAAGGCAATACATAGGCGGTCATCTCTGAGTCGGTCTGCTCTAGATCTGAGTAAGACTCTCCACACTGGAAATCTTCAACTCATCAGGGCCCGCTCCGGCGCAAAATCGGACGAATCACCTTCGTCTCTCAAATCGGATAGACTAGCTATCATCTGTCTCATATCTGCCTGAAAGCTACGGCAATCTCAGCTCGTAAGCTTCGGAAGCGACATCCTGTCAATCTCAGCAACAGCTGGTCCATCTGTCTGCACGGTAGGCGACATCACAATCTCTGAGGTATGCTGTACATCAACAGTCCTCTCTCAACTGGCAGCTCTAACAATGGCCCGATCATCCGGTGCAAGACCAAGCACTCGCCTCCACTAGAGGTCACAATCACCAACACTAACTCGAGACGTTCCCATGTCACCAGAAAACACAATGGTCGGCCCTCGTACCAAACGAGCTCACACCGGCCGTAACCCTAGCAGCAGCCCAAACTGCCCTCAAACATGGTGACAGGAACCTCAATCGAGTATCAAGGAGAGCACATCAATGGCAAGAAAGGAAACAACAGATCCAAAGTGGATACATGATCATGGGAAGGAACAGCATCAATAAAGGTATGATCATGAAACTAATAGAATCGGGGATCTCAAATGGATGTATAATCCAGGATATAAAGAGGATCACTGATCTCGAAAATATGTACTTCCTAAGGTTCCTTAAGCGGAGTGGCGTGTCGTAAGTATGCCGCGGAACATACCAACGGTACGTCACTCTACTTTAGTTACCTATTCCATCAACCAAGGGTCATCCTACACGACGAAAGTTCGGGTCTAATACCCCCTCGACCAAGTCTAAGTTCCGTAAGGTCAAGCCTAAGTTCCGTATATATATAAACGCCCTAGGCTCCACATAGTCAAACTTAGACTCGAACCAAGGTCAACCTAGCGCTCTGATACCAACTTTGTCACGACCCGAAAGAGCACGTGACTGGCCCTTGAACCATATGAAGTCTATAGGACTCCATCTGATCCAAGTAAGCCAAAAGCCCAGAAATCTAAAACCATTTTTAAGAATAAGTAAAGAAACTGGTTTAAAGAAGTGAATAAAAACATGTTTGAAATCAAGGTTTTTAAATAACTAAGCCGAATATGCATTTTTAAAAACAGTACAGTCTTTTCTAAAAATTTCGGCAGAGTTTCTTTTGTAAAACTGGCCCCGAATGGGGTATAACAAGGATAACAATATATGCAATGATAAAGGCATCCCCAAGCGGGAGCTAGCTCTTTGTCAATCGACGGTCACCACCACACATGCAACAATAATATACAACGCCAAGTGGCGAGGATCAAATCCAAAAGAAAGCTCAAAAGCAACAAGAAAACCGCAACACTACTAAGCGCGACTCTATGGTCGAATAATACATCACTAGTCTAGGTCTGAAACAATATACGAGTTTTGGTTGATGGATATTCTAGATACAATGAATAATATAAATACAACGGCGGTTCTGATACAAAAGAACCCACCTATCCAAGCAAATCACCCAAAAGGAAGCAGTGTGCCAGAAATGCCGCTATAGAACTGTACGGCAAACCTGCAAGAACTGGGGCACAACGGGGGTGAGTTTCCAACTCGTGAATAGAAAGATATCTACAAGCAGAGATCGAATGCATGACCCAACCTAGGTCAATACGATCAGATATAAAGAAACCTCAATATGAATAAAGCTGAAGCATGCTAAACTGGCAATGTAATCTCTATACGTGAATGTAGTGCCAAGTGCTCGTGCTAGTGCCTCAGATAATAGTATGTCATGAATATGAGGTATGAATGCATGAAAGCAGAATACATGTAAATGAAGAAACTGTTTTCATAATTTAGTGAGATTTCCCTTGTATTTTTAGTTGAGGTATCATAATGAAATCAGCATAAAACAGTGCCTAGCATCGGCACAAAACGTAATCCCAATATCTCGATATTCTGTATCACAATCTCTGTACCTCGAAATCTCGAAATCCCAATGTCTCAATCATAATATCTAGGGCGCCGTCAGTCCAGACCGGCCCCTACCATCCATCTCAAGACCACGACGGTATCCTCCGGATATCCGACGCGTCGGGTAAAATCACCGGTAGGTAGTGCTCCCCTGCCAGGCTCACATCGTCATCACCACGCGCTTCTTGCCCCGGGGTACCTTACCGGGTCCACCATGTACCCGAAACGGTTCATCCGTCTCCTCGAATCGGGTTTCCAAATCCATCAGCAAACTCATGGTGGACGACTCATACATCATGGGAAAACCCAACTTTTTATTTTAAAGAGAGAAAAGATGTTTATATAAGTTTTGCGGTTTTCCCCCAAATCCAGAAAATCTCATGGAAATCCGAATCCAATCCTCAATAGCATGTAAACAGTGCATACAGGCATAAAAATCCATGAATAATAACATGCATGATGTAACAACTAATAATTACAATGTCTAATCTAGCATATAAGGCAAGTACACTAATATCATGTCTAAATTATTAGCTAACAACCTATGTCGATGCAATAATATTTTCTAAGGTGTACGTGACATGGCAATTACCGATGAAGATGTGTGTGAGCCGGCAAGTAAGTGTACGTGGTACATACGCATCATCGGTAATGGTGCTGGTGTCCTAATAGCATAACATCAATAATGGAGTATGAAACATAATATAAGCATGCGATGCGATGCGAACCACAATAATGAGCGGAAGCTGAATACTAGACGCAACTATAACTAATCTGCATTAATCTAAAATAACCTCTACAATTGGTGCCTTTTGAAATAACACGAATCATGGGGTTTTGAAAATAGGGGCTACGGTGTTTTTATGAAAAGATACGTCTTTTGAAATATCCGTAGGATCCCTTGGGCTGTCTTTTAAAATACCCACGATTCGTTAGTTTTTGAAATAGGTAGGAGTCTAATCTAATCTAACAACCATCCTAAACTATACGGCTGAACTAACAAGTAGAGCTACGGGTGAGGAAACCGCCTAACATCTGAGTCGATACATATACATACATGTATATATATTAGTCGGTGATCCCGCCTCAATAATATCATATCCGATACCCTATCTATAATCAGACATCGCAAGTCAAGAGTGCGGATCAATCATCAAAATATAGCTTGTACGTAAATCCGTCGTACGGCATTCCAAATCTGGGTACGGGTCAATATCACATTCATCATACTATTTATCTGGTATCCTCTTTATCAAATGTCATGATCGGGGTACTGATCTACGTCTAGTACAATATTGATACCCTCTATGTATGCATGCAGGTGTAAGAATCACTACGTCAAAAGACCCGCTAAAACATCGTGTCGTATCTCAATACGAACCAAATCACATCACTGATCTCCTGGCCTCAAGCCCAATCTCATCGACTCATCTCAAATCCCAAATACTATCCTCAAATCCAGTATATAAACACATAGTCCCATACCCATGTGTAGATATACGCACCATCATATGCACTCTAATAAATGAAAGAATGAATGCAAGTATGTGTGTAAATGTATGTGTGAGTGCAACCACTACTCTAGGGTTCGCACTAAACTAAACCAATATATTCTTATCATCAAAATATCATTATTACCATCAATAACCCTAAACAACACATAATAAATATTCGTGTGTATACGTATTCGTATACATCACCACGGACTGCGGGGGTGCTATACGCCATCCACCCGACTTCTCCCCACAGATATAAATCTACTCACCTTGCTTCTCGTGTGCCAAAGCCGATGTCGCTATCTTCACCTCCTTTGCCTCAACATCACGCGGGGTACCTACAAGTATATCACAATGCTAAAGCACATGAAAATCACATCGGAAACCAAAATAGCACACGCTACCCGCATAGGTAAAAACCTATCGACTCGCATGTAAACACAATCAAAATCCACTTTTCGTTGACGTCCAAACGCCACCCGACAGGAATGAATCACCAAATACCAAAATCCATGCTAAAACAAGTCCCAAATTATACACCAACATAGGAAAATCAACCCAGATTTCACCCTAGATGGAATCAGTCAAAACTAGACATACTCAGGGTCAAAACTAGAGGAAATGGGGGCATGCACAGAAAACGAAGCAATTCCTTAAAATACCTTATTTTAGAATTTTCCATAATTTTTCCCCATTTATCTGTATTTAATTATACCAGAATATTAAAATATTCATTAAAATAATATTAAATTATAAAATTTCCCAAAAATCATATTTTATTATTTTGAAGACGTTACAGACGACATTCTCTTTCTTTCTTCTTTGAATGTAGTCAGGTGATTTGGAAACTTCAGGGATCGAGCCCACTGCTGAAGACTTGGACCAGTTCAGTGAAAACCCTGAGCTCTAGTCATTGTACACTTTCCATTCAGTACTTTTCATTTCTGTTATGCCATTATTTAGGCATTGCCTTATTTAAGTTGTATTTACTTTTCATGCATTGTACAGAAATAATGTGAATAAATAAATTTGCTGTTTTTATTATATCTTGTCTCTTGTGCTTTATTTTTATATTGTTTAGATACGCTTAGCATATTTGCTTCACAGTAAATACGTAGCGGCCCAGTCGCGCCCTTTGCCCATATACTGGGAAGCAGGGCGTGACAACATGCGTGGGTGATATCCTCATATATTTACATGCATATGTTTTCATGATGTTTTGGGTGTCGATGTTTGACACTCAGGTTCCATGAGACTTACAGGATATGAGGGCCGATCTGAGGATGCGGTGCCTGAGGATTTTGGGATTTGATGTGTCAGTGAGGGACACTAGGGTTTTTCCATGCTGTTGATTTTTGCATGGGGTTTTATTATATCATCCCACACTCAGGATTATTTTGATATGCATTGCTTCATGTAGTTGTAGTACCCTGATGATGTACCTTTACATGATTGTTGCATATTCATATTGCCATACTTATGCTATCAGATTACATGTGATAGATTTATCGCTGTTCGGGCATACTTGCGATTACAGTATGATGTTATTTACTATTCATGAGTTGGAAACTCATCCCCGTTGTGCCACATTGTTTTGCAGGACTTACCCTCAGAGTAGTCGCGACAGGGAGCCTTTTTATCTCTACTTTTGCGGATACCGCTACGGTTGGCTGTGAGGCCTTTGCTTTTAGGTGGGTTTGCGGTTATCCGTTTTTTTCATTGTATATCTTTTGTTGGATCTAGTAATCTCCAGCTACCACTTCATTTATTTGACTTAGAGACGACTTGTGAGGTTTCGGTGTTGTATATTTATTTTGGTGACTTTGGGTGTCGTGCTCATGGGAGCCAGTCTTGTTGTAAAGTTTTACCTCCTTATGCTGTTTTCATTTATATTTCTTCGCTTCGGCGTCGTATATATGCTTGTGGTGGTTGTCTCAGCCGTTGGGCATGAGTTGCTCCCATTTGGGATGCTTTATTTATATTCTATGTTGTATCCGTTTTCGGGGCTAGTTTTTACAAAGGAGGTGCTGCCGAAATTTTCAAGAAAGAAAACTAAAGTTAAAGATTTTTCTTGAGATTTTCCGAATGTTTTAAACTATATTTTTCTTCGCATTATCCAGTTTTAGGTGGTTTAGATTTCTGGGTTTTCGGCTTACTTAAGTTGCGTACGCCTGTTGACGTTACGTAGTTTAAGTGCCGGTTACGGGCCTAACTTTTGGATCGTGACAAAGTTGGTATCAGAGCACTAGGTTTTACCTTTCGGAGTGTAAGATGATCTTGGTATGATGTAGTAGGTAGCTTAAGCAGTGTGACGTAGTGTGTGCATGTTCCGCGGCATACTTACGACACGGTACTCCGCCTAAGTGACCTTAGGACTTATTGATTGAAATTCCTCCCGTGATTTTATACATCCTTATGATTCGATTTTTGTGTCCTTATCGAATCTTGTTTCAATATCCAGCCTTTATGCCGCCGAAGACTATGAGGGCACAGAGAGCGGCCGTGAGGGCCAAGGTCAGAGTTGACTCATCTGAGACGAGGACTGACCAGGGCTGTACGCCTGTTGTACCGGAGTAGATTGCCATGCTAGGGGATGGTATGCAGGACTTGCGCCAGATGATGGGGTCTTTAGTTGAGGCCATTCGAGTGCAGGGGCAGACGGTTGTTCCACCCGTTGCGGGGGCCGTGATGGTACCTACTGTTCCGGCAGTCGCAGCTACAGCTCCGGAGGTTATCACCGTGTCACTGTCATAGTTCATGAGGCTGAGGCCTCCGGTTTTCACCGGCATAGATGCAGCTGACTATCCGCAGTCGTTTATCGACCGGATGGCTAGGATTTGTCGTTCACTCCGATGCTCCGACGTGAGATGGGTAGAGTTCACGAGCTTTCGTCTGGAGGGTCTGGCCCAGAAGAGGTATGAGTCCTTGGAGAGGGGCAGCGCCGCAGGTCTTGCTTCTATGACCTGGGCTGAGTTCGTGACGGTGTTTCTCGCCCGTTTTCTTCCACCGAGCATCAGGGACGCGCGAGCGCGTGGATTCGAGTCATTACGCCAGACTCTGGGGATGACGGTGGCTGAGTACGATGTACTGTTTACCGAGTTGTCTGTGTATGCTCCGTATTTGGTAACTACTAAGTAGATGAGGGTGAAGAGGTTTTTTCGAGGCCTGCTTACCCAGTTGTTCCTCGCCATCAGTATTCAACATTGTGATACTTATGTGGCAGCTGTGGACGCAGCCCTATTGGTGGAGGAGCGTCTTTCTGAGTCGTCGGTTGTTCCGGAACCGAAGAGGGCTCGTTCTGGTATAGCAGTCCGGAGGCAGAGGGTTAGCCCCCGAGACAGAGTTCGATCAGGCACGGGGAGTAGAAGAGATGCGGGACAAGGCCAGTTGTTCAGCACTTTTTCCCAGGAGGGTCAGCAGTCTACGCGTGGGTGTTTTGGGTGTGGCAGTTTACAGCATATCGTTAGGGATTGTTCCAAGATATGCCAGAGAGGGGAAGCCGTACCCCAGGTTACCTTACCACCTTCTCCTCCTCAGAGAGAGTTGCCTCTTATGCCTGTTGTTGCGCTGCGTCAGACTCCTGCTCAGAGAGGTCGTGGTCACGGTGGTTTTGTGCCGAGAGGACGAGGTGGCGGAGGCAGAGGACAGCCAGTAGCCGGTAGAGGGCAGGCTCGGGTTTTTTCCTTGACTCATCAGGATGCGCAGGCGTCCAATGCAGTTGTTTCAGGTACCCTTTCTGTATGTTCTTTTGATGCACATGTTCTTTTTGATCCAGGATCTACGCATTCGTATGTTTCTACGCACTTCATGCCGAGGTTAGGACGAGAGTCGTGTTTGCTAGATCAGCCGCTTGTCATGATTACTCCTGTTGGCGAGTCGTTTGTTGCGCGACACGTATTCCGGTCGTGTGCTGTCCGTATAGGAGATAGAGTTTTGTCCGTTGACTTTATCCTTCTTGAGATGTTGGACTTCGACGTTCTCCTGGGCATGGACTGGTAAGCTGCTTGCTAGGGATCCGTAGACTACCCTGAGAAGACAGTTAGGTTTTGTTTTCCCAGCGAGTCTGTAACACCCGAGCCCAATAATACTATTTCTGTTACTGGTTGGGTGTTAGACATTACTCATTTCAATTATCTTGCTTGTTTGGTTCTTGTTGCAAAATTTTAACCGGCTAAGTCATTTTTGCCTATAATAAATTTTAACACCTAAAATGAAATTAAAAATATCCATATTGGCCTACTAGTCACCACTAGTCGCGTGGTAGCATCCGCGCGTCGAGATTTCATCCTGTTCGGTGAAACGGACGAGTTTGGACGGCTACGCGCGCGTGCAAGTGTCCGACTTGGGGGGCATGCATTTTAATCATAAGACATCTCATTTTAAAATTTGGAACCCGCTTAAAATCCTATTATTTGAATTTCAAATATTTGGGCGCAAGCCGGGCGCGATTTGGAAATGTTTCATTTAGCGCCAAAATCCCAATTTAATTTAATATACTAAAACTATAATATATATTTTCGATACACTGATTCAACAGTTAAATATTTTTTTTAAATCCTTTTAAATCAATTATGTTCTCCTCTCAACCAATCGCGAGGCTCAAATCCTCATGGGCCCCACCTATAATCTCTCTCTCTCTCCGTCTCTCTATCTCTCTCTAATCTCACTCTCTCTCTCTCTCCTCCTATAATCTCTCTCCCTCTATCCTCTCATAACCTCTCTCTCTATCTTTATATTTCCCCACGCCCTTCGTCTTCGCGAGAAAACCCCATCGAAGAACCCCACCGCAGCGAACCCTAGCCTCGTCGTGCCCGTCGCCGCCGCAGTCCCCGCGCCGACGACACCACCCCCATCACCCTTGCCTACACCGCACCTCCTTCCTCCTCTTCTCCCTCCTTCCAGAGCCTGCAGCCAACGCTACCGCCACCTGCACCGCTGTGCTGCCGTCGCCGCCACCTCCCATCGCCGACGACGCCGACTTCCTCCCTTCACCCTCGTCCCGACCTCTTCATCTTCCTCCTCCTTCCCTCGTCGGCGCTGCAGCAGACCCACGACGCCCGAACCCTAGCGCTCCTCCAGTCGCCGGAAAAGCCCCCGTCGACCCTCCTCGTCGTCGCCAACGCCACCGCCGACCACCTCCTCTCCCCCTGCAACCCAGACCAGGCCAGTACCTCTCCCTACTCACCGCACCCCCGATCCAGCCACCTCCAACCCTTGCCGCGTCCACTGTTCCTCACCGCCGGCGCCCCCTCGCTGTCGAACCCGTCGCGATTGCCCCCTTGCTATCCCCGTAAGCCTCTCTTCACCATCTCCCTTCATGTATCCCCTCTCTGATCGATTCTCGCTTTACTTTGTCTTTTTGCTAACTTCGTCGCCGTTTTGACATTTCGCCGGATTCCGGCCGTGCCTACGACTTGACCCGACTCTCCAGCGAAGTACTCCAGTCCGTGTGGCCCTGCTGTTCGTCGTTTGGACTCAATCCGTGACCCGTGCATCCGTCGCGTGTTTTCCGCCGACGTTACATTCGTGTTTTCCGGTTTGGGAAACCGTCGAGGCAAGTATTACTTGCTACATGCTACGCTATACCAATTAAGTATGATTGATTCATAAAACTTGCAGATATTAACTAAGTATAGTTACTTTTCGTATTTGGGAGAAATATGATATATATATGATACTGCAACCTAAACCGTATTTTGCCACTGTAACCCTAATAACGAAACCACCAGTTAATCATTTTGCTATTTAAAGGACGATAATTGTACACATATAGCTTCATTACTTTCTGTTATTGATAGTGCACTACCTTGTGATTATTGCACCCCAAGGGTGCTCGAACCTGTTAATATAATACAACTGCACCAGATTAATGCACCATTGTGATTAGATGAACCGTTATTGTTGTTTACTTTATTTCCTGCTGTGATTCCTTATATACCTGTTGTGAGCACACCCTCGATTGCGTCATATATTGACCTGACCTTGATACACATGACATATATACATACCGATGCACCGGACATGGTACCCTTTACTATCGACTCAACCTGTTGTACCATGATCTGACCTGTTACCTGATCTCATGCCTAATACCAACAAACCTGACTTGGGGTCCTCATGGACCATTCCTGTTGTCTATCCAGACAAACCTGCTTTTACCTGATCCTGTGTTGGCATTAGTTCGTGATTACTGAATACCTGACTTGACATACATAGCTTGGGGGTATGGGGAAATCAAAGGTGAAACCGACTTGTAACTCAACAGTTCGATACCTGTTCTGATCAGTCTTACGGGCTCGGCCAGCCCGGGAGTGATGATGCTGACATCACTCGTCCATCCTGCTACCTATTACTGCCTAGCGGCACGTCTCGGATTCAGCCCCGAGGGTCTTGACCGTGGTCCCGGGCATGCACGGGATACTATTGAGTTACATCGACGAGTCATCAATTGATTTCAAAGACTTTAGAATAGAAACCCGATAGAACAGTATAGTTACCCACTGTACACTACCCTGCACTGTTATTTTATATTATTGCTTTATTCATGTTTATTTTTCTGCATTGCTTATTACCATATTCATATTATATTATTGGTTGACATGACGCGCTGACGTCTGGGTTTTGCATGGCCCAGATTCTTTACCACTGTCGCCGACCGAGCAGGAGTACTTCAGCCAGCAGGCTGATTTGTGAGTTCTGTAGTGACTAGTTTATTTATTGCATTTCATTTCCAGATGTGAGCCCGGATTATGGGACGTACTTTCTATTTATTGTATTGGATCATTTGCTTCCGCACTTATTTTTCATTGACTCTTATTATTATGGATTTGGACATGTGTTAGATTAGTTTATTTATCTTGTTCTTGATATCTCTACAGCCGTAATGTGACTGTGGATGGATACTTCCTACCCACAGGTAGCATGGTTGGCTATGTCACGTGCCCAATCTTGCGTACTCTGGGAAGCGGGGCATGATAGAGTCAGTGTTTGTAGTGCATGGGGACCATGGTGCCGCCTCTCACAGTTTGATTTCTGTCCTTTGCGCTAGTCGGCTTTTGAGGAGGGGATGACGGGATTCTTGGCTTTCATTCATGATACCGGATCCACAGTGGAGTCGTTGGACCGGGTTCCTACCGTGCGAGAGTTTCCCGACGTCTTTCCCGATGAGTTACCTGGGTTGCCGCCAGAGCGCGATATTGAGTTTTGCATTGATCTGATTCCCGGCGCGGGGCCTATTTCTATACCGCCTTATCGGATGGCTCCGGCGGAACTTAGAGAGCTTAAAGATCAACTGCAAGAGTTGATTGATAGGGGACTTGTGCATCCGAGTGTTTCGCCGTGGGGAGATTCTGTTCTGTTCGTCAATAAGAAGGACGACACCTTAGTGTTGTGTATGGATTATCGTCAATTGAACCGTGTTACGGTGCGGAATAGGTATCCCTTACCTCGCATTGACGATTTATTTGATCAGCTCCAGTGTGAGAAACATTTTTCTAAGATTGATTTGCGTTTGGGTTATCATCAGTTGTGGGTTCGGAATGATGACATTCCGAAGACTGCTTTTCGTATGTGATATGGGCATTATGAGTTTTTGGTGATGTCGTTCGGACTCACCAATGCGCCAGCAACGTTCATGGATCTGATGAACCGGATTTTCAGGCCGTTCCTCGACCAGTTCATTATCGTGTTTATTGATGACATTCTGGTCTACTCTAGGAGTCGTCAGGAGCATGACCAGCACTTGAGGATTGATTTGCAGACATTGAGAGAGCATCAGCTGTATGCTAAATTCTCAAAATGCGCATTTTGGCTTGATAGAGTGGATTTCCTGGGTCATGTGGTGACTGGAGATAGTATTCTAGTGGACCCGAGGAAGATCGAGGCTGTGCAGCTTTGGCCCAGTCCTGTATCTGTGACTGAGGTCCGCAACTTTTTGGGCTTAGATGGTTATTATCGCCGTTTCGTACAGCATTTTTCGAGTATCGCTGCACCGCTGACCGGACTGACCCGGAAGGGGGTTCCTTTTCTTTGGACTGATGCATGCGAGCAGAGGTTTCAGCAGTTGAAGACTCGGTTGACGACGGCACCGGTTCTATCTTTGCCATCTAGATCGGGCGGCTATGTTGTTTACTGTGATACTGTTGGAGATAGTGCCCTCAGAGTCAATTATTGGATCACAGGCACGTGATTGCAATGATTGAGGGAGGACCTATTCCGGTAGGAAAGTTTTACTCAAGATGATAGTATGCTATCTGGTTTACTTTTATCATCGTGTACTGCTTTAGGTGATCTGACAGGTCACTATTGCACGTTGATAGAGCCCCTAAGATTCTTGCTTGACTGCCAGCAGTATGAGGGCGATCATATACGTGGGAGCTGGTAGTCTATAAGCACATCCTTAAAAGGTCCCTAGTCGTGGGAGTTTCGAGACAGGGCATCGATACTCCAGAGTAGACTAGTGTATACAGTCGAGACCCCGACGAGGGGCGGTGGCCGGTCTCACAAGCCACTGGTGTCAGTTGGTTCACCTAAGATGTATATAGGTGCTCATTGGGTTATGAGTACACCGGACAGGACTCGCCAGGAACATGCTGTTGGTTTTATACCTGACGTCAGATAGCAGTTCCCTGGTGACATGTGTACAGGTTAGTTCATCGACTTGAGGATCGTCATTTGTCTCGTGTGAGTTCCTACTGTACTTTGATTACTACCCTACCACGCTCAAAGGAGACGTGCAAACAGGTTTTAGTTGGGTACAGTCCCGAGCCACATGGAGGCAGTGAGCGGATCTTCGGGGGTTCGTCTCTCCTGGTATTAGGGGTGAGGTCGTGCTGTGTCTAGGAGAGCCCTTACACGAAGTCCTTGTCCAAGGCAGGAGATTTACTGGTAGATATTCCAGAAGTATCTCAGGGTGTTCTGGGCTACATTCTGACACGACTTGCACCGCTTTTGGGGGTCTGACTTTTACCAACCCCTTAGGCCCTCCATGCGATGCTCATAGACGAACGGACCGGACTGTACGGATATTGTCACTGACAGGCTCAGTAGGGTGTCAGGATGAGTTCGCTCATCGACGTCCCTTTTGGTCAATAGCTGGTGGCCCGTCACGTATGGCTAATACCTATGACGTGCTAGTGGTTAAATCCACAGCCATAGTATTGACGAGTCTTTAGAGTCTACCACACACACAGTTACTCAAGTTTCGAGCGAAACGCTGTAGAGGCCATATGGAGATATGGCAGGGTTCGATCAGATACGTACGGTATTGCACGGATCAGGATCGGACGGTTAATACTAGCGGGCTTTGGTTTAAGCCGGATCCTAGTATTGTACAGTATAGATTTTTTCTCATTGCATTTGTATTTCGGTCGGAATACAAATGCGGGTATGTATATACAGTAGCGGGATTTTCCTGTAATTTATTACGGGATCAGTTTTTTGGAGTTGCCAGTTTGTTTTCCGTTTCAGCCATATTTCTTTGTATCTTTCATTGGCTGAAGATTGGTGGAGGATGGCTTATTTTCATTTGTGCAAATAAGCATTGTGGAGGGTGTTATTTGCCTATTCTTGTGTCATGATGATTCTTCCACCCTTGACTTTCTTGTATTCATGATGGCATGACTTTTGTGATAGTGGAGTAATGATGATGGTTGGTTGAGTGTGGTTTTGAGTGTGTGATCATTTCCTTTCATGATAACATTTTCGATCTCTCTCTCTCTTGCATTCTTCTTGTGAGACTCTCCCTCATTCACTCTCTTCTCTTCACCAAGCCATGGCCGGCCAAATGAGGGGCTGTCCAATTTTTGGTAGTGGGGATTTTTGCTCTTCATGCTTGCTAAAATCCCAAGTTCATCACAAAATTCCACCACTTCATTTCCTCCACCAAAATGGCAACCTCCTACAACCCCAAATGAGACATAGCACTACACTATTCTACAGTAAATCTTGGGCACGTCGACTCACCAGCTTCGTGCCCGAGTTGCCTCGGTCCAGAGGTGGGAGCCCGTAAAAGAAGCCGGCGACGTGGTGCCCTTCCAACGACGAGGTGGAGACCGGAGATTCCGCGGGGACATCGGGACGATGACGAGAAGACCGAAGGACACGGATCGCTCGGTATATCTCTCTACCCCCTTCTCTAGATAGCTAGGACTTGATTAATGGCACGATCCGGGATTTTAGTGCGCGGTGGTGCCGGTTTATAAAGTTTAAAGTAAATCATCGCTTCCGCATTCCGGCGTCGGATTGACGGCCGGGGCGCCGCCGTGCACTTACAGTGGTATCAGAGCCTCGCTATTAACCTAGTCTAGTTTTGTCTAATGTGTTTACAAGTTCGATCGAACGGATTTTCCAAAAACCCGATATCATGCACATCAGTTTTCTGTCGAATTGTTTTTGGCTCCAAAAATTTTTCAGTACATTGCAGAATAATGTGCAGGGAATTTTAAGAATTCTGTGAAAATTTGGTCTCGTGAACAGTCTACACCACCGCGGAACCGCGGCCAAACCCATGCTTGGGCCGCGGTTCCGCCGCGACTTTCACTGTTCAGTGTACCAAAATTTTGCAGAAAGCCCCTGACTTGAAAATAGGGTTTTTGGAACATTCTTTTTGGGCCCAGATTTTGTGTGAGTGCTACAGTAGTGCTTGGGGCCCACTTGGGTAAATTTGATCGATCGAATACTTTAAACACATTAGTTCACAGTATTTACGTTATATCTACGACCGTGAATGTCACTTGATCGGTAAATTCCGTCTAACTGCTATATCCCGGTTAGACGGATTTGCGAACGTGACATTCACGTTGATGTTCTGTGTATTGCTGTGATGTGCGGATTGGTCGTGTGGGATAGCCTGGATGCAATGCTAGTACAGTTTTTGTTGTATTATGTACATTTGATATTGCGGGGTGAGCGTCCGACATGTGGACTGCCGTCACTGCCTCATTGTATATTATTCTTTTGGGGCACGACCGGGTCGAGGTCGATGTACCCGTTGTATGTATATTTTACTTTCTGTACTAGGTTTACCCCAAGGTGGGGTGCACGGATAGCCGGGTTCTAGAGGGCAACAAGCCCGCATCTCATGGCATTGAGACGGACGGGGCTTTACTCTAGAATTGGCGGGCAATTCGCCGCACTCGTAGGGGGTACAGGTTGACCCAGGTGGGATGCCCAAGTTATCGGATTCCGTGAAGTGCCGGGTGGTCCATTCACATTACTGAAGGGGGCTGCCTCGCTTCAGGTTTTGGCGGGTGACTTGCCGCACCCGTAAGGGTCTAGGATTTCATTCCACAGGCTATCCACACGACCAGGGGAACGTCGGGTTTCAGTAGCGGCTCTATGAAACCCGGGGATCCCAAATATCTGTATTGTTCTGTGATGCTGTACATTTCTGTGATGTTGCATTTTATCACGCCTTGAGTGAAATATTATATATTGATATATATACTAGTAGATGTTGTATATGTTTTGCATCCGCGCTAGTCCAGTCCCCGCTCTGTCGTTAGTTAAGTAACTTAACGGGTAATGACGGGACCCAGTGGCGAATGCGGATGACATATATGTACATCATTATTTTCGTTCTTTATTGGTGTGATCAATTGATGGGACTGCGTTGATTCGGATCAATGCAAGTTAAAAACAAACCTATTCTGATGTTGTTGGAACACTTTTCAAAAAGCTGTTATTGCAAGGACGTTCACTTTTATTTTGCACAGTGGTATTCAGTTGGAATATCCTGCTCCTCAGTCGACGAGGCAAGGGCCGAGATCCCTTCACCGGGAGTGACCCCTTGGACAGAAGTTTGCGTCATGGCAATAACTTCACTATAGCCGATTACTTTTGCTTTGCATCGTGGTATTCAGTTGGAATATCCTGCACCTCATTCTACGGGGAAAGAGCCGAGATCCCTTCACCGGGAGTGACCTCTTTAGCAATGGTTTTCACCACTGTATTTTTAAAAGCTATCCAGTTCCTTCAACGATATCAAGTTCATTACGTTAAAGGTTTTCGCCAGAAGCCATTCGTAGCCCTCCGTCGTTTCAGACGGGTAGTACGTAGTATTCATGCTATGTTTGTTGACCTTCATCAAGGCATAGTGAATGGTAGCTGCTTGTTACCTTTCTGCTGCATAGATAGATGCGTTGGTTTGGGACAGTCGTATAGCCTTGTTGACCTTCACCAAGGGCTTGTACGGGTGGGTTCAAATTAACCTGGAAAATGACGGGTAGAACTTGACACGTGACTTATGATTTGTTGACCTTCGTCAAGGTCATAAGAGCATGGGGCAGAAATCATATCGGGAGTTTCTAAAGAAACTGAAACTTGCCAGATATGCGCATACCTTCTGGAGTGTGATGACGTGAGCGGATTCCGTCACGTTATCATGCGATGATAGTTTGATCCCGATTCCCACTGATGAGTTGGTTTACTCCTCGGGTGATCCCGACTAATTCTTCTTTAAGGTTTGGAGGAGAATTTGACGGTACAGTGGGAGGTTTCCAGATTAGATAAATTGGTAACCATTCTGATCTAGGTTAGAGTGCACGCTGAGTGTTTCTTTTCTCTCTCTCTTTGGCAGCGACCATTGACCCGACCCTAAGACTATGACTCAGTGACCAAGTTGACCGAACCTTCTTAAACACTGGCTCTTGGATTGTCAGAGTTGCAAACCTCATTGCCACTCCTACTTTTACCCTTTTCTCCAGGACACCCCGTATTACTACGAATTTCCACTTCCATTAGACAAAACCATCGAATTGTTATATACGAACTCGAAGGAATTTATTCGAGGATGGTTTCCGGTTCTGGAGAAAACGAATAGGACTATTCAGTTGTCTTTTCCTTTTACTTTCTCTCAGGTTGCGAGTACTCCTTGGTTTAGGAGATAGTACACTTATTACGCAAATTGGATAGTCTTCTTCCAAACCTTAGGCTGGTGCCGAACGGTGGGGAATGAAGAAAACCAATTAGCATAACGATGATGTTCAGAAGGTATTAAGTAAAGACATATCAAGGGATTAGTAAGAGGGCAAAGTAAATTGCGACTGCTATTCACAACCAAACCAAGTATTTCTTCGCCAATCCTAAATCACCTTTGTATTTCTCCAGGACACTCCGTATCACTATGAAGATCCACAGTTTATTGGATACTCCATCGTATGGTTATATACGAACTCGAAAGGAACTTGTTCCAGTTCGGGGATGGATTTTGGTTCAGGAGAAATAGGAATAAGGTTTATTCGGTTGTCTTTTATCTTTACCTTCTCTCGCATTGCGAGTGCTCCTAGGATTAGGACAGTACACCCATTATGCTTATTGGATAGTCTTCTTCCAAACCATAGGCTGGTGCCGAACGGTAGGGAAGGAAGAAAACCATTTGGCCTAAAGGGGTGTACAGAAGGTAATGACTAAAGACATAGAAAGGGATTTGGAAAGATGGCAAAGAATTACACGGTTACAGTTGTGAATCTGGATAATGGAAGAGGCATTACTAGGAATACCGGGATACCCCATCGAAACATTTCAATGTTTCAGTTTTACTGTGTACTGTTAAAGGAAAACTGATTTCCCGATTAGATACTTACTCCAGGGTATGTATTTACCAGGTATGATTCTCACATCTGTATGGTTTTACAGATGATGAGTGGGAGTAAGTTATTGGGAATTGGGTGATCATCCTCATTATATCGGGATTCGTTGTAATCGATGATATTTGAGGAAGTCACCTGGGTTGGTTGCCGGACGACAAATATTTGGTTTTGAATATCCGCTGTTATGCACCAATTTCAAATTGATATATCTGTACGTCTATTTTCATAGAGTGAGATATATCTTTTTGAAATTATGTCTGCGACATTTACCTATGTCAGTGGATGGTTAGGTAAGGAGCATTAAACAGCGGTGTAATTCTTCTTAACCATAAGTACAGTTTTCAACCTGTGACACACAAGGAGTGAGTTATTAGTCTCAAGGGACTTATACAGAGTATTGTATGTTGTCCAGGGTCCATGAGGACAGAGGGGATGGTCCTCGTACTATATTCGGTTTACTTATGACTTCTCTAGTTTTTAGACACATGTTTCGTAGAAACACAGGCTCCGAATTTTGAGAAGTTATAGGTATATGAATAAAGTAGAGAACCAGATGTTGCAAGTATCGGGATTCTTCAAAGTGATCGAAGATGTAGATACTTGTGTATGGTGTTCAGTTGATAGTAATGATTAAGAGAACTTGCTTCTCTTTCAGGTTACTCATAATTGGAAGCATTCCTAAGTTGAGTAACGCTGATTGGCCTCCTTCCATTTAGTAAACATGCACTGGAGAAAGCTGCATGATTTGAATCTGGTTCAATTAAATCAGTGCCTCTGGTTATATATTGGATATAGAACAGTTCATATCTTAACGATGTTAAGGTACGGGGAGTTGTCCGGCTAATGCTTAAAACCAGACTCTGGATAACTCAAGGCACGTTTCTGTAATGGCTGTTTGTGGGTTGACCCAGGCTATGACGAGGGTTGACTTTCTACCATCTGGAAGATCAATAGTGATATTGTTCTAGACTCGCCACAGTTTTATTAAAAATTGATTTTTTTCAAAAAACAGTAGTGGGAGTATGGTAGAACTGGAAGTGATTCCAGAACCGCAAACGATTACTGAAGATTTGATAAGGAACCTAAAGATTCAATCTGGTTTGACATTCCATTGGCCACTCCGCAGATAAGATGGGTAACCTCAGGCACCCGAGAGGTACTCCGGTAGCCTCAAGGACGGTGACAGGGAGGTTCTTGTTTACCCAGACTTGCCATTGCTGTTGTTCCAGGCTGCGAGACCCGGCAGGATGATGAGTATAGCGTCGTTCTAAACTAGCTTTAGAAGTGTACGTGTATATGACTCTGCCAGAGGGTTGTCGTAGTCAGTGGGAGTAGCGGAAGAATTGGTGGACATGTGGCTTATGTCTATTTATAGACTAAAGCAGATATAGCGGAGATAGATCATCAATTTCTGATGTGACAGTCATAGGTTTGACTTCATCAGAATAAGGGATGGATCTGTTGAGAAGGTAGTAGGGTGTGATGTCATGTTATTTGGATGACATACACAGAGTAGGAAGTGATATTCCTATACTACGATCAGTTATACTTTGGTCGTCACACAGTGGTTTCTCCACATGGGACTTGGACATTATATCAGACATACTGGTTACTAGATCTATGGTTTTAGATCTAGATTTGGGTGGTTTCCCAATCAGGGTACTTAGAAAGCATTCTAAGAGTATTTAGAATGGACGACTCCTGGCACGGTAGTGTACCTGCAGGTAATGGAGTCACCCTCTCTAAAGGTGTCTTATAGACTAAAGGAGAGATGGATGTGCATGATTGGCAGATCACTTGCTCAGGCAATTGAGTCAATCATGAGATGTCAAGTACCACACCAGATGTTGTTTTTGCAGTAGATGCAATAAGTTGATGTTGATCCAATCCTGGAGAAACAGTCGGAAGCAGTTTTAGAACATAAGTGGATGTTCTAGGGATATGATAACGACAGCCTCATTCGGGAGACAGTTATCATTCCAGGCTTCCAAGTTGACCTGGATGACAAGGAGGTTATTAGAGTTATAGTTTTCCTTCTGAGAGGGGCAGTATTTTGGACAGGTAGTCCAAGACAATACTGAGGGAGGCATGGCGCAGGATACTGATTAAGTTCAGTTGACGATACAGTCTAAGAAGTTTGGATTTGGAGTTCATTTATGAGCTAGGTCCCATCAGACAGACATCCAGACACATTCTAAGACAGGTATTGCTCATTTCGGGAGACGGATTTCTCCGCGAACTTGAGATATAGAGAGATATAGAAAGAAACATCAAAGCGGATCCACTCGCTGAGGCTATTCCTCGAATGCAATAGTTTTGCAAACGGGATTTGTAAGACTGACTAGTAGAGGATTTGGGTGTTCGGTATCACACGGGCTATGAGTATGCGATATCGCAATAATTAGCCTTGAGTGCAAGTGGGAGATTGTTGGAGATAGTGCCCTCAGAGTCAATTATTGGATCATAGGCACGTGATTGCAATGATTGAGGGAGGACCTATTCCTGTAGGACAGTCTTACTCAAGATGATAGTATGCTATCTGGTTTACCTTTATCATCGTGTACTGCTTTAGGTGACCTGACAGGTCGCTATTGCACGTTGATAGAGCCCCTAGGATTCTTGCTTGACTGCCAGCAGTATGAGGGCGATCATATACGTGGGAGCTGGTAGTCTATAAGCACATCCTTAAAAGGTCCCTAGTCGTGGGAGTTTCGAGACAGGGCATCGATACTCCAGAGTAGACTAGTGTATACAGTCGAGACCCCGACGAGGGGCGGTGGCCGGTCTCACAAGCCACTGGTGTCAGTTGGTTCACCTAAGATGTATACAGGAGCTCATTGGGTTATGAGTACACCGGACAGGACTCGCCGGGAACATGCTAGTTGTTCTTATACCTGACTTCAGATAGCAGTTCTCTGGTGATATGTGTACAGGTTAGTTCATCGACCTGAGGATCGTCATTTTTCTCGTATGAGTTCCTACTGTACTCTGATTACTACCCTACCACGCTCAAAGGAGACGTGCAAACAGGTTTTAGTTGGGTACAGTCCCGAGCCACATGGAGGAAGTAAGCGGATCTTCGGGGGTTCGTCTCTCTTGGTATTGGGGGTGAGGTCGCGCTGTGTCTAGGAGAGCCCTTACACGATGTCCTTGGCCAAGGCAGGAGATTTACTGGTAGGTATTCCAGTAGTATCTCAGGGTGTTCTGGGCTACACTCCGACACGACTTGTACCGCTTTTGGGGGTCTGACTTTTAGCAACCCCTTAGGCCCTCCATGCGATGCTCATAGACGAACGGACCGGATTGTACGGATATTGTCACTGACAGGCTCAGTAGGTTGTCAGGATGAGTTCGCTCATCGACGTCCTTTTTGGTCAATAGCTGGTGGCCCGTCACGTATGGCTAATACCTCTGACGTGCTAGTGGTTAAATCTACAGCCATAGTATTGACGAGTCTTTAGAGTCCACCACACACACAGTTACTCAAGTTTCGGGCGAAACGCTGTAGAGGCCGTATGGAGATATGGCAGGGTTCGGTCAGATACGTGCGGTATTGCACGGATCAGGATCAGACGGTTAATACTAGCGGGCTTTGGTTTAAGCCGGATCCTAGTATTGTACAGTATAGATTTTTTCTCATTGCATTTGTATTTCGGTCGGAATACAAATGCGTGTATGTATATACAGTAGCGGGATTTTCCTGTAATTTATTACGGGATCAGTTTTCTGGAGTTGCCAGTTTGTTTTCCATTTCAGCCATATTTCTTTGTATCTTTCATTGGCTGAAGATTGGTGGAGGAGGGCTTATTTGCATTTTTGCAAATAAGCATTGTGGAGGGTGTTATTTGCCTATTCTTGTGTCATGATGATTCTTCCACCCTTGACTTTCTTGTATTCATGATGGCATGACTTTTGTGATAGTGGAGTAATGATGATGGTTGGTTGAGTGTGGTTTTGAGTGTGTGATCATTTCCTTTCATGATAACATTTTTGATCTCTCTCTCTTGAATTCTTCTTGTGAGACTCTCCCTCATTCACTCTCTTCTCTTCACCAAGCCATGGCCGGCCAAATGAGGGTCTGTCCAATTTTTGGTAGTGGGGATTTTTGCTCTTCATGCTTGCTACAATCCCAAGTTCATCACAAAATTCCACCACTTCATTTCCTCCACCAAAATGGCAAACTCCTACAACCCAAAATGAGACATAGCACTACACTATTCTACAGCAAATCTTGGGCACGTCGACTCACCAGCTTCGTGCCCGAGTTGCCTCGGTCCAGAGGTGGGAGCCCGTAAAAGAAGCCGGCGACCTGGTGCCCTTCCGGCGATGAGGTGGAGACCGGAGATTCCGCGGGGACATCGGGACGATGACGAGAAGACCGAAGGACACAGATCGCTCGGTATATCTCTCTACCCCCTTCTCTAGATAGCTAGGACTAGATTAATGGCACAATTCGGGATTTTAGTGCGCGGTGGTGCCGGTTTATAAAGTTTAAAGTAAATCATCGCTTCTGCATTCCGGTGTCGGATTGACGGCCGGGGCGCCGACGTGCACTTACAGATACTTCTCGAGTGGGGCTCGATTGTGTATTGATGCAGCATGATAGAGTGATTGCTTATGCTTCTAGGCCACTGAAGAAGCAAGAGCAGAATTGCCATACTCACGATCTTGAGATGGCCGCGTTGGTCTTTACGTTGAAGATTTGGAGACACTACTTGTACGTGAGTCGTGTCAGATCTTCACGGATTACAAGAGCTTGAAGTACATCTTCTAGCAGCGGGATCTGAATCTGAGACAGCACCGTTGGATGGAGCTTGTGAAGAATTATGATTGTGAGATCCTTTATCACCCGGGCAAGGCGAATGTGGTAGCTGATGCTTTGAGCCATAGGCCCGGGGGTAGCTTGTCCCAGTTGAGCGCTGTTCAGCGACAGTTTTCTGCAAATTGGCAGCTCTTATGCGAGTACAGTTTGAGTTCACTTCCACCGGGGGACAGCTCGCTCATTTTCGGGCCCGTCCACTACTTTTTGATCGTATCTGTGAGGCACAGGCCAGTGATGCCCGTTTGTCAGAGATTCTTGAGCTTGTTCGGCAGGGTACAGTTTCGAAGTTCATGATTGATGACCAGGGTGTGCTACGATGCGGGACTCGCTTGTGTGTACCAGATGCTGATGGGTTGAGACACGAGATCCTAGAGCAGGCACATCAGTCGGCCTTTAGCGTTCATCCAGGTTCCACTAAGATGTACCGTGACTTGAGAGATTTTACTAGTGGGAAGGGATGAAGCGCGATATTTCATACTTTGTTTCGAGGTGCCTGACTTATCAGCAAGTCAAGGATGAGCATCAGAGGCCGTCAGGTGAGTTGCAGCCTTTACCCGTTCCGGAGTTGAAACGGGAGCAGATTTCCATGGACTTCATGGTGGGTCTACCCAGGACCAGTCGAGGTTATGACTCCATTTGGGTGATTGTTGACCGGTTGACAAAAGCGGCTCACTTTCTTCCAGTGAAGACCACTTTCGGTTATGCTCAATATGCTCAGTTGTATATAGATGAGATTGTGCGTTTGCACAGTGTTCCCACATGTATCGTATCCGACAGAGATACCCAGTTTACTAGCCGTCTTTGGCAGAAGCTTCAGGAAGCTTTGGGTACCCGGTTGAGTTTTAGCACCGTTTTTCATCCATAGACCGATGGTCAGTCGGAGCGGACTATACAGACTCTGGAGGATATGCTCCATGCGTTTGTGCTTGATTTTGGTGGCAGTTAGGATCGTCGCTTGCCGTTGATTGAATTCTCTTACAATAACAGTTATCAGGAGACGATTCAGATGGCGCCTTTTGAGACTTTGTACTGTAGGAAGTGTCGATCGCCGGTCTGTTTGAGCGAACTCAGCGAAAGTAGGGTTTTGGGACCCCAGCTAGTTCAGGAGACTACGGAGAAGATCCGGCTGATTCAGGATAGGATGAGAGCAGCCCAGTGCAGGCAGAAGTATTATGCCGACCGTCATCGTCGCAGACTCGAGTTCGCAGTGGGGGATCATGTATTCCTGCGGATTTCTCCGATGAAGGGCGTTATGCGATTTGGGAGGAAAGGGAAGCTCAGTCCCAGATTTGTAGGTCCTTTCGAGATCCTTGAGCGAGTCGGTTCTGTTGCTTATCGTTTGGCGCTCCCGTCTAGTTTTCCTTATGTTCACCCCGTTTTCCATGTGTCGATACTTCGTAAATACCTTCATGATCCTTCTCACATGATTCAGTATCAGACCGTTCAGCTTGAGCGCGATTTTTCGTTCACCGAGCAGCCGGTAGTTATATTGGATCGGCAAGTGAAGAAACTTCGGTCAAAAGTCTTGCCATTTGTGAAGGTTCTTTGGCGTGGCCCTACTAGTGAGGAGATCACTTGGGAGGCCGAGAGCGAGACGCGGAAGAAATTTTCTCATCTTTTCGAACGTACGCGTAGTTAAATTTTTAATTCGGGGACCGAATTTCTTTAAATGGGGGAGATTGTAACGTTTTAGAAATCGTTATGCGAATTTTTCCGTTTTAGGGTAAAATAATCGGTGTTTCTCGTTTTAACCCGGATGTGATCAAATTTTAGTACAGACTTGATTGTGCCTAGTTTAACTAGAATAGTGCTAGTGTGCGTGCTTCGGGGGTCAATTGGATGTTTTGGTTCACATAGAATTTTTCCCTAATTAAATTATTATTTTAAGTTGTTAATTATGCACTTTATTAGTGGTAATTACAATTTTTGTTTGGGTTAATTTCTTCTAATGTGAATCCATGCTAATCTAATCACTAGATTAAGTTAAATCCATCCATCCAAATATCTAGATATTTTATGGTTAAAGGAAATTAATTTTAAAAGAAAAGAATGAGGTGGCTTTAGAGATAATATTGCATTAATTAGCATTTATTGCATTTTAGCTAGATATTTCCATTTCATTTCACAAAACATCCCCATTTCTTTGTCAAGGCCGAGCCCTCCCCCATTTCTGCCCTTGATTTTTCTTTGCCCAGTTTCTTCATCTCCAAGCTCAATAATTCTCCAAAAATCCTTAAATAATCCCACAAAACTCATAAACAAATAATAACCCATCATTCTTCTTCACTAAACTTGCTTAGATCTTCATGAAAAAACATCATTTTGGAGGCTAAAATGATGGATCTAGTTGCTATTTTATGTTCTTTAGGAGGTATAATTTCTATCCATAATCTTTAATTGTTATGTTTAAATCAATAAGTTAGTTATTTAATTGTTTAATATAGCTTAATTTACATGATTAATTGTTGCATGATAATTTAGTGAAGTTCAAGTTAGGGTTTAACTTGATGATATGCTTAATTGTTAATTGAAGACTAAGAAAACTTAACCTAGTGGGAGAATGATAGTTGTTGTTAATTCCTAATTTGTCTAATTGAAGCTTTAGCAAACAAAGTTTTTAACAAAGCATAATTGGGTGAGATTAAAATTATGGAAATGGTTTGGATAACCTTAAGCTGCTTTGCGATGTTTGTAATCGCTAGATTTGTGTTAGCTTTTGTTAGTATATATGCCCTAGAGGCCATTACTATATCATACTAGTTTGTATATTACTTGATGGAAGCTTGGGATATTCACAGTTGTATATACAATTTTGCTCGAGATGGTAGTATGCTACTTGGTTTGTCTCTGCTTTAATATGTGCATGTGTTTCTTTTAGCATATCGCTGATATACATATTAGTAGAGCCCTTAGGATCTTTGCTTGATTGCCAGCGTTGTGATAGCGCTCACACTCGTAGGGGCTGGGTAATCCATAAGCACATCCTTATACAGGTCCCTAGTCGTTGGACTATCGAGACAGGGCATCGATACTCCGGAGTAGACTAGCGTATGCGCTTCTCATCCCAGTGTGGGAGACGGTCTGTCCCACAGCTGTCAGTACGTCGTACTTGAGATAGTATACGGGTGCTCGTTAGGTTACGAGTACACTGGACAGGACTCGTCGGGAACTGTTGGTTGGTATTATACCTATCGTCAGTTATTAGTTCCCAGGTGACATGAGTACAGCTTAGTCCGCTGACTTGACACTGTCACTTCGCCTCGAGTGTGTTCCCACTGCACTTTGATTACTACCCTACCACGGCTCAAAGGAGTCGTGTGAACAGGTAGTTTTTGGGTGCAGTCCCGAAGCACTTGGAGGCAGTGACGGTTAGACAGGATTCGTCTCTCCCGGTATTGGGGGTTGACATCGCGCTGTGTCCAGGAGAGCCATTACACAAGTAGTCCCTGGCCAGGGCAAGCGAGATATACTAGTAGGTTTCCAGTGTTATCTCAGGGTGTTCTGGGCTACACTCTGACACGACTTGTACCGCTATTAGGGGACTGACGTTCACCGCCGCCTAGGCCCGCCATGCGATGTATCAGACGAACAGACCGGACTGTACGGAGACTGTCACATACAGGCTCAGTAGGAGTTCAGATGGGGTCACCTCGTCAGTCTTCTTATCAGCATCTACCTGGGGACCGTTACGTACAGCTAGTGCCGCTTGCGGTCTGTGGTAAAACCCACTGCCAGCGTAGTGTCGAGTCTTTAGAGTCCCACACAGAGAGCTATTCGCCTTTAGGCAAAATGAGTAGAGGTCGCATGGTTTTGCGACAGGGTTCGTTCACATCCGCGCACTTGTGCACGTTTGTTGTCCGGACAGCTTATACTAGCGGGCTTTGGTTTAAGCCAGATCCTAGTATATGATTTGGGATTGGTTTTATCTCTTTGTATTCGTGTTCCTCGGATCACGAATACTGGTGCGTATGCAAAGTTGCTTGAGACAGAGGGAGGGGACTTTGATTAGGGTTAATGAGCATTGCCATTTTATTAACCCTACTGCTTATGTGTGTATTATGGTTAATTGATATTAGTTTAATATAATTGTGCATGGTTATGGTTGTTGACCATTTGACAATCTTGACTTGTTGACCTAGGTTGACACTTTGACCATCATCATTTCATTTGGAAGATGCTCTTTGATCCTTGCAATTTGCATTAAAAATGAAATGATAATGGTCATGTCTTGATTAAGCCATGACAATTATCTTACTAATTATCAATTTATAATAATTCACACATATATGTGAGAATGCTTCATATTTTCTCTCATTCTATCATTTACTTTCTCTCTCTTGCTCTTCCTCTTCCTCAAGCTCTCCCCTCTCGTATGTTGAGAAACACTTGAGCTTGAGAAAAACCTCTTCTTGATAATCTCTACTCTCATCTAGGGTTCTAGGATTAGCACTTCTAGCACCCTAGTTACTTCTAGCTTGGAGTTGAAGCCAAAGGTTGAGGCATTCGGGTGGATCCTTCTTCGACGTGAGAAGACGACAAAGGTGATCCCTTTCTACTACTCCAAGGAACAAGGAGAGAAGGACATAAAGCCCTAGGTATAACCATTCTAACCTTTAGCTAGTTTCTAGTTAACTTTAGCTTGTTTTTGTTTAGCAAAGATCCTCCTTTGTCTAGTCCATTTTGCCTAAAGTAGTAAAAATTTGATTTTTATTCCGTTTTCCGCCTCCCCGTAAGTACCGGGGTGGGCAACATGGACTTACAGTGGTATCAGAGCCTAACTAACATAAACTAGCTAGGTAGTAAAGTGTATGGAAGTTCAATCGGAAAAATCGCAAAACCGAGTTTACAAAAACCCTAACTTTCTGTTATTTTGTTTTCTGTTCAAAATAAAATAAATCGTACGTCAAAAATTATCTCAGGGTTTTGTGAAGAAAGCCACCAAAAATGATCCAGTGAATCGTTCAAAGCGCCGCGGTTCCGCGGCAATAGCAAGCTATTGCCGCGCAACCGCGGCCGTTTTGACTCGGTTCTGGGTCGAGTTTGGTGCAGTGTTTTTCTGGCTTGGTTTTGGGATTTTTAAGATGGTTTATTTGTGCCCAGGTTTTCCAGAAAAGAAATTTGTTTTTGGGGGCCTATAAATCCGTATTTTTGATCGAACTTCACTACACTTTGACTAAAGGGTTATGTCTGTGATGTTTATATGTATTGAACGTCGGCTAATCGCTATATGTCGATTAGTGGGGGTTATACATATCTGTGATCTGTGTTTGATGCTGGTATGTGTATATGAATGCGTTGGATTGTCGCGGGTGAATAGCCGGGGTGGATGTGAGATGAGTGTTTCTTTTTCTTTCATTCATTGTAATATGTAAATTGATGTAATATTATTTGTATGGCCGCACAACCGGGTCGGGGTTGTAGCCGTCATTGTATATTTCTTTTTACTGTTTTTGCTCCTAGGATAGACCCATGGAAGGGGTGCACAAACTACCGGGTATCTCGAAGTGCCGAGTGGCCTACTCACGGTGTTGAGGGAGGTTGCTTCGCTTCGGGTACTTGGCGGGTAGTTTGCCGCACCCATAGGGGTCTTGGGTGGGGTATTGGCTATTCACTGCGACCGTGTAATCCGCTTTTCGTTGCAGGCTCGAACGTATTGCGGATTCCTAGTATATCCAATGTATTCATCTATGATCTGTAATGTCTATCATTGCTATATATTTATATATGATAACTATTTAGGCGTTGCTTATGTTTTACAGCCGCGCTAGCCCAGCCCCCGCTCTGTCGTTAGTTAAGTAACCTAACGGGTGATGACGGGGCCCCGTGGTGAATGCGAATGGCATAAGCGTACGTCATATTTTGGTTGTTTTCTGCAATGGTAGGATTAAATGATGGGACGCATTAAAAGAACTAATGCAAGAAAATAAACCAAGTAAAAGTCGATTGGAACACTTTGAAAACCACTCGGTTCTTTTCAAAACTAAACTTTTAAACGCGGAGCTTGAACCACACCTTTTAAAAGCTATCTCGTTCCATCGATTATATCAAGTTCACTACGTTCACGGTTTCGCCAAAACCATTCGTAGCCCTCCGTCATTCCACATGAATGGTCAAAAAGTATTCAAGCTATGTATTTTGGCCAAAGTCAAGGCATAGTGATTGGTAGCTATTGGGTATTCATGTGCAGCATAGATAGATGCGTTGGTTTGGGACAGTCGTGCTGCCATTTTGGCCAAAGTCAAGGGTAGGTACGGGTGGGTCCAAATTAACCAGGAGAATGACGGGTAGAACTTGACATGTGACTTATGATATTTTGGCCAAAGTCAAGGTCAAAAGAGCATGGGGCAAAAATCCACATCGGGAGTTTCATAAGCACTGAAACTTGCTAGCGCTGCATACCATTTGGAGTGTGATAATTCTGGTAGGATTCCTTCGGTTTTATCACGCGATGATATTTGGATCCCGATCCTACTGTGAGTATATGCTACTCCTCGGGAAAACTCTCACTTAACGATCAATGCTATAAGCCTAGTAGGTATCTAGAAAGGTGTTAGCGGGGCTACGCCCACAGGGAAAATAGGTTACTTAATTAAGGAACTTCGCGAAAGCGTTGGAAAACCTCCCTCAAAGTACCGACACTGGCCTGGCTGAACGGTTAAGCAAGTATTGTACGGTGAGATTGATCCCGACTAATTCTTTCTTTACGGTTTGAGAAGGGATTCGAGAGACAGTGGGAGCCATCCAGTTTAGACAAACTAAAAACCACTCTAAACTTGCAAGAGCATCATGCTAAAGTGTTTCTTTTCTCTCTCCTAATTGTAGCGACCATTCAACATGACCGGACTTAAGTTATTACTAGATAAAAACATACTGACAGGGCCAAACTACAAAGATTGGCTCAGGAATGTCAAGATGGCAATCACTTACGACAAGTTGGGGTATGTACTTACCACCAAAGCTCCCCCTGTCCCAGGTCCCACCTCCAACGTCGCGGATAAAGAAATCCGTAAGACATGGGAGATCGATTGCGCGAAGGCCAAATGCCTCATGCTTGCCTCGATGGACAACGAACATCAGAGGAGGCATGCGAATATTGACCTAGAGTCCATATTTCTCCATACAAAAGAACTGTATGGAGAGCAGTCTCATATCGCAAGATACGAAGTGTCGAAGAAGCTATTTTCGGCAAGATTGGCCGTCGGATCATCGGTAGCGGAACACATGCTTAAGATGATTGGCTACATAGAGGAGCTCGCGGACCTTGGGACCACGTTGGAGAATGAACTCTACACTGATTTGATTCTCCAGTCCCTTCCTTCCACTTACGCCCAGTTTATCATTAACTTCAACATGCAAGGAAAGGAGGTTGAACTTTCCGAACTTCTGAACATGTTGAGGAGTGCTGAGGGCACCCTACAGAAGGGTAGGGAGACATCCACTTTGTTTGTAGGAGGATCTTCCTCTTCTAGATCCAGGGCGAAAGCCAAGGGTAAGAAGAAGAAAGCCCCCGCCAAACCAAGAGGCGGTGTCAGTAAAGTGGATACGAAGGGAAAGGGAAAGGCAACAAAGGTAGCGGGAAAGCTGGTGGGGAAGGAAGAATGCTTCTACTGTCACAAAAGTGGTCACTGGAAACAGGATTGCAAGGCTTGGAAGGCCAGAACACAGGATTTGAAGCAAGTTGCGGCTTCAGCTTCAGGTGTGTATATTATTGAAAACTGTCTATCAATAAACTCTACATCCTGGGTATTGGATACCGGATCAGGATCTCATATCTGTAATTCTTTGCAGGCGTTGAGAAAGCGTAGAGTTTTGAAGGCAGGTGACATGACCCTCAGAGTTGCAAACGGTGCTAGCATGGATGCTGAGGCCGTGGGGGACTATCACCTGGGATTGTCGGATGGACACTTTTTGGTTTTGCGTAGTTGTTATTATGTACCAAATGCAACCTGCAATATCATTTCTGTATCTTTATTAAAGGTTATGAATTTGCATTTGTAAGTAATGTAGTGAACATTCACCTTAATCAAGTTTTGATTGGGTCAGGTACATTGAACAACGGTATATACGTATTAAACCAACCACAGATTTTCAATGTCCAGAATACACACAAAAGAAAGTCTCCAGAAATCAATAAAACTTTCTTATGGCATTGTAGACTGGGTCACATCAATGAGAGAAGGTTGACTAAGTTACATACAGAAGGATATTTGGATCCGTTCGAATATCAATCATATGCAACTTGTCAATCCTGTCTCAAAGGAAAGATGACAAAGACTCCGTTCACTGGACACGGAGTAAGAGCGAGCGAGCTCTTGGGGCTCGTACACAGCGACGTGTGTGTAGGGTTCCTAGGCACACCAAGGAGGTCTCACAAGGCATCAACCATGCCAATTTCAAAAATACGGTGTCGAGAAACCCTAGACTACGGATCGTTGGCTAGAATTCTAGACGAAACATGAAACTAGTTTACAACTAAACTAAAAGTGCGGAAATACAACCTTTGTAGATCCGGTCCTCTACCTCCATAGCTCCGCAATGAAGTCTCCTCGCTGTCCAAATCGAAATCCTGGCTCTTGCGTCGGCTTCATCGGAGAATGGACGGGCTAGGTCATCGACGACGATGCCGAAGATGATCTACGTCGAGGCATCACTAGATCAAGCTCCAACTTCACCAAATCAAGAAACTTGTGAAGAAAACACACTCTACTACTTGGCAAGATTTAGAGGATGAAGAAATAGGAAGTGGGTAGACTTTAGAATTGGATTTCTCACTCATTTTCATCAATCACCATTGATGAAGCAAGCTTTTCTTCTTGTGAAGAAGAAGAAGAAGATGAAGATAATATTATGATAAGTTGTTTTCAAAATAAAAAGTAAATCAATACTTATCATAATAATAACCATGGTCAAGTGTAGAGAATAAATCATGGTTAGTGGGAATGGTTAGGGTTAAGCATGGAGACAAAATGGTCACTTGGTCAAAGCTTCATGAAGCTTCAACATCCATCCAAAGAAAGCCACCATTTTGCATTATGCTTATCATTTTCCAAAATGAATAAATAAATAAATAAATAGATATGAAAATGAAAACCCTAACCATTACATAACCATGGTTTAAACTTTACACAAAACACAAGTTAGCATGCATCATCAAACATGATACATACAAGTGCACAAAAATATATCACATATACAATGTGCACAATCCAAGTGAGAAAATCCATTTAAAGTAAACCAATACTAGTTAATGCAAAGTAATATATCAAATATATAATTATACATTAAATCATTAAATCAACACTTGATTTAACGATCCGGTCATATCGCATATAACCGACTAGTATCCAATGTATCGGCTTATCGAATCAATCCTTGATTCGATAACTAGGTTATATCGCATACAACCATTCGATACATTCATCGCGAGAATAGAATACGGTATCACATACACGCATTATTCTCGGTCCCGCACATATCTCATATGCGCTCCTATTTCGTTTCGCTTGAGCCAGGAAACCTCTGTGTAGGACTCTAAAGACTCGTCAATACGCCGGCAGCAGATGATGATCATATCAAACACCCACAAGCCGCAAGCGGTCTGCTAAACGTAACGGCCACTCGGGTATTGAGCGATCAGAAGATCGACGAGCAAGCCTGCTCACACTCCAGTGAATCCAACCAGTAACACTACCGTACAGTCCGGTCTCGTCGTCTGATATGTCGCATATCTTGCCTAGGGGTGGTAAACGTCAGACCCCAATAGCTCGATAAGTCGTGTCGATATGAGGTCTATAACAATTCGAGAAACTACTGGTAACACTTACCAGTAAATCTCAGCAACCCTGGCCAGGGATTTCCTGTTATAGCCAATCGAACACAGCGCAACATCAACTCCCTATACCGGGAGAGACGAATCCCCTCCTATCGCTCATTGCCTCCATGTGACTCGGGACTGTACCCAAAAACCATCGTTTTGCATGCCCTCTTGGACGTGGTAAGATGGAAATCAAAGCACAGTGGGAACCACACAAGACTCTATGACGATCTCGGGTCAACAGACTACTCTGTACCAGTGTCACCAGAGAACTGCCATCTGACGTAAGGTATAATACCATCTGGGAGTTCTCTTGATGTATCCTATCAAGAGTATGTCATCCACGTACTCTACGAGGATCGTCACCATACTCCCTACTACCTTTTTGTTTATACAAGGTTCATCTACCATTTTGATGATGTCAACTTCTTTGAATAATTCATCAAAATAGATGTTCCAACTCCGCGATGCCTGCTTCATCTTATAAAGCATCTTGTGCACGTTTCCGCTGCTCCCACTGTCTACGAAGCCCTCTGGCTGTGTACTTATAGACGCACTCTTCTAAAACATCATTTAGAAAAGCAGTCATGACACCCAACCACCAGATATCGTAGTCATGGTATATAGCCGTGACAAGTAGGATCTGGATGGACTTAAGCATAGCTACTTGAAAAGGTTTCATCATTATCCATACCTGGTCAATGATGCAAACTTTTAACAAGTCTAGCTTTGAAAGTCTCAACTTTTCCATCTACACCAAGTAATCTTCTCAAGATATACTTGCTCCTGATGGGGATTTAACTCTTCAGATATAGCAACTAAAGTCCATACTTTGTTGGTGTATAAGGATTCCATCTCAGATCACTAAGCATCCAGCCATTCTGACAGAGTCTTACTCCTGATGGGCAGCTCGAAACTAGTTGGGTCATCATCTCAGGATGCAATCCTCGCTCCCACTGTCATAGAGAAACCGAAGTATCTCTCAGGTGGGTGAGGAACCCTACTAGATCGGCGGAGAGGCTGAGGTTCGTTGGTATCTACTGAATCCTTTGGTTCTACCAAATCATCTGCTGTAGTTTGTATAGCTGGAACGTTTCCAGTTCTACATAACAGACGTTGCCTCGAGCTTGTCCGGATTTTGCTTTTCAGACATAGGCCGGACAACCCCAAATCTTAACTAACTTAAGATATGGGCTCTTCCCTTTCCATATCTCATATGAAGTGGTAGGCAACTGATTTGATCATGACCCTATTCAATAGGTATGCAACTTCTCAAGCGCATAACTCCCAAAAGGAAATAGGTAACTCAGTAGTACTCATCATAGAGCACACCTTATCATATAGGGTGTAATTGCTCCGCCTCGATATACCATCGTGCTATGGTGTATTCGGAGGAGTATTGCTGAGAGAGAATCTCATTCTCCTTTAGAAAAGTCCAAGAGTTCCGTGCTCAAGTATTCTCCTCCTTGATCTCATCAAAGGACATAATACTTTTACCCGTATTTTGGTTCTCTACTTCTCGCTTATATTCTGTGAATATCTCAAACGGTTCGGACTCATGTTTCAACAGGAATATATGACTGAATCTTGAGAGATTATCAGAGAATATAATGAAGTATAAAGAATCAGTCCTGGCATGTGTAGACAGGAGACCTTACATACATCATCTTGTATCAGTCCCAAGAGTTCACTAACTCTTTCTCTGTTTCCAATAAACAGAGCTATGGTCATCTTATCTTTGTGACATGACTGGCAAGTTTCATAAGATGCAAATTCAAACTGATTTAAATATGCATCTAAATGTAACTTCAGCTAGTCGGGTCGCATTGATATGACCTAGTCTACAATACCTCAAGAAGGATCCGTCCATTTCTGAACTCTTCCTCTTGTGTGTGTTCTGTATACTAAGAACTGTAGTTTGATTTAGAACATCAATGCTTTTAGATAACGTGCCTGAACCGATCAACTTTTGATATAGGAAATGTTCAGAACATTATCCAACAATACAAAATTATATCCTTTCTTTACTAATAAAGAAACTGATATGATTTTGTATATCAGGTTCGGGATCTAATAACATTCGTTCAGAATAATTGTATTGGTAATACAGGGCGACAGTGACCGACAGACTTGGCTGCAACTCTTTCCCCGTTTTCTGCCTCATGAAACTTATCACCCGTTCTCAGTTCTCTACCTATCTGTAGCCCTATGTAACAGATTACATATCTGGGATCCTGATCCGGTATCATATACCCGGGACGTAAAGGACATTGAGAAACAGTTCTGTATAATAAACACACCCGAAGATGATGCATCAGCATACACTCTCTTCGTTTGGGCGGCATGGGAATCTTGGTATTCCCCTATTTCCTGCTCTGTCTTATAACAATTATAAGTTGGAGCGGGACCAACGTTCCCCAGCACAGTATAACAAGCGGGTTCGGTCAATAATCCTATTATTATCTTGATTAAGGCGTGATATGGTCGCTACCAGGAGAGAGAGAGAAGAAAACACTCAGCGTGCGCTCTTGCAAGAATAGATTGGTTATTATTTTATCTAATCAGGATGGCTCCCACTGCTTTTTATCAAATCTTCCTTCAAACCCTAAAAGGAAAGACTAGCCGGGATTAATTACACACTATAAGTTCGCCAATCTTTCAGCCAGGCCAGTGTCGGTACTTTGAGGGAGGTGCCCCGTGCTTTCGCACGGACCTAATTAATGTAAACCTCGTTTTCCAAGAGGCATAACCCCGTTGACACCTTTCTAGACACCTACTTGATCGGCTAATTGTAATGTGTAAAACTCTCCCAGGAGTAACAATTACTCGCAGCGGGTATCGGGATCCAACTATCTCATAGAAGGTATGAAATCTCATTGCAAATTTCAACACTTGAAATTCCCGATAATATTTTGCCCCTAACCTCCTATGACCTTGACAAAGGCCAACAAACCATAGGATGCTAGTCAAGTTCAACCCGTCATTTCCTGATTGAATTAAACCCACCCGCACGACCCTTGACAAAGGCCAACAAGGTCGCACGACTACCCTAACCCAATCTGCATCATATGCATAAGCAGATAAGCACCAATTAGCTACCGCACACTGCGCCTTGACAAAGGCCAACAAACGCATCACGAATACTAACTACTACTTATCTGAAATGACGGAGGGCTACGACAGGTTTTTCTGAAAACCTATTGTGTAATGAACTTGATATCGTTGTAGGATCGAATGAGTTTTGAAATGGAGTGTTTTTGAGGCTTTTCTAGTTTTGCTAAAGGAGTCACTCCCGGTGAAGGGATCGTCGGTCCTTTCCTCGTCGAATGAGGTGCGGGATATATCATATATATCACTGTGCAAAGCAAAAACTCTTAAAAGCAATCAAAAGACAAACCGAGGGTTGTAGCATCTTCCAGTTAATGCTAAAGGAGTCACTCCCGGTGAAGGGATCTCGGTCCTTTCCTTATCGAATAAGGTGCAGGATATATCATATATACCGCTGTGCAAAGCAAGAACTGTAGCTACCTGTTTTATTTTGAAATTCGATTCTACAACATCTTAGGTTTCTTTTATTTCATTAATCTCATTAATGAAGTCCCATCATTTAAACACCTAAACATCACAGATAAATACGACGTACGCTTATGCCATCCGCATTCACCTCGATGTCCCCTCGTGCACCGTTAGGTTAGGTAACTAACGGCAGAGCGGGGCAGGGCTAGCGCGGGTGTAAAACATAAGTAACGTCTATATAATATATCATATATACTATATACTGTATCTATCACAGAACATCACATGATCACATCACAGATATCGCAGCAGAAGAAACATATGAAATATTGGATATACTAGGACGTCCGTGTTTTCAATACGAGCCAGTATAAAACACGGATTCCACGGTCGCGATGAATAGCCAAACCCACACCCCTAGACCCCTACGAGAGCGGCAAGCAACCCTACCAATTCTAGAGTTAGGAGACCCGGACTCGACTCCTCGAGTTGGTCTCCCACTGGACTCCAGAACTCGGTTACTTGTGCCCTCCTCCTTGGGTCTATCCTAGTGCGGAAAAGTAAATAATATACAAAAGGTGACAACTTCCGCAACCTGGAAGTGCCCCAATAAAAGAATATTACATACAAGTTTTTACATGAATGAAAATGAAAAACACCCATCTCACATAAAACCCCCGGCTATTCAAACACGACGATCCAATATAACATATCCAGCAACACATAACATCACATGTCATCAACGTAATAAATATGTCCATCCCAATTGTCGTTGACATATAGCAACGAAACCGGCGATATCACATATTACACTTACGGTCACAGAAAAGAAAGTGTAAAACTACAACAGTTGGAATCCGCAACCACCTCAAACATCGCATGCCTGACCAAATAAATTACTTAGACATCACATGCCTAACAATTATAAACCCCGCATTTTAGTCTCAAAATCGAAAACTCTTTTCAATATCAAGTCGGGCAATTCAACAAGATTCCCGACATCCTGATCGAATGCTCGTCGCAAACTTTAGTAGACGGCCGCACCACCGACGCCGTCGACGAAGTGCACCAAGGCGGAACACCGCCACCGCGAGCACCCGAACGGATGCTTTCGGCGACGGGGTTCTCCTACAGTCACTTGGTCGGGGCTATGGGGTGAGGCTGTCTATTAAGTTTATCCGGCGAGTATCCGCGTACGCTACGTGATTGCGACGGACTTTTGATCACATCAAAATTCCGTGGCAACCGATCAAGTGAGACTAAAGTGCTATGTTTATAACATTCATTCAGTTATCTCATAACTACTTGTGAATTCCAATTATTGTATCCCATTCCAGATAAACAGAAAATGTTAAACTTTCCGATCGAACAGTCGAACACCCAAGTTTTCTCGATACAGATCAACACATGAAATAAGTCTAACAACATTCAGTTCGTGCCTCAGTACCAACGGTCCAGCCGTAGAAGGGTCAAGCCAACGCCTCACATGTGGCACGCCGTACTGCCCCAAACCCGAAGGTTCAAGGGGCAGTTCAAGACGGTCACATAATCGAGTTAAGGTTTGTTGTCTTCTAGAGGGTCCATCGCGTTACTTGCACTACTTAGAACGTCGTTAAACTACGGAAAAATCCAACACTTGGAAATTTCCTGACAGGGGAAAAATTGGGTATTTATATCCGGTCGAACTTTTTAACATATTCAAAAAATTATCCGGAAAGCCACTTAGACAAAATCTGATACTCCGATCAAAACACCGAATCCCCAAAACAACTCCAGAAAATTCAACTCTTGAATAAATTTTAAAAATACCCAGAGAACTCAGCACCTGAAACAATGAATTACTGTGCAAACAGTTAGGGCCGACGTCACACTTCTGCCGCGGAACCGCCGCATAATCTAGGCTTATGCCGCGGTTCCGCCGCCGATTTCACTGTTCATGAAATAAAATTTGCGCCGAAATTCTTAGAATTCCCTGCTGAGTTTTCTGCATATTTTTAATTTGGAAAAAACCACGATTTTAGAAAATGTCCAGAGAGCATGGAAATTTTGGGGTTTCGGTTCGTTCGGACTTCAAACTCCGTCTAGACTCTGCCTAAGGCTCTAGCTAGGCTCTGATACCACTGTAGGGTTCCTAGGCACACCAAGGAGGTCTCACAATGCATCAACCATGCCAATTTCAAAAATACGGTGCCGAGAAACCCTAGACTACGGATCGTTGGCTAGAATTCTAGGCGAAACATGAAACTAGTTTACAACTAAACTAGAAGTGCGGAAATACAACCTTTGTAGATCCGGTCCTCCACCTCCATAGCTCCGCAATGAAGTCTCCTCGCTGTCCAAATCGAAATCCGGGCTCTTGCGTTGGCTTCATCGGAGAATGGACGGGCTAGGTCATCGACGACGATGCCGAAGATGATCTACGTCGAGGCATCACTAGATCAAGCTCCAACTTCACCAAGTCAAGAAACTTGTGAAGAAAACACACTCTACTACTTGGCAAGAGTTAGAGGATGAAGAAATAGGAAGTGGGTAGATTTTAGAATTGGATTTCTCACTCATTTTCATCAATCACCATTGATGAAGCAAGCTTTTCTTCTTGTGAAGAAGAAGAAGAAGATGAAGATAATATTATGATAAGTTGTTTTCAAAATAAAAAGTAAATCAATACTTATCATAATAATAACCATGGTCAAGTGTAGAGAATAAATCATGGTTAGTGGGAATGGTTAGGGTTAAGCATGGAGACAAAATGGTCACTTGGTCAAAGCTTCATGAAGCTTCAACATCCATCCAAAGAAAGCCACCATTTTGCATTATGCTTATCATTTTCCAAAATGAATAAATAAATAAATAAATAGATATGAAAATGAAAACCCTAACCATTACATAACCATGGTTTAAACTTTACAAAAAACACAAGTTAGCATGCATCATCAAACATGATACATACAAGTGCACAAAAATATATCACATATACAATGTGCACAATCCAAGTGAGAAAATCCATTTAAAGTAAACCAATACTAGTTAATGCAAAGTAATATATCAAATATATAATTATACATTAAATTATTAAATCAACACTTGATTTAACGATCCGGTCATATCGCATATAACCGACTAGTATCCAATGTATCGGCTTATCGAATCAATCCTTGATTCGATAACTAGGTTATATCGCATACAACCATTCGATACATTCATCGCGAGAATAGAATACGGTATCACATACACGCATTATTCTCGGTCCCGCACATATCTCATATGCGCTCCTATTTCATTTCGCTTGAGCCAGGAAACCTCTGTGTAGGACTCTAAAGACTCGTCAATACGCCGGCAGCAGATGATGATCATATCAAACACCCACAAGCCGCAAGCGGTCTGCTAAACGTAACGGCCACCCGGGTATTGAGCGATCAGAAGATCGACGAGCAAGCCCGCTCACACTCCAGTGAATCCAACCAGTAACACTACCGTACAGTCCGGTCTCGTCGTCTGATATGTCGCATATCTTGCCTAGGGGTGGTAAACGTCAGACCCCAATAGCTCGATAAGTCGTGTCGATATGAGGTCTATAACAATTCGAGAAACTACCGGTAACACTTACCAGTAAATCTCAGCAACCCTGGCCAGGGATTTCCTGTTATAGCCAATCGAACACAGCGCAACATCAACTCCCAATACCGGGAGAGACGAATCCCCTCCTATCGCTCATTGCCTCCATGTGACTCGGGACTGTACCTAAAAACCATCGTTTTGCACGCCCTCTTGGACGTGGTAAGATGCAAATCAAAGCACAGTGGGAACCACACAAGACTCTATGACGATCTCGGGTCAACAGACTACTCTGTACCAGTGTCACCAGAGAACTGCCATCTGACGTAAGGTATAATACCATCTGGGAGTTCTCGGCGAGTCCGTCCAGTGTACCCAGTCTCCACTGAGCACCCGTATATCATCTCCGATATCAAACACCAATGGACATGGGATCATCCATCGCCCATCTGTATGGGTCGAGAAGGTATACGCTAGTCTACTCTGGTATATCGATGCCCTGTCTCGATACACCCACGACTAGGGACTTTGAAGGATGTACTTATGGACTACCATGTCCCCACTAGTATGATCCGCATCATAGTCCAGGTAGTCAAGTACACATCCTAAGGGCTTTACCAACATGTAACAGAGAGACAATCAGTATACACGTTGAGGTAAAGAGCAACCAGATAGCATACTATCATGTCAAGCAAGAAAGTCCTCCCTATATATGTCCCAGCATCCACTACAATATACATCCAATGTACAGTAATGGCCTCTAGGGCATACATATAACTAACAGTGTGCGGTCCAATGTCTACACATGCACGAAGTGGTTATTCTTACTTCATTACTTTTGCGGATGACTTTTCAAGGTACGGTTATGTCTTCTTAATGAAACATAAATCCGAGGCTTTTGAAAAATTCCAGGAATATAAGAATGAAGTAGAAAAACAAACAGGCAAAAGTATCAAGGCACTGAGATCTGATCGAGGTGGTGAATACTTGAGTGCTGAGTTCCTGGGTTACTTAAAAGAGAATGGAATTCTCTCTCAGCTTACTCCTCCATACACTCCGCAACATAACGGTGTATCGGAGAGACGGAACCGAACCCTATTGGATATGGTACGGTCCATGATGAGTAACGCTGAGTTGCCGCGATCGTTCTGGGGATATGCGCTAGAATCAGCTGCATACCTTTTGAACCGAGTTCCAACTAAGACTGTGCCTACTACACCATATCAGATGTGGTGTGGGAAGAGACCCTATCTTAATCACATTAAGACATGGGGATGTCCAGCTTTTGTAAAAAAGCAGCATGCGGACAAGCTCGAGGCACGCTCAGTACAGTGCAAGTTTGTGGGATATCCAAAGAACTCTAATGGATATTTCTTCTATTGCGAAGAGGAACAAAAGGTCTTTGTTTCTCGCCATGCCCACTTTCTAGAACACCAGTTCATAGAAAAAGAAATAAGTGGGAGCGCAATAGAACTGGAAGAAATTCCAGAACCACGAGCTATTACTGAAAGCTTAGTAGAACCAGAGGGTTCGAAAGATCAGGACATTCCCACGCCACTCCGCAGGAGTAGTAGGCAGTCTCATCCGCCCGAGAGATACTACGGTTTTCTCATTGACGGGGATAGAGAGGATTGCATCATAGATTGTGATGAGCCTACTAGCTTCCAGCAAGCCATTCAGAGCGTCGACTCGGTAAAATGGATGGATGCAATGCGGACCGAAATGGAGTCCATGTACACCAACAAAGTATGGACGTTGGACATTGCTCCAGATGGGGTAAAACCCGTAGGATGCAAGTGGATCTTCAAAAGGAAGATTGGTGTAGATGGACAGGTTGAGACCTATAAAGCTAGACTGGTTGCAAAGGGTTTTCATCAAAGACCTGGTTTGGACTATGACGAAACCTTTTCTCCAGTAGCTATGCTGAAATCCATTCGGATCCTTATTGCCATTGCTGCCTTCCACGATTATGAGATTTGGTAGATGGACGTAAAGACAGCTTTTCTAAATGGACATTTAGAGGAGTGTGTCTATATGGACCAGCCAGAGGGTTTCATTCAGAGTGGGAGCAGCGGAAAGGTGTGCAAGTTGCTTAAGTCTATTTATGGACTAAAGCAGGCATCGCGGAGTTGGAACATCTATTTTGATGAGACGGTCAAGGAATTTGGCTTTATCAAAAATCCAGATGAACCATGCATCTATTGTAGATTTGTAGCGAGAACTGCAGTATTCCTCATTTTATACGTGGATGACATTCTCTTAATAGGAAATGACATTCCTATGCTACAATCTGTCAAGGGATTCTTGTCACACAGGTTCTCTATGAAAGACCTGGGTGATGCCTCATACATTCTGGGTATCCGGATCTACCGTGACAGATCCAAGAGGATATTAGGACTCTCACAGTCCAGGTACATCGACACCATACTGAAGAGATTCAGTATGGAAGATTCCAAGCGCGGTAATCTACCGGCTTGTCACGGGATCACCCTCTCCAAAGAGATGTCTCCCAAGACTGATTTAGAGAGGGATCGCATGTCTATTATACCCTACGCTTCTGCGGTAGGCTCTATAATGTATGCGATGTTGTGTACCGGACCGGATGTGGCTTATGCATTGAGTGTGGTAAGCAGGTATCAGTCAAACCCTGGGGAGAAACATTGGATAGCGGTAAAGAACATTCTCAAGTACCTGAGAAGGACTAAGGAGATGTTCTTGGTGTATGGAGGAAAAGACCTCCAGATTGAGGCCTTTGCTGACTCCAGCTTCCAGAGTGACAAGGATGATTCCAAGTCCATGTCGGGTTTTGTCTTCACCCTCAATGGAGGGGCGGTGTGTTGGAAGAGCTCCAAACAGGAAACCGTTGCTGACTCGACTATGGAAGCGGAATACATCGCTGCATCTGATGCCGCAAAAGAAGCTGTCTGGATGAGGAAGTTCTTGAAAGAACTTCAGGTGGTTCCGTCCATTGTTGACCCAATACCTCTGTATTGCGACAACAACGGGGCTATAGCTTTAGCGAAGGAACCCAGGTCCCTTCAGAAATTCAGACACATCTTGAGGCGGTATCACGTGATCAGGGAGATCGTGGATCGCCAGGAGATCGAGGTTCGGAGGGTTGCTTCAGAAGATAACACTGCAGATCCATTCACCAAGGCCTTGCCCCAGACTCAGTTCGAGCGGCTGATCGAGATGATAGGTCTTCGATACGCCGGTACATGGCCTTAGTGCAAGTGGGAGATTGTTAGTGTATATGCCCTAGAGGCCATTACTGTATCATACTAGTTTGTATATTACTTGATGGAAGCTTGGGATATTCACAGTTGTATATACAATCTTGCTCGAAATGGTAGTATGCTACTTGGTTTGTCTCTGCTTTAATATGTGCATGTGTTTCTTTTAGCATATCGCTGATATACATATTAGTAGAGCCCTTAGGATCTTTGCTTGATTACCAGCGTTGTGATGGCACTCACACTCGTGGGGGCTGGGTAATCCATAAGCACATCCTTATACAGGTCCCTAGTCGTTGGACTATCGAGACAGGGTATCGATACTCCGGAGTAGACTAGCGTATGCGCTTCTCATCCCAGTGTGGGAGATGGTCTGTCCCACAGCCGTCAGTACGTCGTACTTGAGATAGTATACGGGTGCTCGTTAGGTTACGAGTACACTGGACAGGACTCGTCGGGAACTGTTGGTTAGTATTATACCTATCGTTAGTTATCAGTTCCCAGGTGACATGAGTACAGCTTAGTCCGCTGACTTGACACTGTCACTTCGTCTCGAGTGTGTTCCCACTGCACTTTGATTACTACCCTACCACGGCTCAAAGGAGTCGTGCAAACAGGTAGTTTTTGGGTGCAGTCCCGAAGCACTTGGAGGCAGTGACGGTTAGACAGGATTCGTCTCTCCCGGTATTGGGGGTTGACATCGTGCTGTGTCCAGGAGAGCCATTACACAAGTAGTCCCTGGCCAGGGCAAGAGAGATATACTGGTAGGTTTCCAGTGTTATCTCAGGGTGTTCTGGGCTACACTCCGACACGACTTGTACCGCTATTAGGGGACTGACGTTCACCGCCCCCTAGGCCCGCCATGCGATGTATCATACGAACAGACCGGACTGTACGGAGACTGTCACATACAGGCTCAGTAGGAGTTCAGATGGGGTCACCTCGTCAGTCTTCTTATCGGCATCTACCTGGGGATCGTTACGTACAGCTAGTGCCGCTTGCGGTCTGTGGTTAAACCCACTGCCAGTGTAGTGTCGAGTCTTTAGAGTCCCACACAGAGAGCTATTCGCCTTTAGGCAAAATGAGTAGAGGTCGCATGGTTTTACGACAGGGTTCGTTCACATCCGCGCACTTGTGCACGTTTGTTGTCCGGACAGCTTTTACTAGCGGGCTTTGGTTTAAGCCAGATCCTAGTATATGATTTGGGATTGGTTTTATCTCTTTGTATTCGTGTTCCTCGGATCACGAATACAGGTGCGTATGCACAGTTGCTTGAGACAGAGGGAGAGGACTTTGATTAGGGTTAATGACCATTGTCATTTTATTAACCCTACTGCTTATGTGTGTATTATGGTTAATTGATATTAGTTTAATATAATTGTGCATGGTTATGGTTGTTGACCATTTGACAATCTTGACTTGTTGACCTAGGTTGACACTTTGACCATCATCTTTTCATTTGGAAGATGCTCTTTGATCCTTGCAATTTGCATTAAAAATGAAATGATAATGGTCATGTCTTGATTAAGCCATGACAATTATCTTACTAATTATCAATTTATAATAATTCACACATATATGTGAGAATGCTTCATATTTTCTCTCATTCTATTATTTACTTTCTCTCTCTTGCTCTTCCTCTTCCTCAAGCTCTCCCCTCTCATGTGTTGAGAAACACTTGAGCTTGAGAAAAACCTCTTCTTGATAATCTCTACTCTCATCTAGGGTTCTAGGATTAGCACTTCTAGCACCCTAGTTACTTCTAGCTTGGAGTTGAAGCCAAAGGTTGAGGCTTTCGGGTGGATCCTTCTTCGATGTGAGAAGACGACAAAGGTGATCCCTTTCTACTACTCCAAGGAGCAAGAAGAGAAGGACATAAAGCCCTAGGTACAACCATTCTAACCTTTAGCTAGTTTCTAATTAGCTTTAGCTTGTTTTTGTTTAGCAAAGATCCTCCTTTGTCTAGTCCATGTTGCCTAAAGTAGTAAAAATTTGATTTTTATTCCGTTTTCCGCCTCCCCGTAAGTACCGGGGTAGGCAACGTGGACTTACAGCTTTAATTTGTGCTAAATTTGCGATAGAATTGCTTAATAGATTTCGGTATAAGTTGGATGTTGGTTCTATTGAGCGTCGAGATGTTATATATATTATCTTCATCGCGAAGTTGTGTTGTGTTTGTACGATCGGTACGATCGGAATCTAGACTTGGTGGTTGCGTAGTTTAGCAATCCTAGCTAGGGTTTTGCCGATATTGTGCGCGTTTTGTGCACTAGGTGCGCAGTGTAATTTTTCTGGGCGTTATCCTTGCGTTTCGTTATCTTTGTGTCGGCGTAGGATATTTAGCTTATGTGATGTGTTTGTTGAATTTTAGAGTCGCAAGCAGGGGCTTCGGACGCTGCGAATAAAGGAAAACAGGTGGTCGGATTTTCGTAGCTCGAGACATCGGTGAGTAGATTTAACATCTACGGGGAAATCGCCCGTATGGCGTTATGCGTCAAGGCTGGATTATGATATGATAGCTGTATGTTATTTGCATATGAGTTGATTGCGCATGAGCGTCACTGCATATTATTACCTGTTGTACCTTGACTTATACCAATTGGACACAACACCATTACGGACGGTTCATGTTGCACGAGCACTAATTTGTATGCTACACACACACCGTCGGTAATTTCCATGACACGCACAACCCAAATACATCCGTGATATTGTAATGGATAGGGATAATTAAGATAGCGACTCTTATTCCATTGTGCATATGAGATAGATCTGACACATACATACGTGATATTGTAATGGATAGGGATGATTGAGATAGCGACTTTTATTCCATTTCTCGTATACTTTGCTATAGCTACATGTACATCATGCATACATACTGACATGTGCACCCACATATCTTGCTATAGCTGCATATACCCCTAAGTGGTATTGTATTGCCATGTGATATTGAGACGTTGATTATTGTACTATTGCGCTTATGAAATGCATCATATATACTTGCTTACATGTAGATACTTATACATTGCTATAGTTACATGTACACCTCATATGTTCCTGCACTTGATTTCGGAGGATTTGGGGAACCGCATGATATATTTTAAAGCTGGATTTATTTAAAGGAGCGGTTTTCCCTTGATATGCTCATATTGCCGTTTTATGTTGCATATATCAGTTTTCATGGATTTACGCATTGAGATATGGATTTCATGTGATTTATGGATTTGAGAACCGTGGGGGGTATTTCAAGGAACTATGTATTGTTTGAAAACCCGGTTTCTCTTGATATGATATTTCAGTGCGTCCACCATGAGATTTCTCGGTTCTGAGATGTGTGATATATACCCGATACGGGGAGTGGAGTGGGCTGTGTGCAGGTATATGGTGGAGCCCGGTATTGTTCCCCTTGGCAAGAAGATTGCAGATGATGGCGATGACCCTAGAAGGCTCGGCAAGTACCTACCGGTGATTGTATTTGGACTCGGCGGTTATCGTAGAGATACCTACCGGAGTGATGTACGACATGTCATCAGGGCCAGTCGTGGGGACGGCGCCTGAGATATGAGCATTTACGTGTCGATACTAGACATGGGTATCGTGATTTTTACGTATCGTCGATGGACATGCGTGGTTGATATCCTCATATATTTACATGCATATGTTTTCATGATGTTTTGGATGTCGATATTTGACACTCAGGTTCCATGAGACTTACAGGATATGAGGGCCGATCTAAGGATGCGGTGCCTGAGGATTTTGGGATTTAATGTGTCAGTGAGGTACACTGGGGTTTTTCCATGCTGATAATTTTTGCATGACGTTTTATTATATCATCCCACACTCAGGATTATTTTGATATGCATTTCTTCATGTAGTTGTAGTACCCAGATGATATACCTTTACATGATTGTTGCATATTCATATTGCCATACTTATGCTATCAGATTACATGTGATAGATTTATCGATATTCGTGCATACTAGCGATTACAGTATGATGTTATTTACTATTCACGAGTTGGAAACTCACCCCCGTTGTGCCACAGTGTTTTGCAGGACTTACCCTCATAGTAGTCGCGGCATGGCGCCTTTTTATCTCTACTTTTGCGGATACAGCTACGGTTGGCTGTGAGGCCTTTGCTTTTAGGTGGGTTCGCGGTTATCCGTTTTGTTCATTGTATATCTTTTTGTTGGATCTAGTACTCTCCATCTACCACTTCATGTATTTGACTTAGAGACGAATTGTGAGGTTTCGGTGTTGTATATTTATTTTGGTGACTTTGGGTGCCGTGCTCGTGGGAGACGGTCTTGTTGTAAAGTTTACCTCCTTATGCTGTTTTCATTTATATTTCTTGTCGTATATATACTTGTGGTGGCTGTCTCCGCCGTTGGGCGTGAGTTGCTCCCGTTTGGGATGCTTTTTTTATATTCTATGTTGTACCCGTTTTCGGGGCTAGGTTTTACAAACGAGGTGCTGCCGAAATTTTCAAGAAAGAAAACTAAAGTTAAAGATTTTTCTTGAGATTTTCCGAATGTTTTAAACTATATTTTTCTCCGCATTATCCAGTTTTGGGTGATTTATATTTCTGGGTTTTTGGCTTACTTAAGTTGCGTACGCCTGTTGACGTTACGTAGTTTAAGTGCCGGTTACGGGCCTAACTTTTGGGTCGTGATATATATATATATATATATATATATATATATATATATATATATATAAGTATAAGATGGTGTGATGCAATGAGATTAATATCTAGGAAACTACGCATATAAAATGAAAGTACTCCAAGTAATCCTAAACCATCGGGCGCCTCGTGCCATCTAGACGATCCCCCAGTAGATGTGTACATCTACTCACCGGGACGCCTCGGCTAATATGATCCGATCTCAGCCTTGCCTTTTCCACGCCACATCCGATGCCTCTGCATCCAATCCTAGAATCGCACATAACTAAATAAGAGGATAGATATAAAAATAGTCGCGGATACAAACGATACAAGTCAACCACGCGTACTAACTGGACGCGCACGCACTTGGTGCACAAAACGCGCTCGTGACAACGCCACAAACCACAACTAGGGTTGCTATAAGTGGAAACTACCAAGCCTAGATCCCAATCGCGCATTTACAACACATTAAATATTATATGAAATAGGTTGCAAACCATCAAAACCTCAAACTTAATTCAAATCGATTTATTCCAAAAACCTAGTAAGCAACCATTAACCATTTTAGTGCAAATCTAGATGTTTTAGTAAAACTAACGGCCATAATGCTCACTTAATATCTTAATTAGGCCACACAATTACTAACTATATTTTAATTTCACCTATTTACACACTAATTATAAACTTAGTTTGCAAATAAATTTAATTGGGACAAATTAAAAGTAACAATTAGCAAGTTAACAACTAGGTTAGATTTTGCAAGTTTTAACATGTTAAACTACACATTGCAACCATAATCAAGTGATAAAAACCCTAACTTGAACCCAAACCCTTCTCTTTACAAACTAGATCTTGCAATTAAAACCATGTTTAAACCTAATTAAGTTAGAATCAAGTAATTAACCAACAAATTAACTATTGGGTTAAGATTTATACCTCAAGTATTTGTAGATCTAACTTGCAAACTTGCCTCCAAAAATGGTTTCTTGCTCCTAGATCCAAGCTGGTTTGGCCAAGGAAAAAATGGGTAAGGGTTTATGTAACACCTTAGAATGCGATTAGTGTTAATTAAGCGATAATACAGATTTTTAGTAAAAAGTTTACCAAAATAGCTTTCAAATATTTTATCAAAATTAATTAATATTTTATTAATATTTATTGCGGGCTTGCACACACATGTGCATGTTAACCTAGGATTAATTTGGGGTTAAACCATACTTAAGTAGCCATGCAATTTAACCCATTCCATTAAGTGCAATATGTGATTTATTAAATTAATTAGTTTTCAAATTTTAAATAAAAATGGTTTTTAATTAGGTTGACTTAAGAGCGAGGAAGAGAGAGGGGGGCATCATGAGGCATGGCAAGCATGCCATGCATTTAATGAAGAAAGAGGGAGGCATGGGTTATGTTAAACTCACACCCATTTGTATTCCCTCACCCTCACACTTACACCCTCACTCATACACTCATTCACTCTCATTCTCATTATTTCTTCACCTCATTTCCTCACCCTCACACCCCAAACTGAACCCTCGCCTTTCTCTTCACTAAAGCCTAACCCAAATCCTCATAAACCTTCACCAATCTTCACAAAACTCACTACACCTTTCATCAAACTTGATCCAAAGCCACTAGAGATCACTTGGAGCATGGAAAGCTAGGGTTTTGAGCAAGTGTGGAAAGGTATAACCTCTAAACTATTAATTAAGAGTTTATTATGTGGTGTTGCTAGTTAGTTTCAGTTTAGAATCCTAAAGATATAGTTTTAGTGCAATATCGTGATTTTAGTATCGTTTTTATGTCACTGTAACTGCTGTGACCCAGAGTCTTTACTGTGAAATCAAGTAGTGTAGTAGTGTAGTGCTAGTTGCCCTGAGTGTAGACCAGTGGCACGAGACCCACCTGAGCGGTTTTGTCCGGCGAGAATAGGGGTAGGTCTGGCGAGCTCAGCCGTACAGGGGCCTGGGGAGTTGAAACTTTGTGGGTAGTTGTCTGCAGTTATTTTAGGATGTTTGGTACTGCTAGATTTTGATGTTTTGATAGTGGATGAAATCTGGGATCGATTAGCTAGTTTTAGTGTTTCGACGACGCGCGTTACGATATCCGACACGATGTCCGACTCAGTTCTGTGCTTCGCGATATTTCTGCACTTATGGTTGTTTTAGAGTGTCACCACACACGTTAGTCGCTAAGCGAACATTTTAGAGGGTGTTGGAGTCGGTGCGTCGATTTAAACGTAGTTTGTATGTATTATTGGACGGTTCTTAAGTTTGCCTTGCTACGATTTATGTGTTAATAGGATCGCAGGCGGGGACTTCGGACGCTGCGAAGAAAGGGAAGCAAGTGGTTGGCTTTACTTAGCTCGAGATCACGGTGAGTAGGTTTAACATCTATGGGGGAATCACCCGTATGGCGTTATGCGTCGTGGCTAGATTCAATGATATGACTATTAGTTATAAGTGTGTGTATATATATATACATTGATTGTGCATGTGTACCATTGTTGCATACCTCATTTCCTGTTGGATACGGATATAGTATTAATGAGAAACAACACTATTACTAACGGTTCATGTTGCATGAGTACTAAACTGTATGTCGCACACACACCGTTAGTAATTCCCATGACACTCACACTATAGAATTGCCATGGATAATACATTGCTTAGCTTACCTTACCATTAGACATGATTCTTGTTCTATTGCGCATATGAATTGCATTATGCATACATACGTACTTGCGTACATACTTGCATACATACATACTTGCGTACATACATACTTGCTTACATACATACTTGTATACATACATACTTGCGTACATACATACCTTATTATAACTACATATATGCTCATATGTGATGTCGCATTGGATTTTTGCAGAAATTGGGAACCGCATGATACATTTAAAAACTGGATTCATTTAAAAGAGCGGTTTTCCCTTGATGTACTCATATTACTATTTTATGTTTCATATATCATATTCATGGATTTACGCATTGAGATATGGATTTCATGTGATTTATGGATTTGAGAACCGTGCTATTATTTCAAGAAAGTATGCATTGTTTTGAAAATCCGGTTTCTCTTGATATGATATTTCAGTGCGTTCACCATGAGTTTTCTCGGTTCTGAGGCTTGTGTTAGATACCCGATTCGAGGAGTGGTAGGCACCGTCTGCGGGTACATGGTAGACCCGGTATGGTACCCCGGGGCAAGAAGACTCATATAGATAGGCGGTGAGCCCAGCGGAGGGACTACTACCTACCGGTAATAGTATAGAACCAGACGGATAACCGGAGGATACCGTTTGGGAGTTATGACATGAGATATATTGAGGGCCGATCTAGGGATGCGGCGCCTGAGAGATGAGTATTTGCATATCGATGAGGGACACGAGTATTTCATGATGTTTTCGAGTGCGATACTGGGCACTCAGGTTTCATGAGATTTACAGGATGTGAGGGCTGATCAGAGTGACGACGCGTAAGGTATTGGGATTTTGGCTGTATTTGATGGACACCGGTTTTTCCACGATAATGATTCATTGATGATGACATGTTTTACCCCATACTCAGCATTCATTGTTATGCATAACTTTATGTATTTGTAGTACCTGATAGAGTACCTTTCATGATTGTTGCATATCTATATTAGCGTATTGATACTATCAGATTGCATGTGATAGAGTATTGCAGTATGTGCATACCTACGATTACCTGTATGATGTTACTTACTACTCACGAGTTGGTAAATCACCCCCGTTGTGCTATAGTGTTTTGTAGGTTTGACCCTCACATTAGTCGCGGCAGGGCTTCTTCTTATTGTAACTTTTTGCAGCGGATACCGCTACGGTTGGCTGTGAGCCGTTTGCTGTAGGTGGGTTGCGGTTATCCGTTTATATTTATTGTACATCTCTCATTGTATCTAGTACTCTCCATCTACCCTTTCATGTATTGACTTAGAGACGAGTTGTGAGGATGATTTTGTATATTATTTTGTGACTCTGGATGTCGAGCTCGTCTGGGCCGGATTTTATTATGCAGTTTATTCTTTTATGCTGTTTTTCACTTATATTGTCCATTTCTTCGCTACGGCGTCGTATATTTATGCTTGTGGTGGTTGTTTCCGCATTTGAGCATGATTGCTCCCGTTTGGGGATACTTTATTTATATCATATGTTGCTTTACTTATATGTTATGCTTGTACCCATTTCGGGGCTAGTTTTTACAAAGGAGGTGCTGCCAAAATTTTTAAGAAATTGAATTTAAACTTTAATGATTTTTACTTGAGATTTCCAAATGTTTTTAACAATGTTTTATCACCTACTACTTTCGATGGTTTAGTTTTCTGGGTTTTCTTCTTACTTAAATTGCGTTACGCCTGTAGACGTTACGTGGTTTAAGTGCCGGTCACGTGCCAAATTTTGGGTCGTGACAAAGTTGGTAGCAGAGCGCTAGGTTTTACCTTTCGGGGTGTAGGATAACCTTGGTATGATAGAGTAGGTAGCTTAATTGTAACATTTTAAAAATAAATAAATAAATAATTAGATAAATAAAATCTTTTAGGTGAATTTTCTGATAATCGGTAAAATAAACCATATTTTCCGTAAAACTTAACTACAATTATTTTTCATTATAGACTTAAATATACCTATTTTAACTATGTAATTGCTAGTATTTGGTATTTATTTAGTGACTTATAAATTGTTAGTTTAATTAAATATTTTCCCTAAATTAATTAAATTCAAATATTAATATAAGCTTTAAATATGCATTAAATTAGTGTAAATTACAAATTAGAAATGGGTTAATCTTACAAAAGTGAACCATGACATATTGGAATCAAGTGTGCAACATGCAAAATTCTTTCTCAAAATTCTCCATGGTTCTAGACTTTTCTTGGATTGTTTAGAAAAGAAAATTAATTAAATAATGAAATTATTGAAAAAGCTTAAAAGAGGTAATTATTTGGGAAGTTTCTACACAAAATCACACACCCACACCTTTCTCTCTCCCTATTATAAACTGGCCGAGCCCTCCTCCTTGATGCCCAAAAATTTTCCCACTTCAATTCTTCTCAAAAATTCATGAAAAATCCAAAATAAAACCTCAAAATCCAAATCCAACCTCTACCCATTATTCTTTGGCCTATCTAGTTTGGATCTTGGAGCAAAGTTAGCATTTTTGGGAGGCTTGGGTGCATGTTTGATCTCATGTTTATTGAGATATAATCCTAACCCTAGTGTTAATTGTAGGGTAATTACTTTAATTTAAAGGATTTCGGTGTTTAATTATTGATCTAATTGGTAAATTAAAATTTCTAGAAAGGGTTTTGAATGAAAATTAGGGTTTTTATCATGTAATCATAGTTAAAAAGTGTAGTATAACATCTTAGAGTATGCAAAATAAAATCTAGTTGTCAAATTACTAATTTGTTACATTTAAATTATTCTAATTAAGCTATTTGTAAACTAGGTTTTTATAAAATATATATGTGTGAGATAAAATTCTAGTGAGGGTTTCTATCATTAGATTATGGTTCTAATGAGTAGAATTAACATGTTAATGCTATGCAAACTTAATCTTGTTGCTTATTGCTAATTGTAACATTTAAAATGTTCAAATTAATCATTTTTAGCAAACTAGGTTTTTAGAAATTAATTAAAAATATGGGATTAAAATTTAGTAAGGGTTTTCATCACATCATTAAAATTATAAATTGTAGTTTAGCACACTAGATCATGCAAAACTTAGTTTAGTTGTTGATTTGTGTATTTTTACTTTAAAGGTGTTAAAATTGGATAAATTTGCAAACTAGAATTTTTGGATTTATACAAATTAGTGTGATAAAATTATAGTAATGATTTGTATGACTTAGTTATTACATTTATTAAATATTGTGGCCACTAGATTTGTTTAAACATCAAGTTTCGAATTAAAACGGTTATTTGAGGCTTTCTAGCTTTTCGGAAATAAATCGATTTGATTTATTTTGAAGTTTTGATGAGTTACAATCTATTTCATATTATAATTAGTGATTTGTGAAACCACGATTGATACGTTTGGGTTTTTCTCGATCAATTGGCATTTATACGCCGATGTCGAGGGTTATTTGGTTCTTTTGCATGAGCGGGTTATGGGTTTTAATCTATGCGCATTTCTTGTGCCGTTTTGATTTTTATCCGCGATTTCGGTTAACAATATTATATACGTTTGCTTATAGGTACCTCTCCCATGGACTTCGGACGATGAAGAAAAAGATGGCGGTATCAACTTCGGTAGACAAGGACCAGGTGAGTAGATGTATATCTACGGGGGAAGTCGGGTGGATGGCGTATAGCACCCCCGCAATTTCGTAGGGTATGACGTAGTCTTGAGATAGTTATATATAGATTTGTTATTGCGAGATATGAATACTGATCAAGAAAGGTTCTAGGATGACCACGGAATAGAATTTTGGGTATTTTGGATGACAGTCCTCCTGTTCTAGTCCTTAGTCGCGAGACCCTAGAGTAAAGGTTAGCGCGCGCGCGCACACACAGACTTGTTTTCTAGGTCTACAACATATACACGTGATATGAGGATGTTATGTGATACTTAGGGATGAGTTGATATGATCGGGCATGATGTCGTGAGGTAGTTGACATATGATCGAGATATGTTATTAGATATGAGATATGTTATGATATGTTTTAATATTTATAATGGACCGCTTATGCAAGGTATACTCATATATGATGATATGTGTTGATAACAACGGATTGCACGAGACTTTAGGTCAGTAACCAGATTATGATGTTTTTTGATGATGATACCATATGAATAATGATGTATATATGATAGTTGACCCGTACCCCGATATTGGGATGCCGTACGATGGATTTTAGCGTACGAGGTATAGATGTGATGATTGATCCGCACTCTTGACTTGAGAAAGTCGTACTATGTACGTGACGCTATTAAGGCTGGATCGCCGACTACTAGAGATATCGACTCGGACTTTAGGTGGATTCTTATTACCTATCGACTAGTTTCTTTAGTTTAGTTCGGTTAGATAGATACTAGGTTAGGCTCGAGTCATATTTATTTTCAAAACTAACAAATCATGTGTATTTTTAAAGGCAGCTTGAGAGATACTACGGATTTTTCAAAGGACATATCTTTTCTATAAAACCCCGTAGCCCCTACTTTTCTAAAAAAACCACGATTCACGCTTTTTCAAACAACAAACTATATGACTCGTAGTTAGATATGTATATTCTAAATATGCGTTTAATACACATTCACCATTATATTCATGTTGTATTCATCGCATTGTATGTTCATACACTGTTCAAGCATGGTGGGATTTAAAAAATGAAGGGTTGCGGCAGCGCCCCGGCCAACAAAACGCGGCCAAAATGCGGAACAAAAATTTCTAAACTTGTGCTACCGTTAACCGAATCCCGGATCGACATTAAAACCTAATCTAGCGATCTAAACTAAGAGTTAGAATTGTTATACCGAGTTGATTCGTGTCTTTCGGTCTTCATTCCAAGCTCCTAGCGGTACCTTGATGAAGTTTGGTTGCCGATCTTCCTCCATCTCCGATGATCCATCCGAGGGTTGTAACTCCGGCTCTAGCTCCACGACATGATGCATATGGAGCAACTAGGGTCTCTAGGATGCTACCCTAGAGAGCCTAGGATGCAGTGTGTATGATCTTGGTGTTATCTATCTCAAATCTTGAAGGTGTAAGCAAAATAAGAAAGCTAGAGGTGATGAGGCTAATGGTGAGGGAGGAGCTCAAGAAAAACATCAAGTGAACAAAACCTTCATGCTTGCAAAAATGAACTTAACCATGAAAGAGAAAAATAACATGCTAGGTTTTGTTAAAATCATTTTTTCAATTTTTAAATCCCACCATGCTTGAATAGTGAACACAAATGAATTAATAATTCATTTGTGTGCACTATTGCAAGCTTGGTTGTCACCATACCTCCTTAAGCTAATTTCCACCTCATTTACCATTTTAATAAAATGGTCAAATCAAGAAATGAGGTGGCACCTTCTAGAATGTTATCCGGTAAAAATTACGGATTACATTCTACTATAATTATATCTACATTCGTACCGAAATACGAATACCCAAAGAGATAGCATAACATAAAGAATATAATACTAGAATATACGTACCGAAATACATATACGTAAATTATTAAATCAATACCTGATTTAATAATCCGGCTCTAACCCGAGCCGGCTAGTATTATCAACTGTCCAATCGAAAGTCCGAGTACAATGTACATCAATCGATCGGAACCCTGCACGTATCCAATATGGCTACTACATCATTTCGCCAGAATCAGGGAAACCATCTGTGTGGGACTCTAAAGACTCGTCAATACGCTGGCAGTGGGTTTAACCACAAGCACGTCAGCGGCACTAGCTGTACGTAACGGCTACCCAGGTATTGAGCGAAAGGGAGGCCGACGAGCAAACTCATGCAGAACCCCTACTGAGCCTGACAGTGACAATATTCGTACATCCCGGTCTGTTCATCTAAGAGTATCGCATATCGAGTCTAGGGGGTGGATAAAGTCAGACCCCTAACAACGCGATATTTAGTGTCGGCATGATACCCATCACCTCCTGAGAAATTATCGATCCTGGATCGGTAATCCTCGTATTCCATGGCCATGGATTTGAGGTGATGGCCACCCGTACACTATGCGACATCAACCCCCAATACCGGGAGAGACGAATCCCCGACGATCCGATCACTGCCTCCATGCGGCTCGGGACTGTACCCAACTAAAACCTGTTTGCACGACTCCTTTGAGCCGTGGTAGGGTAGTAATCAAAGCATAGTGGGAACTCACACGAGACAAATGACGATCTTAGGTCGACAGACTAACCTGTACACATGTCACCTGAGAACTGCTATCTGACAATAGGTATAATACCAACTAGCAGGTTCCCAGCGAGTCCGTCCAGTATACTCATAACACAATGAGCACCTGCATACTATCTTAGGTGTACAAACTAACACCAATGGCTTGTGAGACCTGGCCACCGCCCTTCGTCGGGGTCTCGATCAGTATACACGAGTCTACACTGGAGTATCGATGCCCGGTCTCGATACTCCTTCGACTAGGGACATTTAAGGATGTGCTTATAGACCCCAGCTCCCACATATATGATCGCCATCATAATGCTGGCAGTCAAGAAAGAATCCTATGGGCTCTATCAACATGTACATGATGATAAAGACAAACCGGATAGCATACTATCATCTTGAGTAAGACTGTTTTATCGGTATAGGTCCTGCCTCAATCATCATAATCACAAGTCTGCGACTATGATAATTGCCTTGAGGGCACTATAGCCAACAATCTCCCACTTGCACTTAAGGCCAATTATTGCGATGTCGTATACTCACAGCCCGTGTGATATCGAACACCCAACTTCTCTACTAATCAGTTTCGCAAAGCCCATTTGCGAAAAAGACTGTGTTCGAGAAATAGCCTCAGTGAGTGGATCCGCTCCAAAGTTTCTTTCTGTATCTCTCTTAATCTTAACTTCGTGGAGAAAACTATCTCCTGAAATGAGCAATACCTGTCTTAGAATTTGTCTGGATATCTGATGGGACCCAGTTCTCAAATGAACTCCAAATCCAGCAAACTACTTAGACTGTATCGTCCACTGAATTTAATCAGTATCCTGCGCCATGCCTTTCCTCAGTATTCGCTTGGACCACCCGTCCAACATACCGTCCCTCAAAGGAGGGAAAACTATAACTCTGACAGTCACTCTGTCATCCAGGTCACCTTGGAAGCCTGAAATGAAAATCGTCTCCCGAAGGAGGCTGCCGTAATCATTTCCCAAGAACATTCACTTATGTTCAATAACTGCTTCCTAATGTTTCTCCAGGATTGGATTAATATATCTGCTTATTGCATCTAGTGCAGAAGCAATATCTGGTGTGGTACTTGACATTTCATGATTAACTCAATTGCCTAAGCAAATGATATGTTAATCATGTAGATCCCTCTCCACTTTAGTCTGTAAGACACCTTTAGAGAGGTTGAATCCATCACCTGCAGGTTCACCACTATGCCAGGAGTCGTCCATTCTAAAATATCTTTAGAATAATGTCAAAGTACCTAAATTGGGATACTTCCCAAATCTAGATCTAAAAACATAGATCTAGTAACCAGGAAACTTGATATTATTTCTATATCCTATATGGAGAAACAACTGTGTGACAACCAAAGTATAACCGATCGTAGTATAGGAATATCCCTTCCTATCAAGTGCATGTCATCCCAATACCTGGACATCACTCTCTACTACCTTCTTACCAGATCCATCACTCTCTACTACCTTCTTACATGCTTTAGTCTATAAATAGACATAAGCTACTTGCCCACTATGCTTCCGCTGCTCCTACTGACTACAACAACCCTCTGGCAGAGTCATATACACGTGCACTTCTAAATCTAGTTTAGAATGACGCTATAATCATCCTTCTGTCGGGACTTATAGTCTAGAACAACAACAATGGCGAGTTTGGGTAAACAAGAACCTCCGTGTCACCGTCTCTGAGAAGACCGAAGTACCTCTCGGTTGACTGAGGTTACCCACCAAATCTGCGGAGTGGTTAATGGAACGTCGAAAACAATTGAATCCTTTGGTTCTATTAAATTTTCAGTGATCGTTTGCGGTTCTGGAATCACTTCCACTTCTACCATACTCCCACTTTTGTTTTCTGAAAAAAATCCATTTTACTAAAACTGTGGCGTGTCAAGAACAATATAAATATTGATCTTCCTGATGGTAGAAAGTTAACCCCCGTCAAAGCCCGGGATAACCCACAAACAGCCATTACTGAAACGTGCCTCGAGTTTATCCGGATTCTGGTTTTAAGCATCAGCCGAACAACTCCCTATACCTTAACATCGTTAAGCTATAAATTGATTCTATATATATCTAATATAGAAACAAAAGCACTAATTTAATTAGAACCAGATTCAAAATCATGCAGTAGTCTCCAGTGCATATCAACCAAATAGAATGAGGTTAATCGGCATTACTCATCTAGGAGTGCTTCCATATATGAGTAACTTTGAAGAGAAACAAGTTCTCAAAACCATTACTATTAACGGAATACCAATCACAAGTATCTACATCTTCGACTTCCTCGAAGAATCCTGATACTTCCAACAAATGGTTCTCTACTTTATTCTTATACCTATAACTTCTAAAAATCTGAACCTTGCACTTCAACGAAATACATGTCTAGAATCAGAGAAGTTATGAGTAAATAGAATACAGTGCGAGTACCAACCCCATTGTCCTAATGGACACTAGACAACATACAATACTTTGTATAAGTCCCCTGATTTCAATAACTCAAACCCTGTGCGTCGTAGGTTGAAAAACTGTATTATTGGTAAGAAGAATTACACCGCTGTTTAATTCACCTTACCTAATCACCAGCTGATATAGATAAATGTCACAGACATAATATCAAAAAGTTATATCTCACTTTATAAAATAAATGTACAGATATATCAGTTTGAAATTGGTGCATAACAACGGATATTCAAAACCAAATATTTGCCATGCGGCAAAATCCAGATGATTTCCTTAAATATCACCAATTACAACGAATTCCGATATAATGAGGATCTAATCACCCAATTCCCAATATCTTACTCCCACTCACCATCCGTAATAACATGCAGATGTGAGAAACTGATCTGGTAAATACATACCCTGGAGTTAGATTCCAATTGGGAAAACAGTTTTCAATTAACATTGCATAGTGAAACTGAAACATGAAAATGTTTCAAAAAGGGTTAACTGGTATTCCTAGTAACGCCTCTTCCATTATCCTGAATCATGATAGTAACCATATACTTACCTGCCCTCACTCTAGTCCCTTTATTATGTCTTTACTTATTACCTTCTGTACACTTTCTTTAGGCTAATTGGTTTTCTTCCTTCCCTACCTTTCGGCACCAGCCTATGGTTTGGAAGAAGACTATCCAATAAGCGTAATAAGTGTACTCTCCTAATCCTAGGAGCCCTCGCAACCTGAGAGAAGGTAAAGAAAAAAGACATCTGAATAATCCTATCCAATTTCTCTTGAACCAGAAACCATCCCCGAATCTGGAACGAATTCCTTCGAGTTCGTATGTAACTATACGATGGCATATCCAATGGAAGTGGATATTCGTAGTGATACGGAGTGTTCTAGAGAAATGTAAAGTGAATGTAGGAGTGGCAGGGGTATACACGGTCTTTATCGTGAATGATGGTGGTTGCAATTTCCTTTGCCATTATTCTAATCACTTTATATGTCTTTACTTATTACCTTCTGTACACCACACTTAAGCTTAATTGGTTTTCTTCCTTCCCTATCGTTCGGCACCTGCCTATAGTTTGGAAGAAGACTATCCAATAAGCTCAATAGGTGTACCCTCTCCTAATCCTAGGAGCCCTCACAATCTGAGAGAAGGTAAAGAGAAAAGACAACCGAATAATCCTATTCAATCTCTCCAGAACCAGAATCCATCATCGAAAAAGTTCCTTCGAGTTCGTATGTAACTATACGATGGATTTATCCAATGGAAGTGGATGTTTGTAGTGATACGAGGTGTTCTGGAGAAAAGCAAAGGTGATATAGAAGTGGCAATGATGTATGCGACACCGTGACATTCCAAAAGCCAAAGTGTTTTAAGAAGGTTCGGTTAACTTGGTTTCATGAGTTTTAGTCAAAGGTCGGGTCATAGTCGCAGCTAGAGAGAGAGAGACAGAAGAAACACTCAGCGTGCACTCTAACCTAGATCAGAATGGTTAATCATTTTATCTAATCAGGATGGCTCCCACTGTTTCCTCGAATTCTCCTCTAAACCCAAAAGGAGAATTAGTCGGAATCACCCGAAAAGTAATCCTACTCATCAGTGGGAATCAGGATCCAACTCTCATCGCATGATAACTTAATAGAAGCCACTCAAGTCACCATACTCCAGAAGGTATGCGCAAGCCCGGAAAGTTTCCTGTATGTTTGAAACTCCCGATATGATTTTTACCCCAAGCGGTTTATGACCTTGACTAGGTCAACAAACCATAAACCGCTAGTCAAGTTTAACCCGTCATTATCCTGGATTGCATTAAACCCACCAGCACGTGCCCTTGACTAGGTCAACAAGGCCGCACGACTATCCTAACCAATCGCATTTAAAATGCAACAAACAAGCACCACTTAGCTACCGAACACTATGCCTTGACTAGGTCAACAAACGCAGCACGAATACTAAATAATACTCGTAAGAAATGACGAAGGGCTACGGCTGGTTTTTGGCGAAAAACCTTTAACGTAATGAACTTGATATCGTTGAATGAATCCAAGTGGTTTTACAAATATATAGTGGCGAAAAATTTTGCTAAAGAGGTCACTCCCGGTGAAGGGGTCTCGGCTCTTTCCCCGTCGAATGGGGTGCAGGATATCTCAAACTGAATACCACGATGCAAAGAAAAAGTAATCGACTATAGTGGAGTTATTATGTTGACGAAAACTTTTACTCAAGGGGTCACTCCCTGTGAAGGGATCTCGGCCCTTGCCTCGTCGAATGAGGTGCAGGATATTCCAAACTGAATACCATGATGCAAAGAAAAAGTGTACGTCTGTAATGTCAGTTTTAAAAACTTGGTTCCAACAACATCATATATAGGTTTGTTTTATCCTTGCATTGATAAGAATCAATGCAGTCCCATCAATTAATCACACCGGAAAAGAACGAAAATAAAATGTACGTATATGCCATCCGCATTCGCCACTGGGTCCCGTCATCACCCGTTAGGTTACTTAACTAACGACAGAGCGGGGACTGGGCTAGCGTGGGTGCAAAACATATACAACATCTACTAGTATATATAAATATATATAACAATCGTCCCAGGCATGATATAAAGCAACATCACAGAAATATCACAGAAGCAATACAGAATGGTGGATAATCTGGAGCCTCGGGTTTCACTTGAGCCACAGGTGAGAATCGACATTCCCTGTCGTGTGAATAGCATGTGCAATGAAATCTAGACCCCTACGAGCGCGGCAAGTTACCCACCAAAACCAGAAGTGAGGCAGCCCCCTTCAGCAACGTGAATGGACCACCCAGCACTTCACGGAATCCGGTAACTTGAGCACCCCTCCTGGGTCACCTATACCCCCTACGAGTGCGGTGAATAGCCCGCCAATTCTAGAGTAAGGTCCCCTCCGTCCCAACGCCATGAGATGCGGACCAGTTGCCCTCTAGAACCCGGCTATTCGTGCACTCCACCGCGGGGTAATCCTTGTACAGAAAAGAAAATAATATACAAGGGTGACATCGACCTCAACCCGGTCGTTCCACAAAAGAATAATATACAAACTGGCAGTGGCGGCAGTCCACATGTCGGACGCTCGCCTCGCAATATCAAATGTACAAATGAAATAAAAAAGTACTAACATTGCACCATTGCTATCCACTACGATGATCCAACCAACATCACAGCACAACACAGAACATCAACGTGAATACCACGTTCGCAAACCCGTCTAAAGGAACATATAGCAGTTAGACGGGTTTACCGATAAAATGACATTCACGGTCGCAGATTATAAATGTATGTACTGAAAATCACACACACTTAAAATTTCGATCGATTGAACTTTCCTAAATTGGGCCCAAGTGCATAACCAGTACTCAAATGAATCTGGGCCAAAACCATATATCACAAAAATCATTTTTCCACCAACTAGAGCTCCAGAAAAATTTTTGGTTACTGTAGCACAAAAAGGGCCGCGGAAGCGCCGCCAAATGTGACATTTAGCGGCTGTTTCGCGGTGGAATTTTGGAGTTAGGTCACCAAATGTTTTCTATAGCTTTAGTTTTGCCTGAATGTATTTTTAAGATGCCTGAAAATATTTTTTGACCACTTTTAAAAATCGACAGCAAACACATCAATTTGGAAAAAAGATTCGGAAAAAATTGTTGATCGTGATTTTAAGCTTGTGTAAACTTGCTAGTAGGGTTAAAAGGGTGGCTCTGATACCATGAAGGGTTGCGGCAGCGCCCCGGCCAACAAAACGCGGCCAAAATGCGGAACAAAAATTTCTAAACTGGCGCTACCGTTTCCCGAATCCCGGATCGACCTTAAACCCTAATCTACCGATCGAAACTAAGAGTTAGAATTGTTATACCGAGTTGATTCGTGTCCTTCAGTCTTCATTCCAAGCTCCTAGCGGTACCTTGATGAAGTTTGGTTGCCGATCTTCCTCCATCTCCGATGATCCACCCGAGGGTTGTAACTCCGGCTCTAGCTCCACGACATGATGCATATGGAGCAACTAGGGTTTCTAGGATGCTACCCTAGAGAGCCTAGGATGTAGTGTGTATGATCTTGGTGTTATCTATCTCAAATCTTGAAGGTGTAAGCAAAACAAGAAAGCTAGAGGAGGTGAGGCTAATGGTGAGGGAGGAGCTCAAGAAAAACATCAAGTGAGCAAAACCTTCATGCTTGGAAAAATGAACTTAACCATGAAAGAGAAAAATAACATGCTAGGTTTTTTTAAAATCATTTTTTCAATTTTTAAATCCCACCATGCTTGAATAGTGAACACAAATGAATTAATAATTCATTTGTGTGCACTATTGCAAGCATGGTTGTCACCATACCTCCTTAAGCTAATTTCCACCTCATTTACTATTTTAATAAAATGGTCAAATCAAGAAATGTGGTGGCACCTTCTAGAATGTTATTGAGATTTGAGAGATATTGAGATTTTAGATACAAAGACATTGAGATTTGAGATTTTGAGATATACCTATTTTGTGTCGATGCTTGACACAGATTTCTGTCGATTTCACTGATGAGGTTTCAGTTTTATTATACAAGATGCATTGATGTTTTTCTTATATCTGATTATTCAGATTTCATTGTTGATTTTCTCATTCATGATGCATTCATACATCAGATATGTGACCCATTACTGTTTTGTGACACTGACACGATACACTGAGTATTTTGCAATTATGCATAGATTATTACCCTGTCGCTACTATATGACTTGTGTTATGTAAGTATATTATTTTGACCTAGGAGATCGTCGTTCATGCAATTTCTACTCGTAGATGTCTTCTACTCACCAGTTGGCAACTCACCCCCGTTGTGCCAAACTTTTCTTACAGGTTGAGATGTACAGGTTTCCTTGGCAGCTTGTTGGCTCACTATTTCATACAGGGTGATTGCTTGGTAGGTTGGTTTACTTGTATCGTGACCACCGTTGTACTTTTATTTATTACATTTGTATCTAGTAAGCTCCATCAACCAGATTTGTATTATTTGATAGATTTAGAAGACCGGTCGTTTTTCTTTCAACCTTAGAGTTGCGCTTGCATTATTATGGTTTTCTGGTGGATTTTGGTTTTTCTCTGAGTTTTGTTTCTCGCCCTTCGGCGTTGTATATTATTACTTGTGGTTGTGACTGCCAATTGGCGAGGAGCTAGCTCCCGCTTGGGGATGCCTTTATTATTGCTTATGTATATTCTTCTTCTTTGTACCCGTTTGGGGCCAGTTTTTACAAAGGAGACTCTGCCGAAATTTTTGAGAAAATTTGATGTTGCTTTTAAACTTGTTTTCTTACACTTCTCCTTTTAAATGGTTTAGATTTCCGGGCTTCGGCTTACTTAGATTACATTGCGCCTCTAGACGTTTCATAATGCAAGTGCCGGTCACGTTCCGTACCTTCGGATCGTGACAAAGTTGGTATCAGAGCGTTAGGTTTTACCTTCCACGTATAGGATGACCCTTGGTTGATGGTGTAGGTGACTAAAGTAGAGTGACGTACCGTGGGTATGTTCCGCGGCATACTTACGATACGCTACTCCGCTTAAGGAGCCTTAGGTTGTACATTTCTTTGCGCCGTATTCTATTCATTCCTTTGATCTATCTTCGTCGATATCGGATAGTGGTTCTGTTACCACAGTTGCGCGGGTACAGAGAGAGAGAGAGTTGCGGCTAGAGTTGCGGTCGGCATGAGCATTTCGATATGTTGTTTACTATGTTTTCTTGTGGACGCGAGCGGTTGATATCTGCACCAGATGATCGGGCCACTGTTAGAGACCAGTTAGAATGTAATGACCGTTAGTGTATCATCTATTCATGAGGATCGAGGAACTTTTTAGCGTGCGGACGAAGGGTTTTCACATGTCTTCTAGGCGAAGTTAAAAGGTTCGAATGAATGTCAGAAACCCATTTTTCCAAGTTTAAGGTATTCGGAAGAACATGCAGGTAATTCTATGGACCCTCTAGAAGAATGAAACCCTAACTCGACATAATGACCATGAGAACGCCTTTGAACCTTAGGGTTTGTGGCAGTTTTGCGGTGCCATTAGTGAGGCTTGGGTTTGCCCTTCTACGGCTGGTCCGCAGGTGCTGTAGTATGTACTTGATATTTTTGAACTGTACTCGAGTGTTGAGCTCTCGGAGAATTTTGGGACTTTGATAAATCGATCGAAAAGTTTAACGTAGTCCGGATATCATATGATGTGATACATTACTTGGGAGACTCTAGATATGAGTATATCCGTTTGTAGCACAGTTCATACAGCTACGAAAAGACGAGTTTGAATCAGTCGGCACCAGAGGAAAGAGGAGCACATTGACGTCGGTGTTACGATTTGCGGTTTGAATTTCACATTTCCGTTGTTTGGATTTTGGTATTTTGAGTATTTCGTTTTATGACTGGTATTTCCTACGTGCACATTCATTGCACTCGATTAGTGTTCTATATATCAGTTGTATTGATGTTCGTTTTGTGCACACCCATTGCACTTGATTTGATTTTATATATTCTGGGAGACTAATTTGATTTTGTGTATATGGGTTGCACATGATTTTGGACTTATGCTTTCGGTATAGATTTCATGTAGTTATCGTACTTTTATTTGGTTTTGTGCACACTGATGCATGTGGTTGTAAGTTTATCTATCGCGGTATACTTGATTTTGATTCGGTGTATGTCGTATACCGCTGATTTCGATTTTGATATTCGATTTATGTTTTCGTGCACTATAGGCACTTGATTGAGATTCTTGCGCACAATTGGCGCGCTTGATGCGATTTTGTGCACACCAGATGCACTAAATCAGGATTTGTGCAGATTAGATGCACCTGATATTGTTGTCGTGCACGCCCGTTGCACTTGACAAGATGTTTTTGGTGCACACCCATTGCACTCAGTTTTGTTTCTGTGCGTAATTGTGGCTTCTGTATTTGATTTCGATTTTCGTGCGCACCGGACGCACGTGGTACTTTGTATACTGTATTTGAGATTGATTTCATTTTGAGCAGTACATTTTTATGATATTTACTATTGGGTTTAGTAACCTAGCATGCCTGTTCTGAGAACAGTACCAAAGGTGTTTTTGCATGCATTGATAGTTACCGAAGGAATTTTCAAAATAGAGCTATAGTCTCAATATTTTCTTATGTGTCTTAGATGACACGAAATATTTTCAGTGGAAACCCTTCTAAATTATTTCAAAAGGCGGGGCGTGTATTTTAAATAAAAGATATATATGTATAGCTATTTTTTAAAAATGAACGTCCGCTACTTATGTCGGGACACGCGCATCGTACGACAATTTTAAAAAGGGATTTTTGCATGCTTCTTTATTCAGATATTTGGACGATTGTACTACGATGCGTACTATATGTACAATTTATAATTTTAATGTATATCATGTTGGTTTTCGTATTGGACTTTGACATTGTATTTTCACCATAACTCCGATGATTGCGTTATGCTTGACGGAGTTAGATTTTTAGTTATGTATTTTTTTTCATGCGTATGCATGGCGCTAAAATGTGTTTTATGTATTGATGATTTTGGAGCCCAGATGATTTGAGTGTTTTGCTAAATGTTTTAGTATCTGGGGGAGTGTTGATTTAAATTCGGGGACCGAATTTTTTTAAGGGGGGAATGTTGTAACATTTTAAAAATAAATAAATAAATAATTAGATAAATAAAATCTTTTAGGTGAATTTTCTGATAATCGGTAAAACAAACCGTATTTTCCGTAAAACTTAACTACAATTATTTTTCATTATAGACTTAAATATACCTATTTTAACTATGTAATTGCTAGTAGTTGGTATTTATTTAGCGACTTATAAATTGTTAGTTTAATTAAATATTTTCCCAAATTAATTAAATTCAAATATTAATATAATCTTTAAATATACATTAAATTAGTGTAAATTACAAATTAGAAATGGGTTAATCTTACAAAGTGAACCATGACATATTGGAATCAAGTGTGTAACATGCGAAATTCTTTCTCAAAATTCTCCATGGTTCTAGACTTTTCTAGGATTGTTTAGAAAAGAAAATTAATTAAATAATGAAATTATTGAAAAGACTTAAAAGAGGTAATTATTTGGCAAGTTTCTACACAAAATCACACACACCCACACCTCTCTCTCTCGCTCTTCTAAACTGGCCGAGCCCTCCTCCTTAATGACCCAAAATTTTCCCACTTCAATTCTTCTTAAAAACTCTTCAAAAATTCATGAAAAATCCAAAATAAAACCTCAAAATCCAAATCCAACCTCTACTCATTATTCTTTGGCTTATCTAGTTTGGATCTTGGAGCAAAGTTAGCATTTTTGGGAGGCTTGGGTGTATATTTGATCTCATGTTTATTGAGGTATAATCCTAACCCTAGTGTTAATTTTAGGGTAATTACTTTAATTTAATGGATTTCAGTGTTTAATTATTGATCTAATTGCTAAATTAAAATTTCTAGAAAGGGTTTTGAATGCAAATTAAGGGTTTTATCATGTAATCATAGTTACAAAGTGTAGTATAACATCTTAGAGTATGCAAAATAAAATCTAGTTGTCAAATTACTAATTTGTTACATTTAAATTGTTCTAATTAAGCTATTTGTAAACTAGGTTTTTATAAAATATATATATATATATATATATATATATATATATAGGTGAGATAAAATTCTAGTGACGGTTTCTATCATTAGATTATGGTTCTAATGAGTAGAATTAACATGTTAATGCTATGCAAACTTAATCTTGTTGCTTATTGCTAATTGTAACATTTAAAATGTTCAAATTAAGCATTTTTAGCAAACTAGGTTTTTAGAAATTAATTAAAAATATGGAATTAAAATATAGTAAGTGTTTTCATCACATCATTAAAATTATAAATTTTAGTTTAGCACCTTATATCATGCAAAACTTTGTTTAGTTGTTGATTTGTGTATTTTTACTTTAAACGTGTTAAAATTGGATAAATTTGCAAACTAGAATTTTTGGATTTATACAAATTAGTGTGATAAAATTGTAGTAATGATTTGTATTACTTAGTTATGATATTTAGTAAATATTGTTGCCACTAGATTTGTTTAAACATCAAGTTTCGAATTAAAACGGTAATTTGAGGCTTTCTAGCTTTTCGGAAATAAATCGATTTAATTTATTTTGAGCTTTTGATGAGTTACAATCTACTTCATATTATAATTAGAGATTTGTGAAACCACGATTGATACGTTAGGGTTTTTCTCGATCAATCGGCGTTTGAGCACCAATGTCGAGGGTTATTTTGTTCTTTTGCATGAGCGGGTCATGGGTTTAACCGATGCGCGATTCGTGTGCCGTTTTGGTTTTTATCCATGATTTCGGTTTACGATATTATATTCGTTTGCATATAGGTACCTCTCACATTGTAACATTTCAAAAAAAAAAATTTATTTTTAGGAATTTTTAGAATTTAATATTAATTTTAATGAATATTTTAATATTTCGGTAAAATTAAATACCGATAAAATGGGGAAAAATTTGGAAAATTATATAAATTATTAAAAGAGGGTGTTTTATGTGAATTATGCCATTTTTAATGTTTTTATGTTTAATTATATGCTAATTTAGCGCTAATCGCGATTAAAAATCGCTAATCGCGCTTTAAGCGTATTTGGGCAAAACATGCACCGTATCTTTTTCTACACTTGTTACATATTTTCCCATGGCTTCCTACATGTTTTATCATGGTTGATGAGTGATTAGAAAGGGGAAAAGAAAAGAAAAGGAAAAGGATTTAGGATATAATATTAGGTATGGTGAAGAGAGAGAAAGAGTGGGAGAGAGTCAACTAGGGTTTTGAACCATTCCCACACCATCATCTCACTCAGTTCCTCTCCCCTCCTCAAGTTGCTGCTGCTGTTGCTTCCCCTCTCCTTCTCCTCCATCTTCAACCCCCAAAGCTCCATGAAAATAACCTCAAAACCCCACTCCATGTCACTTCCCGAAAGTACGGAACATGACCGACACTTAAACTACGAAACGTCTCGAGGCGTACGTAATCTAAGTAAGCCGAAAACCCAGAAATCCAAACGAAGAAAAGAAGTAGAGTGAAGGAAAAACCAACTTAAAACAAGTAGTTTTAATAGCATAAGCTGAATTATGCGTTTTAAAAAAACATCAAGTATTTTCTGAATATTTCGGCAGAGTCACCTTTGTAAATACTGGCCCCCAAACGGGATACAATATGAATAGTATATGAAATCAATAAAAAAAGGCATCCCCAAGCGGGAGCTAGCTCTTCATCAATCGACGGTCATAACCACACAAGCAATATAATATACAACGCCAAGGGCGAGGATCAAAACTCAAAAGGAAACTCAAAACAACAAGAAATCCACAGAAATACAACGCGCGACTCTAAGGTCAAAAGAATAAACATCACTGGTCTCTATCTCTGAAATAAATACATGTTTGGTTGATGGAATTTACTAGATACAACTGAACAATATTATACAAAGTAATATGATGGGTACGATACCAATAAACCCACCTACTAGCAAGTCACCCGAAAGAAGCAGTGCCAGCAAAGCCGTAATGAAACCTGTACGGCAAAACCTGCAAGAAACTGTGGCACAACGGGGGTGAGTTGCCAACTCGTGAGTAGAGAAACATATACAAACAGATATCGCATGAACAACACAATCCTAGGTCATAAGATCATAATATATCCTCAAATATATAACATGCAGCCTATAATAAAGGCTAGGGTAAATATCTAACCCGAGTGTAATCCTATGTGCCCGTGTGAGCGCATCAGGTAGCAATTTATCATATGGATGAGGTATGAATGCATGAAACAGAATGCATGTACTGAAGATAACTGCTTTCATAAATTAGTGAGATTTCTCTATCTTTTTAAAAACGAGGTATTGATTGATTCGAAAGAGTGTTTGTAGTCTAACCGCAATCAATAACGGTGTCGCACGTAGCTAGACCGAGATGTGTACGGGTCGTCCTCTGGGAAACGTGGAATCTTTTACTTTTACTTTAGATGTGTTGAGAAAACGAGTAGGGATAAAGAATTTTATAGAAAGATTTCTAGATCTACATTAAACAAGAATGTAAAATATAGATCTAGATTATTTTAAAGATGTAATTAATATAATAAGAGGGCTTGTAGGGCTCGTTAGGATTTAGTAGTTATGGACGATTAATTAAAAGTTACCCTTTTTATCCATTAATAGATTTAGAACTAGAACGACGGTGATGCGTGTAGATTAGGGTTTCTGGAGGGAAAAGGAATCCCACTCTTAACCCTTATCTCGACACGGAACTCCATTCATATCTAGCCTTTACCAAAACAATCATTAATCTAATCTCTAATCGCGGTCGGAACTAGCAAAGAATTGCTAGCGCGCCCGATTAGAATGTTAATGATTCTTTTGATAAAGTTCCTAAATTTTATAGGACTTAAAAAGGGTTTAGTTATTTTCATCGTCCATTAGCCTACCCTAATCCTACGAACCCTAACAAGCGGGGAATTACTCGCGCATGTTGGGAGAAGAAGATGAAAGGACAGAGAGGGAAAACATAATGTAAAATGCAAAAGAATTAAATAAAATAACTACCTTTATTAATCAACTTGAACAATCTACACTTTATTCCGTAGAAAATGATTACAAAACTAGTTGCTTCTCGATCTTTCCCAAGGAGGTAGACGAACAGTTGATGATCAGCCTGGATGCGTGAGCGTCTGGGGCTTCGTGATCTCTTCGGCTTGATAGCTTTTCCAAGAGGCTCTCGGTGCCTTTTTATAGTGCAAAGCCATAATCTTATTGTTGAAAACTTGGTAAAATATAGCTTGGATTCACACCAGAAAATCTTGCCTTCCAATTCCACAAAAGTGCGGCGGATCCGCGGCCCAAGGGTGGGTTTGGCCGCGGATCCGCGCTCAATGGATGAGATCTTTTGATCAATTTTCTTTGGCTCTCTGATTTTGACATTTGGCAATCGTAGACATCTTTAGAATTCAGAAATCTTCTCTCGGTTGCTTCCAGACTTGGTCTCCAAGTTTTGCTTCTTAATTTGGCAAGTTTTCTTCAACAAATTGATTTGTTTGTTAAATCCTTCATAACAACTTGGAAATATTCTGCACAACAACTCAAATAAGATTTTAGTAGACTTTGTTCTACTAGGATTAGATCAATAATATTATTTGCATACATTTTCCTACCAAATGATAATTAACATATATTAACACATGGAAAATAATGTTTTTACACATAAACCCTCATATGTATAATATATTATAATATAGTCCTTTTTTAATATGAAAATGGTAGAAAAAATGTAATACCAGTGTGCAGTTTTATCAACTGAACAAATACCCCCAAACTTTTCTTTGATCGTCCCGAGCAAACTAGTTTATTCAAGAGGAGAAAAAGAAAGGAGAAAACTAAGCACACTTTCGTAGGCAGACACGATTGCACTGAGCACGTGTAACAAGCCGTTAAACCTCTAGGTGTCCCTAGTAGGAGGAGTGTTGTCTCCTGAGGGTTTTCAGCGGATTACACCCACAAAATCCTATAACAAAAGAAAGATGGTGAAATTTACATATAAAGATAAAAACCATAAAAGAAAGGCCTTGAAAAGAAGAGTTTCCAACTATACTAGTTTTTCAGTTGTCATGAGCCCTATCTTAATAGTCATGAAAAAATGATAGAAATCACATCATCTCTCAATAAAACATCGTCTTTATTCCTCATTCCTACCTTTCAGCCAAACATTGATCATATAACCCCACGTGTGTGTAAAGAACATCCCTACACTCGGAGAATTCAATTCAAGCTATCATACTCTTGTCCATCTGCCTTAGTACTTTTTAATTTAATGAATATTAAGATTTGCTCACACATTTTCATGCGACCGTTAATACTTCTTGAGGCACTAACCAACCGATTACTCATATGCTTGCTGATTAGGTGATAATATTTTCCTCGTCTTGCACCACCTAAGGCTTAGCAGTGACTCCCAGACCAGTTGGCCTTAGGGCACTAGGTGAAGAGGCACCCTCGCTATATTTTTTTATTGCTGCCTTGGCGATAACAAAACCAGTGTTCATTTTTTTTTCTTTTCACCATTTTTATATTTTCTTCATTTTTTTTTCATTTCCTTCATACTTTGGCTTTTAAACAAGAGCATTTCAAGGTATCCTCTACTATCCCGAGTTTCAAGACGTGTGTAAGTGCATATAGTAGGGTATCAACATTCAAATGTTTGGCTTCCAGAATAGGGACTATTTTTCAGACTTATTTTTATTCTCAGATTAGTGACTTCATTCATCTTACTAACCCTTGGGACAACAGCTCATAACTATTTATTACCAGTTCGTGTAAGAAAACTTCTAATTTTCTTGGTTTTCTTAAACTATTCCTATCATTTGGATGTAATTTTTCACTTTCTACTCTTTTGTTATAAAAGAAAAATTTTGAATTTTCTTTGAAAATATTGTGCTTATGCAAAATATGATGCAAATTGATGTGTAAATAAGCACAAACCTCCCCCAAACCTGTTTACAGCAGTGTCCTCACTGATGTCATCCGTTAAGCTCAAAAACCTGTAGACTTGGGAGGAAATTATTAATGGGGGAAAGAATATATGAAAGTGAAAATCTCCCCCAAACTTATTTTAGGCTCACAAATTTGTAAAAATCATTTTCTTTTCAAGAGCCAAAATATACCACCCCCCCAAACTTTAAACAATTTTAATCTTTTAAAATCACACGAGGGGGTCAAGGTTATTGGTCAATGCCAAGCTTTGTAAAGACCGAAGGTCAACACCAACCATTCAAAAAATTTATCAATGAAGCACCAAGGTTGGTGGAAGAACATGTCACCTTTCGACGTGAAGAAGTGGGGAGGTGATAAGAGGTGTAATGGAAAAGGATTGCGTCTCAATTTGGAGAGACGACACAGTGATAGTGATGATGGATTACTCGCATTATCATGATTGTCCAAAAGAGGGGGTGGAGGTCCAATTTCTTCATCTTGGAGTTGATTCATCTCAACACCCGTGTCTTGTAAAAATGTGAGTTCATCAGCTAAAATTTGCTCAAAGCTTTCATCGATACCCTGAAAAATAATGTCATCAGAAAAAATGGGGTGATCATCAGACTCTATAAAAGGTTTCTCATTAGATGTTGCCCCGGACAACTCGGTGGAAGAGTAAATGGTTGGGTCAAACAACAACATATGAAAAGAGTCTGTATCATGAGGTTGATCAAATTCGCTGCTGTCGACATCCATTAATTCGACAGAACACACATGAGCATAGGGTTCGGAGGGTTCACTTCCCAACTTGTAAATATTAAGCTCAATTGACTTCTTTCCAAAGGATAGGGTCATAGAGCCGTTTCTACAATTAATTACTGCGTTGGAAGTGGCCAAAAAGGGTCGACCGAGTATCACCGGGATTTGATTGCGTGGGTTTGCTACAGGTTGTGTATCTATAACGATAAAGTCCACAGGGAATATGAATTCCCCGACTTTGATTAACACATCCTCTAGCTCGCCCCTTGGTTGGGTGATAGATCGATCGGCCATCTGAAGAGTGCAATGCGCAGGTTTAAACTCTCCGATCCCTAATTGCTCATAAACAGAATACGGAAGCAAGTTAACACTAGCACCTAGATCGAGTAGAGCACGATTGATATTTTTACCCCCAATGGAAATAGAAATTGTAGGACTTCCGGGGTCCTTTCGTTTCTTGGGTAGTTGTTGTGTAAAAGCAGTGCTCACATTACTCGCAAGGAAAACTTTTTTATGTACTTGAACTTTTTGCTTCCTAGTGCACAAGTCTTTTAAGATTTTCGCATATGACGGAACTTGTTGAATAGCATCTAGGAGAGGAATGTTTATGTTAACTTGCTTAAAAATTTCCACAATCTTCTCCATTTGTGGACTTGGTCTGTTGCTCCTTAACCTGTTTGGATAAGGTGCTTGATCAATAAGTTTTGGGTCCAACGTTTGTGGAGAAGATTGTGGCGATGGATTCGATCCCAAAATTGGAGTGGGCATCGACTTAGATAGATTTGGCGAAATGGACGAAGGGTTCGAGCCTTGGGGAAAACGGAGAATAGGCTCGGATGAAGGTGGGGGACTAGACGAATGAAGGGAAGAAGAAGAAGAAGAAGGGGTATCAAATGTGTCACTATCATCAAATTGCTCACCCACTTGGTTATTCAGCACTCTCCCCGATCTCAACGTAGTAATGGCATTCACATTATGACTTTGTGAATGGCCAGGATTCGGTAGGGGTTGAGATGGGAGTTTCCCTTTCTCTCTCGCACTCATTGCAGCGTTTAACTGTGCGATTTGGTTTTCTATTGATTTAATACTCTCACCATGGGAGGATGAGTTTTTCGTTAGGGTATCAATAGAAGACCTTACCTCAGCCGAATTTTGCATGGATTGTTTCATGAACATATCCAAAGTTTGTGCAAGTGAGTTGTCAGTACCGGCCACTTGTGGTGTAGAAATGTTGGCCGGATTTTGGAAATTTTGTGACTGAAAGGGGGGCTGATTCTGTGGTTGTGGTTGCTGTGGAGGAGGTCTTTGATAATTACTTTGTTGGTTTTGATTCCAAGCAAAGTTAGGATGATTCCTCCATCCTTGATTGTATGTGGAAGAATAAGGATCATTTCTAGGTCGCTGCTGAAAAGCAGCATTAGCTTGAAACGATGCATTCATAGGACATTCTTCCGTTAAGTGTGAAGGATCCGAACAGCAACCACAGACGGTCTTAGGAAGCGTAACCTGATTTAGGGAGACTGATGAGAATCTGCTCTCAATAGCGTCGAGTTTCTTCTGCATCGCTGCCATTTCGGCTTTCACTGCGATGGAAACATCGAGCTGGTGAATACCTCCCTTAATTGAAGGCGGTCTTACGCTTTCCCACTGCAACGTGTGTTCAGCAAGGTCTTCCAGATATTTCCAAGCTTCACCGTCATCTTTAGACATGAAATTGCATTGACACATTGTTTCAAGCATCTGTTTTGTCGCTGGATTAATGCCCTCATATATAATCCGACATAAATCCCATCTTTGTATTCCGTGATGGGGGCATTGGACAAGCAGATCTTTGAAACGTTCAAAGCACTTCCAAAATGGTTCATTGGGAAGCTGGGTGAACTGGTTGATCTCGCTCCTAACATGTGCAGTCTTATGATTTGGGTAAAACTTCTTAAGAAATGCTACGACGAATTCATCCCAATTAGTGATAGAGTGTGCGGCAGTATTATAAAGCCATTTTTCTGCCAAGTCGCACAGTGTGAATGGGAGAAGACGTAAGCGCATAGCATCTAAAGTCAATTGTGAAGTACCCATCATTGTGCATACGTTTTCGAATTTGGTGATGAAAACGTACGCGTCTTCCGACTCAAGCCCGTGAAATTTGGGCAGCAGATTGATGTAGTGGGGTTTAATCTTGAAATTATCCCCGTTAAGTGGTGGAAGAGATAGACAAGTGGGAAGAGGACCACGAATAGGATAGCATCTCTCTTGGAGAGAGATGCGCGGTGGATTCTGCGCACCTTCGGGCGGTGGCAGCGTGGTGTTATAATTAGATGGAGTGCCGTCCATCACGGTGGATGTGGTGTGTGGTGGGGGAAAAGAAGATGAAGAAGTACCGACTTCGGCGTCGATAGCAGGAACGCGGACAAGACGGGCACTAGGATCCCGTGTCTAGCCGAGCATGCACTAAGCGGGTTTAGTGCAAGTGGCAGCGTGTGTGTGATTTAAAATTGGCTTGTTTTGAAAAAGTGGACTCAAGACAAATCTCCCTAAGATGCACAAGCAACCCTAGAACTAAGGTCACCTAGGTCAGTCTCTAGACCGCTCCTAGACTTCCAAAGGACAAGCCGCTGGATAAATCCTCTACCGCCTCCGTACTACCTTCGTAGCCAGATAAGTGCCAAGTAAGTGGGAAGGAACCACGTCGTGGGCCTAATTAAAAACCACTAGCCTTTGTCACACTTGCCTAGGAACTACAAAAGTAATGCGGATAAACGATAGATTACCCACGACCTTCCTCTGTCCTTAATGAGCGCGACAGTCCTTAGAGTCTGGTCTAGATATTTTTTAAATTATTATAGGGTTGATGCAGATGCTCGGTTTGTGATTTGTGGGGCTTAGGAAGGGTGATGAAATCCCCACCTAATCTTGATTTGGTCTTTGCCCCTTAGAGTCCGTATTAAAAATATGCAAAACAAAACCAATCACAAAACTTTTGCAAAAAGATTTTTGAGCGGCGCTATTTTGCAAAGAATCCTGCAGAAAATAGATTTTATTGGATTTGAGAAGAGAGAGAAGGAGTTGAGAAAGATACCAGAGAAGATTTATTCCCTAATTCCTCCAACTTGCCGCGGTTCCGCCGCAGAATGGGTGCTTTTGCCGCGGTTCCGCCGCGTGGCAGAAGGAACAGTTGATGAAATTTTTTGTATGGCCTTTTGTGCTCCTCTGGATCTCTAAAAATGTCTCTGTTTCCTGTTTCCTCAAGTTTGTGACTCCAGATTTCCTCGCAAAAATTCACGCACAAATCGTTAAATATGCAATTTGCAGTTTTGTTTTAATAATGATATGACTCGTCTAAGAATTCAACACAAATAGTAAGAATAAAAAATTACGCACGTATCCCCGGCAACGGCGCCATTTGATTGATTCGAAAGAGTGTTTGTAGTTTAACCGCAATCAATAACGGTGTCGCACGTAGCTAGACCGAGATGAGTGCGGGTCGTCCTCTGGGAAACGTGGAATCTTTTACTTTTACTTTAGATGTGTTGAGAAAACGAGGAGGGATAAAGAATTTTATAGAAAGATTTCTAGATCTATGTTAAACAAGAATGTAAAATATAGATCTAGATTATTTTAAAGATGTAATTAATATAATAAGAGGGCTTGTAGGGCTCGTTAGGATTTAGTAGTTATGGACGATTAATTAAAAGTTACCCTTTTTATCCATTAATAGATTTAGAACTAGAACGACGGTGATGCGTGTAGATTAGGATTTCTGGAGGGAAAAGGAATCCCACTCTTAACCCTTATCTCGACACGGAACTCCGTTCATATCTAGCCTTTACCAAAACAATCATTAATCTAATCTCTAATCGCGGTCGGAACTAGCAAAGAATTGCTAGCGCGCCCGATTAGGATGTTAATGATTCTTTTGATAAAGTTCCTAAACTTTATAGGACTTAAAAAGGGTTTAGTTGTTTTCATCGTCCATTAGCCTACCCTAATCCTACGAACCCTAACAAGCGGGGAATTACTCGCGCATGTTGGGAGAAGAAGATGAAAGGAAAGAGAGGGAAAACATAATTTAAAATGCAAAAGAATTAAATAAAATAACTACCTTTATTAATCAACTTGAACAATCTACACTTTATTCCGTAGAAAATGATTACAAAACTAGTTGCTTCTCGATCTTTCCCAAGGAGGTAGACGAACAGTTGATGATCAGCCTGGATGCGTGAGCGTCTGGGGCTTCGTGATCTCTTCGGCTTGATAGCTTTTCCAAGAGGCTCTCGGTGCCTTTTTATAGTGCAAAGCCAGAATCTTATTGTTGAAAACTTGGTAAAATATAGCTTGGATTCACACCAGAAAATCTTGCCTTCCAATTCTACAAAAGTGCGGCGGATCCGCGGCCCAAGGGTGGGTTTGGCCACGGATCCGCGCTCAATGGATGAGATCTTTTGATCAATTTTCTTTGGCTCTCTGATTTTGACATTTGGCAATCGTAGACATCTTTAGAATTCAGAAATCTTCTCTCGGTTGCTTCCAGACTTGGTCTCCAAGTTTTGCTTCTTAATTTGGCAAGTTTTCTTCAACAAATTGATTTGTTTGTTAAATCCTTCATAACAACTTGGAAATATTCTGCACAACAACTCAAATAAGATTTTAGTAGACTTTGTTCTACTAGGATTAGATCAATAATATTATTTGCATACATTTTCCTACCAAATGATAATTAACGTATATTAACACATGGAAAATAATGTTTTTACACATAAACCCTCATATGTATAATATATTATAATATAGTCCCTTTTTAATATGAAAATGGTAGGAAAAATGTAATACAAGTGTGCAGTTTTATCAACTGAACATGTATCATAAATGAAATCAGCATAAACAGTGCCTTGCATCGACACAAAACAAATATCCAAATATCTCGATATCTCTGTGTCGCAATCTCTTTACCTCAAAATCTCAAATATCTCTGTATGTCTCAATCTCACTATCTAGGGCGCCGTCAGTCCAGACCAGCCCCTACCATCAATCTCAAGACCACGACGGTATCCGCCGGATATCCGACGCGTCGGGTAATATCACTGGTAGGTAGTGCTCCCCTGCCAGGCTCACATCGTCGTCATCACGTACTTCTTGCCCCGGGGTACCTTACCGGGTCCACCATGTACCCGAAACGGTTCATCCAACTCCTCGAATCGGGTCTCGAAATCCATCAGCAAACTCATGGTGGACGACTCATACATCATGGGAAAACCGCACTTTTCTTTAAAAAAAAAAGAGAAAGAAGTTTATAAGTGATTTTGCGGTTTTCCCCTAAATCCAGGAAATCTCATGAAAATCCGAATCCAAATCCTCAATAGCATGTAAACAGTGAATATAGACATAAAAATCCATGAATGCGGCATATCAATGAATAATAACATGCATGAAGTAGCAAGTAGTAACTACAATGTCTAAACTAGCATATAAGGCATGTACACTAATATCATGTCTAAACTATTAGATAACAACCTATGTCAAATGAAATAATGTTTTCTAAAGTGTTCGTGACATGGCAATTACCGATGAAGATGTGTGTGAGCCGGCAAGTAAGTGTATGTGGTACATACGCGTCATCGGTAATGGTGTTGGTGTCCTAACAGCCTGATATCAACAATAGAATATGAATCATAATGTAAGCAGGCGATGCGGAGCGAACAACAATAATGAGCGGGAGCTGAATACTAGACCCAACGACAACTAATATGGGCTAACAACTACACTAAACTATAGGGCTAAGCAGTCAAGCTAAACTAAAGGTAAGGAAGCCGCCTAACGTCTGAGTCGATACATACATACATACATACATACATACATACATATATATATATATATATATATATATATATATATATATATATATATATAAATATATTAGTCAGTGACCCCGCCTCGATAATATCACTTCCGATACCATATCTATAATCAAATATTTCCAAGTCAAGAGTGCGGATCAAACATCAAGATATAGCTCGTACGTAAATCCGTCGTACGGCATCCCAAATCTGGGTACGGGTCAATATCACATTATTCATCTGGTATTCTCATTATCCAAGATCATAATCTGGGTATTGATCTACGTTTAGTACGATACTAATATCATCAATATAGTCATGATCTGACTGCTGATCTAAAGCCTCATACAAACCGATATCATCATCATATATCGTCATAAAGAGGTATACATCGCCTAATGCGACCTATTATGGATATCTTAACATATCTTATCTCATATCACGATCACATGTCAACCATTCAATATATAACACTATTCACATGTATTGTCGTCCCAAGATCCGCTATAACATCAGGACGTATCTCGAGTACGAATCCTGCCATATCACCGTTCTCGCGGTCTCAATCAAATCTTATCGACTCATCTCAAATCCCAAATACTATCCTCAAACCCAGTATATGAACACATAGTCTCATACCCATGTGAACACATAAATACATATTCCCGTATAAGCACAAATGAAAGAAAAATGTATGCAAGTATGGGTGTGTGTATGTGTGGTGCAACCATTACTCTAGGGTTTCGCAACACTAAACCTATCCAATCACACCTAAAATCTATCTTTATCATCAATAACCTCAACAATATAATCAATATATATGTGTGTATACGTATTCTTATACATCACCACGAACTGCAGGGGTGCTATATGCCATCCACTCGACTTCTCCCCGTAGATATAAATCTACTCACCTGGTCCTTGCTTGCCGGTGCCGACGTCGCCACGTGCTTGCTTGTCGTCTCCACATGGGGTACCTACATGTCATAACGCACCGTATCGCATTAAAACCAAATTAGAAATCGAAACGGCATATGAAAATCAAATCGGCACGCGTATCACGCATAGGTCAAAACCTATCGCCTACGCATGCAAGAATAGCCAAACCAACCCTCGATGTCGATGTACAAACGTCAAACCATCGAGAAAAACCCAAACACACTCATTTGCGCATTCACGAACACTAATTATAATATAAAATAGGTTAAAATTCACAAAAACCCAAAACTCACTTTAAAAGCCATTTTTCCGAAAATCTAGCAAGCAAAAATTTACCGTTTTAGTACAAAACTTGATGTTTTAACAATTTTAATGGCCATAATACTTATTAAACATCTTAAATAAGTCATACAACCCATTTCAGAAATTTAATCTCATCAATTCTTATAAAACTAAAAATTCTAGTTTTGCAATTTATCTAATTTTAACAATTTCAACTAAAAATGCACAAAACAACAACTACGCTTGGTTTTGCATGGTCCAAAGTGTTAGTTATATGTATGCCCTAGAGGCCAGTATTGTACAGATCATGTATATTATATTGGATGCTTGGACATATATAGAGATGACTTTCTTGCTCGATATGATAGTATGCTATCTGGTTACTCTTTATCTTAACATGTACACTTGTCTCTTTAAACTGTCTTATAGTTACATGTTGATAAAGCCCTTAGGATGTGTACTTGACTACCTGGACTATGATGCAGATCATACTAGTGGGGACATGGTAGTCCATAAGTACATCCTTCAAGGTCCCTAGTCGTGGGTGTATCGAGACGGGGCATCGATATACCAGTGTAGACTAGCGTATACGCTTCTCGACCCATGAGATGGGCGATGGATGATCCCATATCCATTGGTGTTTGACATAAGAGATGGTATGCGGGTGCTCAGTGGAGACTGGGTACACTGGACAGACTCGCCGAGAACTCCCAGATGGTATTATACCTCACGTCAGATGGCAGTTCTCAGGTGACACTTGTGCAGGTTAGTCTGTAGACCCGAGATCGTCATAGAGCCTTGTGTGATTTCCACCGTGCTTTGATCTCCACCTTACCACGTCCATGAGGGCGTGCAAAACGGTGGTCTTTGGGTACAGTCCCGAGTCACATGGAGGCAATGAGCGATAGGAGGGGTTTCGTCTCTCCCGGTATTGGGGGTTGATGTTGCGCTGTGCTCGATTGGCCGTAACAGGGAAGTCCCTGGCCAGGGCTGATCAGAGATTTGCTGGTAAGTGTTACCATTAGTTTCTCGACCCGTTATGAGCCTCACATCGGCACGACTTATCAGTTATTGGGGTCTGACGTTTACCACCCCTAGACTTGATATGCGACATATCAGACGATCAGATCGGACTGTACGGTAAGTGTTACCGGTTGGATTCACAGGAGTGTGAGTGGGCTAGCTCGTCGATCTTCTGATCGCTCAATACCCGGATGGCCGTTACGTTTAGCAGACCGCTTGCGGCTTGTGGATGCTTGATATGATCATCATCTGCTACCGGCGTATTGACGAGTCTTTAGAGTCCTACACAGAGGTTTCCTGGCTCAAGCGAAACGAAATAGGAGCGCATATGAGATATGTGCGGGACCGAGAATAATGCGTGTATGTGATACCGCATTTCATTCTCGCGATAAATGTTACGATTGGTTATATTCGATATAACCTAGTTATCGAATCATTGATTCGATAAATCGATACATTGGATATTAGTCGGTTATGTGTGACATGACCGGATCATTGAATCAAATGTTGATTTAATGATTTAATGTATAATTATATATTTGATATATTACTTTGCATTAACTAGTATTGGTTCACTTTAAATGGATTTTCTCACTTGATGTACACATTGTATATGTGATATACTTTTGTACACTAGTTTGTATCATGTTTGATGATACTTGCTCACTTGGGTTTGTGTAAAGATTAAACCATGGTTATATAAATGGTTAGGGTTTTAATTATTTACTTAGTTATTTATTTATATATTCATTATGGAAATTATTAAGGATGGTGGCTTATTTTGTTTTTTATGTTGAAGCTTCTTGAAGCTTTGAATAAGTCCACCATTCTTATCCTTAACCCTAACTATTCCAACTAACCTTAGTTTAATCTCTACACTTGACCATTGTTTAGATTATGATAAGTATTCATTTTCTTTTCATTTTAAAAGACTTATCATAATTCTAGCTTCATCTTCTTCTTCATCTTCA